>OX422223.1:318768532-321268532 GCA_949130495.1 Sambucus nigra
CTATATTCGGGACGCGGTTCCTGTTCCTTCTTGCTTGCTGTCGTCTGCCTCTTCCGGGGAGGAGTCTGGTTCGGGTAGAGGTGGTGAGTCATCTTGTCTCAGGGTAAAGAGAGCGCGTCGCAGGGATGGGATCTCTTAGAGGGAGAAGGGAAAGGGTAGGTGAGAGAGAGAGAGAGAGAGAGAGAGAGAGAATGTGGGTTTGGGCTGAGTTCCATTATTTTTCTGCTTTCCTTTATTTCCTACAAAATTGATGTAACACCGAGAAATATCTATTTAATGCAATGGAGTTTTTTTATTATCTTCTGTTAGTAATGAATGAATGCATGTATATGCTCTTTTTACTTTGCTGCTGAGACCGTAAAAAGAAATATTTTTGGAATTTTGAAGGAAATTTAAAATGACAAATTATATAAAGGTGGAAGGGGATTTTGAAATTCTATTGAGAATATTAATTTATTTTTATTGAGTTTTCTGATTTTGACAAAAGAGGAAAAGGGGAAATTTCTAAAATAGGAGGTTGCCAATCAGCAAGCCTCTTGTCCTTCCCATCGGCAGGTCAGTCTAGTCTCATCCATTAAAAGCTTTGATTGGTACCCTCTTTATCCATTGGTACCTTGTGGGGTAGGATTCCCTCCAATTTATGCAAGGGTTGTGTCTTTTGTATGGGTTTCCATGTATAAAAAGGGGTAAGGGTGGAGTGTTTTCATCACACCTTCACATTCTTCCTTTTTCACATTCTTACTTTCATACTAACTCTCAGTCCTGCAAGATGTCTCTCCCTCGTAGTATTGAGTTTGATAACTACCTCTAAGCCTTGGAAGAAACGTGCTCTTATAATGTTGATTACGATGCCTTTCACATATGACGAGTCTCTTTGTGGCACAACCGGCCCATTAAGTGGAACATGTTGATGGCAGCTGTCAATTTTTGGTATCTCAAGGATCATGTCTTCCGCTTCGAGTTGGAAGAAGTTTGTCCAACTTAGGAGGAATTTTCTACAATGTTGAGGATAAATCCCAGCATTGCTACGGCTCTACCTGAGTTTTCCCGTTCTCCCAGGGATTTGTTGGCCAGGCTTCCTCATATTTCGCCTTTGGCGGGCAGGCCACTAATTACTGGAGGAATGATCTCCCTTCTGGCGGTGTTACAATCCATGCATTTGCAGGAGGTTGGTGATGCTGGATATGCCAAAGCCGTCGTTATGGGCTAGGTTTTGAAATTACTACTAGTGACGGGGGAACTGCTGGTGGACCTATAAGTTATAGCCATTACTTCATGGATGTCATACCGTCGTCATTCTGCGGCAATGATATTGGCGGAGACTTTGAATGGCCTAGATGCCTGGCGAGAAGGTCGTTATGACTTTCTGAGGGGTAGCCCTGTGATAGTGTTCACGTGTTTGTATGAAAGATTCCGCCTGGTGACTCCTCCGGAATATCCTTTATCGATTGTACCTAAATTCTTTTCGCGCCATTTCATCAGTGTTGGCATAGATATCGAGATCTGGGAGAACTGGTTTGTGGAGCATGGATCTCTAAATATGCACTGTCCAGTGCCTTGGTGGGGATAGCTGTTGCCTATTCTGGAGCTGGGGAAATACCCGTACGTTCGACTGGTTGATCTCAGATGGACTTCTTTCTATTTCCCTTAGCGGCTTCTATGATAATTTTGTTGGGAGCAGGTCGTGCCACCCCGAACACTAGATTTCTTCTCGATAGAAGATCTGACAGAGCGTCTGCGCATACGACTTGGCTCTTTGTGGGAGAGTCGACGTCCGTCGACCCATCCTTCTCAGTCTATTGGGAGAGTTTGGCACATCTCCGGGGATTATATGAAGTGGTTTTAGAGAAGAGTAGTTAGTAAGATGTTGGTAGTGAAGACTGGACAAAGGTGGCTTGTCTTATTTGATACCATGCAGGGAGGTGTCGTGGTTTTTCTGAGGCTTCTTTGAGCTTATCGATCTATGGAGCATCTGCGGCACTCTACTCAGGCAGGGGAAGCTTGGGGACCCCAGGATGTAGATGATGATGATGATGGAGCGGGCTCCTCTGGTAGTTGTGGATAAGATTCTTAGGGGGAGTTTGTTTTGTAATGGGGAATAAATTTGGGAATTTATTTGTCTTTTTAAGAAGGTAGGGGGAGGGAGTTATCCGTTCCTTTTTTTTATGTAATTGCACTGTAATTTCTTATTAGTGAAATAAATAAGTTTTTGATAATCCAGCTGTGCCTTTTTATGAATTCTGTATTTTGAATTATCTATACTGATCGCTAAGGCATGCATAATCCTTTTGTTTAAGTATATGTTAGAATGAACTGTCAATTTCGAAGATAAGAAAAGAATAGTTTTTTATGAAAAATAAATGGTCGTGCTCATCTAAGATGCTGGGGATTTTGAAAATTTTTAATTTTTCTGAAAATGGTTTTCGTAGAGGATCAGACCCACATAGTTCTGGGTAGAGGGAAATGAAGTTTTTTTTAGAATAGAAGGTAGATGAGAAGAGTTATAGTGCACCGAGATTTTAGACTAGGGGTAGAATTTCTTGAGACGGTTCAGGTTGACTGGACAAGCCATCTTTTCTCCATCAAGGTCGGTGAGCATGGGGGCACCTCCTAATAGGATCTTAATCACAATGTATGGGCCGCTCCAATTGGGATTGAATTTCCCTCTGGGGTCCCAGATGGGCTCTACTATTTCTTTGAGGGATAAATCCCCCTCTCGGACATCGCGGTCCTTAACACTCTTATTGAATGATCATGTTATACGGAGATTGTACCCTTGTATGTGATACAGTGCTTTCAGTCTCCTTTCATCTAGGAGGGTAAGCTTGTCAAGATGGCTTTGATTCCAGTCCTTCTCACTGACCTTGCCTTCAAGCGTGATGCTCAACGAGGGTATTTCTAGCTCCACAGGTAGGACTGCTTCCATTTCATAGACTAGAGAGTAAGGGGTAGCCTCAGTAGAGGTTCGGTAGCCCCAGAGGGCGTAAGGGATTCGATTAACCCAATCTCGACTGATTTCATTCATCTTACTTATGATATTGTTGAGGTTTTTGTTGGAGGCTTTAACTGCACCATTGGTCTGAGGTCGGTAGGGAGAAGATTTGGGTCTCTGAATCCCATACTCTTTGACCACTTCCGTGACTTCTACCTCAAAGTTCAACCTGTTATCTGACACTAGTTCGTGCGGGACCCTATATCGGCAAATGATGTTCTTCCTGATGAATTTGGACACTTTCTTAGCGTTCAGAACCGTTTATGACTCTGCTTCAACCCATTTAGTGAATAATTAATTGCAATTAGGATGAATTCATGCCCGTTGGAAGCCTTGGGTGTAACTTTCCCTATGATATCGATGCCCCAGGTGGAAAATGGCCAGGGAGAAGTCATGTTGTATAATTCTTGCGGAGGCAGGTGTTGAAGGTTAGAAAACTGTTGGCATTTGAGGTATCTTCGGACATAGGCAGTGTAATCCTAGATCATGGGGGTCCAGCAGTAACCTTGTCGAATGATTTTTTTGGCAAGCATGTGACCGTTCATGTGGGGCTCATATGCCCCGCTGTGGATTTTTAGAATTATCTCTTTAATGTCAGTCCTTGCGATGCAGTGTAGATGGGTTCCATCGAAGTTTCTTTTGAACATTGCTTTGTGACAGATAATGTACTGGGTTGCCAGTCTTTGAAGGGTTGCTCAGTCTTTCTTATTGGAACCTTTGGGATACCTACCATGCTTGAGGAGGTGCCAGATATCATAGTACTAACAATTGGCTAGCTCAGGATCTTCCTTGGTGATGATCTCAATATGGTAGCAATGGGTTGGTTTATCTTGTTTTTGAACTAGTAATGGGGTCATTGTTATTCCTTCGGGCATGTCGACCATGAAGGCCAAGGTAGCAAGGTCATCAGCTAGGTTATTCTTTGCTCGAGGTAGGTAATGGAAGGTGATATCTTGGAATTGGGAGGCTAGTTCTTCTAAGTGGGCATGGAAGGGTTGGAGTTTCTCGTCCTTGACTTTCCATTTTCTGAGAACTTGATCGATGATGACGGTAGAATCCCCATAGACATCTAGGCATTGAATACATTTCTGGAGAGAAACTTTGAGGCCTACTATACACGCCTCATATTCAGTCATGTTGTTGGTAGGGGAAATCCAACTTGATAGCGATAGGAGTGTGGGAGTCATCCGGGGCGATCAGAAGTATCCCAATGCCATATCCCTTTTTTTAGGCAGCGCCGTCAAAGAACATTTTCCATCGAATGTCATCTTGAGCAACGCAGCGGATGTTTTCATCAGGGAATTCAGAGATTCACACATCAGCTTATTCCACAGGGTAGTCATCGAGGTAGTTAGAGATGGCTCTTCCTTTCATAGCTTTATGCGTGACATACACTATATCAAACTCGGTAGGAGCATCAACCACTGGGCCATTTGATTGGATAAGGCGAGTTTCTCAAGAAGGTACTTGATGGGTTCCATTTGGGATACAAGTTTGATGGGGAAAGCGAGCATGTAGTGTCGCAAATTTTAGGTGACCCTAACAAGCGTGACACATGCTTTTTCCAAAGTATTGTAGTTGACTTCGTATCCGACCAATTTGAGACTAGCATAATAAATGTCTCTTTCTTTGTAGGATTCTTCCAGGTATTGGGCTAGGAAGGCCCCAGTTGCAATATCAGTTATGGTTAGGGATAGGAGTAGGGAGAGACTAGGCTATAGTGGCACGAGTACCAGAGGTTGGGTTAGATATTGCTTGATTCGGGCAAAAATTTTATTGGCAGGCCTCATTCCAAACCTTGGTTCAATCCTTTCAGAGGAGTTTGAAAATAGGTTCAGAAATGAAAGTTAGTTTGCTGATGAACCGATTGATGTATTATAATTTTTCAAGGAAACCACAGACTTCTTTCTCCGTTCGGGGAGGTGGCATCTCAGGTATGGCTTTCAGCTTGGCAGGATCTGCTTATATCCTGTTCTTACTGACTATGAATCCCAAGAGTTTTCCCTTTGTAACGTCGAAGACACATTTCTGTTGATTGAGTCTCATCTGATACCGTCGCAGTCGTTCGAAGAACTTTTAAACAGAGGGAACATGACCTCATCTAGTTTTGGATTTGATAATCATATCATCCACATAGACCTCGACTTCTTTGTGAATCAAATCATGCAGGATGGTTGTGGCAGCCCTCTCGTAGGTAGCCCCAGTATTCTTGAGACCAAATGGCATAATATTGTAGCAAAAGGTTCCCTATGGAGTGATGAACATGGTATTTTCTTGGTGATCTGGGTGTATTTTAAATTGTTTGTGTTATCCATGAACATATCGACATTGGGTAATGGATAATCATCCTTTAGAGAGGTTTTATTCAAGTCCCGGTAGTCTACACACATTCAAACTTTCCCTCCTGATTTCGGCACAGGTAATGTGTTGGCTAGCCGTGTGGGATATTCGATCACACGAATGAAGCCCACGTTCAGCTGTTTGACCACCTTCTCTTTGACTTTCAGGGACCATTCAGTGCGGATCTTTCTCAACTTTTGTTTAATCGGCTTGTAATCTGGAAGAGTGAGGATCTCATGTCGAGCTATTTCAGGATCAATTCTAGGCATATTGTCATAGGACTATACGAAAACATCCACGAATTCCTTTAGTAATTCTTCGAGTTATGCGCGTTGCTGCTCATCAAGGGTAGCCCTTATCCTAATCTCGCGCAGTTGGATACTAGAACTTAGGTTAACAACAACAGTTTCTTCTTCATTCACTTGAACGCGATTATATTGTTTGTTACTAACCTTATTTAGATAAGTTCAGAATTGTTCATTTGTAAAATCATCATCATCAAAAATTTGATTATAGTCTAAACAATTAATGTGAGGCACAACAAGATACCCAAAATCTTCATTTATTTCATTGATAGGAAAAACAACATTGAGAACCTCATCAAAAGAGGTCTCGATTACATTAGAGCAAGGATGGACAACAGAAGAAAAAATTGGGTAAACATTGGGGTTAGGTGGGATTTCAACAAGTAGAACTGGCGCAGCATGCTAGTTGAGGAGAGGTGTATCAGTAGCTTTAATCAGGTGGGATGGATCCAGTGATGTAGTGCTTGAATGAACCATGCAGAGTGCCAGCCCTAGTGTTTGTAAGTTAAACGATTCCTCGGATTCACTTTCCTCAGTCTTTTTGGTATCTTTGATCAGCGGTTGTACATGGTGTTGGGAAATTTCGGCCCATGGGTACCTGTCTTCGAAGAAGATCTCCATTCTAGGCTTCATCTTCTTATTTGTATGGTCATACCATGGTTTTAGAAAGCCGTAAAAGAGTAATTCTTTGCCTTCTTTGATGAATCGCCCAGTCAAGGAGTCACTTGGGATAGTCTGGATGCAGTCTAATCTTCTCTTTGGTCTAGATTGGTGGATCATTCTGAGCTCTTGTTCTGACGGTTGATACCCCAAACAATAACAAGGGAGAGCTTTTTTTGGTACAATGGGCTCAATTATCCCTTCATGTCTTTGTCCTAGCCCCAGTCTAGGCATGAAGTGCATGTTTCTGAACATCTAAATCACATTGACGTGTCATGAGGGTCGTATTCTGGACAAACGCTTTCTCTGAAATCATCCTTCACTAGGAGTAGAAGTGGCTCAACTCGAAATCCTAATAGGATCATATCATTTGACCCGTGCTGTATCTCAAGGATTGGATTGCTGGTACTTGCACCCTCAGCATTGTCATCGTCGCCCAAAGTGGTGATGACGTGTCCATCGATGATGAACTACAATTTCTTATAGAGTGAGTAAGACACACCCTTGATATTATGGAGACAAGGTCGTCCGATCAACATGTTGAAACAAGATGGGATGTCAATAACTTGGAATTCAACGACAAGGTTTAAGAGGCCATCCCCTACTATAAGGTTTATCGATCCTATCACCTCCCGCCGGGTATTATCGTAGGCACGTACAGCAGCGGAGGTTGGAGCGAGGTCATTTTCCTTCAATCCTAAGCATTTGAAGGTTCTGAATGGGCAGACATTCAACGCGGATCCATTATCAACAAGAGAGAGTGGTACGATCTTCCCCATAACTTCGATGGAGATATTGAGTGCATGATTGTGGTTTAGACTAATTATGGGGATTTCTTCTTCAGAAAAGGATAGCATTCGAGTAGAGGTCAGGGATCCGACTAAATTTCTCACTTCTTCTGGTGTGGTAGAAGGAGGAACTGTGGATCCAGTGAGTAACTTGATCAAAGCATTTATGTGCAGTTGGGAAGACATGAAAAGCCCCCATAGAGTGATGTTAGCTTGATTTTGCTTTCCTCGATGGTCATCTGAGGAATAGGAAGTTTTTTAACACCCTTACCTTTGTCATTGGTTGGTGGTAAGCTTGGGATCTAGTAATGCCTCCCTGATCTGGTTATGTGATTTACTGAAGAAGGGAATAACATGAACCCCATTTCCTCGTCAATCTCGGGTTGTTTTGCCACCTCATTTATTTCTCCAAGGAGTTCTTCAAATGATATCATCCCACATGTGTCGGCTACCGGGCCAGTTTTATCGAAAGCTTGATCTTTATTTGAATCTTTAAACTCGTTCCCCCATCCGGTGATAACAATTTTGTCTTTTCTCATAAAGTCAATGCATTCCACAACTTTAATGGCTTCTTCGTATAGGTCCTCCCATTCTGCGAGGAAATGTAAGGGTGAAGGGACCAGGCGCCCTTGTAGCTTCAGAGTATTGAGTAACTCAGTCATACTGTAAAGTTTTGCCTTAATAATTCTACCATGACCTGGACAACGTCATCTAGGATAACTTTGTCGGTTGGTACAACCCAACTATCTGACTCTCGGGCCCATTTTGTGCTTCCAAAATAGCGTACTGAACCTTTGGCAATCAATGATCATCTATGAGGGAAATTTTAGCCTGAACTCTAGGAGTTGGTTTAACATTTCTGATAATTCCATACTTCCATTTTCAGAACGGGTACGAACAGCGATGCATGCTTTGGTAAGGAGTGACAGTGCCTGATCAGAGAGGCTAACTGGGTGTAGGAGGAAATATGGGTAAGTTTGGAGAGGTTGGGGAGAGTATATGGGTGTGATTTGAGTAGAGGGATCAAAATATGGGTTCTCTTCTAGGAAGATGGCATTGGCATGATTTGGGAGTGGGTTATGAGTAGTGTTTGGGTTAGGATTGGCTAGTGGGGCAATGGTACCCCAGTCAATTAGACCTTGGATTATGTTTTGAAGGTGAAAGCATTGGTCGGTGGTATGGACAGCAGTTTGGTGAAAGGCACAATGGGCATCTGCCTTGAAGTTTCTTGGAAGTGGATTTGGAAATGGACGGGGGTCCAAGGGTTTGATTAGGTTTCGCCTTAACAGGGCCTGATAAACTTTGGAGAGGGGAGCATGAAGTTCACTGTATTTTTTTTTAACTGGGACGGGGCGAATTTTTGGTGCCCACGAGGTGGTTGGTTGGGAGATATTATTTATGCTTAAGACTGCAGCATTGACAGGTTTATCATATTTTCTGGGAGTGATGTTCGGATACTTTCTCTGGTTCAACTTCTATTTTAGCAAGACCCTCCTCGATTTCTACTACTTATTCTCTGAGAGATCGGAAGAAGGGATAGTATTGTCCTCCCATTATGGCTCGGAAGTGGGGTAAGAAGTTCTTCTTCACTATGTTGACATGT
Source organism: Sambucus nigra (assembly GCA_949130495.1). Lineage (NCBI taxonomy): Eukaryota > Viridiplantae > Streptophyta > Magnoliopsida > Dipsacales > Adoxaceae > Sambucus > Sambucus nigra. The sequence goes on from OX422223.1 coordinate 318,777,221, forward strand.
TCTTCCTCAAATGGCCGATTGGTCATGGTAGATGCTTTTTCCCTCCATCGGGCTATGAAGTTACTGACTGATTCCCCAGAGTTCTTTTTGAGCAGCTCTAAATCACAATGGGTGACCTCAATCCCTTCATTGTATTTGTACTAAGACATGAATTCTTGGGCTACATCCTCCCAGCTACGGATTCTGGACTCCGCGAGAGACAAAAACCATCGGAGGGAGCTATCCATCAAGGTTTGCTAAAATAATTGGTCCATTATTCTTCAGAAGCCCCTAGGAGAGTCATAAAACGGTGATAATTGCGAAGATGAATAATCTGGGGTTCGATCCATCTGAATTTCTCAATATTTGGCATTTTGAACTTCTCGGGTAACCTTGCTTTAGGTTAAGGAGACATGTGGGTGTAGTCCATGTAATTTCTAGAGATTATGACTATGACAAACTTCTTAGTTAGCATCTTGAGATCTTCTTTGACCTTGTTCAACTCTTCCTCTTTTGGATCCATGATAATAGGCAAGTTACCCCCACGCTAGGAAAGGTTTGGCATAGAAAGATGGGTAGACGGTGGCCCAATACTCTTTGGGAACCCAGATAGGCTCGGCTTGACCCATAGCGTGAGGGAATTTGAGTAATAGGAACCTGGTTTTATTGCATCTCTTGGAGCTCAATCTGAAGGTTGTCAATCTTGGACACGAACTGAGCTAAGACTGCCATTATATCTGGATGCACAACTGGTACTTGATCCGTGTTCTCTATGGAAAGCATATGGATTTTGGACTCGAAAGAACTAGTAGGGGAATGGACGGAACTCCGGGGTGATTTGACTGAAGACCGAAGCCAACAAGGATCCAGGCCAAGGGAGTGCAATTGACCTGAGAAGACGTAAAATGGGATTTATTTTTAAGATGAAAATATTTTTGACATTTTTTTTCTTTTCGCGATTGAAAGAAAGAAATATTTTTGGATTTTTGATAAAGAGAGGAGAAATGTTTTTGGATTTTTTATAAAGAAGGGAGAAATGTTTTTGGATTTTTGATAAAGAAGGGAGGAATATTTTTGGGGAGACGGGTCTCAGCATGATTATTATAATTATTATGTTCTCGCTTATATTAAATTCTCTTAAATACAAAAGGAAATGTCGGACGGAATCCCGATCCTGAAAAAGTTGGGTTTCTAACATATGGAAAGCTATGGTTGGACTTGTGACCAAGCTCATGGGCAGGGTCCCATTTTAAAAAATGCCCACAAATTTGGGCGATAGGCCGAGCTGGAATTTTGACAGAGTTTTGGGTCAAAACCGACAGTCTAACATGTGTGCCCTAGGCTTGACGACTATATGCGGGTATGTTGTTGGTTGGGTGAATTGGAAAGGGTTCCCCTTTGGTGTGACTTTCACGATATACGTCTTGCTTTTGAGGTCAACCGATACGTGTGGACAAGCCATTTGATATACCTGAGTGTATGTGAATTGCTTCACTATATACCTCGTGGGGACGGTACGTGTGAGAGCGAATTCAACATACTCGATGTGCGTGAATGAGTTCCCTGTGATATACCTCCCGTCACGACTTCGGTCAAGCGGTACGATGCGGGGGAACCGTTCGATATACGTCGAAGGTACTTAGCCAATGGAAGGTGAGAGTCATATCACTTAGGCTAACTGCGCCCTGCTGGACCAGCGCCCATCAGGAAGTGACACTCCAGTTACTGGACAAAATTTGGTAAATCATAATGCTCTTTGGTGATATCCTATGAATCATGCATGATTCTCCTATTAGTATATTATGATGAGAGTATCTTTCTTGATCATGCCAAACAGGGAGCAAAATCCAAGTACCAATAGTATACCAAGCATGGATAAGTGATGCGTGAAAATAGGGGAATATACAAGAAAATAAAACACCCATGTAAATAGAGTCTAGACCTCATAAACAAAAGTCCCCAGCAGAGTCGTCACTGTGGCTATCCACGATCCTCTCGGAGAGAGAGATGAGGGTTCAATCTCCATGGTGAGAGGATCTTGGTCCCACGCATCCCTCTCCAGAGCGCTTCGACCGTCGTCAACGATGTGTGTGGTGAAAAATGCAGAGAGATGGAGTCCCCAGTCTATTTTACTCAAAATATACAAAAGAAGGTGGAGCCATCCCGAAGGACAACATCCAAAGACATACTGATACATATGAAACCAAAAATGATTCAAAAACGGTTCGAAGGATAAGTTATGAAATGGGAAGGTGTTAGGCACCCATTCCGCCCTTGCGGTCTCTCATGGATTGTTGATATTTTCCTCTATTTGCCCATGATATGTGTGCATGTGTATATATAGTGGAGATAGGAATCATCGACTTGTATCATGAAAGAGATAAAGCGACTCATCCATAAGAATGTTCCTAAAAGTAATATTAGAAAATAGCATTTACCGATTATCCTTGCGTTGATCGTTATAATGGAATGATAACGTATGTGGAATAATACACCACTAAGAACAAATATATGTATATTTAAATATATAGAATCTAAGAAAATTAAGTTAAAGAAGAAAAAATGGAGAGAATAGGACTCGAGTCTCGGATTTTACCCCGAGAGGCCTACGTAGCCTATAGAGGCATCAAAGTCCACGTAGTTCGTACACAAAACGAGAGGTGGGGTTTATCCCATAAATCCAATCGGATACTTCTCTTATGTGTGTGTTTGTGTAAAAAAGTGTTTTAGTTGTGATAAAAGTGTGAGAATTCCCGATTGGAATTTATGAGCAAACCCTCTTTTTCTTATTTTTTTTTGGGTTTTATTTATATGAAAATAAGATATGTGAAATAATACTAAATAAAAAGTATATTAGAATATGTGATATGAAGAGAATAAAAGTGCTAAGTAATAAAACAAGTTAATGCGAATTTTAGGAGAATTCAAAGAGAGAGTTGAGAAAGTTAGACCTTCTTGAAGATCTTGAGCTTGATCTTGGATGATGGAGAGCATCCCTTGCTCTTGGATCATGATGAATTGTAGTTAATTCACCAAGTTTGGTGAAAAAGGTGATGAAAAGTGAAGGTTGGAAGAGGATTTGGATGTGGAAATCACGCTGACTTCGAGAGAGATTTTCTGAGTTCACTGAGAGTGATGGATTTAATATCTTGAGTCCCCTTCCAATGAGGTCAGCCCTCCTTTTTATAGTCCCTGAGTATTTCTAATCGTCATAGTTCTGGTCCTGCCAATCGACATGTGTTTTTAGGCACACTGTCGATAGGCATGATTTGGAACCTACCGTTTGGCAGTCTCTTTTAGGTTCCTTAAAAAAATGGTCCTAAAATGAAAACCATTGATCCAAATCGTACACGGGGTGAATTGCTGGAAAGGTATTTCAAATACCTTAAAAAATCCTTTAGACTACTCTGAGGTCCGGGAGTTGACTTCGGGTCAAATGTGGCTCAGAAGTGCTCGTCAGTCCTTTGGAGTGGGGATTATAGGACGCAAACAGATCGTTTGTCCGCATGGTGAGTCCGAATTGCACATGGGGAAGATCACTGGAAAGGTTATGAGATGTAATTCGACAGTCCAAAGAGTTTCACCTGGTTTTGGGAGTTGACTTTGGTCAACCGGGGCCTGGAAGAGTTCGATGACCTTTCGGAGTAAAATGGATAGTTCGTCCGTACCGTAAGTCAGAATAGCGCACGCGGTAGACCGTTGGAAAGGGGTTTCAGTGACCTTTGAATATTCATTCAGTCTCGATCGAGTTGACTTTGGTCAAATGGGGCCTGGGAGTGTCCGGTGGCCTCCGGATTAAGTTTTGAGGGAAAACAGTTCGTTCGTTCGCACCGTAAGTCTGAATCGCCCACGGGGCGGACCATTGGAAAGGGGTTTAGTGCCCTTTAAAGATCTATTTAGTATCGGTCTAGCTGAAGAGTTTGACTTTTGGTCAAATGGAGCTTAGGAGTTCTCGATGGCCTCTAGGTCAATACCCGGGGTATGACTTAGGTTTGTAGTGATGAAGGGAGGTTCTAGGGACCTAATGAGAGGTTAGGGGGTGCTAGAATGGGGTGTCTATAGTGCCTAATCATATTTAAGGAGTAATTTTCATTTTCGTGCCAATAAATATTGATTTGGATTCATTAAGATAACTTTCAATAGTCTGTTCTGTTTAATCGAATGCTGGGGGGCACGAACATCTTTCATGACATGCTCGGTTTCAGAATGGAGTCTCTTGATTTTGTGATTGGACCAAATTGACCCACTCAATTTCCACGTGTTCCTATACATATACATTTGCTCATTATTTTCATTGATATAATCTTCATAAAATGAAGGTAAATTAACATCCCATATGGGATAAAAATCAACGTTGTTGATTTTCTCAAAATTTGGAAATTTTAATTTATTGACAAGGTTGTTCTGTTCTAAAAATTATCCTTCATCTAACTCAAGGATATCAATGGATTGGAAATTTCAATTTTTAGAATTTTCCTATCCACTAATATACTTGAGTTTAATCAAGGGTAATTTTCAGAACAAAAGCTCATCACCAACTTAGAGTTTCCAAATTTTGAAAATATCAGTAATGTTAATTTTTATCCCGTGTAGGTCGTTAATTTTAGCTTTATTTTATGAATATTGTATCAAAGAAACTAATGAGAAAATGTACATGTACAAGAATGCGCTGGGGCTCCAGGATCAATTTGGTCTAATCACACATTTAGAAGACTCTATTTAATGGCCTTCTTTTATCGTATGAACCGTGTATTCGTTACCTTAACTAACCTTTTTATATAATTAATATGCATTATCTTTCAAATCTTTTAGATGTTAGAAGGAGTACGCGATAATTATTATTTTTTTTTAATTTGCCTCTTGGATAATAATTAGTTGTTGGTTTGTTTTGGGATCATATGCTAGAAGGAGTACGAATAATTATAGTTTAATTATGTTTGGTTGTTGGATAATTATTAGTTATTGGTTTGTTGTTGGATAGTATGTTAGAAGCAGTACAAAATAATCAGGAGTACGGGTAATTATTGGTTTAATGGTTGGATAATATGTTGGATAATTATTAGTTGTCGTAGCACTTGTGACACCCCGCCTAATAAAATACCGGGTGCTCAGTCCTATACCAAATTAAAACAGGAATCTCAGTTGGATCATCCCTAGCATCACTGTCGAAAACTTTTTAAAACTTACTAACCACCTAGTATTCCAAAAGCTGGTGCCAATTTTAACTTTTTAATTGCAGAAAACAGTACATGCGGAAATAAATTTAAACCATTCACACAACGAAATAAAACTCAACTGAATAATTAATTACACAACTTGTCGAATAAACCATCGGCCACCAAAGTGAAATAATTCAACACCAATAATCAACACGTGAATAAATACATCTGAAAACTGTATTGAGAAGTCTGGGCGACAAGCCCAAAATAAAACTGAGACTGATAAATGATACCTACTCTAGGAATAAATGAACGATGCATCTAATCCTAACTCCTACTAGCATCCACATATGTCCCAGCTCCGTGTCCCTAGAATAGATTATCAATCCGGGCGTCCCTGTGGCTGGACACCTAAAAGGTTTTGAAAATAGTTTTATAGCAAGGGTTAGAACCCAAAACATTTTGAAAATATTTAGCAAGAGAATTAACAGCAATAATTTAAAATGCATGAATTCGTTTCATATTTAAGTTAGTGTCGCACTCCCTTGTGGACATTCTCACCCCTCCACTAATGTACAAACCTAATGGTTACCTTAACCCCACCTAGTTTCACTATCCTGTCCAACTAGTCCCGATAAAACCTCCCCTTGCCATACTACTCTAACCCGAGTATAATTATTATTCAATTATAAGTTATATCACAATTAACTTAATTAATTCCTCTTAAATATTAGCATATAACCGTGTCAAAAGTTATATAGAGTTAATACATCCCACACTGTATTATTCCCCATATGTAATATTTACTACCATTATATACGTACCTTTACCACAACATCCACACATATAATATACGTATATCCATCCCTTCGAGTATACCCTCGCTGGATGATTCCCTCTAAAGTGCTATCTTTCTAGGTGTGCTCACAAAACCTAGTTCCCCAAGTTGGATTCGCACACCAACCTAGCCCAAAACATAAACGAAGTGGAGGCGGTCATATTCCTTCCCTTAAAGTGAGATAGATCCCTCACCCATATATCGGACGCTATGACCTAGGGATATACTCACCCTACTCCTCAAGCTAGGGTATTTACCCACATCGCGCAGCCTCCCTTGATAGCATTAGAGTATATAAATTGAATAAATATCTAGTCACTAATATTTAATATCACACACAATATATACACGTATATATATACTATCACTACACCGTATATATATAATATAAACCCCGGATTTACCGTGTACTCAAAATCCCGTACACTGCCTGTAATTTCCTGAGTCTGTGGCCCGACTCAACATAATTAATTTACTCACTTAATAATTTATCATCTTCCCGAGTATATGGTCCGACTCTAATAAATTTAATTCACACCTCAGTTTATATAAAACTTTCCCCGAGTCTATGATCCGACTCTAATTAAATTAATTAACACACCTATTAATTTAATACCTTCCAGAGTCGATCACCCGACTCTAATTAACTAATCAACACCAATCCCAATCTGTGGTCCGACCCTCATATAATTAATTTACACATTAATTAATTCATACCAAACTGACTCTGTGGTCCGACTCCCAGTTAATTAATTTACACATTAATTAATAAATACCCTTCCCGAGTCTACAATCCGACTCTAGATTAATTAATTACAACATCAATTAATTTAATAACTTGGCGTCTCCCAACCATTCTCCCCGGACTCGCTCACTTAGACCATACCTTAATATTTCCCGAGTTTATGTTTTGACTCTGAATGAATTACTCTCTCTCAATAATTAATTTAATACTTTGGTGTCACTTAACCAATATGCCCGAACTCACTCACTTGATCCATCTTACATCTCAAAATTTCATACCCACATATTCGCCCACAATGTGTCACACATTCATTTCCATAAATTCCCCAATTATATTTACCTATAATTATCAACATACCCGGACTCGCCCACTTGGTCTATAATTAAATATTTTACCTAAATTCCTTTAATAATGTAGTGTTACCCAACTACAATACTCGAATTATTATTCCTTGGCCCAATATCAATAATTATGAATTATTTCCCCAAATTCATTCATCTCATGACATACCGTTCACACCCTCCTAAACCCAATTATATCACCCTATAATTGTTAAGGAAAATTTGTGTCCCATGTAAATTTATCACCAGATAAAAGTAAGGGATGAAATTCTAAATAAAATCCTCTTTATAAACAAACTGGTTGAACTGTCAAATTCCTGGGACCGTCGATCTATCGATCCCCCTGGGTCGATCGATCGATCGAGCAAGTGGTTGTCTTCCCCGACTTGCTGTTTCAGCCATAACCGAATTTCCAAGGTTTTACATCTCAAGTTTCCAACCTTAAATGATTATTTTACCCAATCAATTATTCCCAAAACAAGTCCTAAACATCTATAATTGTTTTAGCATTCTCGATTCATACGATATCTCACTGTATTTAAAATGGGTTTCTCCGGTTAATTTCCATTATTCATTCACGATTGGATCCACAGTCCACATATTTCATATCAAACATGGATTTCTGCTATAGTTTTCATTCTAACAACCTAGAATAACACTATAATATCAATTTGATTCATCAATACTCACATCATGATTTCCAAATCAAAGACCCATTTTCTTCCCGAAAACCCACCCGAGAATAGATTCAGTTTTACACATCACCATAATATGAATTGGATATCACAATTTAATCATTACAACAAGTTAACCACTTTCCTGAAATCGTTTGTAGGGTCTGATTCCGTCGGTGTAGAGATTGGTTGACGAGAACACCCCAAATTAATCCCTTAATTTGGCTCCAAAAGACTCCCAATTGCTCTTTATTTGCTTTCTCCCAATTTACCTCTCAAGCCCTAGGCTTAGAGTTGTGTTGACTTTCGTTACCTAATCCCTCAATTAGGTTAAAAACACTAAATCCCGTTTTTGGCCATGTGGGCCTAATTAAAAAGGCCCAACTCACCCCGTGTGGGCCCGGCTATACCCAAAAAAAAACCCGAGACCCAATCACTACCCCCGGGTACTCATTTTTTACTATCTCAACCCATCCGGACGCAACTGCGCACTTGGAATTGCCATCCAAAATACTTTTCGACATCTCCAAATTTCGACCTCAAAATACCACACAAGATTTTGATTCATTAAACTTAAAAGTCGCCAATTATAAATAATTCGGCTCACTAAATTAAATTTTCCAACTCATGAATTTAAGTTTCTCCAATTTAAATATTTTTATAGCTCCTAAAAATAATTAAATGTTAAACCCTCAAAATTACGGGGTGTTACAACACTTAGGCTTGAAAATGTGCCGTGAGCGGGCAGAGACCCCCAAATGGCATTGCGAGTGGCACGAACACTTTGAGCATGTTCAACATAACACATATCAACCATTTGCGTAATCATGAGACTCTTGATTTGGGAATTGGTCATGAATTTGAAAATAGGCACACTTAGGCTTAAAAATGTGCAGCGAGGGGGACACCCCCAACTGCCCTAAACGGCATCTTAAGGGGCAGGAAAACCTCGTGTGGATCCAATGTAACCGGTAGCAACTGGTCGTGTAGTTACAGGACTCTCAGTTTGGGAATAGGACACGAATTTGAAAATAGACACACTTGGGCTTGAAAACATCCCGTGGGGGGCGAACACCCCCAATCGCCCCCAAACAGCACCGTGAGTGGAGCGAGCACCTCTTGCATGTCTAACGTAACACGTAGCAACCGATCGCGTAGTCGCGAGACTCCTAATTTGGGAATAGGACATGAATTTGGAAACATGCACACTCAGGTTTGAAAACGTGATCCGAGGGGATGGGCACCAACCAAATGCCCCCAAACGGCACCACAAGTGTTCAACGTAACATGTAGTAACCGACTTCGAAGTCAAGGGACTCCCGATTTGGGAATTGGACACGAGTTTGAAAACAGGCACACTTGGGCTTGAATATAGTCCATAAGGGGGAAGACACCAAAAACCGCCCCCAAATGGCACCACGAGTGGCACGAAAACCTCGAGTGCATCTAATGTAACATGTCCAAATTGACCACGTAGTCGTGGGACTCCTGGTATGGGAATAGGACACGAATTTGAAAACATCACACTTTTACTTGAAAACGTGCCGGGAGGGGGGGGGGGGGACACTCCCAGCTGCCCCCAAATGGCATCGTTATTGCCATGAGCACCTTGTGCGCATGCAAATTAACATCTAACAATCAACCACGTAGTTTTTGTACTCCCGATTTGGGAATAGGACATGAAATTTGAAACACAAGCACACTTGGTCTTGAAAACGTGCTGCGAGGGGTATACACCCCCAACTTCCCCAAACGGTACCGCGAGTGGCAAGAACACCTCAATCCCGTCCAGCTTAACACCTAGCAATCGAACACATAGTCATGAAATTCCGGTTTGGGAATTAGACACGAATTTTAAAATTGACACACTTGGGATTGAAAACGTGCCGTAAGGGGCGTACACCCCCAACTGCCCCTAAAATGTGACTACGAGTGGCACGAACACCTCGTGCGCATCCAACATAACACCTAACAATCGGCCACGTAGTCGCGGGACTCCCAATTTTGGAATAGGACGCGAATTTGAAAATAGGCACACTTGAGATTGTAAATGGGCCACGAGGGGCGGACACCTCAACCGCTAACAAATGGCACCATGAGTGGCAGTAACACCTCGTGCGTATCCAACGTAACACGTACTAACGGGATGCGTAGTCGTGGAACGCCTGATTTGGGAATAGGACACAAATTTGAAAATAGGCACACTTTGGCTTGAAAACGTACCACGAGTGGGCGAACACCCCCAACCTCCCCAAATGGAACTGCGACTGGCACGAAACCTCGTGCGCGTCTAACGTAACACGCAACAATCGTCCGCGTAGTCGAGGGACTCCCGGTTTGTGAATAGAACACAAATTTGAAAACAGGCACACTTGATCTTGTAAACGTACCACGAAGGGAGGACACCCCAACCTCCACCAAATGGCACCGCGAGTGGCAAGGGCACCTCGTGCGCGTCCAATGTAACACATAGCAACCGACCGCATAGTCCTTGGACTCCCGATTTGGTAATAGGATATGAATTTGAAAACATGCACACTTTGTCTTGAAAATGTTCCACGAGGAGGAAAATACCCCCAATCACCCCCAAACGGAACTGTGAGTGGCACGATCACCTCGTGCACATCTAAAGTAACACATAACAATCGGTCGCGTAGTCGCGAGATCACACGAATTTGAAAATAGGCACACTTGGGCTTAAAAACATGTCACGAGGGGGTAAACACTCCCAACTACCCCTAATGTCACCACTAGTTGCATTAACACCTTGTGCGGATCCAACATAACACGTAGCAATAGACCTCACAGTCGCAGGACTTTCGATTTGGGAATAGGACACGAATTTGAAACACATGCACACTTGGGCTTGAAAACGTGCTGCGAGGGGGCAGACGCCCCCAATCGCTCCTAATCTTCACAGTGAGTGGCACGAATACCTAGAGCGCGTCCAATGTAACACATAGCAATAGGCTGCGTAGTCACGGGACTCCTTATTTGGCAATTGGACACGAATTTGAAAACAAGCATAGTTGGGCTTGAAAACACGTCGCAAGGGGCGAACACCCCTAACCACCCCCAAATGGCACCGGGACTGGCACGAACAACCCATGCACATCCAACATAACACATAGCGATCAGTCGTATAGTCCCGGGTCTCTCGGTTTGGGAGTTGGATATGCATTTGAAAACATGCACACTTGGGCTTGAAAACATGCCGCGAGAGGGCGAACACCTCATGAGTATGCAATGTAACTTGTAAAAACTATCCGCGTAGTCGTAAGACTCCCAAATTAGGAATAGGACCCAAATAGGCCATATTTTTTCCTAGTTAAAAAAGGTCACGGCTCTAGTCCCTGACCCCAGTTTATCATTTTTTTACAACTAAAGATGGTCACATCTATAGATTGTGACCCAATTTGAAGGGAAAATTATTGAGGTTCGTGAAAGTCAAGGGCTTTCCGTGACCAGTTTCATGGAAAGTCTAAGTCTTAGTTACGACTTTGGGTCATGAGAGGCTTTCGAGGCTAGTCAGGCATGGTTATGGATTTGGTCCATGACCAGCTGGTCATGGCCCTAATTTGCGACCATTATCCCTCTTGTCGTGATCCGTGACCACATCGTCACTTGGTCTGTGACCCGTAAATTTAGTCATATGAGGTATGGTCACGGCTCAGGTCCGCGAACCTTGGGCCTAGTCACGACCCAAGTCCGCGGCCATTTGCCTAACTTGGTGTAATGCTATGAATGTATTATATTTTAATTATTCTATAACATAAGGTTTAAAAGACTAAGGTTTGATGTCACTTCGAAAGAAAGTAAGGACCAATTGGAGATAGACATGTCTGAGATTACATTGCATGTAATTTCGCGCCACACATCCATACTTGATCTATGTCATTGAATATATCTGCCAAGGTTCTAAAAAACGTGGGGTCTGACTGAGGCATGGAGGCCAAGCCTTAAGCCTTGGAAGCCTAGGCAGGCCTTAGGCATAAAATGGCGTTTAGACCTTTTTTAATATATTTTAATATTTTTTAACTATGACAAGGCTATTAAAAATACTGAAATGGTGCATACCTTAGAAATATGTCAAAACATTTGTAAATTAAAATACTATTTTTTTAAAATACTAAAAAAATTATAAAAAAAACTCGCGTTTTTCACGCCTTATTCTAAAAAACTCGCGTTTTTTCATGCCTTACCCCCCAAAAATGAGCGATTTTTCATGCCTCACCCCCCAAAACGTTGACCATCGTTGACCACACCTTAATCCACACTTAGGGACAAAACTTGGTGTATCTAAAAATCCTTGCACCTAGGCGCATTTTTTAGAACAGTGATATTTGGTATCGTGATCATTGATGGATCACGTTACGAAAAAAATGTAACAAAAGTCGCTTTGGTATACGAGATGAACCCAATTGATTCATCAGATGTTTTAAGATTAAATAACAAATACGGTGTGCACTTAAGGTTATTAAATATAATTGCATTTGGAATTAACATGTAGCCCAAGTGGTAGATTTTTGGAATATTTTTAATATTCTAATGTGGGTTTACATATGAAATAGCAATTGTATTTAGGCTCTTATTCTAATTGGGCTAATTAATTAATTAAATTTTTAGATCCCAATAAGACATCTAAAATGAGTATGAGCTTTGTAATGTGTGGTTACCCAAGAGTCGCCTATTGGTTACTAAGAGTCGTGGTTACTTAAGAGTCGCCTATTGGTTACTCAACCTAATTAGAATTTATGGGGTTCTAATTATATGCCTATATAATGAAGGGTTCAGGTCCCTAAGGTTAATGCACTCATATACTCTCGTCGTCATTTTCCATCATTAAAAGAGAACTCAGAGAGAGAGAGAGAGAGGAATTAGTTTGTGGAAGACATCTAACCCCCATGTCTCAATCACCATTATGAATTATAATCTAATACGTTGATATTAAGAATTACATCCCAACATCTAGATCTAAGGAAGAATCATGCAAATGTATAGGTAAATTATTTATTGATCTCTTTGTATATCGATGTGACTTCTTTGCTCCCTTCATCACCATGATATTATTTCATTTACTGTGATACTGAGAAAGAACAAATGTTCCTCAAAATGACATAATGCATTCTACTCTTATAGGAAGAACACCTAACTCATGATCCATTTCATGCTCTTTAAATTCCTAACCACTTTATGGAATGTGTTCGAAAAAATGGGAAGTGGTCATTGTTTTTCCCTAAGGAGGATCCAAGTTTGGATAACTGTTGGGGTCTTATGTTTGATGCATTATACATGCAATATGTTGGACATCTTAATAAAAATGACAACTTATTTGGTCAAACTTTGTGTAACAACCCGCCTAATAAGATACCGGGCGATCACTCCAATATTAAATTAAAACAGGAGTTTCATATGGATCATTCTTAGCATCACTGTCGAAAATCCAATTAATTACTAATATCCTATTAGGTGGCCGTTAAAAACTTTTATCTAACAACTCTTTTTAGCGCACAAATAAAAACATTCACAAGTAAATGCGTAATGAACCGAAATGGAAATGAAAGGAACTAAAATAACCGAACACTCGGTCCAAATATACAACCATATAGAATGCTCTAAAAGAATAAATAAATGCAGTTGGACCATTGGCCCGAATGTGTATACAGTACCTCCTATCTAGAGTACAAGAAGGGAAGCGTCTACTGAAAGTCCTGCAAGCATCCACAGCTGCTGCAGCAGACGTCTGACTCGAAGGAAGTTCCATCCAGGCGTCCCTGTGTCTGGACACCTATATATATATATAGTATAGAGAAGGAAAGGAGAGTAGACAAACGGGTCAGAGCCCCGAATGTTGAAAATATTTTGCAAGTGCATAAATGTCTTATTTTTAGGAAAATAGTTTTATCTCATATTTAAGTTTGGTATCGCACTCCCATGAGATACCCCTCACCTCTCCGCTAATAGTGCACTCCTAGCGCATCTATCTAGAACATTCTAGTCAAGCTACCCTGCTAAACTAGTCTATCACCCAACCACTATCTACCCTAGATAGTTAAACAGATGTACTAAGGGCTAAACTTCACTTTAATCTCGACGCTATGCCATGTTCGTGCGTGGGGTGTCTCGCGAAGCGAAATCCAAACAAGGAACCCCCCCGATACACTACTATGCAGCAAGGTCGATCTTTGAGATCCGCCAGTCCCTTAGTACAGAAAGATATATAATATATATACCATAACATTTAATAATATAAGAGCACTAAGGATTAAACTTCTCCCCAGTCTCAACACTGTGCCATATTCGTGCGTGGGGTGTCTCGCAAAGCGAAATCCAAACAAGGAACCCCCCCGATACACTACTATGCGGCACGGTCGATCGTCGGGATTCATTAGACCCTCGGCACCCAGTTTATACATATACATACATCTACAATATACTTCCGGATAATATAAATATCTCCCGGACTGAGGATTACTTGATACATAAAGTATTTATAAATACTTATCCTTTTTATTTCAAAAACTTCCATTTCCCTTCTCATATCCAGGAAATGTATTTAAAAGCCAATCCATTATCATGAATTGCTTTAATAAATCATATACCTTTTAAAAGCCAGTTTTATTATCATAAAATGCTTTTTCCTTATCAAAATATCCCATTTCCCTTTTTATACTCAGGAAATGTATTCAAAGACATTTTCATTATCATAAAAATGGTTTGATCAAAACATATGCTTCCACATCCCTTCTTCCATCCGGGAAGTGTTACCGAAGCCAATTTATATATAACCCATTTCCCTTCCTATATCCAGGAAATGTAATTAAAGCAAATCCATTATTATGAACTGCTTTAATAAACGCGTTCTAAGACCGCACGTCCGGATTTCTCCACTGTGCGCGCCCCTAAATGGCTATCATCTTCCAGGGCCTCCAAGACAACCTGGGATCCTATATCGAAACACGTCGGGAAGCGGCCATGAGCCTGCGTGGTAGCCAAGACCACACCCGGAATCTCCCTACCCCCGCAGAAAATATACAACCATAAGCGCTCCCATGGCCTAGGACTATATCCACCCTGCATCATTAGCCAGGGGGCTTCACCATACGAACGCAACTTCCCTTATGATAGCGATTTAGAGAGGTGTGTAATCCATATTTTATTAATTATGAAAAACATTTATTTTTCCATTTTGAAAATATTCATCTATGTATTTTCAAAATCATTTCCATCATCATATATATACCTAAAACACACAGTATATACATATCCTATATATTCTTCCTAGAATATATATATAAACGGCCTTAGTGGCCTATAGCATCTAACGATGATAATAATCCCAAAGATTCCCTCCGGGAATCATAATCATGCATTCATAGTTGCATGATTCTAAATCCAAAGTATTTCTTACTTTAATAAATAATACATACTTAAATCCCATCTACGGATTCATTTGGATAACTCCAATTATAGTAATTCACTCTAAGTGAATACACACATATATAAACTCCCAATTCCTCAAGTCCTTTACGACATAACCCTCCATAAATTTCTAATTTGGAAGGCCTTTAAACATAAACTCAAAAAAAATGAGAAATAATCCTAATCTCCAAAATCTTGTGCTGAAAACAGGGCACTGGTCGACTGGTCCTAGACCCCCGGTCGACCGCGGGTTGTAAATAAGCCTACGAAACAAAGCAGTAGGCCCTTTCTCCTTGACGCGGTCGACCGACCATAGGGGCGCGGTCGACCGGTCACACCAGGTCACCAAAACTAAAATCCTTAAGTCCCTTATCCAACAACCCAAATTCATTTTCGGGGTTTTTAAACTACCCCGAAAATTAACCCGGACATCTACGACATTAATTCTGGCCGTAATTTTTCCAATTCCCGATTTGATTTCCGAGTTGACGATGTCAACCCGGAGCTGTCATCTTGTAAAAATCATATCAAATCGTAGAAAAATCAGAAAAATACGCGGTCAGCGCCCACGCGACCGTATCAAAAAGATCTACAACTTTCGTGTTTTGGCCGAAAGTTAAATCAATTCTTTTCCAGGCCAAAAATGCCCCCAAAGGTGACGGGTTACTATTCATCGTCACCTCCGAGACGATTTCCGCCATTAAAGCTTCTCCCAAGCTTTTGTCGCCTCACCCAACGTCCTACAACCTCAACCAACTACAAATACACTTATAACACGGGTTCTAAACATCCTAGAACCCGGAATCACCAATTAATTTGGATTAAAACCCTAGTTCCACAAAATTGAAATATTATTGGGGTTTAATTGTTTTAACTCCCAAAAACCCGTTTTATCCACGATAACCCACCCCAAAACCATTAGGGTTTGTTTATACCAAACTACGGTATGAGATATTTATGCAAAAAGATAAATAAAGCAAGTAAACACTTGCCTCGTGGATAAAATCCGACGACCTCGAGTCGAATCCGGCGGAGTTGGCCCGAGATCACCCATTTCTCCTCCTCTTTCTCCTTCCTCTCTCTCTTCTCTCTCTTTCCTTTCTTTCTTTCTCTTTTCTTTCCCTCTCTCCCTCTTTATATAAGAGAAAAGGGTTTTAAACCCTTAAAACCCAAAAACGACTCGTTTACCCAATTACGAGTTACTTTTACCTCTAAAAATATCCGAAACTCATTTTCGACAATCGGACACTTTTTCCGACTATCTCGGACATTCCGAGAATTATGGCGCAGTCGAAATTCCCATCCGAGGTACTTGACCGCAAATCACTATTCCAACCCAAAATAAATAAATGCGGGTTTTCTACTCAAAATCTTACCTCTTTTGTCGCAATACTCCACGGCGACATATAATTAAATTATTTCGACCTATATAGTCCCAAAATAATTTATAACATCCTTCGAAAATTATTAAATCCTCGAAAATCCCAAAAATCACTATTTCGAGAAATTCTCCAAATTGCCAATTTATTCAATTAGGGAATTTAATTGTCTCCTAAAAAGAACGGGTTGTTACACTCTCCCCCTTACAACGGAATTTCGTCCTCGAAATTCAGATGTAGCCTACACCCTCTAACTAGGATTACTACAAATCCTAAAACCTCAAGGAAAAAGATACTAACCTAATGGTTCCGAACCATACACTATGCGGCTACCGCAATCATAAGGTAACTCCAATACGTCACTCAATACCAATCCTCTAAAATGCATCTTGGCATGGATTTCAATCTCGTACACTACTCCTATCTTAACTAGGCGGTACATCAAACCACCCTACCAAGGTGCCCATACACCTTTCTAACTTGTGCATATCAGCACAAACATTACGAACGTCTGACACGCATCACTCTCTCCCAATAAGGGTCTCCTTTCCTCGGTGTAATACTCACCTATGGGTCCTCCGAACCCGCGCATTTCAATATTCCTAACCTCGGCGCTGCTAATACTAGCTAACCTATATCCTAGAAATGCTACGATCTAAGCGTTACTCTACCTGCACGAACTAATATAATCCTAAGTATGTCCCTAGTGCCCAAGGCCTCTCCCAACTCCCGACAAGTGCTTGGTTTCATGCGTGGGACGTCTCGCCAAGGCGAAATCCAAACAAGGAACCCTCCCGTTACACTACTCCCTCGCGTAGTCGGTCATCGAGATATAACGACCCAAGGCACAGAAGCGGGACGTCCTAAATCCTACTAGGCTAGCTTATGAACGCATTCCTACTATCTTATCCTTCCGCCCATACAGAAGGAAACCTAACTAATCAAGTGGCCACTTTCTGTAAAAAGTGTCACGAACATAGTACCCAAAATGTAACTCCTCAAAACTTGCCTTTTCATTAAGGCTGGTTATCATCCTCAAACAAATTTCTCTAAGTCCAACCTCACCCACCCATTTGTGGCGAAGGGACCACTTTAGTTCTTTTCCATAGCACAATACTTCCATAAGCATATTAACATTATGTGGCTCATAGCCTATAGTGGTTCATCCACACTATAAGACATTTCCACAAGATCAACATCCTTGCATCCCATAACAGCTCCCCACTCCCGACGCCGTTAAGAGTCATGTGTGGAGTGTCTCGCAAAGCGAAATCCAAACAAGGAACCCCTCCACACATTAACCCTTGACTTCGTTGGTTGTGGAGTTCAGTCATTTCAACATGCAACCGGGATAACCCCATCCCCTAATCCAACAAAAAGTGATCTGAACTCCTATCTCTAACTAAGAGTCATACCACCCTGCGCTCTCACTCATTCCTAAGTCCTTGCGCAAGCTAATACTGAGCTAAACCTCACCGCTCAACAACGATTCTGTGGGCCTTAAATTATATCTATAAGGTTGCCACATATACCATCCAAAATAAGGAAGCCTCTGCTCATCGAGGTTCCATAAGTCCAATATAACAAAGGTGTACTCAACCTGTATAAAGGTGAGACACCACAATAATAATATGTTCCCTCCAGGAATTGCGGACACGATAGACTTGCCATCATTAGCCTGCTATCGCTCCGTTACACCATATACCGTATACGTATATATACAAAATATAATCACCCGCCTCTATGGCGAACGAAGAAAAATAGAATTCCGCTATTGCGGAAAACACATAATCATACATTATAAAGTTATCGAGACCGCCACAACTCAAAATACACACACGAGTCCAGGGCTAACTAATACCGCGACTTTATCTAGTCACGCCAAATATACCTCCTCGATTGAGGTAAAACTCAGAACGACATCTTCGCCTTTATTCACTGTCGGCCTCTAGCCGAACCTTATGTGAATAACCCAAAACAACATTCTTTCTCATTCATGCTGAACCATGGGGACTCACGGTTAAGACTATCCATAAGATCCCTTTCGAACCCTCAACTTAAATGAGGAATTCAACTTTAGTACCGCTCTCTACCTCAGCGGTACTGCGGTACCCCTAACTACCATTATTTAGTAGTCACCGCCAAAATCCTTAACAATTACCATAAGGAAAGTGACCTCCACTATTGTCCTCATCCCAACCTTCTACCAGCTGCACCAGCTAAGCCTCACCTCCTGCTGCCATCCAATCTCCGCACACGATTCTCAAACGAGCGCGCAAAAGATTTCTATAATCTTCTAATATGGCAGGAGAACGAAATCTCACAATAGAAATCAACAATCCTAGTCCTAAGGCTCTATAACAAATTAGAGCAACGCTGAAAGCGTAGTACGTCCGCACAGATTCCTAAGGACACTAGAACCTGATACTCTGATACCATCTGTAACAACCCGCCTAATAAGATACCGGGCGATCACTCCAATATTAAATTAAAACAGGAGTTTCATATGGATCATTCTTAGCATCACTGTCGAAAATCCAATTAATTACTAATATCCTATTAGGTGGCCGTTAAAAACTTTTATCTAACAACTCTTTTTAGCGCACAAATAAAAACATTCACAAGTAAATGCGTAATGAACTGAAATGGAAATGAAAGGAACTAAAATAACCGAACACTCGGTCCAAATATACAACCATATAGAATGCTCTAAAAGAATAAATAATGCAGTTGGACCATTGGCCCGAATGTGTATACAGTACCTCCTATCTAGAGTACAAGAAGGGAAGCGTCTACTGAAAGTCTTGCAAGCATCCACAGCTGCTGCAGCAGACGTCTGACTCGAAGGAAGTTCCATCCAGGCGTCCCTGTGTCTGGACACCTATATATATATATAGTATAGAGAAGGAAAGGAGAGTAGACAAACGGGTCAGAGCCCCGAATGTTGAAAATATTTTGCAAGTGCATAAATGCCTTATTTTTAGGAAAATAGTTTTATCTCATATTTAAGTTTGGTATCGCACTCCCATGAGATACCCCTCACCTCTCCGCTAATAGTGTACTCCTAGCGCATCTATCTAGAACATTCTAGTCAAGCTACCCTGCTAAACTAGTCTATCACCCAACCACTATCTACCCTAGATAGTCAAACAGATGTACTACGGGCTAAACTTCACTTTAATCTCGACGCTATGCCATGTTCGTGCGTGGGGTGTCTCGCGAAGCGAAATCCAAACAAGGAACCCCCCCGATACACTACTATGCAGCAAGGTCGATCTTTGAGATCCGCCAGTCCCTTAGTACAGAAAGATATATAATATATATACCATAACATTTAATAATATAAGAGCACTAAGGATTAAACTTCTCCCCAGTCTCAACACTGTGCCATATTCGTGCGTGGGGTGTCTCGCAAAGCGAAATCCAAACAAGGAACCCCCCCGATACACTACTATGCGGCACGGTCGATCGTCGGGATTCATTAGACCCTCGGCACCCAGTTTATACATATACATACATCTACAATATACTTCCGGATAATATAAATATCTCCCGGACTGAGGATTACTTGATATATAAAGTATTTATAAATACTTATCCTTTTTATTTCAAAAACTTCAATTTCCCTTCTCATATCCAGGAAATGTATTTAAAAGCCAATCCATTATCATGAATTGCTTTAATAAATCATATACCTTTTAAAAGCCAGTTTTATTATCATAAAATGCTTTTTCCTTATCAAAATATCCCATTTCCCTTTTTATACTCAGGAAATGTATTCAAAGACATTTTCATTATCATAAAAATGGTTTGATCAAAACATATGCTTCCACATCCCTTCTTCCATCCGGGAAGTGTTACCGAAGCCAATTTATATATAACCCATTTCCCTTCCTATATCCAGGAAATGTAATTAAAGCAAATCCATTATTATGAACTGCTTTAATAAACGCGTTCTAAGACCGCACGTCCGGATTTCTCCACTGTGCGCGCCCCTAAATGGCTATCATCTTCCAGGGCCTCCAAGACAACCTGGGATCCTATATCGAAACACGTCGGGAAGCAGCCATGAGCCTGCGTGGTAGCCAAGACCACACCCGGAATCTCCCTACCCCCGCAGAAAATATACAACCATAAGCGCTCCCATGGCCTAGGACTATATCCACCCTGCATCATTAGCCAGGGGGCTTCACCATACGAACGCAACTTCCCTTATGATAGCGATTTAGAGAGGTGTGTAATCCATATTTTATTAATTATGAAAAACATTTATTTTTCCATTTTGAAAATATTCATCTATGTATTTTCAAAATCATTCCCATCATCATATATATACCTAAAACACACAGTATATACATATCCTATATATTCTTCCTAGAATATATATATAAACGGCCTTAGTGGCCTATAGCATCTAACGATGATAATAATCCCAAAGATTCCCTCCGGGAATCATAATCATGCATTCATAGTTGCATGATTCTAAATCCAAAGTATTTCTTACTTTAATAAATAATACATACTTAAATCCCATCTACGGATTCATTTGGATAACTCCAATTATAGTAATTCACTCTAAGTGAATACACACATATATAAACTCCCAATTCCTCAAGTCCTTTAGGACATAACCCTCCATAAATTTCTAATTTGGAAGGCCTTTAAACATAAACTCAAAAAAAATGAGAAATAATCCTAATCTCCAAAATCTTGGGCTGAAAACAGGGCACCGGTCGACCGGTCCTAGACCCCCGGTCGACCGCGGGTTGTAAATAAGCCTACGAAACAAAGCAGTAGGCCCTTTCTCCTTGACGCGGTCGACCGGCCATAGGGGCGCGGTCGACCGGTCACACCAGGTCACCAAAACTAAAATCCTTAAGTCCCTTATCCAACAACCCAAATTCATTTTCGGGGTTTTTAAACTACCCCGAAAATTAACCCGGACATCTACGACATTAATTCTGGCCGTAATTTTTCCAATTCCCGATTTGATTTCCGAGTTGACAATGTCAACCCGGAGCTGTCATCTTGTAAAAATCATATCAAATCGTAGAACAATCAGAAAAATACGCGGTCAGCGCCCACGCGACCGTATCGAAAAGATCTACAACTTTTGTGTTTTGGCCGAAAGTTAAATCAATTCTTTTCCTGGCCAAAAATACCCCCAAAGGTGACGGGTTACTATTCATCGTCACCTCCGAGACGATTTCCGCCATTAAAGCTTCTCCCAAGCTTTTGTCGCCTCACCCAACGTCCTACAACCTCAACCAACTACAAATACACTTATAACACGGGTTCTAAACATCCTAGAACCCGGAATCACCAATTAATTTGGATTAAAACCCTAGTTCCACAAAATTGAAATATTATTGGGGTTTAATTGTTTTAACTCCCAAAAACCCGTTTTATCCACGATAACCCACCCCAAAACCATTAGGGTTTGTTTATACCAAACTACGGTATGAGATATTTATGCAAAAAGATAAATAAAGCAAGTAAACACTTGCCTCGTGGATAAAATCCGACGACCTCGAGTCGAATCCGGCGGAGTTGGCCCGAGATCTCCCATTTCTCCTCCTCTTTCTCCTTCCTCTCTCTCTTCTCTCTCTTTCCTTTCTTTCTTTCTCTTTTGTTTCCCTCTCTCCCTCTTTATATAAGAGAAAAGGGTTTTAAACCCTTAAAACCCAAAAACGACTCGTTTACCCAATTACGAGTTACTTTTACCTCTAAAAATATCTGAAACTCATTTTCGACAATCGGACACTTTTTCCGACTATCTCGGACATTCCGAGAATTATGGCGCAGTCGAAATTCCCATCCGAGGTACTTGACCGCAAATCACTATTCCAACCCAAAATAAATAAATGCGGGTTTTCTACTCAAAATCTTACCTCTTTTGTCGCAATACTCCACGGCGACATATAATTAAATTATTTCGACCTATATAGTCCCAAAATAATTTATAACATCCTTCGAAAATTATTAAATCCTCGAAAATCCCAAAAATCACTATTTCGAGAAATTCTCCAAATTGCCAATTTATTCAATTAGGGAATTTAATTGTCTCCTAAAAAGAACGGGTTGTTACACTTTGGAGTCAATTTTAAATGTGACACATATGTTAAAAGTTATGTTTCTTAGTACCAATGCATTCCTTGTCATAAGAAGATTAGTTTGGTATACCATTTGTTCAAAATAATGAAGTAATGAATGATAAATTTGGATATAAAGTGACCCATGTAAGTTTAATCTAGATGGTGTAACTTAGTTGAGTGCGATTGTCCCACATTGAAAAAGTGGTAGAAAAGATTGGAGTTGATATACCCAAGTTATGGGACTAAGGCTTGGATGCCTTTGGAGTATCCTAACTCTTTGAAGGGGAGATGACCTACACTATGCATGTGTTGGGCTTGGGCCAAAATCCTACACTACGCATGTCTAGTCGGCTTGTGACCGAGTCCGGGTCTTGGGTATTTGTTGAGCAACTATTAAATTTTTTGGACAAATTTTTAATTGAAGTTTGGGCTCTCAAATTTATTTTTTGAACCGAAAAATTTGTTTTCCCGAAACGAATAAATTAATTACGGATTAATTAATTATTTAATGATTTTCGCATTAATTGATTATTTAAAACACTGTCATTTAAATTAATTTCATTAAAATGTTGTGGTATTTTGTTAACAGATGTGACTGGTCAAATAGTCACATCTTTCCTAAAAAAAGTCAACAGTTGCAACCCTTCATCACTTATATAAAGGACCCTACGCAGTCCATTTTAAACACCAGAAAATCTACCTGAATTCCCTACTCCTGTACTTGTTCCCTTCTTCCAGCTTGAGAGAAATTAACCATTGTTGGTTCAGAGATAATTCCAAAGGCAAAATCATCGGCATAGGTAACGTTGGTAAGGATCCCTCTCCTTGTATTGAAAATGTTCTTCTAGTTGATGGTCTTAAACACAATTTAATTAGTATTAGCCAATTGTATGATAAAGGTTTTGATGTGCTATTTAAAGAAGGTTATTGTCAAATAAAAAATGCTAAAGATAATAATGTTGTGTTTATTGCTTCTAGACATGAAAATGTTTATACTCTCGATTTTAATAACATGTCACAACAAGATGTAAAATGTTTAACTGTCCTTAATGATACTTGTTGGTTATGGCATAGAAGATTAGGTCATTCCAACATGGAACAACTTAATATTCTGTCCAAAAATGAGTTAGTTAGAGGGCTGCCCAAAATAAAGTTTGTTAAAGATAAATTGTGTAATGCATGTTAATTTGGAAAACAAACTAAAACTTCATTTAAAAAGAAAAGAGGCATTTCAACAAATAGGCGTTCAGAATTATTACACTTAGACTTATTTGGTCCTAACAAGATTGCTAGTTTAGGTGGAAAATATTATGCTCTTGTTATTGTTGATGATTATTCTTCATTTACTTGGGTTTTCTTTCTTGCTCATAAAAGTGATACACAATCTGTTTTTGCCAAATTTTGTAAGAAAATTCAAAATGAAAAAGGTTGCAATATTGTCTTTATAAGAAGTGATAGAGGAAAAGAATTTGATAACAAAGATGTTGAATTATTTTGTGATGAAAATGGTTTTGAGCATAATTTTTCAGCACCAAGAACTCCTCAACAAAATGGTGTGGTAGAAAGAAAGAATAGATCATTACAAGAAATGGCAAGAACTATGTTAAATGAACATAATCTTCTAAAATATTTTTGGGCGGAAGCTATTAATACATCTTGCTATGTAATAAATAGAACTATTGTTCGAAAAGGTTTACACAAAACTCCTTATAAAATATTGAAAAATAAAAGACCAAATATTGGTTACTTCAAAGTTTTCGAAAGCAAATGTTTTATTTTAAATGATAAAGATAATTTGGGAAAATTTGATGCAAAATCCGACGAAGGTATTTTTCTTGGTTATGCTCTTCATAGTAAAGCTTATAGAGTATTTAATAAAAGGACACTAGTCGTTCAAGAATCTATACATGTATCTTTTGATGAATCAATTTCTCTTTCAAAAAATCCCAACGATGATGATGAGGCTCTAAACCTAAATAAGCACATTGATAAAGAAAATCCTACTTCTAATATTGATATTTCTATTAATGATGAAAGCACTCCACATAAAGATAAAAATAATAATGACTCTAGTTTACCTAAAAGTTGGAAATTTGTAAATAATCACCCTTTTGAAAATATTTTAGGAGAACCTTCTAGTGGTATTCTTACTAGATCCTCCTTAAAAAATGTTTGTAATAATTTGGCTTTTGTGTCAGAAATTGAACCAAAAGACATAAAAGAAGCTGAAAATGATGAATTTTGGTTATTAGCTATGCAAGAAGAATTGTTACAATTTGAGCTAAATAATGTTTGGTCACTTGTTCCCTCACCTATAGATAAAACTATTATTGGAACTAAATGGGTTTTTAGGAACAAAAAGGATGATGGCGGAGTGATTATAAGAAATAAAGCTAGACTTGTTGCGCAAGGCTACAACCAACAAGAGGGTATTGATTTTGATGAAACGTATGCCCCCGTAGCTAGATTAGAAGCTATTCGCATGTTACTAGCATAAGCATGTTATAAAAAATTTAAATTATTCCAAATGGATGTGAAAAGCGCTTTCTTAAATGGTTTTATAAGTGAGGATATTTATGTTAAGCAACCTCCCGGTTTTGAAAATCACATATTTCCAAATCATGTTTATAAACTAAATAAAGATCTATATGGTTTAAAACAAGCTCCTAGGGCTTGGTATGATAGATTAAGTGGATTTTTACTTGAAAATGATTTTGTGAGAGGAAAAATGGATTCAACTTTATTTATAAAAATTCATAACAATGATATGCTTCTTGTACAAGTATATGTTGATGATATTATTTTTGGATCCACCAATGAAAATTTATGTAAAGATTTTTCAGAATTCATGAAAAATGAATTTGAAATGAGTATGATGGCTGAGCTAAAATTCTTTTTAGGCTTACAAATCAAACAAACCAAAAATGGGGTTTTTATCAATCAATCTAAATATATTAAAGATGTTTTGGTAAAATATGGTTTAGAACATGGTAAAGCTCTTGGTACACCAATGAGCACATCTATTAAGATAGATATTGATGAAAAAGAAAAAATCTGTTGATACTACCTTATATCGTGGTATGATTGGTAGTCTATTATATTTAACTGCTAGTAGACCCGATATCATGTTTAGTGTATGTTTATGTGCTCGTTTTCAAGCCAATCCTAAATAATCCCACTTGTGTGCCGTAAAACGCATATTTAGATATTTAATTGGTACTAAAGATTTAGGATTATGGTATCCTAAAAGCACCTCTTTCGAACTAATAAGTTATTACGATGCTGATTTTGCGGGTTGTAGAATTAATAGAAAAAGCACTAGTGGCACATGTCATTTCTTAGGACACTCACTAGTATCTTGGTTTATTAAAAAGCAAAATTCCGTTGCTCTTTCCACGGCCGAGGCTGAATATATTGCCGCCGGCAGCAGTTGTGCTCAAACTTTATACATGAAGCAACAATTAGAAGATTTTAAAATATTCTTTCACAATACTCCAATTTTTTGTGATAATACAAGTGCCATATGTTTGTCAAAAATCCAATTTTGCACTCTAGAACAAAGCATATTGAAATTAGACATAATTTTTTACGTGATCATGTTCAAAAAGGCGATGCACACATAGAATTTATTTCTACGGATCTTCAATTAGCCGATATGTTTACAAAACCTTTATCTGAAGATCGTTTTACCTTTATTCGTCGTGAACTTGGTATGGCATGCTTAAATGACTTAAAATTGTAATTATTTTTTTTTTCACAACCTTCCAAAAATGGACCCCACTTTTATATTATTTTACATCTAGCTATCTCTTGCCATTCTCTTATAAATACATATGCGGACTTCACCTCTTCATTCAAATATCATGAAGTCTTTTTATGTATTATGGGTGGGAAAGTTTCCCGGCATCTACACTTCTTGGGGAGATTGTGAATCTCAAGTCAAGGGAGTTAACGGCTCTCAATATCAAAAATACTCCTCATTTGATGCCGCAATGATTGCCATTCGCTCATCCCCATCGCATGCTCCTTGGGTGAAACCGCCTTCTTGGCCTTTTGTTTTACCTCCGCATTCTCACACACATACTTCTTCACCAACTCATGAAAATGCTGCAAGTTCATCTTCTCAAGACAACGCTAAAAATTCGATCAAAGTTGTCGTTGAGAAAATCACGATTGAAGGGAATTCTAATGATGTGTCTCATTTTGGTTAACAATCTTAAGATGTAATTTTCTATGAATATGCTATGCCCTGCTATTCTCTCTAAATGTTATTTCACCTTGATTATGTTGAATATGTGCTTAATGAAAATTTCAGGTTTTCACATATGTCCCTTGCCAAACTCTTTACCCGTGCTTATATTACTTTTGCTAGGGGGAGCTTTGCATATTACCCATGACAATCAATTTATAAAGAATTTTTTTTGATAATGTCAAAGGGGGAGAAATTATGATGATTCACTCATTATGCTTAATTTAATCATCTTATGAATATATGTGACTCATTGTTTGTCATCATCAAAAGGGGGAGATTGTTACGGAAAATATACTTTGTCCCTAATTAATTAATTTTATTAGTATAATTAATATATTTGGATATATTGATTTTGATGATTCCAAACATATTTAAGTTATTATATAAAAATGTCTCTTATTTCACTATATAACTTTGTTTGTACAGATATAAGTATTATTTTTCTTTATCTATAATAGAAAATATATTATCTTTATAAAATTGTTCATCTATATACCTAGTAACATTTTTTTGGTATACCAGTTAGTATTATTTCCGTTCATAATTTTTTTTCGTACATTTTTTTTTGTGCGTCAAATTTTTATATATATATATATACATATATAGCGTTTTTTTTTGTCAGATTAGAACTACTAGTTCGAACTGTGTCATTCCCGTTTCGGCTTAGTCCTGGCATGGACATGCTTCTTGACAGCTTTCGTCCTCTTGTGTCCTTGAGATATGTCCATTCATCAAAATGGCGCCACATGTCCTTGACATGACTTTGGGTTCTATGCCTTCGGAAAGGATATTTTTCTGATTATGAGCTGTATCCCTTTTTGGACGAAAATCTCTAAATCTAACGCCTCTTAGCAGGTCATGCAGGGCTAGTACATACTTTTGCTGAATAGGTATGACCGTAGCAGGTCATGCTGATCTCATCCTCTGAGTATATATATATCTACTATTTATCTATTTCTGTCCATTTTTTTAACGTTTATATTTGTTCCGAAATTTTTTTTCATATCTGTTCAAGTTTTTTTTCTCTCAAAAAATTCTGTTCGATTTTTTTATACACTTTTTTATCCGTCCGAAATTATTTTTATATATATTCGAAATAATTTTTTTTGACCGAAACTCTTTTCATTAATACCTGTTTAAAAGTTTTCTCGGTTGCTGCAATGCTGACTTGGTCAGCTATCCTCTCTTTTTCTTGTACGAATGATAGTACCTTATGTATTTATATAATAAGTCTTTAACCTTTTTTTTACAAGACTTGATGTCTTGACTAGATGTAAGGCATGGGACGGTCTGTCATTTTCTGGGTCATCCACTGCCACACGTTAACTCTAGCTGAGATAAATAAAATGGATTTCTTGTCTCTGTGTACGACTGCTATTATATATCTTCTGTATATATTTTATCCCTCTCTCATATATCATCCATGACATAAGCGTTGAAATGGTCTTTGCCATTCACTCAAATACTCTCTGACAAGCCTTAAGGCTATAACATCACTGCAGAATAGACTTCTTAAACTTCAGAAATTGTTTTTTTTATCAGTCCAAAATGTTAACGTAAATATTTTTTTTAGACCAAAGAATTGTAACGTATATATATCTGATCTTTATATTTCAGTCCGAAATTTTTTATGTATATCTGTTAATTTTTTATCCGGAAATTTTTTATATTCGAAATCAATTTTTTTTGACCGAATATTCGAAATTTATTTTTACAATATATATATATGTACACCTTTCATATATATTTACAAACACACTAGATATTTCTATTTTTTTGGGGTGTGGACTAATATTTTCGCAGATCCATATCTACTCAAATAAGGATACTGAGAAGATAATAAGGATATCTGTATATCAGTCTTGGAAGTCATTTATTGCGCCTCACCTCCTCTACAAAACAGGTGCATTTAATGCACCTCACCATCTCAACACTTCAGGTGAATTTAATGCTGAAGATGATCGTGTCTAACAGCTAGTTTTCTCACAAGAGTTACTTAAAGCCTTGAAGTAATGGATAAAAGCGAAGAGAAAAATAGAGACAAAACAGAGCAAGAAAAATAGAGACAAAACAGAGCAAGAACCACTCAGATTTTTAAGAGCACTGAATTTATTATTCAGCTATCTTCTACGCAATCAAGAGAGCCATAAATTGCTGATAACTGCTCAAGCATTAAACAAGGAGACTAGTGCCAAAAATCAGATTTATTGAGAAGTCTTACTCAAGAAGAAACTGAGATTAATTTGTATTTTAGAGAGTTTCAACATTCAAACTTTGTACTCAACATTCAGATTTGTTTAAAGCTGGAATTTTAGCTTCGGTTGTACTTGGAGCCGGCATTTACCTCAAGTGTCTGTAAATGGTGGTTTGATCCTACCGTACAAGTGGATCACGACTAGTGAAGCACGGGAGACGGAAGCTTTCTCTTGGCGCGTGGACGTAGGCCGGGATTTGGCCGAACCACGTTAAAATACGGTGTCATTTATTTTCAGCATTTTTTTTATTTGCTTGTGTGTGATTGGTTATTTTTTTTTTTGCACTTACACTTGTAATTAAATTAATTCTGAAAATTTGATAATTTTAATTTAAGACAGAAATAAATATTTTCGTAATAATTAATTAATTCCTGAATATTAATTTTTACTAATTACGAAAATTATTTACAAAATTATTTGGATCTAATAATCTTAAAATATAATTTGTTTAATTTATTGAAAGTATTTAATTAATAATTTATTTATTGTGTGTTTCAATATCTGATTTAAATTGATTAAATTAATTTGTAACCTTTATTTAATCTGAAATTTGTATTAAGTGTTTTAAATTATTTATTTTCTGATATATCAATTTAATCTGAAAAGTTTGTTAAATACTCAATTCACCCCCCCCCCCCCCCCTCTTGTGTATTTTTCTGGGCAACACACCAAATAGATGTCAAAACGACATATTTAAATGGTGAATTAGATGAAGAAATATATATGGAACAACCATAAGATTTTAAGTCTCATGGAAATGAAAGGAAAGTATGTAAACTTGTGAAGTCATTATATGGGTTAAAACAAGCTCCTAAATAATGGCACAAAAAAATTGACAATGTCTTAAAGTCAAATGGTTTCAAAATAAATGAGTATGACAAATGTGTCTATGTCAAAAGCACTCAAGCTGGACATGTGATTGTATGTCTATATGTAGACGATATGCTAATAATTGGTAATAATAATAATAATGTTATCAATTTTACTAAACAAATTTTGACTAGTAGACTTGAAATAAAGGATATGGGACTGGCTGATGTCATTCTAGGAATTAAAATTACAAGAACCCCTCAAGGAATTAGCTTATATCAATCACATTACGTTGAAAAGATACTTCAAAAGTATAATAAATATGATCAAAGTTCAGTGAGAACACCCATAAATCCAAATCATCACCTCTTTAAAAATAAGGTGAAGGTATATCTCAATTAGAATATTCTCGAATTATTGGATGTTTGATGTATTTATCAAACTGTACTCGACCGAATATAGCCTACTCGATTCGTAAACTCAGTCGATATACGAGTAATCTCGAAAAAGGTCATTGAAAATCCTTGATAAGAGTTCTTCGTTATCTTCGATACTCTTAGGAGAATGGGTTGCACTAAGAACGATATCCAACTGTACTTGAAGGCTATAACGATGAAAATTGGATATCCGATTCAAATGATTCAAAATCCACAAGTGGATAGGTATTCACCCTTAGAAGTGCAGCCGTATTGTAGAAATCCTCAAAGCAAACTTGAATTTCAAGATCCATTATGGAATCTGAATTTATTTCTTTAGACACAGTCGAAGAAGAAGCCGAATGGCTTAGAAACTTCTTAGAGGATATTCCAATATAATCAAAGCCCGTGCTACCAGTTATAATACACTCTGACGGTCAGTTAGTAATTAGTAGGGATAAAAATAATAACTATAATGATAAGTCACGGCATATACGTCGTCGAATCCAAACCGTTAGATAATTTCTATCAAATGGAATTATTTTGGTTGACTATATAAAGTCAATGGAAAATATTGTGAACCCACTAACTAAAGGTATACCTGGAGATTAAGTTGCAAGTTCATCACGTAGAATGGGCCTAAATCCTGTAAAATTATAAAGACTCGTCTTAATGGAAATCCAACCTATATGACTAGAGATCCCAAGAAATAGGTTCAAAGGGACAACCTAATTATGATGACTCAGTTAGAACTGAAAAGTTATACTCTAATTACTTCCTCCCATTCCGAAGATGAGTCAGTGCACAAACTGTCGCGTGTGTAACGATAAATTATGTTTTTAATGATTTCTATATCTTGAATGTACAAGTTAAGTGGGGTATTAACACGATACTCTTTGTCACTAATGTGAGTGAGAAGGGGCCTCTTCTATGAGAATAATGAAGGCTATTTCTCTAGCACACTCATGAAATCAGGAGGTGTTCAAGGCCAAAATGGACACAACAATGAGAACCATTAAGGTTAGAATGACATTGTGTGAATACTATTATCTCAGTTCACATAAATGGTCGATCAATTCAATACATCACGTTCATTGATTGACTAGTAAGCTCGATAGTGCGTATCGCACTAGGAAAGATTCAAAGCCACAAACTATCTTTTTCGATGCAATGTTTTTTCCTAGAAATTTCTTTAGTTTGCATCTATATTCATTTGATTCTCCCAAATTTCATTCATGTGGGGATTGTTGGATATCTTAATAAAAATTACAGCTTATTTGGTCAAATATTGGAAAATTGGTAGAAAAGCTTAGAGTTGATATACCCAAGTTATGGGACTAAGGCTTGGATGCCTTTAGGGTATCCCAACTCTTTGAAGGGGAGAAGACCTAAACTATGCATGTGTTGGGCTTGGGCCAAAATCCACACGCGCGCCGCCATAGACATCCGGCTGACCCGTGCCCAGGCTCGGGTCTTGGATCTTTCTTAAGCAACTGTTAAATTTTTTGGACAAAATTGTAATTGACCTTTGGGCTTTCAAATTTATTTTTTGAACTGAAAAATCTTTTTTCTCGAAATGAATTAATTAATTACGGATTAATGAATTATTAAATTATTTTTGCATTAATTGATTATTTAGAACATTGTCATTTTAATTAATTTAATTAAACGTTGTGGTGTTTTGTTAACAGATATGACTGTTCAAACAATCACATATTTCCTGTAAAAAGCTAATAGTTTCAACTCTTCACTACTTATATAAAAGACCTTATGCAGTCCATTTTAAACACCAGAAAATCTATCCGAATTCCCTACTCCTGTCCTTGTTCCCTTCTTCCTGCTTGAGAGAAATTCACCATTGTTGATTCGTGGGACTGCTGTACTGAAGTGCTTCTCATAACAGTCATTGACCGTTTCATTCTGGGAGGCAGACGTCCGTTGAATTTATCATCACCACCGTAGCAGGGATGTATTCTGTCTTAAGGAGAAATAGTTCAACTTTCGACTCAATGAAATCTATTCAAGCAATTGTTTTAGTCACAAAAGAGTATGTTCTTCTTCACTTTCATTTATTGTAATTCAAAGTAATTATTTAATTTGAATTATTATTTACTTATTTTGTGAAATATTATTTTCGCACTCCGAAAAACAACACAATATTAGAGAATTTTTTTTGGAACTATTTATAAGTTTTTAAGAATATGGGGGGCACTTATCTAAATAAGCCAAAGTTTTAAAATTGGAAAAAAGGGGCTTTGTAAATTTAGGCATATTGTAATATGTATTCTGAAAATAGGACAACAAACATTTTATTTATAATTTTGGTCCCTATTTTTGAATAAAGTCTCTCAGCTCCGAGAGCCTCACCCCAATCTTCACTCCCTCACACCTCCCCTCTCCGTCCCTGTCCTCTCTTCTCTCGCTCAGTCGCAAATGCAACACCACTGCACCCACCTTGCTGCCGTCGCAGAGGAGGAAGCCACACAGACACGCAAGAAAGTTCAGCGGCCCCCCTTCCTTTTTAAGTATGCTTTTATGATGTTCTCAAATTTTTAGTTTTTAGTTTTTAGTTATTGTTGCTGAAATTTTTGAGTATGCTAAAATTTTTAGTAGCCCATCCCCCATTCCTTTTGAGTACGCTAAAATCTTTAGTTAATGAACTTATTGTTGCTGAAATTAGTTGTTGCTGAAAATGTTTTTAATTTTTAGTTTTTATTTGTTGCTGAAATTATCGCTGAAATTAGTTGTTATTGTTGCTGAAATTATTGCTAAAATTTTTAGTTATTTTTTTAGTATGCTGAAATTAATTAGTTTAGTTGTTATTATGCTGAACTTAGTGTAGTTATTGTTAGTTACTGCAGAAATTTTAATTTTATTTATTTTAATTGTTGTCGAAATTCTTAGTTATTGTTGAAATTTTAATTAGTAACTAAAAATCTAATTTGATATAATGTTTCACATTTAGGCAATTATGTTGAAGATTTAGACAATTAGGGTTAAAAAATTGAAAAAAAGAAGTAAAAACGACCCAAAAAATGACATAATTATAATGGCTTGTTTGTTTGGGCTGTATTTCATTTTTGGGCTTTTACTGTTGTAAGACCATTCGTCCTTTGTAAATCTTCTTTAATTAATATACTCTTACATTTCACCCACCAAAAAAGAGAATGAATTGATGTGTTCCCTAAAGAGTAAAGATATGGGATCCAGTTCATGGACACATTTTTTAAACTCAGTGATATGTCAGACACGGATTGAGTCTGTTTTTTAATGAATCCCATGTGATGTAACAATTCACCTAATGTGTATTTGACATGTCACTGAATTTAAAAAATGTGTCGACGAGGGTCCCTGTACAAACACCAATTCCCTAAAATGACATAATGCAATACACTCTTGCAGGAAGAACACCAAAATCAATCATGATCTATTTCATGCTCTTTGGGTTCCTGGCCTCTTTATGAAACGAGTTGAAAAAATGAGCAATGGTAATTCTTTTTCCCTACTGAGGCTCCAGGTTTGGCTGATTGTTGAGGTCTTACGTTTGATGAGCTATACATGCATTATGAGAGAGAGGTAACCTCAATAAAATGCTTTCAAGGGTGAATGTTTTCTTGAGTTATTTCGTGGTTACTGATTCCTGCAGGGTAAAGCAAAGAAAGTTGTCTCAACCCAAAACTTGTGGTATAAGATTTTGAAAGCCCAGTTAGAAACTTTAACACTAGAAACTAAAACCGAGTGATTGCCTGTGTCAGTAAGTATATATTATTTTTAATTGTTTTTATATCTGTTGATATTTGAGTTTATAATCTGCCTCTATTTTACAACAAATGCCAACCAAAGTAATTGATGCTAATTACTGCTCTGTT
Organism: Sambucus nigra; assembly: GCA_949130495.1. Lineage (NCBI taxonomy): Eukaryota > Viridiplantae > Streptophyta > Magnoliopsida > Dipsacales > Adoxaceae > Sambucus > Sambucus nigra. Next base: position 318,811,455 of record OX422223.1, read on the forward strand.
GACATTTCAAAGAAGTCAAATTTGTGACATAAGCAAATTTGGATTGGATTTGAGGGTTTTTCTGATACCTTCATTGCGCTTGGAATTCCATTTGATTCTCTAGAGGTTCACTACTTTCTAAGAGGTTTAATTATATATTTCTCATATATCTTTATGTGCACATGATAATTATTTGTTTTATGACTATCTACAGGCAAGACAACTATATAAAGATATAGCTGAGACCATATACTACCATGCTTTGAAATCTTTTTCTGAGTTGGCTGCAATTGAAGACCCATATGAGACATATCAGGGTACTCATGTGAGCAAGGTTTGTAAGTAGAGCTTTACGTGCTTAGTGGGTACTCCTACTATCTATATCTGTATCTGTTTCCAGATATGTTCTTTGGGGCTAGTTTTTGTACTTGTGGAATTATGTAATATATTGGCTTTTATGGTAAAATGTTAAGAATCTCGGACAATGATGGCCATAATTTACGAAGTCATTGTAATGCGTAGGGAATTCTTCAACCTGACATGTGGGGTGTAATACCATCAGATCGGTGGGATTGGGCTGCTCTTTGACAAATGATCTCCAGGAATGGAATTAGAAACTATCTCCTTGTAGAACTTATGCTTTCAACCAATCAGATTCTCTACAATAATGAATACTTTGAGCCATACCCCTCCTATATGAAAAAAGTTTTCATGTTTGCTTTTCCTCGTCCATCAAAGTTTAAATGCTTGTCAAAAAATACAGTAATACTATCGGCATTCTTATCTCATGTTTCTCTACAATTTGTAGTGAACAAACAGCTTATTCACAACTAAACTGAAACGGTTCAGTGCTCAAGATCTCAGGTAGTCACAGATTCCTGAGGATCTCAAAGCTATTTACAACTATGGACTTGATTGTGTATCCTCTATTATAAATTTTTTATTTGCCTGTTAATAACATATTGATGTATGAACTTAGGAATATTTAGGAGATAAAGAAAAAGACTTTGGTTGACATGGCTATTGATCGTCGGTGCTATGTAGATGAAACACATATCCTAAATATCCACTTGAATCGATTCGACTTTTTCATACTCGCTGCCTTCCACTTCTATGCTTGACCCAAGGTATTACTGGTTACTAGTACTTCTTGGTTTGAGATTTGTTATTCATCTTAGTGTAATTTGAATGAAGCCACATGTTCTATCAACAAAAGGATTTCGCAAAATGATCAGCTCCCACTTGGTAGACTGGTCAATGCCCAACGTATCCAATTGATTTCTATTCTGCTAACTTTGGTGTTAAAAAATAAATGGTTTGAAAAGAATGACACTATATCAAATGGTCATATGTTTGTTTAGAACTGGTTGATATCTCCCACTAACCCTATATCTCTTGTGTTAATGCTACATGTAAGGCTATACTGCTTTTTTCCTTTGTTGATGTATTTCTAATTATATGGTCATTTGGATATGCAAGGGTCTAAAAACTGGGTTGTGTTATTTAAAATGTTGATTTCTTATAAAACGTTTAAGCCTGGCTATGAGTCTCAACGCTATCAGTGTATCTTAGTAAAAACCTTATATATATACCTGCTTTTGATGTGAGCAATGAACGAGTCTTGATTGTTTAACTTGTTCATGACTAATGTAGGTTTAATTATACACCTCTAAGATTCACAACTCCTTTTAATAACTTACAATTTAATTTCGAGCCCTGGTCCAGTAAAACAGATATGTCTCTCTATTGAGCCATGTCCTGTAATACGTTATTGTGGCACTCTCCTATCCTTTTTCGATGGAAGAAAGAAGTGCCTCAAAACGATTTGTATCATCTCGAAGATTTTATCCTCTTTCTTGCTTAAAACTACTAAGTTCATCTATGCCAAGATTTGTCTTTCATTTATGCCAAACTTTGTCTTTCAACTGTGAATTCACATTGAAGCAAAAAAATTCTCCGCAGTTCTTGATAAATGCTAATTGAGGCCGATGCAAAACTATTATACTAAGTTGCCACATCACATTACAGGCTCAAGGAGAACAACTTGCACATTATAGACTAACTCTTCTCCCATAATCTCATTTATGCTTTTAATTTCTTTGATGTTCTCTCCTTCGTGTAAACATTGGAAATTGGATATCCCAATGGAGTTCCTAATCCTCCGATTCTGCTATTGATGGAAAATATTTTACATCTTTGACAACCTACATCATCCCTCTATCAAAATATTAGCTCCCTATATCTTTTATTGCGTCACCTGAGATTAAAGTTTTGATCAAAGGAGGAGGATGATATCTTGCAGTTTATCCCAAAAATGGTGTCTCAATAAATGAATAAATGTTTAGAAGATGTCCTAGAGGAAGAAGTGGTGTTCAAAGCTATTAAAGACCTAGACTCAAACAATTCAGTTCAGCTGGCTCAGATGGTTTCAATGGTATCTTTTATGTGCATTATTGGGAGATTATTAAAGGAGACTTTAAAAAATCAATTCAAGCATTATTTTTAGGATTAGAAATCCCTAAGTCATTGAGTTCAACCCATATTTGTCTCATTCCCAAGGTTTCAAGATCAACTTATTGTAAGGATTTTCAACTAATTAGCTTGTATAACTTTTGTTATAAGGTTATTTCAAAGATCCTCAACTCAAGACACAGTAAATTTCTCCCAAATATTATTTCTCCTTATCAATCAGGTTTTGTGCAAGGTAGAAGTATCCATGATAATATCCTTTGGGGGCAGAAAATGATGCACCTTATTGATAGAAAAGTATCTGGAGGGAATGTGAGAATCAAGCTAGACATGGCTAAGGCATATGAAAGAGTTTCATGGTTTTTCCTTCTACAGACTCCAAGTGCTTTTGTTTTTTCAGAAAGTTTTATTGAAATTGTTTGGAGATGCATTTCTTATCCCTAGTACTCAGTCCTAATCAATGGCCAACTTATGGGATTTTTCATACCATTCAGAGGGTTAAGGAAAGGGGATCCAATATCCCCAAGTCTATTTATCCTTATGGTTAGAAGCTTCAGCATAGGGTTTGACAGTTTAATGTCAACAGATACAATTTGTCCTTTTTCTTATCCAAAGGGTTGTCAATTGATAAGTTATTTGATTTTTGCATATGGCATAATTTTTTATACAAATAGGAAGAAGAGAAGTCCAAAAGCCCTGATGGAATTTCTGGATAAATATGAGAGTCAATCAGGTCAATTAATTGGTAAGGAGAAGAGTATTTTCACTTTAAGCTTAAAAGCTCCCACTGGAAGAAGGGGTAAAATATCATCAATGACAGGATTTAAGTTTGAAAAGGGCCTATAAATACTTGGGTTGTCCCCTATTTAAAGGTTGATGTAAAGCAATATTCTTTGATCCCCTTGTCCAGTCTATAGCTTCAAAGATCAACAGCTAAAAATCTAAGTTCCTATCAATGGGGGGCAGATTAATCCAGATCAATTCAGTCCTCTCTTCTATATCGTTGTTTACTATTTTCTCCTTAAATCCTCCCCAAAAGAGTATTCACTTAGTAAATAAACTCATGAGCTCCTTTTTTCGGGGGTAAATAAGGATTATGGCAAGAAATTTCATTGGACTGGATGGGATTCTCTATGTTATCCTAAGGTAGAAGGGGGTATAGGTAGTAAAATTCTAGTTTCCATTAAGTCTGCAACAAATTTAAAGTTGGCTTGGAGATAATAAACAAGGCTTAGACTTGTGTGCTATATTTATGAGGCAGAATTATCCTCAATTGAAAGGTACAAATGGATCTATAATTTATAAGAGAATCAACTCAGTTTGGGAAGTGCTGGAGGTGCATACAATATGGTTAGGAGAGGAACTAGTCTGGAAACTATCTCAAAATGGCTGCTCTTTTAGCTATGGATCAACATATGACCTGATAAGAGATTGTAAACTATCCTCCTTGACTTATAAATCAATATAGAATCCTCAAATACCTTAAAAAATGTCAGTCTCCTCTTGGAAATATCTTTCAAATAGTGTTCCTATTGAAAAGAATATCCAGAGGGTTGGGATAGACTTACATCCAGATGCCAGTGTTGTAAAGCCTCAGAAGAATCTCTCAATCACCTTTTGTCTCTGTTCTAATTGATAATAAAGTTTTGTGAGTTTTTATAGGATTAATGGGAATCAGTCATCAAGCAAATTCAATATATGGTATCATCATTCGATGGTGGTTATATGCTGACAGTTCATGTATATCAAATGGTTGCATCAAGTAATTCTAGTTAGGGTCCATTTAGCAAACCAATTCCATAGTTTGGAATTGGAATTGGAAGGCCAATTTCATTTCTGTGAAATTAAAATTGGCCTTCGAATTCCATTTCCATGGCTTGGAATTGGATTGCCAAACGGACATATTCTTGGAAAGGAATAGGTAAATTATATGAGGGTAAAAATATGAATTCAATAATCATCATTCAAAGAGTGATTTCCAGTATCTCAGAAAGAACAAACCAAACAAGTTTCAAATATGGGAGAAAGAAGAACTGTTTAGAGGTCATGACTGTTTTCAAAATTAAATATCCTCAAAATAAGCCTGAAGTTCGGAACATAGTGAGAGATAGAAGAAACCTACAAGTGGAAGATTAAAGTTCAATTCAAAAAGTGGTTGTGATCAAAATGGCAGTATGGGAATAGGTGCAGTCCTTAGAGATGATCAAGGTAGATTTAAATGGGCCTACTCAACATAATGACGGGGAACAAGTATATTGGCAGAGACACTAGCTCTTAAGGAAGGATTAATGTACTGCCTTGAAGAAGAAATTCATTGTATAGATGTTTAAATAGAGTCAAGTCTGGTATTTTAAATCCAAAATCTCAATTCAAATATAATTCATTGGAAGATCAAACCCATCATTAGAGAAATCCAAAATCATATTCGAAATCCTCAAATTCAAGCCCATAAATGTCCTAGAGAAGTTAACTGTGATGTTAACCTTCTAGCTAAGCATGGGGCAAATAAAAAATGTTTCTCCAAATTTCAGTACATAGAAGATCTCCTAAGGAAAATCAAGGGTGCATTAATTCTAGATTCCACTAGCTTTTGTTTCATTAGTATAGCTTGATGTTAAATTTTTCTTAATTTGTATAGGTATTTCTAAGTTTTCCTCTATTCTGAGCTACCTAGAGAGGGCTTTTCTCTCTAAGCAAATATAATAAAACTTCTATTTTCTAAAAAAAAAAGTTTTGATCAAAGGTTTTTTCCCCCCTATAATTACACATAACACAACTAAAACACACCATACGCACCCCTACTTGTTTTTTATATTCGACAGCACACCAAAAATACACTCGATCATCACCACCATCACCATCCCCATCACAATTCTCCACCATTACCATCACAGAGAGACTAGAGAGAAACAAGAGAATAGATATATTTTAAAATATGAAGAAAAAATAATCTTTGATGATCCACATTGAGCGAACTTTTTTATAATCACTGGTTGAATTCATGATTCAAACAATGCTTATTGAAAATTACATCATAATCGACTATTAATGGTTGATTTTTTTTCTTTCAGATCAAGTACGTCGAATGGGAATTCACACCTTTGAATTTGACACAAGCGTTATCCCTCACAAATTTTAACTTCTATATGTGTCTTTTTTTTTGTCAAAACAAAACTATTATATTAAATCAACTATTTTAGCAAATACACACATGTTTCATCAAGAGATACAAAAAGATGAAGACCAATACCAAACCAAAGGTATGAAAACAAAATTTCTCATGAAATTTTTTTAGCTTTGAAGTTTAAAAAAAAGATTTTGAATTAAAGATGCGCATAAGATTAGCTCTTAAAGATTTTGTGCTTCTTTGTCCTTGATTAAAACTATGGAGCCTAAGCCACAATTGTTGTCTCACTGTAGTAATTGTGAGCTAGGCTATAGGTTTTGCGGCACCTTTCAGCAAATGGGATAGTAGATGATTTAAAAATCAAGATGGATAATGATTTTGTTCATAAAATCTTGCCTATAAATTGGCAATGGAAGCAACAAATAATATATACCAACATAAATACTGAATTGTGTAAACATTCAAGAGAGTAAGATATATTGGAGTGAGAGATATATATCAGAGTGTGTGTAATAGGTAGTGTTAGACACCACAAAAATAGTGAGTTGTATTAGTTCAGAAAATACAATGATTTTTGGAGTGCGAGTGATACACAGTGTGTGTTTTGTAAACATCATCATTTTAGTGAAAAGAGAGTGAGCCGTGGACGTAGCCAAATTAGTGAACCACATAAATTTCTTGTGTTGTGTGCCCATTATTATTTTTGAATTATTTTCTTGACCTATTAAATCCCAAGGTACTGGTAAAATTATTGCCGAAATTTAGCTGCATCTAATTTCCTAACAATTGATATCAGAACTCTTGGTTTGACAATCTTGAGTAGACGGAGTTATTTGAGAAAAATTAATGTGCATAATTTTTTTGTACTGGAAATTTTTTGGTTGAGTGGGAGCAATGGCGTTCGAAAAAGAAAACTCTAATATCGCGAAATTTTACATTACAAATTTTTGATTTTAAAAATGCAAATGGAGGACTGTCTCTACCAGAAGGATTTGTATATACTAGTGGGTGAAAAGCCTGAAGAGATAAAATTCCAAATGGCAGCTGCTTCACCGAAAAGGTCTTGGCACTATGAGGCTATTACACTCAAAGTCGGTGGTGTTCAATATAAAATATGATAAGACAACGACATCTCTCACGGTTTCCCTCTCTAGCATGTAAGAATGACGTTCTGCAGCAAATAAAGTCCATTTGATTGAAAAATTATTTAATCTTAAAATGACGAAAGTAGGACAGTTTAGAGAACATCTAAATGAGTTCAAAGAAGTGATTGGTGAACTAGAATCGGTCGAAATCAATTTTAATGATGAAATTTGAGCTACATTAATTATGGGATAGTTTTTTGAGATTTGAGTGGTATAGTTACTCCAATCAGTAGTTCTGTAGGAAAATCCAAACTAAAGCTCGATGATGTCGCCAGTATGATCATGATAAAGGAAATTCAAAAACAGTTAGACAGAGCCTCCACTTCGGCACCGACATTGAATATCAAAAGCAGAGGCAGAGATTCAAACAAGAACCGAGGTCATAGCATATTCATATCGAGAAATGGCAGGTCATAATCTCAAAATCCTAACACTTCCAACAACTAACATCTGAAAAGGAAGGCAATCAAGTGTTAGAATTGCGGGAAGATCAAGAACTACAAAATTAGTGTAAATCCCTGAAGAAAGAAGTAGAGAAGAATACCGAAGACAACATCATTTCAGAAGCATCAAATAACTCACTACTATGCTTCTTGGAAAGCAAAGCAGAGTCTCGAGTGTTGGACTCGAGGGCCACTTTTCATGCTACCTCAAGCAGAGAATTCTTAATGAGTTATGTACCAGGTAACCTTGGCAAGGTGTATCTTGGTGATGACCATACTTGCGATGTTGTTGGCAAAGGTGATTTTCAGATCAAGTTGAAAAGTTTTTTTGGAAGCTAAAAGATGTGAGATACATCCCCGACTTGAGGAAATTTTTTATATCCATGGGCCAGTTTGCTAATTAAGGTAATGTCACAATCTTCAGTGAAAATGACTGAAAATTTTCCAAAAGGGCCATGAATATTGCATGTGGTAAGAAGAGTGGCTCACTCTACATGACTAAAGATGCATGTGGATCAATTACAGTTGCTAATAGCAAATAAGACACACTTTTGGCACCAAAGACTTGGTCACATGAGTGAAAAAGGGATAACATTATGCAATCTTAAGGAAAACTTTCAGCACTACAATCAGTTAATATTGACTTATGTGAGAGTTTCATATTTAGGAAGAAACAATGAGTCGGCTTCCTAAAGAGTGGAAGAAATCCAAAGAAAGAAAAGTTTAAAGTATTCTATATAGACGTCTGGGGGCTAGCCCCGGTCTCATCCATTGGCAAAAAGTCTTACTTTGTGACTTCCATTGATGACCACTTCAAAAAGGTGTGGGTTTACTTCTTGAGACACAAGTCTGACGTGTACGGGGTGTTCAAGAAATGGAAGGACGTGGTGGAGAAGACATGGCTAAAATAAAAAAGTTGAGTTCCGACAATGGTGACGAGTAAGAAGACACCGAGTTCAAGAAGTTCTATTATGAAAATGGCATAAGACGAGAGAGGACTATACAAGGGACACCATAGCAAAATGGCATGACAGAACGGATGAATCGGACATTAACTAAGAGAGATAGAAGCATACGCATACATGTAGGTCTACCCAAGCAGTTCTAACCAGAGGAACTCAACACAAAAACATACCTAATCAATCGAGGACCATCAGTTCCATTGGAGCACAGAATACTAGAGGAGGCATGGAGAGGAAAGGATATAAAACATTCACACTTGAAGGTTTTTGACTGTGTGACATAAGTATATATTAGTGATCATGCTAGGGGTAACCTTGACCTTAAGTCACTAAAATGCACTTTCATTGGATATGGAGAAGTTGGTTATTGAATCTCGAATGACCGAATAATAAAAATAATCAGAAGCAATAGGGATGTGATATTTAATAAAATTATGATGTACAAGGACATAGATGCACCACGGTCTAGAAGCATAAGACATGATGATCTAGTATATATTGATTTTAAGGACATTCCAAATAGTAGTGTGGCATAACGGACAAATGAAAGTTCTTATTTAGACAAAACAACGCCACAAAGTATCCAATAATAGATCGACACACCGAAATCTCCACATTCTGCTCCTAAATTGATAAGATCCTCCCGCCCTCATATACTAAATAGAAATTATATGAACTATTTATTGCTCACTGATAGTGGTGAACTTGAATGCTATGATGAAGAACGTTACATGAAGGATAATAACAAGTGAGAGTTTGAAATGAATGATGAGATGAAGTCCTTTATCTCTAAAAACACATGGGAACTAGTTAAGTTGCATATGGGAAAGGAATCTCTACACAATAAATGGATGTACTGAGTCAAAGAGGAACATGATGGTTCCAAGAGATACAAGGAAATGCTAGTGGTCAAAGGATTCCAATAGAAGGAAGGAATTGACTTCACTAGAATTTTCTCACCGGCTGTGAAACAGAATACCATTCGATTAGTTCTAAGCATTATTGCAGCAGAGTATTTGTGTCTTGAGCAGTTATATGTCAAAATTGCTTTCCTCCATGGTGACTTAGAGGAGGAAATATATATTCATCAGCTGGTGGGTTTCTCAGTTCCATAGAAGGATAAACTAGTGTCCAAATCGGAAAAAAGATTATACGGCTTAAAGCAGGCCCCAAGATAGTGGTACAAAAAGTTTGACGAGTTTATGTAGAGAAATGGCTACAATAAGTACAATATTGATCACTTTTGCTACTTCAAGAGATTTCAGTCTAGTTACATCATTTTTCTACTATATGTTGATGAGATTTAGTGGTAGATTTAGATATGTATATAATAAAAATTTGAAGAAGTAATTATCAAGTGAGTTCGACACGAAAGATTTGGGCATAGAAAAGAAGATTCTTGGGATGAGGATTAACAGAAACAAGCAAAAAGATACTTTGCAGTTGTCTTAGGCAGAGTACATCAGTCGTGTCTTACGGAGGTTAAACATGGGTGATGCTAAATTTGTTAGCACACCATTGGCTAGTCACTTTCGACTATCTATGGACCAGTCACCAGAGACGGAGGATGAGAAAAACTTCATGACCAAGGTTCCATATACCTCAACCATCAAAAGTTTAATGTATGCAATTGTTTGCATAAGACTTATATGGCCCATGTAGTGGGATCATTGAGCAAATTCATGACCAACTCGGGAAAATAATATTGGGAAGTAGTGAAGTGTATACTAAGGTACTTATGAGGTATTACCGATAGATGTATATACTTCAGAAAAGGCAAGATGGAATTTTAGGGGTATGTAGATGCTGAGTTTGCTGGTGTGGTAGATCATAGGATGAGCACTACCTGCTATGTTTTCATAGTAGGTACCATTGCAATCAGTTAAGTTTCGTAGCCACAGAAGATAGTCACATTATCCACTACAGAGGCAGAATAGATAACTCTAACAGAATTCAACAAGGAGATGATATGGTTACAAGGATTATTGGTAGAGTTAGGATTCAAATAGGTGAATAATGTTTTACATGGTGATAGACAGAGTGCTACACACGTGGCAAAGAAATCAACATTACATTCGAGGACCAAGCACATCATACTTTGTTATCATTTCCTCATATCACTTTTAGATGATGGGGAATTAACACTTGAGATGATCCAGGGAACCAAGAATCTAGCAAACATGTTAACTAAAATAATGACTACAGATAAACTGAAATTGTGCTTAACTTCAGTTGGTCTTCAAGAGTGGAAGAAGGGAAAATCTCACATTGAGAGTTTACTAATTGATGAATATATTTTTGGTTGCATTAGTCTCTAAGTGGGGGATTGTTAAAGTATAGAGACTAAGCCAAAATTGTTGACTCACTATAGTAATTATTAGTTAGGCTATTGGCTTTGAGGCACCTTTCAGTAAATGGGTTGGTGGATGATTTAAAAAATTAAGAAGGCTAATGATTTTGTTCCCTAAAATCTTTCCTATAAATTGGCAATGGAGGCAACAAGTAATATATTCCAACGCAAATATTGAATTGTCTAAATATACAAGATAATGAGATATATTAGAATGAGAGATATATCAGAGTGTGAAGTAGGCAGTGTTAGCCTCAACAAAAATTAGTGAGTGGTGTTAGTGATACACAATGTAATCCAGAAAATACAGACTTAGTATTTTTGGAGGGCGAGTGATACACAGTGTGGGTTTTGTAATCATCATCATCATCATTATTAATTAAAAGAGAGTGTGAGCTGTGAATGTAGCCAAATTTGTGAATCATATAAATTTCTTGCGTTATGTGCCCATTATTATTTTTGTATTATTTTCTTGACCTATTAAATCCCAAGGTCCTGGCTAAATTATTGGCTGAATTTAGCTACATATAATTTCTAACAAAAACAAATTCTTAAAGATTCTATGATTACAATTTTTCTTGGTTTCAATGGAACTTTGCCTTCTAAAGACTACCATGGGTAATTAAATAACTAGCAAACTAACTTCTTTAATTCCTTATTAATATATGTCTTTGTTATTTAATTTTGGTTGGTTACTTAATGAATTTGTGGCATTTTGTGAAATGGGTATTGAAGATATGTGAAATAGGTATTATGTTACCGATTCTTGTTAACAAAATAATGTTACACTACCGAGCACAATAAACAAGTGACGATAAAAAAAAATACCCCAATATTTTCTTACATAATCAGTGTAAACCAGTGAGGTTGAATAAGGGTTTTGAGTTTAGAAAGCTAATTTGTTCAAAGCCAAAGAATTATTTATAAATCATAAAATATAGCTTAATCCCTCACCTTTGAAAAAAAATTAGATGTAATATCCCAATTTTTGGAATCAAATATAATTAATTAAATGGGTTAATTAATTATAATGTGTTATGAAATTGGAATTTGAATTAAATTGGAAAGAATTTAATTGAAATTAGTTTGGTATTTTTGGATAATTAAATGAATATTTTGAGCATTTAATTATTTAATTGGTAATATTTTAGTTTAATATAAACCTAAGGGGCATTTGAGTTGGTCTCCAAGCTACGAATTTTTAAAATTCAGTCACGACTACAATTTGTTGTTGATTTAGAGTTTGAAAATCGGGTGAATATTATAAATTAACTTAATTAAAGAAGGAAAAGAAAAAAGGAAATAATAAGACAGAGAAAGAGAGAGAGAAGCATGTACAACAGCGACCGTGGGGTGGGGGTGTTCATTAGCTCTAGTGGATCACCCAACTCGCATTCGCGGGTGAGAACGCCACTATATCGTGTGTGGGGTACCGCTATAGAGGGTGGGAGAGAGAGGTTTGATGGACTCCTTTGATGCAACGATTCTTTATTTTTATTTTTGAGACCTTATTTTTCCATGCATACTCTTTATACTTACAAAATAAAGATATTTTGAAGAATGCCAAAGGAGAACAACTCTAGATTTTTGAAAGAGGAACAACCTCGGACAATAATATTTCAGAATACTTTCATATAAGGCAAGAATATCGCTATTTTTCTTTTAAGCATTATTTGATTTAAATGTTGCCTAAACATTAAATATGCATGTTTTGTAAAGATTATTAGCAACTTAATTATGGGACGTGCTAACGTAATTATAAATATGTGTTTATGAACTTAAGAAATTGAATTTAATACTTGAAATCCTAGATGCTTAGAATTATGGGCTGAAGTATTGTTAGGAGTGAGATCGAATGGCTCGTTAAAAAGTATATGTATCTCAAAACTATGTTATAATTTATGAAATCATGTAAAAGATGAATGTGGTGTAGAACATCAAAGAATGTTGATGAAAATTATTAATGTGCATAATTAATATGTTTGTTGATACCAAAATTCACCATATCATATGGACAAATTATAAGACAACACGTGTCATCCAATGCGGCATAAGTCCAAGTCAGCATGATACAAATCCCTAATCAACATGGCAGCCCGACCAACAGGGAAGCCTGACCAACGGAGAAGACAGAACAACAAGGTAGCTCGACCAGCAGGGGATACCAAACAACTGGAAATACCGACCAACAGCCTGATATCCAAACAGTATAGCCAATGAAGCGACAATAGTCTTATATTTAATTCTCATTATGTATTGATGTCAATGCCTAACAAATGAAGGCATTCCATCTTTTCACATGACTACTCTCTATACCCCTATTGAGTTATAAATACATTGTAACACCCTCATTGCAAGGGAACAAAAAAAATCAAGGTAATTAAGAAATACATAACAGTGGATGTAGGCTATTCCATTGAGCTGAACCACTTTGAAAATGTCTTTACCTTATTTGTTTTTTACTTATTTATTTGTGATCAATCAATTAAGAATAGTCTAGTTTTTTTGCATTAATAGATTGGAGTCGTCTTTGGGAACATATTACTAAACGTTTTCACAAATTCATCATACATAGCTAATATCACTGAAACAAGTACCAGAAATGAGGAAATTCGGCCTAATCTTTCTACCCCTCCAAATAACAACGAGTTAACTGGAATTTTGGCTACTCTGGACAAAGTTCAAGAGGCTATGCAGGATACAAAAAGACAATTGTCCCACACTCTTTAAGTCAGAGTTCCTACACAATCCAATCAAAGGAGTATGCCACCGCCGCTAATAAGGAGTATTAGGCATAACCACTCCATAACTTCCAGGGATCCTCTATATCGTCTTAGAGCAACTTATTTTATCAGGATTACTAATTCCTCTGATGGACAGTCCCTCATTCCAGAAAGATTGAGTGCCTTTGAAAGGCTAAGTAAGGCCTCTCCTTTCGATCGTTTGGACCCAGGGGAAATGCTCTTCGGGTTATGTTGGGAAATACTCGACGACCAAGGGACTTGAGGGAAGGCTCATCCCAATCCAGATCGAATGCCCGATGAACTATTCAGTCCAGTCAAAAAGAAGGTTTGCAAGAAGAAATATCAACACAATCAGTTGGTTGGCATAAACGAGCTACCACCCACAGATTTGGTGTTGGCAATGATGCTTGGAAGGAGTCCATTCATCATTTGGAAGATAGATTGGGAGAAATGGCCAAGGCCAAGAATCCTCTCCAGAGAATTTTTGTTAAAGGATATCCTTTTGTGCAAATCATTGTAGATTTCCCCATGATGACTAAGTTTAAATCTCCAGTGGTCACTCCCAAGTCTAAAGGGAAGACTGATCCAGTTCTTCACATAAAACAATACCAAGCTATTTATGTTATTCCTGATGAAATGAGGTGCATGGAATTTTTAGGAACAATCACTCGACCTGCTCAAATCCGGTATAATAGTCTTCCTCGAGGGAAGATTTCTAGCTTCCAATAACTCGCCGAGCTATTTATTGGTAATTTATGCTTTGGAGCCAAATCGGTAAAGCGAGTAGCTCATTTTATTAGTGTGAGACAGAAGGTGGGAGAAAGTACCAGGCATTATATCACTTGTTTCAAAAATGAAAAATTAGAAGGAGAAGACTGCAATCACTGCCCACATGAGTGGTTTGCTCCCTGATAAACTCTATTATACTTTAGCAAAAGATCCCTCGAATACGATGATAGAATTGATGGCCAAAGGAGCAAAGATTATGAACGCCGAGGAAGCTATGATTGCTAAAAAGGATTCAGACGAAAAGGCAAAAGTGAAGTCTGAAGGGAAGTCAGACAAGAAGGAGCATAAGAATCACAATGAGCGCAAGAATTTGAAAGTAAAAGAAAGCCTAGATCGGCTTATAAAATTTACCAATTACACTCCCTTAACGGTGGATATACATTATGTTTTGGAAGAAATCAAGCACAAAAATGATTTGAGTTGTCCTAAAAAGTTAAGGTCACCTGATGATAAGAGGGATAAGTCCAATTATTGTGAATTTCATGAAGACCATGGTCATACGACCAACCGGTGTATTGCTCTCAAGAATGAGATAGAGGCACTCATCCGAAGAGAAAAATTGGACATATTTATTAATCGACAGGCTGGTGGAAGAGCCGGTGGTAGAGGTCGATAGAGATCTAAATCACATATTAAGCCTAGAGAAGATAAGAAGAGGAACCCTGACGATGATCCTAAAGATGATTCTGATCTCCCCAATAAGCCTAGACAACCTGAACGCGAGGTATTCACACTCATTTTTGGATCCTTTGATTGCCAAATGATTATAGGTGGGGATGCCTGAGGAGGAGATCCTACAGCTGAAAGGAAGGATTACCTTAATGAGGCTCAAGTTTGTTCCTATATCCAATGAATCAACCTTGCCGAGGAAGATCGACCAAGGAAAGTCAAAAAGGATAAGCTCGTAATTGGATTTTCCAAGAACGATCTATCTATAGTATTGTATCCTCATGATGATCCTTTAGTGATCAGATTTAGGATAAAAGATGTATTGATATCAAGGGCATTAGTGGATAACAACAGTTCAGCGGACATTATGTTCTATCCCTATTTTGATAGTTTGGATTTAAAACTTAGCCAATGGGAGCCTTACCACATGCCCCTCATTGGATTCTCTGGTGAGAAGGTGTTTCTATTGGGAATAATCAAGCTAGATGTTTTGATCAGGACCTGGCCAGCGAGTAGAATAGAGAAAGTGAGATTCTTTATGATGGAAAAAAATGTTCATTCTACCTATAACATGATCATGAGAAGAGTAGGTCTGAGGAAGTTTGAAGTTGTACCTTCTATTATTCATCAATGCTTGAAGTTATCGACTAACTTTGGAGTTAGAATAGTAAAAGGAGATCAGAAAGTAGTTCGGGAATGCTACTATTCATCTGCTGAGGAAGAAAATATGCTAGAAATAAAGAGGAAAACAACCACTTATCAAGTGGATATATCTGAACCGAACAGTGAATCTGAGGTTGAAACCTTAGATCCAAGAGATGAATCTGAACTTGTAAAAGGGCAGGTGATGGTGGCAACAAAAAGAATTATTTTAGACGGTGATAAACCAGAGAAAATAACTTGAATAGGAGTGCCAATGGATCCGGTTCTTAAACATGAATTGATGACTTTGTTGAGATAAAGAAAACATGTGTTCGCATGAAGCCACAAATATATGCCTGACATAGACCTAAATTTCCTGTGCCACGAGCTTAATGTTAATAAAGAGGTTAAACCTATAAAGCAGCAAAGAAGAGTTTTTAGCCCGAAGTAGAACCAGGATATACAAAAAGAAGTGGAGAAGCTTCAAAAAGATTCCTTCACTAAAGATGTGAAATACCTGGACTGGTTGGCCAACGCAGTTATGGTCAAGAAGAAAAACATTAAGTGGAGGATATGTGTGGATTTTACTGACTTGAACAAGGCGTTCCCAAAGGATCATTTTCATTTTCCATGAATTTATCAGCCTGGGAGCACCCCCACTACTCTCCTGACCCGTGTTGGGAGAAAAAGAAGTATTTTTATTTGACAGTTTCTGAATCATCTATTTGCTCTGCCTTGATCAGGGAGGAAAATGGAGTTCAAAAGCTGATTTATTACACTAGCAAAGCTTTTTGAGGAGTAGAAGTCAGATATTCCAGGCTGGAGAAGTTACCATTGGCCTTAATTGAGACTAGTATATGGATGAAGCCGTATTTTCAAGCTCATACCATAGTGGTATACACTGACACGCCACTAAGGCAAGCTTTGCATAAACCAGAGAAATTCGGAAGATTGATGTATTGGGCTGTGGAGTTGGGAGAATATGATCTTGTATATGAACCAAGGTCTTCTTTAAAAGACCAAGTTGGGCAGATTTTATTTCAGAATTCACTTATCCGGAGGTTACCAAGAAATAAGTAACTCATGTCGAGCAATATTCATAAGTTATCAGACCTATTAGAAATACCGCCGACCAACTCCAAGCAAAGGAAACTGCAGAAGAAGTTACCATCGATCAACCAAATCCTCCCAGTGGAGTACATGGGATGAGAAAGAAATATGAAGAGGTAAAAGATAAAATCTTCCATCATGGTATTCTGATAAACCAAGCGTTTGACAGTGATATTCCCATATGGAGTCTGTATGTTAATGGGTCTTCTTGTGCAACTGGATGTGGAGTAGGAATTATCCTCAATACTCCAGATGAAATAGATACAGAGTCTGATCTACTATTCCAATTTCAATCCTCCAATAATGAGGTAGAGTATGAAGCTGTGATTGCTAGTTTAAATCTAGCCAAATCATTGAATGCCGAGCACGTTGTGGTATGCAATGATTCACAGTTGGTGGTAAATCATGTGTTGAACTTATACGTAGCTAAAGGAGAATGGATGTCTAGATACTTAGCTAAAGCTTTGAAGGTAATCGTAAATTTTTTATCTATTTAGATGATCAGAATCCCAAGACTGGAGAATGTACGAGCAGATGCACTTGCCCAGCTAGCTTCAGCAACCATAACTGAGTTGCAAAGAACTATTCCTATTGAGCTGGTTGCTAATAGGAGCATTGATGAATATCTAATGGGTAATTTTATTACAGTTGACATGGGGACATCTTAGATGGATCCCATAAGAGCTTATACTGAAGATGGAATTCTACCAGCTGACCTACTTGTAGCTAAGAAATTGAAATACAAAGCTGCTAGATATGTGCTAGACAATGGTGTGTTGTACAGAAGAGGATTGAATGCTGGTCTCCAACGATGTGTGCACCCAACTGAAGTAATATATTTGATTGAGGATGTTCATGAAGGGTCATGTGGAGCCTATGTAGCCGGAAGAACTTTGTTGGGAAGAATCACTACACAGGGGTACTACTGGCCAACTATGAGAGCAGAATGTATAGATTTTGCTAAGAACTGTGATAAGTTCCAGATGTTTTCCAGCATACGCAAGACTCCACAAGCTCTCCTAACACCAATCACTTCACCCTGCCCCTTTACTATGTGAGGAATTGACTTAGTCGGGCCTCTACCGCCCACCTAAGGAAGGTTCAAGTGCCTAGTTGTAGCTGTTGATTACTTCACTAAATGGGTGGAAGCTGAACCCTTGATCGATATGTCCTATGAAAATGTTTATCAGTTTATTTGGAAGAACATCATATGTAGGTATGGCTTGCCTACCCTTTATCACTTATTATGGCACACAATTTGATAACGATGAGTATGCTACTTATTGTTCCCAATCCAATGTCCAAAAAGTCCATTCTGCTCATGGCCATCCTCAAAGCAATGGCTAAACAGAGGTAACTAATAGAACTTTATTTAATGGGTTGAAGAAATGGATAAAAAATGCTAAAGGTAATTGGATCAATGAATTGCATTTGGTGATGTGGGCTTACTGAACAACTCCTAGAACAGCTACTGGAGACACTCCCTACATGCTAGCATTTGGTACTGAAGATGTAACTCCTGTTGAGATAGGCTTATATACTCACAAAGTTCTTAATTTCAACACCTCATTCAATAATTTAATGAGAAGACTAAACGTAGACATGATAGAAAGGTACGTGAAGATGCAACTATAAGGAATGCAACCTATCAACAACGAGATTCATGTTTCTATAACAAAAGGGTGAAGCCGAGAAACTTAAAAGAAGGTGATTTTGTTTTGAAGAAGGTGATTTAGAAGAACAACAAACTTGAAGCCAATTAGCATGGTCCTTATCGCATGATAACAGTTATCCGACAAGGCACATATCGAAATTGAGACTTTGGAATGTGAAAAATTCAAGAACCCCTGGAATGCAGAACACCGGAGAAAATATTACCAGTGATGTAATCATGCTATACTCAGTTCATTTCAATATTAATGGGAATGTGATTTCTCCAAAATTGTTATTTTTTTGGAGTACTAGTGCAATGCACTACACTACAAATTCATCAATAAAAATCACCAAAAATGTTTGTCGGCATCAACCAAGGCACCAATAATGTTGGTCGACATCAACAAAGGCACCAACAATGTTGGTTGTCAATACAAACCACCGACGAAATGTTGGTCGGCATCAACAAAGGCACCATCAATGTTAGTTGTCAACAAAAACCACCAATAATGTTGGTTGGCATCAATAAAGGCACCAACAATGTTGGTTGTCAACACAAACCACCAACAAATTATTGGTCAGCATCAATAAAGGCACCAATAATGTTGGTTGTCAATACATAAAAACCATACAAGGAAAAATTGTAAGTCCCAAATGCTTGGTTAATGGAAACCCGGATAAATAGTTCTTATCTAAATTAGGCTAAAAGATGGACAAATGTTCCACTCATGCCTGGGAACCAAGGCAACTAATGCAATTACCTAAAAATTTAGGTACATTAGTAGAACCATGGTGATGCATTGGTAAATGGTTCAATACTTAGGATAATCCTAAGGATATCAATAGAACCGGGAAAAAAATACAGATTGACAAATCATCAATTCAAAATTAGAGATTGACTAAAAGTTAAGCCATTCACAGTCAAAGACTAAGAAGACATTCATATAGTGAGATTGACTAAAAGTTGATCCATTCACAATAAAAAATTAATAAAAAAATATTTTCATTAATTCAATTAAATGATTACATATTGTTACTTAATATGAAGAAACAAAATACAAAGCCTTATTCTATAGGGCGTTTTCCTTCAGTCTTAGAGACATGATCCATGTCAGCTGTAGGATCATCCAAAGTATCAAGGGAATTTATGAAGTTAAAATTCTGAAGCATCCTAGTATTGCTGCTACAAGGACGATCAAATGGATGAGGAGGTTGGACAACCTCTAGTTCATCATGTAGCTCGTAATCTCATAAGTACTTTAAAATCATGTATTGAGGAATATGTGAACAGGAATACAATTAACATGTAACTTGAAATCAATATTTTCAAGCTCAAGCAAACACGGGTCATACTAATCCCACAAGGAACTATTTCGATCTACCTTCATTATTGTTAAAGCGTTTGTCCAACCCCATTTATAAACCTCATTCTTAGCTTGTTGAATCCTATCATCAAGATGCCCCAGAGCTTCATTATACCCGTCCATCCAGATTTCCCTAGGTTGATTAGGGAATTAAAAGGTTAGTTTATCAACCTGAGAATACAGCTTCTTCAGCACTCCATCTTTAGCTTGTAATTGGGAAGACTGGGTGGATAATTGTTCACATAAAGTCTGCAGCTTCTAAGACATCTCAACAATAGCTCGATCTTTAGCTTTTAACTATGCAGATTGATTGGCAAGGGTCTGTTGGGTCCTAATTTCCTCTGTGGTTCCTCGACCAGGATTATTTCTTTCTTGGGAAGAGGATGCAGGCTTAATCTTTTTTAAGGCTTCCAACTCATCCCTTAATGTTGCATTTTCAGCTTCTAAAAAGGAGTACCCTCATTAGTAGTAGCGGCAACAACTCCAAAGGCAGACTTTAAAAGATTCACTTCATCCCTCAAATTATTATTCTCTTCTTCCAGAAGTTTGACAACAGTTCTAGTTTCTTCAACTTCAAGCTAAAGTAAAGCTTCCTTTTTATTATAAACAGAAACAAAGTTATCAAAACCCCGCCTACTCTTAAGCGTCGATATTTTTCTCGTACTTCTGGTTGAACAACGCAGTGCATTCTTTATGCTGTTCTTGAAGTTCTTCTATCATCTCATAGTAGGCAACATTATTTGCTACCGCCCGATCAAGTAAGTACTTCAAATACTTGTAGGCTTCTTTAGCCTTCTCTGATGCATCATCACCGAGCAACTTAATAATTTCTTCCTCGGATAAGTCTTTATGACATGTTTGGAAAAAAGTATTACATTTTCTCAGCAACTCGGTATAATTGGAAGACAATTATTTAATCTTCGCTATAAACTAGCAAGAAAAAATGACCACCAATCAATAATAAGAATGAAGAAAAAGCATAATCAACAAGAGATAAAAAGGAACAAAAGGTTTCTTTTATTGATAATGAAGAGTTCATGTACAATTAAAATTAAGAAAAAGAAACAAAAAGCAAAAGGGAAAATGCCGAACAACTTTACACCTTCTCCCTATCATTCTCAACCTTATTATCCTTCTTAGAAGAAGGGGATATAGATTGGAGTTGCTCAGTTTTCTTAGTTGGAGGATGAGAAGACTCAGTGATTTTAGGTTGATCGACATCATAGGTTGATCGACAGCATATTCAACCACTAGAGAAGACTCTCTAGAACCAACTTTATCTTTAATCTCATCCTCAGTAACATGAGGAGGACCATGACTATATCTTTAAAAAAGTTTCGAGCCTTCAACAATGTTTAAATCCTGAAGAGAAGCAACCCAGCCATATCTAAAATATTTTTATTTTCATACTCAATCTGAGTAGAGGCAACTTAAATGGCTTTGTTCCAGCCCTTGTCCCAGCCAGCTCTGAAGGATGCCTTTACAACGAACTTTCTCTTAGACCTTTAATAGGTCACAATCTCCTCACCAGTATTAGACTTGCACTTAGCTTCCCCTAAACTATGCATAACTTCCTTTGCCCTGCGCTCAACTTCCTTTGCCCTACGCTCAGCTTCAATGACATTTTCATTAGACGTCTATTGAGAAGTTTCAGTTGTCTTCGATTTATCCAACCAAGTACTCTTTTCAATCTCCAAGGCTTGTTAAGATTCGAGAAAATACTTCTTCAAGCCATCCTAAGCTTCTTCTACATCATTTGAAGAAGAAGCTCGAATTTCATATTCCTTCTTTAGCATATTATTAAAATTCACTAAAAACTGCAAGAGAATAAGATCAAGTTAGTATATGAGAAATATAAAAGACAACAGAACCAAGATGATGGAAATAACTTACTGATGCAAGGCTTTGAGAAGCTAATTAGAAAACCTTTACTCGGGGCAGTATGACATCAACTCCCACATGGTCTAGAAAAGTACCAGACTTGATCAACTTTTTGGCCAAAATAGGAGTAATAACTACTGGAAGACCAGCCTCAAAAGAAAGTAATTTGACCAAGGTCTGATGGTCGATCACTTGTTCAACCTGCTTCTCTGCAAGCCCTCTTCTAAGTCTCCTCAAAGGAAGTGTATCATCTTTGGGAGCTCGGTGCCCTTTCAAGACATCCCCTGTCTTCTTCTTTGCCCCTTCAACAGGTTTTTAGGAGCCAGAAATGCTACCATTAAGGAGATCAGGTAACTTTCTCTTCTTCATGATATCAGAAAAAGGAGTGTCTGAATCAACAATAGATTCCAGATCAATATTAATCACCAGAGAAAGAGGAGCAACAGGTCGGGCAATAAAGGAAGAAACGGTATTGTATTGAAGAAAATAAGAAGCAGACCTAATATTTTCCTCAACAACTGTCTTGTGAAGTTCCAAATAAACTTTAATTCTTTTAAATTTACTTCACTCTCTTTGGAGGATTTTCTTTTTCAATCAACTATAATCAAATTTACAAAGAAATAATTAGTGTGACATTTTATCAAATATAAACAGAGCAAAATTATCAAAACACAGAACAACCTATCCCGTTGCCAAAGAGAGAACATCTAGGTCCTTGATATTTAGCACCTCCATATAAAGGAGCATGTTGCCAAAAAATTTTAACCAACCCGTGATTAGAATAATCCCTATTAGAATCAAGGAGGTTAACTACTAAAGCTTTACTAACTGCCATAGTTTCAAATAATAAGTGGTATCATTAGTTACCCATTTATAACAAAAAATTATTTCTGAAATCCCTATATTGGTTCCATGGATTTGATTTAACCTATATACTCCATTCACTACTCTCCATGTGTTAGGATCTACTCTTACTGGTACAACGTTAAAATACTGACAATACTCCAGACATAGGGGATTGGGAGAAAATGTGAACCCACACTCAGTAATAATGATAGAAGGGAACCAATGTCCCACAGCAAGAGAGAAAAAATCAGACGAAAAAGTGGTATGTTCTAGTATAACCCAAGATGGAATGTTAAAGTAATTCATGAACTTATCAAGCGACTCAATAGAATAAATCATGATGAAGAAGCAAAGAATAAGAGAGTAAAGCTCCTACAAGGGTTTAAGGATTCAACAAGAACTGAAGATAGAAAAGAAAACAATCGCACGAAAGTTCAAAGAACACAACAGCAGAATCAGAAATGAAAGATAGAAGATGATCCAAGTTTTACCGGTCTTTTTATAAGTCACCTCAAAAACTTGGGAAAATAATGATTAAAGTTAACGACGGTTGAGTTTACGGCGGATAATAAGAGAAAAGATAAGATACCCCATAAATGCTATCTAAAATTTGAAATATTTACAAAATTTCCATTCACACTAAAAAAATTATCAATTAACTGGATAAATTTCACAAGTCTGGAAGGTCTGCAGCCAACCAAGCAGCCCGAACTGCTGTTAAAGTGTAATATTCCACACTTTTGCATCAGCTCTAAGTATGAAACATTGGGGACTTCTGTTGATACCAAAATTCACCACCTTATATGGACCAATTATAAGCCAACATGTGGCATCCAAAGTGACATAAGTCCAACTCAGCATGATACAAATCCCCGATCAACAAGGCAGCCCGACCAACAGGGAAGCTGGACCAACAGAGAAGACAGACCAACAAGGCAGCCCGACCAACTGGAAATAGCGACCAAAAGCCTGAAATCCAAATAGTATAGCCAATTAAGTGACAAGAGTCTTATATTTAATTCTCATTATGTATTGATGTAAATGCCTAACAAATGAAGGCATTCCATCCTTTCACATGACAACTCTCTATACCCCTATTGGGCTATAAATACATTGTAACACCCTCATTGCAAGGGACTAAAAAAACAACTCAAGGTAGTCAAGAAATACATAACAGTGGAAGTAGGCTATTCAATTGAGCCGAACCACTTTACAAATGTCTTTGTCTTATTTGTTTTTTACTTATTTATCTGAGATCAATCAATTAGGCCTAGTCTAGTTTTTTGCATCAACAATGTTAGATAAATAAGTGGTATTAGAGATTAATGGATTATGGCATCTATGTATGTGCAACTGTACGACGACTAGTTACACTTTATGTGTGGGATCTATACTCTTTTAGCTATTTTGAAGGATTTATATGGGCATTACGGTATGTGTAGGGTTTAGTGGTGATTGGACATGTTAATGTATGACGGACCTAGGTAAATTGGTTATATTAACGGTTTTTATGTGTGCGCCATGGTATGTTCGGTGTCTAGTGTTGACTAGCTACGACAGTGTAAGTTCAAGACCTAGAAAAATTCAGCTATAGTTATGGCTATTATATGGAGATACATTATGGTATCTGAGAGTGACAGTATGGGTCGTCAGGCTATAGTAATGTATGTGATGAGACGATTGATGCACCATGGTATGTGTAAGGTCGTATAGAGGACAAATTGGCTATAATGGTGGTACAATTGATATCAATTAAAATTGAGAAAGATAATTAAAATATGTTCTATTATGTTTAAGTAAACATAATTGGAAAGTTGGGTAGTTGAGTTAGTTTACTTTACTCGTATCATTATTTATGTTACTTGTCATTAATTAAAAATATTCTATTGTGATATTTATTTCATATCTATTAAAAATTATATAATGAAAAACTATATTTAATTTCTCTAGCCATTTAGGCCATCCACTTGGTTGTTCCTTTTCCTATCATCTCTATCCACACAAAAACAATCTTTATTCCTCCTCTATACTCAGTGCACCCTCTTAACTCTCTTAATTCATTGATGTAAACACTGAAAGGACACCCAACACAAAACTCTTTGTTTTCATTTCTTTCATCTCCCCACCCATTTATTCTCCTCTGTATTACTATCTTCTCTTTCCATTTCTTCTCTTTCTCTCTCTCATCTTTATCAATTGTAAATGAATGTCTTCAATGCTGAATATGTTCATAGAGAAAAAAAATCGACGCATGTGCTATCGTGGTCCTTGAAACATCCCCACCCACATGTTCGACCCCCAACTCATAAAAGAATTAAAAATCCCATTACTATCTTTGTCTTGTCTAAAGATCACATCGTCCACTTCGTCTAAGCCCAAATACTCCAACTCATCGGCATCGATTATGTGAACGAGTTCGAAGTATTAACCTTAGTCGATGAAGAAAATCACATCAACAAACATGATTTCCGTATCTCTTTTATTTATGGCTAGCATAATCTGGAGGATATGTTGAGGAGGATAAGAGATGGTGCAACTATATAAGTACGAAATGAGAAGCGGGGACTGGGAATATAATTGAAGTGGTTTGTCATTTTGGGTCTGTAATTGGGGACATCAAGTTGTTGCAAAACGTGGATGATGATGAGGTGTTTACATTTCCTAAGAGCATCCATAATGGTGGATGCTCTCAACAAGCAAAGATACAAATTCAAATTGGACTTTTACCTTTCGCCTGTCAATAGTTGCACAGTGGTGATAAGAAAGTGAGTGAAGGGTTTTGAAGAAATAGTTCTTACAGACTAGTTTTGTTCGTAGGAACTCAAAAACATTTTTCTTACGAACAACATTTGTGCGTAGGAAATGCTACGAACAAATGTTGTTCGTACGAACCCAAATATATATTAAAAATTATTATTTATACTTCCTACGAATTTTAGTTGTTCGTAGGAATTCCTATGAACAAATGAAGTTCATAGGAAACCTTTACAGATTAAGTATGTGTTCAACAAGTTTAGAGAACCCTTACAAATTCATCTACAAAATTTGTAGACTTTAACTCACCACTACAGACATACGAGTTTACAAAACTATAATTTTTTTTGGAAGATAGTATCACCACTAAGGATGCTCTAAGAAGATAGTAGTGGCATGTGATGTAATGTAGTGCTGAACACAAAGTAACTGGGGAGGTTTTTGGTTCTGCAGTTTGAGGCGGGGTGATTGACGATGTTAGTCGATGCAAAGTTGATGATGTAGATGGGGTGTGATGGAGTTCTTGTTGGGTTCGAGGTGTTTAAGAGTGAAAATAAATCACCTTCTGGGATTTATAGGTACATATGGAATTGATAAGATTTTAAGCACCAAAATACATACGTTCGTCCTAATGAAGCATCTTGAATCATTAAAATTTGGTGTTTCTGATAGAAGTAAAAGAATAAAGTGACAAAGAATATGAGTACTAGAGGCTAAATAGTCCTAAAATATTCGTTTATTTTCTTTCTTCACTTTAGTTATTTATTTACGTGAAGATGATTTTAAGTGATATTGTTGGTTTCCATTTCATATGTGCAGTAAGTCGTTTAATCTATTAAATAAAATGAAGTGTTATATGTCAAGGTGTGAAGGAACTTAGGCATTTTTCAAGATTCCGAATATTTTTTGGATGGTGAAATGACATGAATATCCATTATGCGACTATACTTGTACCCTTTAAGAGATTATGAAAATAAAGCTTCCATCAGTCTGCCACACTTTAGTCCTCTTTCCTAGTCGTGATGTTATGTGCTACATTTAATAGGAGTAATTATTACTCCTAAAAAGTATAAAAAACCTAATTCAATGCTATTTGAACCTTTTACATCCACAACCCTTCGCACGCTTTAGAAAGATAAAATATCCCTTTCCTTTTCAAACTCCCTTCTTCTCCGGCTAACCACCTCTCACTTTATGTCGTTAGTGGTCATTTTCATAATATTAAATTCCTTTTTGTCAAGTACTTTTCTTTCTAGTTGTTTGCTAGCCAGCTTTGAGTAGTTTCTTGAGTCATCTTTATCATTTTAGGGTTTTAGGTAAGCTTTTCATCCTTATCTAGTTTTTTATTCTGCTATTTTTCTTATTCTATACGTTAGTTTGTTGATTTTAGGGTTATGGTTTTTTTAGGTGTTCTAGGGTATCACTCTGTCAAAACCTTTGATTTCTAAAACAAAAAAGCTCCCAAATATTTACTTACCTCTAATAAGCATCATTTTACGTCCCAATTCATCTCTTTTGATGAGTTATGATCCTCACGTCCATAGGTGATTAGAGTATTTAGACGAATTAGAACAAACTTGTCTTGGTATCGTTGTTAGGAGGTTCCATTCCTTTTTAGGTTGTTTATCCTCATGATTAATCTGGTCACCCTAAACACACCCCAACAATATCCTCTTCTATTGGTTATGCACCATAGCCCCTAGCTGTGGAGCGTATTCCTCTTGAGTGCTCAGAAAATGTAGGTGTTGCTAAAATGAACCACCATATGAGGGCTGAGAATCTTGTGAACACAGTCGATGACCTGGATGCCTATCTAGAGAGAATTATGCCTCAAAGACCCAGAGCCTCCATATGTCTTGTGCTTGTTCGTCCTACTTAGTAGAGCACTTTAGGAAACTATGATTCTTATGATCCACCCACGACTGATGCCCTAAATTATGGTTGTGATATCACTAAAGATGAGATAGAGAAGTTGATAGATAGATACGACATCCCCATTGTCATTTTCTTAAGACTACTCGCCTGTGATGAAAGGGTCTATGATCGACCCGATGTCGATAAGATATGTTTTTCAATATGGGACCTGCATTCGGTTGCCCCTTCACCACATCACAAGGTCTATTTTGAAAGGTTATGGAGTGGATCCAACCCAACTTCCATCGAATGCTTACAGATCCAATTTGGGGTCAATGGTCTACTGGTAGACCCACACTTATTTCGACCTGACGGGGATATTTTTTAGTTTGTGTATGGTGTGAAGGATAGTGCCAAGGCCAATAAGTATTATCATTTTTCCCTCGAAAGTGCGATCTGAAGTTGGTGAAGGTTTTTTTAGACGAGCAACCATAGTTGGAAGAATTAGTTCGTATACATTAAGGGAAATTGAAAATTTTTCTCTGACGAGAGGAATAGATCTTATAGAGTCCCTCAGAACTCGAGTGGGTCAGATCCTATCAGTACATACCTTACTATTTACTTAAACTTTATAATTTTATTCTGACTTACCATGTACTAATTTTTCTTTTTCTCGACCTTTCTATAGAGAAGAGAGATCCTAAATTTTCGGCCGGTCTGAAATTATTGGTGTAGGACACTTATACTCATAGAATAATTATAATTGAGAAGATTTTCTCTTATAGAAAATTTATAGATCTTGGATATTATACTCTTCGTGGATATGTTCCCCTAGTTACAATTAGATAACCTTAATGACTGAGGGAAACATTTATACTAAACAAGGAGGGGGAGTTGAGTAGGAAGAACTAGTTGATCAGAAGGATCCATTCGATCATGAGGTTAAAGAAAGTATAAAGCTGAGAAAGTAGGAGCGTATAGATAGTCCATATATTAGGTTACATACACACAAGATCCATTTTTTAATCCATATTTTATCTTTATTATATTAAGGTATTCATATAAGATAAAACCCAAATTAAATGTTCTAATCAACACAATCAAACCAAACACAAAGAAGAAGAAACTGAGAGAAAATCCATTTCGAAAAAAACCTAGATTTCAGCACTATTAAGAATTTGGCAGACTCGATGACTTACAAACTACTTAAAGCTCCACTATGTATAGTGCACAAGTCTTCAATTCTTCAAAATATATAACACAGTCCACCACTATCCATATGAAGCATCTCTTTCCTTAGTAGTCACCAATCAACCTCAATATGCGATATCATCTCTTCTTCAGTCGTTGAGCCTCAGCTCCACCAATATGTAGTAGAATAAACTCTACAAGGGTTTGATGTAGTGTATGGAAAGTTGGGTTTGACAAAACTGAACAAATCATATAAGGGATATATGATTTGGAAAAGAAATTTTTTTTTGAGTATCACCAATAGAAAAACTGTTAGTGTAGGTATTGCAAGTGATTTTCTCCAAAAAGTTGTTTAAAACTGATCAAAAGAATACTTTTTATAAGAAAACACATTTTTTAAGACAAAGGTTTCGTTCAAAGAAAAATAGACACTTGTTTGAACAAAAACTATAGTTTTGTTCTGACGAGGTGAAGTCTCATTCGAACGAGATGCCTATTTCATTCGATCGTCCTTCAAACGACCATCCAACAAAAGTGGTTCGGTCAAACAAAGCCCCTTTTGTTTAAAGTTTGTTAGAATTCCATTCTAACAAAAACATTACTTCGTTCCAAAGAGATTTGATCTCGTTCGAATAAGAAAAGGTTCTCGTTCTAATAAGATTGGAATCTCATTCCAAAGAACTAAAAAAAATATTTTAAAAATTGACTTATAAAATGCCTCGACTAAAAAACAAACATCATATAATTTGACTGAGTAAAATCGTAACCATAAGTTAGTATACCTCCATAAAATATTCGTGATGATACCAACGACTTCAATTCTGTAAATGATACTCGGTCGCTAATAAGTTTTCAAAAACCGTGGAGTCCAATGCAGAGTAGTGTTCAGTTTGAAATTTGGTTTGTAATGGGATACGCCAAAATAACTAAGCTACGAGAAATTAAAAAATATTGCTCTTACAAATCTCCCTCTTTTTCTATTCCGATTCAAACAAACATCGAATTCAATAAAACCGTTAAGGCAATGTTCTAATGTCCTCCCAAACATAAAAATGGAATGACATTCGAGATTTTGTCTTCAACTGAAATTCTTCAACTTGTGTAGTCCATGGGATCATCATCAAAACCTAAGAGACCTACACACATATAACAAAAGCTACCTTGATGCGTACGAATTTAAGTAAATATAAAACTTCCCCTCAATTTGTTCTCATTCTTTTTGTCCAAAATAGAAAAATGGTTAGAAACTAGTCATGAATAGAAAGCATAAGCCATATTCAAAAGAAATAACATCACAAAGTTAAACAATAAAGCACATGAGATGAAATTTTTAAAAGTAAACTAACTATTTTTTAAAATTTTCAAATTTTTAAGTATAAAAAGTATATGTCTATAAAAGGTATATATAAGTACAAAATACATAGCACCATGGAATAGCACTAAAATAATCTAATTATGAATGCGGAATGTGATTATGTAAACATTTTCCATAGGCATTCATAACATTGGTGCAGAGTCAATGAGATACTTCTGAATAAAGAACTTAATTTCAACCTTAGGTGTAAAAATGTTAAACGTAAATGAAATTGACTGGACTTATGCAGCATGCCATGAATTTAAATCCTTCCCAAATCAATAACCCAAACTATTTAATTCTTTTCCAGGAGATCTCGTTATGTAAACCCATTGATCTTATACTTTATAGCACGCCTAAAATCTCACATAATTAAGAATTCACTCTCAAAATTTTGAAGATATCATAATGCCCATATGTAGCAAAGCATCAATGAAATAAATTATCCTTGGCCTTTTTATTTTTGTTTGTTGTTAATCTTTTAGGATCTTTTTACAAATAATAGCTTTTATTGCAAAGAGTATTATTGTCTATCGTAGTCCCTTTCCATTGCTTAATATATAACAATCTTTTCGAAAAATGAAATCTGGGCAATGGTTCTTACAAGGAAAAATTATCTATTTTTACATTTGGTTCGTTATTAAGAATGATTGAGAAGAGAACACCGTATTCGACGTATGATAAGCAAGACCAAAGTTTTAAAAAGTTCGTGCATGTGTGCAATAAAAGGTGATAAAGATCCTAACATAAAGAAAGAAATCATTAAAGAACAACAAATTCTATCCACGCATTTTTAATGACACTAATGAAATGAGCCATGCCTCAAAACACCATGAAAAGTCACATGAATTAATGAAATGTAGGGGTTATTCAATTATTTTAAATGCACATCCACATATGGTGAAAAATGAAAATACAAAATGTTTTTGTCTTTTTCAAACATTTTATCAAAATAAAATCGTTTTGGAAATTTTCACACTTTTTCTTAAAAACTAAAAATCTTTTTGGATATTTTAAAAAATATCAAAAGGAAAAAACACATGTATATAAATGCATAAAAATACAATCTAATAACAGGGATACAATATATGGACATAATAATCACCCTATACTAGATAAAGTACCTAAACTCAATCAATGAACAAAATACCCAAAGACTTCCTATGATTTTCGAATCTAAGTGCATCTAAAGGTTTCGTAAAAATATTGACTAATTGACATTAGCTGCTCACAAAGCTTTAAAACACGACCTTCTCATCATACTCCTAGATTGTATCCTAATGAACTGCTCACGTATCCTAATGTGCTTTATGCCAGAATGTTGGACTGGATTATGAGATATATGAATTGCACTTGTATTATCAAATTAAATAATCATCGTGTCTTTGGAAATACCATAATCTTCTAACATTTACTTCATCCATAAGAGTTGCCTATAACAACTCCAAGTGGCTTTATTCTTGGCCTCCACCATGGATAAATATATGGAGTTTTTCTTCTTCCTCAACTAAGAGAGAATAGCACCCCCAAAGTAAAAACACCCACTTTAGGTGCTCCTTCAACCATCAATATCCCCAAC
The DNA here is from genome assembly GCA_949130495.1 of Sambucus nigra. Classification (NCBI taxonomy): domain Eukaryota; kingdom Viridiplantae; phylum Streptophyta; class Magnoliopsida; order Dipsacales; family Adoxaceae; genus Sambucus; species Sambucus nigra. Next base: position 318,842,360 of record OX422223.1, read on the forward strand.
CCAATCGACATCCAAATAGGAGGACAAACGGTTATCAGTATCAAAGGAATACCAAATACCATAGGAAATAATTCAACTCACTTATTTAATGATACGTATAAGTGCTAGAAAGTGAGACTCTTTCAGGTATGCTTGGTATCATGCACAAGCTCCAATATTAAAGCCAATGTCGGGATGATTAATGATCAAGTAGAGAAGACTACCTATCATACTCCTATAAAGGGTTTGCTCTACATCCTTGTTTAAAGCATATTTACTAAGCTTAATCTATGTACTTATAGGGGTGTGTGAGTACTTGCTGGAGTCTAAGACAAACTTCTACATTAGGTCCCTAACTTATTTGGATTGAGATATGAATATCCCTTCCTAAAGATGGTGGACTTGGAGACCTAAGAAGAACATAAGCTCACCAACCATGCTCATCTCAAATTCACTCTTCATCTCCTCCATAAATGTTTGAGCATGTCGGGAGCACGTGGATTCAAATACTATGTCGTCCACATAGACTTAGGAAACCAATATAGCACCATTCTCTCTCCTCATAAATAACGTCTTATCCACTTCCCCCTTCTTAAATCCATGAGCTAACAGATAAGAAGTGATCCTCTCATACCAAGCACGAGGTACTTATTTCAAAATATACAAGGCCTTCCTAAAATAAAAGACATATCTCGGGCGCTTTAGGTCTTCGAAACCCTTTGGATGTTCCATGTACACTTCCTCCTTTAAAACACCATGAAGGAAGACATTCTTAAAATCCATTTGATATAACTTGAAGCGTAGATGACATGTTATGGCGAGTAGTAAATGGATGAAATCAAGCCTAAAAACATGAGCTAATGTCTCGTAAACGTTTACACCCTTAATATGTGTGTAGCCTTGAGCAACAAGTCTAGCCTTATTTTAAACTATGGTACCATTATCATCCATCTTATTCTTGTAAATCCACTTAGTACCAATCACATTAGCCTTGCTAGGTTAGGGGACTAACTCCCAGACATCATTCTTATGAAACTGAAGCAACTCTTCTTTCATAGTGGATATCCAATGATCATCCTTCAGTGCTTATTTCACATTCTTGAGCTCAACTAAGGAGTTGTAGTAATAGTAGCTAACCACATTCTCAACTTGAGTGCGAGTCCTGACACCTAGTGTGGGATCACTAAGTAGAGTGGAAGGGTTATGACTCTTTTGAATCCAAAAGGCTGGATACTCTAAATCAAGCGAGGGGTCCAACAGGGTTGTGCTAGGAATGAAAGGATCATCACCAGGGTTGCACCATCCTCACATTTGAGGTTAAGGTCAATTGATGCCGGTGGATTATCGTCCTTAATCATGGCATTTATTAACTCCAGAACCTTAGAACTTGCAAGGTAAACACCCTATAAGCCCTACTTGATGATGGATAACCTAAAAATATCCCCTTATATCTTCAGGAGTCAAAATTTTCTTGGTTCTCTTTATCTCTTAAGATGGAGCTATTACTCCCAAAGACACGAAAATATTATAGGTTTAGTTTCTTCCCTGTCCACAACTCATATGGAGTGTGTAACATATGTGGATGAAGATATGCTTGATTCACCATATGGCACGCGTGTTAACCCCCTCTGCTAAAACATATCTAGGCACATTTTTCCTAAGAAGCATGGATCTAGCCATGTCTTGTATCATCTAGTTCTTCCTTTCTACTATCCAAGTTTGTTGGCGAGTATAAATGGTCGAAAACTCTTGTTTGATACCCACTCCATCACAATAGTTATCTAATCTAGCTTCTTTAAATTCAATGCCATTGTCATTACACATCCGAATAATAGTGACACTGTGTTGGTTTTGTAGGACATGACACTTGGTTGTTAGAAACTCAATCGCATTGGACTTTTCTCTAAGAAACCACACAATAAAGTATATCGAAAAGTTATCAACCATTACAAGAATGTATCTCTTACCACCTATTATCTCCGTACGAGTAGGACCCATAAGATCCATATGTATCAACTTTAACATCGAGAAGTGATAATGGTATTTAAATTCCGATGGGGACTTCAAATTTGTTTTCCTTATTGGCAAGGACCACAAATTGAGGAAATTGGTTTCCCAGGCTATGGTAAGCCATAAACTAGGTCCTTCTTTACTAATCTCTCAATGTCTCAAAAGTTCACATGACCCAGTCATTAATGCCTGTAACGCCCCGACCCAAATTTATGAGTTTTACCCGTGAGTCAATCCGGCCCAAATCGAGCGTTATGTGTGAGGTGCAATGAAACAACCTAGATAATGTTGCTAGTCCAGTTTTATTTTAGGTTAAAATTTCTCTTATTAGCATGAAAATCCAGTTTTAAGATAAACTATGTGTGGGACCCGTGGGGAGCATCTCAGGCCCAAGTAAACAAATCCACTAACGTAAACATAAACAAAATATACTTAATCTATAGCACTCTCAAAATAGTAAGACCCTCCCAACCAACCGTAACAAAGTGGGGATGTGAGCCTATGCCTAGTGGGAATATGCAAGCAGTATAGAAAAGAAAGGTAGGAAAGAATACTTACACGCTACAATCACATGCATGCGAAAACTATATATGTATCTACATGCATATAAATATACTTTTGAAAAAATACATATTTGAATTTATTAACCGTTTTACTTCCAAAACTTTACTCATCTAGATTAATCTACATTAATCTTGAAAGACATCATTTATTCATACTTATCATTTCTCACTTTATTAAACACACCCGGTTCAAAACATAGTTATGCAAATTATGGGTTTGACAACTTAGGTTACTTAACCACCCGCTTACCCACTCTACTTTAGCCTTTTTATCTCAACTTATGGACATTAATAGACTTACACAATTATTTGTCCATTACACCTCTTACCAGAACATTTAATTTAGTCCTTCAGGTAAGGTCATATTAAGTATTTTACCATACAACACGTTCTTGACATGTTCCTTATTCCTTTGTCTTTTCTCATAATTTTACCATTTATCGCATACTTACACAGGCAGTATACCAAGGCCTACGCGCACTATATGCTCTTGCCAGTGATTTAGGGATTTTCACCCAAAGGCTTCATGCCCTTATTGCTTTATCCCGGTGTCATCTGAGTTCCTTTTATGTGTTTTAACATTCTACAAATATCCACATTATTTCCCTTCTCTGCTTTTTCCCAGCCAAAGCCAAAACCTAAACTTAACCGTCCGCTTTTCAATTAACACTTGGAAAATAATTTATTTTCTTCTTTAAGTTCCTTATCCACACACATATGACTTATAATAAATTCATTCATGTTTTAGGACTTACTTCAATTTCACACACATTAGTGTAGAGACGTTCTCATAACATTTTTATTCCATAAAAATATTCCACTTTAAATAAATTACCAATTTGCCCTCCGTTAGCCAAACTTGAGATTTAGTTACTTGTTTCTTAACATGGTTATCAAGTTTCCAACTTAACATCACACTTTTGCCCAATTTTCACACTTATCACTTTAATCGTCTTAACACTTAAATAACACCCTTTACATAAGACTATCTTTTATTTTTTAGAAATTAACCTTTCTTTCATTTAGAACTGGTAGTCTCATACTATTCATTATTTAATATTATGTTCCACAAAATATCCATTTTTATTCCAAGGGTGTTCATTATTAATCTTACTAGAAACACACTAAAACCATATTGCAAACGTTTTCATCCCTTAAAACGTCTATTATTTTCCTTTCACTAGAAATATACCAAAATAAAATTTCTCACATTTTTATTCCATAAAAATGTATATTATTTCCCTTTCACTAGAAGTACACTGAAATGACATTTCTTACTTTTTTTATTCCATAAAAATGATTATTATTTCTTTTTCACTAGAAATATACTAAAATGACATTTCTTACATTTTTATTCCATAAAAATGTTTATTGTTTCTTTTTCACTAGAAATATACTAAAATGACATTTCTTACATTTTTATTCCATAAAAATGTATATTATTTCCCTTTCACTAGAAGTACACTAAAATGACATTTCTTTCATTAGCAAACACACTAGAATAATAGTATCTTATATTTTTATTCCATAAAAATGTTTAATTTTAGTTTTTATTAGAAAACACACAACAATAACATTTTCTAGCAATTTTGTTCCATCAAAATGTCTATTTTGGGATTTAATAGGAAACACGCAATATTAATATTTTCTTGCATTTTTATTCCATAAAAATGCCTATTTTTAGTTTATTACGAAACCCATCACAACGATATATTTTTTTTACTAGTCCTACTCTTATAATTGCACCATCACAAGGCTACATTATACACCAAAAGAGTCTTAAGTTAAAGAGTAGATTATTCCATCTAAATGGTCTCCAAAATGGTGGTGGTGATGAAGATGGGTGACCCCCCACCTCTAAAGGTGGCCTTAAAGGGAGTCATAATAGCTCCACCAAACAACCCTCCATGGAAGCTCCATCACACTCTAAAAATATTTCCATAGATAATCCTTCTTGTTCGAAGAATACTCCCATAATAACCCTATAAAACCCCCCCACTAACAACTTCTTTATCTATTTTCGTGGCTAATTTATTAATAGTGGGGAAAAACTAAATGCCTAGAAGAATGGATGTAGTTGCTACACTGTTTGGAAAATGGAAATGGTGGACGTCAGTAGGGGAAAGGGAGAGGACTGTGATCCCTTAGTAAGCTCCCAAATGCATACAGTGTATTTCTTTTTTTCAGCATTCACACATCTCCTTTTTTTTTCTTATACACAATGATGGACCCCCCCCCCTCCACTCTCTTCATTGTGTAACACAATCTTCACATTTATTTAACCCAACTGACATGGGATTTGATCTATGGTTCTACTGTTGACACCCCAATTGACATTTTGTACTGGTGCGTTTATAGTCCCATGATTCTCTCTTTTGGGTTCAAATTTAAACCACAAGGTTTTTCCAAACCTGCCATCTATTTTATCCAAAAGGTCATGCCCGTGAGATGAATCAGAGTTGACGTTAGACTATGGAGCAGTTGAAAGCACACAAAAAGACGCAACTTGGTCTGTTATTCGAACGATTGGAGTCGTTGTTTAAAGAATGCTTGAATATCGTCCAAACGACAATTAACGTTGTTTAAGCCACCTGCTTGGATTGACTGACTTTTCACCTAATATTGTATCTCTTCTCTATTTGTGCATCTGCCCAATTAAATTCCCCAAAGTCTTAATAAAGATACTTATAGTTTATTTACTTTATAACCAAGAATTTCTTATGCAACCAATTTTTCAATATTTGTCTTTGTTTAATACAACTTGTTACCCGTAATTTCTTATAATTAGAATTTTTCCCTCCTCATAAAAAATCTATATATAATTTAAATAAATTTATCGGAGCGGGATATTACAATGCCATAGGACCATGGAGGAGACGGTGGCATTATTGCTCACAAATCGGGATTTGTGAATTATCTCATAACAATTATCGTTGGCTCTCACTCCTTGAAGTAATAGTTCAACAAATTGATCATATACGTTAAACTCGGACAAATAGAGCTTTATCGCAAAGTTAGCATCAAAATGTTGAACTATACTAATCAATTTCTCTTTCAACCCTTCGGCATGCAACACATTGTCTATTTTAGGAAATTTGGGTATCTCACCACAACCTTGTCCTAAAATACTAGACCTACTCCTATCTCCACAAGTTCAGTATTATATGACTTGTCATCAATCATGTGCCTAGAATAGCCACTATCAAAATACCATTAGGAAGTATTTTAAGCCTTAAGAGTAACATGAACAATAAGGGCTTTGTCATCTTGCTTAGGAACCCAAGTGGAGGTAACCTTTTGTTTGCCCTTATCATTGTTGAATCTAGTCGTAGCGTTGGAAGCATTCTCAAGAGGCATAGACATCCTTTGAAATTCTTCCATTAAGCTTTGAGAAGTCTCACTAGAAACTCAACTTGCTCTCTAAGACAAGTAAAGTCATTATAGTGGTGCATAGGAGTATGTGTATGATGAGTTCTCCCTAAACTGTAGAAAAATTTCCTAAAGTGACCTCTTCTTTTGCAATAGGTGCAAATATATACCTGTTTGGGTCTACCTTGGTTCGCTCTTTTAGGTTGAACTTTATTTTGTGTTTTAGTTTGAGGCCCAAAATAGTCTACCACAAATTTAGGAACCGATTCCGGTGCTGCATGGAAAGTTGATGCACCATTGTAACCTCTTCCTTGCCTCTCCCTAAAGCTTAAAGTGGCATCAAGGAACATCTTTCCAACCTTCTTTGATGTATTATCTATAGTGACCTTGACCTCCTGGGCACATTTCGAATCTTTCTCGATTTGGGAAATAAGGGCTTCAAGTTTCTCATGAGTCTTCAATGAAAATTGAAGATCTCTCATAACACTAGCCACTTTGATGGTCAAGTTACCATTTTCCCTTTCCATTAAAATAACTCTCTCCCAAAGAAACTCTAATCGAGGAATCTCTCTCTTTTGGCTCTCTTAACTCCTTCTTTAAACCTAAAATCCTAAGTTCCAAAGTTTTACTTTTATTTTTTATCTTAAATGACTTGGTGTGAAGCTCGGCGTAAGCATGTTTAAGGTCACTCTCTCCCTTACTCAAAACGTCATCTTCTTCACTTTCTCCTGAATGCCTAGACACATAATTGAGGTCATCATATTTAAAAACTTCCTCATCGTCTTGAGGTGTACTAGATGTACTAAAATAACTATCTATGAATGCGCTGAAGTCATGTCCATGCGGTGATTCATCCCTGGAATCCACCGACTCGACATTTCTATAATTAGGAATGCCATTTAAGGAAGCTTTGCCTTTTCCTTGTCTCTTTAACCTTATCGCACACTTGTCAGATTTGTGACCTTTACCCTCGCACTCATAGCATCTCTCCTCATTTTTCTTAGGGTACTCACCTCTTACTTTTTCAAATTTTTTCTTGCCCGACTTAAAACTTTTTATCTTTCCTAAAACCTTTGGCTTCTTTATAAGTATTTTCTTTCCTTATCTTCAGAAGTTTTTTAAAATTTTTGGCAAAAAGGGAAAGATCATCTAGGTAAAAATCGGAGTCAAATGAAATCTTCTCTTTCTTTTTAAATTGAACTTTCAAAGCAATTCTCTTTTCCTTAGGTTTAACAGCTTTGGGAAACATATCGATTTCATATGTTTGAAGGTCTCCTACGAGTTCTTCTAACCTAAGTGTATCTAAAATTAACAATACGTTAAGAACAGTGACCTTATGAATAAATCGTGACGGAAGGGATCTCAAAATCGTTTTCGCAATGCATATCTCATGAATTTTCTCACCCAAATTAAAACTCGAGTTAACAATATTGTAACAACCCGCGTAATTTTGGGCTATTTTAATTAATTTTTGGAAAATGAAGTAAAATAAAGTTTTTGATAAAATTATTTTTATTGTTCAAATATGTTGGTTATTATTTTTAAAGGACAGAATTTCAAACGGTTTCGAAAACGGAGTTAAAACAGATTTTAAAATGATTTTTAAATGTTTGGAATTCTAAGTCGGCGAACATGCTAGAAATCATGACTTGTTTATCTTTTTTTATTATATTTCCTTCATTTTTGTTTGCTTTAAATGAAAAATACAAAAATATTTTTGTTTATCATTTGTGTTTTACCTTTTAGTGATTTAGGCTTAATGAAAAATATAAATGATTTTTTTTTTTGTCTTTTGAGTATATATTTTTATTTTTGGTTAAAAATTTGAAAAAAAAAACTCAAAAAGATTTTATTTTGTGTGTATTTTAGTTTGACACACTTTATGTGGCATACACTTGTGTTAGAATCCCATCTTTTTCGCTCCCACGTGGCTAGAACTTTTGGTTTATATTGTCAATCCTTATTATGTTCCTTACCATGCCTACATGGAGTAGTTGGATGTTGTGTTGCTTAAATGGATTCTATTTTTATATGCCTCAATTCACACATGCACGAGCTTATTTGAAATTTTAACTTCATATGTATATTTGAGCTTTGTGAGGTGTTCTCCTACCAATCTTGTCATCTACATATTTGTGACCTAGGAGGACTAGTGCATGTCAAAGTACGTTACACGTGAGATTTGTTTGAAAAATAAAAAATAATAAATATAAATGTGCACGGGGAAGAGCTCCGAAAGGATTTATTATGCTTTGCGAATAGTAAGCCACCATTTGTTCGGACCTAAAAGAAATAAGTGTTTCAAAGGCCTAAAAATAAAATTATGGCATTAAAAATAAAATATTTGTCAAGGCCTATGTTTGATTGATATATTCATTCAAAAATAATATATGCTTATTGAGGGAGATTGGATGGTATATCAACAGTTTGCACAGTGTTTGTTTATCCTAGTTGCGCTTTCAATGTCATGACTCTATTGGTTTGTAGAATCATTAACATGCTAGGCTTGTATGCATTGTGTATGTTTGTTCATTGAGTTCAATCTATATTGTCACATGAGGTTATATTCAAATGTGATGAAGTTTGCAATCAATTAAGAACTCCGTGAACATGTTTTAAGTGATTGGGTCTAAATTTAATTGTTTCTAGTTCACACCCCAACACTTCCGTTTCCATATGACACATTTTTTCCATACGAGTGTGAAAAACTTATTGTGTTTTGTGTCATTTTGGTGTTTATATCTATATGTGTGTATTTATGCTTAGTTTGAATATATTGTGTATACATATATATGTTATTGTGTTTGTTTTTGGTCTTTGCCCTGCTTTTCTAGTCCATCTATGCTTTAATGCATAATTGGTATCCATCTTGTGGCATTCTTTGTTGATATCACATGCTTAATACTTTATATATCATATTGGTATCATTTTAGTGCATCTTAGTTGGTATCCGATGTTATTTTTGGATTAGTTGAATTTTAGTTGCCTATGTGCTTTAATGTTCTCATCACTTTATGCACTAATGCATGTTTAGCTTGTTATCCCATTCTATTTATCCCTTGTTATGTTTAAGGGGTGTATATGCTTTAATAGGGGGAGATAAGTTAAGTTTTGATTCTTTAGCCTTTGTCTATTCCTGAACAAAAAGGGGGAGAATGATAGGGGGAGAAATGGTGTCTAAACCTATCGTACTTTAGTTTAGGGAGATTTATCTTAGGGGGAGACATCTTTCTAAGTAGGTCATTTATTTGAAAAAAGGGGAGAATTCATTTAGGGGGAGTATTTATTTTTGCATTTAATATATTGATATTCCATATGCATTTTATAGTTTGCTTAAGTGTGCAAGAATTCTTCTAAATGGCAACGTTCATCATCGGTCAAAGATTTTGATCCTTGGGTTGTTTGAGTCAAGCATTGTATTTTTATTTTGGGTGGGATATTTTTTAGTTTAGTAGAGCTTGACGGCCCTTTAGGATTTTTGTTTGGTTTTTGTCCCGGAATAGCCAAAGGGGGAGATTTGTAAGGACACAAATTTCAAATTGAGTCCTTTGTAGTTTTGCCTCAATTCCAAACAAAAAAATTTGGGTCATAGGATAATGTTCAAGTTTATCCATTCAAGCCTATGACGTGTTTGTTGAAGGCGTTGCAGCCAAGATATTAAAGCTTCATCAAATGTCGTGTGTGTTGTGTCTCGTTTCTACGTCATCAACATGGTTTCATTGCTCCTAAGGTATGAATGCATTTTAACAAATATATAGGAGCTTGGAACATTATTTATTGGTGTATTTAAGAAATTTATTTTGGGTGTTAGTATTTTTTATTAAACTTTTTTCTTGAATTCATATTTCTAAATATTTTGTTCTCGGACACCTTTCAGTAGAAAAATCAAATCAAATCCAAAAAAAATCAATAAAATACGAAACTAGCGGCCACGCATTCGTAACGAAATTATCTAGAACCATGGCCTAAGATCTCGTTAGATAGGTCATTTGAACGACATCGTTGAAATGAGAAGTCGTTCGCACCGGTTTTCAAATGAGAAATTTTTTTTGTTCTGTCTCTTCGTTAGAAATCCCGTTCGAACGATATTTCTAACGGAAAAATAGCGAGAGCAGTTTTAAGCCAGTTTTTTCCACTTTTCCACTACTTTGCCCCACTTCTTTTTTGACATACTTCTTAAGTGCGGGAACTAACTTTTTGAAGATAACTTTTTCACATTCTAAGAGTCTTTTGAGAGCAAAACTTTTAAGCAAAAGTTCCATGTTTTGTGTTTGATTTTTATGGATTAAATTCACCAAAAAAAGACATACACACCCATTTGTTTAGTTTATTCCAAGTACCTATTGATATATCATTTCTTGGAGATTTTTGGCACCTAGTTTTCTCTACACCAACAAGAAGAGAGTTTGGGTTCTTCTCTACCCCAAAATGGAGAAAATTTTGTTGCGGTGTTCTCACTCGAAGAAAGGCTTCGCGTGCGGAATGACGGTGACCATAGCCCCATCGATGGAGTCTGAGATTGTGGAGGAGTCCACGGTTATTCACTAGGTGGAGGTTGAAGACCGAAGAAGCGCGTCAAGGCTTGGACGGACTCAAGTCTGTTTGTGTAAGCCCTCTTGTGTCGGGTCTTTGTAAAAACTACCATACTTATTAAATTCGTGGCTAGGGTTGTTCGAGGTTTTTCCCATTTGGGTTTTCCTCGTACATCAGCGCATCGTGTGATATTGTTTAATGTTATCTTGCTCAATCACCTTGATTCATGCTTAGGACTGAAAGATAAAATTAGTTCAAAATCACAATCTATTTAATTTGGTGCAAATTTAATGTTTGGGTATGTTCAATTTAATTCAAGTGCAAAATTACTTTATCTAGATAACATGCAAGTTTAACTTGAATTGAATTAATATGTGTTTTTATTGAAATGAAAATTGTGTGTGTAATTTTAATTTCACTTTTAGTTTAGTTTTATTTTTTTTCATAAGTTGGTTTGTTCTCTTTAAGAAAAGAAAATTTTAAATAACTTTTGGAAAATTAAAATTTGAACCATTTCATTATATTTGAATTTAAAAATTGGGGGCTTTCGCACTTTCATTGTAGAAAAGTTCCCACGATACCAATGTATATAAATAAGTTCAATGAAGTACAAAAGGTATATTAGTTTGAGAATGAGACATCTTAATTTCATAAAGTATATCATCGTGTATATAAGCCTTATTGTAATCTTCTTTTTCCCATAATTTTCTCCCCCATTTTTTCATGGTAATTAACAAAAGAAAGTAATTATACCGAAAAAGAACATTAACTCAAGAAATAGGTTAAGTTCAAGTGAGAAAATGCAGTTTTCACATGTATTGATATCAAAAAGGCATATACCACCAAGAGATGTGACTCAACTCATTAATCATATAAAACGATAAAGCAAACTCGTACAAATATGATATATATATATATATATATATATATATATATGCACACACAAATATAATGGGATAGATTTGAGATAATCATTAAATCAAACTCATAAATGAAATATCCTACTGCCATCAAAATTATAGTCAATGTTGACTATTATAGTGTATCAAAACAAATGATACAACAAATCACCAAATGAGTTTACAATTACAAATATATGACAATAAAACCCAAAAACTTCAACACAAACAACCCCTAAACAAAGACCACCACTAAAATGAGCGACACTGTCACGAACAAAACTATTCCTTATCATCCGATCATGCGTCATATATAGTTAGAAGGTATCGTATTTCACCACTTTGATCAACAATGGTCCTTCTCATGCTCATAAACTCTCATTCACTGTAAAAACACAATTCATCATCCATTGAAGTGTGAGCCCTATTTTACTCAATCAATTCATTAATATCCAGTAAAAAAGATCCGGAGTGAATTCATAAATATAATCCATGTTTCGTGGGCAAGTGAAACTAAGAACTATATGAGGATTGTGTTGCTCGAATGACCTACCTCCGGTTCTAATTCTAGGGTGCCATGGTGAGGGGCTTGCCCCATTAAATCTAACACCCATTGGTTTTCCATATGATCCATTTCTTCTTCTTATTCTTTTTCTTCTTATTCTTATTCTTATTTAATTCTCCACCTCCATCACATCATCATAACCATCGTCATCAAGTTATGCTTTAGGATCACCACTTTTCTTTATTCCTTTAAGGAAAAACTTATGAGTGATTTTGGGGGAGGACTTTATGGATATTTCACCCATAACTGACTTCACATTTCTATCTTTCAAAGGATTACAAATCAAACTTCCAAATGTGAAAGGGGGTTTCACATTCCCTCTACTCGGGGTTGAGCCTCTCATGGTATAGTATATCTCATTCACCAAGTTAATTAGAACACCCATTCCAACTTTTCATTGAAAGAAGTAATGGGAGCTCAAAAGTATTGTATGATGGATTTCATAAAAATAATACTTGTGATGATAATGTGGAAGAGGTAGTAGTAGTCAGTGAGATTATTTTGTCCTAATGCTTTTTTCACATGCCGATACAATTGTTCATTGCGTACGATAGTTGTGTGGATATTCGGTGCATCCAAAACTAAGAACATGATAGTTTAGAGTGACCATGCTAGGTTACATAGCTACACAAACTCCACTTATGGTAGAAGTAGAAAATTATTTATGCTCATCATCATATTAGACATTGGCATAAAACTCTCTAACCAAGTCCGTAAATAAACTCTTATTATTTTCTCCACGAGAGAAAACACGTATCTAATCCAACCTTTAAAGCTCCTCATACAGCGATGGGATATTTTAATGAAAGGATTTCCAATCAATCCATCTCTCATATAAAAGTGTTATAAGCTAAAATATCTCTTGTTCCTCTATATAAACATGATCAATTCAGGTTGGCCAGTTGTTCCCCATTCTTACTTCTATTTCATATATGCCGAGAGGCTGTACTCTCTCCCCATTAAAGCCGATGAGTGGTTGGTGATATGCAATCAATCTCTTCTTTCTCACATCTAGACCTTTGTAGCAATTCCAAAACATAATGTCGGCTAAGTTGCCTTTGTCTACTAGAATACTTGGAACCTTATAGCCGTGAACCAAAGTAGTGATGAAATTGAATAAATGTCTGTAGCCAATTGGTACATGTCTACATAATGGATGGGGTTTGTACACCCATCATACTTTGGTGTAAACACTGGAGGATATAATTTGGGTGGAGTTGGATAACTTACTATCCTGGCCACAAAGGGAGAGCCTTCACTATATACCCTCTGCAAGGGGTCTCGTCTCTTCAACATGTCACCTATCTTACCTTCCATCCATTGTATGGAGTCATTCCAAGGTTTGTCAGCCACCATAACCTCGACCACGACGTCTTTTTCTCTATCTCCCTCTCTGCCATTTGGCCAAACAGAAAATTCTCTGGGAGAAATTCTCTGTCAGCTGCTTACCTCTCTTTGATCCTCGTATCGCCCTCTTAAGGACTAATAGTTATCACGTCCATTGTTCCTTCGAGAACCAGCTATACTTCTTGATCTGGAGAGGAGGTTTCTCAGATCGTCTGGTGTTGGGCCGAGCCTATCAAAGGCTGACCCCTTGATCAACCTGTCTAAGGATAATGCCCTTAGCCTACACTCTCGGCTGGCCTTCCAATATAACCTCATCTTGGTTGAATCGGTCTTGCACTGCCACCTATGATCTAGTGGGGCTCCCAACACCTTCGATACTCCTCCTCCTCACACTCTTGTTCCTTGTCATTGGGGGCACTACTAACCAAGCCTCCCTAGGCGTAAACACCTAGGGTCTATGTCTCTGCGCCTCTACTGATGAGGGAGCTCCCTGTGTGGGTCTTGGGGTGGTCCCCTGCCTGCCAAATCTTGAGGTCCTTCCCTTGCTGCCGGAGTTATCATATTGTCTCCATCAGCCCCAATCGCTTTTTGGCTAAGAGTAGAAAATTATTGCTACATCAACTGCTGGTTGTCTACTAGGGAGTGTAGAGCCACCGATACTTCAGCCATTTCTGACTGAGGAGGCTAGATGGTACTGGTTCCACCACCAACCGATGGTGGTGGTTGTGGAAGAAATGAAGTTATGTACGGGTTCCGATGATCGAAAAAATAAAGTGTTGTTCTGGAAGGGAGCTGAAAGCAAGCTAAGGCTCAAACCAGAGCTCTTTCAATACTGGTTGAAGGTCAACCAAGGGTGAGGTTGGACCAAAGCCAGAGAATTCGGTAGAGCCGCTGCAGAAGAAACATAAGAGACGGACTATCTTTTCCCATAAACGGCGCCAAATTGATGATACTAGAAACGGTATCACCAAGTCAAGATGAATATAAGATCAAACCAGAATAACAATGGAGTGAATGAAGCTATATATATATATATATATAAAGAGATGTGGATAAGGGGAAATAAAAAAATAGATTAAGTGGTTCAGTCAATCAGGCCTACTCCACTGTGCAGGGGTGAGTAAGTTCACTATAAGCTTTGGCTATAATCTATAACGTCCATGTGATAAAATCCTCTCTCTCTCTCTCTCTCTCTATATATATATATATATATATATATATATATATATATATATATATATATATATATTGTGATTTTAGCAGAGTTTCATCTAGGGTTGTGAATAGTCGATCCCCACGCAAGGTAGAAATTGAAGCGTATATATAGTGCTTGGGGGGTGTAATGTACCACCCAAGTATTCGATGATCATGTGCCAATTAGCTAGCCAATATGGAGAAGACAACTGTCACTATCACAAGTAGGTTATGATGATCAAATATTCTTTCACGTGAGATAATGATCTAGGAATGATAGTTTTGGTCCACGTGTGATATCTTCCCACGTGTGCATCCTCACGTGTCTCCCAATGCGCATGCCCTGTTAGCTATGTGACCTAGGCCGAACACACTGGCCGAGTCTATATTTATAGATCTTTGATCCACTCAGGAGTTGACACCTATGATGCCTAGTGATCTCGTCCTATCTTTGTCGGCCTGAAGGTGGTTGTGGATAAGGATACTCAATCATTGGAAACAATACGGGTTACTCAAGCTGGCTTGTTACTAAAGGCTGAGGCTGAGGCATCCTAGATTGCTCCATCATCCGGGTTAGTCTGGATGAGTTTGATCTGGCCGAGTTACAATGCCCCATTGCTGGATAGTTGGTGAAGGTTGGCTATGGCCGAGACTATATAATGGACGGATCCACACTTGGTATATTAACAAATACTCCCAAAGGTTCTAAAGTATTTTGAGTTGGATTTTTTGTTGTACCAATGTTCGTATGAAGTCAATTTGACATTATTCCCAAGGTCTACATGATTAATAATGTGACACACTATTTGTACCACCTCAAACCAAAAGTATTTTATCATATCCTTAGAATATAATAACACTCAAACCATTTTTCGATTATACAATTTTTCCTTTTAGCAATACTATGTTTTATTGAGTTTTAGGAGTGCCGAACTTATGCTGATACCCATTATTAAAACACTATTCTACCACATAAGTTTCCTTGAATGCACCACCTCTATCACTTCGAATATGTAATACTTGAGTATCCTTTTAATTTTTTATTTTTAAAATGATTTTATGAAATTCTCAGAAGGCATCCAATTTATTTTTCATAGAGCCAACCAAAGTAAAACCTGTAAAATTATCCATAGTAACAAGGATGTAACTGTTAAAACATAAGCTAATAGTATGGGAGGGACCCATAATTTCCATGTGGATAAGTTCTAGGGATTTAAAGTCGTAATATCTTTAACTTTCTTATGAGAGGACTTACTTATTTTCTCAACCTGGCAAGGGACGCAAATTATGTTTTGAGATATTTTTATTTTAGGCAAACTTCTGAACAATTCTAGGGAGCTCAATCTACTTAAGTTGTCAAAATTAGTATAACCCATTAAATTATGCCACAAATTTAAGTCATCTAATCTTGTTAACTTATAGAACTTAGGGATCAACTGTGTCCCAATTTTCCTAAGTTCAATTTCCTGTAGGAATATAGTTATTGTGGGAACCCATTTATTCTCAAGCCACGAGAGTAGCTGACCAAGCCCAACAGACCTAAGAGGCTGCCCGACCCAAATCATGGGATCAAGATACATAAGTTTATTATCTAAACCACATTGGGATATGGCCAAGTCAATCCCTAATGATCTCGCGGAGATATTCAAGGGATTCATGGTTCATCCCATCGTGGGCATCGTGGAGTTACTTTCACAACTGAAATTCTACATCTATAAATTATAACCCCTGGACTGGGGCATGGGTTCATGTAACCAACCATATTGACAGATACTTAATAAAAGATTGGACCTCTTCATGGACGTAGGCAAGTTTCCGAACCACTTACATAGTTGTGTTGTGTGTGCGATTGTATGCTTTCTTGCTTAATTGTGATTTTCCTTCATAAATTCTTTATCGTGATATTTTTTTATACCACAAATGGCACCATCTATGGGAAACGATTATTCCTACGAGAATACTCACTAACTGAAAGCCTGCAATGTCTCACCATAGCAGTAACTTCCCTTAAGCCAGCGACGTTCAGGAAGAACTTGCCCCTCTTAGTGTGAGGTCTGAAATTTGCCAATCAAATCCAAGGCTTCTCTAGGAAAGGCAGCCTTCTGAAGAAAGTAATAGACCACCTAGGTCCACACAGATTTCCAGGTTGGTCAACACCTATGAGGCAAGAATTCGAGAGCAAGCAAAAGCCATGCGTCTTCAAGAAGAAGAAAATGCTCACCTGAAAAGGCAAATGGAACGAATGGAGAGAGATCTCCACAGGAACACAAGGCGACACCACGATCGGACTCTTAGCCCTTAGCCAAGGTAGGAGCCCCAGGCGCGACTAAGAAATATTTGAGAGGAAAAGGTCAGAGGATAGTCGATTAAAATGACTACATCAAGCTCGACGCTACAGGAGTCCTTCTCGATTGGATGATGAAATCAAGAACTTGGTGTGAAGGGAGATGGATCATCATCCAGTCCACTAAGGAGCCAGATCCATACGAGAGCTAGCCAGAAGATCTATTAACTCTCAAATGAAATCCCATTTTTTAAGGGATATAGAAGAAGAGGAGCCCCCTAAGAAATTTAAAATCCATAAATTCAAGATTTATGATGGGAAAGTTAACCCCATCAACCATGTCCGATAGTATAGGAAGGTCACGAACTTGTGGAGCCATAATGATGCATTGATGTGTCGTATCTTCCCTTCCAGTCTGCAGGACATGATGCAAAAGTGGTTTGAGAGGATGCCACATAGGTCCAATAGCAGCTTTAAGGCTCTACATGAATTATTCATAAATCTCTTCATAACCAGCAGCTCCACCCCAAGCGAATAGATGCACCGCTCACAATGAAGAAAAAGCCATGAGAGAACCTCAGGGAGCATGCCAAAAGGTAATTGGAGGTTTTCAATGAAATTAAGGACTACTCGGAGCTGGTTACCATAGCATCCTTCAAGATCGGTCTGCCAAGCACTTCACTACTGCACCAATCCCTAACTAAGAAAGAGGCAAATTCCATCGATGACCTAATGGTCCATATTGAAAAATATTCAAAAGTCGAAGATGTAATCCATCTTAACGCAGGGGACAATGGTCATACAAAGGAGAAAAAAGGGACAAAGAAGAATGATTCTAAAAAAAGGAAACTAGAATGGGGGCAAGAATGGCTCTAAAAATGGCAACAAAAATGACCCCTCGAAAGCATTCCAGGCGGTCAACGCAGTCTTTAAGGAACCGATATATAAAATCCTCAGTAAGATCAAGTAAGAGCCATTTGTCAAGTGGCTCAAGTATATGGGAGGAGACCTCTCAAAAAGAAATAATGCACTGAGATGTGCATTCTACAAAGAGGGTGATCACAGGACTGAACACTTCAAAGCACTCAAGTATCATCTCAAGGAGTTGTCCCAGGCTATCCATCTCAATGAGTTCATAGATAAGAAAATAAATGAGGTCGTAACTAATGGTGACCAGAAGCTAGATAATATCCTTGAAGACGAGATAAGCCACGAGTTCACAGGGCATCATACCTCAAATAAGTAAAAGGAAATACTGTTCGGATGGAAATCAAAAAGCTTACTGTTTTTATTTAATATTTTTAGATAAATCTCACCAAGACTCGGGTCGAGAAGCGTCAACGACCGGAAGACATCGATTATAATAAAAACATTATGTTTACTGAAGATGACTTAGTTGGGGGTAAGGACCCCACATCATGATGCATTAGTTATCACACTCAGGATAGCTAACTGGGACATCGACAGGTTGATCGTTGACCAGGGTATCTCTTCCGAAGTTATCTACGTAGAACTCTTCCACAAATTGAAGCTAAAAATCAACGACCTCAAGGAGGCCACCATTCCATTGGTTGGCTTTGCAGGAAGGATAAACATGCCGTTTGGAAAGATAGTCTTACGAGTAAGGGGGGAAATATTTCGAAGATGATTAAGTTTCTTGGGGTAGATATCGAGTCCCCCAATCAGGACATCCCAAGTAGGGGCTCCGTACCATCCTCGTATCATCATAAACTCAAGTTCATTACATATAGAGGGGTGGTTGAGATTCGTGGGGACCATACTATGCCTACGAAATGCTTCATTGTAGCTATATTCCACAAATAAGAGAAGAAGAAAGACGAAAAGAAAGTCCAGGAGGGTGTATTGCCTTCTAAATAGAAATTATGGTATGGTCGACTAGGGGTGGAGAAAACTAGGGTCTAACCCATAAACAGGGTCATTGAAGACCTGGAGAAAGTTGCAGCTGAAAGAAACTCACCCAAAAAGAGATTTCTAATTGTGGCCTCTCTCACTGATCGAGAAAAGAAGGAGCTAACCACATTCCTCCGAAGCAATATGAATATATTTTCTATGGAACCATACGATCAGCCTGGGAAAGATCTCACTATTGCCTGTCATCGACTACACGTCGACCCAACTTTCAAACCAGTCTGTAAGGACATTTTTTTATAAATGTCTGTCACAATTAATTATATCATATAGCGTTACAATCATCGAAGAATTGAAGAAGTTTCCATCTACAAAAGACGAATCTGAATTACAAGTTGTCTTCAACATTCAAGCCCAACAATATGATATTTTGTAAGATAATGTTTTAAAGTTTCATTTACATTTCATATTAAGAGTGTTGGGATATTTTTTAAAGTGTTTTAAAAAACTTTTATATAAAAATGTTTTTTATAAATGTTTTTGTTCAAAAAGTTTGTTAACAGTTTTAGAAAAAAATGGGTTTTGAAAAGTTTTGAGGAAATTTTCTAAGGCAGTAAGCGAACCTAAGTTTCGACACCAAGGTCGTTCAAATGAGATCACCATCTTGTTCGAACGACATTGAGATTCGTGCGTATTGATTCGAACGACACGTGTATCTCGTTCGAGCGAGATAGGCTTCTCGTTCGAGCGACGTTACTTTTTGGCTGACACGCTGACCTCATGCTTATCCTTTGACCGACTCAAATATGCTTTAAAAAGGAGTGTCCAGCCTTGGTTTCCGTGTGGAGAAAAGTTTTCTAACTTTAAGAGTTTTAAATTCTTTGAAAGTATCTTTTGTTTATCTGCCCAGATTTTAAACTCAGTACCTTTGGCAGTATGCTTATTTCTCCAAAAATTTAAGGGTTCAAATATTTGTTTTGCTTATAATTCACAAAAATCCCAATTACTTTTGTGTGAGTTATTTTGTGGATCCCAAGAACATATTTTGCTTTTGTTCATTCTTTGTGGGGAGAACTCTACAACCGAAAATTGTGTGCTATTGTGGAAGGAGTCCTTATAAAGTTCACACTTGTGGTGAAGCCGTTTTCTTGTTCATTGCTGACCATCTAGAGTTTTTGTGGGAGATTCCAGCCGATGATATTTCTAGCCGTTGCTTTGAAGGTTTGACGAAGACACCGTGCATTACACTTGTGGGCGATTATTAGGTTGTATGTAAGTCAATGGTCTTGTGAATTCTTTAAAGTTCTAGAAATAAAAAGGTTTTGCCCTTCGGGGATTTTTCCTGAATATTTGTGTCACATGCTTTATTTATTTATGGTTTGACACTCGAGAACATTTAGATGCATGTTTAGGGGATGAATTAATTTGGTTCAATAATAGACTCCAATTAAATATGGTTTACTTAGAAAATTGCGAATTAATTCAAATCGATATCACACACCGCATTTATACGATTTTACAAATTGGTATCATAGCAGGTTGTGCTAATTTATCTCGTATTCCTATTTTCCACAAAATCATGTGATATTGATTTTTTTTTTGAAAAAATAGTTTTGTGAAAAATTGCAATTTTTCCAATGGAATGCCCATCTAATGAGGAGCGTGTTTTTGAAAAAGTTCATGATAGTGCTGAAAAATTAAAACTTTTGAATTTGGAACTTTGCAAAAGAATTAAAGTTTTGGAAAAAGAAAATTCTTGTTTTAAATCCGCGATGGATCTTTTGCAAACGGTTCAAAATCAAAGAGATTTTTATCGTGAATTTTTTTTTTCTTTGGACCATGAATTTAATGCTTTAAAATTGTCCAAAAAGGAGAGTATTGAGAGGGTCCTATTTTTAGGAAAAGAATTGGAGGACCTTAAAAATTCGATGGTTTGTGATTGTACCAAAGAGGACAAATATATTTTATTCAATGAGTTTGTGGCACGTGAAGAGACTCTTAGGGAAAAGTTTGCTTTAATTGAGGGGTAGAGAGATACCCTTTTAGGAATTGTTGAAAATTTGAAAAAGGCGTCCCTCAAATTGGAAGAGTCTAATTCTTTGCTTGAGTAAAAAATTTTGAAGTTAAAAAATGATTTGACAGACTCGAGTAGGTTTGATAGTGATGGTAATGGCTCATCTTGTTCTCATGCTTCTAGTGCTAAAGACAAAACCATTATTTATTTTGGAAGGTCAGCCATTCCCGTGGACATTATAAAAGTTCAACCCATAGGTGTCGTTCCACCCGTTTACACATGTTCATATTGTGGTAGGAAAGATCACCTTAGGCGTTTTTGTTTTGATCTTGGAAACATTCCTAGGAAGTTTATGCCTAGTGTTACCTTGGTTCCTAAATCCCCAAAACGATGTTTCACATCTATTTGTGTTCGAAGATCACTTTTAGAGGCACTAGATTTTCGACAAGTTGATTTCCATTTTCTTGCACATGATTCTTCTCTTGTCATATGATGTAGATGATTGTGTTTGCATGTTTGTCATACACTAATTGTGTTTTCATGATATATATTTGCTAGTGTGTTGACATGTACTTTTTGTATAAATTTTTTCTTTTGAAAAATACAAAAAGATTTTATTTTGATAAAATTTTTGAAAAATCCATAATGATTTTTGTATTTTGTTTGCACCGTTTATGGATGGACACTCAGGATGACCGAGTCACAACATCATTCCATTTTTTCATGTGACTATTTGATAGTGTTTTGAGACAATATGTCAATTCATCCACGTGCTTTATAATACTTGGAGTCATTAAGATGTAATTAAGTGTTACTTCCTACATGTTTGACTCATGATTTCCTTTATTGCACACATGCATGGATTTGTTTGATTATTGTGCTTGTCTTATCACATGTTGGTTGGGTGTTTTCACTTCAATCCTGTCCTTAAAAGGAACCAAGCACGATAAAACTTGATAAGAAAATTGTGCATATAAGAGCCATTTGAGAGGTTGTGTGCTTTGTTTGAAAACGATGAAGGGCTTCGAAAGATTATTTTTCATCCTTTACGATTAAGCCTCCATTTAAATTGGACCTAAAAAATTGAGAAATTTTATTATCCGGGGTCCAAAGAGGTTTAAAAGAGCCCGAAAAATATAAAGGCAATAAAAAGAAATTCATGCCAAAAGGGGGTCAATTAGGTTTTTTCACCAATTCTCCAAAGTTTTAGAATTTAGTTTAACACCTCTAAAAAAAAATATATATGAGGGACTTTGGTTGGAGAATTTATAACGGGTTTATACGTCCTTGAAAATATTGAAAAAGCACTAAATAGTTTTGTACGTTACTGGTGTGGAAATCACTTTGACTTTTATTTTTTAATTTGCGTAAGACGATGTCATCTAAATTCAACAATTTTTACACCTAAGGATACATTTGATATTCATTCATTAGGAGTACACATATGCATCGTGCAGATATAATTAATTGAGTTGATTTACCTATCGAATGTGTTCAGACCCTTACATTCCATTTCCATGACTTGGTTGTTTGAGTTTAGAATCCATGGTGTGATTTTTAGTATCTTATTTTTGTATGAAAAATTGAAAAATCGGAAAATAGCTTGTGGATGTTTCTGGGACATACCTTTGCATACGCATAGCTTTATTCTTGTTTTCTATACATTTTTATCATGACACTCCATGTTTAGATTTTTTTCTTCTTATCTGTCTATTAAGGGACATCATAAAAAGAGGGAGAAAGAATTATCATGTTATGGGGGAGTTTTTGCATTATGGGGGAGATTTGATTTATTAATGATTTATTTTTATATCATTTCAAACTCGATGCGTCATGAAGGTATTTTTGCTTTATCTCATGTGTGTAGGTACAAAATTGAAGATTAATATGTTGCACACCCTGATGAGAAAAGCTTTGAGAGTTTTAATGTTGAAGAAAAAAAATTGAGAACTTACAAATTTTAACTTTTCAGTTTTGGGATTCATGGGAGGGTAGATTTGTATACGTAATTTGGTATTCGATAATTTGGATCTTTTTATGTATGTACCGACATAGACATAGGGGGAGATTTGTAAGGACATATTTTTATAAATGTTTGTCACAATTAATTATGTCGTATACCGTTACAATCGTGGAAGATTTGGAGAAGTTTTCATCTACAAAAGATGAATCTGAATTATAAGTTGTCGTCAACATTCAAGCCCAACAATATGATCTTTGGTAAGATAATGTTTTAAAGTTTCATTTACATTTCATATTAAGAGTGTTGGGATATTTTGTTAAAGTGTTTTAAAAAGACTTTACATAAAAATGTTTTTGTTCAAAAAGGTTGTTAACTGTTTTAGAAAAAAAATGGGTTTTGAAATGTTTTGAGTAAATTTTCTAAGGCAGTAAGCGGACCTCGATTTCGACGCCAAGGTAGTTCAAACGAGATCACCATCTTGTTCTAACGACATTGCGATGTCGATCGTAGTTGTTCGAACAACACGTGTATCTCATTAGAGCGAGATAGGCTTCTCGTTCGAGCGACGTTACTTTTTGGCTGATACGCTGACCTCATGCTTATCCTTTGATGTGCTTTAAAAAGGGGCGTCCAGCCTTGGTTTCCGTGTGGAGAAAAGTTTTCTAACTTTAAGAGTTTTAAATTCTTTGAAAGTATGTTTTGTTTATCTTCCCAGATCAGTACCTTTGGCAGTATGTTTATTTCTCCAATAATTTAAGGGTTCAAATATTTATTTTGTTTACAATTCAAAAAAGTCCCAATTACTTTTGTGTGAGTTGTTTGTGGAACCCAAGAACATATTTTTCTTTTTTTCATTCTTTATGGGGAGAACTCTTCAACCGACAGTTGCGTTCTATTATGGAGGGAGTCCTTATAAAGTTCACACTTGTGGTGAAGCCGTTTTCTTCTTCATTACCAACCATCTGAAGTTCATACGGGAGATTCCAGCCGACGATATTTCTAGCCGTTGCTTTGAAGGTTTGACAAAGACAATGTGCATTACACTTGTGGTATTATCAGTTTGTATATAAGTCAATGGTCTTGTGAATTCTTCAAAGTTCTAGAAATAAAAAGGTTTTGCCCTTCGGGGATTTTTCCTGAATATTTGTGTCACATGCTTTATTTATTTATGGTTTGACACTCGAACACATTTAGATGCATGTTTAGGGGATGAATTAATTTGGTTAAAAAGTATACTCCAATTAAATAAGGTTTACTTGGAAACTTGCGAATTAATTCAAATCGATATCACACACCGCATTTATACAGTTTTACACAGTCACTCAAAAGGCTCACCGAACAGCCCCCCAAAGGAAAAACAGTAGAAAAGGAGGTTGGAAAGTTACTGGATGTTGGTTCCATTCAGGAATTTCAGTTCACCAAATGGCTATCCAACCCAGTCATGGTACCTAAGAGCAATGGAAGCTGGAGAGTATGTATTTATTTTACCAACCTCAACAGGGATTGTCCGAAAGATAGTTTTTCCCTCCCAAAGATAGATCAATTAGTCGACACCACAACAATGGATGAAAGGATGAGTTTTCTTGCTTACTCTGGATACCACTAGATCCCACTTTATAGGACAGATCAGGATAAGAACTCCTTCATAACCCCTATCTATTTATATTGTTGCAAAGTCATGTCGTTCGGCCTCAAGAACATAGGAGCGATTTATCAGCAGTTGGACACCAGAATGTTCAAGAAACTGATGGGAGAAATAATGGAAGTGTACATCGACGACATGCTCCTCAAAATCAAACACAAGAGACACCACCTCTCGGACCTAGCAAGAAACTTTGAGATCCCCTGGATGAAACTTAATGCAAGCAACTGCTCATTCGGTGTCCAGTCAGGTAAGTTCCTAGGATTTTTGGTTAGAAAAAGAGGGATTCAAGCAAACCCAGATCAGATCGACGTTATCAAAAAGTTCCAACCCTCTCAGACGATAAGGGATGTCTAGAAGCTCACCAACATGCTTGCCGCACTCAATCGTTTCATCTCTAAGTCTGTAAAATGTTATGTGATACCAATTAAATTGTTTATTAGAACATTTATTTAATTAGGTGACTAAATTTGATCACACCAAATTCAATTTTAGATCAGCCCCTAAACATGCATCTAAGTGTCATAAATCATTCAAACCATCATGTGAAACAAAGACAAAAAATTCAAGAAAAAAACCTTTCGGGTAAAAACGTTTTTCAACATTTTGAAAAGCTTACAAGACCATTAACTTACATAGAACCTGATAATCGCCCACAAGTGTAATGCACAGTGTCTTCGTCAAACATTCAAAGCTACGAGAGACAGCAAAATACCCTCTAGGTGTCAGTCCATCGTCTTCAGCTCGTCCACACACAGAATAACTACGCTCAGTATCCACCAATCAGATATGGAGAATAAACTGAAACACTTAAAATTGTATTATGTTTAAAACTAGTGTTTATCCACAAGAAAATCAGAAGACTGGCACCCTTATTTATAATAAAATCAAGGCAGTGATGTGTAAGCTTAAACCTCTCTCGTTCGGACGATATGCGACGTCGTTCGAGCGAACCTCCATCTCGTGCAATTTTGTTATAAATAAGGCCTGGTTATAATAGATTCTTCCTGAGTATTAGCACAAAAGCTCTCACATTCCTGCTAAAGTGTACACGTCTTGTATTTATATAGGATGCTGGCTGCATAACAATTATCTAACGAATGGGACAGATGTCCATTTGCCATTGGCTTGATATTGTGGAAGTGGAGGACGTGGTCATTATCATGTTGTGCCCTTCTTCTACTGCAGTCTTCTAGAGGTTTGATTGGGTCTTCCTCATCCTACATGGTGTGTTGTGGTCCTACAACTTTCATGTGGACATGTGGTACACTTGTCTGTTCAGTGGTGCATCTTCAGATGATTGATTTAGGCCAGTGGCCTAAACCCCATACGACATGACTTGCGGATTTTTTGCTCAAGCTTGGTTCTAAGCAAGCCCGACCTAGTTGTTCTTGGAAAGAACTGAACTGGGTCTTAAATATGATTTTTGGCTCTGAATAACATTTTTCTTCTTCAATAACGTTATTAGTGCATAAACTACTCTGATTCTTGATCAATTTTTCGTTTGGAGCTGGTGTACTGCATTACCTTGTTTCGTGACCAAATTGTTACTCAAACTAGCGTACTAACTACAACTGAACACAGGTTTTAAGGTCATTGCTCCCTTGCATAAAACCCTGATGAGGCCCAGTGCAAACAAAATCCCCTACTGATCACTACTGTGTGGCACAACATTTTCATTTCATTTGCGTTCATGATCAAAATGTTTTTTGAACTACATTCATAATGGTATGAACAATTCAATATCCAAGATGTTACACAATCATACCTACACATGGTTCCAAGGAAGAGTTCATTACCTTATATTAATAAGTTTTATACACACATGCAACATTGCATTTGTTGACAATGACTATTATATCAACAATAAGCAAAAAGACATAACTCCATAACTCAATAGTTAAAGGGGTTCAACATAAGTCTTAGTATCCTCAAAATTTACTACCACTAGGATTATAGCGTAGCAATTTCTTAGCACACAACTTAATTTATTATAGTGAACATCTTAACACCACATCCAATAACGCAACAAGCTTTAGTATTTGTTCTCCAAGTAAGGTCCGAATAATAGGGCGTTGATCTTTTGAGATCCACTATGGCTATATAATTTAAGAGAACCTTGTCATAAATTACTGTGTATAATTAATGAAACTGTTGATGTTTAGAAAGTAAAACGACTTGAGGGTGAACATTTTTTTCTCTTTAGACCAAAAGAAAAACATAAGACATGTAAACCTCTTGGGGTTCTTTCTTTGTCATCATCTTTATCCTATTTTTTTAGTTTAATCAGTTTGTGATTCTGGTAAATGTTTCCAAACGTAGTCAACTTATTGAATTCAGAGTAATTTTTATACTCAAATCACAACTTTACTCCCTTCATTCCCCCCAAAACTTTGAGAGCTAATAGCTTTTAATACTTGGTTGTTTCATAGTGCAATTAGTAGTATTTTTAAAGTTGTTCTATTCTTATGTTTTAACACTACAGGTTCATACATTGCACTCTAGCTGAGATATCGAGGTTGTTGAAATCCTAATGATCTTACCATTGACGCACCATTTGGGACCATCATAATCGTATACCCTATCTTCTAGTAGAATTGCAGCATGATGAGGCCATATGAAAAAGGAGTAAAAATGTGGAATGCATAACATGCAATTTCAACTTTGATTTAATATTAGGTTTAATCTAAACATTCCTATATATTCATATTTATATCCAGTTGTCTTTTAATGATTTAAATTTGATGAGGGTCTGTAGGGATTGGAAATCGATGCGGAGTTTCCTGAGAAAGTCTCTTGCTTTGAAGGAGTATTCTATAATTACTTTAGCATAGGTATGTCATTTGACTTTGAGAAATGTGATACATGATTCATGTCTCACTTTATTGTTGTTCTGTCTAATTATTAATTTTGGTGTATGAGCTTCACCGTATTATTTACTTCACTACCATTTTTTTTTAAATTTGAACCACCAAGTGAAGGTTTATGAGTTGGTTAATTGATATAATAATCATTGACTAAATAGGACCTATCCATGCAAAAACCAGTTCCTAAGTGTTGGAGTTCATATATTCATATAATAATATTCAACAAGAGAGCATTGATGTTTTGAAAAGTGAGTTAGATGATTGTAAAAAGTTTGATGACTCTTTGAATGTAAAAGTAGTCTCTCTTGGAAGAAAATTTGGTTTCTGCTAAGAATAGTAAAGTATATTTGGAAGATCGATGCAAGAAGTTGGGAAAAAATTCTTTTGTCTCATACCTAAAATTCAAATGATAAGAGTGGTATTGGGTTCAACAAATTTCAAGCCACATTGAGGCATGAAACCCTTTCTTCTATATATATAAGATCGTGGGGGCCTATAAGTTATTTCCAATTCATTTTGGTTAGATGTTCCAACTTTAACATGGCATGAGAGCATTCTACATGGTTTAGTTTGGCACACCTGCTCCACGTTACCCTTTATAATTCATTTTTTGTGATTGACTTAGGTCACACCACAAGTGAGGGTGCGTAGTGAGAATATCAATCCAACATCACGGGTTAAACCCTTGCACCTCAATATATAAGACCTCGAACCTATCAAACCATTGTCTAATGTGTTGGGTTGGATGCTCCAACATTAACATTTTTGTACTTATATATTGGACTTTAATATTCGTGTATCTAAAAGAAAAAAGTGATGGGTTTTGTAGGAGGGATTGAAAGGTGAATGTCCTATAGGGTTCTATATGGAAAAGGTGTAAAATGAGTAAACCACTATTTTTAAATTTTCTCAAATTTAAGTTCAACTAAATAAGCTAACTCAAATTAATCTTCTCACCGATCTAAGCAGTTGTTGTGTTAAAATAGATTAACCAATTTTATTTTTATCCTAAAGCAAGCATCTAGGTGATAGCAGGATAAAATTAATCAATCCACACAACACGCCAATGTACGAGGAAAACCCACAACGGGAAAAACTTCGGACGGACCAACCACAAAAATTCACTATGTATGGATTTACAAAGGACACGACAGTAGACTTACATAACCACTCGACGCCCTCACAAGCCTTGACGCTCTTCATTCCCTCAACCTCTGCACAATGACACGGAGGAGTCCACCCGTGTAACGGTCACAACACACGCCTCAGTATCCATCGATAAGGCTCAGCAACCGTCTACAGATTGAAATATGGAATCCACAGCTTCTTCACCGCGAAACCACGATGCGGAGTCCACCGTGCGTAAAGAAAATATGTAGTCCACTTCGCGAAACGATTCTCAACAAGATAAAAAGAATAAACCTTAGTGCCCACAAACTAGATCTCAAAGTATATATATGATGAAACTTGGATTTTTAAACGATTAGGTGTAAACTAGGGTTTTGGTTTGAAAAACTCGATCATAAATGATCACAAAAACATGGAGAGCTTTTTAGAAGAGTTTTGGAATTTAGAAGGCATGAAAATGTCTCTAAGAAAATTACTGCTCCGCAATCTTATTTATAGTAGGTTTTCCAAAAACGAGATAAGGATGGAAAAGATAATGAAAATCTCAACTTTGAAAACACGCCAGATCGTTCGAACAAAGTCAAAAGGCTCATTTGAACGAGGTACCAAATCTCGTTAGGACCAAACTTTTAACGAAATATCCAACGAAAAACCAGTGTAGGCTAAAAATTGTTTGTTCGATCCTTGGTTCTAGTGAGGTTCAATATCTCATTCGAACGACATAGTTGATGTCATTAGAACGAGTTGGAAATTTATTCTAAAAACAAGTTTTAAAATAGAATAAAAAATATTTTAGAAAACAACACCCAAAACTAAATATCCAAGGATCAAAAGTATACGCATTCATGCATGAGAGATCCTCGGAAGATGAAGACGAAACGTGTCACTAAACACGACATGATGAATGTAGAACTTCTAATTTGGCTACTACATCTTCAAACAAACATGTCATTGGATTGAAAGGTCAACACTCTCAAGTTCTAATCTTTGACTCAAAGGTTTTGTTCAAACACGAAATAAAGTCAAAATACATACAAATTGATTATATTGGAAATTTATCCTAATAAATCGCCCCATTTGGCTATTCCTGGAAAAAAGACAAATTAAAAATCAATGGGTCGTCGAGCTCTCTAAAAGAGTCCATCTCCAATCTTAAAATGAAAAAAATACAGACACTTGACACACTCATGCTGAGTAGCTACTCTGTATAAACTTCACCGCTTCATTCCAAATCTTCATAGTTAAACATATATTCAATGCAAAGGGAATATATAACAATATAATATAAATCGGCATAAGAATAAACCTCCCCCTTTGTCTAACAATCTCTACCCAACTTAGGACGTCTCCTCCCCCCCCCCCCCCCCCCCCGAAAAAAATCTCCCAAGGACTCTAAAGATTGAGATTCCATTTCTACCCCTTTTTGTTTAGGAATAGACAAAGTTAAAGATGCACAACAAATCATTTCTCCTAAATAAAACCAAATATCCCCCTAAATAAAACATGGGTAGGCATAAAGGAAAAAAAGTATATCATGCAGTGGTGTAAAGTGCAACAAGTAACGATAAATACAACACAACAACACGAGCTCAGATAATCCAAACAATTAACAAAAGATACCAATTTGATGCGTAAATGAGATATCAATGATAGCACGCAACAAACATTACCAATATGATCATATAGCATACCAATTTGAGACTACTTGAAACTAAAACTAGAACATATGGCATATATGGTTTAAATGCAAACGCAAAGACTAAAAAACAAACGATACCATATATATAAGGGACATTTTGACTTAACTCCCAATTTTTAATGCAGAATTTGACTTACTCCCTTGTTTTTATAATTCTTTTGACTTTTCCCCCAACATAGGGGGTTAAGTCAAATTTGACATTATAAACATGGGGCAAAGTCAAATAAATATTTTGACTTAACCCCCAATTTTTCTTCGATATTTTGAGATAACCCCGCGTGTTGGGGATTATATCAAAGATATTAACGAAGTGGGGGTTAAGTCAAATAACACATTGAAAAGTGGAGGTTAAGCTAAAAAATCCCTATATATGAATATGCAAATGTTACTAATGACACACAGGCATATATATATATATATATATATATATATATATATATATATAGGTTTATACACCACAAAAGATATTAAACACAATAAACTTTCCACACTAGCATAGTATCGATGTGTCTAAATAAATATGTGGTAAACAGAGTGAAGGAGTGTGAACCGAAAACAAAAGAATTATGACCCCATCACTCAAAAATTGTCCAAGGAGTTCTATTTGACCGTATTAACTTTATCAAACAAAGATTTAGTCTCATAGTGATTTATAAAGTGAACTCATAAACAATGTACATTGGTTTAGAAAATATAGATGATTCTCAAATCAAAAGCGTCAAACATGAGTTAACTGAGACTCATTGTGCAAAGCCATTGATCTTCAACTTATAGCACCCTCAAAATCATAGATATATCAATTTGTTTCACTCCCATTTTTTTAAGATATCAATTTTGAAGAATCAATGAAACAATTGGCCTTGGCAATATTTTCTTTTCTTTTGCCTCTTAAATTTTTAGGCTCTTACCAATGGTGGCTTTTCAGGTAAGGATGACTTCTCCATTCGTAGCCCTTTCCCCTGCACACTCATATTCTCAAAAAAGTAACAAACTCATGGATAATAGTTCTTATATGCACAAATCCCCCATAGTAAAAATGATATGTATAGTGACAAGATTTATGGGAGAACACCTCACTTAGCTCATGCAACATATGAGCTTTTCTAATGTCCTTGGAAATGGTCGACTCTCAAAAGCATGGTCTTGGCTCTAGTACCGGATGCATTTGGATCATCAAAGATAATCCCACAATTGTCATTTTTGATTTGGACGGTGCCTAACATTTTATCCAATTTTTTCGATTTAGACTCCAAATAAAATTTGACATTACTTGAGTTCTTCAATCTCTCCTCTAACTCCATAATTATAGACTCAAGAAAATGACGAGACTCGTAAAAATCTACGGAGTTTTTCATAATCTCCATTAAACCACGAAAGTTATCTCCCTCCCCCTCAACAAGCGAAAACTTCTCCCTAAGAGTTTTTTCACATGTCCTAAGATCCTCAATCAATTTATTCTCATCATTTGTTTTGGCACGTTTTTTCAACGTAGCTTCCAACTTCAAGTTGGCATTTTTCAATTTTATCGTCTCCGCATACATCTCACGGAAGGCAACTTGAAGTTCACTTTCCTCCGCCTCTTCTTCTCCATTCTCTCCACCATCACTCACTTGGGAATAAAAAAATAATGGCCTTAGAATTTCCATGATCAAAATTATCTTCATCGCAAGATTTTTCATCAAGGCTCACATGACTAACTATGAACGCAGTGTAGTTGTGCTTAATGTGAAAATTGGGTTCGTCTTTCGGTTCACTATCACTAAGGGTGGCATTATATTCCTTTGGCTTATTAACCACCTTCCTTAGTTTAGTGGGACACTCAGCTACCCTAAGGCCATGACCCTCACACCCAAAGCATCTATCCGAATATCCCCTCTTAAAATTATCATTACGATTTTTAAGGAATTTTACAGCCTTGTTAAATTTTCTTTTCTCAAACTTCTTTTCATCTTTCGATTGCTTTTCCAACTTGAGAACTTTTTTAAACTTCTTTGCAAACATGGACATATCATCATAACCGATATTAGACCCATCATTCGAAACAAATGTTTCTCCCTTCCGGGCTTTCAAATCAATGCCCTTATCTTTTTTCATCTTTTTGGAGGAAAATATGGCGAGCTCATAAGTTGGAAGATCACCTACAAGATCTTCAAGTTTCGCAGAGTCTAAAGTACCCAAAGAATTCACAACGGTTACTTTTAAATTAAATCTTTCAAGTAAGGACCTTAAGATTTTCTTGACTACTCGAGTTTCGGGTATTCTCTCTCCCATGTTAAAAGACGAGTTCATAAAATCAGACAATCTAATGTAGAACTCACCAAAGGATTCACTCTCCTCCATCCTAATGGTTTCAAACTGAGTGGTGAGGTTTTGGAGTTTGGAACCCTTAACAATTGTACCCTCATGGGTTAGTTGGAGTATATCCCAAGCTTCTTTGGATGTCTTGCACGTCATGATACGACGGAACTCCTCCGGTGTGACCTAGAAAAAAGGCATTTAACTTCTTCATTTAAACCACATGAATTATAATTAGTCATGTCAATGGGTCGTGTCGAGTCGTGTTCGTATCTTTTTTATCGTGTTCGAGTCTTATTGGATTCTTGTTTAAATGGGTGACTTTTTTATCGTGTGAAAAAATCGTATCCAAACCCGACCCGTTATGTTATCATGTCGTGTCGTGTTCACTCGTTAATACCCATTAAGATAATGAATTATTTTGAATTATATACAAGTTGACATATTATTTCATTTTTGAACTCAGATAGCCCATTAATTCATTGACATTACTAAATATCTCATTTGGTAAAATTCATTATGATTAAATTAACATTATGCTACATAAATTATTTTTAAGTTCCAAAAGAATATCTTATTTACTTAAATTGATGGGTTATAACGGGTTTTATCGGGTATTAACGGGTGAAGGGGGTCATCCCTAACCCGACCCATTAACTATCGTGTCTTATCGGGTTGGCAGTGATATGACCCGAACCGATTAAGGGTCCACCCATTAACTTATAATATCGTGTCGGTGCGTGTCGTATTATCATGCTGTGCCTTATTTTGCCAGCTCTAATTATAATTAGGTAATTTGTGCTCATCCTCACTTTAACTTTATACGAGTTTAGGTACACGAAGTTCACCAACTAAAGTCGTGGGTGGGGACCACCTCTTAATGATCGCTAACCAAACCCGCTCATATATAGCCTTAAGTATAGATTTCACACTCGCTTTTCAGTACATGTAATTAGACCCATTAAACATTGGTGGCCTAAAAAGTGACTGACACTCCATATAAAAACTTCTCGAATTCATGCCTAAAAAAATTATAGACATCCGCTCTAATACCAATTGAAAGTCTTATAGTGTTTATATGGAAAAGGTGCAAAACGAGCAAACTACTATTTTTAAATTTTCTCAAATTCAAGTTCAATTAAACTAATTAACCCAAATTAAGCTTATCACCGATCTAAACAATTGTTGTGTTATGCATCTCGGTGATAGCATGATAAAATAATTCAATCCACACAACACATCGATGTACGAGGAAAATACACTATGGAAAAAATCTCTGATGGTCCAGCCACGCAAATTCACTATGTATGAATTTACAAAGGACACAACAGTAGACTTACACAACGACTTGACCCCCTCGCAAGCCTTGATGCTCTGCGTTCCTTTAACCTCTGCACAGTGACACGTAGTAGTCCATCCATGCAACTGTCATAACACACGCCTGCCTCGGTATCTATCGATAAGGCTCAGCAACCGTCTACGAATTAAAACACAGAGTTCATCGTGCGTAAACAACAATTATAGAGTCCACAGCATGAAACGATTCTCAATAAAATGAAGAGAATCAACCTCGGTGCCCACAAACTAGATCTCAAAGCATATATATGATGAAACTTGGATCTTTAAACGATTTGGTGTAAACTAGGGTTTTGGTTTTGAAAAACTTGATCATAGATGATCATAAAAACATGAAGAGCTTGTTGGAAGAGTTTTGGAACTCAAAAAGCATGAAAAAATCTCTAAGGAAATTGCTGCTCCACACTTCTATTTATAATAGGTTTTCCAAAAATGAGATGAGGTTGAAAAAGATAATGAAAATCTCAACTTTGAAAAATGCGCCAGATATTTCGAACGAAGTTAGAAGGCTCGTTCGAGCAAAATACCAAATCTCGTTGGAACCAAAATTCTAACGGCATATCAAACGAAAAACCAGTGTAGACGAAAAATTGTTCGTTTGATGTTTCGTTGGATACTTAGTTCTAACGAGGTTTAATGTCTCATTCGAACGACATAGTTGATGTCGTTAGAACGACTTGAATTTTTTTTCTAAAAATAAGTTTTAAAATAGTTAAAAAACATTTTAGAAATCAACACTCAAAACTAAATATCCAAGGGTTCAAAGTATACCCATTCATACCTGAGAGATCCACGGAAGATGAAGACAAAACGTGACTCTAAACACGTTATGATAAATGTAGAACTTCTAACTTGCCTGCGACGTCTTCAAATAAATACGTCATAGGCTTGAAAGGTCAACATACTCAAGCCCTAACCGATGACTTAAAGGTTTTGTCCAATTACGGAATAAGCCAAAATACATGCAAATTGACTTTATTGAAAATTTGTCCTTACAATAGGAATAGGAGTGACGAAAATTATTTCTCTTGGGATGGAAGCTGACATTCGTCATTTGATTTGGTTGATCAACAAGGAAGGACGAAGTGCCATAATTTCCTTTTAGGCAGTACATTGAACTTGTCATTTGCTGTCACTAATCAACTGTTAATATAGTCTGAATAACTCATATGATGTAATCAATCTAATGTAAATTTACATGGAACTACTCATTTGTTTTTGTTATTTTTATCTTTCTGATTTGGATCTCCCTTGAATTAGTATTAATGCGAACATGCATTCTTCCAACAAAAACCTTATTAACCTATGAGCTATTTTCGGCCTTAATTTTTTTCTACTATAGAACTTGGATAGGGTTTTACTTTAAATAGGACAATCCTTACCCTCTCCCTCAACCTCTCTTTACATGGAAGTGATGATGAGTACGTTTAACCCTACTCCGACCATGGATGTCAGGATCCTCATGCACTGGACTGTCCTTTCGTATTATTTACTTACATTGAACTTGTCATTTACTATCACTAATCAAATGTCAATTTACTCAGAATAACTCATATGCTGTAATTAAGCTAATGTAAATTTACATTGAAATACTCATTTGTTTTTGTTATTTTTATCTTTATAACATGGCTCTCCCTTGAATTAGTACTGATGCAAACATGCATTCTTCCAACAAAAACCTTATTAACCTATGAGCTATTTTCTTCCACTATAGAACTTGGGGAGGGTTTTACTTTAAAAAGGACAATCCTTACACCTCTCTATATATTGAGGTAATGATGAGCACATCTAACCATACTCGGACCACGGATGTCAGGATCCTCTTGCACTGGACTGTCCTTTTATATTGTTTACTTATCTATGTTGAATTAGCTGTCTCTTATTTTCTTCTTAAGAGTTAATTTTTTGATGCAGGAATGGATGCCTAAGTGGCTTATGGGTTCCACCATTTACGGAATGAGAAACCTTACCTTGCACAAGGTCCTATTGCAAATAAGGTCCAAAAACTTATTTCCTCCTACAGTTATATCATATTTTAGTGTCTTGTTGATGCATATGTTTTGGAGCTCAATCTTGTAGGTAGCTTTTTTTTCCCGTTAAAGACTATTTGTGTGATAGAAGAAACTATTGCAACTAAAAATAGAGAAAACACACAGAAATAATTTGAGGTAGTGAAAAGCTCCATAAAAGAAGTCGAAAGAGGAAGTAAAATATATCAGGATCAAAGAGGATTAGACAAAACTATTTCAGATTATATTTCTTTAAGCACTATTTCAATTTACATTTCCATAATTATATATGAAACTCTTATTCTATAAACATGATCAACACTACTTGGATACTCGCCAAAACCTAACAACGAGAATGTGGATTGTAGCTATGATTATTTTTTTTAATAATTAAAAGATGTATATATGATTTTAAAAAAAGTAATAATAATAATATTATTAATATTACAAGAAAATTTCTTTAAATAGTGGGCTGGGATGGGGAGAATAATCATCTTAATCATGTATTTATATTATTCTTTCTTGGGTGTTAGCAATAGGTGACGTTTGTCATTTTTAACCTTTCAATACTGAATACTGAATTCTGAATGTTGAATACTGAGTAAAATCTCTGAAAACTTGTGTGTTATCTATCTGAATGAACTTCTGAATAGATATTTATTTTTAAAAAATTGTTCAAAATGTTGAATTCCTGTGATTAATATCATTTTAACCTTGTTATGTCAATAAGTTATACTCTCCATCCCAAATTAAAATTCCCTATCAGTTTTTTTGTATAAATTAAGGATACACTCGATCAATGGCCAAGATCAACATTTGTTCACTATCATTGAATTTGCTTCGTTGATTATGTCCAAAAAGAGAAAGTGAACTATTAATTTTGGACGGCAAAAAGAAATAGTGGACTCTTAATTCGGGATGGATGAAGTATCTTTAACAAAAAGTAATAAGGGCGAAATCAGGAAAATATTCACTAGATCTCATAGTCGTAACTTATCAAAACATTGAAACAAGTCTTAGATGCTGAGGTCGCCGTTGGTAAGGAAGGATTGGTCAGTAAGAATTGTAGTGATTTTCTAAGCTTTTATAAAATCATTTGGTTAGTCATTCTAATTATTGATATGTTCCACCATTTTTTGGGATTTCAGATTGTTATCTGCTTTCTTTGTTTTGGGGCATATGGACTTTGGGCAATCCACTTTCGTAAGTTGCATATGGACTTTGGGCATTTTAAGGATCACCACCACAATTTGTTATAAATAATTTCACTTTATCATCTCCTTTGTCCTAGTTGTTTCTCTTTTCGCGGCCAATGCGATCTTTTTCTCTCAATTTTGTCTTCTTATGCAGTCAAAGCTAAAATCGGTATGTCACAACACTAGCTATGTTGTCAGGTTGAATGTTTCAGAAGATGGTAGAAATAGAATATCTATGGTTTGTTTTGCCGATCTTAACTTGGATTTAATTAAATTCGGGTTCAAGTTCATGGTCATGGTCCCTCTTTTGAGAAAGATCTTTGCATATATCTGACAGGAAGAGGATATGAAGGAAGAGTATATGAATAGTAATTGTAATGAGGCACTTGACAAAAAAGCCAATAAAATATTATTTATTGAATGTTTAAACCAATCATTTTACTCATTTAACAAAAAAAGCTTCACCCACCCATTACTCCCCTTCCACCAGACTGGCTGCCAGAGCAGTTGTCAGCGCAGTCATCAGATCTGGTCACCGGAGCCTGCAGGCATTTGGGGGGGGGGGGGTAAGGACTTTTTGTTAAATGAAAATATGACTTGTTTAAACATTTAATGCTATATTATAATGACAGACTAAACATTATTTAACCCATTTGTAATATGTTTCATGTTTCCATTTAGGAAATAGCCCAATTTGTTATTTGCTAGAAGTTGAATGGTCTAAGGGGCAAGGTGTTTGTTGGGTTACTATGCAATTCTATGTTCGTAGGTTTGGAGCTTTAGCGTCTCAATGTCATCCTAGTTGTAATTTTTTTTACTTTGCGGTCATAGGATGAGTAGGCGTATGATATTCCACTTGTATACCTCATGTACAAGAGTTCCCTTCACCTCTTCCAAAAGTGCATCTTCTTTTCTTCTGTGTGGGAGGGTCTTCCTGTGGTGTATTTTGGCTCTCCGGTGGCTTCCCGTTGGTTCACGGCTGCTTTGGGAGAAAAACAGATTTTTTCTTGATATTTACAAAATTGCCACTTTGAGGAAAATCTATAAATAGAAGCCTATTTTCTGTTTTTATGCAGTGCTGTTTTTTCCAGCAAGAATGAACATTTTGTGAGTTTTTCAAAGAGAAAAGTGAGTGAGAGCTTCTTGTTTAAGATTAGTTCTTGTGCTTGGTTGTGAGTGACTTTCTTCAAGAGATAAAGAGTGTGAGTGTGTAACCTTGTGGTTCCTCCATTTATCAAAGAAAGAAGAAATCCTACCATTGTGGATGTAACCCTTGTTTGGGTGAACCACGTTATATTGTTGTCGTTTCTTTGTTTTGATTTCTTGTGTGTTCTTGTTATCCTACTTGTTGATTGTTGATTGGATTCGTTTTGAGTTTGCACACTTAGTTTTCATTATGAACAAGGTCTTGGGTGTTTTCTGAACACTAAGTGTTTGGTAAAATTCCGAAGTGAGTTTTATGATCTTGGTTGCTTAACATAGGACTGTTTGAGCGCAACAAGTGGTATTAGAGCTTTGGTTGCTTGGTTTGCTCGGTATTTTGGTTCGGCTTGAATCAATTTGAGTGATATTTGCATAAGTTCTAGAATTTGTTCCAAATGGCGGAAGAGGTGTCGCGTACTCTCGAATCAACTTCTACAAGCGGAGGCTCTAAGAAGTGGGATCCTAGTTATGGATCCGGAGGCTCAATGAAGTTTGAGATAAAACCTTTTCATGAGAAAATTAATTTTGGCTTGTGGCAAAGAAGGATGCGGGGTGTTCTTGTTCAACAACGGTTGGTTATAGCATTGTTGGGTATAGAGAAGCGTCCGGTGGATATGACCGAAGCCGAATGGAGCGATATTGATCAAAGGGCGATT
Organism: Sambucus nigra; assembly: GCA_949130495.1. Classification (NCBI taxonomy): domain Eukaryota; kingdom Viridiplantae; phylum Streptophyta; class Magnoliopsida; order Dipsacales; family Adoxaceae; genus Sambucus; species Sambucus nigra. Next base: position 318,881,000 of record OX422223.1, read on the forward strand.
TCTTCAATTGAAATGTATATCACGGATGATGTGCTCAATCACGTGATATCGGAAACTACGGCTAAGGGCATGTGGGATCAATTGGAGGAGATTTATTTGGGCAAGTCTTTGTCAAATAAATTATTTCTAAAGAAGATGCTCTTCAAGTTAGAAATGATGGAGGGCGGTGATATGATGAAGCATATAAATATCTTCAATGCTTTGATCAACTATTTGAACCGGATTGATGTTCAATTCAGCGAGGAGGATCGAGCGTTATTGTTGCTTGCTTCGTTGCCCGATTCATATGAGCACTTTGTCACCACACTTATGTTTGGGAAGACTACTCTCAAGTTCAATAATGTAATGCAGGACATCATTTCTCACGTGGCCATGAAGAAGAAAAATGGTAGCGGTGGAGGTAGTTCATCTTATCAAGGTGAAGGCTTGGTAGCCAAGGTTGGTGGTGGTGGACGAAGAGGAAGGTCGAAGTCTCGGGGTGCAAATAACCGGGGCTTCCAAAGGTCTCAATCTCGAGACATTAGCATGGTTGAGTGTTTCAAGTGCCATAAAAAGGGTCACTTTAAACGGAATTGTACGGAGTGGAAGAAAGATGATAAGAAAGGAGACGCTACTAAGGATGTGGCCGGTGTTGCTACTTTAGAGGAAGGCGAAGAGGTTCTTACTTGTTTTTCCGCCGATCAAGTTGATGGTTGGATTCTAGATTCCGTATGTTCATACCACATGTGTCCGAACCGGGAATGGTTTGAGGATTACAATTCCAATATCGGTGGTGAGATTCTCATGGGAAACAATGCTACGTGCAAAGTAGTGGGAATCGGGTCGGTGCACATAAAGATGTGGGCTGGGGTTGTCCGAACCTTAAGTGAAGTGAGGCACGTTCCGGAACTTAAAAAGAACTTGATTTCCTTAGGCGCACTCGATTCAAAGGGGTGTGTGATTCAAGCCGAGGGTGGGGCTTTGAAGGTCAAAAGGGGATCGATGGTGATTTTGCGCGGCACAAAGTTACCGACCAATCTTTATAGATTGAAGGGAAATACGGTAGTGGGTGGAGCGGCAATCTCCACGGAGCCTGAAATCGACGAACTACAATTGTGGCACATGTGACTTGGTCACATGAGCCAACGGGGCATGGAAGAACTTCATCGGCGAAAGTTGTTGAAAGGGGTGCACGGATGCAAGCTTGGTTTTTGCAAGTATTGTGTGATGGGTAAGCAAACTCGAGTGCAATTCACTATATCTACGAACAAGAGTAAAGGGACTCTTGACTATATTCATTCCGACGTGTGTGGGCCTTCGGATGTTGTTTCCATAGGTCGCTTTAGATACTTTGTGACTTTCATAGATGATTATTCACGAAAAGTGTGGGTCTACTACTTGAAGGAAAAATTGGAGGTTTTCGAGAAGTTCAAGGAGTGGAAAGCCACGGTGGAGAATCAAACGGGGAAGAAGATCAAGTATTTGAGGAGCGACAACGGGGGTGAGTATAGAGATGGTGGGTTTCTCAAGTATTGTAAAGATGCGGGCATCACAAGGCACTTTACCATTAAGAAGACTCCACAACAAAATGGGGTGGCGGAGAGGATGAACCGCACCATTATGGAAAGGGCAAGGTGCATGAGGTTTCATGCCGGGTTACCGAAATCATTTTGGGCAGCGGCTCTTGATCACGCTGTGTATTTGGTGAATCGGTGTTTGAAGTGTCCGGAGGAAGTTTGGTCTGGGCACGAGGTCGACTACTCTACTTTGAGGGTGTTCGGATGTCCAGGGTACGCTCACATTCCTAGTGACGAGAGGACTAAAAATGACCCGAGAACTCGCTGGTGTATTTTCCTAGGCTATGGAAAAGGGGTGAAGGGGTTCAAGCTTTGGGATCCGTCTACGAGGAAGCTAGTTGTTAGCCGGGATGTGAGATTTGACGAGACGTCCATGTTGAAGGCCAAGGAGTTCTTGGAAGTTGCCGATGACGGTGGTGTTTGAACCGTCGAGATTCCTTTGGTATTTTCGAGATCATCAACCACCGATAGTGATAGTGCATCTACTAGTGGTTCAAGTGATTCTCAATCGGGTAATGGCACGGTTGAGGTGGAGCCGAATGAGGATGATTTGGAAGAGGAATTGGTTGAGGTAGGGGACACTCAAAGGGTGGAGCAAGTTCCATCCATAGCACGTGACCGAGAGCATAGGGAGATCAAGCCACCATCTAGGCTTGGTTGGGAAGAGGTCAATTACGCTCTCATTTCTAGTGAGGGTGATCCAACGACATACAAAGATGCCATTAATTATGATGTCAAGGCGAGTTGGATGGGTGCTATGTCGGAAGAGATGGAAGCTCTACGAAAGAACTCTGTGTGGGGGTTGGTTCCTAAACCCAAGGGGCGACACATTGTTGGCTCTAAGTGGGTGTATAGGAAGAAAGAGGCAATTAACAAAATAGAAGAACCGAAGTACAAGGCAAGGCTAGTAGCGAAGGGGTTTTCACAAAAGGAGGGGATTGACTATGATGAGATCTTCTCCCCGGTGGTGAGGCATACTTCGATACGGGTGTTGTTGGCAATGGTTGCTCAATTTGATATGGAATTGGAGCAAATGGATGTGAAAACGGATTTTCTTCACGGTGATTTGAAGGATCTTATTTACATGGTGCAACCGGAGGGGTTCAAGTAAGTGGGAAAGGAAGATCATGTGTGCCGGCTTAAGAAGTCATTGTATGGGCTTAAACAGTCGCCACGACAATGGTACCTACGGTTCGATACCTTCATGTTGCGGGTTGGTTACACGAGATGTGATCATGACCATTGTGCATATTTTCGGGTTCTTGATGATGGTTCGTTTGTTTTGTTAATGATCTATGTGGATGACATGCTCATTGCGTGTCAGGACATGTCACGAATAACGGAGCTCAAGGTGGAATTGAGCCAGGAGTTTGACATGAAGGATCTTGGTGAGGCGTAAAAGATTCTTGGTATGGAGATTAGACGAGATAGAAAAGTTGGCAAGTTGTGGTTATCTCAGAAAAATTATATTTCGCATGTCATCGGGAAATTTGGCATGTTGGATGCCAAGGCCACTTCGACCCCGTTGGCTTCACATTTCACTTTGTCTGCAAAGCAATGTCCCTCTACGGATGATGAGTTTGAGGATATGGCTTCAACGCCGTATGCTTGTGCTGTGGGGTGCCTTATGTATGCTATGGTTTGCACGAGGCCGGATATCGCCCAAGCCGTGGGTGTGGTTAGTAAGTACATGTCGAATCCGGTAAAAGAGCATTGGAAAGCGGTGAAATGGATTCTTCGGTATCTAAAGGGAACCAAGTCTATGGGCATTGTGTTTGAGCGGAAGAAAGGGGCCGAGTTTGTTGCGGGGTATGTGGATTCGGATTATGCGGCGGATCTTGATAAGAGGAGATCTACATCGGGGTATGTATTCACTATTGCTAGCGGGCCGGTATCTTGGAGATCCATGTTACAAGCGACAAGTGCTTTGTCTACCACGGAGGCGGAGTATATGGAACTTACGGAAGCATCAAAGGAGGCGGTTTGGTTAAAGAGTTTGGTGAGTGAATTGGGGATGAAGCAAGAGAGTGTTCGTCTTCATTGCGATAGTCAAAGTGCTATGCATTTGGCTAAGAATCAAGTGTATCATGCCCGCACAAAGCATATTGATGTACGGTATCATAGAGTTCGGGATTGGGTTCATTTCGACAAGGTTTTGATTGAGAAGGTGCACACGGATGAGAATGCAGCAGATTTCCTCACCAAACCTGTGACTACAGAGAAGTTTAGGCATTGCCTAAAGCTTCTAAATCTCACTTCTTGTTGAAGTTCAAGCAGAGGCTCCTCGGTTAGGTGGAGCCGCATTGAGCTTGATAGATTTCGGGGTGATCTTCAAGCGGGTTCAATGGTTTTCATTCCGGATTTTTGGTTGGATCATTCGGATCGCCAAGGTGGAGTTTGTGGTGTATTTTGGCTCTCCGGTGGCTTCCCGTTGGTTCACGGCTGTTTTGGGAGAAAAACAAATTTTTTTCTTGATATTTACAAAATTGCCACTTTGAGGAAAATCTATAAATAGAAACCTATTTTCTGTTTTTATTCAGTGCTGTTTTTTCCAGCAAGAATGAACATTTTGTGAGTTTTTCAAAGAGAAAAGTGAGTGAGAGCTTCTTGTTTAAGATTAGTTCTTGTACTTGGTTGTCAGTGACTTTCTTCGAGAGATAAAGAGTGTGAGTGTGTAACCTTGTGGTTCCTCCATTTATCAAAGAAAGAAGAAATCCTACCATTGTGGATGTAACCCTTGTTTGGGTGAACCACGTTATATTGTTGTCGTTTCTTTGCTTTGATTGCTTGTGTGTTCTTGTTATCCTACTTGTTGATTGTTGATTGTATTCGTTTTGAGTTTGCACACTTAGTTTTCATTATGAACAAGGTCTTGGGTGTTTTCCGAACACCAAGTGTTTGGTAAAATTCCGAAGTGAGTTTTATGATCTTGGTTGCTTAACATAGGACTGTTTTAGCGCAACACTTCCAATCATCTTATTCCACATGTACTTGTAGGATTGGCATATGGTTCTTTGTCATTTGTGTCTGGAAATGGTTCTACTCTCTCTCTCTCCTCTCGTCTGGGAGTACACCTGAACAAAATGGTGCTGTCGAAAGAAAAATTATCCTATTCTTTAGATTACATGTTCCTTGATCTTCACAACGAATATCCCTAAAACCGATAAGGGCAATGTTCTTGTCGCCTTCACTTGTTTTAGGCCTAGTTTGGGAGTTTGGGAGAGAAAAGAAAGGAAAGGAAAATTTTATTAGGAGAGAAAAGAAAAGAAAAGAAAGTTAATAGGAGAGAAAAGAAAAGAAGAGAAGAGAAAGGAGTTTGAGAGAGAAAAGAAAATAATTTTTTTTCTTGCGTTTAGGAGTTTGGAAGGAAAATATTTTTTTTAAGAGGAAGAAGGAACAATTCATTAAAAAACTTTCCTTTCTCTCCATTTCTTTCCGATTTGGAAAGAAAGTTTTGGAGAGAAAGGAAGAGAAAGTTTTTTTTATAAAATTTCCTTTCTTTTCTCTCCTTTTAAACTCCCAAACGAGAGAAAGTCACTTTCTTTCCTACTTAAACTCCCAAACGAAGGAAAGGAAACACACTTTCTCTTCCTTTCCTTTCTTTTCTCTCCAAAAATAGAACTCACAAACAAGGCCTTATGAATGTGAATTACTCAAGTCTTTTCACAAGGGTAGCACTGGAACTACTGAGTATGAGCAGCTAATGTGTGATTTCTATGGAGAAGCCAACTATCTAATGACTGATTACTGGAAAAAGGAAAGAAAAATCTTAAATCTGAATCTTTTCCTCCTCTGCCAGGAAACAATTGCACAAGAGATGGATGGATACTTAAAGTCAACCGCAGTTCTTCAAAATATTCAAGCAAATAATGGACAAACTAAAGAACAGAAGAATGATCCAAGACCAAATGATGGACATAATTAAATAATATATGCATATATATTACTTGTCACCAGTATGATATTTTCAAGTGTAAATACAATGCACCCTTTGGAATGGTTGAAGTTTAAAGGGCTCAATCGTGCTAGATTTAGAATTAGCAATGCAAGGATTTCTTATCTTTCCATAAATTTTCTAAATTTTTTCATATTCAGTACATGTTATGTTTTTCTTTCTAAACTTTAATACGTCCATAATTACCTCGCTTTGAGTTTTGTACCTTTTACAAATTGATTTTGAGTTTGGTTCTTTTTCTGTTAGGGGTTCGTGAGACTTAAAGGTCATGTGCCTTGCACATGACCCATTGAATAAAAATAATTAAACAAAATAGGTAAAACAAGAATTAAATTAAGAAAGATGAAAAAAAGGGAAAACCATAAAAATAGAAGAAAGAACCCTTCCCTACCCCCACTAACCACCACCTACCCCCACCTTCATCACCCCCCCCCCCCCCTCCCCCCCAACCCCCACCGGCAATCCGCTGCCCCCAAACCAATAAACCATCTCTCTCTCTCTCTCTCTCTCTCTCTCTCTCTCTCTATATATATATATATATATATATATATATATATATATATATATATATATATATATATATACTAGGGTGTATCCGTGCCGATGGCACGACGATAAATTTGTTACCGTGATATTTTGGACTCATGTCGATGGCACAATTTTAATGCGTGTGAAAAGAACATAGCACGTGATGTTAATGAAAAAACATGTTATTTATATCATATGGTTCATACTTTTGTTTATAAATATTGTCATTACTTATTAATTTGATTTTTTGAAGAAATAAAAAATATTATTAATTTACGTTTTACACCAAATATTAAATGCTAACATTTTATTACACGACTCAAATAAAACCCGATACATAATTTTTCCTTAATCTAACACATACAATCCAATTAAAATACGAAACACATAAATCGTATATTTTTTCCCAACATGAACACGACCAATTAAATATGATGGAAAAAAAATCTTTTTTATTCTCTTTAAAATACGAACCAACATGCTAATTAAAATACATAATAAATTTTGTTTGAGTGTATTTTCTCTGTGGAACTCTCAAGCTAATTAAAGTATTTTGTTGCACTTGTATTACATTTATTCATCACATTTACACACTAAAACATGTCGCATGGGTCACAACGAAGTCACGTACATACAATAACATCCTATATTGGGAAAAATTAATATGGTTGTAGCTAAATAAAATTGAAAAGTAAAAAATAGTTTGTACAATTCTTAATTATCATAAACAAAAATCCCTTAAAAATCGTACATCAAACCCTAAATTAAGCCAAACTGAGATAAAACTAATATATTTAGGCAATTAAGATGTTGTAAGATCATAAAAGAATAAAAGTACATATGAAAAGTAAATGTACCAATATTTTAGACCATCACAACTGTTTTATAAATAAAGGAATAGATACATATAGGAAAATATTAAAGCGGCCCAAATTTGAGACTTAAAATCCAAACTTAATGACATGGTCATCAGCCACAAACTCATAAACCCATTTGAGAACAAAAAAAATAGGTTGCATTTTCTATAATAAAAAAAAATTATACAGCATAAATAGTAAAAAAACTCGGAAGAGCACCTATACATACCGTTAACACGGATCATTTTTTAAAAATAGTAAAATAAGTTTTTATGGATCTCCTCAAATGTTTAAATACCACACCAAAAAACTTAACTAAAAAATATTTTTTTTTTCTATACTAAAAAAATAGTCAGCGTCAGCGTTACGTATAGGCGTTCGACAATCTATACATACCGCTGGTGTAGACCATTTTTTTTATATAGTACAAAAAATGTTTTACTATTTTTTTCTATTTGAAAAAAATAATCGGTCGCACCAGTGGTATGTATAAGCGCTCCGACCAACTATATATACTGCTGGTGCGGAGCAACATATTAGAAAAAATGGTTCGCGTCAGCGGTATGTATAGGCAGTCCCCGCCAGCAGTATGTATAGCAAAAAAAATTATTCTCTTATTTTTTAATTATTTTTTAACTCGTTTAATCCCTCAAATACCCATTTATCCAATATTCTCTAATTTTTAAAAGTCCGCGCACACCCCTAATTTTGAATTTTTTTTTTTATTTTACAAGATTTAAGACAATTTTTGTATTTCTTATAACTGTTTAAAGGTCCGTGTTAAAAAGACTGTTCTAATAACAATTTTTTTTTTTTATATTTCGTGTCTTATTTTGTTGTATTTTAACACATATAATTTTAATATATTTTTTTAATAGACTGTTTCTTTTTTTTTTTATCTTAAAAATTATATTTAAAAAAATGAATTTATATTAGACAAAGAAAAAAAAGTGTGTATCTTAATGATGTGGCTTTGCCACATCATTAAGTTCACATTTTAAGTAGGAAACCAAAGTCGATATAGTCTTACTTATACATATACAAGCGAAATGCCCGTGCCTGAAGGCACGGTGAAAAGTTCGAAAGTACGTAATAGGGAAACAACGAAAATTTTCAAAATACGTAATTCTAAAACGACAATAATATCATTCCCCAACAAAACAAAATAAAGTGTAATTTTAAAAAAAAATTGGCCATAATTTTCCTTGTTTATAGGACTATCTAACCTGCTTAACAAATAACAAATTGTCCAACACCATTCAAATAATCTAAATTCATCAAACAAACTCACATATAACATGGAATATATAATATTCATGAACTGAACTCACATCGTACCTCATATAAACAAAGTGTCCATTTAAAAAAAACGGCATGATTTCCTTTGTTTATTGGACTAACCACCCTCTTAAGGGATAACAAATTCAACAATATTTAATGATCTCAAAAGTTAAATTCATCAACCAACATTTAAAAAGTCCAAGTTCATCTAACAAATACTTCATCTTGGTTGTCACAATACCCCCATCAAACATATTTGTCCCTTCTTCCATACTAATGATTTTCCTCAGCGTTCCATTCGTTCTCCTGATGTTTTTAGGGTACTTTAGCTCTGCATTTAAACCAAAGTGAAAAAGTAAGCACTTTAAAAGAATTAAATGCTAGTGAAAAAAGAGTCAAATTGAAAACATATGACATGTGTTGTGTATTATATGCAAAAAAAATGGATAAATTAGAAGTGCCTCAATAATGTAGTGTTTTGGAGGGAAATGAGAAGAATTTTGGGAGTGAATTTATTTAGTATGCAGATGTTTACAATAATATGGAAGAACTTGAACATGTTTTTATAAACTGAGAGAGTCATCAAGCTAGGCACTTGCTTTATAACTGAGGTCTTTAAGAAGCCGAGTTGCTACACTCCTGCCACGGGAGGAAAGGGAGCTCAAAATTGTAAAGGCAACTGAGCAAGTTTTCAACTACCTGCAATATAAAGTACGTAATCGTGAAACGTCCAATTTTCTAAAGTACGTAATTGAAAAACGGTAAAAAATTCATTCCCCAACAAAAAAGATATTGTTTTTTGAATAAAGATATTTTTTTAAATAAAGATATTGTTTTTTTTAAATATAGATTTGGCCCCAAAAAACTTGACCTTTATAACTTTTTTAAATAAAGATATTGTTTTTTTATTCTATAAACTCCTATCACCAAAATTATTTTATATTTTCATCCTTAATTGCGTAAAGACATGATGTTTAATTGTATCTACCATCTAAAAAGTCTTTCTTTACTACCATTGAAAAAATTGTTTTATTGAAAATACATAATCGCGAAACAACGAAAATTTCGAAAGTACGTAATTGAAAAAAGACGAAAATTTTCATGGTATGTAATTGCAAAATGAAAAAAAAAATAGTTCGCCAACAAAATAAAGTGTAATTTTAAAAAAAATAGCCATAATTTCCTATGTTCGTAGGACTATCCACCCCGCTTAACAAATAACACATAGTCCAACAATATTGAAATAAGTTTTTACGAGAGCAGGGACTGCACATTAAAGCTTTATATATACTTATTATTTTTTATACCAAGTTGACAATCTTAGGGAAATAAGACTTGATCTCAATCATAAAAAAATATGACAAAATGAAAAGAATATAAAAAAAATACTATTTAGCGAAAACATTTCTTTGTTTAAAAAAAAGAAAGTGTCAAAGTTTTAAAAAAATTGGGCAGAGTCTCCTTTGTTTATTGGACTATCCACCCTTCTCAAGGGATAACGACAAATCCAACAATATAAAAAAACAATTTCGTGGATACCTTAAAGTAAATACCAAGTCTTACAAATTTCAATCGATTTCATAACTGCAAAAAACTAAAATCTCATTTCAAATTTTCAAGCAAACACAAATGGCATTGGTGGCTCACTTGGAAAATGGGTGACATTCATCACATAAGGTCTACTATGCTAGGAGCTTGGCCTCAACCAATGGTGCCCTCTATAAACAACAAAATACAAATTTTTTTGTCAATTAAAAAAAAAACTTTAAGTTAAAATAATAAGTAAATTACATCTACAGTACAACAGGATATTATGTGTAACATGAATATCTCTAGTTTATATCATTGAAATGTTAGTTCTCACTCAATATTATAAACGTGAAACGTCCAATTTTCTAAAGTACGTAATTGAAAAACAGTAAAAAATTCATTCCCCAACAAAAAAGATCTGGTTTTTTAAATAAAGATATTTTTTTTTTAATAAAGATATTATTTTTTTTAAATATAGACTTGGCCCCAAAAAACATGACCTTTATCACTTTTTCAAATAAAGATATTGTTTTTTTATTCTATAAACTCCTATCACCAAAATTATTTTATATTTTCATCCTTAATTGCGTAAAAACATGATGTTTAATTGTATCTACTATCTAAAAAGTCTTTCTTTACTATCATTGAAAAAATTATTTTATTGAAAGTGCATAATCGCGAAACAACGAAAATTTCGAAAGTACGTAATTGAAAAAAGATGAAAATTTTCATGGTATGTAATTGCAAAATGAAAAAGAAAATATCGTTCGCCAACAAAATAAAGTGTAATTTTAAAAAAATTAGCCATAATTTCCTATGTTCGTAGGACTATCCACCCCACTTAACAAATAACACACAGTCCAACAATATTGAAATAAATTTTTATAAAAGCATGGACTGCACATTAAAGTTTTATATATACTTATTATTTTTTATACTGAGTTGACAATCTTAGGGAAATAAGACTTGATCTCGATCATAAAAAAATAAGACAAAATGAAAAGAAAAGAAAACAAATACTATTTAGCGAGAACATTTCTTTGTTTTAAAAAAATAAAGTGTCAAAGTTTTAAAAAAATTGGGTAAAGTCTCCTTTGTTTATTGGACTATCCACCCTTCTCAAGGGATAACGACAAATCAAACAATATAAAAAAAAATAATGTAGTGGATACCTTAAAGTAAATACCAAGTCTTACAAATTTCAATCGATTTCAAAACTGCAAAAAACTAAAATCTCATTTCAATTTTTCAAGCAAACACAAATGGCATTGGTGGCTTACTTGGAAAATGGGTGACATTCATCACATAAGGTCTACTATGCTGGGATCTTGGCCTCAACCAATGGTGCCTTCTGTAAACAACAAAATACAAATTTTTTTGTCAATTAAAAACAAAACTTTAAGTTAAAATAATAAGTAAATTACATCTACAGTACAACAGGTTATTATGTGTAACATGAATATCTCTAGTTTATATCATTGATATGTTAGTTCTCACTCAATATTATATATTATAATCAGGCTGAATTAACTCGCTCAATATTATAAATTGAATATCTCTAGTCTATATAAAATGTCGAGAATAAAGGGGAAGCTTCGGCATATATGCATAATGCAGTAGGCAGGGCTTTATGCATATTTGCATATATGCATAAAGCAGTAGGCAGGGCTACTTATCAGCATTACTGCCAAAGTGGTTTTTGTAGATAGGGGACGTGCCTACAAACAAATATAATAACTGCAATGAGTGGTTTTTTATACATTTAAAAAATTAAAAAAAAAAAGTCTGCAATCTAATTAATATAAAACCTAGTAAACCAATCCATTAAGCCCTATAAACCCTCTGAAATGCCCCCCAAAGGCTAAAACCTGTGTCTTCAATCAGTAAAACCTTACCCAAACAGTCCTTATGGTCTTCATCTTTTTCCATCCATACTCAAAATGATAAACATATCCAAATCATATATGATGCAGGTAATTATCAGAAAAGATATGGAGCAATAAGGGGAAAGAAATTTACCATTGCATCACAGGGTACCTTGTAGCTGAAATACAGCGTACAATGAACATGTCCTATTATTGTAGGGGATCTACTTAAGGTGGAAAGATAAATTGAAAACTCTAGAGGAATCTCACCTACAACTTCCTTATTCCTTTGAGACATATCTTGATTCACAGCCTTGTAGTAGTGTAGTTTGTCCCATAAAAGCAGCAGGTATGGACCAGGGTTGTGTTTGACATAAAGTGGGGTCAGTTGTTAAGACCCACCTTCGAAAATTGTAACCTAGTTCATTCTGACTCCAAGTCCGCCCATCTTGCCCAGGTCCTACCCGATTATGCAAGATAATTTTGGCACACATGTGTGTTCGTTCCAGAAGTGCGTTGAATTGCGGCATAATCCAATATGAATTGGAAAATAATATTATGCATACATTTCAAATCCTATTTTCCAATGCCTGCAAATTTCAAGACATTTCAAATGCCTTTGTCTTAACATTTAATGGGCAGACAAATGAAAAGAAATAGGAGGTTATGAACCATGAAATAAGATGGAAGTGTTTGAGTTCTTATAGTTTGACACCCAACAAACCTGATAATGCAATGGAGGTGTTTAAAATCTCAAACACTTGTCGGTAGAGAGAAAATGTAGTTAGTGCACAGTCAAAATGAGCAAAACAGTCAAAAGAATATTCAGCATATGATTCTATAAAATGTGAAATACCTAGGCCAAAATAGCCCTATAAAATGTGAAATACTTACGTCAAAATAGCCCTATAAAATGTGAAATGCCTAGGTTAAGAATTTTATCGAACACCTATTATGAAACTACGAAAATGTAACAGTTAAAAATCACACGACTCTCGAGGTAAAGATCTCCATTACTCTAATTTAATAGCCCAAATCTACAGCTATTACCAAGAACAAAGTGAAAGATCAACAATATTCAATAACATAAAGATGGAATCAAAATATAACAGACATAAGCATCTGCACATAACCCCGAACTAAAAATTAATGAAGAAACACACATAATCATCTTCAAATCACTCAAAAACTTATTCTCTCTCATTAGTTTCACGACATGGTTCTCTTTGGAATTATTATCCCCTTGGATTGTTTCCTGTAAAACAAAAGAAATAGAAGGAATCCAACAATGTCATTTTATCAATAAATATACATATAACTTTTTGTACGAAAACTTTTATACATGTAAGCATACATAGATATCCATGGTATCAAATCATATATTTTCTAAAAGGTTTCCCAAAAAAAATCAGTTGATTATTTTGTCAAGCATATGGAACATCACAAATTCATACACTATTGAATAACCGAACCCATAAACTATTGAAAAAGTAAAAAAACACTCCAAAAATCTCAGTGTAACCCAGATTTCAAAAAATGACAGAAAACCCTAAATCAAATTTTGAAACCCTAAATTCAATAATATCACAAATTCATTGACAGATCTGAATGAAGAAAAAAAATTGCCTCTAATTTTATCTAGAAAACCCCCAAATCAAATTTTGAAACCCTAAATTCAAGAAAACCCCCAAATCAGAAAACTCTTGAATCATTGACAGATCTGAATGAAAAAAACAATCAGAAATTTAGAAATCTCACCTTGAATCATTGAAGAAGAAAATCGCACCATCAGATAAGGAGGGAGATCAGGTGCGTGTTTGTGTGTGTGTGGCGGCGCTGGGCGGGGCGGGGCGGGGCGGGGTAGGGCAGCGCTGGGGTGTGGGGCGGAGCGGCGCTGGGCGGCGGCTGGAGGGATGGTTCGTGAGATGGAGAGAGGGGTAGGGTTTGCAGGGATGGTTCGTGAGAGGTAAGAGAGGCAGAGAATGAGATGTCGGGTAGCTTACGGGGTTGAAGAGTAACTTATCTCATTTTCCACCTCATAATTTGTATAATCCTACGTGGCACAATCTGGAACCCTTAGATCGCCCAAAAAAATGCGATCTCAACCGTTAATTTTTTGGAACAGTAAAACACCCCCCTCTCATATAATATAGATACCATCCATGACACATTCCATTTCAAATGAAAAAAAATAAATATATATATATATATATATATATATATATATATATATATATATATATATATATATATATATATAAATTACCTGCATTCCTATAATGCACCAATCGTACTTTATTAGTAATGAAACATTCTAATTACTAATTGTTTATTCTCAGGAGAGGCTGTATTATTATCTTGATATTTAAACATTATTTATTTATTACATGCCTAAACATATTAGTTTCATATATTGCTAATAATTATTAATGGCAGGAATGTAAATATGTTAATATTAAGTACATCTTTTATTGGATTTAACAGAACAGAGAACGTTTTTTTTTTTTGTAAAAATACAACCACTATAACTTTCAATATAAAATGTGTCTATGACCTATACCTCTTTCAGATACTAAACACTATATTTTTAATTGAGTTCTCTTTTGATCTTATCCAGCTTTTGCAGTGTATATTATTTTTATATCACCACATCGATTCCATTTTCGTATGTCAAATCATTTTTTTTACTGCATAGAGCGGTTAAATATAGTTGTTACAATCTAAAGTGTGATAGCTGTTAAGTTTTCTTTCCTGCCTGATTTGCCTACCCACTTCCTTTGGGCAATTAAATGGCTATAGAAGGATTAACACCTTGAGCCGCACACCTTATTTACCTTTAGTCAAATCATTTTCAGACTGAAAATATCTAAGGCCATGCGCCTGTATCTCTTCCATAAGCAAGTACTTTTTTCTATATTATATTTCTTCTGAGATAACTTCATCAACTGTTCATTACTCCATTAGCACAAAAAATATCTGAAAACAATAATAAGAGCTTTATTTAAAAATATAAATTAAAACTATAAATAAAATATTTATTGTCCTATTTTTAAAAATACATATTAGAATAAGTATTAAATTTACAAAATTCCTAAAAAAAATTAAAATAAAAAATACCAAAACAAAATTTCTATTTTTCACCGGCAAATTTCAAGGGTAAACCCACACCAGGCACACACTGCATGACAACCACACCATCAATGAGGTGAAACATCCATGTGTCAACATGAGCTTTGTTGAAGCTGCGTACACAGAGAATAACAAAAAATGGGTCAATTAACAGCAAAAACGGATCTGAAAATGGATTTGAACTCCTCAAACTACAACAAAAATATTCTAATATTTTTATCTAAATCAACAACAGGAAAAATGGATCTGAACTACTCAATCGACAAACAAAAAAATTTAGCTAAGAACTCCTCAAACCACACTAACAAAACTGGGTCCCCAAAAACCCAAGACCAAAATAACCCCAACCCATCTACACGCATCAAGTTCAAACACAACATGCGACAGTCAACATGCACCAGAGCAGTTTCATTTTGATAGCCCACTTTTCTTCATCGTGAACTTACGACTTCCAGTGTGTACCATTACAGATAAGAGGATGTGTAGATGATCTATCATTTCTATCAGATCAAGAACTGGAAAAAATCTGGAAAAAAAAACTCAAAAAACACCGTAGTGAAACATCTATTAAATGGAGCTATATGTTATGAAATATCTACAGATAAGGTTGCAATATGTTAGTTTCATTTAGTAAAACATATATTACACCGTAGTGTATCCAACAAAGACGTCTTTCTCAAATAAAAAACCACGATAGAAAATCATAATAAAAATCAAACATGTTGTAATACCCATAAATTCTGCTTAATTAATTTTTATTTAAATTACGCAAGTAGAGTAATTTAATGTGATATGCTTTATTTAAATTACGTGAGTAGAGTAATTTAATGCGATAAAAAACGTTTTATTTAAATTACGTGAGAAGAGTAATTTAATGGGAAATAATGATTATTAAAAATTAAGATGAAGATATAAAAATTTACTAAACGTGAGTAGTAAATTTAGAATGTTGTTAAGTACGGTCTAGTGATTAGATAGACGTACCTGAGTTATTCCAACCGAGTGTCACGCGTAGACAAAAATGGTAGATGAGATTAGAAAAATATTTTAGGAGACTCAAACGATAATCTAGAGTCCACAGATGATTCCGAAAGGGTCAAATTAGTAAAAATAGTGTACCCGAGGGTACTAGTTCATTGTCAGGTCACTTTCAGGCTAAACCGGGACCATTCGAGGGCATTTTGGTCTCTTTACATTTATGGGTAAGTAGACCTACGAATTTTGTAACCCTAAATCAGATTATATGAGTTGAGGCTAGGGTTATAAAGAAATAAAATACACCATATCCATTAGAGAAGAGAGAGAAGCAAATTCCTAAGGCAAAAGAAGGAAGGAAAGGAAATTCCAAGGAGATTTCACCACCAATCCGTTGGGAAGAAGGATTGAAGGAACAAAATCATCAACCATCATCAACAACCACGAAATCAGACCCTACGAATCATAAGGCAAGTGGTTATTTACAAAATAATTGAGTTATAATACCCATAATTAAGCTTTAGGAAGAACATGATCCTTTATGATATTCTTGGGGATAAAACAATTAATTATGATCCATGATTGATAAGGATTGCATGTAGGACATTTTTGGATTTCCAAGTATGTTAATATCATAGAAAACTAGATGATTAATTCGAACTAAAAATCTGGAATTTGGATGAAAGATATAAAGAATGCATTTTTAGGGTTCTTGAATATTAGAGAGATTTTTAGTTGATTTGGCCAAGATTTATAATGATTTTGTTGTTTTAAATCGTTAGTAATCATCCCAGAACATGTAGGAATGATTAGAAGTTGTTGGTTGTAAATATGGTGGATTATCATGAAAGATAGAGAGATAAAAATGGTGAAACCTGTAGGAAGAAGATGAACTGGGTCTGTCACTACATGATCGATCGATCGACCCTTGAATGTCGATCGATCGAGCAGTCGATCGATCGACCCTGGCTGGACTTTAGAATTTTTTTTGTGAAAATTTTCTTTTATGTACCGTCGCTCGATGGGAACCTTAGCGATAATATTTTACCTATGAGGAGACATCATAAATACCAGTAGGTGTACCATTAGATTTCTTCATAAATGATTAGGTGGAAATTTTGGAGAAATGGACCGATGGGAAAACGATCGATAGTCATACGTTGGGATTTCGAGAATATAACTACGGAAAGAGTGAGAGAAAGTTTCGGGATAATACCAGCAGGTTAAAGTTGACTTAACTACTGAATTAAGGGAGGGGTAACTAGGACCCTTAGAGTTGAGTGAATACTCGAATGATTACAATAGTGAGATAAATTGTAAATTAATGAGTACAGTGAATATAAGTAAAATATATTACGTACGGGCATGATTTGATAGGTCGGGTGTGTACCTACTAAATTATATAAAAAGTTTGGGTAAAGAGAATTTTACCTAAATTTAATTATGTTAGGGTCGATGTGACATTCCGAACTAACATAAAATTAATGTATGCTTGGGGTCGATGAAAAATGTCGTACCAAACTCTTAACTGGTGTCGCGATGAAAGAGTCCCGAACCAGAATATGTGTATATATTTATATTTTTAAATAGTTGGGGTCAATGGATCATTCCGAACCAACTTTTACTTGGGGTCGATGAATCATTCCGAACCAAGAGTCCTTTATGTATAATAAAAGGATGTGTTAGTGATAATTGATATTAAATACATTATTGTGTGATAAAATGTATTCTATTTGTATAATCTACTGATTTAGAATAGTAGACAATGAAATGAATTGTAAATATCTTAGTAATAATTTATGGCGTGATGTAATTATTACAAGAATAAGGACAACGAACAGTAAATAAGTTACCTATGCTTATGGGTAGTATAACTAGGTAGACTCAGTATCCTCGATAGTTATGTACAATAGAAAAGAGGTGAGGAAGTTCAAGGGAGTGTATGAAACCTTAATATGTGTAATCAATAACTTAATTGGGATAACTTCTTGCAAAATATTTTCAAATGTTTTGAGTACTAACTCTTGCTAAGTAAATTTTTTTTAAAAAACCTTTTAGGTGCCCAGCCACAAGGACACCCAACATGATTTCATTCCAGGGAGTTGGGAGCTGCAGCAAGTGTGGATGTTGCAGGGATTGTTTAGATGCTTCCTCTCATTTCAGTTCTAGTGCAGGATCTCAGTTCTAATATTCTTATTTGGGACATGTTGTCCTATCTTTACTGTTACAGTTTATTCTAGTGATGTATTTGTAGTTGTCTTTTATTTGCCGTGGTTTTCGGCAAGACTTTACATGCTTTCATAGTATTTATGCAAATTGTTTTATTATTACTAGTCCTTGTAATGTGTTTGTATGGTTTAATTTTCTGCCTAAGGAAGATAAAATTTGGCACTCGTATATTTTTACTTAGGTGGTTAGTAAATTAAAAAGCGTTCGACAGTGATGATAAGAATGGACCATTTAAGAAACCAGTTTAAATTAAAATAAGGCTTGATCACCCAAGGTTTAATTAGGCGGGGTGTCACAGATGGTATCAGAGCTTCAGGTTCTAGTGTCCATAGGATCTGTACGGATTACTACGATTCAGCGTAATGTTTGGTTGTATTATAGCCCTACTATTATGATTGTTGATTCAAAATTTCCACTGTTGCGTTATCGTACTTCTGCTCTTAAATTTTGTATAAACTGTGTACTTATACAATTTGAATCTTATTTTAGATGCCACCAAGGAGACAGAGAGCAGAGAGGACTGAAGCCAGAGAGGAGATGAGGGAGGCTCATCAGGAGCCACAGGTACCGATACCCCCACCCCCACCCGAGTTAATCTCCACTACTCAGGTTACAGTTATAGTGGCTCAGGCAGTCGAGACAGCTATGCGGGCCATGGAAACCCACTTTCCTCAGCCCCAAGTACCTCCTCCTGTGGCACCGGTAGTTTAAGATCCAGCAGGACCATCTACTTGGCAGCGAGTCAGGGAGACATTTCAGAAAGGACATCCACCCGAGTTTCAGGGCAGTACCGATGTAGTAGAGGTGTGCAACTGGAAGACAAATATCCAGCGCCACTTGCGCATGCTAGAGTGCACCGAGGTACAGAAACAGATGCTAGCCACATTCCATCTGTCAGGAGCGACCCTACAGTGGTGGGAGTCAGTTACCACCACCGAGGAAAGGGACACTTTGACTATTTTTGAGTTTTGGGTGCGGTTTGACCGCAAGTATTTCCCTCCAGCAGTGGAGTCAGAGATGAGGAAGAAATTCAGCGAAGTGGTTCAGGGTGATCGCTCAGTTGCTGACTACGAGGAGGAGTTTACCCGCTTGGCCAATTTTGTGCCAAACGAGGGGAGCAATGAGGATAGGAAGAAGTCTAAATTTATGGAGGGTCTAACCTGGAGAATCAGACAGCATTTGATTGGTAATCTAGCGTTGGTAACCTACACAGATATCATCAATGCCGCTCTACTACACTGTCAAGATCACCATTTTCATGCGAGGGGAAACAAGAGGGGTAAACCTAGCCAACCGGACAAGGTGGATGGGGGTAGTGGCAGTAGCGCATCACAGCAGAAAACATCGGGCCAGTTAGGGAAGGATTCCCGATAGGGGAACACTACCAAGAAGTTTAAGCACGGGAGGCATCGCTTTGACCGACAGGGCCAGCAGGGTCCCCAACAACCAGTCCCTCAGGGCCGACAGGGCCAAGGAAATCAAAATGGGGGACAGCAAGGCCAAGGTCGACAGGGCCAACGTCAGGGCCAAGGGCAGAGACAGTTTTTGGGCCAGTGTTTTGTGTTCAGCAGGGTCACAAGAGCAGGATTTGTCCACAGCCAGACAGGGCACAACAACAGGGTGCCCAACAGGGGCAGCAGGATCCATTAGCCCCAGCAGCAGTACAGGCCCCACAGCTAGGGCAGATGCAGTATGAACGTGTGTTTAACATCCGTGATATTCCGTTTCAGCCAGCACTTCCAGCATCGCCGACAATTGCGGGTATGTTTCCTATTCATGGGCTTGAGGGTAGTATTTTGTTTGACACGGGGGTGACGCATTTGTTTATCTCCACTAGATTTGCACGGGCAGCCGACCTATTAGCGACAGCTGACACTCATCTTATGTGTGTGGAGTCACCGATGGGTAGTGGGTCCCTTATACACTCGATTTGTAAGGGTGTGGACATTCTGGTCGGGAGATTGAGTCTAGCGACGGACCTCCTAGTGATGGATATGGAGGGATATGACGTCATTCTAGGCATGTATTGGTTGGCGCATAATAGGGCAATGGTAGATTGTTATAAGAGGACCATCGTGTTCTCCATCCCGGGACAAGAGATGTTCCTTGTGGCCATGCCACTCCCCGAGGGAGGATCGCGAACTCATTTATATTATATTAAGGAGGAGACCTCACATGGGGTTGTCGTTTCTCTGGACTCAATCCCAGTTGTGAGGGATTTTGAGGATGTCTTTCAGGAGATACCAGGGTTACCACCCAATAGAGAAATAGAGTTCGTTATTGACCTAGAACCGGGGACAAGATCGATTGCCAGAGCACCGTATCGCATGGCTCCTTCGGAGATACGAGAATTAAGAGAACAGATTCAGCAACTATTAGGACAGGGTTTCATTCGATGGAGTACATCGCCATGGGGTGCGCCGGTGTTGTTTGTAAAGAAAAGGGATGGTTCACTTCGTTTGTGTATAGATTACAGAGAGCTGAACAAAGTGACGATACGTAATAAGTATCCGTTGTCGAGAATTGACGACTTGTTTGATCAATTGAGAGGGGCTGCATACTTCTCAAAGATCGATTTGAGGTCGGGTTACCACCAATTGCACATTCGTGAAGAGGATGTACCTAAGACCGCTTTCCTGTTGCGGTACGGGTCATACAAGTTCAGAGTGATGCCTTTTGGGCTAACTAATGCGCCGACAGTATTCATGGATCTCATGAACAGGGTATTCAGGGAGTTTTTGGATCAGTTTGTGATTGTATTCATAGCCGACATTCTAATTTACTCTCGCACGGAGGAGGAACACGCTGAACACTTACGAATGGTTCTACAGACATTGCGGGACCATCAGTTGTACGCCAAATTTGAGAAGTGTGGATTTTGGCTTCGGGAGGTTCAGTTCCTAGGCCACGTCGTATCTAGCAGAGGCATTGTTGTTGACCCGAGTAAGGTATCGGCGGTAAGGGAGTGGGGACAGCCCACGACACCGACCGAAATTCACAGTTTCTTAGGATTGGCCGGTTATTATCGTCGCTTCATCAAGGGATTCTCAAAAATGGCCAGAACGTTGACGAATTTGACTTGGAAGGGAGTTCCCTTCGTATGGAGTGACAATTGTCAGTTAGCATTTGATGAATTAAAGGACAAGTTGACATCATCCCCCGTTCTTGCCTTACCTAGGAGCGGAGTGGAGTACCGAGTCTATACTGATGCGTCCTTACAAGGACTTGGGGGGTGTGTTACAGTAGGAGGAGAAGGCCATGGCTTATGTGTCCCGAAAGCTTAATCCACATGAGAAGAATTACCCCACCCATGACCTAGAGTTGGCAGCGGTCATTTTTGCATTGAGGATATGGAGGCATTATCTTCTGGGCGAGTAGTTCACTCTATTCACGGATCATAAGTCATTGCAGTATCTGTTCACTCAAAAGGACCTGAATATGAGGCAAAGAAGGTGGCTTGAATTCGTGAAGGACTACCAATTTGATATACAGTATCATCCTGGTAAGGCTAACGTGGGGGCAAATGCGTTAAGCAGAAGACCTACTGAGGAGTTGGCAAAAATTTGGAAGGCGAAGTGGAGTGAACTTCGACACGAGGATGAAATGGCGAGAGCATGCATGGAAGTTTTAGCTATCACTCCCGAGAGTGCTATGCGGGTAGTGAGGACATAGGCCAAAGACCCATTTTGTCAGGGCAAAGTACGACAGTTACTGGCCGAGGGGGCAGAGTCCTACTCCATAAGCTCAAAGGGTGGACTACGGTTCAATGGTAGGCTGATAGTACCCGAAGATGATGATTTGAGACATACCGTTATGACAGAGTCACACGGGTCAAAATTCTCGTTACACCCAGGTGGGGACAAAATGTACCAGGATATGCGACGATTATATTGGTGGTCAGGTATGAAACGAGATATTTCAGAATTTGTCTCAAACTGTGTTACATGCCAGCTCGTAAAAGTTGACCATCAGAGGCCTTCAGGGATGCTACAACCACTGGAGATTCCCGTGTGGAAGTGGGAGAGTATCTCGATGGATTTTATTACTGGGTTACCAACATCACAGAAGGGTCATGATTCCATATGGGTGATAGTGGATCGTTTGACTAAGGTAGCTCATTTCTTACCGGTTCGTACGGATTATGATATGATGCGGTAGGCGCAGCTATTCATTTTAGAGATTGTTAAGCTGCACGGAGTTCCTATTAATATTGTTTCGGACCGAGATAAGATATTTGTGTCACGTTCCTGGCAGAGCTTTCAGGAGGCCATGGGCACCGACTTACGGTTGAGTACGGCGTATCACCCATAGACGGACGGCCAGACGGAGAGGGTAAACCAGATGTTAGAGGACATGCTAAGGATGTGTATTCTAGATTTTGGGGGAGGTTGGGAGCCATACCTTCCTTTGGTGGAGTTTGCATATAATAACTCTTACCAATTCACTATTAGTATGGCTCCATTCGAGGCACTTTACGGGAGGCCTTGTAGTTCACCCGCCTGTTGGTTAGAGGTGGGTGATAACAAGCTATTGGGGCCAGAGATGATACAGGAGACTTCCTCCAAAATAGATTTGATTCGAGGACGTATTCGAATAGCCCAGGATAGGCAGAAGAGTTATGCTGACACAGGTAGGAGACACGTGGAACTAGATGTGGGCGACCAGGTGTTAATTCGGGTATCTCCTATGAAAGGGATTACGAGATTCGAAAAAAAGGGGAAATTAGCACCGAAATATGTGGGGCCGTTTCCTATCATTGAGAGGGTGGGACTAGTAGCTTACAGATTGGGACTCCCTGAGCATCTTCAGCGAATACACGATGTATTCCATGTGGCATCGTTGAAGAAATATAAGGGGAGCGAGAGAGCCTTCTAGCACATTCCACTAGAGGATATCGATTTGCAGCCAGATGTCTCATATGTAGAAAGACACGTGGATATCCTGGATTATAGTGAGCGCAAACTAAGATCCAAGGTGGTACCCTTAGTACGAGTACAGTGGGGACATCACAATATGGATGAGTCTACTTGGGAACGAGAGGAGGATATGCGAGAATAATATCCAGAATTATTCATAACAGGGATTTTCTAATTTCGAGGACGAAATTCCTTTGGTAAGGGGGGAAGTATGTAATACCCCGAAATTTTGCTTAATTATTTTTTATTTAAATTACACGAGTAGAGTAATTTAATGTGATATGCTTTATTTAAATTACGTGAGTAGAGTAATTTAATGCGATAAAAGACGTTTTATTTAAATTACGTGAGAAGAGTAATTTAATGGGAAATAATGATTAATAAAGATTAAGATGATGATATAAAAATTTACTAAACGTGAGTAGTAAATTTTGAATGTTGTTAAGTACGGTCTAGTGATTATATAGACGTATCTGAGTTATTTCAACCGAGTGTCACGCGTAGACAAAAATGGTAGATGAGATTAGAAAAATATTTTAGAAGACTCAAACGATAATTTAGAGTCCACAGATGATTCTGAAAGGGTCAAATTAGTGTACCCGGAGGTACTAGTTCATTGTAGGGTCACTTTCGGGCTAAATCGGGATCATTCGAGGGCATTTTGGTCTCTTTACATTTATGGGTAAGTAGACCTACGAATTTTGTAACCCTAAATCAGATTATATGAGTTGAGGCTAGGGTTAGAAAGAAATAAAATACACAATATCCATTAGAGAAGAGAGAGAAGCAAATTCCTAAGGCAAAAGAAGGAAGGAAAGGAAATTCCAAGGAGATTTCACCACCAATCCGTTGGGAAGAAGGATTGAAGGAACAAAATCATCAACCATCATCAAAAACCACAAAATCAGACCCTACGAATCATAAGGCAAGTGGTTATTTACAAAATAATTGAGTTATAATACCCATAATTAAGCTTTAGGAAGAACATGATCCTTTATGATATTCTTGTGAATAAAACAATTAATTATGATCCATGATTGATAAGGATTGCATGTAGGACGTTTTTGGATTTCCAAGTATGTTGATATCATAGAAAACTAGATGATTAATTCGAACTAAAAATCTGGAATTTGGATGAAAGATATAAAGAATGCATTTTTAGGGTTCTTGAATATTAGAGAGATTTTTAGTTGATTTGGACAAGATTTATAATGATTTTGTTGTTTTAAATCGTTAGTAATCATCCCAGAACATGAAGTAATGATTAGAAATTATTGGTTGTAAATATGGTGGATTATCATGAAAGATAGAGAGATAAAAATGTTGAAACCCGTAGGAAGAAGATGAACTAGGTCTGTCACTGCTTGATCGATCGATCGACCCTTGAATGTCGATCGATTGAGCAGTCGATCAATCGACCATATCCCATCGATCGATCGACCCTGGATGGACTTTAGAAATTTTTTTGTGAAAATTTCCTTTCATGTACCTTCGCTCGATGGGAACCTTAGCGATAATATTTTACCTATGAGGAGACTTAATAAATACCAGTAGGTGTACCATTAGATTTCTTCATAAATGATTAGGTGCAAATTTTGGAGAAATGGACCGACGGGAAAACGATCGATAGCCGTACGTTGGGATTTCGAGAATATAACTACGAAAAGAGTGAGAGAAAGTTCCGGGATAATACCAGCAGGTTAAAGTTAACTTAACTACTGAATTAAGGGAGGGGTAACTAGGACCCTTAGAGTTGCGTGAATACTCGAATGATTACAATAGTGAGATAAATTATAAATTAATGAGTATAGTGAATATTAGTAAAATATATTACGTATGGGCATGATTTGATAGGTCGGGTGTGTACCTACTAAATTATATAAAAAGTTTGGGTTAAGAGAATTTTACCTAAATTTAATTATGTTAGGGTCGATGTGACATTCCGAACTAACATAAAATTAATGTATGTTTGGGGTCGATGAAAAATGCCGGACCAAACTCTTAACTGGTGTCACGATGAAAGAGTCCCGAACCAGAATATGTGTATATATTTATATTTTTAAATAGTTGGGGTCGATGGATCATTCCGAACCAACTTTTACTTGGGGTCGATGAATCATTCTGAACCAAGAGTCCTTTATGTATAATAAAAGGATGTGTTAGTGATAACTGATATTAAATACATTATTGTGTGATAAAATATATTCTATGTGTATAATCCACTGATTTAGAATAGTAGACAATGAAATGAATTGTAAATATCTTAGTAATAATTTATGGCGTGATGTAATTATTACAAGAATAAGGACAACGAACAGTAAATAAGTTACCTATGCTTATGGGTAGTATAACTAGGTAGACTCAGTATCCTCGATAATTTTGTACTATAGAAGAGAGGTGAGGAAGTTCAAGGGAGTGTGCAAAACCATAATATGTGTAATCAATAACTTAATTGTGATAACTTCTTGCAAAATATTTTCAAATATTTTGAGTACAAACTCGTGCTATGTATAATTAAAAAAAAAACCTTTTAGGTGCCCAGCCACAAGGACACCCAACATGGTTTCATTCCAAGGAGTTGGGAGCTGCAGCAAGTGTGGATGTTGCAGGGATTGTTTAGACGCTTCCTCTCTTTTCAGTTCTAGTGCAGGATCTCAGTTCTAATATTCTTAGTTGGGCCATGTTGTCATAGCTTTACTGTTACAGTTTATTCTAGTGATGGATTTGTAGTTGTCTTTTATTGGCCGTGGTTTTCGGCAAGACTTTACGTCCTTTCATAGTATTTATGCAAATTGTTTTATTATTACTAGTCCTTATAATGTGTTTGTATGGTTTAATTTTCTGCCTAAGGAAGATAAAATTTGGCACTCGTATATTTTCACTTAGGTGGTTAGTTAATTAAAAAGCGTTCGACAGTGATGCTAAGAATGGACCATTTAAGAAACTAGTTTAAATTAAAATAAGGCTTGATCGCCCAAGGTTTAATTAGGCGGGGTGTCACACATGTATCAAATACAGAAACGTTATACAGATGAGAAGCGTGGTCTATCAAAATAGAGCTGCTCGTCAGGGCCATTTTGGGAACGTCAAACATGTATCAAACATGTATAGGTCAGAGCCATTTTTGGAACATCACAGCCATCCGCGTCATACTGTTGAGAAACGTTGTGTGTCCACAAACAGTTGGTATGTGTGTTTCTTTATTATATAATAGAGAACTTACTGAACAACGCTCCAATACGTTTCACCCTTTGGTATGTCTTCTTTTTTATGTGCAAAATGATAAAAATCAAACATGTATAAAAAACATTGTTCCACGCGAACCCAAATCTGCAACAAATAGATGCAAGCGTTAGATGAATTTGCTCAAATAGTTGCGAACCAGAAACTTAGGCGTGATAGAGAGAGACGTACCATAGATATTAGTGTTCTCCACGGGTACTGTAACGGAGGAATGAAGGAGGGTGTTGCCATAAGAGTTTATGATAGATTCTTATTGGGGAGAGAGGGAAGCATTTGGGTTTTTGGGGAAGTGGGTAGTGATTTAAGAGATAGAAGCATTTGTGGTTGTTGGGAATAAATAGAGGGACCGAGCTATAAATTGTGAAACGCGTGAGAGAGTTTCGCACAGGTGAAGAGTTGAGAGAAAATTTGTAGGTCCATGTGCGTTTGTGGTCTCGAGGCAGAATTAACAGTGACATGTGGATCTTATAGTCTTATGATATAGATAGATACAAAATCTGTTTATATAGGTTTTGTGTATAAACTTATATGATGTGGCAAAAGTCCCTCCTCCTTTATTATATATATATATATATATATATATATATATAATAAAGTATAAAACTTATGTATTTCTTAAGTTTGACACATGATGTCATCAACTATTTTTTTTCAGCAATGCCTTTTTTGTCCCTTAAAATTTTGGCTTTCCCCTCTTTTGACACACTCTAATTTGATTCCACCTTTTCTTCAAAATTCAAATTAACCTATAATACACTTTCACCACAAACCCTCATCCACTCACCTCACTTCCCGATCTCTCTCTCCCCTTCCCTTTCCACCCATACCACTAATTCCTCTTTCTCCAGCTTTTCCACCCGTTTACCCCTCCCATGGTAAGCTCAACCTCTTTCTCAAACATACCCATAGCCGCTCCCCTATCACGTTGTCACTCCTTAAGGTTGATGTCTCTTTGTATATATGTGTGTGTCCGTTTATTTATATAAATTTGTGGGGTTTCTACATTTCTAACTATTCATGTTCAAACACTTTTTATTGGCAGGAACAATAGAAATCATGATTTTGTGGGTTTCTCCTGCTAACCTATTTCTCTCCTTAGACTGTCTCTCAGGTACCCCCCTTCTCTCTCTATTAGGGTTTTTGGGTTCATCATTTTGTGATTAAGCTCTGTTTTAGACCATACGATTGAACTTTGAAGGCTTATTCGTGTGTTTGTCTTCGAATTCTTATTCATGTATTTATCTTTGTTAATTTGTTTGTCGATTTACTAATGCTTCAATTTACTTATTATTTTAGATCATAGTAATTTGTTGTTTGTTAAACTTTCTTTCAGATATTTTATTTTTTAAGCTTTTTTGCAATTGGTTTATTGATGAATTTTTTATTCGTATAGCATTGTGTATGGCTTGAGTGCACTCTCAAATATAAATTTTTGGGTACGATTGGAATTTTTTTGGGTTCGATTTAGGGTTATATTTTGTTCTTAGCTGCATTGTTTAAGTTTCTAATTATTCAATTATGTTTTCCAGATCGGTAATAGATCTATTTTGTTCCGATTTTGGCTTCATTTTGATTTCAATTCTAACCTATGCATGATTCATTTCGATTTCAGTTCAATTGTATGTCTGATTTTAGAAGTATTTTGAAAAGAAGTATTTGCAAAAGATTGTGACAACCCGCTATCCGAAATAAGGGGTGGCCAGCCCGATACCCCGATAAAACATGAATCATGGATATATATCATTCTCAGCATCATTACAACATAAAGAGTATACGGAATAACCACACAATATTCCAGAAAACGGGTTATCAAAAATTTTAGTTTTTGTAATTTAAAGAAAGTATTTTCAACAACCCATAATAGAAAAGAGTGTGGAAACTCCCACAAGCATATATATATAAACCAACTTTGATAAGGAAAGGACCGAATGAAACATTGGTCAATAGAATTCATACAATACACAATAAGATTCATGTGTTACATAATACATCCATTAAATAATTACAACCATTTGGGCCACACGCCCAAATAAGGACTGATCATAACTAGAAAACAATAATGGAGGCATCTACACAAAATATTCTGTGATACCCGCAAAATGTCACGTCTCCTCGAAAGACTCAGGAATGGGAAGGTCATCACGGGCGACCTTGCGGTGGAACACCTGAGCGGATATAATATATACATACACAACAAGAAAGAAGAACCGGTCAGAGGCCGATATTATATGATCACCAGATAAATAACAAGTATGACAATGATGAACAGATAAGCGTGGATAATAAAGATGATATTCTAGCATGCTAACATCATATAAGTAACTAAGACAGTTAAATGATCATTAAAGTGAAATTCAATTATACAAGGGAAAATAAGTAATCATAAGCCTTTTTCATCTTTCATCATTTTCATTTTATCGCCTTTCCATTCCTTATCAGGAATACAATTATTATCATGTGCTCTTTATGGCACTTATCTCAATAGTATGCTCTTTGTGGCATATACTTTGCTCTTTATGGCATTCATGTTCCATCGAGTCCAACTCGATAATAGAATAGCTATAAATATATGTATATATATATATAACAATTCTAAGATCGCCCGTCCGGGTTTCCCCACTGTGCGCGCCCCTAAATAGCCATCATCTTCCAGGGCCTATCATAAGACAACCTGGGATCCTATCGCAAATGTCGGGAAGCGGCCATATGCCTGTGGGGTAGTCAAGACCACACCCAGAATCTCCTACCCATCGCAGAAAATATAAAACAAGCGCTCATATGGCCTAGGACTATATCCACCCTGCATTCATTAGCCAGTGGGCTTCACCTCACGCACGGACTTCCCTTAAGATGGTATTTAGAGAGGTGTGTATCATCCATTTTATTAATTTCCATTACATGATTTAGTAAATTATCATTTACTTTATCCATGTTACATTTTACCAAATGCATTATGGTTATGGAATTCACATCGTCCTAATAACCTCGAGGAATGTTTAACTCCCAAGTTATTTCTCCCAAATGTCCCTTTTTGGACTTTATACCAAACCATCAATTAAGATCTAGTTCGCATTTACTCCTAAAGTTTCCAAAACTGGCTTTAAGATTTCCTAGCTTCATATAAAACTATACGAAAAAGTAATGCCTGAACATTACTTTAAATTCTCCCTTTGAAATAAACCCTAGATGAACCCCTTCGAGTCTAGGGTATTGACCAAACTCAACTAATACTCTAAAATCCTATGTTTACTTCATTTAAGAAGGCCCCTAATCACTAATCCTAAAGAAAAGGGGTTTAAAATTGAAAAAGAAAAATTTGAAAAAGTGCAGGGTTTCCGAATCGATTCGGCCTGGCCGAATCGATTCGGTCCGGAAATATGGGATTCTGCATAATTATCGAATCGATTCGCCCAGAGGGCCGAAACGATTCGGTCAGGAAAGTTGAGTTTCTGCATATATGCCGAATCAATTCGGACCAAACTGAATCTATTCAGTTCACCTAGACTTGGGCACTGGACCTAAGCGAATCGATTCGCCCAGAGGGCCGAATCGATTCGGGCCTGCGATTTTGCCAAGTTTTGGCTATGGAGTCTTGGGCTCCAAATATACTCCCAACCCAAATCTCCTCAAACCAACCTCATTTATCAACACCAATAGATCATCAACCCTACTAGTGACTACCTTAAACCTCATCAATCATCCCAATCATTTTTGAATGGATCAAAACCCACAAATACATAAAGAAAACCCTAAAATAGCTAAACCATGATCAATACATCATTATCATAATAAATCATTTATCCTAAACCACATATAGCAAGTAGAAACTTGCCTCAATCTAGCAAATGCAGATTTTCTCTTTGTGGAAGCAAGAATCCTCCTTCAATCTTCAATCTCTCCTTTTTTCTCCACTCTTTCCCTTCCTCTCTCTAGTTCTTTAGGCTTAGGAAATACAATTAGGTGAATAGTGACTTAAACAAGACATAAATCGTGCCTTTAGTCAAAAATCGCAACTAAGTTGATCGATATTGCGATAAAATAACACGCAACTGCATAATTGAGGTATAATCAGTCAAAAGTGTCAAAAACCTCAAAATACAATATGGCACAATATTTGACTATCTCGCACGTTCCGGAATCAACTACGGCCTCCAAATTATCATTTGGATATTTTATAATTCATTTGAAGTCCGGTTCTCATTATTAAGACAAATATCATTTTAATTCATATGATATTATAAAACAGAACGTAGCAATATTCACCTATAATTACGGTAAATATGAATTCTCATAGTATACATTTACTTTTCTTCATTATATGGATACTCAATCCATAGCCCAACATTTTATATCTAATTACCATATCTAGTAAATAGACATAAAATACTTTCTCATAAGCGAGGGTTATTACATACTCCCCCCCTTATGAGGGAATTTTGTCCCCAAAATTCAAACGTACCTTATAAGAAGAGATGTGGATATCTTTCCCGCATGTCATCCCCACGCTCCCACGTTGATTCTTTCGCATTGTGATGACTCCATTGAAATCTCACCAAGGGAACCACACGAGACCTCAACTTGCGCTCCCCATACTCAAGAATAGCAACCGGTTGTTATTCATATGAAACATCGGGCTACAAATCAATATCCTCAAAAGGAATGTGCCAAAGGGAACCTTCGCATCTTCTATACTTCTTCAAAGAGGAGACGTGGAATACATCATGGATTTGTTGCAAAGGCTCCGGCAAAGGAAGTTGATATGCCACGGGACCACCTTTCGCAATAACTGGAAAGGGTCCAACAAAACGCGGTGCAAGCTTCCCTTTCTTTCCGAAACACTTAATGCCCTTCATTGGTGGCACTCGCACCAAGACTTGGTCTCCAATCTCTAATTCCATATGTCTCCTACCCGCATCGGCGTAGCTCTTTTGGCGGTCTTGAGCTATCCGAATGCGATTTCTAATGATTTTTATCTTTGAAGAAGTGTCCTGGATCATTTCAGGTCCAAGGAATTTGTTATCGCCCACTTCCATCCAACAAGCGAGCGACCTACATGGTCGTCCATAAAGAGCTTCATAAGGCGCCATTCCAATAGTAAATTGGTAGGAGTTGTTGTAAGCAAACTCAACCAATGGGAGGTATTGTTCCCAACCGCCCTTGAAATCAAGCATGCACATACGGAGCATATCCTGCTACATCTGGTTTACTCTCTCAGTTTGACCATCTGTTTGAAGATGATAGGAAGATATCAACTTCAATTCGGTCCCCAACGCCTCTTGGAAACTTCGCCAAAAGTGGGACACAAATATTTTATCTCGGTCAGAAACAATATTTAAAGGTACCCCATGAAGTCTAACGATATCCTCGATAAATAATTGGGCATAGCGAGCGGTATCGAAATCCGTACGTATGGGCAAGAAGTGTGCCGACTTTGTCAATCGATCGACAATCACCCAAATCGAGTCATAACCTCTCTGTGATCTGGGTAAGCCCGTAATAAAGTCCATCAA
The DNA here is from genome assembly GCA_949130495.1 of Sambucus nigra. NCBI lineage: Eukaryota > Viridiplantae > Streptophyta > Magnoliopsida > Dipsacales > Adoxaceae > Sambucus > Sambucus nigra. The sequence continues at coordinate 318,912,574 of OX422223.1, forward strand.
AATGATTTCCCATTTCCACACAGGAATCTCCAACGATTGCAACAAACCTGTCGGTCGCTGATGGTCGATCTTGCAATGCTCTGTTTGCTTCAAAATTTTGACTTGATGAATTGTGTTTGTGTACAATGGTCTGTTTGATCTATTTCCTTTTAACAGATATAATGTTAAGTATGACGCTGTGAGGACATAAATAGTGATGTCATTGAATTTTCCCTATATAAAACAATATTTATATGGAGTTAATAAGTTTATCCTATCAACCATGACATTATCACCTTCCTTTATAATTGTATGGTTTTTCTTGATGTTTGTAAGACACTCTATGCACCTGACATGTCCAGCTCTGCCTTTATTTTATCGGTGATTTGTTCATTACGTGGAGGTTTTTCTTATAACATAGACTTCATCTAAGTTTTTGTTCTTTATTTATATTCAATTTGTTCATATGATTCAGTGTGTGTTGTGATTCTTATTTGAGCTGTTCGTATGAGTCCACAAAACAATGTCATAAATCCCCCATTTCTCCATTGAAACCAATTAAGATGATGATGAAGACCTCTCTCTCTCTCTCTCTCTCTCTCTCTCTCTCTCTCTCTCTCACTCAGGTATGTTCTCTCTCCTCCAGCGAACTCTACAATAATCATTATTATAATAACTACTATAATAATTATTATTGTTATTATTGTTTGTAGTTCGTGCATGAGGAGATGATCAACTGATGGGTTGTGATGTTGTACAGTAGCTCCCGTTGTATGGATATTAGTGCCATTATATTAAAGACGGTGAAAATGAGATCTTTAGGGGGATGGAAGATAGGAAACCGGTAGATCTAGCATCTTCCATTTCTTTCTTTTTTCAATAGTGTTTTTATAAATCAAGATGATGTATGTTTTGTAATATTGAGAACTTATTTATTTCCTTTGTAAAATATTTATTTTAGTTGGACGCATTCTATACAATGTTATTTGGCGCTTGCAAAATGTGAAAACAACCAGAAATGAGTACTCCATATGTTATACGTATCGAAATAGATAATGATATTATATTTGAATCACAAGCTATTAGCTTTGTTGTTTATGTATCTTATTTCTTATATAGGGCGGATAATCCTATAAAAAAAAATGAAATTATGTCCAAAATTTTAAAATTGTTTACGATTATTTATTTTATATAAAAACATTAGACTTAAATCATACATGACTTAATATTTTGAAAAAAAATATTTTTTCCTTCAGTCAAAGGGCAATACGCTTAACTGTAGGATCTTGAATAGGCGGATGTCTGCTTGCTTACCCCCATATATGAAGAGGTTGTTCCTGTGTTTATAATCTGAGACCAATCATAGCTTTGGCAATGTCACTTTCCATCGCACAAAGGCACAACTTTATGCTTTTCAAAATTATCAGTGTGCCTTTAGGCACGGGCATACCCTAGTATATATATATATATATATAAAATCTACTTTGAGTCTGATTTGGATATGATTTTGAATATGGGTAATTTTGGGTTTGGTGTTTGTTCTGGGTATTTACCGGTTTTCTTGATTGCAGATTTGGTGGAGGTTCTTGGCTTGACGATGGTGGGGTGTAGAGTGGGTGTGCCGGAGGCCGAAGGTGAGGGGGATGAAGGTGGGACGATGGGTTTTTATGTGTGTGAGAGAGAGTTTTGTTTTTTGTGTGCGTGTTTTGGGGGGGGGGGGGGGGCGTGTCGGTGGTCGCCGGTGTGGGGGATGGGGTGCTGGATGTTTGGTTGGGTGGACACGGTGGAGGACGATGTGGGGGTGGGCTGTTCCTGTTTTTGAATTTTTTTGTGTGTTTTTAGATTTTAGCAATTTTTAGTTACTTTCTCTCATTTACTTAATTTATTAATTATATTCTTTTGTAAGATGTCAGCCTTGCACATGACCGTTAAGTATAAGGGACTTTGAATGGAAAATGTACAGAACTTGAAATCAATGTGTAAAGGAACTAAACCTAAAACGGGGTAATTTTGTACATATTGAAGTCAAAGAAACACTTTTAATTATCTTAGGGCAAACAAATTGTAGGTTATTACTGCCCTTGTTTTGTTACAGTTGATTTACTCTGGCTACACTTGCACAGAAGGATGGTTTTTCACACCTTGTATAACTGATCCGAGTTTAAGGTCAGAACCCTCCTTCATTTAAGTCCTTTAAATGCTATTTTTTCCTTTTTTTTTCTTATTTTATTTTCATTTCTTTACTTGTCATTGTATCGTAGTTGTCAACTTGTTCCATCAATATTTTATTGGTTTCTTTGATGTGTACTATGTTTTGTGTCATCCACATTTAGTAGAAAAGAACATATAAAAGAAGTTCAGTATATACAAATGAAAACCATGCATGCTCTAATAGCAACAAGGAAAGTAAACCTGTATTTTAACATTAAACAAATTCATTGATAAGGGCAACAATTTAATAGGCCCAAATTGCTCTTAGAGAGGGAGGGAGGTGGGTGGTGGGGGGTGCTGAGTAGCAGACTAACTAATTTCTAAAAAAAATCATAAAATTACTTTGTTAATATTGTTATTTTTGAATGTATTATATCAAAAATGTTTCTGAAAGTATATATTAGTTGACGAGTGACCACTCGGAACCTTACCCCTCCCCCCTCTTAGGGTATAAAGATATGAGTTAAATGAAAGCATGTAAATGATCAAATACAAAGGTATCTTGTATTGCATATATCGTCATTATTCAAAGTTTCTGGCCGAATGTATATATTTCCTGTTTGCCATGCATGTTATGAACATTACATCAAATCTAACAATTGGAATTATGAAAGTTTAATATGAAAATATATTACTAATGGGAATAAAACTTCTTATTCTTGGTGGAAGCTAAGTCCTCCTCGTAGATATGTGTGTCTATGTGTGTGCAGGGGCGTAGGTAAGTGGAGGGCTTGGCCGGGCTCAAGTCCGGGTCACTTTAAAAAAAAATAGTCTAAATTTTAAGGCCCAATACATCACAGCACACCCAACAAACAAAAAACTTAGTCCTCCCAACCAAACAAACCTCAATGATCCACTTCAAAAACAAAAAAAAAAAAAAACTATACGAACCATTATTTTGGGCATTATTTTGCGCCTATATTTTTTAATTAACATTATTTTTATTAATTTTAACTAAATACTCAAAAATAACCTCAAAAACATTCGCCTCGGGGGCTCCACCCCCAAACCCTCGGAAATCAATGTTAAGTCAGCCCACGCGGATATAAATTCCTGGTTACGCTCCCTGTGTGAGTGTTTGTATTTATGTTCAAGAATTATAATGCTTGAGGGGGGGCATTCTCTGTGTTGGAGATTGGCATGTCAGGCACAACACTTATATAAGTACTTCTAACAGAGTCCATTGTTATTCACTTAATTATTTGCATAGCTGCAAGGTTGTTTATATCACTTGGTTAATGAGCGTATTTACACATTTATCAGTTTTAGTTTTGCATACAAAAAAATTAATCTCTGAACTTGCACTATGTTTGCAAGTACCTCCTGAACTATTAATTTTTCAAAAAACTCCTTTAACCATTTCCAACTCTTACAAATAAGGTGATATTTGAATATTTTTCATAGTTCAGAGGGTTGTTTGCAACACGAGAGGTTTATATCTACAACTGAGGTAATAGTTTAGAGGGTTTCTTGCATTTTATCCTATGTGAGAGCGTAGAATAGTCCTGTATGTGTCTAAATTATGGGCACTGCTTGTCTTGTTAAATGTGTTTATGAGTCGGAACGAAAATTTGTTAGTCTCCAGAAACAATGGTAGTTTATGTATTAAATATTCATTTATTTATGTCACGTTTTTTTCCCCATCTTTTATTGGATATTTTGCTTGTATAGTCTAATTTCTGTGATGATCTACTCAACTCAACACGGCCTTTAACCAGTTATGTGGGGTTTGCTGCATGAATCCTATTATTCCATTATGTTATGTTTAGCTCAATGTCCTCGGTTGAACCACGTGATTTGTTAGTCCTTATTTTATACTTGCTTTAGTGACAAACTATTCATAGCTTTAACTCCATCAACTACCTTGTGGCTGCAGGGGTCTAAATAACATTTTAAGAATGTACGTCAAAAGGGTCAACTGCTCAGAGTGGCAACCGATTCTTGTCCCTTTAAGGTCAATATCGATTTTTTCACTATTCTATTTTTCGGGAACCAATGTCCGTATCTTCATACTCGTTCTAATCATTTAATTATTAGCTATCCTTTATTTTTTCCCACAACATTTCGTAAATCACACAAGTTTTTTCTTATCTTTATGCCCCAAAATTCATGGCTACATATTTCTTGTTATCAGTGATTACTAAAATCTATAATTATTTAATTTTTTGATAATTGTGTATCGTATGACCAAATAATATATTTCGCTTTCAGTGTTAGGGCTGTAGTTGCTCTAAATCTTCATAAATATGGAAATGGAAGAAATCCATGGGGTAATCCAAAGCCAGAGTATATGGAAAAGGTATTTGTAGCCAGATATATAGGCTTTTTTTCTTTTCTCGACTCTTGTTGTAGTAGGATATTTTCCTCCTAGCAATAATACTGTGCATAAGGGCATATATATACAGATAGGTGGGGGTAAACTAATGAGATCAGATATTAATGAACTCTATAGACGAGTTATCTATTGGAACAATACTCTTACCGATCTGTTAAGAACTAGTAGATCTATGCTAGGAGAAGTAGTAATTATTAAGTTTAAACATCAATCCATATGATGTCATTGCTTACATAAGTTGCATTAGTGGTTAATTAGTGTGTTAGGTAGAAAAATGTGGTTGTAATTTTTCCTTACTTGTTTAATGTGTGGCCTAAAATGTATTTGCCATGCTATAAATACCCCATGTCCTATGCTTGTATAATCATCCAAGAAGAAGTAAAACAATAAGGAAATTAGCATTTGTGTCTTAGTTTGAGTGTAGTAGTTCTTCTTTAAGTGTTTTGAAAGAGTGGTTTAGTGAGTACTTTCTTATAATCATTTCTTGCGAATATTAGAGTTTTGTACTCGATATTATTAACAATTGGTATCAGAGCGGGACGGTCGTGTACCAGTATTTTCGGAGTGAGTTTTCTTGAGTCGTGAGAAATTCGTATTCTGCAAGTTTGTATCTTGAAATCAGTCTTGTTTGGTATTATCAAAAATTTACCAACACGATGGGTGATCTTCAAGTAGTTGGAGGAATCAAGAAACTCAACAACCAAAATTACAATACGTGGGCGACATGTATGACGTCTTATATGCAAGGACAAGACCTTTGGGAGGTCGTTGGCGGTAGCGAAGTTGTACAACCGGAGGTTGATAACGCTAATGGAACTTTGCGAAACTGGAAGATTAAAGCGGGGAAAGCGATGTTTGCCTTAAAGATCACTATTGAAGAACAAATGTTGGACCACATCCGGGATGCCAAAACACCGAAAGAAGCATGGGACACTTTCACTATACTTTTTTCAAAGAAGAACGACACAAGACTGCAACTTCTCGAGAACGAGTTGCTATCGATGGCGCACCGCGACATGAGTATCACTAAGTACTTTCACAAGGTGAAGAAAATATGCCACGAAATTTTAAGTTTAGATCCAACAACTGCTATTGGTGAAACCAGGATAAAAAGAATAATTATCCATGGTATGAGGTTCGAATACCGAAGTTTTATTGCTGCTGTACAAGGATGGCCGACTCAACCATCACTTGTTGAGTTTGAAAATTTACTTTCCAGTCAAGAAGTTATGGCTAAGAAAATAGGAGGAGTCTCGCTGAAGGGTGAAGAGGAAGCTGTCTACACCAACAAAAGCAAAGGCTACTTCAAGCAGCATGTCGGAGGCGGATATAAAAAGGATAATGACAATGCAAAAAGTAATCAAGGAGAGGGAGGTTCTCGTCCAGGGGGAGCTTTAAAGAATCGTGGCTACGGTAGAAGATTTGAGGGCAAATGTTACAACTGCGACAAGAAGGGACATATGGCAAAAAATTATTGGTTCAAAAAAAGGCTTGCTGAGAGCAATGCTGCTACTTCCAATTCAAAGGAGAAAAGCGAAGATGATTGGGATGCTGAAGCATCTTTTGCTGTGAAAGAGGAGGAGTTAACTCTCACAGCCTTGACAGTTGAGCGGATCGACTATGATAATGATTGGATCGTCGACTCAGGCTGCTCAAATCACATGACGGGTGATAAACAAAAGTTACAGAGCCTATCAAAATATAAGGAAAATAGAGTTGTGGTAACAGCCAACAACTCAAGGTTACCAATAGCTCATATTGGTAAGACGGTAGTAGAACCTCAATACAGTTCTAACGAGGTGCTCCTTCAAAATGTCTACCATGTTCCAGGTATGAGGAAAAATATTCTTTCAGTGGCACAGTTAACATCATCAAGACACTTTGTCTTGTTTGGTCCATGAGATGTGAAGGTATATCAAGACCTCAAGATCTCAAGAATGCCAACAATGGAGGGACAGCGATTGGAGTCAGTCTATGTGATGTCAGCAGAGTCTGCATATGTAGATAAGAAAAGAAAAAATGAGACAGCAGATTTATGGCACATGCGATTGGGACACGTTAGCTATTCTAAGCTAAGCGTGATGATGAAGAAGCCGATGCTCAAGGGACTTCCAAAATTTGATGTGAGGACAGACACGGTCTGTGCGGGATGCCAGTATGGTAAAGCACATAAATTACCATACGATGAATCAAAGTTTAGAGAAAAGTAACCATTAGAATTAGTTCACTCTGATGTGTTCGGACCAGTTAAGCAACCCTCAGTTGGTGGGATGCGGTATATGGTAATGTTTATTGATGACTTCTCCAGGTATGTGTCGGTTTCCTTTATGAAAGAAAAATCTGACACATTCTCAAAGTTTAAAGAGTTCAGAGAGACAATTGAAGGAGAAGTGGGAAAGAAGATTATTTGTCTACGCACAGATAATGGAGGAGAATATACCACAAATGAGTTTTTCCAGTATCTACGAGACTGTAGAATACGTCATCAATTTACTTGTGCCAACACCCCCCAATAAAATGGAGTAGCAGAGAGAAAGAATTGACATCTTGAAGAAGTTTGTCGGAGTATGCTACATGCTAAGAATGTACCGGGAAGATTTTGGGCTGAAGCTATGAGAACTGCAACCTATGTGACTAACAAACTTCCTCAACCAAGGTTAGATTTTGTTTCACCTTTTGAGAAGTTATGGGACATGAAACCTATGGTTAGTTTCGTTTGAGTATTCGGCTGTGTATGCTATGTATTTGTTCCTAACCATCTACTTAGCAAGTTTGACAAGAAAGCTGTTAGATGTATCTTTGTGGGATACGACAGCCACAGGAAAGGGTGGAAATGTTACGATCCTACGACTGGAAGGTGTTACACGTCACGAGATGTGGTGTTTGATGAAGCATCTTCTTGGTGGTCCTTAGAAAAGGAGGTATTATCAAACTCGAAGGAATTTGAAGAAAAGATGCAACAAAAAATGGGAGAGCAGACTCCCCAAATCCTATCAAGCTCACACAAAGCTGAAGATTCATATGATGATGATAATATCAAGCAAGAAGTAACTCTGAATCCTTGGAAAACTGGTGTATATTACCAACCAGATGAAGAAGGTGGACCTAGTGAAACGGAAGTATCAACTCCACAATCACAACTCAGAAAGTCAACAAGAATCAGAAAGCCAAATCCCAAATATGCCAATGCAGCCATAGAAGAAGAATAGAGTGTAAAAGAACCTGATACGTTTGAAGAAGAATCCCAGAATTATGAGTGGATTAAATCCATGGAAGAAGAAATCAATGCACTGGAGCAGAATCAGACTTGGGATCTCGTACCGAAGCCAAGAGATGTGAAAGCCATATCATGTAAATGGGTTTACAAGATAAAGTGTCGTCCAGATGGATCAATTAAGAGATACAAAGGTAGATTGGTGGCTCGGGGGTTCTCTCAACAATATGAATTAGACTATGATGAAACATTTAGTCTAGTGGCAAAGTTTACAACTGTACGAGTCTTACTTGCACTTGCAGCCAACAAAGACTGGAATTTATGGAAAATGGACGTGAAGAACGCATTTCTTCATGGGGAGTTAGATCGGGAGATCTACATGATTCAACCAATGGGTTTTCATAATCAAGATCAACCTGAGCATGTCTGTAAGTTGCGAAAGGCACTCTATGGATTGAAACAGGCACCAAGGGCGTGGTATGGTAAGATTACTGAATTTCTAACTCAAAGTGGTTATTCAGTAACAACTGCAGATTCTAGCTTGTTTGTCAAAGCTAATGGAGGAAAGTTAGCTATCGTACTGGTATACGTGGATGAGTTGATCATAACCGGTGATGATGAGGTAAAAATTCTCCAAACAAAGGCGAATTTATCAGTTCTTTTCCAGATGAAGGAAGTTGGACAACTCAAGCACTTTCTTAGTCTAGAGGTTGATCGTACACAAGAAGGAATATTTCTCTATCAGCAAAATTATTCTAAAAATTTATTGAAGAAATTCAGGATGCTCGAATGCAAGCCAATCTCGACACTAATGGAACCAAATGGCAAGCTCTATGCACATGAAGGAAAAGATTTGGAAGATGACAGGATGTATCAACAATTAGTAGGTAGTCTGATCTACCTAACGTTGACTCGACCTGACATTTCTTATGTAGTTGGTGTGATGAGTTGGTACATGAAAAATCCAAAGAAGAATCATTTGGAAGCAGTTCAGCGAATATTGAGATATGTGAAGGGTACAACTACCTATGGTATTTTGTATAAGAAAGGTGAAGATTGAAAGTTAGTTGGATATTGTGACACTGACTATGTACGAGATCACGACACTCGTCGATCAACTACCGGGTACATGTTTAAGCTTGGATCTGGAGTAATTTCTTGGTGTAGTAAGAGACAACCGACGGTATCTTTGTCAACTAAGGAAGCAGAGTATTGAGCATCAGCAATGGCAGCTCAAGAGAGTACGTGGTTAATACAGTTAATGAACGATCTACATCAACCAGTAGATTATGCAGTTCCGTTGTACTGTGATAACCAGTCGGCAGTTCGTTTGGCGAAAAATCCAGTCTTTCATGCCAGAACTAAACATGTGGAAGTAAACTATCATTTTATCAGAGAGAAGGTTCTACAAGAAGAGATTGAGATGAGACGAATCAAGACAGATGATTAAATTGCGGACTTGTTTACGAAAGGGTTGAATGCAAGCAAGTTCGAAAACTTTCGTCGTCAGTTCGGTATGGTGAAAGGAATGAGAGTAGATGTTGAGGGGGAGTATTAAGTTTCAACATCAATCCATACGATGTCATTGCTTACATAAGTTGCATTAGTGGTTAATTAGTGTGTTAGGTGCATTAGTGTGTTAGGTAGAAAAATGTGGTTGTAATTTTTCCTTACTTGTTTAATGTGTGGCCTAAAATGTATTTGCCATGCTATAAATACCCCATGTCCTATGCTTGTATAATCATCCGAGAAGAAGTAAAACACTAAGGCAATTAGCATTTGTGTCTTAGTTTGAGTGTAGTAGTTCTTCTTTAAGTGTTTTGAGAGTGGTTTAGTGAGTACTTTCTTATAATCATTTCTTGCGAATATTAGAGTTTTGTACTCGATATTCCCAACAGTAATGTGAGGATCACGGGCATGTATATGAATATAGTATATATGTATAGAAAGAAAACCTAGGAAAGGCTCATTACTATTTGAAGTTTATGGGACTTGAAGGGTCCGTTTGATTGACGTTGATTTATTTTCCATGGAAAATACTTGCTTTTGTTCATTTTTTACTTTTGTGATGCTTGAGTTCATATACATTCTATTAAAAAAATACTTATAAATATAAAAAGTACTCCATACTTTTATCATTTTCCATGAAAAATATTTCTTACCCACCACTCCTAAAGAATTTATTTCCACGGAAAGCTCTAAAAATAAGACCAGACCACTCCTATCTTAATCCACTCATTTTCCAACTTCTCATAAAAATAAACTATTTCCAATCACTATCCAACTTTGTAACAAACAAAACCAAAAGTGTAAAATTTTAAGGAAAAAATTCACGAGCGGCGTCGAGGAGAGATGTGATAATAAAATCATTCCCAACAGGTATTTAGACGGACAAAGATGATAACCAAGCTCACTGACCTTATTTAGCCTTTTCTTAATGGTTTATTTTTTAATTTTCTCTTAGTATGAAGGAGTTTGCACAATTTATGGAGTTGTTTTTATCGAATATTTTGCTGCTATGAGATTTGTATTTGTCCCCCCCCCCCTCCATTTAAAAAAAAGGAGAAAACTGTAAGAGTAATTGGTATGTAAATTGAACAAATATTACTTGTGGCTTCACATGTCAAGGTTGCATTCCTCATAAAGCTTCGATACTACAACCATTTTCATACATGTTTATTCTCTTATGTTTTTATTTTACTTGTTTATTATTCCATATTTCTTAGAACATTTTAATGCTAGATTTACTGATTATCTATATTGATTGAGTAGATGAACTGATGCTACCTGTTTTATTAATATAGCTTTGAGAGGTTATGTCATCTAAATATGTTTTTCTTTACTTGATTTATTAACTTTCAGAAAGGCTTTGTTGAGACTCATTCTGATGATGGTCTCCTATAAGTATTTGGCCTAAAACAAGGATGGCACGCTTCATTTGTTATGGTTGAACTTATCTCAGCCAAACACATTGCCCATGTACTGCAAAGTTATGATGAAAATTTCTTATTTTTTATTTTAGTTAGTCGTGATATACATTATTCCGATGGTCATCTTCATTGTCTTTCACCACCAGTTTCGTTCCAACATTGTCCATTTTCTGTTTTGATGTAGTTTATGTTTTCAGAAATTTTTCTCTCAACAACATAAATTATTGGGGAAAGCTATGAAAACCTTTTCTATTTCTGAATGCAAAATAGCCCCAAACTAAACATTTTATTGCAAGGATTCCCCTTGGGAAACTTTTTGTGATGCACTTTCGAAACACATAAGGGGTCCTTGCAACAATGCATATAGTTCGGGGTACTTTTTGTTTTGGTCGCCATTTAACCCAGTTTTTTTAGACATTGAGATCTTTTAACAACTTTTGAAGAGAAACAAAGGCATTGCCATAGTTTTTCAATTGTAAACACAAGTGTTGATCTAACTTCCTTCATTCTTACTCTTTGGTATACTAATCAACTCTATATTTTCCAGGCTACAGCCATTCGATTCGAGTTTAGAGGTGGAGAGTGGAAATAGGCTTTTATGCAAATGGACGGGGAGCCATGGAAACAACCTATGAACAAGGATTATTCAAATTTTGTGGAGATTAAGAGGGTACCATTTCAATCACTTATGATTAATGGAGAATAACATCTTTCTCCATCTCAGTTCTAGGGACCTTAGATTATCTGTGAATGCTTAGTCTAAATGTCCATGTAAAGCATATTCCTTTTCTCAGTGCTTCTAATTTTCGTCATCTAGGTACTTTTGTGAGAAGTCCATTATTTGTAGCCATAACTAATTTGTATTATATCCTTCTATTCTGAAATTAGATAGAAGGAAAGGGACTAAAAATTGTTATCTTAGCTTTGGAATGAGATGAGAAATCTTGAATATTAAAGGCTTTAAGCCATGTGCAGGTATTGTAAATCTAAACTAGAGTATTTGATCTCCAACTCAAGATTAGTCAGATAAAATCAACTTTGGTATTTGGTTAATTTTGTTGTCAATGAGAACAATCATTCGTCAAAGTAGAATTTTGTAGTAACATGAGTCGGTGTTGAATGGAATTATAGTACAATTACATAGAATTTTGGATCAATATGAATATGTTTTTTTGTTACTTCTGAATATAATTATTTTTTGGTTTGCATGTTCAATATCGGTTTCATAAAAAAATAGTGAAAAACAAAATAATGGATAGACAAGTTTGTTATACGAGCTTGACCTCAGTTTAGACCTGCTTAAACGGTTGTCATGGATTCCAATTAGAGCATATGGGTCTATATTTAAGCTCAAGTCAATAAAGCCTAAAAAATCGAGTCCAATGAACATATAGAAAAATAAATAATCTACTTTATCAAACACAACACAAAGATATGTGGTCCATCCTTAAATAGTTGTGCGAAGGTAACAATGGAGTTCATTAGCTCTAAGGCAAGAAGGATTACAATCATCTATGAGTATCTCAATAAAGAAGGTGCAATTTGGCCTTTCTCCATATTACCATATCTCCTTATTCCATGGTATTTACACGAGGTATCTTATATTAGGAGGCTTAGGAGTGGTATACTTCCCTCGTTGGGATTTATTCTTGATTGTACATCCTTATTCTATATTCTATCAAACCCCTAATTTTGACATCCCTTCTCTACTCCACGATTTTTACGATCTAAATTAGGCAGGTATCGTACCAAATCCCACCAATCAAATTACTTTTTCGAGAAATACGATACATTTAAGTCATACAAGACTATTCAACTTTCATGCAGTCAAACCTACTCTCATACGAGCTCCTAGTGGTTCATTCATCTGACCGTAAACTAAAGTCACTTTTGATTTCCAAATAATATGGATGTAGAAGATGCTACCTGTACAAATGGATCTTATATATATTGCGTAATGAAGTACCACATAGGTGGATATATAGGGATCCAAATTTGCGAAATTATTTGATATCTGAGATGAATCTATTATTTCGATTTGTTACTTATTTTGTTATTGAATTGAGTTGTGTATATTTCAATACACATAAAGAGAAAAATCCTTTATTGGCCCATAAACTGATCGTCTGAATTGCATGTGTTAAGTATGTCGCCAATGCTTTGGACATAATAAAAAAATTCCCCTTTTTTCTTTTGATATATCCGGGCTGATGAAACTAATTACTCGTTTCGCTGAGTACGCTAGTAATCAATTTCTAACTCTTATTATGGTTTGAGGATCGTCCAGTTCCTGTAGAACCTATAACTAAAATACCCCTAACAGGGGATAAGGGAGGATTACGAAAGTCATATTGATTGCAAGAGGTAATTCTGATTGGTCAATAAAAATCAATTTCAATGCTATTTTTTTCTTAGTTTAGCTCGTGACAATTGTGGCCTCTCGGGAGAATCGGTTAAAAAAGCACAAGAGAAAAGCCTATTGACTAGTGATTGTGAGCCCCCAATTCTTGACTGGAGGGAACAACAAAGGTTTAGGTAAATATTTAACGCGTTCCTCGACCAGAGAAGTCATTTTTAGAAGAGAAACTATGCATTTTTGGGACCGACTCTATACTTATTTTGTTTCTAATTTAGTAGTTTGGCCTATCAATATTCATGCTAATTATAATTTATTGAGCAAATGTTCAACTTCATTCCTTTTTATAATTTTCAAGTAGTTCGTTTCTTTGTGAACATGTGTATATAACAAAAAATGAACCACGCCTAAAATTGGACCAAGTTCTAACTGTTCAAGTTGCAGTGATACTACTGGAAATGACAGTTTCAATATTGCCCATACACAATCCTTCGTATAGACGTTGGGGAGGGGAACGAACGAGCGAGGGGGATCATGATCGGCCACGTGGCAGATGTTTCGCTTATGGGGGAATCTCACGACCTCTTTTATAATGAGAGTCGTAAGGTTCACCTAAAAGCGGTGCAGAGGGTGTAATTGTATAACAATTACATGCAACTCAACCTAGTTGGGTTGAGTTTCTCAATTGCCTTTTTAATCAACTTTGATTCAAGATTTTGATTTTATTCATTTCTCATACATTTCAACAAAAAATTAAAATATCTACCTAGTTAAATTTTAAATTATATGTTGTTCCCAAATCACATTCATTTTCAAAATTTGATATCACCATGTTCATACACAATTCAACACACATATCCAATTAAAAAAGATCCAAGTACCCAATTAAAAAAAAAAACTATTGAGATAAAATTTATGAACATGTAAACTATCGAGGTACAGTTTTATTTATTAAATTAATATATTAATTAAAAAAATATCAAATCTTTTTATTTTTATATTTTAATAAATAAAAATATCTTTTTATTAGAAGAAAACATTTTTTTGTCCCATTTTTTATTTATTAAAAATAACAAAAAAAAGGTTCTTTTGTTCTCTTTCCAACTTAGTTTTTATATATTAAAAAAGGCAAATTTTTCTTCTCATTTCTTCGCCCCTTCTTATATTTGTTAAAAGAAACATTTTTTTCCCAATTTTTATTTATTAAGAAAAACCCCTAATTTTATATTTAAAAAATGAGTTATTCATCACTTTCCTCACAGTTTTTTATTTATTAATTTTTGTTGTTCTTTCTTTCACCCAATATGTATTTACCGTTTTTCTTCTCTTTTTCCTCCCAATTTATATATAATAAAAAAATGAAAAACTATTTTTTCCACCTTTTGGTCGTTTTTTATATATTAAAGAAAATAAAAACTCCTTTTTATGTCCCAAATTTTTAGTAAAAAATAAGAAACTATTTATTTTGTTCTCGCTTTTGACCCTGTGTTTATTTATTAAAATAAAACTATTTTTTCTTTATTTTTCCTTCCCATTTTTTAAAATTAAAAATAAGAAAAAATGTATTTGTATTACATAGATAAAAATTGGAGAGGCGGCTTTAGGTTTACATGGGGTGAGAAGAATATTTTTAAAAGAGTAATTAAAATATATTTAGTACGCACATTGGTGTGATGAGCTGACGAAATCAATGGGTGCAAACAAAAAACTCTATAAAATTAATATTGATCAGAGATCTGTTAGTAGATATCTCTCCTTCATATTCCTCTCTTGAAGTTGTTTTTCTTAGCTTAAGTACTCACATATATATATCTATTTAAGGGACAATTTTTTTTTAAATGATGAGATTAAGTAGAGGGGAGATAGAGGCATATGATCAATTTTGGAGTTCAAAATTGCTAATATTCTGGTGGAATCAGACCCGTGATTTGCCCACACGGGTAATGGATCCTAATCCATTTCATTGGATTAATAGTATTAATATCTATTTTTTTTCTGCATATAAATATATCATAGATTTGATAGCCCAAATGATTATCTCCTATTGAGGAGATGGAAATGGTGTCCATAATAGATGGTTAGGCTACAAAACTATATTAATCTCTAAGTGGAGATAATGCCTAAACAACTATCAAATGGAAGACATAAGTCTCCTCATTTATTTCCTTTAAAAGGCAACATAAGGCGATGGTTTTAAAAGCACTCCATAAGAGTAGAAAGACCATAAGAACAAAAGGTAATTGGATTTTTCATACTAAGATTAATCACCAAGAGAACCTTGAATTTGTATTTGTAGATTAGGAGTAACTCTTATAGACAATACAACAAAACTCACGAGTACAAGTCGTACACAGAACCGGTCTCGGATTCAAGTTCGCACAAGACCGTAACAACAAATCAGTACTCGAGTCAAAACATTTGCATATTGGATAGGATTTGAATCCTTATAATATGTGCTATGTGCTCGTATGATTAATTATTCATTGGTATCAGAGATTGAACGTGTTGATTCACCATTTGATTGCACATTTATTATTTTTCGATAAATCTTTTATAATCCCAAAAATTCTATATTTTCAAAGTTCCTATAAAATTATGATATAAATATATGTTATCCTTCATGATGCCACAATTCCAACGATATAGAGAAAGTTAAAATCAGAGTTATAACAAATGATATATGAATTTTAGAAGTTTTAGTTTTCATAATGGACACCCATTAAACATTCCATATAATAATTTCGATCCAAATTTGAGCTCTACCTTAATGAGTTTAAAATGGGATTAATCGAAATATTTTTGCATAATATTTTTCTATCTTGCGAGATGGTTCCAATGATATATGATCATTTTTTTGATAAATAGCGAGTGAGATATAAACTCTCAAACTTAGCTCCTTGAAATAGCAAAATTTGAAAATTCTGGGTTTATGATTAGCGAGGGTGAACAATATTTTTTTGGAACTTTACATGCTATTTTGAAGGGATTTTGGTCAATAACAATTTAATTTCTTTGTAGATATTTGTTCAATGTCACAAGGGCTTTAAAACAATGCATAGTACGTGGTTTTTGGATAAGTATTGATGGAGATATGGTCTCCTGAACAAGGCCACTCAAAATCGCAAATCTGAGATTTTTTTTAAGATTATGATGAACAATTAAAACTTTGAGATATGAATACTTAGGATTATTTTTTGAGGCTCGGTAACAAATCCTTTTTATATGTTTTTGAAGTTCTAGATTCAATGGTGTTGTCTGTATTTTGAAATTAGTTACGAATGTTTAATTATTGATTAGTTGTTAATTACTTTTATATAATAAAATTTTCATTTGAATCCAACAGCCTTGTATGTTTATTGGTATTGTCCATAACATGAGATAGCTTTTGTAATTATCAATCTCCATTTGTTGAGAATTTATTTCTTTACATATTCGACATTGTTTTTGAATACCGGAAGACATGGTAAAACATATGCAATTTTATTTTTGGCTTTGCGTGGATGAAAGATAAAATATGGATTAGTCCATTAACATAAAATTTATATACGCATTATTTCAAGAGACCAATTATGATTTATTTGTGCATGGGTTAATTTATTGAATTCTTGCACTATTTATGCATGATTTATTTTGACCACCCTATGCTATTGACCTTTTTGGCTTTCTCCCTTAAAAGGTAGGTGTGGAAAATTCATCCACTTGAAGGACTAGGTTATGTGTTTGTATGCTCAAATGGATGATTTAAAATTGACAATTAGATGAGCTTGTGTTTGCTTGTGTATTATTGTTTAAGGGCGTCCTTAAATAAGCGTGCAATCAAGACATCCCCATTTGACGTATTCGTAGATAAATTGTATAGGATTTATTATTATTCTTGATGTAATAATTATGAGGATATGGTTCTATTTATTCATTTTGTAAGGGAAAATTTTCTATCATTGCCCCTAGTATTTAGGTTTTATCGAGTATGGCATATCCTGTTACTTCCGTCATGGTACTTCACGTTCTCACGTTCAAGAAGAGGGATCCTATTATCAAAGCATCATGAAGTGCATCTCCTACGTGCGCTAATTTATCTTCAACATGCTCCACGTCATCACATAATATTGTATATTTGTTGCTTTGGTTTTTGTGAATTTTTTACATAGTATTGGGAGATTTTCATAAAATGATCTTTTACAAAATGAGGTAGTTTTTCGAATAGCTTTTAGAACTTCGTTCAAACGACATGGAAATATCGTTTTCCATCTCGTTCAAAGGTTATTTGATGAAATGTTCATACGAGGTTCGAACGAGATCATATTGTTTTAATTTTTTGGATAGTTAGAAATGAAATCAACTTCATTTGAACGAGATGGCAATCTCATTAGAACGACATTGAAGTTTCATTTGAACGATCCTATGCCGCATCGAGTTTTATGTACGCCTATAAATGCCTATTTTCAATACGTTTTTTTTGTTAAGACTTTGCATTTAAGAAAACTGCAAACCTGCTGCAAAAATTCTTCACTTTGAAAAGGGAAAGTATTTTTTGATTCACTCAATCTCTCCAATATAATTTTGCGAATCATCTTTGAAACTCAAATCACTTATGTATTGCATTTACAATTGTAGGTAAGGAGTCTCTATTGTTGCTCTTGTGATTCTTACGGGAATCATTGCTGAAAGAAGACTGCGGTCTTTATGAGACTTGAGACAACCCTTGTTGAAGAAGACGAAGGTCATATGCGAGAGATTCATAAGGTTGTATTTCACTTCTAACATTGCAAGTTATGATTTGGAAACTGTATTAGTGAAATAAAAGGTTTTGCCCCTTTGGGGATTTTTCCTGAAATTTTGTTTCCTTGTATGCTTTATCTACTTAGTGTTTTAAATCATCTAGATGCATGTTTTAGGATTTAAAGGAATTAAAATTTGTTTATGGGATTTATATCTAATTAAATAAGTTACACCATGAGAGAATTGTGGACTCCAAAATTGGTATCAAAGCGGGTTTCACCAAACTATCGCGAGATCCTTTTTTAGCAAAATTTTTCTTTTATATCAATTGTTTTGAAAAATCACAAATTTTTTGATGGAGAACTTATATAATAGGATACTAATTTTTGATGGATCGAACTATACCTATTGGAAAGACCGTGTGAGATCCACTTTAAAAGCAATAGATAAAAGGATTTGGTTAGTTTGTGAAAGAGGGTGGACTGCTCCCACGATCACAGTTGAAAATGTCATAAATCCTAAACCCGTCTTAACCTGGACCGATGAGGAATTTAGGTAGAGTACCTATAACTCTCGCGGCCTTTGTGCTATTTCTAGATCCATCATCCCTGACGGGTTTCAATGTATCATGACGTGCACTACATCTAAGGAAACATGGGATATCCTCCAGTTAACACATAAAGGAACGAACAATGTCAAGGCGCCGAAGCTTCGAAATTTGACAACCCAATTTGTGACCATCACTATGTTAGAGTCTGAGAGTTTCGATGAATTTTATGCTAGGTTGTCGGACATCGTAAACACTAGTTTTAATTTGGTTGAGAAAATTCTAGAGACGAGGGTCGTTAAAAAGATTTTGAGGTCACTACCCACCCGTTTCATTCCTAAGGTTATCGTGCTTAGTTCTCTAGGGATTTCAGACACTCTTAGGTTAGAAGAACTAGTAGGAGACCTTCAAACTTATAAGATTGATATGTTACCTAAAACCATTATACGTAAGGATATAGGTGTGACAACCCGCGATCCGAGATAAGGTGTGGCCAGCCCGATACTCAGGCGTTACAGGAATCATGGATGGATATCATTCTTAGCATCAATAAAATAAACTAAATATACGGAAAAATCACCCAATAAATCAGAAAACGGGTTGCCAAAAAGTGTAAAATTTTAAAATGCAGTTAAGAAAATTAAATTTAAACAACCCGATCTGATAAGCAAGTGGACTTCCACAAGAATATATGTAATACAACTAAAACGAATGTATACAAAAGGATCCAATAAGCTGTCGGTCCACAGCAACATACAACGAAGTACAACAATTTAAATATCTTACATAATACATTCATTAATCAAATACAAAAGTTTGGGCCACATGCCCGAGTGTAAGACCCGATCATATCTAGAACACAAAGATGAAAGCGTCTAATACAATGTCCTGTAATGACCCGCAAGATCTTATAACTCGTCGAAAACAATGGAATGGGAATATCAAAACGGGCGTCCTTGTGGTGGAGCACCTGAGCGGATACAATTATATACACAACAAGGAATGTAAACCGGTTAGGGCCGGGTTCTATATGATCACCAAAATAAAAAGCATGATAGAATTGAATAGTTATGCAAGAATGATAAGGATGATAAAATGGCATGTTATCTAGAATGTAAAGCCTACATTACAATTTAAGGCAATTTAACTAAATGATGAAATAAAATGTCATGCACATAAAAGAAAGAAAAGTAAATAACTTAAATTTAAAACCTTTCCTCATTTACCAAATTTCCATCATCTTTTATATTCCTTAGTAGGAATAAAACCATTTATTAACTTCCATAGTTAATTTTCTTTCCAAATTATCTTTCCATTCCTTATTAGGAATACCATCAATATCAAGTGCTCTTTATGGCACATTAATTTCAATCCCGTGCTCTTTATGGCACGTATCCATGCTCTTTATGGCATATAACCATCAAGTCCCACTTGATGCAGAAAAGTTATATTCATATACATATAACGATTCTAAGACCGACCCTCTGAGTTTCCCCATTGGGCGCCCCCCTAAATGACCATCATCTTATAGGAGCCTATCAAACAAGGCAGCCTGGGACCATAACGCAACGTTGGGAAGTGACCATATGCCTGCGGGAGAGTCAGGACCACACTCGAAATATCCTCACCAGCGCAGAAAACATATAAAAACCCCGCATATGGCCTAGGGCTATATCCACCCTGCATTCATTAGCCAGGGGGCATCACCAAGCGCGCGAACTTCCCTTATGATGTCATTTAGAGAGGTGTGTTTAAGTAAATTAACATTTACCATTTTAATCTCATTTCATTATCAATGACCATTATCAATTTTCCATTTCCAATATCCATGAGTGTGGTTCTTTTTTTTTATTCGAACCTATCATTTTTAAACAACTGGGTTCATTTTATTTTAACCAATCATCATTAACACAATTTAGGTTCATTTTAGTTGAACCTATGATCTTTAAACCATTTGGGTTCATTTTATGCGAACCTAATTCCCATCGAATATTGTCACTAATATTCCTCAAATTTCAAGTTCCGGCTTAGTCTCCAAATAGACATTATATCCTACAATTCCTAAAGGTCATCGGATTCCGATAAGCCCTTAAGTTTCCAAGCATGGGAATTTAACTTCCTAACTTCAAAAAGTTTGAATAAAATAAGAAATGCCTTAACATTTCTTTAAACACCTCGGGAAATAAACCCTAGATGACCCAATTCTAATCTAGGGTAACGACCAAACTCAACTAATACTCTAGGACTCTAAGTTTACTACTTTGAAGAAGGTTACTAGGTCCTAAGCCTAAAGAAAAAGATCAAAAATTAAAAAGGAAAATGACTCAAAACTGCAGGACACGAATCGATTCGCCCTAGGGGCCGAATAGATTCGCCCCAGCGAATCGATTCGCTCTGAAAGCGAATCGGTTCGGATGAAAATTTCAAGTTTATGCATTTGTCGAATCAATTCGGCCTTAACCCGAATCAATTCGGGAACACAGACCTGGGAAGCTACTTCTATACGAATCGATTCTCCCTAGGGGCCGAATCGATTCGCCCCTGTGAAAAGGCCAAGTTTGGCTATGGAGTTCCAAACTCCAGATTTTCTCCCAAACCCAAAACCAACCCAACCAAGATCATGTGCTGCAAATTTCTACACCAAAAATACCTCTAACTACCAATATCAATATTTTCTATCATCCCATTCAATTTCCAAGGGTTAATACCCATAAATCAAACAAAACCCTAAAATAATGAAACACAACAAATTCATAACTATCACAACTAATTATTCTCCTTAAATCATATAATAGCAAGTAGGTTACTTGCCTTGGTCATGCAAAGGCATATTTGATTTGGTGTAGGCAATGATCCAAGCTTGAATCTCCAAATCTCTCATTTTCTCCCAAAGATCTCTTCCTCTCTCTATCCTCTCTAGGGCTCAAATGTGAAATGGAAGAATATAAATAGAGTAGGGGACTTAAACGTGGCTTAAGTCTAAAATTGTCCACTTAAATGACCAATACACGATATAATAAATCGCAACAACACATATAAGTCATAACCAGTTAAAAGAGCCCGAAATGCCAAAATACAATATGGCACTTATTTTGACTGGCTCGCACCTACCGGGACTAACTACACCCTCCAAATTATCATTTGGAAATTTTATAACTCATTTTTATTTCCGGTTTCTCATTAAACCTAAATGTCATTTTAATTCTTATGACACCATAAATCACAACATGGATATTTTTACCTACTCATCAGATAATCATTCAACATTTCAGCAAATATTAACCTTTTTCATATTAAATTAATATTTACTTAACATCCCTCATTTTATAATTAATTACTACACATACTAAATAAATATAAAATAGGCTTTCAAAAGAGAGGGTTGTTATATACTCCACCCCTTATGAGGGAATTTTGCCCCCAAAATTCAAGCATACCCCGCAAGAAGAGATGCAAATACTTTTCCTGCATGTCATCCTCATGATCCCATGTCGATTCCCCGATACTAAGGTGATTACAATACATTCTAACCAAGGTACTACCTGCAGTTTCCATCACCACTCTCCACGCTGTAAGATAACAACCGACTACATCTCATAAGAACCGTTAAGTTGCAACTACTTCAAAAGAAATGTGCCTAAGGGCACCATCACATCTCTTGTACTACTTTACATGAGAGATATGGAACACGTCATGAACTTACCGCAAACTATTTAGTTAAAGCAAGTTAATAGGTTACCGGACCCACCTTAACATTTATAGGAAAGGTACAACATAACGCAGTGCAAGTTTTCCTTTTCTACTCGAAACGCTTAATGCCCTTCATAGGCGATACTCACACCAACACTTGGTCCACCGACCCAAATCTCCAGATACCTTCTCCCCGCATCGACTTAGCTCTTTCGTCAATCTTGGTTATACGAATGCGATTTCAAATGAACTCAATTTTTGAATAAGTATCTCGGATCATTCCAGGTCCGAGAGGCTTATTATCTCTCACTTCTAACCAACAAGCGGGAGATCAACAAGGCCTACCATACATGGCTTTTTAAAGCGCCATCCCGATAGTGAATCGATACATATCATTATAAGAGAATTCAACTAGTGGGAGACACTGTTCCCGACTACTCTTGAAGTCAAGTACGCACCTAAAGACCGTATCCTCCAACATGTGGTTTACCCTTTTTGGTCTGGCCGTCTGTGGAGGATGATAAGAAGTGCTTAACTTCAATTTGATTCCCATGGCTTCTTAGAAACTTGCCACAAGTGGGAAATGAAAATCTTGTCTTAGTCGAAAACTATAATCAAAGGCACCCCATGCAGTCCAACTAACCCTTCATGCTCGGCCACCAATACTTCCAGCGCACAACTTAACACATAAGTCGTTACCCTGATGCACCGCAACCCTAGAACCATGAGATTTCTCCATATCTACCCTTCTTAAGTCCTTCTCATCTGGAATGAAATCTCCTGTGGAAACACACCCCACCCTCAAAATCAATAGAGTAGGGTACTGTCCCCTCAATCAATAACTTGTGTATGTGGCTTTAAACCACCATTGTCTCTCCTACAACATCTTGCGACGAACTGTTGCTCACACGCAAGACTAAATTCTTCCCAGGAAGTAGTAATTCCCTTTCCTATACAGCGATCACCCCCACGATGAATTTTAATTCAAGCGTGGGATAATGCTCCTCACAGGTCTTAGCTTATGAGGCACATAAACCATAGGTCTATGCTCCGCATTATTACTCCCCATCCTGGCAGAG
Organism: Sambucus nigra; assembly: GCA_949130495.1. Taxonomy (NCBI): domain Eukaryota; kingdom Viridiplantae; phylum Streptophyta; class Magnoliopsida; order Dipsacales; family Adoxaceae; genus Sambucus; species Sambucus nigra. Next base: position 318,935,634 of record OX422223.1, read on the forward strand.
AATTGTCAATTTAATCCACCCTCGATCTTAACAACATGGCTCAGGGGTGTGAGTCAAAACACCCCGTGTTACCTCCGTAACACACTATCTACGAGAGGCCTCATCTCCTTCGTCCCACTTACCACACCTCTCGAAATCTCACACTTCTCGTTACTAGGAAACAATCCCTCTTAGAGTTAACACACAAATTATTCGTGGTCAATTCACGATAACCCTCCTAAACTAACCTCATATAAACTAAAGGCCTTATGTCCAAACGATCCTAAAGTCTATCTACCTAGTGCCCAAAACCTTTCTCAACTCCCGACATTTTCTCAGTTTCGTGCGTGGGACGTCTTGCCGAAGCGAAATCCAGACAAGGAACCCTCCCATTAAACTACTACCTCGCATTGTCGGTCATCAAGATATATAGGTCTAAGACACATGTTCGGGACCGAAAATACCTTACTTATATACATAACAATTTAAATAACTGAAGAGTTAACAAATCAAACATTCACTTTTTATAAAGCCTTATAACTCATATATATATACCTTTTCAAATAACCCTCTTATCTAGGCATAACCCGAAGTCTTAATTAGACTTCGTATCCCAGTCTCCCTCACATCATTTAGAGGAGAGAACTGTATACAGTGCTTCTATATCGCACTTTAATAGCCACTAATCACTCTTCTACGTGATTCTCGGCTAAACCTTTCCACCCATCTCTTAACCAACAAAAATAAAATAAAAATAAAATGGAATTAAGTAAAAGAATAAAGAACAGCATGACTCCACTTCCAACGTCGTTGAGGTTCATGCGTGGAGCGTCCCGCAAAAGCGGAATCCAAACAAGGAACCCCTCCTATAGGCTACTACTCAACTTTGTTGGTCGTGGGGATAAGGCATACCAATCACATACAATGCAAACAAGCACTCAATCACACCATCCCAATAATACAACAAGTAATAAAAACCTCCTACTTACCTCAACCACCCCTATAAAATCTCAACCTGTATCCAAGAGAGACATTATAGAATAACTAGTTCCGTCCTGAAACTAGAAATAAGATAGCCTCACAATTTAATTGCTTGCTATCACCTCAATCAACCCAAAATATCTTTACTTGTATAGTACCCATCATACAAGTAGTACATAATGTACATAGTAGTTAAGGGAAAACATAACATCACTCACTTTATAATGAGTGAGAGAAAATATTAAACTTCCCTACCAAGGAAGTCATATAATTACTCTATCGATGATATCGTCAATATTACCATAAGCTCGAGGTACGCACCCGAATCTATCGCAGATACGATACCACAAATCTTATCCTAAAGAATACACCACCTACTAATAAGGTGGAATTCTCGCCAACATAATTGCCAATCACTCCAGGTTCATACCAATGATTCTTAGACTCCATATTCTAGTCTCATACGATCTAACATTACTTCCATCAATTTACCAACTAGGCACTTTATCTTTTCCCTTATTCTCCAATCAACATGATGAAGATGCATGGTTCTTCCACGTCATAACCATTGTTTCGCCCCTAGCTACCAAATAATTTTTCCACGTAGTCCCTCTTACTTTCTCATTAAAAGAGAACACGCATCTCGGCCTCCTCTTACTCAGTTCAATGAAACCTCCCCAGGTGGATATCCACCAATAGGGTTTCATGAACACTTTTCCTTCAGAAGTGTTAACGACACTTATTCTGGAGCTTATCACTCCATCAAAGGATTCTTCCTTCCTTATGCTAACTTTATTTAGGTGCACGACCTCCCTAACCGTACAACTCTTTATTCACGTGTCGGTATCTGATCGAACTTCACATGAACATTTGAGGATCCACCTTCCCCTCCTCCAGTTGTCCCAGAATTACTTTCTATAGAATGTATCTACCGGGTTCCTTATTGGGCAAAACTTTCTACTCCCAGAAATATGGTGAATACGTTCCCACAATTTCAACACTACTCCTACGGGTGAAGGATTTTCCTCCATCCTACTTCTGGACACTTTTCCACTTTACTTTAACATCGCTTGAAATCTCAAGCTTAGTACCACCCTCTACTTCTAGCGGTGCTTGGAAAACTAGATTTACAGTAATTAGTAGTCGCAGTAACAAAATATAAATATGCTACAAAAAGGAGACCGACTTCCATAGCGGTCCTCATCCCCGACCACAAATTACAGTTCCTCCTAGTTCCATAAATTGACACTTTCACCACAACCTTCCCTGGCGCCCTTCTTCAATCAACCTAATATTCTCACACGAACGTATAACAGATTCTATGAGTTCTACCTCATGGAAGAAGAACGAAATCTCACTAGAGAAATCAACATTTTTAATCCTAAGGCTCTATGTCAATTCACAAGCGATGATGAAAACGTAACGCGCTCACACGGATTCCTAAGGACTCTAGAACCTGAGGCTCTGATACCATCTGTGACAACCTGCGATCCGAGATAAGGGGTTGCCAGCCCGATACTCAAATGTAACAGGAATCATGGATGGATATCATTCTTAGCATCAACAAAATAAACTGAGTATACGGGAAAACCACCCAATAAATCAGAAAACGGGTTGCCAAAAAGTGTAAAATTTTAAAATGCAGTTAAGAAAATTAAATTTAAATAACCCTATCTAATAAGCAAGTGGACTTCCACAAGAATATATGTAATACAACTAAAATGAATGTATACAAAAGGATCGAATAGGCTGTCGGTCCACAGCAAAATACAACGAAGTACAACAATTTAAATATCTTACATAATACATTCATTAATCAAATACAAAAGTTTGGGCCACACGCCCGAGTGTAAGACCTGATCATATCTAGAACACAAAGATGAAAGCGTCTAATACAATGTCCTGTAATAACCCGCAAGATCTTACAGCTCGTCGAAAACAATGGAATTGGAATATCGAAACAGGCGTCCTTGCGGTGGAGCACCTGAGCGAATACAATCATATACACAACAAGGAAAGTAAACCGGTCAGGGCCGGGTTCTATATGATCACCAGAAGAAATAAAAAGCATGATAGAAATGAATAGTTTTGCAAGAATGATAAGGATGATAAAATGGCATGTTATATAGCATGTAAAGCCTACATTACAATTTAAGGCAATTTAACTAAATGATGAAATAAAATGTCATGCACAAAAAAGAAAGAAAAGTAAATAACTTAAATTTAAAACCTTTCCTCATTTACCAAATTTCCATCATCGTTTATATTCCTTAATAGGAATAAAACCATTTATTAACTTCCATAGTTAATTTTCTTTCCAAATTATCTTTCCATTCCTTATTAGGAATACAATCAATATCAAGTGCTCTTTATGGAACATTAATTTCAATCCCGTGCTCTTTATGTCACGTATCCATGCTCTTTATGGAATATAACCATCAAGTCCCACTTGATGCAGAAAAGTTATATTCATATACATATAACGATTCTAAGACCGCCCTCCGAGTTTTCCCACTGGGCGCGCGCCTAAATGACCATCATCTTCCAGGAGCCTATCAAACAAGGCAGCCTGGGATCATAACGCAATGTTGGGAAGCGACCATATGCCTGCGGGAGAGTCAGGACCACACCCGGAATCCCCTCACCAGTGCAGAAAACATATAAAAACCCCGCATATGGCCTAGGACTATATCCACCCTACATTCATTAGCCAGGGGCATCACCAAGCGCATGAACTTCTCTTATGATGTCATTTAGAGAGGTGTGTTTAAGTAAATTAACATTTACCATTTTAATCTCATTTCATTATCAATGACCATTACCAATTTTCCATTTCCAATATCCATGGGTGTGGTTCTTTTTTTTTTATTCGAACCTATCGTTTTTAAACAGCTGGGTTCATTTTATTTGACCCAATCATCATCGACACAGTTTGGGTTCATTTTAGTTGAACCTATGATCTTTAAACCATTTGGGTTCTTTTAATGCGAACCTAATTCCCATCGAATATTGTCACTAATATTCCTCAAATTTCAAGTTCCGGCTTAGTCTCCAAATAGACATTATGATCCTACAATTCCTAAAGTTCATCGGATTCCGATAATCCCCTAAGTCTCCAAGCATGGGCATTTAACTTCCTAACTTCAAAAAGTTTGAATAAAATAATAAATGCCTTAACATTTCTTTAAACACCCCGGGAAATAAACCCTAGATGACCCAATTCTAATCTAGGGTGACGACCAAACTCAACTAATACTCTAGGACTCTAAGTTTACTTCTTTCAAGAAGGTTCCTAGGTCCTAAGCCTAAAGAAAAATATCAAAAATTAAAAAGGAAAATGACTCAAAACTGCAGGACCCGAATCGATTCGCCCTAGGGGCCGAATCAATTCGCCCCAGCGAATCGATTCGCTCTGAAAGTTAATCGGTTCGGATGAAAATTTTAAGTTTCTGCATTTGCCGAATCGATTCGGCCTTAACCCGAATCGATTCGGGAACACAGACCAGGGAAGCTACTTCTATGCGAATCGATTCACCCTAGGGGCCGAATCGATTCGCCCCTGCGAAAATGCCAAGTTTGGCTATGGAGTTCCAAACTCCAAATTTTCTCCCAAACCCAAAACCAACCCAACCAAGATCACGTGCTGCAAATTTCTACACCAAAAATACCTCTAACTACCAATATTAATATTTTTTATCATCCTAATAAATTTCCAGGGGTTAATACCCATAAATCCAACAAAACCCTAAAATAATGAAACACAACAAATTCATAACTATCACAACTAATTATTCTCCTTAAATCATATAATAGCAAGTAGGTTACTTGCCTTGGTCATGCAAATGCAGATTTGATTTGGTGTAGGCAATGATCCAAGCTTGAATCTATAAATCTCTCGTTTTCTCCCGAAGATCTCTTCCTCTCTCTATTCTCTCTAGGGCTCAAATGTGAAATGGAAGAATAGACATAGAGTAGGGGACTTAAACGTGGCTTAAGTCTAAAATTTTCCACTTGAATGACCAATACGCGATATAATAAATCGCAACTACGCATATAAGTCATAACCAGTCAAAAGAGCCCGAAATGCCAAAATACAATATGGCACTTATTTTGACTGTCTCGCACCTACCGGGACTAACTACACCCTCCAAATTATCATTTGGAAATTTTATAACTTATTTTTAGTTCCGGTTTCTCATTAAACCAAAATGTCATTTTAATTCTTATGACACTATAAATCACCACATGGATAATTTTACCTACTCATCAGATAATCATTCAACATCAAAAGAGAGGGTTGTTACAATAGGGGTTACTTTAAAAATTCAAGCTAAAAAGGAGAAAAAGGAGAGAGTTTGTGAGTCTGAATGTGAGGGTGAGGTTGATTTCGATGACTTGGACTTGTTTACTAATTTTTTTAAAAAGTTTCTCAAATTGTCCAAAAAGAATCCAATAAACGTGAGAGCCTCGATGATATAAGGTGTTTTGAGTGTGAAGGTAAAGGGCATAAGTCTTTTGAGTGTCCCACTATGCTAAAGAGAAAGGGTAAGAAAGTTGTTAATAAAGCCACTCTTTGTGATAGTGTCATCAAGTCGATTGATCAGGGGGAGAATCACCACATGAAAAGTGCGTTTCTTTCATGGCTAGTCACGTGAGTACTTCTAGTTTGTCCCAGGATGATGATGACACATGTAAACGTGAGAGCCTTGATGATACTTTGAGCCATTAGAGTGAGGTAAGGGTGAGATTTTCAAATGAGGGAGAAGGTGATCTCCAAAAAGCCTTTAGTAATCTTTACAGAGATACGTTGAAAACCAAAAACATAAATAACGATTTGAGTCTTAAGGTGTTATATTTGAAGAGAGAGGTAGAAGTTTTGAGGGTGTGTGAGGTGTCGGCGAGTAAACTCGATAAGGTGATGGTTTCTTTGTGTGAGCAATCGATCGTCTTAGGCCGAAAAAAGTGATTTGACTAGCACCATGGCTAGTCTTATGGTAGATCGCCAATATTCATTGGAGACTCATGAGAAACTTAAAACCCGTGTGTCCCAACTCGAGAGATATCTCTAACGTGCCCGGGAGATCAAAGTTACTTTAGAGGACACATCTAAGAAGGTAGGAAAGATGTTCCTCGCTCCCGCTTTAGGTAATGTTGTGAGGCTAGGAATAGGTTATGACAGTGTGCCCACTTTCCATGTTGCACTCGAGCAGATTCTCGAGTTTGTAATAGATCCTTATGGCTCTCTTCATATCCCACTTAGGCGTACGATTCCACATAGAAGAGCGCATCTCAGACTTCTGACGCGACTAAGAATTTATCTCGAAAGTCCGTTTTCTCTAGGCTGAAGTGCAAGCCTGTCGCTCAAGTAATAAACCCGGTAAGTCGGGATCGTATCCACAGGGATCAAAATTGCCAAATATTAATAGGGAAAGTTATTAAATCTTGAAATGATTTCTCAAAATAAATATAAAAAGATGATTAATGATTGGGAAATTTCTAGTGAAATAAAAATTTTACTTAAGAAAAACAAACTGAAAATTGCAAAGAACTTGGATTTGACAAATGAGAGAAAATACGGTAGGGTACAATCCCTCAAACCTTAACAAATTACCGTATGGAGTACTAGAATTGTAAATTAAAATTCTTGACTAAATCCAGTCCTTATAAATTCTAAGCATTAGGTATATGAGGGATCTAGCTTGCATCATACGAAATCAAAGATAGATATAAATCGGTGAATGATAAATTATACTCGCAAAGCGTTCTTAAACATCTCAAGTACTTAGGGCAAGAGAGATTAAAAGATTGACAATGCTTGTATGATTTTCATTCACGATTCAATCAATATTTTAATTTATCTTCTATTTTCTACATGAATAATTTGTCTTGGATTGAGTTCATGTACCCCAACCCTTAGGAATTTAGCTACATATGATTTGGTTAAAGAACAAATTCATACACAAAATTCTAGATCTATAAGACATTGGAAATAATTTGCAAATAATTAAACAAGAGAATGAAATGAATTTACTTGAATTCAACAACAAGAAAGAAATTGGAAACTAGAAATTCTTACAAACTAGGGTTCATGAAAGAAATTGAAAACTTCTGAATTACTCTCTCAAAAACTAACCCTAGAATTCGACCTAGAATTCACCCCCCCTAAAATGATGTAGAGCATGGGCTTTTATAGCACAAATTAGAACGAAATTGACAGCCCTAATCGCGTGTGGCACAAGTTTCACTAGCTATGCACGCCCAAATCTGCACAATAAATGCCAGGATTTCACATGACCTGACCGGTCCGGATTACCCTCGGATCGGTCCGATTTTCTGCCACCGGATCGGTTCTTTTTTTATTCTACCGGACCGGTATCCACCGAATCGGTTCTGCTTCCATCGGTTTGTCATCCATATGGGGTCTACTGGACTTGGTTATTTCGGATTAGTCCGGTTCCAATCGGATCGGTCCGATTTTATTCCATTTTGACTTTTTCCCTTAAACTTTGACTGGCCGTAACTTTTGATCTTGAACTCTGATTTGAGTGTCGTTTCTTCCTATGCTCTTGTGAACTCAAGCTCTTCAATTCGAATTCTAAGTAGAACTTTACGCTTTTGCCCTTTGACTTTTCTTCCATTCATCTTCTGGTTTCTTTCTCTCCTTTCTTGCATTCCATTCTTGAAAACTTCATCAAAAATACATGAAAACTTAGGAAAATTGTTAGAAACAGACAATGGAGTGATATGGCATAAAATTGGTTCAATTACCTTGCTTGAGATATTAAAATCACTAACTTAAGTGGATAAATTCAGAAGAATTTACGCTTGGTCAAATCCCCCTAACTTAGGACTTTGCATGTCCCGGGCAATGTAACTGAATATAACCAAAATTCTACTCTTGAAAATTTCTTTATTAAAATAAAATTCCACTTTCGCAGGCATGCGATTGCATTTAGCGTATGCAACAAGCCTTTAAACCTCTAGGTTACCCTAGTAGGACGAGTTTTGTCTCGTGAGGGTTTGCAGTGAATATACCCACAAAATTCTTTATTGACTCAAATAAATATCAAAATACATAAAAATTGTACAATTTAAACTTTTCGAAAAATAATCACTATAAATTCATATTCAAATGTCTCAAACCATAGTGTGTGTGTGCACAGCCAAAAATTAAACCTCAAATTTCCATCGATTGAGCATTACGTTACTTTCCGAAAATTCGTTTTGATTCAAATTCTTACGGATGCACTCACAAATGAATCACTAAGATTGTGGTTATTTTCTCTCGGTATGCATGATATAAAGAGTAAATATAATGGACACAAATTTATGCATACAAAATTGAAAAGAAGGAAATATATGGTGAAAAGATCTCATCATCGGAATACAGTTATTAGGAAATGGGAACATCACCTCTAGTTCACACCACTTAATCTCTCTTATTATCTCTTCATGTCTTAGCTCTCCACGCAGTAATTAATTTCGCCATTCATACTCAGTTAGGACTTTTCTGGTTATAAGGTGTAAAGGGTAAAATTGGAAATGGTAGGGAATGTTGGAATTGGAAAATTTTCTTATTACATCCATTTGTGCTTTTTCGGGCATTTTCTCATTTTTCTCATTTTTTTTTCTTCTTTCCCCTTTTTATTGCACAATTTGGACTTACTTGTTGAATTTTCTCAATTTTCCCAATTCCAAGCTATTTGGGTTTTTCGGGTTATCAAACGAAAAGGAAATATTTATTAGGCTCAAATTGGGTTGCGAAGGGATAATTTTTCACAACTTTTTTTGGCTAATATTTTTGGGTTAAACAAAAGAGGGCCTACTTTATTGTCCCAATTGCTCATCACATTACCATATGCATCTCGAGATTAATTAAGTTTAAAGATATATTTAGCACGAATTTCGAGACAACAATTCACACATTTCCCATAACCGATCAAAACAAAGGATTGAGATCATCAACGACTTATTAAAACGCTGAAAAGAACTTTGAGTTAATCATAAACTCGGATTGATTTAAAAACTCATAAAAATTGAAAGGCTCAAAATCTCACCGGGTTTGATCAATCTCCACACTTAATCGTAAAGTCGTCAATTTTCTTTCAATTTCCATCTTCGGTCAATTTTGGCCTAGTGCAATTGATTGTGAACAATTTGAGACTTTAAATAGAATAAAGGTGATATTTTTGAAAAATTTCAATTCCAATTTTTATTTTTTTTGAACAAAAATATTTTTGGCTTTTTCAAAAAATTTTCAATTTTTGTTTAGATACACATATATTTGCGAAGTTTTATGAATACGCACCTGTAATCCCCCCTAACTCAGTGATTTGCATTGTCCTCGATCAAATAGATAAGAGAAATAAGGAAGACAACATGAAGAGTGCGATAAATAAGACAAGCAAATATCATACTAAAACTATATACACTACAGGAATATTGATTTTTTCCGGCATAAATTAAATGCCGAGAAAAGCACTAAAAATGCCGGTAACACTTTTTGCGGCACTTTTTGCGACATTTCCACAAGTGCGGTAATAGCCAATGTGGTAAAAGAACAACGGCATTTTAAAAAATGCAGCGAAAAGTTAGCGGCACTTTTGGCGACAATTCCACAAGTGCGGTAGCCAATGTGGTAAAAGAACAACGGCATTTTAAAAAATGCCGCAAACAATTAGCGGCATTTTTAAGCATTTATATTAATACTGGTAATAACCTTTTAGCGGCATTAAAAAATGTTGGTAATAACCTTTTGCAACACCTATTAAATGTTCACCAGACTTTTGGCAGCACTAAAAAAATGTCGAGAATGATAATAACTGCATTAAACAAAATGTTAATATTATTTTGCAATATATGACTGGGAAGAAGTGTTAAAAAAATCATGTATATGAAGTATTGTACTTATGTGAAAATACATTACCATAACATTAAATTAAGAGGGCACCAATCAAATTAAAATGTCATTAAATTAAAACCAATAGCATTCATCGTAAATAAACATAATTGTGCTTGGAATAGTTATCCATCCACACAATAAAATGTATCACATGTCCAATAAGAAAAAGCGAAAAAATAAGCGAAACGAAATTTTATATAATGTACGATCCTTCTTCATCAAAGTCAAACATCCTCTTCGACCTACAAATAAAAAAGTAAATTGTTAGTCATTGATACTTATTCTTTATTATTTTAATTAAAAAATTAAAATTAAAAATTAGTACATTAGCAATATGCCACGCTACATTTGAATGATATGCATCTCCAATTGTGGACTTGTTTTCATAAGGTCTAGGCAATGGTTCATTTGTTACAAATGTTTTCTCAATATATACTTTCGAAATTCTTCACCCAATGTCGTACCCCTTACTTTTGTTGAAGGGTCCTTGCTCACAATGAATCCACGTACCACAACCACTTTTAAAAGTCCAGAATTAATAAGGTCTACAATTTTAGGAAGTGTATTATTTGAGACCCTTTTGTCGTAGTTGATGGTGCTTCTTCTTCTTCTTCTTCTTCTTTGATGGTTCTTTCTACAAACAAGATGAATGTCATCAGCCATATATTCCTAGAAAAAAATCGGCAGAATTACATTTATTTTTAAGACATCCCAAAATTTTTAAGACTATATACAACCAAATAAACACCCCCCCCCCCCCCCCCCCCAATGTCAAGTATACACAAACTACCCAAGAAAGCAAAGATATATTGTGCCCTTTAAAATCCTTTAAATTAGTAACATACTTGAATTGAAGTAGCATTCGTTTGTTCACTAACACGAGCAGCAATCTCGGGGGCAACCAAGTGTTGAGAATTTGCAATCTACAAAAAATGAATTATTCCAGTCATGAAAACGTAAAGTCTTAAATTATGACTTTAAATAATAGTTATCTACTTACCTGTTGAGATGGAACTAAATGGTGATTTGATTGTGGTACCACTACAGGTTGAAATTGGTTGGTTACTTCTAATTGTTGCTCGGGTTGCAAAATAAACCTATATGATGGTATGTTTTGTTCATTGGAGGATTGAGGAACCTGTTAATACCATAATTTAATATTAGAACATACATTTATATATATACACGATAATTAAGCACAAAAGATAAAAGTGTGTACTTATTAACCTATTTGGATACAATAAAAGGGAAAATCATCATGTGTGTGCATATCAACTCAAACTGAGACTCAAAATAATCAAATGTATCCTAAATTCAGATCGAATCTCAGATCGTAGACACTCGTACTCTTTTTCTGTGTTCTAAAGGGCGCGCCTAGGCACGCTTAGGCTTGAGGCTTGAGAGAAACGCATTGTCTATGCCTTATTAAGCCTTATTCTTGGTAAAAGGCTTAAGACACACTTTGTTTTAAAACAAATATGACTTAGTGAAATGATATTGCCATTTAAAGACTTTTTTTTTTAAATCGAACTAATATCTCGTCCAAAACAATCAAAATACATTTTATATATTGATTATGGAGGATGAATATGAGAAAGATGGCTACCAAACATACGAATATATTTTCAAAATTCAAGGTATGCATTATTTTATTATATTATTAGCCTTAAAATAATTAAAATAATAAAAAAAGGAAAAATGCTTTTTTTCACCTAGGCGCGCCTAGGCTCCTAAGGATTGAGGCTTGACCTATATGCCTTAACCACGCCTCGCGCCTTTTATAACCTTGGTCCTTTTCATTAACCTTATTCCTTTAAATTCAAATGCTTCACTCTCATCTTCACTCATCCACCCTTCACCTCTTACAAAATCTCACAGCATAATTTCATTTGCTTAAGAGTTTCCAAATCCAACCACCCACTTCTTCAAAATCTTTTATGTTTTTTAAAATTCAAACATAACATTCAGTTAGAATAATAAGAAGAAAAAAAATGGATACTGGTTGTGACTGGGAACACGAGACACTTATCAGTGAGCTAAGCCAGGGATTGGAGCTAGCTAAGCAGCTGAGGGTTCATTTGAGCTCAACATCTTCAATTGAAACTCGAGAATTGTTACTGCAAAGGATTTTATCATCATATGACAAGGCTCTGTTGATTCTCAATTGGAGTGGCTCAGCTGGGCAATCACTGCCTGTCAGCCCCCAGCAGGTGTGCTCGAGTCTTCCGTTTCTATCGAAGGAAGTCCTCGGAGTGCTGATTTGGACAGGGGGTTTAATGATCAGCAAAACAATAACAATGGTGTATCAAAGAAGAGGTGAATTTTGATTTTCTAAATCTTTAATCATCATGTTCTAAATTCTTCTGAATTTTGATGCAACTTTAAGCCACAAACACTGTTATTTATTTATCTAGTATTGGTATTGCAGAAAGCTCTTGCCGACATGGACAGACCAAGTAAGAATTTGTTCAGAGAATGGGCTGGAAGGACCAAATGATGATGGTTACAGTTGGAGGAAATATGGGCAGAAAGACATTTTGGGTGCTACTTATCCCAGGTGAGAGTTCTATCCACTTGAAAGCCACACAATTTATATAACCAAGTCAGATACAATTAAAACGTTGAGAAAGTATACATTAACAACACTTCTTTACAAAGACAAAGAAAATTGAATTCTGTTTGTTTCTACTTGTAAAGCATGCGAAGAATAGACTGGGTGGCTACTGTCTAACTAATATTTAACACGTGCAAACGCCTTTAACTCCACCAACAATAATTTCACCAATTAATACCATCACAATTTCAAAGTTAGTCTTCATTTAAAAAATAACTTGGAAGGGAAAGAACAAAAAATTCTGTTAGTCACGACTCTTAAATTAGGACAAGATAATATACTTGGTGTGTATTGAATTCAGTTATAGAGTGTGAATACCATATTTAATATGTCTATTTGGTTGAGCTAAAAAGGAAACGAATACTTCTACTCAATTGCGCAATAGTAGAATTTTTTGATTCAACAACTGGGCTGGCCTATTTCACTTATATGTATGATCAGTTTCAATCCTTATAAAATTTGTGATTTTCAAGTCTTAATTTTTGTTTGCTGACATCATCATTCATCAATTCTCGTATAAATGGCTAGAACAAATCTGATTCAAGTTTTTTTTTACATCTGCAGAAGCTACTACAGATGCACATACCGTCACGGTAAAAAATGTTTGGCCACAAAACAAGTGCAAAGACTAGACGAAGATCCCACCATTTTTGAGATCACATACAGAGGAAGACACACATGCACACAGGGTAGCATTTCTGTTGCACCACCTGCATCACGTGAAAAACAAGAACCGAAGCACAACCACAATAACCATAACCATCAACATCAGCAATCAAACGATACACTTTTAAGTTTTCGGACAAACCGAAAAGTCAACACGGAGAACTTGGACTACAAAGAGATGGCGTCCCCCTTCTCTTTCCCTTGTGCGTCGTTTAATTGCATGACGAGTGAGAACCAAGGCTACCCATTTTTGTCACTTGTTAATGATGAGTTGTTAGGGGGGTTTTCTGTGCCATTTATTTCTCCAGCCACATCTGGATCGAACTATTATTCGATGTCCCCTTGCCAGATAAACAGTTTTGGGCAGGGTCATAATTTCCAGCACTCAGAATCTGATCTCACTGAGATTATCTCGGCCTCTGCTAATAATTCAGCTACCAATTCTCCGATGGGGAACTTGGATTTCTCAATTGATACAGTGGATCTCGAAGAATCTTATGGTAGAACAAAGGAAAAAGCACATCTTGCTAACATAAGAGGAAAATTATATTTTTTTCAAATATTAAGCCAACTGCTATGAGGTCAACTCTTGTGTTTTAGTTCTCTCTCTCAAAAACATCACATCACCTTGTACTCACTTTTCTCATTAATTTCACTTTTCTTTACTCTCTCTCCCAATATCCCATACTCTCTTGCCCCCTGAACCTCTAAAAATTGCAAAAGTTAACCTGCACACGAAATTGTGATCCTATAACAAGATCCAGCAATTCACCGATGCTCTTCTGATTGTCCTCTACAATAACGTGTAATAAAAGTTAATGAACGGTACACAAGAGTTCAATGTTCTCCAACTTAGACTACAACTCAACTATAAATCATAGTACCTGTTAGGCAATATCAAAATGCATAGGAATAGAAATCAACGAAATTTGATTGCCTTCTAACCTTTTTAAAGGGGAAAACCGAAGGAAGATAAAGAAAAAAAATAAGAAATCAACAGCCTCAAGCCTTTAAACAAGGTTCAACACTAAGTATATCGTACCTCTTTCTCAAGCTCCGGAAGCGCTTTCTTTAATTTGACTATTGTGTCAGCTCGCAGTGCTTTGAGACCTTTTTTCCACTCTACTATTAAGGATAACATTAGCAGAGTCATCTTCTTATAACTTATTTTTTGTATTAATTACTACACCAAAATAGTCAATTGTTACTAAAATAATTACTAACCCGCGTTAGAAAAAAGGCGTGGTTTGCAAAAGCTTAATGTTGAAGAAAAAGAACAGAAAATTTTATTCTTTATTAAAGTTGATAATGATAGGGGTCAAATGCTAATACAAATGAAGTAAACACTGACTTCTATAACTTTGGACAAAAATGAGCAATCTACAATGCAAAATAGAAACACATACTCTTGAAGCCTTGGTTGTAGAGACTGATCTAGCCAAGGAACTTCTTTTTGGGGCCACTGAGGTTGGTTAAGGCTCACTTCCATCCCATCAAGGAAACAGAGGAGTTCCAGGAAGAGTGATAAGCCTATTAACATGAAAAGGCAATATGAATCAGAAACGTATACTAATGGACCATGTATAAGTTTTGATTCAAATGTCCTTTTACAGTATAAAAGGTGCAATGATTTCATAAATATATGTAAGCTTTCCAACTTCAGAGATATAAAATGACTTCTATCTTTAATTGTCACCGTTAAAACTCTCGCCTCACTCAAATATGGAATACTCATCTTCTGGGTAAAACATAATATATCAGCATGTAATTATTAATTTTACAAGTTGAACATCGTATTCATGTGCAAACCAAACTCCATTGGGAAAAATTCCGATCCAGAAAATTGACGATCACTTGGTTTAGAAAATATTCTGATATTGTTAAAGTAATATGCACACGTGATATCAAAGATTTATCAAACTATTCATGATAAACTACACCTTACTTTTGTTGCATGGAACTAATTTGCCTCGTCACGTTTTAAAAAATTATCCAATCTAGAGGGGAGGTTGTCATTGATTCATCAAAATAACAATTATGAAATTACATCAAGGTAGAACAAAAGGCTCAACACAATATCTAGAATACAACAGACCTTAACTGATTAGTTATAATACAGTCCAATGCAGTGCATTAGTTATGCTTTTATGGTAGTGTCGCTATCCCAATTATGGTATATATTTTTTTAGTACAATAAATAATTAATTGACATATATTTTCCTTTCTTGGTCTTCTGTCATGTAATGGAGGCAATTCAGTTGTAATTCTGTCTGGAAATTTCAGTTCAATGAAATTTGAATATTAGGAAACTTCCCATGGATCGTAGTGAATCTTTCGTTTTGAACGAACAGTTGTAAAAAGAATCAACACAACAAAGTATATAAACACAAACACGAGAGAATACCTGCATGTTAGCAAACAGTAGCTGTTGAGCTGAGGTACATTTCTCTTCCTTATAGAGCTGCTTTGGCATGTCTGTATAAGCCATTATCATTAAATAAGCGTGAATGGACTCGAAAGCGACTGTAAATCGAGGAGACTAAATCTGAATCTGACTGGAATGTAAACAGTAAAATTAGTCATAACCACAAGAATAATAAAGGTAAGCAAAAAGAGGCATAAATGAAATAAAACAAGGAACCCGTTTACAACGCATCAGATATTAGTAGCGCAATTTTAACCATATGCTCAGAATCCATGGTTTTCGTTTGTTAGATGAAGTATCATTTCCTTCATTCTTTATTTTCTTTTTTGCGGAAGTGGGGGGTGGGGTAAAAACATTTTAACCATGGCCACAGTCAAATTACCTTGTGCCACTTTTGCCCTGTCCATATTTTTTTGTCTCTTACAATTACTAATATTTTAATAATCGAAGGCATTTCTCCTTCTAATAAGCAAATTTTAATCACACAGTGGTGATAAGTAATAATTTTTCCAATGCCCTCAGCAGTCGCACCATACAAATTCCTAATACACAGAGGATTGCACTGATCTGCATCAATTGATGACCAAGCATCCCTAGTCCACATATCCTTTTGATGTGGTGCAAAATCAGTGAGCCAGAGAAACAAGATAAAGCCTGCCATAAGAAAAGATAAATAAATATTCACATAAGTTAGAATTGGAAGTAATAAACTTAATCTAGAATAACATGATCTCTACATTTCAACCAACCAATAAAACGTGTTCAAAATTTTGAAGGAATAAACTACAACTTACACTTTATAATTTAGCATTATCTGCTTGTCTTCTTGCCTGGCAGTTGGCTATATGCTACCTCCAAAAAGTTTATGGCTCAATAGCCCTCATAATCCTTTCCAAAATGTGCTTTTCATGTTCAAACTTTATCAAGACATCTGCAAAAATTACATAAACTCGCATTTAATTCTAAAATAAGGTTTGTAAAAGAAAATAAATTTCCCGAAGGCGTATAAAACACCATGTTGTATCACACTGAAAGCTTACTTCTCAGTGGTGGACTCACTGGTGGACTGTTGATATCTAAGTCAAAGTAGGACCACACAATCAATTGCATTTGCAAGTACTTTACGGCGGGATTTTGAGGCGTCGTCCGACGAGGATAAATCAAGGGATTCCAGAGAAATTATCGGCAGCGGCTTGGATTTTACATTAAATACATGATGAGAAATGAGGTCTCAGCGGCTACAAAGTTTGTACACTTCTTTCAGTAGAGTCATAAAGGAACTAATGAATTATGAACATGGCTCCAATTGAGAACCAAGCCCAACCGAACCAGAGAAAATTTAGGCAAAAGTGGCACAAGTATCAGTAGCAGAAAAATGTTTTTACTCTATATCCGTGAGAATTATTTGTCCATGCTGATTTTCAGTCATGTATTCATTAAGTTATCGCTCCATACTTGATTATATCTTGAAAAAGGTCCCAAATTACTAGTCTCTATTTAAAAGAGACATTTTCTACCCCCAATCAATGACTAAGATCGACACTTGTTAACGATCGTGTAATTTGGTTAGTTGATTACATCGAATAAAGGAATATGAACGCTTAATTTGGAAAATACTCTTAGTTTGGGACAGAGGGAGTGCAATATTTGGATTCAATTATGAAGCAAATAATACAAATCCTGTTATATCATTCCACAAAAAAGAAAGTTCAACAGGTATCGAATATGTTGCATACATCATCATTGAGTCTTCTTATAACTTATTTTTCCAAACATTGATCAGGTGAGGGTCCCATTCTCATGTAGGACCACTGAACTGTGATTACAAACACACACACAAGAATATTTTCTTTGTTAGAGGACACAATGAATCCTATCTCAGATAAACACACCAAAATATACACTTTGTGAGCCAAACCCTGTGGTTGAAAAATATATATAAGCTTATCTGAAAATCAATTGATTATATATTCCACATCATATCGAAACAAAAGGGAAATACCAAAACTCAGAGAACTGAAATGAGTTAATGCATACAACTAATAACTGTATAGGCTCATGAGTTAATGCATACAATTAATAAAATAATTTAATGAAATGAGTTAATGGATGCAAATAATAAAAGAATTTATTATAGTCAAGCAAACAACTAATTCAAAGGACAAACATTTGCATACTTGAGAACTCCAAACAAATTCGAACTAGAGTATATTTACAGAGATTTTTGGTCTTAGAAAACATTGAGGGAACCCAATGGTTGATGCTGCCGCTTCTGGAAAAGTCGTACAAGAAAAATTAGACGAGGACCTTGCAGTTCACCCGTATGGTTTAGTGAAACTTCTAGCATCTTTCAATCGTATCATAACACTTGAATATATAAAGAGGTACAGGGAATGTCCACAATGTTATTTCAATAAAGAAGACATGCGTCTTCCTATAGCGCTAGCTCATGAAATGGGCAATAATAAGGTAGCAGAAATGGCTTTAGGGCATGAACATGAACATTGGAGTCGATTACGTTTTTCACCAAACTGTGTTATTAATAGCTATCGTGATGTACTGTCTACCTTAAGTGATAAATCAGTATGCCTTCCACGATCGAAGATGGATTATCTGTACGAGCGAAATTCCCTGGGAGATAATTTTACCAAACCACTAGAGGAGTAGCGAAGGTTAATCTTGGAGTTTCTTAGGAAAGATCAACTTGGAGTATTGGTTATATTTAAGATGATAATGACAGGTAAAGTTCCTGAAGAGTGGCTGGCCAATGCATCATGCATGAAAGGAACATAAATGAAATATTGGAAGGCCCGAATATTTGCGATTTTAACATATGAGTTACGTTAGTATTTTGCTCTAACTGAAGAAATAATAAAAGATCACATTTTTCCATACAATCCTCATCAAACTATGATAATGAATGAGGTAGACCTGCTTTCCAGATAGAGAAGCATCACAACTCGGATGGATCTAGATGCACATTCAGATTACCTACATGTGATACACGTTATTAATTTTTCTATGTGGAATCTGAGGATGAAGTACTCCAACACTGCATCAATGTTCAAATCTATTGATGATTTTCTTGGGAAACCAGGTTTGATTGAGTCCAGCCATGATTTATTTTCATCAATGGTGAATGTTTTCTAGGACAGATATAATCCACCAGAAGGAGGAGTTTTAAATTCGACATCAGATACAGTGTGGATGCTTCATAACCGAGGATGGGAAGGAAAAAGGAAGAAATGTTGGACTATGTTGATGAATGCTTTGTTATCAGATGTTTAACGCCTTACCAGTGTGAATAGTGTTATCTGTGGAGAAGGGGACAATCAATTGTAAATTGAGTAAATTCTAAATTCCTACAGGTTTCAGAAACCGAAGTGAGTGGATTAAATATAATCAAAGTAGTTTAAGAAATATGTTGGACCAATTCTATATGGATTGGAGAGGGAGAGTTTGTCTGTTGGGTTGAAGATCAAAACATGAGAGTCTTGTAGAAGCATCTACTATTTCAATTATGGGAAATAATTGTATTTAGAAGGGGCAGAACTAATCATGACATTAAAGTGGATGGCAAAAATAATGATCGAACCCAATGATGGATATCCCACAACCGAGAGCATCTTGAAAACAATGAATGGCTCAGAATTTGCAGCTAATCTTTATAACCATCCAAGCATATTACCATCGGTTGTGAGTTTCTTCTTTAATGGTTTGCAACTACTTAGCTTTTTTCATGACAATCAACTCATAGGTGATGATGGTATAAAAATGCTCAAAGCTAGAGGGTATTATTTCAATTCACGACTCCTTCGGATTATAATGTCGATACCATCATCAATCGGAGGAACACCGAGCTGCAGTTTATTATCTTCGGATTTTAGGGGACATCCTGATTCCACAGCTGAGGATTTTTTTATCCTACAAGCCCGCAGTGAAGCAAACGACATTATTTCTCGAAAGATCTTACAGACCCTCAGATCCGAAGTATGGTACAACCATGAAGATGAGAGGTGAGAATCTTTGATACATTCACCTTACTCCATAAATTTGGCACTTCCACCTTCTGCGAAGCGACCAATTTTGGATGCAACACTTCCTGCTGTAACCTCATACTGTTAAAACAAGTCAGTCACCTCATTATATTCTGAAACACTCTTGTCAGATGAGGATAAGATCTTAGATGGGCTTTCCTCTATGTTCTCGTTTCATCCTCTTGTTTCCAATGACCTGTATCAACGATCGATTCCGGAAAAATGTTGAACCTTCACCTCGGGCCTATCCAATACGATAAGTCTAGTTAGAATAGTAAATGATAACCCTATGAAGCCTATAATAATATATTTATCTGAGGGAAAAAGAAACCAACTGTCATGGTGGATAAAAATGTTATATGACATTGTCAAAACTGAGTTTGAGGCCAAGGAGTTTCAATCATTCAAACATAATGTTGAACTTCAACATTCAAGGGACATGTCTTAGAACACATATGTGGTAGGTGTTACAGTGCCTCATCCCTTAGAGCAATTTGTTTTGTGCGAAATAAGAAATGGCTTATGTTCTAACAGCTGTTTATCATACTGTGAAGAACATATTGTTTTCGTTTTAATGTCCGAGGATCTTGTTAATTTAAATGAAGAAGGTGATTATTCTCCTCAACTGACAAGGATGAGAAATCATATATGTTATACTGGAAATTGGATAACTGAAGGCATAACGCATAAGCTAGTTGTCAGCTTGACCTCTGAGCCAGCTTTCTGGGATGCAATTCGGGCAAACACTGTTCATCTTTGGGTGGCAGAGCAAGGTTCAAATTTGGATCTGTCAATCTTGAATTTGATAGCAACCTGAACAGATACTGACATAAGTGTTATTAATGCGGCCACAGGAATGCCATCACGCTTATCACACAATCATAGGGCTAATTTAATGGGAGTAAAAAAGACGTGCTCCAGCTTCCATAACTAACATTGCTTCCAGAGTCTATATATCTAGCAACAAAATGGGGGAACATTCTCATGGTGATGAAAACTATTCATTTCCATTTGGTCCTTTTTTTTTAGCTGTCTAGTACTTAATTGCGTTAAAGGAAATTTACAGAGAAAATCGTGGAAAGAGTGTTCGAGGTCGGGAAGTCGTGAACTTCCATGTACGTTCACAAGATGTCCCAAAAGTTTATGATGGGAGAATTGATGTCAGCCGGTACATACCGCCTTTGTCCACTGTCGGGGTTGATACTTCTTACTTTTTTCGATATAAAGATTTATCATTCCAAGACAACTCAGGACGCTTAGTGGGCGCTTTTTGGAGATCAATCGACCTTACATCTCTAAATATGACCCGGTTTGCATACGGTACTCAGCTTTTAGGCAACTCCTTAGTTGATGAGACCCTATTTAGAGAGCAGCTGCCGATGATTGTGCGATCTGCCTAAAGGCATGCTTGGTAAAACATACGCTCGCGACACGATTCTAACAAGGGTAATCACGATTAAAAAAAATTAATAAACAACAACAGATCCTAATTACAAAGCATATTGAACCGGCAATCTTTAGTGTTTACCTTCACTACTAGCTTTTCTACAATATTTGGCCAGTTTCCTTACGTCTTGTTCTGAAAAAAAATATCGAAAGCATCAAATTACCGGGGTATTTCAATATTAGAATTTGCAAGTAACACTACAAATTTGAAGAAAAGGTCATACTACAACTTGAAGAAAAGGCCATACTCAATTCTAGTTTATAAGACTGCAATTAGAAGAAAAGGCCATACTGAATTTACAAGTACAAACCAAGGATTTACAAAAGTGGTAAGACCATGTGGATAAATGTACATACCGAATGGATTTCTAAAATTGTCCAACTAAATACTAAAATAAGGAAGAGGGACATTGACAATTAAGTTTGGGGATGGTTAAGTTATAGGCATAGTTTTACATTTGGTTTTGACCTCTTCCTATTTACACGCTTTCGAAAAGAGCATTATTATCTCTATTCCTTTAGACTTTTGGATGGTTAATAATTTATCTCATGAGATTAAGGCAAGTTATAAGGTGAATAAATATGTCTTGATTAATAAATAGCCAAGGTTGCATGAGATGAGCTCTATTAATGCTAGTTCATTTTTACAGTATCAACATACACATCATATGCTAGTGGCATATTATTTACCCAATTAACAAATACACATCCAATTTCATTATCACAAGTGGTCTATACTCCATTTAGAAATATCTTCAATGGAAGTTAGTTGTCGCTTTCCAACTCTTTTGTATACAGATTTACTGATCAATGGATTTTTTATCAAGTATTTCATATTCTCGTTCCCTAATGTTAAAATTTCATGTTAACTTCCAAATGTAAAAGTATAAGAAAGTAAAAACCTACAACCAAACAAGCATTGGGTTTCTCTCAAGTGCATATTGTTCTACGCCAATTAGTGACAAGCTTAGCTGGAGCATATATGTCATGATATGGTTTCAAACATACTAGAGGGGTATGGTACATCAAAATACCAATCAATGTGAGACAAGGAACGATTTACAGTAAAAACACCCAGTCTTTTAGACAAGGAATTGTTTAGTGCTACCCATCTATAGCTGACATGAAACTTTTCCTTATCTACCAAACAGAAAAAATTTGATACATATGATAGTTAAAGTGAGAGAGTGGTGGAGAGAAAGAGATACGAGGGAACATACTTTAGTGTCAATCTCTAATGATTCTACATCAACATTAATATCAACCATACTTTTTATAATTTCTAAAAGCAAGTCATGTCGATGTTCCATCTCTATGAAAAGAAAATTGGAACATCGATAAAACATAAAGATGAATAAAAAGTGATATAACAAGCCACTAGTTTGTGAAGACCTCTCAGAAATGAGTAAAAAGAAATGGTTTAAATCTTATAATGCGTAAAAAGATATATCATAATGGCAAAATTGGTTGAAAAATTATTTATCAGTGGTTAATAACAAAATCCAAACACTCAAATAATCTCGAACCAATTCTAAGGGTGATAAAGTTGCAAAGTGAACCGAACTTCTACTACCTAGTCCAATGAACAAACTTCCCAAGGTGGCAATCGAGCAAGGCACCATTTAGAGCCATAACTAGAAGAATCAAACACGTCGGAGTGCTGCTGGTTGTGCCTGCGATAGGAAGGAGGTTTGGATATAAGAGATCCCGTGTCAGTCACCAAATCTTTATGATGAGTCAATTACATGATTTGAAATTAAAAATAATCCATTCACGACTGTTGACTACGCTACAACCTGTTGGGATCTTAAACATGCGAAATTTTTCATTTTGTTTTGATTGTTGATAAATGTCATGGTTGCAGAGTAAATTAGCCACATTGTTCATGATTATCAAAACCACGAACGTCGAAGACTCAGTAGCCATGGTCGAGTATCGCATGGGGGAGGATAACTTTGTGGGAAAGTTTGGCAGCTATGGTCGGGGTTTTACTAATAATACAAAACAAAGAAAACTATTAACATTATTAAAATTGATATATAATTTAATAATAATACAAAATAAAAAGTTAAAGTTTATTGTTCTGTAAGATAAAAAAAAATTCATGGAAAGAACCCCATATGGGTATTTTGTCAAACATCTAACCTACAAACTTTCACACCACAAATTCAATTCAGTACTCTATTATAAATATGATAGTTTCTATTTATCTCAAGAATGTATAAGAGTAAATAAAAACTTAAATACACCAAAACACGACAATTACAGTACTCATTGCATAAATTTGTCATGTTTTGGTGTATTAATTAAAATATCAAAATCCAACTTTCACTACTGTTGACAATCATACTATACTTTTCAGTCGGTTGATTTCATGATTACCTGAGAAGATTGTCGAAAGGAGTTAGTAGGATAGCTAGCAGCAATGATGCCTCTTCGAGCTACAATCAAGTCAGAGAGAGGGAAATCCCCAATAAAGAAAAACAAACGATCGAGGTTAAATTCGAATATGGAGGCATGGACACAAAAATCGTGATGAAAGGGTTACGATATTTGTAATGGAGAAGTGCGTTTTGAATGGGACTCTAAAGTAGAATATCACGCGAGTTTTTCAATATTAATTAAGGTTATTTTTTAATAAATGCAACGTGAAATTAATTGAAAAAAGGGGTTTACGACGATCCACTTTAAATGATGCAAGTGAAATTATAAAATGTTGTAAATAACTCTTTTGCTTGTAGTGTTATCTCAACAACACAATAACCATGATTTAACTTCACCACCCTACAAATTGAACCACCAGCATAAGTTTGACAAAAATTGTAGAGACCATCAAACACAGGGTGATCTTCACCAACATTCAACCTCTTGAGCTACCTCAGCTAATGTTGTTGTGTTTCTCGGGTAATAGCTCTAAAAAAACCAACGTAATCATTAGCGTGAAATCTTCATCAATCATGCTAGTGGATCCTCTACCATCTTTCATCAAGCATGCCTTGAATAACAACGCTTTTAAATTGGTTATCGTTTGTTTGCAATTTCTTACCTTCTTTTTGCACTCATCATGTATATTGTAGTCCCACACCTTTTGACTGATATATATATATATATATATATATATTATCACTTGCAACTTTAAATCATCTAAAGACTACTGTTTTTCATTACAAAATGCACACCCGTAGAAACATTAAACAACGAATTATTACATAAATCGCCTACATTAAATGTCTCAACAATCAACATTTTAAGACTATGTACAAAAGCAATCCCAAAACATAATTTGATTTACAGTATAAAAAAATAATGACGGGTGAAATATAAATATTTAAGAAGAAAGGCTCACCCAATTCAGCCGCCATGTTTCACTTCTAGAAGAAAAAGCCCTCGAGAAGAGAAATTGAAGCGGCGACGGTGGAAATTTCAGTAGCAACAGAAATAGAAGATGAACCCTAGAGAAGAGAAGGGCATGAGTGAATCAGCTATACTTGAGAGGTTAAATGGCTGCAATTGTAATATTCGGTGAGAAATTTTTGTATATCCCAATTTCCTTCTTTGTGTATTCTTTTTTTTGTAGTCCATTTCTGTCTTGGGAAGTTGGGAGGGACGAAGATGGAGCGAAGAGCTGGGGCAAGACATAGATAGGGTTTCCGAACGTGTTGCCCACTAAAACATAAAAGAGAATAAGGCCCGCGAAATAAGAACCCACCAATTTACATAAAAACTCATTAAAATTATATAATTATCCGCAAAAAGTTCAAGTATGCGGTAAATTTATGGCACTTTTTTCAGCATTACTTTTAAATAATGCTAATTTTTTACACTCAAATAAAAATGTCATAATTTTTCAGCACTTATAAATAAATGCCGCTAAAAGTTTTCTTTTCGGCATTTATAAATAATGCTGAGAAATAAGTGTAGGGAAAGATCATTTTTCTTGTAGTGTGAAGAGCTTGAGTTCACAAGAGCATAGGAAGAAATGACACTCAAATCGGAGTTCAAGATCAAAAGTTATGGCCAGTCAAAGTTTAAGGGAAAAAGTCAAAATGGAATAAAATCGGACCGATCCGGTTGGAACCGGAACGATCCGAAATAACCAAGTCCAGTAGACCCCAGATGGATGACAAACCGATGGAAGCAGAACCGATCCGGTGACAGAAAATCAGACCGATCCGAGGGTAATCCGGACCGGTCCGGTCATGTGAAATCCTGGCATTTATTGTGCAGATTTGGGCGTGCATAGCTGGTGAAACTTGTGCCTCGTGGGGTTATAGAAGACGTGATAGTTCAAGTGGACACGTTCTACTTTCCTATTGATTTTGTCATTTGCGACACTGAGCCTATTCCCCATACGAGAAATGATGTTCCAATAATATTGGCCCATCCATTCTTAGCTAATGCTAATGCTTTGATCAATACACGAAATGGCCGAATGCGACTCACTTTTGGAAACATGACTCTCGAGACCAATATTTTTAATGTCGCTAACCAAATCGGTGATGAGAATGAAATTCTTGAGGTTGATCTTATTGAAGAAGTGGTGGATGAGAACATCGAGAAAATTATAGGACTAGATGCATTGGAAGTGTGTTTAGTGCAAAGTGGTGAGAAAAAGAGTTCTTATACTGAGTTTGACCGAGAGGTGGAAGAGTTGGAAATTTGGTTACAAGAGGAAGAGAGTTTTGAGAGTTTAAGAGATGTTGACTGGATTTCTAGGTATGAAGATTTGCCTCCGAGGGAGACAACCATGATTCCCTCTGAAAAAAGATTTCCTAGTCTTGAGTTGAAGAAACTACCTTCACATGTCAAATATGCTTTTCTAGGAGAGAATGATACATTTCCTGTTGTTGTGTCTTCCCGTCTAGAAAAAGGGCAAGAGTGTATGTTGTTAAATGTGTTGCAAAAGCATAGAAGTGCTTTTGGTTGGACTATAGCAGATTTGAAAGTCCATTGATTTGTACCCATAAAACCCATCTTGAGGAAGAGGTGAAACCCTCGCGTGAGATGCAAAGGCGATTAAACCCAACCATGAAAGATGTAGTAAGAGCGGAAATCGTCAAATTGCTAGATGTTGGGATTATCTATCCCATTCCGGATAGTAAATGGGTGAGCCCAATTCAGGTCGTTCCAAAAAAATCGGGGATGATCGTGGTTGAAAATGCTAAGGGAGAATTAATACCTCAACGCACCACCACCGGGTGGCGTGTTTGCATTGACTACCGAAAGCTCAATGCCGGAACTCGAAAAGATCATTTTTCCTTACCGTTCATCGATCAAGTGATTGAACGAGTGGCGGGCCATCCTTATTATTTTTTCCTAGATGGGTATTCTGGTTATAATTAGATTGAAGTGGATGTACTTGATCAAGAAAAGACGACTTTTACAT
Source organism: Sambucus nigra (assembly GCA_949130495.1). NCBI lineage: Eukaryota > Viridiplantae > Streptophyta > Magnoliopsida > Dipsacales > Adoxaceae > Sambucus > Sambucus nigra. The sequence continues at coordinate 318,962,070 of OX422223.1, forward strand.
GTCCGTTTGGTACGTTTGCTTATAAACATTTGCCATTTGGGTTATGTAATGCGCCAGCTACTTTTCAAAGGTGCATGCTAAGTCTCTTTAGTGACATGATTGAAAAAGGTCTTGAGGTGTTCATGGACGATTTCAGCATTTTCGGTCCATCTTTTGACCAATGTTTAGCAAATCTTGAAAGAGTTTTATTCTGGTGTGTGGAAAAAGACTTAATCCTCAATTGGGAAAAATGCCATTTCATGGTTACCGAGGGTGTAGTTTTAGCCCACATAGCCTCATCTAGGGGGATTGAAGTTGATCGAGCAAAAATTGAAGTAATAGCTGAGTTACACCCACCAAAATCACTTAAAGATGTGAGGTCCTTTCTAGGCCATGCTGGATTTTATAGGAGATTCATCAAAGACTTTAGCTCCATCGCTAGACCTTTGAGTAATCTTCTCATGAAAGACACTCCATTTGAGTGGAATAAAGCATGTCAAGAAGCTTTTGATAAACTTAAAAGCATGCTTATTTCCGCGCCTATCATGCAAGCTCCGGATTGGTCACTCCCATTTGAGCTTATGTGTGATGCAAGTGATTACGCGATTGGGGCTATTCTTGGACAGAGGAAAGACAAGAAAGCTCATGTTATTTACTATTCTAGAAGAACATTATCTGTACCTCAGCTTAATTACTCTACTAGAGAGAAAGAGTTACTAGCAGTCGTTTTTTCTCTCGACAAATTTTGCTCTTACATTGTTGGGTCGCCTATCATTTGCTTCACTGATCATTCGGCCCTTAAATATCTCTTGAGCAAGAAAGATGCCAAACCCCGTCTAATCAGGTGGATCCTACTCCTACAAGAGTTTAATCTCTCAATTCAAGATAAGAAAGGAGTAGAAAACGTTGTTGCTGACCATTTGTCACGACTCTCGTCCGACGTGCCTATTGATCCCATTGCCATAGAGGAGTATTTTCCGGATGAGAATCTATTTGCTACTTCATCTCTCCCCTGGTTTGCGGATATAGTCAATTACCATGTCACTAGAGTTGTTCCATCTAACTAGAATCCGCAAGAGAGAAGGAAGTTCATTACATGGTCACGCATGTTCTTTTACGATGATCCATATTTGTTTAAGTATTGTGCTGATCAAATCATCCGGAGATGTGTACCCGATGAAGAAATCCAAGGGGTAATTCGATTTTGTCATTCAGAAGCATGTGGAGGTCATTTTTCCAAAAATAAAACTGCTGCGAAAATCCTTCGAAGTGGTCTCTATTGGCCCACAATCTTCCGGGATGTGAATGCTTTTTGTAAATCATGCGATAGATGCCAAAGAATGGGAGCTATTACTCGCCATGACATGATGCCATTAACCCCAATTTTAGTCTTGGAGTTGTTTGATTGTTGGGGTATTGACTTCATAGGCCCCTTTCCACCTTCTTTTAGTTTTCTATACATCCTCGTCGCTGTAGATTACGTCCAAAATGGGTAGAGGCGATAGCTACAAGGACGAATGAAAGTAAGGTGGTGATGAAATTCATTCAAGAAAATATACTATATCGTTTTGGAATGCCTAAGGCCATAATCAGTGATAATGGAACTCATTTTTGCAATAAGCCTATGGAGAAACTAATGCGGAAGTATGGAATTGTCCTTAAAGTTGGAACAACTTATCACCCTCAATCGAATGGCCAAGCCGAGCTTGCTAATTGGGAAATCAAAAAGATCTTGGAAAAGATAGTCGATCCTAATAGGAAAGACTGGTCTCTCAGATTGAATGATGCACTCTGGGCTTATAGAACTGCATACAAGAATCCCCTTGGGGTGTCCCTATTTCGATTTGTGTATGGAAAACCTTGTCATCTTCCGGTTGAAATCGAACACAAAGCGTATTGGGCTATCAAAAGGGTGAACTTCAACATGGATAAAGCCGGTGAAACACGTAAACTTCAGTTGAATGAGTTGAAAGAAATACGCAATGATGCGTATGAAAGTGCTAAAATATCCAAGGAACGGATGAAATGAGCTCATGATGGAATCATTCGTAAGAAAGAGTTTCATTCGGGACAAAAAGTACTTCTCTACAACTCGAGGTTGCACTTGTTTCCCGGAAAGTTGCGGTCAAGATGGTCAGGTCCATTCATTGTGAAAGAGGTATTTCCCCATGGAGCTATTGAACTCATAGATGAGAAAGGGGGAAACACATTTAAAGTTAATGGGCATCGTCTCAAGCCCTATTTGGAAGCGCTTGTCAAAGAAGCCGACACAATCTGGCTGTTGGACCCCATTTATGGGGATTGACTGAAAAAAGGGAGGTGAGGTCGTCGCACCCCCGACATGTATGGGATGATTGTTGTATATATGAGTCTTAGGAGTTAGGATTCGTAGGTTAGTGTCAGTCCCGGGGTTGAGAATCCGACGAGTGAGGGGTGTTAAGTTTTTTATGAGCATTGAGGGTATTTTGAAGTGTGCGAGGTTGTAAAATCATCATTGGAATGGAGAATAGGAGCATACATGGTGAAAAGAGGAGAAAGAAGAAAATTCTGAAAATTCAGCAGACCGGATCGGTCCGGTCCTAAAATAAAAGAACCGATCCGGTCAGGCGGATCAGTCCGGGTGAAAAATAAAAGAACCGATTCGGTTAAGGCGGATCGGCCCGGTCCTAAAACCGGATCGGTCCGATCATCTGCAGAATTTCATTTCCCAAGGGTCACACCTCTTCAATCCACACCTCTTAACTTTCCCCAATCCCCTCCTTTCCCCAAAAATTCGTCCCCCCCATTTTCCTACCCTTTCATTCCCCCCAATTTCCCAATCCCCAAATATAAATACACCCATCTCCCTACCCATTTTTCTTCACACCTACATCTCTTCTCTCTTCTATTTCATTTGTTGTATCCTTCCTCCATATCCATGGTTGCTCCCCAGAAATATACCTCCATTGAAGTCCTCCCCGACGGAAATGGAGAGTACCGTTATCGCCGCAAAGAAAATTGGTGTCGTAGGTTTTTCAGCCCTAGCCACAAAATTCACATTGAACGTCAAGTGTTGTGGGATCAACTGCCCAATTCTGTCACCGCCATGTTCATGTCAAGGGGCTGGTGCCGATTTTTCAACGAGCCTTATGAGGCAGTTTGGGAGAATGAAGTCGGTCAATTCTACGGTTCGCTTGTCCGTACCGCTGAATTTGAATCCCAAGCCTTTGTGGATTCCACACCTATTCCATTCTCACTTGACATTTTGGCACATATACTCGAGTCTTACGGTGTGACCACTCCGGATCAGTTTGACTATCCTAGTCCCGATCCGGTTCTCACAAAAGGAGTTTGCATCTCAAGAATCCAACCCGGTGCAGTACGGAATACCGAGACATTTCCCGTCGGTCGCTTATCCGATAAGGCCATATCGTTTGTGCCAATATTTTGCAAACCTCCAATGATTCAGCAATGCAGCCGCATCAAGCTACGATGATGTATCACTTGTTCGACCCTGCGACTGTTATCAATTTGGCCCGGACATTTTACACAGATATCCTATTTGTGGCCTATGATAAAAAGGGTCGCGCACCTCTACCTCATGGTCGTCTCATAACATGCTTGCTTAAGGATGCTGGGATAGCACCACCATAAGATCTTATCAATTTGCCTAATCCTTTAGGAAAAGAATCCCTCACTCGAAGTGAGAGGAAAATTCAGGTCATCCGTGCCAGGCGCGGTGGATATTCGACTGACGAGGAGAGTGATGAGGAAGAGGATGTTGCTGATGAGGACATTGAATTGGAAGAAGGCGAGGAGGAACAATATGATGAAACTGCTGATCTGGATTATGTTCCGATTGGTACGGGCTTGACTGAGCGCGTTCTCTCTCTTGAAACGCATTTTGACGAGTACGTGTCGTCCTATGAGAGGGACATGAGTCTAGTCCTGCATATGCAGGCCGACATGTACCGTCTTCAGTTGGGACTCGAGGCCCCCTTCCTCCTTACTACTACAATCCCTATGATCCTAACGCTCCAGGAACTTCCCATCCCCCACCCGCTCGTTAGGATGCCCCTCTAACCCTTTAGGTTTTTATAACTATGTTTGTCATATTTGCTTACACAGTTGTTTCAACAGTTTGTTTGTAATATCACTACAAGAAAAATGATCTTTCCCTACACTTATTTCTCAGCATTATTTATAAATGCCGAAAAGAAAACTTTTAGCGGCATTTATTTATAAGTGCTGAAAAATTATGACATTTTTATTTGAGTGTAAAAAATTAGCATTATTTAAAAGTAATGCTGAAAAAAGTGCCATAAATTTACCGCATACTAGAACTTTTTGCGGATAATTATATAATTTTAATGAGTTTTTATGTAAATTGGTGGGTTCTTATTTCGTGGGCCTTATTCTCTTTTATGTTTTAGTGGGCAACACGTTCGGAAACCCTATCTATGTCTTGCCCCAGCTCTTCGCTCCATCTTCGTCCCTCCCAACTTCCCAAGATAGAAATGGACTACAAAAAAAAGAATACACAAAGAAGGAAATTGGGATATACAGAAATTTCTCACCGAATATTACAATTGCAGCCATTTAACCTCTCAAGTATAGCTGATTCACTCATGCCCTTCTCTTCTCTAGGGTTCATCTTCTATTTCTGTTGCTACTGAAATTTCCACCGTCGCCGCTTCAATTTCTCTTCTCGAGGGCTTTTTCTTCTAGAAGTGAAACATGGCGGCTGAATTGGGTGAGCCTTTCTTCTTAAATATTTATATTTCACCCGTCATTATTTTTTTATACTGTAAATCAAATTATGTTTTGGGATTGCTTTTGTACGTAGTCTTAAAATGTTGATTGTTGAGACATTTAATGTAGGCGATTTATGTAATAATTCGTTGTTTAATGTTTCTACGGGTGTGCATTTTGTAATGAAAAACACTAGTCTTTAGATGGTTTAAAGTTGCAAGTGATACTATAGATATATATATATATATATATATATCAGTCAAAAGGTGTGGGACTACAATATACATGATGAGTGCAAAAAGAAGGTAAGAAATTGCAAACAAACGATAACCAATTTAAAAGCGTTGTTATTCAAGGCATGCTTGATGAAAGATGGTAGAGGATCCACTAGCATGATTGATGAAGATTTCACGCTAATGATTACGTTGGTTTTTTTAGGGCTATTACCCGAGAAACACAACAACATTAGCTGAGGTAGCTCAAGAGGTTGAATGTTGGTGAAGATCACCCTGTGTTTGATGGTCTCTACAATTTTTGTCAAACTTATGCTGGTGGTTCAATTTGTAGGGTGGTGAAGTTAAATCATGGTTATTGTGTTGTTGAGATAACACTACAAGCAAAAGAGTTATTTACAACATTTTATAATTTCACTTGCATCATTTAAAGTGGATCGTCGTAAACCCCTTTTTTCAATTAATTTCACGTTGCTTTTATTAAAAAATGACCTTAATTAATATTGAAAAACTCGCGTGATATTCTACTTTAGAGTCCCATTCAAAACGCACTTCTCCATTACAAATATAGTAACCCTTTCATCACGATTTTTGTGCCCATGCCTCCATATTCGAATTTAACCTCGATCGTTTGTTTTTTTTTATTGGGGATTTCCCTCTCTCTGACTTGATTGTAGCTCGAAGAGGCATCATTGCTTCTAGCTATCCTACTAACTCCTTTCGACAATCTTCTCAGGTAATCATGAAATCAACCGACTGAAAAGAATAGTGTGATTGTCAATAGTAGTGAAAGTTGGATTTTGAGATTTTAATTAATACACCAAAACATGACAAATTTATGCAATGAGTACTGTAATTGTCGTGTTTTGGTGTATTTAAGTTTTTATTTACTTTTATACATTCTTGATATAAATAGAAACTATCATATTTATAATAGAGTACTGAATTGAATTTGTGGTGTGAAAGTTTGTAGGTTAGATGTTTGACAAAATACCCATATGGGGTATCTTTCCATGAATTTTTTTTATCTTACAGAACAATAAACTTTAACTTTTTATTTTGTATTATTATTAAATTATATATCAATTTTAATAATGTTAATAGTTTTCTTTGTTTTGTATTATTAGTAAAACCCCGACTATAGCTGCCAAACTTTCCCACAAAGTTATCCTCCCCCATGCGATACTCGACCATGGCTACTGAGTCTTCGACGTTCGTGGTTTTGATAATCATGAACAATGTGGCTAATTTACTCTGCAACCATGACATTTATCAACAATCAAAACAAAATGAAAAATTTCGCGTGTTTAAGATCCCAACAGGTTGTAGCATAGTCAACAGTCGTGAATGGATTATTTTTAATTTCAAATCATGTAATTGACTCATCATAAAGATTTGGTGATTGACACGGGATCTCTTATATCCAAACCTCCTTCCTATCGCAGCCACAACCAGCAGCACTCCGACGTGTTTGATTCTTCTAGTTATGGCTCTAAATGGTGCCTTGCTCGATTGCCACCTTGGGAAGTTTGTTCATTGGACTAGGTAGTAGAAGTTCGGTTCACTTTGCAACTTTATCAGCCTTAGAATTGGTTCGAGATGATTTGAGTGTTTGGATTTTGTTATTAACCACTGATAAATAATTTTTCAACCAATTTTCCCATTATGATATTTCTTTTTACGCATTATAAGATTTAAACCATTTCTTTTTACTCATTTCTGAGAGGTCTTCACAAACTAGTGGCTTGTTATATCACTTTTTATTCATCTTTATGTTTTATCGATGTTCCAATTTTCTTTTCATAGAGATGGAACATCGACATGACTTGCTTTTAGAAATTATAAAAAGTATGGTTGATATTAATGTTGATGTAGAATCATTAGAGATTGACACTAAAGTATGTTCCCTCGTATCTCTTTCTCTCCACCACTCTCTCACTTTAACTATCATATGTATCAAATTTTTTCTGTTTGGTAGATAAGGAAAAGTTTCATGTCAGCTATAGATGGGTAGCACTAAACAATTCCTTGTCTAAAAGACTGGGTGTTTTTATTGTAAATCGTTCCTTGTCTCACATTGATTGGTATTTTGATGTACCATACCCCTCTAGTATGTTTGAAACCATATCATGACATATATGCTCCAGCTAAGCTTGTCACTAATTGGCGTAGAATAATATGCACTTGAGAGAAACCCAATGCTTGTTTGGTTGTAGGTTTTTACTTTCTTATACTTTTACATTTGGAAGTTAACATGAAATTTTAACATTAGGGAATGATAATATGAAATACTTGATAAAAAATCCATTGATCAGTAAATCTGTATACAAAAGAGTTGGAAAGCGACAACTAACTTCCATTGAAGATATTTGTAAATGGAGTATAGACCACTTGTGATAATGAAATTGGATGTGTATTTGTTAATTTGGTAAATAATATGCCACTAGCATATGATGTGTATGTTGATACTGTAAAAATGAACTAGCATTAATAGAGCTCATCTCATGCAACCTTGGCTATTTATTAATCAAGACATATCTATTCACCTTATAACTTGCCTTAATCTCATGAGATAAATTATTAACCATCCAAAAGTCTAAAGGAATAGAGATAATAATGCTCCTTTCGAAAGCGTGTAAATCGGAAGAGGTCAAAACCAAATGTAAAACTATGCCTATAACTTAACCATCCCCAAACTTAATTGTCAATGTCCCTCTTCCTTATTTTAGTATTTAGTTGGACAATTTTAGAAATCCATTCGGTATGTACATTTATCCACATGGTCTTACCACTTTTGTAAATCCTTGGTTTGTACTTGTAAATTCAGTATGGCCTTTTCTTCTAATTGCAGTCTTATAAACTAGAATTGAGTATGGCCTTTTCTTCAAGTTGTAGTATGACCTTTTCTTCAAATTTGTAGTGTTACTTGCAAATTCTAATATTGAAATACCCCGGTAATTTGATGCTTTCGATATTTTTTTTCAGAACAAGACGTAAGGAAACTGGCCAAATATTGTAGAAAAGCTAGTAGTGAAGGTAAACACTAAAGATTTCCGGTTCAATATGCTTTGTAATTAGGATCTGTTGTTGTTTATTAATTTTTTTTAATCGTGATTACCCTTTTTAGAATCGTGTCGCGAGCGTATGTTTTACCAAGCATGCCTTTAGGCAGATCGCACAATCATCGGCAGCTGCTCTCTAAATAGGGTCTCATCAACTAAGGAGTTGCCTAAAAGCTGAGTACCGTATGCAAACCGGGTCATATTTAGAGATGTAAGGTCGATTGATCTCCAAAAAGCGCCCACTAAGCGTCCTGAGTTGTCTTGGAATGATAAATCTTTATATGGAAAAAAGTAAGAAGTATCAACCCCGACAGTGGACAAAGGCGGTATGTACCGGCTGACATCAATTCTCCCATCATAAACTTTTGGGACATCTTGTGAACGTATATGGAAGTTCACGACTTCCCGACCTCGAACACTCTTTCCACGATTTTCTCTGTAAATTTCCTTTAACGCAATTAAGTACTGGCCAGCTAAAAAAAAGGACCAAATGGAAATGATTAGTTTTCATCACCATGAGAATGTTCCCCCATTTTGTTGCTAGATATATAGACTCTGGAAGCAATGTTAGTTATGGAAGCTGGAGCACGTCTTTTTTACTCCTATTAAATTAGCCCTATGATTGTGTGATAAGCGTGATGGCATTCCTGTGGCCGCATTAATAACACTTATGTCAGTATCTGTTCAGGTTGCTATCAAATTCAAGATTGACAGATCCAAATTTGAGCCTTGCTCTGCCACCCAAAGATGAACAGTGTTTGCCCGAATTGCATCCCAGAAAGCTGGCTCAGAGGTCAAGTTGACAACTAGCTTATGCGTTATGGCTTCAGTTATCCAATTTCCAGTATAACATATATGATTTCTCATCCTTGTCAGTTGAGGAGCATAATCACCTTCTTCATTTAACTTTACAAGATCCTCGGACATTAAAACGAAAGCAATATGTTCTTCACATTATGATAAACAGCGGTTAGAACATAAGCCATTTGTTATTCGCACAAAACAAATTGCTCTAAGGGATGAGGCACTGTAACACCTACCACCTCTGTGTTCTAAGACATGTCCCTTGAATGTTGAAGTTCAACATTATGTTTGAATGATTGAAACTCCTTGGCCTCAAACTCAGTTTTAACAATGTCATATAACATTTTTATCCACCATGACAGTTGGTTTCTTTCTCCCTCAGATAAATATATTATTATAGGCTTCATAGGGTTATCATTTACTATTCTAACTAGACTTATCGTATTGGATAGGCCCGAGGTGAAGGTTCAACATTTTTCCGGAATCGATCTTTGATACAGGTCATTGGAAACAAGAGGATGAAACGAGAACATAGAGGAAAGCCCATCTAAGATCTTATCCTCATCTGACAAGAGTGTTTCAGAATATAATGAGGTGACTGACTTGTTTTAACAGTATGAGGTTACAGCAGGAAGTGTTTCATCCAAAATTGGTCGCTTCGCAGAAGGTGGCAGTGCCAAATTTATGGAGTAAGGTGAATGTATCAAAGATTCTCACCTCTCATCTTCATGGTTGTACCATACTTCGGATCTGAGGGTCTGTAAGATCTTTCGAGAAATAATGTCGTTTGCTTCACTGCGGGCTTGTAGGATAAAAAAATCCTTAGCTGTGGAATCAGGATGTCCCCTAAAATCCGAAGATAATAAACTGCAGCTCGGTGTTCCTCCGATTGATGATGGTATCGACATTATAATCCGAAGGAGTCGTGAATTGAAATAATACCCTCTAGCTTTGAGCATTTTTATACCATCATCACCTATCAGTTGATTGTCATGAAAAAAGCTAAGTAGTTGCAAACCATTACAGATGAAACTCACAACCGATGGTAATATGCTTGGATGGTTATAAAGATTAGCTGCAAATTCTGAGCCATTCATTGTTTTCAAGATGCTCTCGGTTGTGGGATATCCATCATTGGGTTCGATCATTATTTTTGCCATCCACTTTAATGTCATGATTAGTTCTGCCCCTTCTAAATACAATTATTTCCCATAATTGAAATAGTAGATGCTTCTACAAGACTCTCATGTTTTGATCTTCAACCCAACAGACAAACTCTCCCTCTCCAAACCATATAGAATTGGTCCAGCATATTTCTTAAACTAGTTTGATTATATTTAATCCACTCACTTCGGTTTCTGAAACCTGTAGGAATTTGGAATTTACTCAATTTACAATTGATTGTCCCCTTCTCCACAGATAACACTATTCACACTGGTAAGGCGCTCAACATCTGATAACAAAGCACTCGTCAACATAGTCCAACATTTCTTCCTTTATCCTTCCCATCCTCGGTTATGAAGCATCCACACTGTATCTGATGTCGAATTTAAAACTCCTCCTTCTGGTGGATTATATCTGTCCTGGAAAACATTCACCATTGATGAAAATAAATCATGGCTGGACTCAATCAAACCTGGTGTCCCAAGAAAATCATCAATAGACTTGAACATTGATGCAGTGTTGGAGTACTTCATCCTCAGATTCCACATAGAAAAATTAATAACGTGTATCACATGTAGGTAATCTGAATGTGCATCTAGATCCATCCGAGTTGTGATGCTTCTCAATCTGGAAAGCAGGTCTACCTCATTCATTATCATAGTTTGATGAGGATTGTATGGAAAAATGTGATCTTTTATTATTTCTTCAGTTACAGCAAAATACTAACGTAACTCATATGTTAAAATCGCAAATATTCGGGCCTTCCAATATTTCATTTATGTTCCTTTCATGCATGATGCATTGGCCAGCCACTCTTCAGGAACTTTACCTGTCATTATCATCTTAAATATAACCAATACTCCAAGTTGATCTTTCCTAAGAAACTCCAAGATTAACCTTCGCTACTCCTCTAGTGGTTTGGTAAAATTATCACCCAGGGAATTTCGCTCGTACAGATAATCCATCTTCGATCGTGGAAGGCATACTGATTTATCACTTAAGGTAGACAGTACATCACGATAGCTATTAATAACACAGTTTGGTGAAAAACGTAATCGACTCCAATGTTCATGTTCATGCCCTAAAGCCATTTCTGCTACCTTATTATTGCCCATTTCATGAGCTAGCGCTATAGGAAGACGCATGTCTTCTTTATTGAAATAACATTGTGGACATTCCCTGTACCTCTTTATATATTCAAGTGTTATCATACGATTGAAAGATGCTAGAAGTTTCACTAAACCATACGGGTGAACTGCAAGGTCCTCGTCTAATTTTTCTTGTACGACTTTTCCAGCAGCGGCAGCATCAACCATTGGGTTCCCTCAATGTTTTCTAAGACCAAAAATCTCTGTAAATATACTCTAGTTCGAATTTGTTTGGAGTTCTCAAGTATGCAAATGTTTGTCCTTTGAATTAGTTGTTTGCTTGACTATAATAAATTCTTTTATTATTTGTATGCATTAACTCATTTCATTAAATTATTTTATTAATTGTATGCATTAACTCATGAGCCTATACAGTTATTAGTTGTATGCATTAACTCATTTTAGTTCTCTGCGTTTTGGTATTTCCCTTTTGTTTCGATATGATGTGGAATATATAATCAATTGATTTTCAGATAAGCTTATATATATTTTTCAACCACAGGGTTTGGCTCACAAAGTGTATATTTTGGTGTGTTTATCTGAGATAGGATTCATTGTGTCCTCTAACAAAGAAAATATTCTTGTGTGTGTGTTTGTAATCACAGTTCAGTGGTCCTACATGAGAATGGGACCCTCACCTGATCAATGTTTGGAAAAATAAGTTATAAGAAGACTCAATGATGATGTATGCAATAGATTCGATACATGTTGAACTTTCTTTTATCTGGAATGATATAACAGGATTTGTATTATTTTCTTAATAATTGAATCCAAATATTGCACTCCCTCTGTCCCAAACTAAGAGTATTTTCCAAATTAAGCGTTCATATTCCTTTATTCGATGTAATCAACTAACCAAATTACACGATCGTTAACAAGTGTCAATCTTAGTCATTGATTGGGGGTAGAAAATGTCTCTTTTAAATAGAGACTAGTAATTTGGGACCTTTTTCAAGATATAATCAAGTATGGAGCGATAACTTAATGAATACATTACTGAAAATCAGCATGGACAAATAATTCTCACGGATATAGAGTAAAAACATTTTTCTGCTACTGATACTTTTGCCACTTTTGCCTAAATTTTCTCTGGTTCGGTTGGGCTTGGTTCTCAATTGGAGCCATGTTCCTAATTCATTAGTTCCTTTATGACTCTACTGAAAGAAGTGTACCAACTTTGTAGCCGCTGAGACCTCATTTCTCATCATGTATTTAATGTAAAATCCAAGCCGCTGCCGATAATTTCTCTGGAATCCCTTGATTTATCCTCGTCGGACGACGCCTCAAAATCCCACCGTAAAGTACTTGCAAATGCAATTGATTGTGTGGTCTTACTTTGACTTAGATATCAACAGTCCACCAGTGAGTCCACCACTGAGAAGTAAGCTTTCAGTCTGATACAACATGGTGTTTTATACGCCTTCGGGAAATTTATTTTCTTTTACAAACCTTATTTTAGAATTAAATGCGAGTTTATGTAATTTTTGCAGATGTCTTGATAAAGTTTGAACATGAAAAGCACATTTTGGAAAGGATTATGAGGGCTATTGAGCCATAAACTTTTTGGAGGTAGCATATAGCCAACTACCAGGCTAGAAGACAAGCAGATAATGCTAAATTATAAAGTGTAAGTTGTAGTTTATTCCTTCAAAATTTTGAACACGTTTTATTGGTTGGTTGAAATGTAGAGATCATGTTATTCTAGATTAAGTTTATTACTTCCAATTCTAACTTATGTGAATATTTATTTATCTTTTCTTATGGCAGGCTTTATCTTGTTTCTCTGGCTCACTGATTTTGCACCACATCAAAAGGATATGTGGACTAGGGATGCTTGGTCATCAATTGATGCAGATCAGTGCAATCCTCTGTGTATTAGGAATTTGTATGGTGCGACTGCTGAGGGCATTGGAAAAATTATTACTTATCACCAGTGTGTGATTAAAATTTACTTATTAGAAGGAGAAATGCCTTCGATTATTAAAATATTAGTAACTGTAAGAGACAAAAAAATATGGACATGGCAAAAGTGGCACAAGGTAATTTGACTGTGGCCATGGTTAAAATGTTTTTACCCCACCCCCCACTTCTGCAAAAAAGAAAATAAAGAATGAAGGAAATGATACTTCATCTAACAAAGGAAAACCATGGATTCTGAGCATATGGTTAAAATTGCGCTACTAATATCTGATGCGTTGTAAACGGGTTCCTTGTTTTATTTCATTTATGCCTCTTTTTGCTTACCTTTATTATTCTTGTGGTTATGACTAATTTTACTGTTTACATTCCAGTCAGATTCAGATTTAGTCTCCTCGATTTACAGTCGCTCTCGAGTCCATTCATGCTTATTTAATGATAATGGCTTATACAGACATGCCAAAGCAGCTCTATAAGGAAGGGAAATGTACCACAGCTCAACAGCTACTGTTTGCTAACATGCAGGTATTCTCTCGTGTTTGTGTTTATATACTTTGTTGTGTTGATTCTTTTTACAGCTGTTCGTTCAAAATGAAAGATTCCCTACGATCCATGGGAAGTTTCCTGATATTCAAATTTCATTGAACTGAAATTTCTAGACAGAATTACAACTGAATTGCCTCCATTACATGACAGAAGACCAAGAAAGGAAAATATATGTCAATTAATTATTTATTGTACTAAAAAAAATATACCAGAATTGGGATAGCGACACTACCATAAAAGCATAACTAATGCACTGCATTGGACTGTATTATAACTAATCAGTTAAGGTCTGCTGTATTCTAGATATTGTGTTGAGCCTTTTGTTCTACCTTGATGTAATTTCATAATTGTTATTTTGATGAATCAATGACAACCTCCCCTCTAGATTGGATAATTTTTTAAAACGTGACGAGGCAAATTAGTTCCATGCAACAAAAGTAAGGTGTAGTTTATAGTTTAAGACATACTCATGAATAGTTTGATAAATCTTTGATATCACATGTGCATATTACTTTAACAATATCAGAATATTTTCTAAACCAAGTGATCGTCGATTTTCTGGATCGGAATTTTTCCCAATGGAGTTTGGTTTGCACATGAATACGATGTTCAACTTGCAAAATTAATAATTACATGCTGATATATTATGTTTTACCCAGAAGATGAGTATTCCATATTTGAGTGAAGCGAGAGTTTTAACGGTGACAATTAAAGATAGAAGTCATTTTATATCTCTGAAGTTGGAAAGCTTACATATATTTATGAAATCATTGCACCTTTTATACTGTAAAAGGACATTTGAATCAAAACTTATACATGGTCCATTAGTATACGTTTCTGATTCATATTGCCTTTTCATGTTAATAGGCTTATCACTCTTCCTGGAACTCCTATGTTTCCTTGATGGGATGGAAATGAGCCTTAACTAACCTCAGTGGCCCCAAAAAGCAGTTCCTTGGCTAGATCAGTCTCTACAACCAAGGCTTCAAGAGTATGTGTTTCTATTTTGCATTGTAGATTGCTCGTTTTTGTCCAAAGTTATAGAAGTCAGTGTTTACTTCATTTGTATTAGCATTTGATCCCTATCATTATCAACTTTAATAAAGAATAAAATTTTCTGTTCTTTTTCTTCAACATTAAGATTTTGCAAACCATGCCTTTTTTCTAACGCGGGTTAGTAATTATTTTAGTAACAATTGACTATTTTGGTGTAGTAATTAATACAAAAAATAAGTTATAAGAAGATGACTCTGCTAATGTTATCCTTAATAGTAGAGTGGCAAAAAGGTCTCAAAGCACTGCGAGCTGACACAATAGTCAAATTAAAGAAAGCGCTTCCGGAGCTTGAGAAAGAGGTATGATATACTTACTGTTGAACCTTGTTTAAAGGCTTGAGGCTGTTGATTTCTTATTTTTTTTCTTTATCTTCCTTCGGTTTTCCCCTTTAAAAAGGTTAGAAGGCAATCAAATTTCGTTGATTTCTATTCCTATGCATTTTGATATTGCCTAACAGGTACTATGATTTATAGTTGCGTTGTAGTCTAAGTTGGAGAACATTGAACTCTTGTGTACCGTTCATTAACTTTTATTACACGTTATTGTAGAGGACAATCAGAAGAGCATCGGTGAATTGCTGGATCTTGTTATAGGATCACAATTTCGTGTGCAGGTTAACTTTTGCAATTTTTAGAGGTTCAGGGGGCAAGAGAGTATGGGATATTGGGAGAGAGAGTAAAGAAAAGTGAAATTAATGAGAAAAGTGAGTACAAGGTGATGTGATGTTTTTGAGAGAGAGAACTAAAACACAAGAGTTGACCTCATAGCAGTTGCCTTAATATTTGAAAAAATTATAATTTTCCTCTTATGTTAGCAAGATGTGCTTTTTCCTTTGTTCTACCATAAGATTGTTCGAGATCCACTGTATCAATTGAGAAATCCAAGTTCCCCATCGGAGAATTGGTAGCTGAATTATTAGCAGAGGCCGAGATAATCTCAGTGAGATCAGATTCTGAGTGCTGGAAATTATGACCCTGCCCAAAGCTATTCATCTGGCAAGGGGACATCGAATAATAGTTCGATCCAGATGTGGCTGGAGAAATAAATGGCACAGAAAACCCCCCTAACAGCTCATCATTAACAAGTGACGAAAATGGGTAGCCTTGGTTCTCACTCGTCATGCAATTAAATGACGCACAAGGGAAAGAGAAGGGGGACGCCATCTCTTTGTAGTCCAAGTTCTCCGTGTTGACTTTTAGGTTTGTCCGAAAACTTAAAAGTGTATCGTTTGATTGCTGCTGTTGATGGTTATGGTTATTGTGGTTGTGCTTCGGTTCTTGTTTTTCACGTGATGAAGGTGGTGCAACAGAAATGCTACACTGTGTGCATGTGTGTCTTCCTCTGTATGTGATCTCAAAAATGGTGGGATCTTCGTCTAGTCTTTGCACTTGTTTTGTGGCCAAACAGTTTTGACCGTAACGGTATGTGCATCTGTAGTAGCTTCTGCAGATGTAAAAAAAAACATGAATCAGATTTGTTCTAGCCATTTATACGAGAATTGATGAATGATGATGTCGGCAAACAAAAATTAAGACTTGAAAATCACAAATTTTATAAGGATTGAAACTGATCATACATATAAGTGAAATAGGCCAGCCCAGTTGTTGAATCAAAAAATTCTACTATTGCGCAATTGAGTAGAAGTATTCGTTTCCTTTTTAGCTCAACCAAATAGACATATTAAATATGTTATTCACACTCTATAACTGAATTCAATACACACCAAGTATATTATCTTGTCCTAATTTAAGAGTCGTGACTAACAGAATTTTTTGTTCTTTCCCTTCCAAGTTATTTTTTAAATGAAGACTAACTTTGAAATTGTGATGGTATTAATTGGTGAAATTATTGTTGGTGGAGTTAAAGGTGTTTGCACGTGTTAAATATTAGTTAGACAGTAGCCACCCAGTCTATTCTTCGCATGCTTTACAAGTAGAAACAAACAGAATTCAATTTTCTTTGTCTTTGTAAAGAAGTGTTGTTAATGTATACTTTCTCAACGTTTTAATTGTATCTGACTTGGTTATATAAATTGTGTGGCTTTCAAGTGGATAGAACTCTCACCTGGGATAAGTAGCACCCAAAATGTCTTTATGCCCATATTTCCTCCAACTGTAACCATCATCATTTGGTCCTTCCAGCCCATTCTCTGAACAAATTCTCACTTGGTCTGTCCATGTCGGCAAGAGCTTTCTGCAATACCAATACTAGATAAATAAATAACAGTGTTTGTGGCTTAAAGTTGCATCAAAATTCAGAAGAATTTAGAACATGATGATTAAAGATTTAGAAAATCAAAATTCACCTCTTCTTTGATACACCATTGTTATTGTTTTGCTGATCATTAAACCCCCTGTCCAAATCAGCACTCCGAGGACTTCCTTCGATAGAAATGGAAGACTCGAGCACACCTGCTGGGGGCTGACAGGCAGTGATTGCCCAGCTGAGCCACTCCAATTGAGAATCAACAGAGCCTTGTCATATGATGATAAAATCCTTTGCAGTAACAATTCTTGAGTTTCGGTTGAAGATGTTGAGCTCAAATGAACCCTCAGCTGCTTAGCTAGCTCCAATCCCTGGCTTAGCTCACTGATAAGTGTCTTGTGTTCCCAGTCACAACCAGTATCCATTTTTTTTCTTCTTATTATTCTAACTGAATGTTATGTTTGAATTTTAAAAAACATAAAAGATTTTGAAGAAGTGGGTGGTTGGATTTGGAAACTCTTAAGCAAATGAAATTATGCTGTGAGATTTTGTAAGAGGTGAAGGGGGGATGAGTGAAGATGAGAGTGAAGCATTTGAATTTAAAGGAATAAGGTTAATGAAAAGGACCAAAGTTATAAAAGGCGCGAGGCGTGGTTAAGGCATATAGGTCAAGCCTCAATCCTTAGGAGCCTAGGCGCGCCTAGGCGAAAAAAAGCATTTTTCCTTTTTTTATTATTTTAATTATTTTGAGGCTAATAATATAATAAAATAATGCATACCTTGAATTTTGAAAATATATTCGTATGTTTGGTAGCCATCTTTCTCATATTCATCCTCCATAATCAATATATAAAATGTATTTTGATTGTTTTGGACGAGATATTAGTTCGATTTAAAAAAAAAGTCTTTAAATGGCGATATCATTTCACTAAGGCATATTTGTTTTAAAACAAAGTGTGTCTTAAGCCTTTTACCAAGAATAAGGCTTAATAAGGCATAGACAATGCGTTTCTCTCAAGCCTCAAGCCTAAGCGTGCCTAGGCGCGCTCTTTAGAACACAGAAAAAGAGTACGAGTGTCTACGATCTGAGATTCGATCTGAATTTAGGATACATTTGATTATTTAGAGTCTCAGTTTGAGTTGATATGCACACACATGATGATTTTCCCTTTTATTGTATCCAAATAGGTTAATAAGTACACACTTTTATCTTTTGTGCTTAATTATCGTGTATATATATAAATGTATGTTCTAATATTAAATTATGGTATTAACAGGTTCCTCAATCCTCCAATGAGCAAAACATACCATCATATAGGTTTATTTTGCAACCCGAGCAACAATTAGAAGTAACCAACCAATTTCAACCTGTAGTGGTACCACAATCAAATCACCATTTAGTTCCATCTCAACAGGTAAGTAGATAACTATTATTTAAAGTCATAATTTAAGACTTTACGTTTTCATGACTGGAATAATTCATTTTTTGTAGATTGCAAATTCTCAACACTTGGTTGCCCCCGAGATTGCTGCTCGTGTTAGTGAACAAACGAATGCTACTTCAATTAAAGTATGTTACTAATTTAAAGGATTTTAAAGGGCACAATATATCTTTGCTTTCTTGGGGAGTTTGTGTATACTTGACATTGGGGGGGGGGGGGGGGGGGTTTATTTGGTTGTATATAGTCTTAAAATTTTTGGGACGTCTTAAAAATAAATGTAATTCTGCCGATTTTTTTCTAGGAATATATGGCTGATGACATTCATCTTGTTTGTAGAAAGAACCATCAAAGAAGAAGAAGAAGAAGCACCATCAACTACGACAAAAGGGTCTCAAATAATACACTTCCTAAAATTTTAGACCTTATTAATTCTGGACTTCCAAAAGTGGTTGTGGTACGTGGATTCATTGTGAGCAAGGACCCTTCAACAAAAGTAAGGGGTACGACATTGGGTGAAGAATTTGGAAAGTATATATTGAGAAAACATTTGTAACAAATGAACCATTGCCTAGACCTTATGAAAACAAGTCCACAATTGGAGATGCATATCATTCAACTATAGCGTGGCATATTGCTAATGTACTAATTTTTAATTTTAATTTTTTAATTAAAATAATAAAGAATAAGTATCAATGACTAACAATTGACTTTTTTATTTGTAGGTCGAAGAGGATGTTTGACTTTGATGAAGAAGGATCGTACATTATATAAAATTTCGTTTCGCTTCATATTTTTTCGCTTTTTCTTATTGGACATGTGATACATTTTATTGTGTGGATGGATAACTATTCCAAGCACAATTATGTTTATTTACGATGAATGCTATTGGTTTTAATTTAATGACATTTTAATTTGATTGCTGCCCTCTTAATTTAATGTTATGGTAATGTATTTGCACATAAGTACAATACTTCATATACATGATTTTTTTAACACTTCTTCCCAGTCATATATTGCAAAATAATATTAACATTTTGTTTAATGCAGTTATTATCATTCTCGACATTTTTTTAGTGCTGCGAAAAGTGTGGTGAACATTTAATAGGTGTTGCAAAAGGTTATTACCAACATTTTTTAATGTCGCTAAAAGGTTATTACCAGTATTAATATAAATGCTTAAAAATGCCGCTAATTGTTTGCGGCATTTTTTAAAATTCCGTTGTTCTTTTACCACATTGGCTACCGCACTTGTGGAATTGTCGCCAAAAGTGCCGCTAACTTTTCGCGGCATTTTTTAAAATGCCGTTGTTCTTTTACCACATTGGCTATTACCGCACTTGTGGAAATGTCGCAAAAAGTGCCGCAAAAAGTGTTACCGACATTTTTAGTGCTTTTCTCGGCATTTAATTTATGCCGGAAAAAATCAATATTCCTGTAGTGTCAATTTTCCTTTTGGTGTCGAGTTCGAATTCTAAGTAGAACTTTACGCTTTTTCCCTTTGACTTTTCTTCCATTCATCTTCTGGTTTCTTTCTCTCCTTTCTTACATTCCATTCCTGAAAACTTCATCAAAAATACACGAAAACTTGGGAAAATTTTTGGAAACAGACAATGGAGTGATATGGCATAAAATTGGTTCAATTACCTTGTTCGAGATATTAAAATCACTAACTTAAGGGGCTAAATTCAGAAGAATTTACGCTTGGTCAACTTCCTAAGCCCGTTTATGTTTGTTTCCATTGCAAGCAAAGTGGACGCCTTAGGGAATTTTGTTTTAAGTTGGGTAATGTGTCTCATAGGTATCTTCCACGATATGCTACTACACGTGTTCTCTCACGCACTCCTACACATGTTACTCCGCATACTCCCGCACTTCACTTGAGATATTTTGAGCATTTTCGAGAGCAAGTTGAGTATTTGATTAAAACTTCACATGATTTGATGGATGTTTTTCATCGGATGTCATCTCCTTTGGAGAACTCCTCCTGGCCTAATGATTGAGGTTGAGACTTGTTTTCTAGCATATGATGCTTTTTATGTTTATATCATTCATGCTTATTACTAGATTGTACTATCATTGTACTTATATTTTTTATTTTGATATAGTTTCCAAAAAATCCAAAAATATTATATTTTTTTTAAATTTTTGGGAAAAATACAAAAAGATTTTCGATTCCATTTTAGAAAAGGTGAAAAAGGCAAAAAGATTTTATTTTGATTAATTTTTGAAAATCCAAAAAAAGTTTTTTATTCTGTTTACACCAAATGTGGATGAACATTAAAGATGTCTGAGTCACGAATTCATTCCATATCCACATGGCTCTTTTATAGTGTTTTGAGACGTGACATCATTTCATTTTGTGCTTAATAATGTACAGAGTCATTAAGATGTGATATGATGAATACTCGCTACATGTTTGACTTTGTGTCACCTTTAATGCACATGAGCACGAACTTATTGAGTATTGCACTTACCTTTCATGTTTCTAATATTGTGTTTTCATCTCAATCCTTCTTTTAAAACGAAGCAAATGAGATAAACCAAGATAATGAAAGTAGTGCTTATAAGAACCATTACTCCGATTGGACTTATTGAAAATTATATCTTCGATAAATGTGTTATATTTATAAAAATGGAATCGGGTTGCGAGAGACATGTTGTCTTTGCGTGAATAGCCACCATTTACAAAAAGAAAAGAGCCTATAAGATTAAAGGCACATAAAAAAAATATAATCCAAAGTCTACATATGATCATTGATTTATTTAAAACAAAAGAGTTGAGAGAAAATATTAATTATGAGAGTTTTGAGGGAGTTTAATCGAAGATCAATGGATTTGCATGCGTTGAAGAAGTCTCGTTAAAGCATTACATAGTTTTGGACATTCTTGGTGTGAAAATCACTCAGGATATTGATTAGTTGAACAGGTTAAGTCAATTTCACTTGAGTTCACCATTATTATACATAAGGTATACTTCGAGATCTTGCACTAGTGGCGTCTCATTCCTTCATGCACATATGCTATATTTGTCTACGTTGATTTTCCAATAGAATGTGTTCACACCCCTACATTTTTTTTCTTTGATTCGGTTATTTTTGTGTTTCTGCTTGGTGTGTTGTTTTTGTAAATTTGTTTTACTAAAAAATTTAAAAAATTAAAAATAGTTAGCTTTGCTTATTTTATCATTACTTGATTTTCATTGACTTATATTTGTGATGATTTTCTATGATTGTTGTGACACACTCTGGTTTATTATTCTTTGCGTTTCTTTTTCTTTTCTATTTCAGACAAATAAAAAGGGGGAGAATGAATTACGGGGGAGTGAGAGTTTGATTTATGGGTGAGAATTTATTTATTAGTTTTATTTTCGCTCAAACTCGATATGTCACGAGGGTATATTTCTTTGTCTATTATGTGTAGGTACACTTTGATGAGCATATGAAAAGTACACGTAAGACAGCTCATAAAAAGAGTATCAAGAGAAAGAGAATTGAAGATTTGGATAGATGAAGATTTTTAAGACTTGTACAATTTTAGTTTCTTTTGATTTGTGGGTTTGTGGGAGGGTAGTAGATTTGTATAGGATTTTTTGGATAATTCAGATTTTTTATTGCCATAAGAGGAGATTTGTAAGGGTAACTTTTCTGTCATTACCCCTAGTATCTAGTACATGTCCATAGAATCTAGGTTACATTGAGTATGGCATATCCCATTACTTCCGTCATGGTACTTCACATTCTCATGTTCAAGAAGACGAATCTGATTATCAAAGCATCAAGAAGTACATCTCCAACATGCGCCAATTTATCTTCAACATGCTCCATGTCCTCACGTAATATTTGTGTAGTTGTTGCTTTAGTTTCATGGATTTTTTACATAGTATTGGGAGATTTTCATAAAATGATTTTTTACAAAACGAGGAAATTTTCCGAAAAAATTTTAGAACTTAAAAAATATTTTAATTTTTTCCAACTTTGTTCAAACGATATTGCAATCTTGTTAAAATGACTTTGCATGACGTTCAAAGGTCATTTGACGCATTGTTCAAACTAGGTTCGAACAAGGGACATACTGTTTTAATTCTTTGGATCTCGTTAGAAGCGAAATCAGCTTCGTTCGAACGAGATGGAAGTCTCGTTAGAATGACACTGATGTTTCTTTCAAATGACCCTATTTCGCCTCAAATATTGTGTCCGCCTATAAATTCCTATTTTCTGTAGTTTGATTGTTAAAACTTTGCATTTACGAAAACTGCAGACTTACTGAAAAAAGTCTTTACTTTTAAAAGGGACAAACATTTTTTGATTCACTCAATATCTCCTATATACTTTTATGAATCATCTTTCAAACTCAAATAAATTATGCATTGAAGTTACAATTGTAGAGGAGTCTCCACTGTTGTTCTTGTGATTCTTACAGGAATTATTGCTGAAGGAAGATTGCGGTCTTTATAGGACTTGAGAGAACCATTACTGAAGAAGACGAAGGTCACCTGTAGGAGATTCTCCAGAATGTATTTCACTTATAAGGTTGCAAGTTGCGATTTCCAAACTGTATTGGTGAAATAAAAGGTTTTTCCCCTTTGGGGATTTTTCTTGAAATTTTGTTTTCCTTGCATGCTTTATCTACTTAGAGTTTGGAATCATCTAAATTCATGTTTTAGGATTTAAAGGAATTAAAATTTGTTTGTGGGATTGACGTCTAATTAAGTAAGTTACACAATTAGAGAACTGCACACTCTCTCATTTGAAAGTCATTAAGTGGATGAATTTTCTTGATTGGACAAGAATACATAGGAATTGTCTTAGCACAAACTAATAAATTATCAATATGAACCTACATGGAGCCTTTGCGCACTTAATATTGTATGATGCAAATATTTTTTCATTATCATAATGTAAATGTAATTAGTTTACACTTATGATAAATTATGGTACAAAATTTAGTTTTAGATCCGTTCTTTAATTAAATTGGAAGTTTGTTTAAAAATTAATTAGAAAATATACTCCAAATTTTTGCATTATTAGGAGATGATTGAGAGCCTATAGGACTTTCAATCTCAATCTACAATAAAAGGATAATAATTTTTCATCTAAATTTCAGAACAAATAAAAGACGTGTAAAATGATATGTCAATTTTTGCGCAATTTTTTTAAATATTGAAAATGGCTTCCAACAACAACAGTGTTGTTATTGCAATCACTAAAGAGAAAAATATAATTGGACCCAACTATAAAATATGGCAAACCATGGTCCAATTTGTCCTAAATCATAATGAGTTCCTGGATTACCTCACTACCATGATGATTGAACCTTCTGAAGGTAGCACTGCTATCAGCCGACATGAGGATGAGGCTTACCATGCTTGGGTAAAGAAATATCATTTATCTCACTTTACTGTTACATTCATGATGATATCATAAGATAATATCAAGGATAGACCATAGCTAAAGAACTGTGGGACCAACTTTGTTTCAATTTTAGTAGTCCGCAAACCTAGAAAAATATGGCACGACATGATAACACGACACGAACCAACATAAAACTATAAATTAATGGGTGGATACTTAATGGTTTACGTTCATATTAGTGCCAACCCGATAAAACATGATAGTTAATGGGTCGGGTTAATGTTGAGCCCTTTCACCCGTTAATACCCAATAAGACCCATTAATATCCACTAATTTGTGTAAATAAGACATATTATTGGACTTATAAAGAGTTTATATGGCTTAATGTTAATTTAATCATAATGAATTTTACTAAATGATAAAATTAATAATGACGATGAATTAATACGTTTAATTGTGTTTAAAAATAGGCTAATATGTCAACTTGTATACGATTCAAAATAATGCATTATCTTAATGGGTAATAGTGAGTGAACATGACACGACGCGTTAATATAACTGGTCAAGTTTGAATATGATTTTTTCATACGATAAAAAAACCACCTGTTTAGGCATGGATTTGATAAGAACTGAATATAATAAAATTGGCACGAACTCAACTTGACACGACCCGTTTCTAAGTCTAGTGGTAAGTCCGCCACAAGACTTAGAAGCCTCGTCTTAAAGTTTGAGACGTGCCATTAGGAATCCAAGAACATAATGATTGATCATCTCAGGTTTATGTCTAGCATGATTCATGAACTTAAAGAAGTTGGGCACGTTCTTTCTGATGAGCAGCAGGTTAAAGTAGTGATAATATCTTTGCCAGATTCTTGGGTGAACATGAAATATATATTGACACATAATGAGAGTATCAAGAACTTCTCTCATATTTTTCGCCATATTGAGCAAGAGGTAAATTACAGAAATGCGACCCAAGATTCTACGCTTATTGCCCAAGGTGGAATGTAACGTCTGATATAGAAAAGGATCACCAAGAAGTGCCATAGAGGCAAGCGTGGTGGAAGAAAAGATAAATCCAAAGTCTAATGCTACAACTGTGGGGACAAGGGACACTTTACTCATGAGTGCACTGAGTAAAAGAAGGTAATCCTTGATCATTCCTCTGTACATACTTATGTATGTTCTCATGCTTTAGTTGCTCATTATCGTTTGGGATTGGGTTGTAGAGTCAGGAAGAACAAAATGTGTGACATGGGACATATATGGATTTATAGATTTTTGCCATATTTCAGCTGGATCTCAGAGGGTTTATATGGGTAATGGAGGAAGTGAGGGTGCTTTGGGAGTCAGTACATACTAGCTCCACTTGATCACAAGGCTCACAATGCTTCTTCACAACGTGCTTTATATCCCTGGAATACATCATAATCTACTTTCAGTTTTAGCTATTTCAGATAATGGTTTTTCAGTTTCCTTCAATAAGGCTAGTTTGGAAATTTTGTTTAATGGTGTGATTTATGGACATGGATAAGTTTTTTATAATTTATTTAAGGTTGATTTAGATGAATCTTATTTTTCATTATCTTATGTTGTAAATGATAGAAATATTGATTATGTAACTTGGCATGCTAGACTTGGGCATATAGGAAAGGATATGGTGACTAGATGATCAAAAGAAGGCCTTTTAGGCCCACTTGCTAAAGTTGACCTACTTGTATGTTAACTATATTTAGCAGGAAAGTCATGTAGGAATCATTTTAGTAAGGCTGCCTGAGCTACTCAACCACTAAGTCCATTATGATTTTGTAGAACTATGAATTCTAATGCATGTCATGACGCCTCTTCCTTACTTTTATAAATGATTACGCGATATGGTTATCTCTATTTGATAGATCGCCTCTATCAATCTTTATAATATTTTAAACGCTTCCTAGAAGCGGTTGAGAATAAAAAAGATATAAGTTTAAAAATGTTTCAAATTGACCTAGGATGCGAGTACTTATTTGATCAATTCAAGGAGCTTGGTAAGAATAAAGGCATACGTTGATAACCCACTATTCCTTACACTCCACAACAATTGATGTTATAGAGAGGAGGAATATGACCTTACTAGATATGGATATATCGATGATGGCGTAGGTCAATTTCCCAATATCATTCGGGTGAGTTCCTATTTTGACTTCTGCCTACATCTTAAATAAAGTGCCTTCTTAGTCAGTTTTTTCATCACCATATGAGTTATGGAAGGAAAAAAACCTAATTTGGAGTATTTATGCCCATGGGGATGGATTGGTTATATTCAAAATACTCCCATAAATATGATAAACTAGGTCCTAGAGATAAAACACAAAGCTGTATAAGATATTCTGAAAACTCAAAAGGTTATGTAATGTATGGTGAACACCCCAATGGAGGAATGACCGAAATAAAAATCTTGCGATATAAATTTTATTGAGAATGATTTACTTAGCATAGGCGAAGATAATAAGGATTTAAAAATCTATGAGTTAGAGAAAAATGAATATATCTTACCATCTTTAAGCATGGAGTGGGAATTAGAATCTCGTCCTACAATCACGAAAAATGTAAAGTGAACCATTGGATCAAAATTCTATGGCACGTTCTAGTAAACGAGGAAACATACCACTTCATCATTTTGAGATTGAGGGGAATTCTCTCTTGTCTACTACAAAGGATGAGGATAATTATTATTCTTCTGTAGAAGCCCTTTTCCTCTGATGCTAGATAAGAGTGGATGGATTCTATAGAGGAAGAAATGAGCTCCGTGTCTAAGAATAAGGTTTGGAAGTTAGTTGATATTCCACCTGATTGCAAGATTATTGGAAGAAAATGGGTTTGGAAGATTAAATGTGGCGTAAATGGATCAATTGACAAGTATAACGCATGCCTAGTGTAAAAAAGTTATACTCTGAAGGAGGGTATTGACTATGAGGATACATTCTCCCCTGTGGTGAGATTTGCCTCAATTATCCTCATCCTAGCTATTGTCACACATTTGGATTTAAATTTTTTTTAGATGAATGTTAAGACTGCATTTCTCAATGGAAAAACTAGATGAGGAGATATATATGGATCAACCTGTGGGTTCTGAGGTCAATGGATAAGAGTGAAAAATATGCCGCCTAAAACGTTCCATTTATGACCTTATCCAAGCGTTAACAAAGTGGTATTTTCGATTTCATCATGCCATTACCCACACAGGGTTTGAGATGATTGAGGAAGATCATTGTCTGTATTTTAAAAGATAAAAAAAATCTTTGTATCCTATTATTGTATGTTGATAATATTTTACTAGTTAGGAATGACACGAATTCCATTTTCACCACTAAAGATTGTTTGTCCTCGACTTTTGAGATGATGGATAAGGGTGAAGCACATTATGTGCTAGGTGTTATGATGGTGAGAGATAGTTAAAAGAAAATCTTTATTTACCTCGAGATATTTACATCAAGCAAATCATACAACGGTTTCACATGCATAAATCTAATCCCGTTAACACTTTAATGGAAAATGGTGGACTTTAAGCCTAGACCAATGCCCTAAGATTATTGAAGAGAAGAAACACATGTCCGTAGTACCATATGCATCTCTGATAGGGAGTCTGATGTATGCGATGTTATATGCATGACCAGACATTTTCTATACAATTGGGATAGTTAGTCATTACCAAAGAAACCCCGACACCACACACTGGATGACGGTGAAACGAATATTTAGATACATACGAAGTACTTCATATCTCATCTTATGTTATCGTGGAGGAAGCTTGATATTGTGAGGCTATACTGATGCAGATTGGGCTGGTGAGAGAGATGAATGCAAGTTCACTTCAGGCTATACCGTTATACTGGAAGGCGGAGATGTTTCTTATTATAGAAAGAAGAAAATATGTGTAGCCTTATCCACTATGGATTCAGTATATGTGGCTTGCTCAGCAGCAATTTAGGAGGCAGCTTGGTTGAGGATATTCTTTTAGAGGTTGGATTCTCTAGTGCGTGGAGGGGATCCTAAACTTTTTTACTGTGGTAGTACATCATCTTTTACTTATGCAAAGGACCCCAAGTATCATGACAAGTCCAAACACACTACTATTCGCTATCACTATATTCGTAACACGGTTGTACAAGGAGAGGTAGTCCTAAATCACATCTTTATTATCTGTATGGTGGTTGATCCTTTGACCAAGCCTATTGCAACATATATTTTCATTTCTTATTTTGAGAGTATGAGAGTTTATAGGATTTGAGATGCTTATGACACTTCTGTTATATTGACGTTATTATTATTATTATTATTATTATTATTATTATTATTATTATTATTATTATTATTATTATTATTATTATTATTATTATTGTTGTTGTTGTTGTTGTTGTTGTTGTTGTTGTTGTTGTTGTTATTGTTACAGTTTTTCGTTCTTTAATTTTTTTGTTCGAATTATTACTGTATACACATATTATAGTAATGTCACCACGTTAGAATCGACCCACTCACACGGGTGATTCACCTTGGCACTTAGAAAGAGAGAGAGAAATATGAGACATTCATGTCACTGACGCTTAGATCGGTGAACCTAGAAATTTATATCTTTGGTTCCTAAAAAGAGAGAAGGATATTAATTTATACTGTATATTAGCTCAGTTAACTAATAAGATGCGATATTTTTATTTAAAGGTTTATCATAAAGTTTTTTTTATAATCCTATGAAGTCTGTATATAGCTGAATGTGAGTATTAAGGCAAACATTGAGAAAGCAACTGGGCTATGTATCTAGGAAGGACATAACTTTATATAAATTTTAAACAATATTATTGGTGGCCTAAAATTAAAAACGATATTGCAGACTTTGTTGCTAGATGACTGGTTGTCAACAAGTGAAGGCGGAGGATCAAAATCCAATTAGTTTACTATTGTCTTTACCTATTCCTGAGTGGAAACATGAGCATGTTACTACCGATTTTGTTATAGGTTTACCAAAATCATCCCGAGGGTTTGATTCTATTTGGGTAATCGTTGCTAGATTAACTAAGTCTACACATTTTCTTCCCTTTAAAGTTACTTATTCCATGGATAGATATGCCAACATATATGTGGATGAGATAGTTAAATTGCATGGTGCACCTGTTTCTATTATCTCTGATCGAAATCCTAAATT
Organism: Sambucus nigra; assembly: GCA_949130495.1. Classification (NCBI taxonomy): domain Eukaryota; kingdom Viridiplantae; phylum Streptophyta; class Magnoliopsida; order Dipsacales; family Adoxaceae; genus Sambucus; species Sambucus nigra. Next base: position 318,990,887 of record OX422223.1, read on the forward strand.
TACTTCACACTTTTAGCCTAGTTTATAACAAGTTTTGGGGATTAAATTGAAATTTAGTACAACTTTTCATCCTCAGACTGATGGCCAGTCAGAGAGAATGATCCGAACACTTGAAGACATGCTACAAATTTATGTATTAAAGTCCAAGGGATGTTTGGATGAAAACTTTCATTAATAGAGTTGCTTATAATAATAGTTATCATTCGAGTATTGAGATGGCTCCTTATGAAGCCTTGTATGGGAGGAAGTGTAGGACCCCAGTGTATTGCACAAAAGTAGAACGAAAACTACTTGGGCCAAAAATTATGCAACTGACTACTGAGAAGATATATTTATTCATAATCACTTGAAGGTGATGAAAAGTAGATAAAAAGGTTATCTAGACAACATAAGGAAGGAATTAAAATTCGAGGAAGGTGATCAAGTTTTCAAACGTGTTTCTCCTTGGAGAGGGGTTATGAGATTTGAGAAAAAAGGCAAATTAAGTCCTAGGTACATTAGCCTTATGAAATAGTGAAGCGAGTTGGAGTTGTAGATTACAAATTGTCTTTGCTACAAGAATGGTCTCGGATACACGATGTTTTTTTTATGTATCAATGTTACGTAAGTATGTGGTTGATCCTTCACATGTGTTTATTTCACAACCGATAGAGCTTAAAGATGACTTGACCTACATAGAGGAAACAATTGTTATTTTAGATTGAAAAGAATATGCGTTATGTAATAAAACAATTCCATTAGTTAAGGTAACGTGGAGAAATCCAAATGTGGAGTATGCCACTTGGGAAGGAGAGAATAACATGATGGTGTGATATCCTCATCTTTTGGTAAGTTCTTATGTGTGAAATTTCGAGGACGAAATTTTTATATGAGGGGTAGAATTGTAAGACCCTAAATGTGATTAGGAATGTTAATTATATGATTAAGTATAAGTTATAAGTTATAAGTTGGTGATGGGTGTTAAGCATGTTAATTATCATATTTGGGGGATGCATACTCATGTGATATATGTGTTGGTTGCATTAGATGTTAATCAAGCTTATGATCGGGGATAACTTGTTTAGATCATATAACTAGTTATCATTAAAATATGTTTATAATGCATCGTTATGTTTATAAAATTAAACCAAGGTGTTGGTCCAAAATTGGCAATGTTAGGTCACCAAATGTGAAAGTTTTGAGCTTTTTGGTAAATTGCTACCCTTCTGTTCGGGCTCAAATTAGGCATACTAGTTTTATGATTTGTGAAAAACACAAAATATCAAAGTTGTAGATATATGAGCTAAGTTTATATGACAACAAATGGTGTGTAAAACAGAGGTCCAAGTAAGGAGTTATGCTGAAATTACGAAGCAAGGGCAAATATGTCTATTCATTAAATGGTATTTTGTCTTAATAGTAGAACACATGGCTTGTTTTGATTGGACCAAGGGGAGGTGCCTTATGCTGACTTAAAGAACTTAAAAACCTCCCTTATTATTCATTTTCATCATAATTTCAAGTGGATTTGAGAGTTACATGGAAGAAAGAGAGGTTTGGATAAATTAGTGAAGGATTAAGGAAGATTATCGAGAGATAAACAAGCTTATGTATCAAAACATCCTTAGGTAAGATTTAACTTGTAAATTTCATTCTTTACATGACATATGTTGTTTTATATGATATTAATGATCATATTTTGGGGTGAGATAATACGTGTTGTTACGTGTAGGTGGGTATGTGTAGGTTGTATATATGTAGTACGTTGAATTCATACAACTAAGGTTGTAATCATCATGTTAATCAAATTAGTGTATCTTTGTGAATACTCAACGGAATCGATTAATTAAAGTTGGATACGAAACTAAACTTATATATACATGTCATATCCTAAAATTATGAAGTTTGGGTATAAAATTTGCCCCAAAAGTGTAAGTGCACAGCACACCATGTGTCGATGTTTTGCTTGACTTAGTAAATGAACGCTAAAAATTATTGAACTTCAATTTTATATTATTCAAAATGTTTAATATATGTTTCCATGATTTATAACCGAGGGGGACGTTATGTATGCTTGAAAAATGTTAACTTATGCTTTGATGGTTTACTCAGACCTAGATATGTTAAAAGTGGCATAAACCATTGAATACTTGTTGAAATCCGGAAATTTCAATTGTAAATGTTAGAGAACATATATTAGTATGATATATTTGAAGGGTATAATAAAATATCTTCTGGTTTGGCTTGGGGGTTGTGTTGAAGTTGAAATTTTGTTGTTATTTTTCTTCCGAAATGATTTGGAAAAAGTTATAGTAAAACGGGCATAAATTTATCTAGGGAATTCATAATTTAATTCCGTAAATTGTCTCAGAACCCTACTGAATAAGGTGTTATAGAAATGCTAAGTATCATATTTAATGACTTTTCAGTTATGTCAGATTGACCAACTGATGTGTTGTGTTACTACGTTTAATGTGATTTGGTGTATATAAATACTAATGATGTTGAATTGTTAGGTGGGGAAGCAGCTAACACTACCATACCAAGGAAATAGTTTTAGTATTAATCTTAGTACCAAATTCAAGGTGAGTGACCTGTCTTATGAAATATAGATGCTTATATTTTCATATGGAATTGTGTAGTTAAATACATATGCGGTGATGCTTATGGAGTGATGTGGTGTTATGAAACATATGCGTATGATTAAAAATATTAAATGACGTTATTTAATATTATGGACTGAGGTGGGACCTCTATCTAATGTTAATAATGGTGGATTAAAATGTTAAATGATGTTATCTAATTTTATGGACTGAGGTGGGCCCTCTATCTAATGTTAAGGACTGTGGTGGGTCCTACGGGATGCGGTGACCCAGTTGGTCCAACTTAAAGGTTTGTTGTACTCGGGACTAATTATGGGATGTGGTATCCCCATTAGCTGGGATTTAATTGGACTGGCGGGTCCAGGCTTGCGAGAGTTACACAATTCCTGTTGGGTCATAACATTATAAAATAAAAATGATTATTCAAATTGGTTATATGTGTGGTATATGGTCATTCACTAAGCTTGTATTGCTTACACTCCTATAATGTTATGTTTTAGGTATGTCTATCGTTTGGAGTTCACTTCCAAGTTAGAACCATAAGACGGGGGAGTGATGGATATCTAATAAGGGTTGAATATCATCAAGATATTTTGGGTAAATGTTAAACTAAAGAACTTTTGTATGTAAAGTTTTTTACTACTTGTAAATTACATGTTAAGGTAGTTATGTTTTCATCCAAACATGATTTAAAAAAAAATATGGTCATTTTCAGAGAGAATTAAAGTAAAGTATCCATTAAGGGAATTTATCTCTAAATTATAGGATTATTTGAAGTTAATTAAGTCGGGGCCTGACATTATTGGAGGGAAGAGGCCTGAGATAATAGTAACCAAAAGTAATAATGTGTGATATTTTAGGAGTGAGATAAGTAGAAGCTAACAGAACAATTTTTTTTTTTGCTATATTAATTGTAAATTATTTACAAATATATCACTAGTAATATAGGTTTCGAACCGTTGGATCTTAAGTAATCTTAACCCTTGTTTATATTCTTTCTTACATAATAACAACACATACATTTATGATTTATTATATCAAAACTCCAAAACCTACACCCACACACAAACTTGTTCCCTCTATCCACCGTTTCTCATTTGCATTCCTAAATATGTACGTGGTAAAGTCTTAGAAAATACTGTGTTTTTACACAAATTAATATTTTGACCAAATTAATATATTGGTCAACTTTGAGCCATTAAAAAAGTAGGACCCGCAAATCAAATGTGACGGGACCAAGTACGTATTCAGTCCTTGTATCAAGACGAGTCATGTGATATATCCATTTTTTAAAAGCGGACAAATGATGAATAATATATTTTTGTTTTATAGTGCCCCATTATGTATGAAAATTATTAGGATTTTTATTTAATTTTCTTGGAAGAATTGTCTAAACTGTAGCCAAAGTTTTTGACTATATTTCAGAACCATCATTAAAGGTCTTGACTATTCATTATTAGTTGTGACTGCTTGTGAAAAATGTCCCTAAAGTGACTATTAGGAAAAAACACATGTTTTCATGAAAGAAAACTTTATTTTCTATAAATACAAAACTTGTCTTGGTTTTAAGAAAGAGAGAAAAAATCTTTTTCAATACTTTCCATTCCTAATCAATTCAAAGAGAATATTAAATATAATTGGTTCGTGGACACGCACATTGTAGTTCTTCTTGAATGTATTAAGGCCATTTCATCGTGGGAGGCAGACACTCATTGTTCATTGCAGTAAGCACTGAAACGAGAGCACATTTTGTCTTAAGAAGAGAATGTCTAACGCTCGACTGGATCATCATTTTTGTTTGATTTGTTTCATCTTTTAATATGATAAAAACAGAGGAGCACATAATTATAAATAGCAATCTTTAGACAAAATATTTCGTTGATGCTTTGTGTTGTGGTGTTTTACCATCCAGAATAATTTTACAATGCATGTGGAATTATTTTTAATGCAATTTTTGTTTACCATTAAAACCCATTTTGGAGCATTCTAAAATAGTTCACTTTACATTTTTGTTTGTTTGGTTGTTTCTAACCACTCTACTATTCAGATTGTTAATTGCATTAATAATTCTTCTTGCATTTTAAAATGAATACATTGCTAAGCGGGTACTCTACCTTTATTGTATGATTGTTTATAACTATTGTTAATTTATGTCAAATATTGTGAAATTTAATGGTATAATTGAAAACGATTAATCAGTATAATCATTGCGGCATCATTTTAGTTAATTAAAGGCCTAACATTGTTAATATAGAGATGATATCTCTTGGTGTTTAACACCTTAAAACAAAAGACATGCCCTGTATGAAATTTCTTTGCATATTTCTATGCTTTGATATATCGTTGTTTGGACCTAGTCTTAAAAGTAATATATTTCTATTTGGATAGAGAGACACGACTCTTTAAGAAATATACAGACAACAATTTGGTTTAAGACCCCATTATTAAATGTCGGTTGGCTATATGTGTGTGTGTATATATATCTTATACAAGAGTTTTTAAACTTACCCATCAAAGAGTTTCGATTTATGGAATTCAATAAAAATTGTGAATAAACATTCATGATATAACTGTTACAAAGAAATCATATCCTTGCACCGTTTGAATATTTAAAAGAAATATTTTAATTTAATCATTTAAATGTTTAACAAACCAATTTTAATTACACGATAATCACATGTGTGACTTTTGTGTATTTAACATGGGACCTTTAGTCTAATATTTTGTGAATAATCCATTGTCAAATGCTCTAATTTAAATGTTAGACATTGTCTTGCATGCCTTATTAAGTTATTATAGTATTTTATATGTCAAAAATAGAGTATATTACCATATGTTTTGAAAGAAAATTTAAAGAGATGGCTTTTTATGTAAGCGGCTAAACTTCCCATTACGCAAATATAAAATCTCTAAGAAGCATAAGTAGATTTTGAATCATGGTATTCTTTTATTGTTACTTAACTATTATATATCATGTATGCAAATTAATTGTCACTAATTTTACAAGATTATTTTTGTGCTGCTGTAATGAAGTGATGAAAATATGTACAATGACATAACAACTACACGTCTGATCACATGTACAAGTAACATATCAAATTTTTCCTAATTATTTTATCGTGGTGATGTGATTGTATACAATAATGTTGTGTCACATATAGAGTGACATGATAGTGCTATGCAATCCCTAGATAATTACATGCTTGATTATATGTGTACATAAGATGTTGAATTTCGATCACATCTTTGGGGATGTGTTTGTTTGCATGTTTTTAACGTGACACTATAATAGCACTAACGTGGAAACAATGTATGTGATAACATAAGGGTCATGTGCGTAATTACATGTATATGAGTGTTTTTATAATTTTACTATCATGAAATCTAATATTTGATCTCACGATTAATATTGTTTCATTAAAGTTCAACAAGAGAAATATAATGACACAATTTTTATTTATTTCTGCATTGTGCACTAATTTAAATAATATTATCATCATTGTCTAACTGGATATAATCAATAAATAAAATGTGATGTGATAATTGTTGTGATTTAAAAATAATGCATGGTCCCTTAAATTATATTTTGAGTGTATAGTACAACAATTCATGAAGTATTATATTATTAATGTAACATTCAAATTATTTTAGCAATGTTTAAAAATAATTCAATTTGTATTAATATTGAATTAACCATTTGTCATGAAGAAAGGCTTGAAAAATTCAATGCAATTAATTTCAAGAGGGGACGATATATATGTTGACCCACCTCACTATATTGAATTTAACAAAATTCTACATGAAATAACATCCACATTTAATAAAGGATCACTTGAATGAAATATGATAAACACCGTGGATAATTATGTAAAGTTCGATGAAGATTGGAAAAGATATGAGAGTTTTTCATAGAGATTAGGTGAAATATGCCTTTTTGTAAAGCAAACAAAATTAATTTTGGAAGAATTTTATACTTTCAATGAATGTGTTTGTCTATGTGATTGCTAAATGTACTCTTCAACAGTGATAGACTAGTGTGGTACGATTACAAATTAAGATTCAGAACCGAGCGATTTAATGACAGTTTTAAAGATGATAGAATTAAATCATAGATCTATAGAGATGATTAAGGGATTCAAAACCGAACGGTTTCATGACTGCTTTAAAGTAGTTATAATTAAATTATGGTCTCATTGGAGACTTAAATGAAATCTCAAGACTCCACAACTAGCAAACTTAACGAAGAGCAAGTAATAAAATTAAATATTTTATTTTATGATCTGTTTTAAAGTCTATAATCATAGAATATGTTCACATGGTTTTGAGGCATATAAAATATGTGACGACTTGAGTCTAATGCTAAGAATTGTGACAAGTACATTTTTGGGCCTATAGAATGATAAGGAATGTACCATTAAATGTCGAAAAAGTAAAGAAACGTATCTCAACTAACTTTTCTATGTATAGAATGAAAAGAATTATTTACATTCTGAATAGTTACATGCGTTGGTCTAAATAAACACTAATGTAGCAGCACATGATTTTATATGTCAAAGTCATTGCACTTTAAAAGAAAAATAAAGCCTTAGTAGGTTGAGATTAAATGTAGTAATTTTATATAATTTCATATTTATGTTTGAAATAGTGGGGGAAGCATTGTTTTTATAAGTTATATTCTTAACACATTAACCCATGACAAAATTTTATGGGAAAGATTGAGAACTTTGTATGAATTATGATAAATATGAAGGTATTTATCTAAGGCAACGATTCCTATTCAAAATAGAAAAAAGGCATGATTCCTATAAAAAATAAGAATAAGACCATTGAATGTTTATTCATTTGTTTTATAAGTGAATTTAGTGTACAATACTATTTCCAACGTGCATTTGTCATGATAAGTGTATATATACATGATTTATTGAATAGTTGAGTATTTTGATTGTATTCCAATATTGAAAAATGATTAAACGAGTACACGAATCTTCAAAAGGAAGATAATGGATCAAAGACTCTAAAGTAAAAATAAGTTGTTTTATATCTTCGTATGGTTACCATGATAATAATGGAAAATGACATAAATATTGGAAAATTGTAGATTTCTCTTGAACGAGATATATGATTCTTGAGGCTTGTAGTCCCAACTGAATGATTTAACACAATTGGAAGTGGTAATCTTATTAATAATTTTTTTGTACAAGATCAATGATGGAATATGAATTTATTTCTTATTAAAGAAAGCTACCTTTGACAATTTTAAAGAGGATGATCCTAGATAATAATTCTAATGCCTATCATTACATTTGACAATCATTGTTTGAAAATGCATAAAATAATCTGGAAAGTCAATAATTATTAGTCATGACGTAATACCATAAAGAAATAGATCTCTATTAGTGATAGCATTAGGCCTAATAAGATAACTTCGGATCTACTAATGAGAGAGTAAGAGACACTCATAAAGGGAAATGGGATTAAAGCTTGTTAAAACCTTAAAGAATTTTCATATTGAAAACCCAACCTGAATGATTGGAGATCCCAAGAATTAGGTTCAATGGTACAACCTAGTTATGTGCGATTTAGTAGCACTGAGAAGAAAATAAATTCTTCCTCCCATTCCTAGGATCAGCCAATGCATTATCTGCATTATATTACAGGATAAATTTTGCTTTAATAATTTTTATATCTTAAACATACGGTTTAAGGGGGGTGTTAGCAGGATACTCTTTATCGAAATCACATATGTGAGTGAGTAGGGGCACATTTCTAAATTCTCTAACGCACTCATGAAACCAGAAGGTGTTCAAGGCTAAAATGGATACAACAATGAGAATCAAGAATGTTCGGAGAAGGACTGTGTGAATTTTATAATCTCGGTTTACACAAAAAGGTAGATTAATTCAAGATATAGAATTCATTGATTGACCAGTAAACACGATAGTTTCTCACTAGGAAAGATTTCAGGCCAAAATATATCTTTACCGATGCAACTCTTTTCCACTTGTACTCTCTCTAATTGGCCTTCTTATTCATTTGATTCTTCAACCAAATTTCATTCATGTGGGGGATTATTGGAAAATATCGTGTTTTCACCCAAATTAATATTTTCATCAAATTAATATATTGGTTAACTTTGAGCCATTATAAACGTAGGATCTGCACTTCAAACGTGGTGGGACTAAGTACGTATGCATTTATTGTAGCAAGATGAGTCACGTGATATATTCATTTGTTAGATCTGGACAAATGATGAATAAGAAATTTAGTTTCAAAGTGACCCATTTATGTTTAAGAATTATTGGGAATTTTATATAATTTTTTAGGATGAATTTTCTAAACTGTCGCTAAAGGTTGTGACTGTTCGCTATATGGTGGTTGTTTTTCGAAACCGTCACTAAAGGTTTTTGACTACTCACCATTAGTTATGACTGCTCATGAAAAGCGTCCCTAAAGTGACTATTAAGAAAAAAATACATCTTTTCATGAAAGAACACTTTATTTTCTATAAATACAAAACTTATCTTCATTTTGAAAAAAAGAGAAAAAATGTTTTTCAATACTTTCCATTCCTAATCGATTCCGAAAGAATATCAAACATAAATGGTTAATGAGACACGCACATTAAAGTGCTACTTGCGCATGTCGAGATTGTTTCATCCTAGGAGGCATAGACTCATTGTTCATTGGCGTAAGCACCGAAGCCGGAGCACATTTTGTCTTAAGGAGAGAGTGTCTAACAATTGACTCGATCATCTTCTTTATTTGTAAGTTTTCTATCGGTCCAATTTTTATTGTACAAATATGAATTATTTCATCTTTTTATATGATAAAAATATAAAAACACATAATTATAAATAACAATCTTGAGACAAAATATTACATTGATGCTTTATGTTGTGGGGTTTTATCCTCCAGAATAATTTTATAACGCTTGTGAAATTATTTTTAATGCCATTTTTGTTTATTGTTAAAACCCATTTTGGAGCATTCTAAAATAACTTACTTTACATTTGTGTTTATCTGGTTGTTTCTAACCACTCTACTGTTCAGAATGTAACTTGCATTAATAATTCCTCTTGCATTTTAAAGGACTAAGCAATGAATACATTGCCAAACGGGTACTTTATCCTTACTGGAATATTGTTTTTAATTATTGTTAATTTGTGTCATATACTGTGAAGTTTACTGGTATAGTTGAAAGCTATTCATAAATGTAATCATTGTGGCATTATTTTAGTTAATTAAAGGTCCGACCATGTCTATAAAAAGATGATATATCTTATTATTTAACACCTTAAAATAGAAGACATGCCCTATATGATTTATTTTTTCATATTTGTATGCTCTGATATGTCATTGTTTAGAGCGAGTCTTAAAAGTAATATAATCTATTTCGATAAAGAGATACGACTCTTTAAGAAATATATAAACAACGATTCGATTTAAGACCACATTGTTAAATATCGATTGGATTTCTCTCATTATGGTTGTGTGTGTCTGTGTGTGTGTGTGTGTGTATATATATGTATATATATATATATATCTTATACTGGAGTTTTTAAACTTACACATCAAATGGTTGTAATTTATGAAATCCAATGAAACAGTGGGTAAGCATTCATGATAAAATTGTTAGAAATAAATAATTTTATTGCACCATTTGAATATTAAAAATTCATATTTTAAATGTTTAACACACCGATTTTGATTAAACTATAATCACATCTGTGACTTTTGTGTATTTAACAAGGGACATTTGGTCAAGTATTCTGTGAATAATCCCTTGTTGAATGCTTTAATTTAAATGTTAGACATTATGTTGCATGGTCTATTATAATATTTTGTGTGTCAAAACTAGAGTATAGGACCATATGACATGGAAGAAAATTTAAAGATATGAACTTTTATGTAAGCTGTTAAACTGCCCATTATGCATATATAAAATCTATTGGAAGGATACATAGATAATGAGGAATGGTATTCCTTTATTATTACTTAACCATTTTATATCATGCTTGCAAATTCGTTGTTACTAATTTTACAAGATCATAATTTGTTTTGCTATAATGAAGTGATGGAAACATGTGCAATGACTTAATGAATACATGTTTGATCACGTGTACAAGTAACATGTCAAATTTTGCATAATTCTTATATCGTGGTGATGAAATGGTATACAATAATCATGTGTCACACGTTTAGTGACATGATAGTGCTATGTAATCTCATGATAATTACATGCACGATTATGTGTGTACATAGGATATTGAATTTCGAACACATCTTTGGTGATGTGTTTGTTTGCTTGTCTTTAACGTGACACTATAATCGTACTAATGTGAAAATAATGTATGTGATGGAAAAATTTTAGTATCATGAAATATAATATTTGATCTCGTGTCTAATGCTGTTTCATTAAAGTTCACCAAGTGAAATATAATGGTACAATTTTTATCTATTCATGCATTGTGCACTAATTTAAATGATATTATCTTCAGTGGCAAACTAGATATAGTTAGTAAAAAAGATGTGATGTAATAATATTTGCGATTTAAAATTCATGCATTGTCCCTTAAATTAAATTTTGAGTGTATTGTACAACAATTCATGAATTATGATACTGCCAATATAATATTCAATTTATTTGATAAATGTTGCAAAATAATGCAATTTATATTAATATTGAATTGCCCGTTTGTCATGAAAAAAGGCTTAAATTTTTTTATATGAGTAAATACAATTAATTTCAAGAGGGGACGGTATATATGTTAACCCGCCTCACTATATTGGATTTAACAAAATTCTACATGAAAAAGTATCCACATTTGATAAAGGAGAACTTGAACGAAATATGATAAACACCGTGGATAATAATGTAAAATGCGATGAAGAATACGAAAGATATGAGAGTCTTTAATAGCGATAAGGTGAAATAAGCCTTTTCGTAAAGTCAAAAAAAAATTGGAAGAATTTTATAGTTTAAATTAATATATTTGTCTATGTGATTGCTAAATGTTCTCTTCAACGACAATAGAATAGTGTGGTGTGATTACAGATCTATTCATTGAATTTATAATTTAAGATTCAGGCCCAAGCGATTTGATGACTGCTTTAACGATGGTAGAATTAAAGCATAAATCCATAGAAATGATCAAGAGATTCAGAATCAAGCGGTTTCACGACTACTTTAAAGAAAGCAGAATCAAATTATGGTCTCCTTGGAGACTTAGATGTAATCTTAGGAGTCCACAATTAGAAAACTCAAAGAAGGGAAAATAACCTAATTAAATATTTCCATAAACATAAAATATGTTTAAATGGTTTTAAGGCATATATAATATGTGTGACACAACTTGAGTCTAATGTTAATAATTGTGACAAGTGCATTTGTAGGCCTATTCAATGATAAGGAAAGTACCATTAAATATCGAAAAAATAAAGAAACTTATCTCACCTAACTGTTATTTAGAATGTAAAGAATGGTTTACCTTATAAATGGCCACATGTGTTTGTACAAATAAACATTAATGTTGCAACACATTATTTTCTGTGTCAAAGTCATTGCATTTTATAGGACAAATAAAGCCTTTGGAGGTAGAGAATAAATGTAGCAATTTTGTATAATTTTAAATTTATGTTTAAAATTGTAGGGGAAGCGACATTTTCTATAAGTTATATTCTCAACACATTAATCCACAGTCAAATTTTATGGGAAAGGTTGAGAACCTTTATATGAATTATGATAAATGTGGGGGTATTTATCTAAGAAAATGATTCCTATCCAAAACAGGAAGAAGACTTGATTGCTATCGAAAATAGTAATAAGACCAATGAATGTGTATTCATTGGATGTATAAGTGTATTATTTAGTGTACTGTATTAATTCCAATGTGCATTTGTCTTGAGAAGTCTATCTATCTATCTATCTATCTATCTATCTATCTATCTATCTATCTATCTATCTATCTATCTATCTATCTATCTATCTATATGATTCATTGAGAGTTAATTAATACTGAAGTACTTTGATCCTATTCCAAAATTGGAAAATGATCAAATGCATACACAAGTCTTCAAAATGAAGATAACAGATCAAAGAATCTAAAGTATTAATAAGTCATGTCATATCTTTGTGTGATTACCAAGATAATAATGGCCAAGGACATAAACATCCGAAAATCGTAGAAGTTTTGAGAAATTATGTTAGCATAATCGAAAGTGATAATCCTCTTAACCATTTTTTAATACAACTGTAATAATGGAATATGAATTTATTTCTTGGAAAAGTAAGGCTCCTTTGAAAATTTTAAAGAGGATGATCATAGATAACAATTCTATGCATGCTGTGATTGACAATTAATTTTTGGAAATGCAAGGAATAATCTAGCAAGTCACGACTTATTAGTCATGACATAAGTGTAACAACCCTAGCTTTTAGGAGGCTAATTTTATATTAACTTACTCCATGAGGTAATTATATAAAATGTTGGAACTGGAGTAAATATTAATTTAATGAGTTAAAAGTTAACATTTACTAGATTGATGCATATTTACTGTATGTGAAAGTAAATATCATCAGGTTTTATGTTTTATAGTGTCATGCATTTTAAATGACATTATGGTTAAAATGAAATTGGAATTGGAAATTAATTATAAAATTTTCGGATGCCAGTTTAGAGGGTGTAGTTAGTCTCGGAATGTCCAAGACAGTCAAAATAAGTGTCATATTGTATTTTTGGGTTTCAGGCACTTTCACCTGGTTTTAACTTAAATGCGTATTTGGGAGTCATTTTAATGTGGTATTAACCACTTAAGTTGGAGACTTTAGACTTAAGCCATGATTTTAGTCTTGCCCCATATTTCATTTCCCTCTTTCTTGCCTTAAATATAGAGAAAAAAAGAGAGAAGAAAGAGTAAGAAAAAAGAGGAGAATGAGATAGAGATTTGGAGATTGATGAATGGAGATGGCTTCTACACCATAGAAATCTGAATTTGCAACCCTAAGGCAAGTTTTCTACTTGCTAATATGTGATTTAAGATGAATAAATTGTGTGATAGTTGTGTATTTATATTTATGGATTAAAAATAGAAATTTATGGTATTTGAACCCAAATCTTAGTTTTGATGGTAAAATTGGGGGTTCTAATAGTAGAAAATCATGTAGGATGACTTGGGGTAGTTTGATATTGTTGGATGTGTATAAAAATGAGGAGATTTGAGATTTGGGGTAAAACTAGGGTTTAAAACTTGGTACCCTTTCTTGGTAGATTTGCAGGGCCGAATCGATTCGGCCTGGCCGAATCGATTCGCCCAAGAGGCAATCTACAGGTCTGAGTGAACCGAATCGATTCGGCTAGTCCGAATCGATTCGGCAATTATGCAGAAAGTCAGTTTTCCTTGACCGAATCAATTCGGTTGGTCCGAATAGATTCGGCTTCCAATTCATTTTCTTTAAGTCTAGGGCCTAGGAACCTTCTTTAATGAAATAAACTAAGTGTCCTAGAGTTTGTGTTGAGTTAGTTACTTTCCCTACATTAGTAATGGGTTATGTGGGGACTTTTTCGGGGTTATGCCTATTGATGTTAGGGCATACATTTCTTCTAGTTGATTAATATAAATCTAGGAGATGTAGTATTATGTTTGGGAGACCTTATAAGCTCAATGGAGCTATGATTAGCCATGATGGATTATAATAACTTCACAAATAAATCTTGGGAGAATAAATTGATAGTTCATTATTCATCGAGTTTATAATATCGATATGATATACGTATGGATCCGGATTTAAAAGGGTGGATTATTTACAATAAAGTAAATCATAATGGTTTCAAATGAAACGAAACATGCACATAACTGGAAATGAAGTGGTTATGGTAATGATGATGGTAAATGATAATTTACTAAATCATTAATATGGTAAATGATAATTTACTTGATTTTTGGAAATGGTAAATAAAATGGTTGAACACACCTCTCTAAATGACATCATAAGGGAAGTTCGCACATTGAGGTGAAGCCCCCTGACTAATGAATGCAGGGAGGATATAGTCCTAGGCCATGTGAGCATTTGTTGACATATATTTTCTGTGATGGGTAGGAGATTATGGGTGTGGTCTTGACTACCCCGCAGGTACATGGCCGCTTCCCGACGTATTGCGTTAGGTGCCCAGGTTGTCTTGTATAGATAGGCCCTGGAAGATGATGGTCATTTAGGGGCGCGCCCAGTGGGGAAACTCTGAGGGGCGGTTAATTCGTTATATGCATATAAATATAACAGTTCTTAATCAAGTGGGGCTTGATGTTTGTGTGATATGCCATAAAGGGCATAAAGAAGTGCCACAAGGAGCTCAGTATAATGCCACAAAGAGAATTTAATGTTGATTATATTCCTGCTAAGGAATGGTAATGCCAGGATGGGCATGTAATTGAAATAAAAGCCACACAGAGCTTATAATTATAGTTATAATTTCCTGATAAGGAATAAACTATGAAATGAATAGGTGTATTGGATGGAAGTTTTAGTTATGTTAATCTTTCTTTTTCTCCTGCTTTTTTATATTACTCATGCTTTTGTTCACTGTCTTAGTTTATGTTTTAGAACTTTGTAGATAGATTTTATTTTTCCTAGCATTATTTTATTCATAACTGTCATGCTCTTTATTCATCTAGTAATCATATAGAACCGGGCCCTGACCCGTTCATATTTCTCGTTGTGTATGCATCTTGTATATGTTCAGGTACTCCGCCGCAAGGATGCCTGATTTGAATTCCGATCCCAGTGTCTTTGGTGAGCCGTGATGCGTTGTGGGTATTACGAAACATTTTGAAATAGACGCCATCTTCTTTGCACTCTAGTTAAGATCGGGTCTTTTACTCGGGCGAGAGGCCCAAGAATTTGTACTTGATTAATGTAATGTATTGTGTAATTAATGATTTTGTTTAATTTTATTGTATGAGTCTGTGTCCGACAGCATATTCGGTCCCTTATTGTACATTTGTGGGTATATAATATAATTTAATCTGGATTTCCACTTTCTTCTTTTATTGGGTTCTTAAGTTGTTTTCTTTTATTAACTTTAAAAATCAAATTTTTTGGCAACCCGTTTTTCCGAAATAAGGAATGGTTATCCCATATACTTCTTCTTTAGTTGTGATGCCGAGAATGATTCCATCCATGATTTAGTTGTTTTGGAGTATCGGGCTGGCCACCCCCTATTTTGGATGGTGGGTTATCACAGATGGTATCAGAGCATCAGGTTGTAGAGTCCTTAGGAATCTGTGTGAATGCTTTATGCTCTCAGCGTTTCTTTTGATTTGACATAGAGCCTTAGGATTAAGATCGTTAATTTCTTTTGTGAGATCTCGTTCTTCTGCCATGAGGTAGAACCTATTGAATCTTTTGTGCATTCGTGTGAGAATAGTAGGTCGATTTAAGAAGGGCGTCATGAGAAGGAATTACTAAGAACTGTAATTTGTGGTCAGGGATGAGGACCGCTTTAGAGGTTGCTCCCTTTTTGTAGAACTTTTTTGTCTTGCTACTGCAACTACTAATTACAGTAGATTTAGTTTTCCTAGTACCGCTAGATGTAGAGGGTGGTACTAATCTTGAGATTTCAAGCAACGTTGAATTGAAGTGGAGAAGCGCCTATTATAAGGGCCACCTGTTAAAGTAGGATGGAGGATAATCCTTCACCCATAGGAATAGTCTTGAGATGGTGAGAACGTGGTCACCATATTTGTGGGCGCAGAAAGTTTTGCCCATGGAGAAACCCGGTAGATACTTTCTATAGTAAGTTTCTCTAGGATAACTGGAAGGACAAGAAGGTAGATTCTCAAATGTTCATGAGAGGCTCGGTCAGAGGCCGACATGTGAACAAAGAGTTATGCTGTTAGGGAGATCGTACACTAAAGAAAGGTAGGTATAAGGAAGAGCCCTCCAATGAAATGATAGGCTCTAGAATAAGTGTCATTAACACTTCTGATGGAGCAGTGATCATGAAACCGCATTGGTGGACATCCACATGGGAAGGTTTCATTGAACTGAGGAAGATGAGGCCGGTGGTGTGTTCTCTTTTACTGAGAAAGTAAGAGGGACTACGTGGATCATTGTTTGGCAGTAAGAGGCGGAACAATGGTTATGACGTGAAAGAACCACACATTTTCAATTATGTTGATTTGGAGAACAAGGGCAAGAATTAAGGACCTAGTTTGGGAGTTGATGGAAGTAATGTTGGTTCGTGTCAGGATCGAATATGGAGTTTGAGAACCATTAGTATTGACCAGGAGTGATTGGCATAAAATGTTGGCAGGAATTCCACCTTATTAGTGGGTGGTGTATTCCTTAGAATAAGATTTAGTAGTATTATGCTTACTTTAGAATTGGGTGTGTATGTTGAGGTTGCGGTAGTCTCGATATTACTAAATTGAGTCATTATATGACATCTGTGGTAGGGGAGTTTTATATTCTCTTCACTCGTTATAAAGCGAGTGACGATGTATTTTCTTTTAAATATTATGTATGTTATAAGTTACTTGTATGATATATACTATACAAGTTATGATATATTGGTTAAATTTGGGTGATAGCAAGCAATTATATTGCGAGGCTATCCTACTTCTAGTTTCAGGATGGAACTAGTTGTCTTATAATAACTCTCCTGAATACAGGTTGAGACTTTATTGGGGTGGTTAAGGTAAGTAGGAGGTTTTTACTTCTTGTTATGTTATCTTGCGTGTTTGTTTGATTGGTTGATTGTTTGCTTTGCATGTGATTGGTATGCCTTATCTCCACGACCGACATAGTTGAGTAGTAATGCGTAGGAGGGGTTCCTTATTTGGATTCTGCTTTTGGAGGACGCTCCACGCATGAAACTCAACGACGTTGGAAGTGGGGAGATGCTATTCTGTCTTCTTTTAAATTCATTCCCTTTTTATTTATTTATTTTTTTGGTTGAAGGTTGGGTTGAAAGGTTTAGCCGAGAATCACGTAGAAGAGTGATTAAGGGCTACTAAAGTGCGAGATATAAGCACTGTATATAGTTCTATCCTTTGATCGATGTGAGGGAGACCGAGATACGAATCGAATTGAGACTTCGGGTTATACCTTGATAAGAAGGCTATTTAAAAGATGTATATATGTTATGGGATAAAATTTGTAAGACTTCACAAAAAGTGAATGTATGATCAGTTAAAATCTTTAACTTTGTTATGGTAAGGCGTGGAAGTAGAATTTTGTTAATAGAATTGCAAGTTAAAATTTATCGATCCCGATTATGTGTTTTAGACCGTGACATCTTAATGGCCGACGATGCAAGGTAGTAGTGTAACGAGAGGGTTCCTTGTTTGGATTTTGCTTCAGCGAGACGTCCCATGCATGAAACCGAGCGAATGTCAGAAGTTGAGATAGGTCCTGGACACTAGGGATATACTTAGTACTATATATATATATACGACTTAGATAGGATATATATATAGATCGACCTTAGGTTTAGTAGGACGTAAGGCCTTTAGGGATTGTGATGTTGATTTAGGAAGGCTATAGGGAGTTGACCACAAATATGTTGTGGGTTAACCCTTAGGGGGATTAGATCCCTAGGAACTAGAAGTGTGGAATCTCGAGAGATTTCAAAGGTTAGGCCGATGGAGAAGAGACCTATCATAGTTGAAGGGTTACATTAGTAACCTAACTTTTGGGGAGTTAAATGGATGAATTGACTTCTACTCCCGAGTCCCTGTGGTTAAGTTCGGGGGTGGATTTAAGGAACAAGTCTCTGCCAGGAGCGGGAAGTAATAATACTGGAGCATGGACCCGATGTTTATACGTCTCATAAGCTTAAACTTGTGGGAAGTATTATCTCACGCTTGAATTAGAATTCGTTGCGGTGGAAGTCGCCTTAATGAAATTGAGGCACTACTTCCTGGGCGGGGAAATTTAGTCTTTCTCGCAAGAAATAAGTGGTTGCAATATTTAGGGGGAGAAATTGAGTTGGTGTTTGAAGTTCTTAAAGTACTATCATTTGGATATTCTCATTCTCTAAGGAAATGCGATTGGGGTAGTAGATGCGTCGAGTAAAAAACCCATCGGAGATATTTGGGTTGGCATGGAAAGCCAAATGAAACGAGTATAACTCAAAAGACTTTGTAGCGATAGCATTCAGGTCTGTTATTGACCATTTCACCTACTCGTGTGAAGAAGAGTATCGGTGGAATGAAGAAGGGTATATTCATAGACGTTCGCACTGAATTGCCAAAAGTAAACTGGTCATGATCCTAATTGAGAAATTTCTGATCGTTCGACCAAGCCGTTGCTTTTCCAGACATTGCGGGCGGATGATGTGTAGAAGAGTACGCCCTGCTTTTATGGAAGAGTGAAGTGCCTAACAACAGTGGTGGACCGAGACTAGTTATTCATGTCGAGTCTCGGTAAAGTTTCCATGAAGGAATGGAAATCGTATGGAGATGATGTGTATCTCTCCACCTTAAAGTGGTCATCACTAGACGTTGTGAATGGAGGAAGTTGACTTAATGCCGAGAGGCATGCTTCGAATGTACGCCTTGGGATAAATAGATGGATGGGAGCAATGACTTGTGTGGATGGAAATTTTTCGTACAAGAATTGGAATCATTTTCTACGGTATGGCGCCGTGAGTGGCCTTGTGTAGCCGGGTGAGTAAATTGCATACTCGGTGAATAAGGTCAACGAATAATTGGTTCCTTGGACTTGGAGAGGTCCTAGAGCATTTCTTTAAGGATTGGGCTTTTGAGCCATATGATTTGAAGGGCTATGCCTATGCGAGGAGAAGTAGAGTAGGGTTGGGGTTAAGCCATGTAGCACTAGTGTGAGTAGCCCTGAGGCGAGATATAACGCGATTCAAGATGTAGAACTATTTATGCCGAGTCGCACAGTTAGCATCTTCCGCCATCGTTTGTGAAAAATGCTTTGTGCTATGCTAGAGCACAAAGATTGTGGACTAAGATCGATAGAGTCGACCTTAGTCCGAGTCCATTTTGGGACGTCGTAGTATCGAGGGTTTGTTAAGGATGATAGAATGATAGTTTGAGATAGTACAGCCTTTATGTGCATAGGGTATGCCCGAATAATGGGGGCGAAATTCCCTCATAAGGGGGGAGTATGTAACAACCCTCACTTTTAGGAGGCTAATTTTATAATAACTTACCGCATGAGGTAATTATATAAAATTTTGGATCTGGAGAAAATATTAATTTAATGAGTTAGAAGTTAAGATTTACTAGATTGATGCATATTTATTGTATGTGAAAGTAAATATCATCAGGTTTTATGTTTTATAGTGCCATGCATTTTAAATGACATCATGGTTAAAATGAAATTGGAATTGGAAATAAATTATAAAATTGTCGGATGCCAATTTGGAGGGTGTAGTTAGTCTCGGAATGTCCGAGACAGTCAAAATAAGTGTCATATTGTATTTTTGGGTTTCGGGCACTTTTACCAAGTTTTAACTTAAATGCGTATTTGGGAGTCATTTTAATGTGGTATACACCACTTAACTTGGAGACTTTAGACTTAAGCCACGATTTTAGTCTTGCCCCTTATTTCTCGCCTTAAACATAGAGTGAAAAAGAGAGAAGAAAGAGGAAGAGAAAAGAGGAGAATGAGAGAGAGATTTGGAGATTGATGATTGGAGATGGCTTCTACACCAAAGAAATTTGAATTCGCAACCCTAAGGCAAGTTTTCTACGTGCTAATATGTGATTTAAGATGAATAAATTGTGTGATAGTTGTGTATTTATATTTATGGATTAAAAATAGAAATTTATGTTATTTGAACCCAAATCTTAGTTTTGATGGTAAAATTGGGGGTTAAAATAGTAGAAAATCATGTAGGATGACTTGGGGTAGTTTGATATTGTTGTATGTGTATAAAAATGAGGAGATTTGAGATTTGGGGTAAAACTAGGGTTTAAAACCCATAACCCTTTCCTGGCAGATATGTAGGGCCGAATCGATTCGGCCTGGCCGAATCGATTCGCCCAAGAGGCAACCTACAGGTCTGAGTGAACCAAATCGATTCGGCTAGTCCGAATCGATTCGGCAATTATGCAGAAAGTCAGTTTTCCTTGACCGAATCAATTCGGTTGGTCCGAATAGATTCGGCTTCCAATTCATTTTCTTTAAGTCTAGGGCCTAGAAACCTTCTTTAATGAAATAAACTAAGTGTCCTAGAGTTTGTGTTGAGTTAGTTACTTTCCCTACATTAGTAATGGGTTATGTGGGGACTTTTCAGGGGTTATGCCTATTGATGTTAGGGCATACATTTCTTCTAGTTGATTAATATAAAATTAGGAGATGTAGTATTATGTTTGGGAGACCTTATAAGCTCAATGGAGCTATGATTAGCCTTGATGGATTTTAGTAACTTCACAAATAAACTTGGGAGAATAAATTGATAGTTCATTATTCATCGAGGTTGTAATATCGATATGATATACGTATGGCTCCAGATTTAAAAGGGTGGATTATTTACAATAAAGTAAATAAGAATGGTTTCAAATGAAACGAAACATACACATAAATGGAAATGAAGTGGTTATGGTAATGATGATGGTAAATGATAATTTACTTGATTTTTGGAAATGGTAAATAAAATGGTTGAGCACACCTCTCTAAATGACATCATAAGGGAAGTTCGCGCGTTGAGGTGAAGCCCCCTGACTAATGAATGCAGGGTGGATATAGTCCTAGGCCATGTGAGCGTTTGTTGACATATATTTTCTGCGATGTGGAGGAGATTTCGGGTGTGGTCTTGACTACCCCGCAGGCACATGGCCGCTTCCCGACGTATTGCGTTAGGTGCCCTAGTTGTCTTGTATAGATAGGCCCTGGAAGATGATGGTTGTTTAGGGGCGCACCCAGTGGGGAAATTCAGAGGGGCGATCTTAGAATTCGTTATATGTATATAAATATAACAGTTCATAATCAAGTGGGGCTTGATGTTTGTGTGATATGCCATAAAGGGCATAAAGAAGTGCCACAAAGAGCTCAGTATAATGCCACAAAGAGAATTTAATGTTGATTATATTCCTTCAAAGGAATGGTAATGCCAGGATGGGCATGTAATTGAAATAAAAGCCACACAGTGCTTATAATTATAGTTATAATTTCCTGATAAGGAATAAACTTTGAAATGAATCGGTGTATTTGATGGAAGTTGTAGTTATGTTAATCTTTCTTTTTCTCCTGCTTTATTATATTACTCATGATTTTCTTCATTGTCTTAGTTTATGTTTTAGATCTTTGTAGATAGATTTTATTTTTCCTAGCATGCTTTTATTCATAACTGTCATACTCTTTATTCATCTAGTAATCATATAGAACCGGGCCCTGACCCGTTCATATTTCTCATTGTGTATGCATCTTGTATCCGTTCAGGTACTCTGCCGCAAGGATGCCTGATTTTAATTCTGATTCTGGTGTCTTTGGCGAGCCTTGATGCATTTCAGGTATTACGGGCCATTTTGAAATAGACGCCATCGTCTTTGCACTCTAGTTAAGATTGGCTATTTTACTCGAGCGAGAGGTCCCAGCTTTTTTACTTGATTAATGTAATGTATTATGTAATTAATGAATTTGTTTAATTTTATTGTATGAGTCCGTGTTCGACAGCATATTCGGTCCCTTATTGTACATTTGTGGGTATATAATATAATTTAATCTGGATTTCCACTTTCTTCTTTTATTGGGTTGTTAAGTTGTTTTCTTTTATTAACTTTCAAAATCAAAATTTTTGGCAACCCATTTTTCCTAAATAAGAAGTGGTTATCCCGTATACTTCTTCTTTAGTTGCGATGCTGAGAATGATTCCATCCATGATTCCGTTATTTTGGAGTATCGGGCTTGCCACCCCTATTTTGGATGGCGGGTTGTCACAATAAGACCATCAAGATATTGCTCTCTGTTAGTGATAATATTAGGCCTAATAAGATAACTTTTGATCTGCTAACGAGAGAGTAAGAGACGTTCATCGAGGGGAATGGTCTTAAAGCTATTAAAACCTAAAAGAATTTCGATAATGGAAATCCAACCTAAATGGCCGTAGATCCTAAGAATTAGTTTCACGGGGACAACCAAATTATATGCGATTCAGTTATCACTGAGAAGAAAATAAATTCTTCCTCCCTTTTCTAAGATGAGTCGGTGCACTATTTGATCCGTGTAACAGATAAATTTTATTTTATTGATTTTTATATCTTGAACATATGCGTCAAGCGGGGTATTCATAGGATAGTCTTTATAGAAATCACCTATGCGAGTGAGAAGGGTCCACTTCTATGAGAATAACTGACGACCACATTTCTGAATTTTCTAACATACTTATGAAATTAGGAGGTGTCCAAGACCAAAACGGACACAACAATGAGAACCAAGAATCTTCACAGAACGACTATTTAATTTTTATTGACTCGGTTTACACGAAAAGGTTGATCAATTAGAGATATCTCATTCATTGATTGGCTAGTAAACCCGACTGTCTCTTACTAGGAATAATTCAAGGTCACAATTTATCTTTTTCGTTGCAAATCGTTTCCACTTGTGCTCTATCTCATTTGTCTTCATGTTCATTTGATTCTTCACCCAAATTTCATTCATGTCGGGGATTGTTGGAAAATATTGTGTTTTTAAACAAATTAATATTTTGACCAAATTAATATATTGGTCAACTTTGAGCCACTATAAAAGTAGGACTGGCAGTTCAAATGTGGTGGGAACAAGTACGTACCTATTTCTTATAGCAAGACGAGTCATGTGATATATTCGTCTATTAAAAATGAACAAATTGTGAATAAGAAATTTGGTTTCAAAGTGCCACATTTTTGTTTGAAAATTATTGGGAATTTTATTTCATTTTTTTCAATGAATTTTCTAATCCGTCATTAAAGATTATAATTGTTCGCTATATAGTGACTGCTTTTCAGAATCGTCACTAGAGGTCGTGATTGTTAACCAATAGTTGTGACCTCTAATGAAAAACGTCCCTAGAGTGACTATTAAGGAAAAACGCATATTTCATGAAAGAACACTTTATTTTATGTAAATAGAAGAATTGTCTTCATTTTACAAAGAGTGAAAAATATTTTTAAATACTTTCCATTCCTAATTGAGTCAGAGAGAGTATAAAATAATTGGTTAATGGGACATACACATTGAAGTTCTTCTTGCACATGTCGAGGTCATTTCATGCTGGGAGGTAGACTCTCATTGTTCATTACCATAAGCACCGAAGCAGGAGCTCATTTTATCTTACAGAGAGAGTCTCTAACACTCGACTTAGTCATCTTGTTCATTTGTAAGTTTTCAATTGGTCCAATTTTTATGGAACAAATATGATTTGTTTCATCTTTTAATATAATAAAAATACAAAAGCACATAATTATAATTAACATCGCGATCCAACTCTTCTCGCACAAAAACTCATTCGCAAGATTTATAAGTGCATTACCTTTTGGGATGAACTAATCAATATAATCTTAATCAATATATTAGATTATCAATATTACATAATAAATCTGTTAAAATTGTGTACCTAAAACCACAGTGGTGGATTGAGACTTAGAGGTTAGAGGTTTTCACTGACTAATCCCTCTCTCTCTCTATGAGTTCTCTCTTAATGATGAAAAATGAGGAGGAGAGTATATGAGTGAATTAGCCATGGGGACCAAAACCCTTCATTATATAGGCATCTAATTAGAACCACATAATTTCTAATTAGGTGACTCTTGAGTAACCGATAGGTGACTCTTGAGTAACTACGACTACTGAGTAACCAATAGGTGACTTTTGGGTAACCACACATTACAAAGCCCATACTCATTTTAGATGTCATATTAGGATCAACTAATTATATCACTAAATTAGCCCAATAAAATAAAAGCCTAAATACAATTTCTACTTAATATGTAAGCCCACATTAGAAAAAGATTCTAAAAATCTCCCATTTGGGCTACATATTAATTCCTAAGGAAATTATATTCGATAACCTATGGTGTGCACCATATTTTCTATCTATTCTTAAAACATCTCCCGAATTAATCTGGTCCATCTCGTATACTAGTATGAGAACAAAGTGACCTTTGTTACATTTATTTCGTAACTTGATCCATCAATGATCACCATAGAAAATATATTCAATGATATAGATAAAGTATGGATATTTGCCTGGAAATTACATGCAATGCGATTTCAGATATGCTTACTTCCAATTGGTCCTTACTTTATTCCGAAGTGAGATCAAACTTTAGTCTTTCAAAACTCATGTTATACCAGGATAAAATAGACAATACATTCAGAGTAAACAGCAAAATGAAAATACCATTAGCTTTATTCTACAGAAAACTAAAACATACATAAAGTATCTCAATAGTGTTAAAGAAAAGAACAAGGACAAACTCACACCAAAACTGCATATCATCAAACAAGACAACACCCATGTGAGAACTGTGATCATGAAAAACCTTTGGTGGTAAACCTTATTAAGGGGATCCATGATTATGGAGTTGTTCCTATACGTTCAATAGACACTATCTTACTCTGAACTCTCTCCCAAGAAAATTAGTGTCTATATACTTAGAGTTCGACGAGCTTCTGTTGTTATTCGAATAAAGAACTTTTGAATTATTATCATAATATATATTTAACGATTTTTAATACTATGCACTATTCGCAGCCTAGTGATAAAATTTTGTAGCCATATCGCATGATTTGTTATCTCATAATAAGTTATGAACTCCTTCACCATAGTGGAAGGTACAATGAGTGACTTCTTATCACTCCTCCATGAAATAACACCTCCAAACAACATATAGACATAGCCAAAAGTGGATCTCTTAGTATCTTGGCAACCCGCAAGATCGGCGTCAGAATATCCAATGCATTTCAAATTATTTGACTTTCGATTGATGAACATACAATCTTTTATTCTCTGTCAATACCTCATAACCTATTTGGATTCTTTCCAATGATCTATCATAGGTTTATTCAAATATCTTCCCAGCATACCCACTATGGATACGTACATACTTGAGCATACGTTAGACTCCATGTAGTTGAAGCATAAGGAATCTTTTTCATTTATTTACTTTCAGTCTCATTCTTAGGGCATTAATAGAGACTAAACTTGTCTCCCTTATAAACGAGAGTATCTCCTTATGCATAATCATTCGTACTAAATCTAACGAGTACCTTCTTGAAATATCTCTTTTGTGATAACCCATGGACACCTCGAGAGCGATCTCGGTGTATCTTCATTCCCAATACAAAAGAGGCATCCCCAAGATCTTTCATTTTAAAATGCATAGTTAAAAATTTGTTAGTTTCGTGCAATAAGCCTATATCGGTGCTAAAAAGTATCATGTCATCAAAATAGAGCACAAGGAAGATAAATTTAGTCCCAGTGAACAATAGATACACACAGTCATCAACGACATTAACCTCAAAATCATATACGATAATGACTTGATGAAACTTGTGATACCACTGACGAGAATCTTATTTGAGACCATGGATGGAATCCTTGAGTTTGCAAACCATAGATTTTGGATCTCCCGAGACAAAGTTTATAGTTTGCACTATATATATGGTTTCTTCAATGTTACCATTGAGAAAATTCGTCTTAACATCCATCTGATATAGATCTAAATAAAAATGAGCTACAAGATCAATTGTTTTTGTCAAAACTGTAGAGACAATCTCTTTTTAGTCAATGCCTTACTTCTGAGTAAAACTCTTAGCGACTAGATGCTCATTATATCTCTCAACATTACACTTAGAATATCATTTGGTTTTAAATATCCATTTACAACCACTAGGCTTAGCACCTTCATGCAACTTGATAAGATCCCAAACGTCATTATCTCTTATGGATTTCATCTCATCATTCATGGCATCAATCCACTTTTGATAGTTAGCACTTTGTTTGACTTGTTGGAAGTTGATTGTATCATCTTCCATTGACCCTATGTCAAACTTATGCTCTTAAGAAAACACAATGGCATCACTTGAAATTTCACTTCTTATTTCTCTAGCAGATGGCTTTAATGGCAATTAGTTGAGAGATCCTAAAACTTAAAACCCTTCGACCATTCAATGTACCCAGTAAAATAAAAGCTTATAGTTGTTAAGCCCAGTTTATTTCGTTCTGGCCTACAAGGCCTTGCCTCAGCTGGACATCCCCAAATGTGTAAATGCTTAATGATAGGATTTTGTCCTATTCGTTGTTCATAAGGGGTTTTAGATACTGCTTTACTAGGCACTCTGTTTAGATTATATACTATAGTCTTAATTCCTTTTCATCAGAGTGATTCTGGCAAGGAATAATGACTAATCATACTTCTTACCATGTCCTTAAGCATTCTGTTTCATCTCTTAGGAAAACCATTCATGCTAGGCTTCCCTGGCATTGTGTATTATGGGACAATAGTCCATTATTCTAAAATTTTGGGAAAAGGTCCTAGATGTTGTTCACCTGATCCATCATATCTGCCATAATATTCACCACTACATTCAGATTTTACAACTTTAATCTTCTTGATTAGTTGATTTTCATCTTCGACTTTGAAGGGCTTAAAAATATCCAAGGATCGTGAGATTTCATGAATTAAATATAAGTACCCATAAGGAGAGTAGTCATCTATGAAAGTGATAAAATATTGTTCACCATTCCAATAATAGAAGTGAATTGACTATAAATATCAATATGTATCAATTCTTATAGGCTAGAACTCCTTTTGGCACTTAATTTCCGAATGTTTGTCTATTTTACCTTTATACACCCAATGCAAACATCAAAGTTTGTTAAATCAAGGGGTTCAAGTATCCTGTCTCTCACAAGCCTTTCAATTCTCCACTGGGAGATATGAGCCAAACATTTGGGACATTAGGCGTAGGAATTCTCATTAGTCAATTTGCATTTTTTGACTTTTGTAGTTGTTTGTAAGGTTTCATTAAGCATTGGTATTCAAGATTGATAATTTTTTAAATAAAGA
Source organism: Sambucus nigra (assembly GCA_949130495.1). Lineage (NCBI taxonomy): Eukaryota > Viridiplantae > Streptophyta > Magnoliopsida > Dipsacales > Adoxaceae > Sambucus > Sambucus nigra. The sequence goes on from OX422223.1 coordinate 319,018,489, forward strand.
ACCAGTTGTAATGTCAGTAAAATTAAGAAAACGACTGAATTTATTATGTCTAAATAAATAACAAAAACTATGTTTGTCCAAAATAGAAATAAAAACCAAATTCTGGCTGAAAGACGATACTACATAAGTATCTCTTAATTCAATAAAATGACCAGTTTCAAAAGATAATATAAAGTTTCCGATTGCTTCAACTGTAACTGTTTTTCATTGCCCACATAGAGGAATATTTAGCATCATTTGGCGATTGACTCCACAGGCAATCCTACATAGACATACTTACATGAGTAGTAGCACCAAAATCTACCCACCAAGCATGACTAGGTTCAAAATCCAAATTAAATTTAGAAAAACCAAATTGAGAAGTGTACCTTTAAGTCACGCCAGGCGGCATACTTGAAATAATCCTTTTTCACATGCCCAGGTTTCTTGCAAGAGAAACATATAAATTCTGGATCCTGATTTTTCTGTGGAATTTTGGGTTGTGATGTACCTACTGCGGTTTCCTAATTATTATTTCTTTTTGCGCTTATTATTCTTTGAGGTAGATGCAATATGAGCACTTTCAATAGAAGTTACCTCATCTGACATACCGCCCAAGAATGCTTTTGGAACGTTGCACTTTAAAATTATTAGACTAAAGAGATTAGATCGATCCCACTTCTCAAAGTTCTCTTTGTCACCAATAAAAATTTTCTCCGTAAGAGAAGTAGTCTAAATCCATGCAGTTGAGAACCATCAAAATGTTCTCTTTCTAGTTCTTGAAGTTTGTGCTATTAAGCACAAGAATTGAGTTCATGTTGGCAGTGATATTAGTACTTAATTTAGAGAGCAAATAAATAACATAAGATCAAATTAAAATTCAAGTCAAGATATATTAAAAGAATAAATGCAAGACATAAATTTTATGCAACTGTAATGGTGGGACCTTTTTAAGATACCTAGAATAACATTAATGTTTAGTCTTTGGACAGAAACATCAACTTATAAGTGGTACACTTAGCCCATAAATAAAATGTTGATGGTAGATTCGATCAAACGACAACCTTCCTTTGGGCCCATTTATTATCCACATGGAAAATTTATAATTGTCATACATTTATTTCCGTATGTATATTTATTATTTGGCCATTAACAATCTTCCTTTCGGTCGGTCACTAATCGCATAAATAATAAACACACTCATCTTAATAACTCATAACAGATTAATCTATGTAATAGATGTTACTTTGTCAACATATTATTTCAATTAATTTATTTTAAGTTATAAGACAAAAGGGTATTAATAAAATTCGATAAATAGGAGCATGACTTTGGTTCCATAAAAAATATCATGAATCTTTTGAAAACGTATGTTCTCCTGACGGGATTCTTCTTCCTCCCATCAACAATATGAACATTTTATCATATATATAATATTCAAAACTATGTATTGAATATTTGGTAAATACCAAATAATACATAACAAGAATATTAGAACAATAAGTTAATGATAAAAAAAATATATGTAATGATTTATACCATAAATTATGGGAAAATAATTTAATTTTTTAGAAATGAAAATTTTATGTTATCACTGCAGTAACGTAAACAATCTCTTCAGGATCACTCTCCAATGAGCGAAATCGCAAAATTACTTTTTAAGAGAGAGTCATTAGCGTGGACATTATTATAAAAAATGACAAAAACACTTTTTTCGGTTTCCAAATGACGTCAAATTACCGAGATAGGGTGGTGCCCATTGTTTATAATGGGTTTTATTAATTTTGAATTTTTCAGATTACAATCAAAATTTTGTAAAATTCTGAGTAAGAAAACAATATATGTCGCTGGAAATATCCGTCAAAATAATTTTTGTGGGTAGATTCACCCGAAATCAAGATTCCAAAAATTCTCATATTAATCATACAAGATCACAACCTTTAAACATAAAAAATCCTCTAATTAATTTTGGGATTATGATTATAAAAAAATCAGAAAACATACATAAAATTCTCTATATAATTCTAAATGCCATATGGGTTCTTACAAGATTATGTGTATGAGAAATAAAACAAAAGGCATAATGATGATATCAATCCCAATAATCTAACAAGAAGTTGCTCTGATACCACTTGTTGGGATGAAGTTCTTAATATAATCTTAATAAACATATTAGATTATCAAGATTACATAATAAAAATGTTAGAACTGTGTACCTGAATCCATAGTGGTGATTAAGACTTGGGGGTTAGAGGTCTTCAACGGACTAATCCATATTTCTCTATGAGTTGTCTCTCAATGATGGAAAATGAGGAGAAGAGTATATGAGTGCATTAACCTTGGGGACAAGACCCCTTCATTAAATAGGCACCTAATTAGAACCCTATAAATTCTAATTAGGTGACTCTTAAGTAACCAATAGGTGACTCTTGAGTAACCAAGACTCTTAGGTAATCAATAGGTGACACTTGGGCGTTACAAATCCTATACTCATTTTAGATATCTTATTGGTCTCTACTAATTTGATCACTTAATTAGACCAATCAAAATAGAAGCCCAAATATAATTGCTACTTAATATGTAATCCCATATTAGAATATTAAAAATATTCCAATAGGTTAAAACATCTTCTGAATCAATTTAGTCCATATTATATACCAGTACAAGAGCAAAGCAACCTTTGTTACATTTATTTCGTAACTTGATCCATCATTGACCACCATACCAAATATATTCAATGACAGACCAAGAATGGATTTGTGGCTGGAAATTACAAGCAATGTGATATTAGACATGCCTACTTCCAATTGGTCCTTACTTTATTCCTATGTGAGATCAAACCTAGTATTTTAAACCTTATGTTATACGACAATTAAAAGACAATACATTTAGAGTAAACAACAAAATAAAAATAATAGCAACTTTATTCTCTAGAAAACTGAAACATACATAAAGTATATCAATAGTGTCAAAGAAAACAACAAGGACAAACTCCCACTAAAACTTCATATCGTCAAAAAAGAAAAAACCTATGTGGGTAAGTGTGCTCATGAAAGGCCTTAGATGGTATGCCTTTAGTAAGGGGATTTGTGAGCATGGAGTTTGTTCTTATGTGTTCAATAGACACTATCTTACTCTGAAATCTCTCCTTAACAAGAAGAAATTTAATGTCTATGTGCTTATAATTCGACGAGCTTATATCGTTATTTAAATATAGAACTAATAAATTATTATCAAAATATATCTTCAGTGATCTTTCAATACTATCCATAATTCATAGCCCAGTGACAAAATTTCACAGCCATATCGCATGATTTGTTGCCTCATAACAAACTATGAACTCCGCTGTCGTAGTGGAAAGTACAGTGAGTGAATTCTTAGCACTCCTCCAGGAAATAACACCTCCAAACATCATGTAAACAAAGCCATAAGTGGATATATTAGTATCTTGGAAACCCACAAGGTTGGCATTAGAATTAGTAAATGCTTAATGAATGGATTTCGGACTATCCATAGTTCATAAGCAGTTTTAGCTACTGCTTTACTACGTACTCTATTTAAGATATTTACTGCAGTTTTAAGTGCCTCTCTCCAGAGTGATTCTGGAAAAGAAGAATGACTAATAATACTTCTTATCATGTCCTTAAGTATTTTATTTCGTTTCTCAGTAACAACATTCATGCTAGGACGCCCTGGCATTATGTATTGTGGGGCGATTCCACATTCTTCTAGGAATTTGAGAAAAGGCCCTGGGCGTTGGTCACCTAATCAATCATATTTGCCATAGAATTCACCATCACAGTCAGATTTGACAAGTTTAATATTCTTCCCTAGTTGACTTTCAACGTCGTCTTTGAAGGCCTTTAACAGATCCAAGGATTGTTACTTGTCATGAATTAAATATAAGTACCAATAACAAGAATAGTCATCTATGAAAGTAAAAAAAAACACTGTTGACTATTCGAAGAAGCCATAGGGAATGGGTCACAAATATCATTATGTATCAATTCTAAGACGCTAAAACTCCTTTTAGCCCTTAATTTCTGAATGTTTGTCTGTTTCCCTCTATTTTTTAAGACGACTAAGAACTAACTTAAATGCATGATATATTTTCTAGGTGCTTCAAACTCACAGATGCCTAGTCTCCTTATAATTATGATTCAAAACTGAGTTATGGGTTTTGATAATTGTGTTGTTTGGGTTTGTTCATGCAGGATCAAGGAATTGTACGACCACGTTCATGAGGTATCTAGACTGAGAGCCCCTCTTATTACTGATGATGTTTTTATGATAAACATGGTGGTAACAACCCCACTTCCTAGTTGTTTAATTCAGTGGATTATCAACTTGATCTATACAATATAGTATAAGTTTGAACAATTCTTGACTTGCTTTTTGAAAGCAAACAATTGATCTTCTATCCATCTGATTTTTCCTTGTCCATCCCTTTAAACCATAGTAGATTAGAAAAATATGTCCTTATAACGTTTTTCAAGTCCAAAATGCAGTTAGTATAAGAATTAAATTTCTAACCATTTACTTAGACATAATATAGGACACTCTGGTTAAGGTTTTCAGGTAACTCCTTTTAGTTTTCAGTTGTTTCTATTTATCGCTTCACCAAATTCTTTTACCTGATTACTGTATTAATATTGTACTCTATGTTTCTATCAGCGCTTCCTTGGTAGAAGGAAAGCATGCACGCAACTTCTTTTTTGTTTACATGTTGGAATTTTTTTTCCTTAGCAATTTTCATGGGGATGTTTTGGATGTGGTTAAAATACGTTGTAATGGTCCTTTTATATGTTCCAAAATGTGAAACTCCTAGACTGTGAGATCGCATACAACAGAGACTTTGAATATGATTATCTTGGCCTTAAAACCCTTGAAATATCCTGCATTTAGAAGGTTCAAGGGAAGGCTGTAGAAAGACCACAACACATGTTGATGAGGGTTGCTATTGGAATCCATAAAGTTGACATTGATTCTGCTATAATAACATACCATATGATGTTTCATCATTGGTTCACCCATGATAATCCTACTCTTTTCAACGTAGTAATGACAAGGCCCCAAGTACGTAATGTCAATTATGATTATTTAATTCTAATAACAATACTTGTTTGTTTTTTGAGTCAATTCCAGTTTTCTGAGTAAATTTTTAATGGGAATTTGCAGTTGTGCAGCTATTCTCTTATTCAAATGAGGTATGAAGGTAAAGTAAACATAAGGGAGTTCATTATGGAAATGTATAACATCGCTTTAAAACTTAAGGGACTAAAGTTAGAGCTGTCTAATGACTTACTCGTGCATTTGGTACTTATTTCCCTTCCCTCACACTATAATACTCAAAAGGATAAATGGACTCTTAATGAGCTCATTTCTCATTGTGTGTAAGAAAAGGACAGATTGAAGCAAGAAAAGACAATTGAAAGTGCTCATATTTCATCTACATTAATGATTAATAAGTGAAAAAGGAAAAATAACAAGAAAACTGTAGTAGGAACATCAACACTCGAAATTTGACAAAAGAAGCATGATCCAGAATTTACAGGTTGTTTTTTAAGGAATCTGGGAATATGAAGAAGGTCCATAAACAACAAAATTTGATCATGAGTTGGATAGTTTTTGTGATTTACAACTTTGTTTTTTCTTAATTTTTAAAGACCCCAGTTATGATAATGCATTGGAGTTGTGCTTTACAACTCTATTTTTTGCGCTTTATAACTATGTATTGTGCCTTCTTACGCTTTATTTTCTCTATTTTGATATATGAGTTATTATGAGTTGTTGTTTCTTATGCAGCTTTTGCCTTCTTATTCAGAGAACATATCAGATTTATAATGAAATTAAATTATTTGCTCCAATAAAATTAAATTATACAGATTTACATTTTTTGTTTATGTATGTTCTTTATACAGATTTACAAATTTTTGGTTTGTGCTCTTTTTTTTAACTTATTGTTTTTTAAAGAAAAGGGTTTTAAAAAAAATGTGATGTTTTTTAATTAAAAAGTGTGTTGTTTTATTTGGGTATGGATCGAATAGGACCAAGGCCGAACACGGACCTCTTGAAAATCGAATAGGACCGAGATATATTATTCTAATCCGGTCTCGATCCGTAGTTTCTAGGACCGATTGATGTGTTCTGGTCCCAAAATACCCTAAAATCGTTCCAGACTGCGAACACCCCTAGACCGAAGAAATTTTTACTAGAAGAGGTGCGTTGTGTTGTAATTTTATTTTTGGTATATATGATCTAACACCTCTCGTCCTCCCCCTTTTGTCCTTTACAAAGGTCTAGATCGGGGAATCATTATCCCATTCATCAGAAGGGATCGAACTTAATTGACTACTAATGGTCTCTATTGATTCCAAAGTCTTAGAAAAGTGAGGTAAGAATTTATTATCTTTTCCCCGTCGAGCATGAATGTATAAGTTGGCCTAATTTGGTTGTCTACCAGCATCTGAACCATCCTTTGTCCAACTCGACCATTCATTCTTCAAATCTTCATCAGATTTGGAGCCCATCCTGTGGACATTAATTTTTTTTTGCTTTATTTTATTTATTCTTCTCCCTTTAGAGAAGCTTCTTGTCCTTCGACTCATTCTCCAAAAAATCATTCCACTACTTCACGGGCAGTTCAATATTATGAGGCAACCTGTCTTTCAAAGATAAAGTATCGAAGCTCGATGCATCGTTCGCGAAATGTCTATGCCAAAGGTTTCTCCGGTATATCCTCAATTGTTCAGAAATTCGAGAAAGAACCTTATACTTTGACTTATCGGGAAATATAAATAGCTTGCAGAGTTGATCGTAAATGTCATATATGATGACTTGAACAACAAAATTCCAATTGTCTACTTCCCCAACTCCCACATTCATTTTTTCCAGCGACAAACACTAGGCTTCAAAGTTTAGCATCATTTTTATCACTCGTGGGGTTATTCCCGGGAAAGGAGAACCCAATGGTCTTTATTTTATTTGAGTGGGAGGTTCCTAGAGCGCTGGATGGGGGCATTGGAATAATAGGGGTTTGTTACCTACTCGTACTTGGAGTAGGGGAATGAATCAGAGGTGGAGTTTTGAATTGCTCAATGATTAGTGATGAGAATTTTGGTAGTTGTGGACAAGATCAGGATCCTTGTGGGGGTGTCACCTCGTCACTTGGTAAATTTTGGCTGTTGCCTCCCAAAATTATCTATAATAATGAGAAACCATAAGCAAGTAAATAGTTATAATAATATGAAATTATAACTAACTAATCAATTTAAATACTATATATATATATACACCTTTTAAGAGTAAGACTTTAGAATATGTTCGATGTACCTGATATCCATCCAAAAACCTTATGGGATTTTGTACACGGACAACTAGGAGGAAGCATATCTATAATTGATGTATATATATCTGTGACATGAACTCAGAATCCCATCTTTTCAACTTGTTGGCACCATTCAATTTTATGTGCATATGGCCCGAGACATCATAGTCTATGTCAATGCTCTCTGTACTCAGTTGTATACATCCCACTATAGCGTCATCCAATCTATCTGGTACGGAAAATAGAATACTATCAAACAAGTACTCTTGATGAAGATCAACTCCACGATTTGCTAGGTAGTTAAATTGTTCAACCTTCTTATTATAATACCTATAAATAGGAGTACCCTTTATTTGGAGTGCAATAATAAAAGAGGTATATGTGCGGTCCAATTGTAACCTCTCTTACTCTTATTTCCAGTGATTATCATCCTACCTCATTTTTCCTAAGAAAAATATACGAGGACGTGAATATGAGTCCTACAAATAAGGGCTCTAATTAATTAATAACTATTAATTGTAACATATGAGGTATAAGGGTATATTAGTCTAATTAAGGTTTTGATTCATCACTACCCTTCTCTTAATCCCGTGCATGTTGGATCTCACCAACATGAAATCTAAACAAGAACCTGCCATAAGTGTTAAGACACATGTAGTTAGGGTTTATTATGAGAGAGTTTAAAAGTATATGTGTATTATCAACCCAAGAAATCCGACATACTATCCACAACCAAATTAACAAACAATAATTATCCCATCTACGTGATAAAATACATACCCATAATCACAATATCCCACTAAAGTAGGGACATTTCTCATTAAACATATACGTTAATATTAGGGTTTCAATTTTAATTAGAGTTGAAATTAATGCACAAATATATACATGAAGATTAGGGTTTTAATTTTAACGATGGTTAAAATAAATAAACATAAACATATACATGAAGATTAAGGTTTCAAATTTAACTACGGTTAAAATAAATATATATAACATATACAAGTGTGTGTGTGTGTGTGTGTGTTCAAATAAATACACATGAAGATTAGGGACAGAGCCAAGAATTCTAATGAGTAGGGGATGTGTTCGTAATGAACACTGTGAATTCGGAAGTTTCTTATTTTATATCTTAAAATTCCTCATATATTCAATAATAATGTCAACACCCATCAATTACTAACAACAGCAAAAAATCAGAATATATTAGTCTAAAATTTTACAACAAAAATTGAATCGTATGACCCTAATGACCAAACTCAAAGTTTTTTTAGATAAGTGTTCCTTTTCTTTTGGGAAATTTTTATTTTTTACCTTATATTTTGACCCGTATTTTATATTTTCAGACACTATTTCAGAGCATCCAAAATTTTAAGTTTGCACCCTACATTTTACACTATGACTGGAGTTTGCATCCCATATTTTATACGCTTTAAGTTTGAAAGAAACTAAATAAAAAATTCAATTTAACATATACACAAATACACACACACAATACACACACATACACACAGTACATACGTATACACATATAAATATACACAAATATATATACACACACACATATGCACATATATAAATACACACACACGTTCATAGAATACACACACATATACATAAATACAAAAATACATATTTAAATACACAAATACAAAATGTTAGTGTTTTAGAGTTACCTTTTATGGATTTAGGGAGAGATTGAGCTGAAAAACTGAGATTGAGAGTGTGGGGATCCATTCGATATGGCCCATGAGAGCAGTCTACCAGCCCGGATTATCCAAAACGTTGCCCGGCCCAAATCAAAATTTAATTTACTTATGTGTATTTGAAACAAATTAGAACACTCACAGATATATCAAATTTGGCTACCAACAATCTCGAAGGAGATATTCAAGTACACCACGAACTATTCACGTGTTAATTGAGTTCCCTATACAACTCAATCTTTTTCTTTTATATATCTACTAATTATAAACCCTGACCCGTGGCAAAGGGATGTAATATGGAGCATTAAGATACACTTTAATAAAATAGTAACATCTCCGTGGATGTAGGAAAGTTTCCAAACCACGTACAATATTTTTTTGTGTCTGATTTTTACTTTTTGTTCTTTGTGATTTTGTTCGTGAAATTTTATTGTGATAATTCTTATTATTCACAATTGGCGCCATCTGTGGGATTTGATTTATATTCCAGCAAAAACCTTCACAAACATAAATCCCATGATGTCTCACCACAACAACGACATTCCTCAGGTTGGCGATATGCATGAAGACCCAGTTCAACTCCGGGTCAGGTCGGAGATTCTGCAGCATACAAACCTCAGGTTTCGCTAAGAGCGTCAACCTTCTGAAGAATGTCAGGGACCACCCAGATCCATGAAAATCTACAGGTTAGTCGATGCTTACAAAGCCATACTTCGAGAATAAGAGGAGGTTACACACCTTCAGGTGGAAGAAAATGCTCGCCCGAGAGGCGACTTGAAATAATGGAGAGAGATCTCCACAGGGGCACCACGAAATACCGTGATAGGACTCCTAGTTCTCTGGTGAGTAATACTCATAGTCGAGGGAGGATCTTCGGGCGTGATCAGGATAGAACTGAACGTGACAAATCAGAGTACCGTTGATCAGAGCGTGGCCTGCCAGAGAGACGCCACAGGAGCAACGATCGACATAACGAGGACGTTAGGATTATGGTCTATAGAGCTATCTAGGAGAGCTCTCCTAAATAGCTCTATGGTGGAGCTGGTATTGACCAAATTTTGTCCAGTAATTGGAGGGTCACTTCGTGATCGGCGCTGGTTCAACAGGGCACAGTTAGCCTAAGCGATATGACTCTCACCTTCCATTGGTCAAGTAACTTTGACGTATATCGAACGGTTCCCCCGCATCGTACCTCTTGATCGAAGTCATGATGGGAGGTATATCGCAGGGAACTCATTCATGTACGCCGAGTATATCGAATTCTCTCTCACACGTACCATCCCCATGAGGTATATAGTGAGGAAATTTATGTACACTCGGGTATATCAAATGACTTGTCCACATGTACCGATTACCCTCAAAAGAAAGACGTACATTGTGGAAGCCACGCCAAATGGGGGGAACTCTTTTCAATTCACTCAACCAACTACATATCACCATACAGGTGTCAAGCCTAGGACACACATGTTAGATTGTCGGTTTCAAGCCGAAACTCTGTCGAAATTCTGAGTCGGCCTACCATCCAAATTTTTGTGCATTTTTAAAATGGGACCCTACCCGTGAGCCTGGTCACAAGTCCAACCATATCTTTACATATGTTATAAACCCAACTTTTCCAGGCTCAGGTCCCATTCGGCATTTCATCTTTTCATATAGGAGAATTTAATACAAGTGAGAACATAATAATTATAATAATCATGCTGTGACCCGTCTCCCAAAGCATTTCTCCCTCCTTTATTTAAAATACATAAACACCTATCCTTTCTTTATCAAAAATCCAAAAACATTTCTCCTTTATTTATCAAAAATCTAAAAATATTTTGTCTTTTAATCTCAAAAAAAAAATATCAAAAATATTTTCATTCTTTTTCTCAAAAATAAATCCCATTTTACGCCTTCTCTGGTCGATCATACACCGTTAGCCTAACTCATTATTGGCTTCGGTCTTCAGTCAAATCACCTCAAAGTTTTTTCTATTCCCCTGCTACTTCTTTCGAGTCCAGAATCCATCTACTTTCTATGGAGAACACTGATCAAGTACCAGTTGTGCTGCCAAATCTGACTGCATTCTTAGGTCAGCTCGTGTCCAGGATTGACAACCTCCAGACTGAGGTCCGAGAGATGCAGTGAAACCAGGTTCCTGTCGCTCAAGAGATTGAGGTCCTATTCCCTCGTGCTATGGGTCCACATAAGCCTATCTGGGTTCCCAAAGAGTATCAGAACGCTCCACGTGCCCCTCCTACTAAGGGGTCACCTCCTGCCCTGCTTCTTATGCCAAACCTTGCCCAGCCTGGGGCTAACCTGCCTATGATCATTGATCCGAAAGAGGAAGAGTTGAACAAAGTTAAAGAAGATCTCAAGATGCTAACTAAGAACTTCGACAAAGTCAGAATCTCTGGAAATTATATATACAACACCCACATGTCTCCTTATCCTAAGGTGACGTTACTCGAGAAGTTTAAGATGCCAAATATCGAGAAATCCGGAGGAAGTGGACCACCGATTGTTCATCTTTGTAGTTATCACCATTCTATGATTCTCCTAAGGACTTCTGAAGAAGTGATGGACCAATTATTTCATCAAACTTTGAAGGATAGCGCCCTCGTATGGTTCTTGTCTCTCGAGGAGTCCCGAATCCGTAACTGGAGGATGTAGCCCGAGAATTCATGTCGCAGTATAAATATAATGAAGAACTCGAGGTCACCCATCATGATTTAAAATTGCTCGAACAGAACTCTGGAGAATCATTCAGTAACTTCGTAGCCCGATGGAGAGAAAAATCATCCACCATGACCAATCGATCATCCAAGGAAGAACAAGTCAACATAGTGAAGAAGAACTTATTACCCCATGTCCGAGCAATAATGGGAGGAAAATACTATCCCCACTTCCGAGAACTCAGAGAAGCAGGAGTAGAAATCGAAGAGGGTCTTGCTAAAACAGACGTTGAACTAAAGAAAGTGTCCAGACAATTCACTCCGAGAAAATATGACAAGCCTATCAGTGCTGTAGTCTCAACAATAGCATCTCCCAACCAACCACCTCGTGGGCACCAGAAAGCCTCCATGTCCCAGTCCGAAAGGAATACACCGAGCTTCATGATCCCCTCTCCAATGTTTATCAAGCCATGTTAAGTTGAAACCTCATCAAAACCTTGGACCCCCATCCATTGCCAAATCCACTTCTAAGAAACTTCAAGGCAGATGCCCATTATGCCTTTCACCAAACTGATGGCCATACCACCGATCAATGCTTTCACCTTCGAAACATAATCCAAGGTCTAATTGACCGGGGTATCATCACCCCACCCATCAATCTTAAGCCGAACACTAGTCACAACCCACTCCCAAATCACGCCAATGCCATCTTCTTAGAAGAGAACCCAAAATTTGATCCCTCAACTCAAATCACACCCATATACTCTCCAAAACCTCTCCAAACTTTCCCATTATTCCTCTTACACCCTACTAGCCTCACTAATCAATCACTGTCTTTCCTGACTAGAGCATGCATCGCTGTCCGTACCCGTTCTGAAAATGGAAGTATGGAGTTATCAAAAGTATTAAACCAACTCCTAGAGTTAGGGCTGAAATTTACCTCACATATGATCATTGATTGACAAAGGTTCAATAAGGTGTTCTTAGAAGCATGGAAATGGGATCGAGAGTTAAACAATTTGGTGGTACCGATTGATGAAGTCAGCCTAGATGACATTGTCCAGATCATGGAAGAATTATTCAGGAAAACCAACAATATTTGCAGTATAACTCAGTTATTTGATACTCTTAAGCTATAAGGGTGCTAGTCCCTTCACCCTTACATCTCCCCGCAGAATGGGAAGACATGTACGAAAAAGCCATTGAAGTTGTGGAATGCATTGAATTTACATGGAAAGCAAGAATTATTGCCACCCGACGGGGGGAAGAATTTGGATATTCAAATGAAGAGCAAGCTTCAGAGAAACTGGCCCGATAAACAACATGTGTGGGATGATATCATTTGAATAACTCCTCAAAGAAATAAGCAAGATGGCAGAACAACCCGAGATTGATGAGGAAATGGGATTCGTTTTATTCCCTTCTTTAGTAAATCACATGACCAGATCGGGAAGGCATTACCTGATACCAAGCTTACCATCAGCCAATAACAAAGGGAAGGGCATTAAAAACCTTCCTATGCCAGAGATGACCCTCGGGGAAAGCAAGATCCTCGATCAACTGAAGAAAACTCAAGCTAACATCACTTTATGGGGGCTTTTCATTTCATCCCAACTGTACAGAAATGTTTTGATCAAGTTGCTCACTGGACCCATAGTTCCTGCTTCCACCACACCAGAACAAGTGATAAATTTAGTCAGATCCTTGACCTCTACCCAAATGCTATCCTTTTTCGAAGAAGAAATCCCCAGAATTCGGACTAATCACAATCATGCACTCAATATCTCCGTCGAAGTTATGGGGAAAATTGTACCGCTCTCTCTTATGGATAATGGATCTGCCCTAAATGTCTGCCCATTAAGAACCTTCAAATGTTTAGGACTGAAGGAAAGTGATCTCGCTCTAACCTTCGCTGCGGTACGTGCCTACGATAATACCGGTTGGGAGGTGATGGGATCCATAAAACTTGTAATAGGGGTTGGCCCTATAAACCCTGTCATTGAATTCCAAGTTATTAACATCCCATCTTGTTTCAACCTGTTTCTTGGATGACCTTGGCTCCACAGTATCAAGGGTGTGTCTTCCTCGCTCCATCAAAAATTAAAGTTCTTCGCCAACGGGCGAGTCATCACCATTTTAGGTGTGAAGCACCTTATACCTTTGACTTACTTAAGTCTATATTGTATAAGTGTTCATCTAATTCGGAAATAGTGACAAAATTTGTTGTCGAACCTAGAATCCTAAGAACCTCAGACTTATTCCCTCTCTAATCCTCTTCAATGATCCAAACAAGGTATAAATTGAATCACACTACACACATTAGAAGTGCATACATGTGTATATATTGCTCATAATTGATTGTGTGTTAAATTCCCCTTAAAATGTTGTTTTAATAATTTTTTGGGAATTTGTAAACATTTTTAAAGTAATGTTTTCTTTAATAAAAGTGTGTTCATAAACTTTGTGTGGTTAAAATGCTATTATGAAAAATTAGTTTTTCATTAGAATGTTTGATTGGGTAGAATATCAATGCGCCAGAGACTTTAGGGTGTTCCATGTAATTAATTTGGACGCGCATTTGCCAGCCAATGAAATGCCAACACTTGTCATGCTCTTGTTATCTCATTTGTGTTTGTTTTGTGAGAGAACTGCCTGGTGTACTATGGATCGTTAGATCAAACGTTATCGATGGCATGCATGTGTTTAAAGCCTATCCATGTGTTATCACTGTGGACCAATCACCTTCGTTTTAACCACAGCTATTTTACCACCCTTGGATCAAGTCAATATAAGGAAGACTGAATCTCAACCGTTGATTGCTATCAAGGATCCAGAACCTTCCTTGGCTCCTATATAAACCCTCTCATTCTCAGCATTTTAAGACTTTTGACAGTCGTCTATATTGGGAGAAAAAAAGAGAAGAGAGAAGTGAGAGAGAAGAGAGAAAAGAAAAGAGAGATGAGAGAGAAAGGGAAAGAGTTAGAGAAACCCTAACCCTAACCTTAAAACAACTTCAAACCATCTTCAAACCTTCGTATATTCAAAACCCCAAACACAACCTTGAGTGTTTGAGAGAGATTGGTGTTACTGGTTTGATCGTTTGTAGCTCTAACCTCTTGATCTGTGATCTTGTTACCAACTTAGACATTTTGATGAGATCTGTATTTCTTTATCATAGAAATCTTAGATCTACACTATTGCATGTTATATATCACTAGATTTGCATATTTGTTTCTCGTTTTAAGAAAATATTTGTTGATTTAGATCTGTAAATATTTTATGTTTTCTGTTCTTATGAAACTAAACCTTGACCTAGTTGGATTCTCACTTGGAGATTTTCAATCTCGAAAATATTTTTAAAAACTGAGATTGATTAAGATCTTGATCGATTATGAAGCAAGATATCCGTGGAATCTGGGATAGATTAAAAGGTCAAAAAAGGTTTCAAGTTTTGTAAGAAAGAAAGAAAAGAAAATCACTGCATATAGTCTTTATTTGTAATTTTCTAGGACTGTCTGTAAAAACAAAGTGTGTGTGAGTTCATGCATGTGAATAGAAACCACATCACAAACACTTGGCACACTACCACACTGAAAGTGTTGGGTATAAGATCAAATATTATTGAGTTGACGCAAGGAAAGCTAAAGCAAATGGGAAGTTATCAAACTGGAAGAACATCGTCAACAATCAGATCTACAAAGAAGTTAGAAGGACACCAAGTGGGGTATATTCCTAAACTTAGAATAGGTTGAGTTGTGTGCATGTATGTTGTATTGTTTGTGACTGCTATTTGTTTTAGTGGATTTTTACTTTCGTGAGTTAGAAGCCACCGTGGATGTTTCCTCTATTGGGAGAGGTTTTACCCCGATAAAAATAGTGTGTTCTGATTATCTTCATCTCCTCATCTCATTCTATAGTGTGCTGATATTTTAAAACTTTCTTAGTTTTAAAACTGATTAAAAAGTCTTGGTTATTCTTGTACATAATTTTTTTGTAAACACATCTTGTTGTTTATCATTTTTATTTTCAAAAGAAAAGGGTTTCTTCAACAAACATCTTGGAGTTGCTTATACAGTTTAATCATTGTATTAAACGGCATTAGTAACGTTTTTCAAGGTGACGATGACAATGCCGAGGGTACAAGTACCAGGAATGCAATCCTTGATATAGAGCACGGGTCAAATGATATGCTCCTATCAGGATGCCGAGTTGAGCCACTTCTATCCTTAGCAGGGGACGATTTCAGAGAAAGGGTTTGTCCAGAATACGACCCTAATGGCAATGTCAATGTGATTAATATGTTCAAAAACATGCACTTTATGCCCGGACTGTGGCTAGGACAAAATAAGCAATGGATAATTGAGCCCATTGAACTAAAAAAAGCTTTCCCT
This sequence comes from Sambucus nigra, assembly GCA_949130495.1. NCBI lineage: Eukaryota > Viridiplantae > Streptophyta > Magnoliopsida > Dipsacales > Adoxaceae > Sambucus > Sambucus nigra. The sequence continues at coordinate 319,034,549 of OX422223.1, forward strand.
CCTTGTGGTTTGGGGTATCAACCATCAGAACAAGAGCTCAGAATGATTCGCCAGTCCCGACCAAAGAAAAGATTAGACTGCATCCAGACTATCCCAGGTGATTCCTTGAATGGATGATTCATCAAAGAGGATGAAGACTTCCCCTTTTATCGCTTTCCAAAACCCTGGTATGACCATACAGACAAGATGATGAAGCCTGGAATGGAGATCTTACTTATAGATAGTTACCCATGGGCCGAAAATTCCCAAAACCATGTACAACCACTCATTAAAAATACCACAGATTCCGAGGGAAGTGACTCCGAGGATTCGTTTGACTTACAGACACTGGGGTTGACACTCTGCATGGTTCATTCAGTCAGTACATCACTGGATACATCCCACCTGATTAAAGCTTCTGATGAACCTCTACTCAACTGACATGTTGTGCCAATTCTACCTGTTGAAATCCCACCTAACCCCAATGTTTACCCCATCTCTTCTTCTATTGTCTATGCTTGCTCTAATATAATCGATACCTCCTTTGATGAGGGTCTCAATGATATTTTTCCTATCAATGAAATAGTTGAAGATTTTGAGTATCTTTATGTGACTTACATTAATTGTGTAGATTCTAATCAAACTTTTGATGATGATGATTTTGCAAATGAATAATTCTTAACTAATCTAAATAAGGTTACTAACAAACAACATAACCACGTTCAAGTTAATGAAGAAGAAACTATTGTTGTTAACCTCGGTTCTAGTAGCCAATTGCGCGAGATTAGGATAGGGGCTACCGTTGACAAGCATGAGAGCGTACAACTCAAAGAATTGATGAAGGAATTCGTGGATGTCTTCGCATGGTTCTATGACGGTATGCTCAGCATTTATACTGAAATAGCTCAACATGAGATCCCCACTCTCCCAGATTACAAGTCTGTCAAACAAAAATTAAGAAAGATCTGCATCTAATGGTCGCTCAAAGTCAAATAAGAGGTGGTCAAACAGTTGAACGTGGGCTTCATTCGAGTGATCGAATATCCCACATGGCTAGCCACCATAGTGTCTGTGCTGAAATCAGGGGGAAAGGTTTGGATGTGTGTAGATTACCAGGACTTGAACAAAGTCTCCCCAAAAGATGATTACCCGTTACCCAATATCGACATGATCGTGGACAACATAGCCAGTCATGCTCTCAAGTCATTCGTCGATGGGTTTGCCAGATACAACCAAATCAAAATGCACCTAGATCACCAAGAAAGAACCGCATTCATCACCCCATGGGGAACCTTTTGCTACACTATTATGCCATTTGGTCTCAAGAATTCTAGGGCTACCTACCCGAGGGCTTCCACAACCATCCTACACGATCTTATTCACAAAGAAGTCGAGGTCAGTATGGATTATATGATTATCAAATCCAAAACTAAAGAAGGTCATGTTCCCGTTCTCCAAAAGTTCTTCGAACGACTGTGACAATACCAGATAAGACCCAATCCACAGAAATATGCCTTTGGTATTACAAAGGGAAAACTTTTGGGGTTCATGCTCAGTGAGAAGGGGATAGAAGTAGATCCTACCAATCTGAAACCCATACTTGAGATGACACCTCCTCGAACGGAGTAAGAAGTTCATGGTTTCCTCAAAAAATTGTAATAGATCTTCCGGTTCATCAGCCAGCTAACCTCCATTTACAAACCTATTTTCAAACACCTCCGAAAGGATTCAACCAAGGTTTAGAACAAGGCCTGGCAAGAAGCTTTTGACCGAATAAAACAATATCTTACCCAATCTCTGGTACTCATGCCACCACAGTCGGGTCTCCCCTTGCTCCTATACCTTACCATAACTGACACTGTAGTTGGGGCTTTGCTAGCCCAATACCTTGAAGATTCCCACAAAGAAAGAGCCATCTATTACACCAGTCGTAAATTGATCGGTTATAAAGTCAACTACACTTCTTTGGAGAAGGCATGTGTCGCGCTTATTTGGGTCACCCAAATATTGTGACACTACATGCTCGCCTTCTCCATCAAACTTGTATCCCGAATGGACCCCATCAAGTACCTTCTTGAGAAGCTCTCCTTATCTAGACGAATGGCCCAGTGGTTGATGCTCTTAGCCGAGTTTGATATCGTGTATGTCATGCAGAAAGCCATAAAAAGAAGAGCCATCTCTGACTACCTCGCTGACTACCCTGTGGAAGAAGATGATAACTAGATCTCTGAATCCCTAGATGAAAACATCCTCTGCACTGCTCAAGATCACCTTCAATGTAAAATGTTCTTTAACAGTGTAGCCAACAAAAAGGGATATGGCATTGGGATACATCTGATCTCCCTAGATGACTCCCACACTCCTATCGGCATCAAGTTGAATTTCCCCTGCACCAACAATATGACTGAATATGAGGCGTGTACGGTAGGCCTCAAAGTTGCTCTAAAGGAAGGTATTCAATGCCTAGATGTCTACGGGGATTATACCTTCGTCATCGGCCAAGTGCTCAGAAAATGGAAAGTCAAAGACGAGAAACTCCAAACCTTTCATGCCCACTTAGAAGAATTAGCCTCCCAATTTCAAGATATCACCTTCCACTACTTACCTTGAGTAAAGAATAACCTAGCCGGTGCCCTCGATACCTTAGCCTTCATGGTCGACATGCCCGAAGGAATAACAATGGCCCCCTTCCTAGTTCAAAAGCAAGACAAACCAACCCACTACTACCACATTGAGCTCATCACCAAAGAAGATCTTGAGCTAGACAATTGATGGTACTATGATATCTAGCACATCCTTAAGCATTGTAGGTATCCCGAAGGTTCCAACAAGAAAGACCGAGCAACCCTCCTAAGATTAGCCGCCCAGTACATCATCTGTTACAAAGCACTGTTCAAGAGAAACTTCGATGGAACCCATCTACATTGCACCATAGGGGATGATATTGAGGAGTTAATGTAGAAAATCCACAGCGGGGAATGCGGTCCCCACATGAATGATCACATGCTTGCTAAGAAGATCATCCGATAGGGTTAGTACTGGACAACCATGGTCTAGTATTGGACCGCCTATGTCCGGAGATACCTCAAATGCCAATAGTTTTCCAACTTTCAGCACCTGCCTCCGCGAGAATTATACAACATGGCTTCTCCCTGGATGTTCTCCACTTGGGGCATCGACATCATAGGGAAAGTTACACCCAAGGCCTCCAACGGGAAAGAATTCATCCTATTTGCCAGTGATTACTTCACCAAATGGGTCAAAGTCGAGTCGTACGAAGTCCTGAATGTCAATAAAGTATCTCAATTCATCATGAAGAACATCATCTGCCGATATGGGGTCTCGCATGAGCTAGTGTCAGATAATGGGTTGAACTTCGAGGAAAAAGTCATAAAAGTCGTGAACGAGTATGGGATTTAGAGACACAAATCTTCTCCCTACCGACCTCAGACCAATGGTGCAGTCAAAATCGCCAACAAGAACCTCAATGCCATCATCAGCAAGATGATTGAAAGCTATCGAGATTGGGCTGACCGAATCCCATACGCCCTCTGGGGATACCGAACCTCAATTTGAACCGCTACTGGGGCTACCCCTTACTCTCTAGTCTACGGCATGGAATCAGTCCTACCCATGGAGGTGGAAGTACCCTCGTTATGGGTCATGCTTGAAAGAAAAGTCAGCGAAGAAGACTGGTACCAAAGTCGTCTTGACCAGCTGACCCTCCTAAATGAAAGGAGATTGAAAGATCTATACCACATACAAGGGTACTATCACCGTGTAACACGATCATTCAATAAGAGAGTCAAGGACCGCGGTATTCGAGAGGGGTATTTATCCCTCAAATAATTAGTAGAGCCCATCTAGGACCCCAGAGGGAAATTGAATCCCAATTGGAGTGGCCCATACATTGTGAAGAAGATCTTGTCTAGCGGTACTGCTATGCTCACCGACCTAAATGGATAAGAGATGGCTTGTCCGGTCAACCTGGACCGTCTCAAGAAGTTCTACCCCTAGTCTGAAATCTTGACGCGCTACGACTCTTCTTATCCCCCTTCTATTCTAAAAAAATTTCTCTTCATTTCCCTCTACCCAGAAGGACATGGTCCTGATCCTCTGCAAAAAAAAACTATTTTTCGAAAAATTAAAACTTTTCAAAACCCCAGAGGTACGTAGGCAGCTCATACATCTTACATGAGCATGAACCTTTCTTTTTCACAAAGAACTTTTCTTTTCTTACCTCCGAGAACGACATTTCATTCTAACATATACTTGAACAAAAGGATTATGCATGCCTTAGCGATCAGTATAGATAAATATAAAATTGATCAAAAGGCACAACTGGATGATCAAAACCTTATTTCTTTCACTAATAAGAAATTACAGTGCAATTACATAAGAAAAGGAACAGATAACTCCCTTCCCCTACCTTCCTAAAAAGCCAAGTAAATTCCTAAAATTATTCCCCATTATAAAATAAACTCCCCCAAGAGTCCTACCCACAGCTACCAGAGGAGATCACTCCGTCATTATCTACATCCTGGGGTGCCCAAGCTTCCCTTGTCTGAATGGAGTGCCGCAGACGTTCCATGGACCGATAAGCTCGAACCATCCTCAGAAAAACCACAACACCATCCTCCATGGTATCGGATAAGACAAGACACCTTTGTACGGTCTACACTACCAACATCTTGCTGACTACTCTTCTCCACAACCACTTCATATAATCCCCAGGGATGTGCCAAACTCTCCCAACAGACTGAGAGGGACGGGTCGATGAACGCCAACTTTCCCATAAAGAACCAAGCTTCATGCGTAGATGCTCTCTCAGATCTTCTACCAGAAAGAAGTCTAGTGTTCGAGGTGGCACGATCTTCTCCTGGCCAAAGTGGCACAAAATCCTCCAAGGGAAAATAGAAAGAGGTATGAGTGAGACCAACCAGCCAAACATACAGGTATTCCCCCAGCTCCAGAATAGGCAGCAACTATCCCCACCAAGGCACTGACCAGCGCAATATCCAGGCCAAAGCTGCTGAAATGGCATGAAAACAAGTTGGGTACCATCGACAAAGGGTATTCCGGAGGAATCACCAGGCATAATCTTTCAGACAATCACATGAACAACATCACAGGGCTACCCCTCAGAAAGTCAGAACGACCTTCTTGCCAGGCATACATGTGTAACACCCCGCTCGCCCGGAGAGAGCGAATGGAGCGCTAATGCGATAAAATAAATCCAAATCCACAAATCACAAGGTATAGAGCATCTAAATAAAGCCACAACAACAATAAAGAAACTACAAATCTCAATCTCTTCAAATTAAATACCAAATCTCTTGAATTACATACAACAACTAACTCAAAAATAAAATACAAATCTCCAAAGCTCTATACATAAAAAAAAATACAAATATTTCCCAAACAATCCTCGCTAAAATCAATCTCCATAGCGCCCCAAAATTCGTGCTAACCTGCCACTAAAAGAAAATATGGGGAAGTACACAATACGACAAGAAATATGCTCAACAAATATGGATTGTCAATGAATAAAGCGTAACAAAATGAGTACGAATATTCAAATAGAAATGCAAATCTCAAAGAATTTATCAATATAATTTCTCAACAACACATCAATGGGTAATCAGGCCTCACCCCATTCGCATATGCTTTATGAGCCATAACTCGGCAATAGGTATTTTAGCGGGTGCCCAACAACCGTGCTATATTAAAATCTCATGACAACGTGCTCATCAACATGAATAATTCCACATGAATCAAAATAATTTCGACAATTATTTTTCTAGAATTCCAATAATTTATCAATTCAAACATGAGTTCAATTAACAAGAATTCAACGGAATAAACTCTCGAGAGATTTAAAAGAGCATATTGTGTAAAACCTCATACCTCAAACCATGATGAGAAACCAATGACCACATCCTCAAGATCAACTCAAAAGATCTACAAAAGCTCCTCCAATAAAATATCCCCAAGAACACCTCTAATCTAAGGTTGGAACTCATAAATCTCAAGGGCCAATGTGTATATAAAAAGAAGAGGAATATAAAATATATTTGCTGCCAAAATTTGTGGCAAAAGTATGTTAAAAGGGTTGCCTACGACTTCCTTTTATAATGCAAAGAAATGAAGAGTTGGAATCCAAAAGACTCCTTTAAATAAGGCAAAGAAATGAAGAGTTGGAAGTCAAAACAACTCCAAGAGTTAAAAACATTTAAAAATCATTTTAAAATCCGTTTTAACTCCGATTTCGAAACCGTTTCAAATTCTCGCCTTTAAAAATAATAACCAACATATTTGAGCAATAAAAATAATTTTATCAAAAACTTTATTTTCCTCCATTTTCCAGAAATTAATTAAAATAGTCCAAAATTACGCCGGTTGTTACACTTCCCCACTAACAATGGAATTTCGCCCTCGAAATTTGCCGAATGCCTAACTCTCAAAAATCAGTCTAACAATCTCCAAAAATAATTTCGTCTACAAAAATAAATTCCTCACATCTAATCTAGATGCCTATCATGAATATCACCTAAAATTTGCTATCTCCAAAAATTGCTAACCACACAATGAACCCAAAACTCAAGCCCCGAGGGTTGCCGTATACCTAAGCTCTGATACCATTTGTAACACCCCGCCCGCCCGAGGAGAGCTAACGGAGCGCTAATACGATAAAATAAATCCAAATCCACAAATCACAAGGTATAGAGCATCTAAATAAACCCACAACAACAGTAGAGAAACTACAAATCTCAATCTCTTCAAATTAAATACCAAATCTCTTGAATTACATACAACGACTAACTCGAAAATAAAATACAAATCTCCAAATCTCTATACATCAAAATAATACAAATCTTTCCCAAACAATGCTCCCTAAAATAAATCTCCATAGCGCCCCAAAATTCGCGCTAACCTGCCACTAAAAGAAAATATGGGGAAGTACACAATACGACATGAAATATGCTCAACAAATATGGATTAGCAATGAATAAAGCGTAACAACACGAGTACAAATATTCAAATCGAAATGCAAATCTCAAAGAATTTATCAATATAATTTCTCAACAACACATCAATGGGTAACCAGGCCTCACCCCATTCGCATATGCTTTATTAAGCCATAGCCCGGGAATAGGTATTTTGGCTGGTGCCCAACATCCATGCCATATTAAAATCTCATGACAACGTACTCATCAACATGAATAATTCCACACGAATAAAAATAATTTCAACAATAATTTTTCTTGATTTCAAAAAATTTATCAATTCAAACATGAGTTCAATTAACAAAAATTAAACGGAATAAACTCTCGAGAGATTTAAAAGAGCATATTGTTTAAAACCCCATACATCAAACCATGATGAGAAACCAATGATCACATCCTCATGATCAACTCAAAAGATCTACAAAAGCTCCTCCGAGGACCTCCAACAAAATATCCCCAAGAACACCTCTAATCTAAGGTTGGAACTCATAAATCTTAAGGGACAGTGTGTATATAAAAAGAAGAGGAATATAAAATATATTTACTGCCAAAATTTGTGCCAAAAGTATGTTAAAAGGGTTGACCACGACTTCCTTTGATAATGCAAAGAAATGAAGAGTTGGAATCCAAAAGACTCCTTTAAGTAAGGCAAAGAAATGAAGAGTTGGAAGTCAAAACAACTCCAAGAGTTAGAAACATTTAAAAATCATTTTAAAATCCGTTTTAACTCCGATTTTGAAACCGTTTCAAATTCTCTCCTTTAAAAATAATAACCAACATATTTGAGCAATACAAATAATTTTATCAAAAACTTTATTTTTCTCCATTTTCCAAAAATTAATTAAAATAGTCCAAAATTACGTGGGTTGTTACAACAAGCCATTCAAAGTCTCTGCTAGTATCACCGCCGCAGGATTGCGACGGTATAACATCCACAAAGTAATGGCTGCAAGTTACGGGTCCATCAGCATTTCCCCAGTCACCAGCAGTAATTTTAAAACTAAGCCCAGAACGATAGCTCTGGCATACCCAGCATCACCAACCTGCTGTAAGTGCACAGACCGCAGCACCGCCGGAAGGCAGATCACTCCTCCCATAACCAAAGATCTACCCGTCGAGGGCGAGACACGGAAAAGACCAGCCAACAGCTCCCGGGGAGACTGAGAAAACTCAGGTAGAGCCGTAATAATGTTGGGATTTATCCCCATCATGGCAGAAAATTCGTCGTAGGTAGGATAAATCTCATCCAACCCAAAGCAAAAGACATGATCCTCGGGATACAAAAAATCAACAGCCGCCATCAGCGTGTTCCACTCAATGGGACGATTGCGCCATAAAGAGACTCTACGCATGTTGAAAGCATCGTAGTCAACATTATAAGAGCACATTTCCTACAAGGCTTCGAGGTAGTTAGCAAACTCAATACTACCAGGGAGATCCAAACAAGTAAGAATATGAAAAAGGAAGAATGTGAACGTGTTATGAAAACACTCCACCCTTACCCCCTTTTTATACTTGAAAACCCTAAAAAAAGACACAACCTTTGCAGAAATCGGGGGAAATCATGCCCCATAAAGTACCGAAGGCTGAAGAGAGTATCAATCATAGCCTTGATTGATTAGACCAGACTGACCCGCCGATAGGCAGGATAAGGGGCTTACCGATCGGTAACCGCCCATTTTTGGAAATTTTCCTCTTTCCTTTTTTGTCAAAATCAGAAAACTCAATAAAATAAATTGCTATTCTCAAACATAATTTCAAATTCCTTTTTCATCTTTATATAATTCCTCATCATGAATAAAACTTCCTATCAAAACTTCCAAAAAAGATTTCTTTTTACGATCTCAGCAGCAAAGTAAAGAGCGCATATGCATGCATTCATTTCATTCATCATTAACAGAAGATAATAAAAAACTCCATTGCATTGCATAGATATTTTTCTGTGTTACATCATTTTTGTAGGAAATCAAAGAAAAGTATAAAAACAACGGGACTCAGCCTAAACCCACATCCTCTCTCTCTCTCTCTCACCTACATTTTCCCCTCTCTTTATAAGAGCTTCCATCCCTGTGACACGCTCTCTTTCCCCTGGGGTGAGATGACACACCACCACTACCTGAACCGGAATCCTCCTCGGATGAGGCCGAAGGCACCAAGCAAGAAGGAACAGGAACCTCATCTCTAATATGGGCAGTCACTGAAGATATCCAGTCCCTCATCTAAGTGGTGGACACCCGAACTTGCTGCAAGAAAAGGAAGAATCATGATCATGCAAAGGAGATCAAAACAAATCAGATAAATAAAAGGACCAGAGAGGTACACCATAGGACGAAAGATCTTCTCTATCAAACCCAACTACTATGGGTCCCTCGCATGAGGACGATGCAACATAGGCACCATCCCTTCATCATCCCATCGAATGTTGTATAAAGGGGTATGCAACCACACAAAGGGAACCGCAGTGGTCTACGCCACCACAGATGTCGATGGAGCACCATTACTGTTGGAAGACCCCACTGGACGACTTGGACCCAAAGGAGGGAAAGGCAGTGCATCATATATGTTTGGCGCCATCAGCCAACTCATCACGAAGTCCATATTATCATACAGCATAGTCGTATCGGTGTATAACAGATAGGACTTTCCAATCATCAGCGCAATCCTCACGTCCTCTAGCAGTATCCGCTCCGACCTCATAGACATAGGGGGCCTCACAGGTGGCACCACCACCTCCTCCTCAGTAATTTGTCAGACCACCCTCTCCCCGAGATACCATGAGTGTCCAAACTCATGCGCCAACAAATTACTCATCTGCGCATTCAACCCAGTCAACCCCGTGTCCTGCACAGCCCTCCCCCAAGGGTAAAAGGTCACCAGAAAAATTCCCAGCAGATATGAGTCAATATGGAATCAGAGCACACAAAGACCAAGACTGAATAAGAAAAAAAATTTACCCTATCACGGGTCAGTCCATTCAAGACCTGACGCACCGCCTACAGAGAAAAAGACTTCCTCGACTGCAGATTGGCCTTCCACCACCGATAGAACCGACAAAAGTCCCCAAAAGTTTCATCCTTTAGAGAAATCAGTGGGCTATTACACCCAATAACCTCATAGTACCACGTCTACCAAAGACAAGAATCCGTAATAAAAAAAGAGACGCACAAGGAAAATGTAAATGCATGAAAGAAAAATGTGCAAACTAAAGAATTCCTTAAGAAGATATATGGCTCCAGTAAAAATCTATCGGCAGCACCGGCTAAATGCATCCAGAGACAAATAAAGGGTCTCCAAAGTCAAGATCCCCCAATCATAGAGAGGTATGTTCAAAAACATCCTCAAGTTTGGCCAAAACCATAAGTGGACAACGTCGCCGCTCGACGCCACCAGAAATACCCCCAACACCAGCAAAATAAACAGTTGGGCCATCTGCCTCACTGCAGTACATCCTCCACATCAATCACCCTACTCAGCAAAACATCCCTCAGTAGGGACAAACGGATAGAATCCCGAAACGCTATCCTCCCCACATCACCTAGCGCCGCCTGCACCACCTCCGGCCTCACCCGCAAGGAATGATCCACCTCTATTTTCTCTCCATCACAATCCATCCCCAGTAGCTATTGCATATCTATGGGAGTCACAGTCATCTCCCTAAAGCCAAAATAGAAGGTGTGGATAGTGTCCCACCACCTCTCCCCCAAAGCGCATAAGACCGCCATCGAACGAGGCGTCTCATCCAGCACAGATGCCAGCCTCCCAAAACCCATTGACGATACTACCCAGTGCACCATGGGTGGAAGGTGATCCCATACATCCTTAAGCCTCCAGCCTAACCTGTAGGGAACGATCCAACCGGCACCCCCCTTAAATTTTCGTACGTAAACTACCAAAAAACCCAGAAAAATCCTAAAAATCCCTAAAAATTCCAGGGAGGGTTTAGAGCATTTTTACAAAGAAAATTTCACACTCCCTTAACCGGTACCCCTATTTCCCCCAACAGAACTCTCAAAAACCAATCGGATACCTCCCCGGTAATGTCCCCAAAGGACCTCTGAAGTGTCCTAAACCTTAGGTTATCGGCTATTCCCCAAAAGTCTCAAATTTCCCCAAGCAAAGAGTCCAAATCATGGACCACCTAATCACATCCCCAGTGGAATTTACAGCGTCAAATTGGCTATTACCCCGTAAAGTCTCCAAAAGATACAAAGATTTCCCCAACAATCATCTCCTCAGCTCAAATCAAAATCACGAGGTAATTTCCCCGACAGAGTTCCCCGAGAACATCTCCATTTAAGCCCTCAGAATTGGCTTCGACCCATAGAATTGTTCATCTGAATTTAAGGCCTCAGAATTTTCTTTGACCCACAGAATTCGTCATCATAATTTATTCCCTCAGAATTGGCTTTAACCCGCAGAATTTGTCATCACATTTTAATCCCTCAGAATTGGCTTCAACCTGCAGAATTGGTCATCACAATTTAAGCCCTCAGAATTGGCTTCGACCCATAGAATTGATCATCTCAACATAAGCCCTCAGAATTAGCTTCGACCCGCAGAATTGGTCATCACAACTTAAGCCCTCAGAATTGGGGCTTCGACCCACAGAATTGGTCATCACAACTTAAGCCTTCAGAATTGGCTTCGATCCGCCGAATTGGTCATGTCAACTTAAGCCCTCATAATTGGCTTCGACCCGTAGAATTGGTCATCTCAACTTAAGCCCTCATAATTGGATTCTACCCGCAAAATTAGTCATATAATTGGCTTTGAACCGCCAAATTGGTCATCTCAACTTAAGCCCTTAGAATTGGCTTCGACCCGTAAAATTAGTCATCACAACTTAAGCCCTGAAAATTGGCTTTGACCCATAGAATTGGTCATCACAACTTAATCCCTTAGAATTGGCTTCGACCCGTAGAATTGGTCATCACAATTTAGGACCTTAGAATTGGCTTATTCCCGCAGAATTGGTCATCTCAACTTAAGCCCTCAGAATTGTCTTTTACTCGCGAAATTGGTCATCTCAACTTAAGCCCTAAGAATTGGCTTCGACCCGCAGAATTGGTCATCACAACTTAAACCCTCAGAATTGGCTTCGACCCGCAGAATTAGTCATCACAACTTAAGCCATCAGAATTGGCTTCGACCCGTAGAATTGGTCATCACAACCTAAGCCCTCAGAATTGGCTTTGACCCACAGAATTGGTCATCACGATTTAAGACCTCAAAATCGGCCTCGACCCGCAAAATTGGTCATCCCCAGCAATGCTTTAGGTCCTCAGAATTGGCCTCGACTCTCTGAATCGGTCATCCTCTTTGAAAGGCATCATGTGGTGTCTATTCGACAGCTATTTTTGTTCCAAACTCACCCGCTGAGGGGCTCCGTAGACACCCCATTCTATCACACCCTAACCTCTCATTAAGTCCCTAGCACCACCCTTCATCACTACAAACCTAAGTCATACCCCGGGTACTGACCTAGAGGCCATCGGGTACTCCCAGGCTCCGTTTGACCAAATATCAAAGTCTTCAGCTCGACCGAGACTAAATGAATCCTCGAAGGTCACTGAAACTCCTTTTCAACGGTATGCCCCGTGCATGATTCTGACTTACGGTACGGACGAACGATCTATTTTACTCCGAAAGGTCACCGAAAGCTTCTAGGCCCCGGTTTGACCAAAGTCAGCTTCCCAACCTGAGTCAAACTCTTTGGAATGTCGAAGTACATCTCTTAACCTTTCCAACAGTCCACCCCATGCGTGATTCTGACTTACCATGCGGACGAACAATCCGTTTGCATTCGGTAATTCTCCGTCCAAAGGATCGATGAGCGTTTTCAAGCCACATTTGACCAAATGTCATCTCCCGAATGTGGGAGAAGTATAAAGGATTTTTGAAGGTCTCTGAAATACCTTTCCAACGGTTTACCCCGTGCCTAGTTTGGATCAACAGTTTGCGATTTACGACCTTTTTTCGAAGGAACCTGAAAGAGGCTGCCAAACGGCAGGTTCGAGACCCTGCCTATTGATAGTGTGCCTAAACACACCTGTCGATTGGCAGGACCAGGGCTATACCGATCGGCAATACACTAGGCCTATAAAAAGGAGGTCATGACATCATTGTAAAGGGGACCCAAGATCTGAAATCCATCACTCTCAACGAACTCAGAAAACCTCTTTCGAAGTCAGCGTGATTTCCACATCCAAATCCCTTGCCAACCCTCACTTTTCGTAGTCTTTTTCATCGAACTTGGTGAAATTAACTACCCTTCATCATCACCCAAGTGCAAGTTCTTCTCTCCAACATTCAAGATCAAACTCAAGATCTTCAAGAAGGTCCAACTTTCTCAACTCTATCTTCAAATTCTCCTAAATTCGCTTTAACTTATTTTATGACCTAGTACTCTTATTCTCTCCATATCACATATCCTAATAAACTTTTTATTTACTATTATTTCACATATCCTATTTTCATGTAAATAAAATCCAAAAAATAAGAAAAAGAGGTTTTCCTCATAAATTCCAAATGGGAGTTCTCACACTTTTCTCATAACTAAAACATTTTTTCATATACACACACATATAAGAGAAGTCCCCGATTGGGTTTATGGGATAAATCCCACCCCTCGTTTTGCATACGAACTACGTGGACTTTGATGCCTCTATAAGCTACGTAGGCATATTGGGGTAAAATTCGAGACTCGAGTCCTAATTCTTCCACTTTTGTTATATTTAATTCTCTTAGATTCTATATATTTACATATACATATATTTGTTCTTAGTGGTGTATTATTCCACATGTGTTATCGTTCCATTATAAAGATCAACATAAGGATAATCGCGTAAATACTATTTTCTAATATTATTTTTCGGAACATTCCTATGGATGACTCACTTTATCTCTTCCATGATACAAAATGAGGCTTTATATCTCCATTACATATACACATGCACACATATCACGGGAAAATAAAGGACAATATCAACAATCCATGAGAGATCGCAAGGGAGGAATGGGTGCATAACACCTTCCCATTTCGTAACTTAGCCTCCGAACCCTTTTCAAATCAATTTTGGTTTCATATCTATCAGTATGTCTTTGGATGCCATCCTTCGAGATGGATCCACCTTCTTTTGTCTGTTTTGAGTAAAATAAACTGGCAACTCCATCTCTCCACATTATTAACCTCACACATCACCGACACCAGCCGAAGTGCTCCCGAGAGCGATGCGCGGGACTAAGATCCTCTCACTGTGGAGATGAACCCTCCTCTCTCCCACGCGAGGATCTGGGGATGGCCATAATCATGCCACAAGGTATTAGGAAGTCTTTAACAAGGTCGATGATTATTAGGAGCAGGTTATTATTGCATCTTTTAAAATAATCCTGCCGACAACCTCCTTATTACACTAGTCCCTAACTAAGAAGTAATACACTAAGGTGGAAGATGTGGTTCATTCTAGTACAGGGGACAACAGTTAAGAAAAGACAACCAAAGGAGCAAAGAGGATCAATACTCCAATGAAGAGGAATAAGAATTGGGGTAAGAACAACTCCAAGAATGGAAACAAGGCAGATCCTTCAAAGGCATTTCAGGCTATTAATACAGTCTTCAAGGAACCTATTTAAAAGATTATGAGCAAGATCAAAGACCAATCTTTCATCAAGTGGCCCAAAAAAATGGGTGGCAAACCAACAAAAAGAAATAATGCCCTGAGATGCGCATTCTACAAGGAGGGAGGCCACAAGACTGAAAATTGCAAGGCCCTGAAGTCACACTTGGAAGAGCTAGCCAGATTTGGTCACCTAAATGAGTACATAGAGAAAAAAGCAAATAAGATCCCAGCTAATGCTAATGGCAACCAGAACTCAGAAAATGTCCTTGATGAAAACATTGGATATGAGTTCATGATAATATATAGGGCATCAGATCTTAAGAAAATCCAAGGAAATTCTATTTGATGGAGCTAAAGAAGTTTTGGAGGTGTTTCAGATTGACCCTGCCAAAACCCAGGAGGGTAAACATCGATGACTAGAGGACCTCAACAATACCAAGAATATTATTTTCACCAAGGAAGATTTGGTCGAGGTAAGAACCCCAAATCACGTCGCACTTGTGATTACCCTTAGAATTACCAATTATGACCTTGACAAGTTGCTTATGGACCAAGAGAGTTCGTCAGAAGTTATGTACCTGGAGTTGTTCCACAAGCTGTAGTTGAACATCACCGACCTCAAGGAAGCCATAGTTACATTGGTCAGCTTTGTAGAGAGGATCATGATGCATCTCAAAGCACGCCATCTTAGGAAAAGGCTGGTGGTATGCCATAAGAGTTGTACCATCCACCTACCACCAAAAATTAAATTCTGTTACCGATCGGGGCATGGTTAAAATCCGTAGCGACCAGGCCACTTCCAAGAAGCGTTTCATCGTGGCCATTTACCCAAGAAGGAAAAGAAGAAGGAGCTAAAAGATGCTCAAGAGAAATCCCTGGAGGGGGATATACCCTCCAAATAGTAATTACGGTACGTATGACCAGGGGTGGAGGAGACCAGGGTACACCCAAATGATAGGGTCGTCAAAAACCTGGAAGAGGCTGGGGCCGATGATAACTTTCTAGAGAGGAATGTTTTTATCAGAGCCACTCTTGCCGATCAAGAGAAAAAAGAACCAACTGCCTTCCTTAGAAGTAACCTAGATGTTTTTGCTTGGGAAATATATGATTTGCCAAGGAAATGATCCCAATATATCCTTCCATTATCTACACGTCAATTTGACCTTCAGGACAATCACTCAAAAGGCTCGCTAAATAGTCCCTGAGAAAGCAAAGGCGGTGGAAAACAAAGTGGGAAAGCTATTGGATGTAGGATCCATTAGGGAAGTTCCGTTATCTAAATGGTTATCCAACACAGTGGTGGTACACAAAAGCAATGGTAGTTGGAGGGTCTATTTGATTTCACATACCTCAAGAGAGCATGTCCCAAAGATATCTTCCCATGTCCTAAAATAGATCAATTGGTTGATGCTACTATGAAGTATGAAAGGATGAGTTTTTTTTATGCCTACTCTGGCTATAATCAGATTCCATTGTTCGGACCTGACCAGGACAAAACGTCCTTTGTAACCCCCTTTAGGTTATACTACTACAAGGTTATATCATTCGGCTTAAAGAACGCATGGACGAATTATTAGAGGTTGGTCATCAAGATGTTCAAGAGACAAATGGGAGACACAATGGAGGTTTACATCGATGATATGTTAGTCAAAAGCAAAAGCAGGGGAGACCACCTCATGAACTTAGTTAGGACCTTTAAGAACCTTGAGAAATACTAGATGAATCTTAACACAAATAAGTGTTCATTCGGTGTCCAGTCTAAAAAGTTTTGGGCTATCTAGTGAGTAAAAGAGGAACTGAGGCCGATCCAGATCTAATTGACGCTATTACTAGGGTCCATCCTCCTTAGACACTAAGAGGTGTTAAAAATCTTATTGGTATGCTCGTGGCGCTCAATCGCTTCATCTCCAAGTCACTGGAGAGCTATCGACCATTCTTTCAGACCATGAAAAAAGGACAAAGGCCTCATATGGAACCATGACCGTTCGAGAGATTTGGAGTAGATCAAATCCTACCTTAGCAAACCACCCCTACTGGTGATTCTAAATGATGGAGACCTATTATATCTTTGCCTTGCAGTATCATAACATGCTATAAGATCCACTCTGGTGTGTGAGAAAGAAAGAGGGCATCAACCAGATTATTATGATAGAAAGACACTTCTAGACGCAGAGCAGTGCTACCTTCCCTCGGAAAAGCTCACATATGCACTAGTGGTCGCTCCAAGGAAGTTGAAACATTACTTTGAAACCAACTCAATAACAGTAATCACTTCTTACCCCTTCAATGTTTTTCTTAAAAAATATAACTTGTCCAGGAGACTTTCAAAGTGGTCAGTAGAACTTGGGAGATTCTATATACACTTTCAATCGTGAAAAGCGACAAAAATAAGTCCTAGCATACTTCATTGCTGAATTAATAGGGACCAGCTAATTAACCAACTAGTAATAAAGTAGTCAATAAATGAGGAAGCACAGTGTAAGAACTGGACCCTATGTGTTGATGGAGCTTTTAATTCCAAGGGGGCAGGAGTAGGCATATTCCTTATCACTCTAGAAGGTGTTGTCATTGAGAAAGGAATCATATTAAGATTTGAGTACTCCAACAACAAAGTTGAATACAAAGTACTGATCATTAGTTTGTATAAGGCCCAACTATTATGGGAAAAGCACCTTCACATGTTCGGTGACTCCAAACTGGTCTCCAGTCAAGTAATTGGGTATTTTAACACAAAAGATGATAGAATGGTAGCCTACCTCATCGTGGTTAGAGGACTTATGGCAGGGTTTGAGAAGGTGGATATTCAACAGTTCCCTCAAGGGTAGAATAGTCACGTCGATATCTTAGCAGCCCTGAGCTCAGTAGTAGACTCTGACTTAAGAGGAACCATTTAGATAGAGTCCCTCACAGAGCCAAGCATTAACGAGACCGTCGTAGCCAAGAAAGTCCTCCTCACAGAGAGAGCTCCCAGTTAAATGGATCTTATCATCTCGTATCTATGGAACAACATATTGCTTGGTGATAAGAGATCATCCCATCAGGTTATGGTCAAGGCTTCTCGTTTTTACCTCTACCCCTAAGGGGAATCTCTACAAGAAGTCATTTACAAGTACTTATCTCCAGCGCGTCCACCCATAAGATACCGAGCAAGTTCTTAGCGAACTTCATGAGTGTATTTGTTGAAGTCACGCAAGAGGAAGATCAGTCGACTTCCAAGTAAAGAATGATTGTTATTGGTAGCCTCATATGCAAAAGGATGCACGCACTTACGTTTTCAAGTGTGAAAAATGTCATAAGCACTCTCCTATGGTCCACCAGCATTCTAACGACCTAAAATTACTGACAATCTCATTTCCATTCACGTAATGGGGATGATACATTGTGGAACCACTACTTACTGCATCTGGAAATTGATAGTATTTACTGGTTGGCACAAATTACTTCCCCAAATGGGTAGAGGCAAAACCACTGGCAAACATTCACGATTTAGATATGACCAGGTTGATATGGAGAAACATCATAACATGCTTTGGGATACTAAGGACTATCATCACCGATAACGTCACACACTTTGAAAGTTGTTTCTTTCAGGGTCTCTGTGATGATCATGGTATCAAGCACCACTTTAGTTTTGTTGCATAACCCCAAAGTAAAGGACAGATAGAGGCTTCCAACAAACCATGCTCGATGGACTGAAAACGATGTTGGAAATAGCCAAGGGTGCTTAGGTGGACGAGATTCCTCACGTTCAGTGGGCTTATCATACCAGCCCCAGCCTACCAACTAGGGAAACACCCTTCATGCTCACTTACGGGATGGAAGCCATCATTCCACTAGAGGCAGGTCTCCCCATTATGAGAACCACCTTGGTCGACTAAGGCTATGATGATACTTTACGCACTAAACTTGACTTAACAGATGAGCGAAGAGAACTGGCCATGATCAAGTTGGCTTCCTGCCAACAGTAGTTGGCCAGGCAGTATAATAAGGAAGTTAATAAGAGGAGGTTTTTGGTATGGGATTATATCCTAGGTAAACTCCTTGACAGTGCCATAAAACCATCAGACGGAAAACTGGGACCAGACTGGGAAGGATATTTTAGAGTAATCAGGGACAAACTTCAAGGAGCATATCACTTGGAACCACTGGAGGGCAAGGAGATACCAAGAGCCTGAAATGCACTCAATCTCAAAAATTTCTACTTTTAGTCTTCTTTATCTTTTAATAGCACATTTAGTTTAAGCAAATTTTCATTTTCAAACCAATGTTGATCGATAATTATTATCCATGAATAATGGCCAGTTAACACTCTCACTTAAGTATTATGCATTGGTTGATTAATTTTTCTTGATCGCATCTCAGTAATACGCACATTTTCTAAATGATAACTCCCTCATGCATAATAGAACTCCTAGGGTTTCAACTTGTTTCAATCAAGGAATCTCACATACCGAGTAGGGTTGATAGTAATTACAACAAGTTAGTAAAAATGTTTCCATAAATAGGACCCTCGTGTCTTTGTCACAAACATAATAGACCTTATGAGTCTCCCCAAAAATAATAAAATCCTTACAGTGGATCCTTAGGCAACAAACTCAACTCAGGTTGGTCACAAAAAGCTTGCTCGGTGGATGACCCATCAACCAGGTACATTCTTGCCATTATCTTACTTAGGACTAAGGGAGTATGACGACACAACCTAAAAGGTAAAGTAGATGGAATGATACTATTAAGACATATTGGACTAGGAGAATTTTCAAACATCTAGTAACCTATGGCTATTGTCAGTTCTTAATATCATTTAGTTCGCTGAGAAACTCAAAATGATCAAACCTAAGTACTAGTCCATTTGAAAGGGGCTACGATGGTTAATCAGTATTATTTGGTTGACAAATATATTAATTAACTAACGAGCAACAACTCTTTCCAGTTTAAGCATAAGAAACAATTATTAACACATGTTTAGTTAGCACATGCTCAAAATATGGAAAAGGTTAATAATTAAAGCTCTTTATTAACAAAAGTATGAAATTACAATTACTGTGAGAGCAAAAATACACAAGGACCTACAATGGCCCAGGATGGCGAGCAAGATATTCTGTAATAAGCTCTCTTTCACCATCATTAAATTTCAGGACAAGCTCATCCACCTCTTCATAAGGGTTTTACTCCAAAAGTTGGATAGGGATGGCGTTAGTTAGAATTCACTCATTATATTTAGAGAAAGGATTGTGGTGGTAAGCCACACACTCAACTTGGTACTTCTACCACAGTCTGGATTCCTTGGACATCTTCACCTCCTTAAGGGAACTTAACCACCCTCAAGTAAAGGAAATTTACTCTGGCTCCTTAAGACTTTCTTAGGCATCTTCCCATCCATCATTGTAACCTTCTACCCAGGCTTCTCGTGGTCCTATTTTAAATGAATACCTCAGCCACTTGACATCCTCCTTGAGAACAATCACAACTACTTTTAGCCCAGTGATCTCCTTCCATAGAGCGTCATTCTCGACCTGAAGCATTTTACTCACCTGGCTGACTTTTATGGCTCCATGATTTTTGCTCTCAAAGCATTCACGACATCCTGGACTGAAGCCTTGATCTCCTCCACGGCTTGAAGATCATCCTACATCTTGGCGACTTGCTCAAACTGATTCTTATACTACTTTTTCATCCCCCTTAGAGACTTACAAATCTTTAGAAATGCCTTGAGAGCTTTCGCACTAATGCTAGGCCCAAGCATTATCCCCAAACGTGAGTTATGGGGGATGTATTTTGCATCAAACTACAAAGAAATACAAACTAAACAACGAACAAAGTATTAGTATATGGAAAAGGAGCAAACAAGTCATAAGAAGAATATAATTATCTTTTCATTGATACATAAGGGGATCGAAGGCCAGTATAGTCAGAGCAATCAAAAAATTATAAGTCTACGAGGTTACAAAGTATCAGTATACAAGGAAAAAATAAATTCCTAGTCTACAAGCATTGCTCCTTCACCTGATCAACTTCGATAATGGCATACCCCTTGTCGACAACCCCTTACTCCAGACCATCATCCACACCAACCTTAGCTGGCATTCCCTTAGCATGACTGGCCGGCTAACCAGAACCCTCTTCTTCTTTTTCAAAAGGGTTAGGCCCAGGAGAATGGAGGTCAAATAACTCAGATGTAGTAGAGGTGACCACCACTTTCAGAGCCTGGTCCCAGCCTTTTTGAAGGCCACCTTCCTCCCATAGGCAAGCTGAAGCTCAGCGTCATCATATGCTTTGTTAAAGCCATCAAGATAGTTAGCGTCCTTGTCTTGAGGGAGACCCTCCTCTAGCTTTTAGATTTTATCAAATAAGTTCTGATTCTCTTTAACTAGATCCTCCTTCGAGGTGACCACCACCTTCTCGGACGCTTCAAGGTCAGCAAAGGCCTTAACTGACTTCTCCCTCTCTTGATCCCATAATAAACGAGAAGCAACCGAGGTCTTATTCTCCTTTTTTTCCTTATCCTTTACTCCTCTTCTTCTCTCTTCCTCTCTTTCTCTTTTTCCCTCCCCTTGTCAGATGGGCTAGAATCAATAGCTCTGAGGGAGACAATTTCATATGGCAGGCTCCTGATTTTTAATGTGAATTTTAAAGTAGAGAAAAAAGAACATTATCTAAGAGGACAGAAGTAAGAAAATAAAACATCATAATTAAATAAAGAAAAGGAAAAGTAACATATACGGTCGTCTCCAAAGTCTGAAATTACAGGGCCTCAGTGCCTTTCGTCCTCATAAGCAAGAGAATATTAATAATTTCTATCAATGAAACTATAGTCCCAGAAATCTTTATGGGAGTATAGAAGGTTCACCACCAAGACCTTTCCAGCCTTCCTAGTCTTCAAATACTTAAGGCCATCACCGGTTCACAACCACGCGTAGCATTAGCTTATTTCAACAAGGCCTAGTTTCATCCCATTAAGGGTATTTATTCTGTTCAGCCCATTAACTATCTTCCTAACATTTGGGGCACATTGGGCAGGCATAATTTCAAAATATTTGAAGAACCTAAGAAATAGGTGGTTTGGGGGAAACGTTAAACCCCCTTGAGTTATTAGAAGGGCATGAATCCAGTAGGGGGTACAGTTGAACTCCACCCAATTAGGAATATTGTATGACTTCCTAAACTAAACAATCGACTTATTATCAAGTTTTTCCATAAGCACAGTGAGAGAAGAAAAACCCTAGCTACAGTTATAGAAGAAGAAGAGAACTGAGAAAGCGAAAACTAAAAAAATGAAAACTGAACTTACAAAGATTAATGAAGCTCCTAAAAACTGAGCGATGAAGAAAGAAATTCGAATTGAAGTGACAAATGAGTTGAACCTTTGGTTTGAAACCAAAGGCCAATGATGAATATGACATCCTAGGACGATTTTGGCAATTCATATTACTTCTCGAACAACGGTACCCTCACCCATTCCTAAAAATTACAAATATTCCATGGTGTTTGGCTCAAGATGAGCGTACCCCTATGAGTTCAACAAATCTACAAAAGGGCATGCCTGTTGAAAAGATGAATGTTTTAATCTACAAGCCTTTCATTCATTAAAAAATAATAGCCCACAATCCACAAGGCCAAAAATGTTTAGGGCCAATAGTGGGGACCCATTCAATATGGCCCATGAGAGTAGCTGACCAGCCCGGATTGTCCAAAGCGTTGCCCGAACTAAATCAGAATTTAATTTACTTATGTTTATTTGAAACACATTAGAACACTCATGAATAAATCCAAATTGGTTACCAACAATCTCGAATGAGATATTCAGGTACAGCACGAATTATTCACGTGTTAATTGAGTTCTTTGTACAACTCAATATCTTACTTTTATGTATCTATAAATTGTAAACCCTGACTCGAGGCAAAGGGATATAATCTTGAGCATTAAGAGACACTATAATAAAATAATAACCTCAATGGGGACATAAGCAAGTTGTCGAACCACGTACATCGTTGTTGTGTGTGTGATTTTTACTTTTTGTTCTTTGAGATTATTTCATGGAATTCTATTATGATAATTCTTGTACTCACAGAGAGAAAGATTGCGCTAAAAATGAGAGAGAACAGTTAGGGTTTGAGAGATTGAGAGAGGAAATTTTTGGGGGAAATGAAAAAATGTCACCTAAGTTTTAATATGAAGACACTGGTCATGGAACTAGTCCATGACCCATCCGCATGACCTTATTTTTTCCACAACACCAGCCGTGACTAGGAAATTGAAATAGTTATGGTCACGATCTTAGTTTGTGACTAAAATACATTACCAATTTGAACTGGTCACAACCCAAAGTCGGGACCCTATTTGATGGATTTTTGGCATTGGTCATGCACATGGTCACAACCTTAGTCCCTAACCCAACTTTAATGAAAATATGGTGTGATTTTGAAGCCATAATGGTCAGGCCATGGTCAGGGACAAGTTCCATGATCCACATGAAGGCCATGGACAGCTCCTACTGTGCCCATGACCAACTTGGTCATGGAACTGGTCAAGCCTCTGTTGAACTTGGTCTCGGCTTTGGGCCCTAACTAGTAAATGTGGTTCGTAACCGACCTACCATGACTATTCATAGAATTTGGTGTAGTAGAGTAAATAACAAAATTAAAATACCATCAACATTATTCTGCACAAAATTGAAACCTATATAAAGTATCTCAATAATGTCAAAGAAAATTCACCCTATGTCAAACTCCTTCTCTTGTAGAAACACAATGTAATCACTTAAATTGAAATTCTTCTTTCTTTAATGGGTTGCCTTACGGGCACTTACTTATAAGATTGTAGAGTTTTCTCTTCTAAAGTAATTCTTTGAGTTCAAGTAGGGAAGCCCTTACTGTTGTCTTCTTCAACATTGTCAGCAGGCTGAATAATATTTAAAAGAGGAATTGATTCATCTTTAAAGACAACATTCTTATTCTTAATCGTATATTCCCCCTCAAAATCAACATCCTCAAGAAATCTCGCATTTCTTGTCTTGAAAAAGGACTTAGTTGAGGGATCATAGAACTTGAAATCCCTCGACCGTTTAGCGTACCCAACAAATAGCAGCTAATAGTTCTTGAGTCCAGTTTCTTTTCATTTGGCCTGTAAGGCCCTGCTTCAGCTGGACATGCCTAAATGTGTATCCATAGTTCATAAGGGGTTTTATCTACCTCTTTATTAGGTATTCTAAGATGCAAATGTCTTAAAATGTTTGTCTGTGAAAGTGAAACCCTTTTGACACTTAATTTTTGAATGTTTATTCGTTTCCCCCTTATACACCTAATACAAACATCAAAGTCTGTTAAATCAAGGGGTTCAAGTATTCCGTCTAACACAAACTTTTCAATTCTCCTTTGGGAGATATGACCCAAATATTTATGCCATAAGGCGACAGAATTATCATTAGTCAATTTGTGGTCTATACCTTTTATAGTAGTTTTCAAGGTTTCATTAAACGAAGCATTGGTATTCAACATACATAATTTGTCTCAAAAGATAATAGAAAGGTCCCAATTTCTTCAACTGGAACTTTCTTGCCATCGTCCACATAGATGAATCTTTCAGCATCACTTGGCGATCGACTTCAGAGACAGCCTTGCATAGACATACTTAAAAGAGTATTACCACTAGAATCTACCACCAAGTATGACTAGGTACAAAAGCCAAATTAACTTCAAAACAAACCAAAGTGAGAAGTTTAGCTTTCTTTACACACCATGCAGCGTATATGGAACAATCCTATATGCGTGGGAAAAAAATATCCAAAGCATGGTCAAATTTATGGAACACACATATTGAAATGAGTATTCAAAACCCCAGCATGGTCAAATTTATGGAACACACATATATTGATATGAGAATTCAAAACCCCAACATATATTGAAGTCAGATAGAGAATTCAAAACCCCAACATATGTTGAAATCGGATAGAGAAAAATAAAATATTGAAATCAGATATATAAAAAGGAAGCAAATAATAGCAGTTTTAGTGGCTTTGGTGGGGTTCATACCTGCGTGTGTCGTTGTTATTCTAGGGATGAAATGAACCCAAAGTAGTTGCAGGAGAGTTACTGTCGGAGCTGGAGCCGGAGCCGAGGTTGTATGTAGCGAGAGATGAACGTCGTTTTAGTTTTTATGTAGAGAGAGAGAAGAGAAAATAAGAATAGGGGTTTGGGAGGGATTAGGGTTATGCATGTTGGGCCCGTGAGTTATTAAATTAAAATTATATATATATATATATATATATATATATATATATATATATATATATATATATATATATATATATATATATATAGAGAGAGAGAGAGAGAGAGAGAGAGAGAGAGAGAGAGATAAAAGTGGTCGGTCCGGCTCAAACCTGCTTTTTATGACCCAAGACCGATACCGACCCAAATTATGCGGTCCTATATATTTTTAGACCCATATATTTTTAGACTGAATTAAAACCGAATACGATTCGTTTTTTTATCCATTCAGCCTATTCGGGGTCGTGCATACCCCTACTTCGGTCAGGATTCGTAAATCATCCCAAGAGGAACTTCTGACTCTTTTTACCGAAGGTTATTGACCCATAATGCCTGCTCAAGGTTCCCCTAACCTTCCTCCTCAAGGTTTCCCCTTTCCTCCCGCTTGAAGTTTCCCATCCCAAATACTGTATCCTTCAACATTACCCTCCCCAATGTCACCTCCTTCAACATTCCCCTCCCCAATGCTATCTCCTACAACATTACTCTTCCCAGTGCCTACACCTATCCAAGGTCTTGGATCATCATCAACCACTCTTGATGACTATGGCAAACAATTATATTTCATGAACCTGGACAATAGTAGGATTATTGGCGTGTGAACACTCTTCTTCATAGTTGTCAGAACTAAAGTACATGGTCGATCTTTACAAAAAGGTGAAGCTCAAATAAGGGTTGATGAAAAGTACAAGCGCTGTGAACATGAACTTGTTCACGTTAACAACGGGGAAGGGACATAATTAAGGCATTATGCAGATTCTTTTACGACTTGGCTAGTTTATATATTGGCCAAGTTCTGAAAATGTCTTTTAATATTTTTTTTGTTTGAGTTGTAGTAGTTTTTTTTTTTGTTTCAGTTGTAAGAATATTTGTTTTTAGTTTTAATAATTTTTTTTCTCATTTCAGTTGTAATAATAGCACTAGAATGGAACATGAAATTTCCATAATCATATTAATTTCTTAAATGCTACATGACATTTTTTTAATCTATCAACACAGAACCTAAATTTGAAGATTATTAAATGGATTTCCTACAATATAAAGCGTAAATGGGTGAGACTATCCTAATAACAAATAATTATGTAAAGGGCATTCAAGAATTTGTTACATATTCTTACAAAAATATTAAAAGTGACAAGATTTGTGTCCGTGTACCCGTTGTATGGACGAAAAATACAAGTCATTAAAAGACGTAGAGTTGCATTTAATAAATTGGTGAATTTTTCAACACTGCAAAATATGGACATACCATGGTGAAAAAATGTACCTTACATTCTGAAAGAATTATTGCTACCCGACCGGCTGACGGAACCCCAACGAGTGAAAGTGGTACATGATTCACCAACACATCGCCCATTGACTGACTTAATTGATGATGCTTACGGAGTCCACAAGCATCAAAGCCACCAACCAATGGATACGAATAGTACGCATTATGACCAAGTAAATGAACAATTTGATTCTGAACTAACAGAAGATTTGAAATACATACGGTTGAAAGCCGATATGGCTAGGCCGTTGTATAAAGATTGCAATAAAGATCACTCGATATTATATGCAATGATTGGTTTGCATAGTTTGAAAAGTCATTTTGGTTTGTCTAGCAACAGTGTAATCAAAATTCTCAAGTGGGTTAAAGAAATTCTCCACAAGGAGAACACATTAACAGACAATTATCCTACCATGAAGAAAAGCTTCAAGGGTTTGAGTTTAAAATACATATCTATTCAAGTATGCTTGCATATTGTACCCCAATGAGCACGAAGAGAAGGTAATAAATAAATTTTGATAAAAAGCCACAACTTTAACCATGGATAAACAACAACATCGATAACAAGTAAAACATATTATATAAACCTAATCAAAACATCAAATGAGTTGCTCAATTTAGATAAGGAAATAACTCAACTATTTAACAAGCACCTGTCCTGGACTTAAGCAGACTTTATATGTTTTCTCTAAGTGGTTCACCCGAATTAAGGTTATATAGTAGATCATTTCATCCTTATGGAGAAATAATATGGCAATATAAATACAAACTCAATTGTAATACTTGGGTGAAAAATTAAAGATATCCAACACATAATTCGACTTAAGTTTTCAAGAGTTAGTTTTTCAATTGAAATAATAAATTTCATAGTGGATGGTTTTTCAACTGATCAAAAAAACATTATTCACACATAGTTGTTGATCATTTAGTTCAAACGTCCTGAAGTATCAAAGTAAAATGTACAAGTATAATAATGTTGAAGAGTATTCGACATCTCAGTCATCAAACATCATAATACTAATGTCAATAAAATTGCAGAGGTGTAGTAGTTCAGAACGGTACATATATATGTGGTAAAATACCACTATTATAATTTCAACTTAAATATGCCGAGTAGAAAATAAAGATCAATCACACAAAGCCACCGCATGTACATGGATAGGTAATATGCCTACGTCCACGGGGAGTAGTTTTTTTTCTCTCTCTCTCTCTCTCTCTCTCTCTCTCTGTATATATATATATATATATATATATATATATATATATATATATATATATTTATCGATTCTTGATAAAAAAAAGATTACATGCCCTTTTTCCTAGCGGTGTGCATTACATTTATAGAGACAAAAAAAGAGTTGGATCATTTCAGTCTCCATGATCTTGGAATATTGTACGATATGATCCCATGAATCTGATTTTTAGATTTTCATTGATCAACCTCCCTTCATTCGTATCTCTAATATATTATCACTTATCAAGTCTGCCAAACACCTGACATCTACTCCTATCTGGTTGGATAACTCCCCCACAATTACCTCCAAAGATTTGCAGTCTGAATAGGGTGTAGAGGTTTGCTCGCTCATTAAGCGTAATGCTTGATGGAAATGAAAGTTGATCACCTATAGAAGCTATAGTCATAGGATGTTAACAATTGGAGTTTTTTAAGTTAAAAACTGCTTTTTATCGGCCCTTTAGGCTTAAAAGGCACACTCATAATTTTCTCCAATATTTTAGGGGTATGCTGATAATCCCACATCTATTAACCAAAAGGAAATATCGTGTCACCCATCATGTGGGGATGTGATAGATAATGATGTATTTTTTCTTAGAAGCTGAACCAAGGCTATTTAATCACTTATTTAACGTCATTTAAAGCTCATTTTATTCTTCAACCTTCCAAAATAAACTTAAATCTACTTGCCATCCATATTCACTGTAAGTTCATCCTCTCTCCTCTTTCTTATTTCTCTTAAATTTTCTTTAGGTGTTCATCTTTATTTTCTTCGTCTTTATTCTTTTTGACTTGGGAAAATGATATATCGTGTGAGTGAGAGTTCAATAGAAGGATTTAGGAAAAATTTCTCCATCCCAACGTGGGTAGTAAGAGTTTGGGGAAAATTCCAAAAGATTATTATAATATTGAAGGAGGACACTGGTTATTCTTTCAATTCAATGCTGAAGCCGCATAACCTTCCTTCCAAACTATATTTTCTTTGAGTTTTGTGAATATTTTTGTCTTTTCCTTATCCAAAGTACCCCAAATACCATGAGTATAGTTAATGGGGATAGATAGGATAAATGAGTTGTATGAAATCTATTAGGGACCCCAGAGATCTTATATTGCTATATGTGGTGGAAGACGAGAGACAATACTTTTCATTTGAAGTCGAGGAAAGTTGAGAATGTACTGGTGGTGAATTTGAATGATTCAAATAATAATTATAGGTCCAACGACGTTTTTATTAAGCAGTGGTAACATCCATTCATTCCCAAGGGTGGTGAATCTTATAAAGGCTACAGGCATCCCAATAGGGTACATGAAATAGATTGATTGCTAGTTTTTATTTCTCTTCATTTAAATTAGTTTGGCCTTGTGTGATTCCTACTAATATTTTTCTTCTTTATTTCATGATGAAAAATCTAAGAAGAAAGAGCGTGAACAAGCATATGTTAGTTTTGACGAATTAAGTAAGGTATGGAAACTCAAGAGACCTTTGTCTGCTGGCGCAAAACACCCAAGGTCAACATCATTGTTATTAAACTACACCTGCACCACTAGTTATTTTATTTCCAGAGTAGTGATCAAGAAACTAGAAATACCTATTCTTTTTGGCGGGGAGGCTTCTGCAATTGCAAGCACATCGGGATCGCTTGAGTTTGTATACGTTACATTAATTCCTGCTATAGTCCCTTCAACTTATGAAGAAGAGATGCCGCCGAAGAAAAGGATTCTAAAATTGATGGAGGAACGTGATTGTAACAACTCGTCCTTTTGGGAGACAATTAAATTCCATAATTGAGTATAAATTGGGAATCTGGAGAATTTCTAGAAATAGTAATTTTGGGATTTTTGAGGATTTAATTATTTTCGATGGGTGTTTTAATTATTTTTGGGACTATATAGGTCGAAGTATTTTAATTGCATGTCGTCATGGAGTAAAGCGATAAAAGAGGTAAGATTTTGATTAGAAAACCCGCATTAACTTTTATGGGTTAGAATAGTTATTTGTGGTCAAGTAGCTCGGATGGTAATTTCAACTGCACCGTGAGTCTCGGAATGTCCGAGATAGTAAAAAAAGAGTGTCCGATTGTCAAAATTGAGTTTCGGGGAATTTTACAGTTAAATGGGCACGTAATTCAGTAAACGGTTCATTTTTGGTTTTAAGGGGTTATACCCTTTTCTCACTATATAAAGAGGTGGATAGGGGGAAAAGAGAAGAGAAGAAAATAAAAGAGAGAGAAGAGAGAGAAAAAGGAGAAAGAGGAGGAGAAAATGGAGGTTCCGGCCAAACTCCATGAGATTCGGCTCGAGATCATCGGATTATATCCACGAGGCAAGTGTTTACTTGCTTTATTTACTTCTGGGCATAAATCTCATATCATAGTTTGGTATAAACAAACCCTAAAGATTTTGGGTTGGGTATTCGTGAACAAAATGAGTTTTCGGGAGTTAAAACTAATAAACCCCTAAAATTTGTTAATTGGAGAAACTTAGAAATTAATCGAAATAAATTGGTCTTTTGGGGTTCTAGGATGTTTAGAACTCTTAATATATGTGTATTTGTAGTTGGTTGAGGTTGTAGGATGTTGGGTGAGGCGAAAAAAGCTTGGGAGAAGCTTTAATGGCCGAAACCGTCTCGGAGAAGACGATGAATAGTTGACCTGCGTCTTTTCAAATCGATTCGGCCCTGATGCGAATCGATTCGACTCCTGATCAAAAAATAAATTTTAGATCTTTTCGATGCGGTCGCGTGGGCGCCGACCCGTATTTTTCTGATTTTTTTTGGATTTATAGTGATTTTTCTACGAAAAGCTGTCCGAGATCGAAATCGATTGTCAGAAATTATTGGAGATAAATATTAGCGGTTCTCAAAAGGATTGTTAGGACCTCTAAATAATTTGAGGAGATATTTGAACCTTGGTTTTGTAGGAATAAATCCGAGTTATAATTTAAATGGAGGTTGGATTGTTATTTGGGGTATTTTGGAGATTGAAAAAAATCTCCCAAATAGTGCCCCTCAAATAGGACGAATCGATTCGGGTCTAGGCCGAATCGATTCCCCTAAGAGGATCTCTAATTCTGCACTGGGGTAAATCGACTCGGATATAAAACGAATCAATTCTCCATTAAGGACCTGTTTGTAGAAAACTTTCCGAATCGATTCGGATTGGGGGCCGAATCGATTCGCCCACCCGAATCGATTCACAATTTGGGCAAATCGATTCGCTTTGGTCAGAATGGCCAGTTTTTTTCCCTTAAGAGTTTAGGGAGTTAAATTTTGATTTGGTAATATAGGTATATATTCGCTTAGTGAGAAATGGTATAATTGGAAATACCCAATAAATCGGTAGATGGGATTTAGGTATGTATTGATTTTCAAAGTAAGGAAATACTTTGGGTTTAGTATCATGCCTATATAAATGCATGATTATGATTCTTTGTGAGAATTTTTGGGATTATTGGTCATCGCTAGATGTAATTGTAAAATATGTCCATTTGTATATATTCGAGGAGGAATATTTGGTATATGTATATACTATGTGAATAAAGTATATATATGATATGAGGTAAATGATTTTGAAAATGTAAAAATGAATGTTTTCAAAATGGAAAGATAAATGATTTTCATAAATAATAAAATATGGATACACACCTCTCTAAATCGCTATCATAAGGTAAGTTGTGTACGTATGGTGAAGCCCCCTTGCTAGTGAATGCAGGGTGGATATATTCCTATAGGCCATATGAGCGATTATTGTATGTTTCTGCGCTGGTTAGGTGATTCTGGTTGTGTTCATGACTATCCCGCAGGCATATGGCCTCTTCCCGTTGTCTTGCGTTATAGGATCCCAGGTTGTCTGGATGATAGGCCCTGGAAGATGATAGTCATTTAGGGGCGCGCACAGTGGGGAAACCCGGACGGGTGGTCTTAGAACGCTTTATATTATATGTTAAAGCAATTTATGATAATAAATTGGCTTTAATTTACATTTCCTGGATGGAAGAAGGGAAATGGGATAAATGGTTTGGCTTCAGTAACACTTCCCGGATGGAAGAAGGGAAGTGGAAGCATATGATCTGGTAAAAGCATTTTTATGATGATAAAAATGGCTTTTAAATACATTTCCTGAATATAAAAATGGAAATGGTATATTTTGAAACGGAAAATCATTTTTATGATTAAAAAGTTATATGATTTATTAAAGCAATTCATGATAATGAATTGGCTTTGAAATACATTTCCTGGATATGAGAAGGGAAATGGAAAGTTTTGAGATAAAAATGAAAAGTATTGATATATACTTTGAATATGAATACTCTGTCCGGGAGATAGATCTGGATGTATATTGTAATATGAATATGTATATATGGATGAATCAAGTACCGAGGGTCTAATGGATCCCGACGATCGACCTTGCCGTATAGTAGTGTATCGGGGGGGTTCCTTGTTTGAATTTCGCTTTGCGAGACACCCCACGCACGAATATGGCATTGTGTTGAGACTGGGGAGAAGTTTAATCCTTAGTGCTCTAATATTAGTATTTCTTATGGTGTATATATATATATAGTTACATATTCTGTATTGAGAACTGGCGGATATCGACGATCGACCTTGCTGCGTAGTAGTGTATCAGGGGGGTTCCTTGTTTGGATTTTTCTTTGAGAGACTTGTAATACCCCGTATTTTTATGCTATATTTAATTTGGGGATTTATTAAATTTAATGTGATGGTTTATTTAATAAAAATCCGGAAATTAATTATGTTATAATTATTAACGTGACAAGAGTTAGTAATTATGGGAAACTTGTTGAATATTACTAATGAGCATCGTAAAATATTATATTGGTTATATTGAATGTCATAAGTGAACTAAATGACTATTTCGGAAAATTAGTCGGGACGTGCCCGTGTCACGTCGGGACTAATTATGTGAATTAAAAAGTGAATATTTTATAAGTTGTCCGTATAGTCGTTTTGAGTGCGCCAACGCGTTCGGAAGGGTCGAGATAGTCAGAAAAGTGTACCCGGGGGTTTAGTTCGGGCCTCGGGGTGTTTTTAGGCCTAATTAGTGACCCGGGAGGGCATTTCGATCATTTTACAAATTAGGGTAAGTAAACCTACGAATTTTAGCAGCCTTTATCAGCTGGTTAGGTTAGCCATTTATGGTTAGAACATTCAGAACCCTAGGACGGCCATTGGAGAAGAGAGGAGAGACCTTTCTAGGAGATTCAAGGCCAAAACACCTCCGTTTGCACCGCCGTCATCACCAACGCGTAGATCGCGAGGAAGAGAACGCTACCACACCATAATCAACAGGAAATTAGACTTCTGAAAATCCCAGGCAAGTGTTTAACTTGCGTATTTCGTTAGTGCAATGTTCATATTAGTTTAGGATTAATTAGGAATGTAATCCATGTAAGAAAACCCCAAATCTTGATAGGAAATTGCATGTAGATAAGATTAAAACCTTATGCTGGAAACCTTTGATGATATAGTTATGTTACCCACGAATTTTTTATGTATATTAGGAAGAAATTCTGGAAAAAAACTGAATTGAATCACAGTTATGAAAACTTTAGGGTTCTTGATGTTTAGATGAGATTTTGGATTGTTTAACCATGATTAATGACGTATACACGCATGCTGAACGTTATAAACATCTGGAATTATGTTAGTATGTTAGTAGTAGACTTTTTGGGTCGATTAGTGTTGGAGAATATGGTTATTGATGAAGAACTTTGATGAATCCCGTCACTGCAATTTCTGCAGAATTTTTTCCCAGACCCGCTTGATCGATCGATCGAGCATAGAGCATCGATCGATCGAAGGATCGATCGATCGAGCCCCAAGCTTCGATCGATCGACCCCTCCTGGAAGACTCCTATTTCTCTAGTTTAATTAGTTAAATTACGTTTATCGTGGAATAACCTTTGGGCATTGTAAATAAAATGATTTGGGAGATATTGAGGACCAGTAGGGTATATGGATAAATGTTAGAACCTTTAATCTTCAACGAGAATGGTATTTATGGGATATTTACTTTAGGTTGGTAGATTTATGAAATTAAAGGGTGAGGTGCATAAGGGAGTTACATTGGAATCAAATAAAGTCACTTACTGAATTTGAGATTTGTGAGGATATAATTCATGAGTGTTAGGTAATAAGTGAGAAAACCCTTCGAGTTAAGGTTAGGAATAAAACCTTATACGTAATTCTATAATTGTGAAATTTAGGATAAACGGTATAATTACGGGTGATGGGAAGAACCTATATTAATATGAAATTGGTATATTTATATGATTGTGTGTACATATATTATATACATGTGAAAATCATACCCACGCTACTTGCTATCCCTGAGGTTTCCGCGCTGGGACAAGTCTTATCTCGATGGGACCTTTATGGGGGATATTGACTTGTACCCTAGGAGATAGATGTCGTTGGTACAGGCTATCGATGTGATAGTTCAGACGGTCCTAAGAGACGCCGGTATGTGCTACCCTCTTAGAGACTTGGAATCTATGCTTCGCCTCAATATTGTTTGTGTATTTATGTTAATACAATTCGAGAGTGATTCCGAATGTATTCCCCTTTATGTGAGTGATATGGGGCTTTGGATAGTGGAAGTATGCACGCGCCATAGTTTTATTCGGGGTGATGTTATATATATATATTATGCGAGTAGTTAATATATATATATATATATATATATATATATATATGAGATTATGCTATTTGAAACTGTCTACTGAAATTTGATAAGTAGAACATAGTTGTGGACTCTTATTATTAAATACCTGTTTTGAAAAAGTATAATATGTCACGGTAAAAATTTAGGGATTTTGTAAAGTTAAAATGAAGGACCTTGGTTACTGTTTGGAACATTCTTTTAAAATGAAGTCGTGAATTGTAAATCTTGCGGGTAATCTAAGTTAAGTTAAAGCTTTTAGAAAGACTAGTATGTTAGATGTTAAAACGAGCCGTGGGGAAGGTTAGTGCGATAGGTGTGCACATTAGAAGAGAGGTGAGTATTTCTCAAGAGAGAGACGCACTAATATGTTGTTGCATTGGCCTGTATCAATTTAAATACTTGCTTAACGTATTTTAAAATCAAACACACTTTCGGGCCCTGACCCGTTTTTTTTTCTCTCTCTCTCTTGTGTATGTATATGTATATTTTCAGGTGCCCAGCCACAGGGGCGTCTTGCTTAGGATCCTTTGAGAAGAACGTGCTGCAGCTTAGGTGGGAGTTGCAGGTCACTTGAGTAGACGGCTTCTGTTATTGACTCCACTCCTATTACTCTCATTTATTGGGCACGTGTCGCCCCTTTTCATCATTTCATTTCTTGTTGGGATTTTTATATTTCAGTTATTCCAGTGTTGTTCTATGGGGTTTATTCAGGATGGTTTATGATTTTTTTAGTTTTATTATGTTGACATTCGATTGACGAATGTATGGTATTATTTAGTTCATCGTGGTGTGATTCTTACTTGTAGAAATGTTGTTTTGTATAAATAAATCTTTTCTTTAATTAAAATTTGGAAGTTTGTATGAAAAATGTTTTTGACAATTAGCTTAATTATTTAGGGTGTTAAATTGGAAAATTATTTTTATCGACAGTGATGCTGAGAATGAACCAATTGTTTACCTTGATTTAATTTAATAAAGGAGTGATCGCCCGGTATTGAATTAGGCGGGGTGTCACAGGTGGTATCAGAGCATCAGGTTCTAGTGTCCATAGGATCTGTACGGCTTATTTCGCTTTCAGCTTAACGTTATTGCTATAGAGCCCTATTTTTAGGACTGTTGTATTCTTGCTTTTACGTTTAAGTCTTCAGTTATTCGAGATTTGTTGATAACTGTAGACTAATAAACTTGTGCACGTTTCAGATGCCTCCGAGATGTGCTCCGAAAGATAGGCGTGCCCAAGCCGAGCAGCCAGCAGCTCCGGCACCAGGCACAATGAATGCAAATGAAGTAGCCGCCATCATTGCTCAGGCGGTGAATACCGCGATAGTTGTGATTCAGCAGGCTCCACCCCAGGTTCAGGCAGTGGCGCCAGCACCAGCTCAGCTTCCATCCGCATGGGAGAGGGTTCGGGATGCTTTTTAGAAAGCGCATCCCCCTGAGTTTTCTGGTAGCTCCGATATTGTTATAGTCAGCCAATGGAAGAAAGACATCCAGTGGCACCTCCGTATGAATGAGTGCACTGACGTGCAAAAGTAGTTATTGGCTTCCTTAAAATTGGTGGGAGCCGCATTACAATGGTGGGAGTCCACTACTACTTTGGAGGACAGGGACACGATCCCTATTCAGTTGTTCTGGGAGCGGTTTGACAGCAAGTATTTTCCACCCGCAGTACAGACTGAGATGAGGCGGAAATTACTAAATCTGAAGCAGGAGAACCTTACTGTAGCTGAGTATGAGGAGGAGTTCACGAGACTTCTCACTATTGTGCCGGATGAGGCACCCACTGAGGGCAAGAAGATTTTGTTGTTCGTCGACGGGTTAGCTTGGAGGATCCGTCATCACCTTATTGGAAATCTATCCCTGAGTACTTTCACTGACGTACTCAATGCAGTGTTACTACATTGCCAGGATCACCGCTTCCATCTTCAGGGAAGCAAGAGAGCAGGAGAGTCCAGCCAGCAGGGAGGACCGGAGGTAATGGTTCCGGTGGGGCACCAACTCATGGACAGACTCGTCAGCACGAGCAGAGTTCCCATCAGGGGGACCCTGTTAAGCGATTTTGTTCAGGTGATTCTAGGCAGGGATTCGGGGGTTTCAGGCAGGGCCATCAGGGCCAGCCTAATCAGCAGGGCCAGCAGGGCCAACACCGACCGCAGGGACAGCAGCAGGGCCAGTAAGGCCAATAGCGTGCACATCAGGGCCAACAGGACCAGTGGCGTGGAGGTAACGGCCAGCAGGGCCGTGGACAGCAGGGTCAAAGGGGCGGTAATATCAAAGGCAGATGCTTTGGGTGCGGTAAACATGGCCATAGGCGCCAGGATTGCCCAGAGGGCGATAGGGCCCCACAGCAGCAGGGAGCCCATAATGAGCCGCAGAGACCACTCTTTCCACCAGCCCTTCCAGCTCCAGCCCAAGTGCCAGCCCTATCGGCCATTCCAGCAGCTCCAGTGCAGCAGGGGAAATTGCAGTATGGACGTGTCTATAACGTCCACCAGGCAGCAGCTCCACAGGCACCACCCGCGATTGAGGGTATGTTTCCTATCCATGGTACTATGGGTAAAGTTTTGTTTAATACGGGGGCAACGCATTGTTTTATAGCTACGCATTTTGCGAAGTCCTTAGGGTTGTTAGCCACAGTAGAGAGCACCGTGACGTGTGTCGACTCACCACTGGGGATTGGGTCACTTATATTCTTTATATGCCGGGGAGTAGGGGTAGAGATTGGTAGCTTGGTATTGCCTGCAGACATGCTAGTCTTAGACATGCACGAGCATGATGTGATTATTGGTATGGATTGGCTCGCATCTTATAGAGCCATGATTGATTGCTTCGGTGGGAGCATTCTTTTTGCCATTCCGGGGCAAGAGATGTTTGTAGTGGCGATGCCTCGCCCAGAGGGAGGTTCGACCGCTCATTTATATTACATTGAGGAGGATACCTCTAAGGAGGTTGTGATTCCTTTGGATTCGATCCCAGTTGTTAGGGAGTATTCCGATGTGTTTCAGGAGATACCAGGCCTACCGCCCAGTCATGAGATAGACTTCGTTATAGATTTATTATCGGATACAAGACCTATAGCACGCGCACCGTACCGTATGGCTCCGGCAGAGATGCGAGAGCTACGAGATCAGATAAAGCAGCTATTAGGTCAGGGCTTCATTCGTAGGAGTACCTAACCTTGGGGCGCTCCAGTCTTATTTGTAAAGAAGAGAGATGGTTCACTGAAATTGTGTGTGGACTACCGGGAGTTGAACAAGGTCACGATACGTAATAAGTATCCGTTGCCTCGAATCGATGATCTATTCGACCAGTTGAGGGGAGCAACTTTCTTTTCAAAGATAGATCTGAGGTCGGGGTACCATCAGTTACGGATTAGAGAGAAGGATGTTTCAAAGACTGCCTTCTTGTCGAGATATGGGTCCTATGAGTTCAGGGTGATGCCGTTCGGACTCATAAATGCCCCAACCGTTTTCATGGACTTGATGAACCGAGTATTCAGAGAGTTCGTGGATCAGTTCATCATCTTCTTCATAGATGATATCTTGATATATTCACACTCCGAGGAGGAGCATGCCGAGCACTTGAGGCAGGTTCTTCAGACTCTACGAGAGCATCAGTTGTATGCTAAGTACGAGAAGTGTGGATTCTGGTTACGAGAGGTACAATTCTTGGGCCATGTTGTTTCTGAGCAGGGGATAGTAGTTGACCCGAGCAAAGTGTCAGCAGTGAGGGAGTGGGGACAGCCCACGACACCGATGGAAGTGCGTAGTTTCTTGGGGTTAGCCGGATACTACAGGAGATTCATTCGGGGATTCTCCAAAATAGCGGGTCCATTGACGAATCTGACTCGCAAGGGGGTACCATATGTTTGGGATAACGCTTGTCAGTTGGCTTTCGACGAGCTGAAGGACAAGCTTACTTCAGCACCAGTCCTTGCTTTACCGAAGCCGGGTGTAGAGTACCTGGTTTACACTGATGCGTCCTTACGGGGACTTGGGGGAGTACTACAGCAGGAAGAGAAGGCTATAGCTTTTGCTTCCCGCAAGCTTAAGCCGCATGAGAAGAATTACCCCACCCACGACCTGGAGTTAGCAGCGGTCGTCTTTGCTTTGAGAATTTGGAGGCACTATTTATTAGGCGAGAAATTCCATTTGTTCACAGACCATAAGTCACTGCAGTACCTGTTCACTCAGCGAGAGCTGAATATGCGTCAGCGCAGATGGTTAGAGTTTGTGAAAGATTACCAGTTCGATACAAAGTATCATCCAGGAAAAGCCAACGTAGTTGCTGATGCGTTGAGCCGTAGACCGGTAGATGATGTAGCGGACATCTGGAAAGCAAAGTGGAAGGAATTGGGTCACCAGGATGCAGTAGCACGTTCTTTCATATCCGTGATGACAGTCACACCCGAGATTGTTACGAGGGTGATACAGACACATACCACAGACCCGTTTTGTCAGGAGCAGATTGTGTGACTTCTAGCAGAGGGTGCTGAGTCCTATTATGTTAGTTCTGATGGAGGGTTGCGGTTTAATGGGAGATTAGTGGTTCCAGAAGGAGTGGAGCTACGTCATGAAGTGATGACTCATTCTCATGGGTCCCGATTTGCATTACATCCGGGAGGCGATAAGATGTACCAGGAGATGAGACGACAGTACTGGTGGAGTGGGATGAAGAAGGACATCACTAAATTTGTGTCCAAGTGTTCTACTTGCTAGCTGGTGAAGGTGGACCACCAGAAACCATCGGGATTACTTCAGCCGTTGGAAGTACCCGCGTGGAAGTGGGAAAGTATTTCCATGGATTTCATTGCAGGGTTGCCTACATCACAGCGGGACCACGATTCTATCTGGGTGATTGTAGACCGTCTGACCAAGGTGGCTCATTTTCTGTCAGTGAGGACAGATTATACCACGAGTCAGTATGCCCAGTTGTTCATCGCTGAGATTGTCAGATTACATGGGGTGCCCCTGAATATTGTGTCAGATAAAGACAAGATTTTTGTGTCACGTTTCTGGGAAAGCTTTCAGGAGGTTATGGGTACAGAGTTGAGACTGAGTTCAGCTACCACCCACAGACAAATGGACAGACAGAGCGTACTAATCAGATGTTGGAAGATATGCTACGCATGTGTGTTCTCGATTTCTGAGGAGGTTGGGAGTCACACCTTCCACTGGTAGAGTTTGCTTATAATAACTCCTATCAGTTTACGATTGGCATGGCTCCATTTGAGGCTTTGTACGACAGGCCTTGTCGTTCTTCAACTTGTTGGCTCGAGGTGGGGGACAACAAGTTATTAGGACCTGAAGTGATTCAGGAGACCTCCGTGAGGATTGAGATAATCAGGAGTCGTATTCGGGTAGCCCAAGACAGGCAGAAGAGCTACGCCGATGCGAAATGGTTATTCCGGGAGTTTAATGTGGGAGATCAAGTGTTGTTGCGTGTATCTCCTATGAAAGGAGTGATGAGGTTCGGGAAGAAGGGGAAGTTGGCTCCGAGGTACGTAGGACCATTTCCCATCATCGAGAGGATTGGGCCGGTAGCATACAGGTTGGGATTGCCAAAACATTTACATCGTATCCATGATGTATTCCACATCTCATCGCTGAGACGATATCTTCGGGATGATATGGCCCATACTCACATTGCGATAGATGAGATTGACTTACAGTCGGATAGCTCTTATGAAGAGAGACCAGTGGCTATTCTAGACTATAGTGAGAGGAGATTGAGGTCGAAAGTAGTTCCATTTGTGCGAGTCCAGTGGGAGCATCATAATGTGGAGGAATCCACTTTGGAGCGTGAGGCAGATATGCGCGAGAGATATCCAGAGTTGTTTTTACCAGTTATGCCTTATTTTCCGAATTTCGGGACGAAATTCCGTTATTAGGGGGGAAGTATGTAATACCCCGTATTTTTATGCTATATTTAATTTGGGGATTTATTAAATTTAATGTGATGGTTTATTTAATAAAAATCCGGAAATTATTTATGTTATAATTATTAACGTGAAAAGAGTTAGTAATTATGGGAAACTTGTTGAATATTACTAATGAGCATCGTAAAATATTATATTGGTTATATTGAATGTCATAAGTGAATTAAATGACTATTTCAGAAAATTAGTCGGGACGTGCCCGTGTCACGTCGGGACTAATTATGTTAATTAAAAAGTGAATATTTTATAAGTTGTCCGTATAGTCATTTTGAGTGCGCCAACGCGTTCGGAAGGGTCGAGATAGTCAGAAAAGTGTACCCGGGGGTTTAGTTCGGGCCTCGGGGTGTTTTTAGGCCTAATTAGTGACCCGGGAGGGCATTTCGGTCATTTTACAAATTAGGGTAAGTAAACCTACGAATTTTAGCAGCCTTTATCAGCTGGTTAGGTTAGCCATTTATGGTTAGAACATTCAGAACCCTAGGAAGGCCATTGGAGAAGAGAGGAGAGACCTTTCTACGAGATTCAAGGCCAAAACACCTCCGTTTGCACCGCCGTCATCACCAACGCGTAGATCGCGAGGAGGAGAACGCGACCACACCATAATCAACAGGAAATCAGACTTCTGAAAATCCCAGGCAAGTGTTTAACTTGCGTATTTCGTTAGTGCAATGTTCATATTAGTTTAGGATTAATTAGGAATGTAATCCATGTAAGAAAACCCCAAATCTTGATAGGAAATTGCATGTAGATAAGATTAAAACCTTATGCTGGAAACTTTTGATGATATAGTTATGTTACCCACGAATTTTTGATGTATATTAGGAAGAAATTCTGGAAAAAAACTGAATTGAATCACAGTTATGAAAACTTTAGGGTTCTTGATGTTTAGATGAGATTTTGGATTGTTTAACCATGATTAATGACGTATACACGCATGCTGAACGTTATAAACATCTGGAATTATGTTAGTATGTTAGTAGTAGAATTTTTGGGTTGATTAGTGTTGGAGAATATGGTTATTGATGAAGAACTTTGATGAATCCCGTCACTGCAATTTCTGCAGAATTTTTGCCCAGACCTGCTTGATCGATCGATCGAGCATAGAGCATCGATCGATCGAAGGATCGATCGATCGAGCCCCAAGCTTCGATCGATCGACCCCTCCTGGGAAACTCCCATTTCTCTTGTTTAATTAGTTAAATTAAGTTTATCGTGGAATAACCTTTGGGCATTCTAAATAAAATGATTTGGGAGATATTGAGGACCAGTAGGGTATATGGATAAATGTTAGAACCTTTAATCTTCAACGAGAATGGAATTTATGGGATATTTACTTTAGGTTGGTAGATTTATGAAATTAAAGGGTGAGGTGCGTAAGAGAGTTACGTTGGAATCAAATAAAGTCACTTACTGAATTTGAGATTTGTGAGGATATAATTCATGAGTGTTAGGTAATAAGTGAGAAAACCCTTCGAGTTAAGGTTAGGAATAAAACCTTATTCGTAATTCTATAATTGTGAAATTTAGGATAAACGGTATAATTACGGGTGATGGGAAGGACCTATATTAATATGAAATTGGTATATTTATATGATTGTGTGTACATATATTATATACATGTGAAAATCATACTCATGCTACTTGCTATCTCTAAGGGTTTCCGCGCTGGGACAAGTCTTCTCTCGATGGGACCTTTATGGGGGATATTGACTTGTACCCTAGGAGATAGATGTCCTTGGTACAGGCTATCGATGTGATAGTTCAGACGGTCCTAAGAGACGCCGGTATGTGCTACCCTCTTAGAGACCTAGAATCTATGCGTCGCCTCAATATTGTTTGTGTATTTATGTGAATACAATTCGAGAGTGATTCCGAATGTATTCTCCTTTATGTGAGTGATATGGGGCTTTGGATAGTGGAAGTATGCACGCGCCATAGTTTTATTCAGGGTGCTGTTAAATATATATATTATGCGAGTAGTTAATATATATATATATATATGAGATTATGCTATTTGAAACTGTCTACTGAAATTTGATAAGTAGAACATAGTTGTGGACTCTTATTATTAAATACCTGTTTTGAAAAAGTATAATATGTCACGGTAGAACTTTAGGGATTTTATAAAGTTAAAATGGAGGACCTTGGTTACTGTTTGGAACATTCTTTTAAAATGAAGTCGTGAATTGTAAATATTGCGGGTAATCTAAGTTAAGTTAAAGCTTTTAGAAAGACTAGTATGTTAGATGTTAAAATGAACCGTGGGGAAGGTTAGTGCGATAGGTGTGCACATTTGAAGAGAGGTGAGTATTTCTCAAGAGAGAGATGCACTAATATGTTGTTGCATTGGTCTGTATCAATTTAAATACTTGCTTAACGTATTTTAAAATCAAACACACTTTCGGGCCCTGACCCGTTTCTTTTTCTCTCTCTCTCTTTGTGTATGTATATGTATATTTTCAGGTGCCCAGCCACAGGGGCGTCTTGCTTAGGATCCTTTGAGAAGAACGAGCTGCAGCTTAGGTGGGAGTTGCAGGTCACTTGAGTAGACGGCTTCTGTTATTGATTCCACTCCTATTACTCTCATTTATTGGGCACGTTTCGCCCCTTTTCATCATTTCATTTATTGTTGGGATTTTTATATTTCAGTTATTCTATGGGGTTTATTCAGGATGGCTTATGATTTTTTTAGTTTTATTATGCTGACATTCGATTGACGAATGTATGGTATTATTTAGTTCATCGTGGTGTGATTCTTAATTGTAGAAATGTTGTTTTGTATAAATAAATCTTTTCTTTAATTAAAATTTTGAAGTTTGTATGAAAAATGTTTTTGACACTTAACTTAATTATTTAGGGTGTTAAATTGAAAAATTATTTTTATCGACAGTGATGCTGAGAATGAACCAACTGTTTACCTTGATTTAATTTAATAAAGGAGTGATCGCGTATTTAATTAGGAGAGGTATCACAAGACTCCCCACGCACGAACATGGCTTAGTGTTGAGACTGGGGAGAAGTTTATCCCTTAGTACATTACTTGGACTATTTAGGGTGATAATGGTTGGGAGATAGACTACTTTGGTAGGGTAGCTTGACTAGGAGGTTTAGAGGGACGCATTAGGAGTGTACTTTTAGTAGAGAGGTGAGGGGTAACTCATGGGAGTGCGATACCAAATTTAAATATGAGATAAAACATTTTTTTAAGAATAAGGCATTTATGCACTTGCTAAATATTTTCAAAACTCGGGCTCTGACCCGTTTATCTACTTTTCCTCTCTTGATATATATATATATATATATATATATATATATATATATATATATATATATATATATATATATATATATATATATATATATATATATAGGTGTCTTGACACAGGGATGCCTGGATGGCACCTCTTTCGAGTCAGACGTCGGCTGCAGCACCTGTGGATGCGTGCAGGATTCTCAGTAGACGCTTCTATCCATGTAATCTAGATAGGAGGTACTATATACACATTTGGGCCAATGGTCCAATTACATTTATTTATTCTTTGTGTACAGTATTTGATATGGTTGTATATTTTGACCGAGTGTTCGTTTATTTTATTTAATTTTAGTTTCATTTATGCATAAATTGTGTGGATGTTTTATTTATAGTAGTTAAGTAAAATTTTAACACCAACCTAATAGGTTATTAGTAATTAAATGGATTTTCGACAGTGATGTTAAGAATGATCCATATGAGACTCCTGTTTTAATTAGATATAGGAGTGATCACCCGATATTTGATTAGGCGGGGTGTCACAGATGGTATCAGAGCATCAGGTTCTAGTGTCCTTAGGAATCTCTACGGACGTACTACGTTTTCAGCGTTGCTCTCGATTTTTTATAGAGCCTCAGGATACTCGTTTTATATGTCTATACGAGTATGGTAATA
The DNA here is from genome assembly GCA_949130495.1 of Sambucus nigra. Classification (NCBI taxonomy): domain Eukaryota; kingdom Viridiplantae; phylum Streptophyta; class Magnoliopsida; order Dipsacales; family Adoxaceae; genus Sambucus; species Sambucus nigra. Next base: position 319,078,470 of record OX422223.1, read on the forward strand.
TGGTAAGTATATACGTATTGGTATTTTCGGAGCGATAGCAGGCTAAGAACGACAAGCCTATCGTGTCTGTAGTTCCAGGATGGAATGGGTTGTTGTTACGGTGTCTCACCTGGATACAGGTTGAGCTCACCTTATTTATTATGGGTAAATGGAACTTGGATGAGCAGAGGTTTCATTATCGTGATTTGGGTAGATGGCGACCTTATAGATATGATTTAAGGCCGTAGGATTATTGTTGAGCTGTAAGATAAATCTCATTATTGTTTGCGCAAGGACTTAAAAATTAGTGCTGGCGCTGGGTGGTGTGACTCTTAGTTAGAGATAGGAGTTCAGATCACCTTTTTGTTGGAATAAGGGATTGGGTTATCCCGGTTGCATGTTTGAAATAACGGACTTCCATGACCGACGCAGTTAAGTAGGAGTGTGTGGAGGGTCTCCTTGTTTGGATTTCGCTTTACGAGATGCTCCACACATGAATCTTAACAGTGTCGGGAGTGGAGAGATGTTATTGGATGCAAGGATGTAGTTTTTGTTGATAAGTCTTATCGCGTGGATGAACCACTATAGACTATGAGCCATGTGATGATGGTATAACTATGGAAATATTGTGCTATGGAAAAGCACTAAAGTGGTCCTCTCGCCACAAGTGGGTGGGTGAGGTTGGACGTAGAGAAAATTGATTTGAGGGTAATAGTCAGGCCTTAATGAAAAAGCAAAATTTTGAGAAGGTATGTTTTGGGTATGATGAACGTAGTGCTTTTATAGAAAGTAGGCACTTCGATTAGTTAGGTTTCCTTTCTTATGGGCGAAAGGATAGAATAGTAGGAATACGTTCGTAGGTTAGTTTAGTAAGATTTAGGATGTCCCGCTGGTATGCCTTAGGTCGCTATATCTCGATGACCGACAACGCGAGGGAGTAGTGTAAAGGGAGGGATCCTTGTTTGGATTTCGCCTTGGCGAGACGTTCCACGCATAAAATCGAGCAAATGTCAAAAGTTGAGATAAGCCTTGGGCACTAGGGATATATTTAGGATTACACTAGTTTCGCATAGGTAGGACATAGCATAGATATTAGTATTATTAGGATGTAAGTTTAGTAGAGTTAGTGGCGCCGAGGTTAGGAGAATTGAATTTTTTGGATTCGGAGGACCCATAGGTGAGTATTACACCGAGGAAAGGAGACCCCTATTGGGAGAGAGTGTTACGTTTCTGACGTTCAAAATGGATGTGCAGATGTGCACAGGTTAGAAAGGTGTATGGGCACCTTAGTAAGTTGATTTATATACCACCTGAAATAGAAGGGCGTGGTATGTAAATTTGAAGTTATTTCCGTTAGGCACTCGAATTGATGGGTCCAATCTGATGCTATTGGAGTCACTTTACAACCCTGATAGCCGTACGGTATATGGTTGGGAATCATTGGGTTAGTATCGTTCCCCTTTGATATATTAGGATTTTGAGCGATTCTAGGATTTGTGGTATAGGTTGTATCTGCATTTCGAGGACGAAATTCCGTTGTAAGGGGGAGAGTATGTAACAACCCCTCCTTTTGGGAGACAATTAAATTCCATAATTGAGTATAAATTGGGAATTTGGAGAATTTCTCGAAATAGTAATTTTGGGATTTCCGAGCATTTAATGATTTTCGATGGGTGTTGTAATTATTTTTGGGACTATATAGGTCAAAGTATTTCAATTACATGTCACCGTGGAGTAAAGAGACAAAAGATGTAAGATTTTGATTAGAAAACCCGCATTAACTTTTATGGGTTAGAATAGTGATTTAGGGTTAAGTACCTCGGATGGTAATTTTGACTGCACCGTGAGTCTCGGAATGTCGGACATAATCGGAAAAGAGTGTTCGATTGTCGAAATTGAGTTTCGGGGAATTTTGGAGTTAAATGGGCTCGTAATTTAGTAAACGAGTCAGTTTTGGGTTTTAAGGGGTTAAATCCTTTTCTCACTATATAAAGAGGGGGAGAGGGGGATAAAGAGAAGAGAAGAAAAGAAAAGAGAGAGAAGAGAGAGAGGAAGGACAAAGAGGAGAAGAAAATGGAGGTTCCGGCCAAACTCCGCGGGATTCGGCTCGAGATCGTCGGATTATATCCACCAGGCAAGTGTTTACTTTCTTTATTTAATTTTGACCACAAATCTCATATCGTAGTTTGGTATAAACAAACCCTAAAGATTTTGGGTTGGGTATTTATGAACAAAATGGGATTTCGGGAGTTAAAACTAATAAACCCCTAAAATTTGTTAATTGGAGAAACATAGAAATTAATCGAAATAAATTGGTGGTTTAGTGCTCTAGGGTGTTTAGAACCCTTAATATATGTGTATTTGTAGTTGGTTGAGGTTGCAGGACGTTGGGTGAGGCGATAAAAGCTTGGGAGAAGCTTTAATGGCCGAAATTGTCTCGAAGAAGACGATGAATAGTTAACATGCGTCTTTCCGAATCGATTCGGCCCTGATGCGAATCGATTCGGCTCCTATTCAAAAAATAAAAATTGTAGAACTTTTTGATGCGGTCGCGTGGGCGCCGACCCGTATTTTTCTGGTCTTTTTTGGATTTATAGTGATTTTTCTATGAAAAGCTGTCCGAGATCGAAATCGATTGTCAGAAATTATTTGAGATAAATATTAGGGGTTCTCAAAAGGATTGTTAGGACCTCTAAAGAATTTGAGGAGATATTAGACCTTCGGGTTGTAGGAATAAATCCGAGTTATAATTTAAATGGAGGTTGGATTGTTATTTGGGGTATTTTGGAGATTGAAAAAATTGCCCAAATAGTGCCCCTCAAACAGGCCGAATCGATTCGGGTCTTGGCCTAATTGATTCACCTAAGGGGATCTGTAATTCTGCAGTGGGAAGAATCGATTCGGATATAGACCGAATCAATTCGCCATTAAGGACCTGTTTGCAGAACACTTTCCGAATCGATTCGGATTGAGGGCCGAATCGATTCGCCCACCTGAATCGATTCGCAATTTGGGTGAATAGATTCTCTTTGGTCATAATGGACAATTTTTTTCCCTTAAGAGTTTAGGGAGTTAAATCTTGATTTGGGAATATAGGTATATATTCTCTTAGTGAGAAATGGTATAATTGGAAATATCCAATAAATCTGTAGATGGGATTTAGGTATGTATTGATTTGCAATGTAAGGAAATGCTTTGGGATATTGGTCATCGCTAGATGTAATTGACGAATATGGCCATTTATATATATTCGAGGAGGAATATATGGTATATGTATATACTATGTGAATAAAGTATATATATGATATGAGGTAAATGATTTTGAAAATGTAAAAATGAATGTTTTCAAAATGGAAAGATAAATGATTTTCGTAAATAATAAAATATGGATAGACACCTCTCTAAATCGCTATCATAAGGGAAGTTGTCTACGTATGGTGAAGCCCCTTGGCTAGTCATTGCAGGGTGGATATAGTCCTATAGTCCATATGAGCGATTATTGTATGTTTCTGCGCTGGTTAGCTGATTCTGCGTGTGGTCATGACTATCCCGCAGGTATATAGCCGCTTCCCGACGTCTTGCGTTGTAGGATCCCAGGTTGTCTTGATGATAGGACCTCGAAGATGATAGCCATTTAGGGACGCGCACAGTGGGGAAACCCAGACGGGCGGTCTTAGAACGCATTATATTATATGTTAAAGCAATTTATGATAATAAATTGGCTTTAATTTACATTTCCTGGATGGAAGAAGGGAAATGGGATAAATGGTTTGTCTTTGGTAACACTTCCCGGATGGAAGAAGGGAAGTGGAAGCATATGATATGGTAAAAGCATTTTTATGATAATAAAAATATCTTTTAAATACATTTCCTGAATATAAAAAGCGAAATACGATATTTTGAAACGGAAAATCATTTTTATGATAATAAAACTGACTTTTAAAAAGTTATATGATTTGTTAAAGCAATTCATTACAATGAATTGACTTTTAAATACATTTCATGCATATGAGAAGGGAAATGGAAAGTTTCGAGATAAAAATGAAAAGTATTGATAAATATTTTGTATATGAGTCCTCAGTCCAGGAGATAGATCCGGATGTGTATTGTAATATGAATATGTATATATGGATGAATCGAGTATCGAGGGTTTAATGGATCCTGACGATCGACCTTTCCGCGTAGTAGTGTATCGGGGGGGTTCCTTGTTTGGATTTCTCTTTGCGAGACACCCCACGCACGAATGTGGAATTGTCTTGAGACTGGGGAGAATTCTAATCCTTAGTGCTCTAATATTAGTATTTCTTATGGTGTGTGTATATATATATATATAACTATATATATATATATATATATATATATATATATTCTGTACTGAGGGACTGACGGATGTCGACGATCGACCTTGCCACGTAGTAGTGTATCGGGGGGTTCCTTGTTTGGATTTCTCTTTGCGAGACACCCCACGCACGAGCATGGCTTAGTGTTGAGACTGGGGAGAATTTTATCCCTTAGTACATTACTTGGAATATCTAGAGTAATTGTGGTTGGGAGATAGACTAGTTTAGCAAGGTAACTTGACTAGGATGTTTAGAGGGACTCGTTAGGAGTGCACTGTTAGTAGAGAGGTGAGGGGTAACTCATGGGAGTGCGATACCAAATTTAAATATGAGATAAAACCTTTTTCTAAAAATAAGGCATTTATGCACTTGTTAAATATTTTCAAAACTCGAGCTCTGACCCGTTTATCTACTTTTCCTCTCTTGCAACACACACACACACACACACATATATATATATATATATATATAGGTGTCCAGACACAGGGACCCTTGGATGGCACATCTTTCGAGTCAGACGTCGGCTGCAGCAGCCGTGGATGAGTGCAGGATTCTCAGTAGACGCTTCTATGCTTGTAATCTATATAGGAGGTATCGTATACACATTCGGGCCAATGGTCCAATTACATTTATTTATTCTTTGTGTACAACATTCGATATGGTTGTATATTTTGATCGAGTGTTCGGTTATTTTATTTAATTTCAGTTTCATTTACGCATAAATTGTGTGGATGTTTTATTCATACTAGTTAAAAAGGGTAGTTAAGTAAAAATTTGACACCGGCTTAATAGGTTATTAGTAATTAAATGAATTTCCGACAGTGATGCTAAGAATGATCCATATGATACTCCTGTTTTAATTTGACATAGGAGTGATCGCCCCGTATTTGATTACGCGGGGTGTCACAGTTCTTCCCCTACTTTTACAAAAGCTTAGCCTTCCAAAAGGAAGGAGGTAAGAGGTTAATGAACCCGTTGACTTATGTGATTCCCCTAAAAAATTGCAAGCCCATCTTGTGAAGAAGATCATGATTGGAATAAGTTTTGTAGTTGCCTTTCCCCCCAAGACGGTCAATGCCTTGCAAAGGTGAAATCCTTACCATTATGTCAGTGGCTAGAAATCTTAACTTGGTCCCTGAAATACTGAAGGGGGCCTTCCTTTGGGGAAATTAAGAAGTGTTCGGTAGGAAGTCAATCGATGTTGCTCAAATAGTCTTCGTGGTGAGTTCTTATTTTGTGTTTGGATTTTACTTCTTTAAAAATTCTTGTTATACTAACCATACTGATAGGATTTTACCTTCCAGTTCTTGGTGGACTTGGTTATATTCTAGAAATGAGGGTTGACCATGAGAAGGCCAACGTTAACATGAGCCATGCTTTAAACGATTCTCAAAAGGATCTGAAGGTTGTTGAAAAGGCCTAAAAAAATTATGGTAAACGCCAAAGAATTGGATATCTCTATAAAATTCCAAAATTGCGCAGCTAGATATAGTTATTGAGGAGTTTACACAGACAATGTCTAAGCCCTTAGATGCTAAGGACAAGGCCAATGACTAGGGGTGGGATAACGACTTCATTTAGACCAGGAAATATTTAGACTACATTCGTAAGTCCTAATTCAACAAAAGGATGTGATGAACCCTTGGTTAATGTAGAAGTCCCCTCTAAATTTGGACTTTTCTATCATAACCGTTCAAGATCCCCTCCAAACATGGATGAAAAAGAGGATGAAGAATCAAGCAGCGACCAGGAAAGAAAGGGTGCCGGATAAGCAAAACAGGCCATTGATCTAAACAAGGTCGTGGCTGAACAAGAGCAGGTGAAAGAGAAGGAAGGCCAAGCTAGTTAGATTAGCATAGGACTTGTTGTTCTTTGTATTTCTCGTCTTTTCATTATAAGTGCTTACCCAATGTTTATATTCAAATGGAAATACTTACTATTTTAGCCTTGCTATATTGTGTTTGTTTACTTTTGATTGCTTATATATGCTTGATTTGTATCTATTTTCTAAATGCCTTTCTTCTTTATCATTGTATCTAATAACAATTTGGCCTTGGTGCCAATTTTTTAGTCGGGATGATTTTGGCCGAGCGTAAGATTTTTTTTTCACTTGTTAGATATTCCCTTCAGAATATGATAAGTGCTTATGGTATGTAGACTCGTTTGGTGTTTTATCTTTGGGCCGAGATCAAAGATGTATAAGGTATTGTCGTCTTGCTTTAAAAAAATAACTCTCTAAGGGAGAAAATAAAAAAAGATGAAAAAACTTTGAAAGAGGACCAAGTGATTAATAGAAGTCTTTAACAGAATGTGATGAAATTGAGACATTAGTTTCTTTATATCCCTCGCGTGGTCTGGTTAGAGGGATATAATGAAGGTTGGGTGGATTCTCTACCCACTTAAATGAATCCAAGCATGTCATTTACAAACATGGCTAGCTGAGCGCCTTGGCTGTTATGAGACTTGCTTGCAATTCCCAATTCTGGTATTAGTATGGTATCAATAAAACTTTTGTTTGGCTCCCTCCACTAGGGAGTGCTGATCAAGGATTCCTACGGATGTCATTCCCATTTAGTTGATAAGGGATTATCTTCTTTACCATGACAACGATGATGAATTTCGTCCAGATCTAAATAATAATCACCATGTTGAAATGACTGTCGAGCTAAACTGTCAAGAAGGTAGTGGCACTAATCCCCATTTTGTATTTCTATTTTGTAATATATCAATCTGGATACTTTGGATTAACTTAATATGAATGAAATATCTAATTAATTCCATATCTTACATTTTCCCATTATATATCAAACATTTTTTTTTTTACTTTTGACTTCCCTTTTAGGATAAGTGTCATCACACCACCTTAGGCCTAGGACAATCCATGGCAAAATTTCACCTAGTGGCAAGGAAGTCCACCCATTCGGTATTTTAGTCGACTAAAGTCGGGGCACTTAGTGCCTAAGGATCCCCCCATATGTCTTTTTCTTGTGCGGGTAATGTTTTTATGTTTTTTGTGTTCATTAGTGATGAGTAGATATAACCTTAATCAACGATTAAGTGAAATACAACTAAGGCATTTAAATACTGCAATCAAAACTTGATTGGACAAAATTTAACAAATTTGTAATAATAAGAAATTTGTCATGATGATAATTTGTAATTAACGAAGTTGGCCTGCCATTTGGAACAATAAGGAAGCTGATTACATTAACTGAACTTTAAAGCATCCAAAAAGTTAGAATAACAAAAACATACAACTTGAATAATGAAAAAAAGTTTTAGAAATAAAATCTCCTAAGGTTGGCCGCATTCCAGTACCTACGTATCTCCCTGCCCCAATTTTTTTCCCGATGGTAGGCTTGTTGGATGTTGACCTTGATGACTTTGAATGGACCTTCCACTTAGGACCCAATTTTCCATCTAACGACTTCCTTATGTTGCTCATAATCTTCCTAAAACATAATATCTGACGTGGAAGTTCCTCGAATTGACACATTTGTTGTAGTTCTTTGCCAATTGTGGTTGGTAGGAAGTTAGTTTGGACAAGGTTGAGCTCAGGCCTTATGATTTCTTCATTCATGGTTTGATTGGTGACGATCGTCCTCATGGTCCACTTGCCATCTTCTAATGGAATTATGGATACCATTCCATAAGCCAAGGCGAAGGGAGTTTCCCATGTAGATCTCGTGAATGTTGTTCGATATGCCCAGAGGACATGGGGAAGCTCATCCACCTAAGAACCCTTTGATTTCTCTAACGTTTTCTTTATTCCATCGAGCACTATCTTGTTGGATGCCTCAGTCTCTCCATTTTTTGGAGGTAGGCCATTGAACTGTATTAGTTCTTGATGTTGTGATTGTTGTAGAAGTCTTGGAATGGTCCACTTTCAAACTACATTCCATTGTCTTTAATGATCGTTCTTGGCACGCTAAAATGTATTACGATATTCCTCTAGATAAATCTAATCATATCAGTATCCTTTATGTTCACCAAGGTCTCAACTTCCATCCAGTTGGTGAAGTAGTCTGGGTCTATTAGGAAATACTTTTTATTTTCTAGTGTTGTAGGTAAGGGACCCACAATATCTAGTCATGCAATAACCCGTAATTTTAATGCATTAATTAATTGGTGAAATTTATTAATTATTATATATACCGTAGTGATATGTGGTGTTACTATTTATATTTTCATATGGTTATGCACATATGTTTTATGTGTTATGTGTATATGGGTATGTGTATATATTATTCAAAAGTAAAATCAAACTTAAAGCATGGTAATGGATTAATAATTTATTAATAAATAATTTAGGGATGGTTTTCTTTGGACACGTACCCAATAGAATATTAGGACATTGGTTTGTAACTTTAGGTTGACGTTTAGTCATGTAGAATGTCCGATTTTGAATTAAACTAATGTGTTAATCCTATATCTTAGTACATGGCTTGGAAAAAGGTTTTGGTCTTATTGGATTAGTTATTGCGCTTATGGGATATAGGTGTATATGTTCCCTATAACTAATTCGTGGTTGAATAGATTAGGAGGCTCTGAAGGTTAATCTAATTCATCCTAGAGGCTAAAGAGAAGAACCCTAGAGCTAGAGAGGGAAAGCACTCAAGATGAGAAGAGAATTTAGGAGAATTTGGGCCTGGATTTCATCCCTTTAAATCAAGGAAAGTTTATGTACTGTAGAATTTTAATTGTTTTTTAGTTATAGTATAATTATTCATTGGAATATAAACATCATTTTATAATAATATGATTTTGAGGGTTAATCAACTAATTTTCATAATTAAATTAATTGGATAATTTAAGTTACTATCCATCTTCTTGGCATAGATTGACGTTAGTATAATTCTTTATGAATTGTAGATGGAATGGATGTGAAATTGTTAGTAATAAGTTATACATTGATAATCAATTAAAGTCCCTTTGATAATTAAATGAAATGATAGAAAATCCGAATCTAATTGATCAAAGATTGAATTCTAGAATTTCTGGGTGGAATTGAAATTTATCTCATTAACTCTTGTTATATTCATTTAAAAACCATTTATATAGGTTAGGAGTGATGTAGTAATACTTATATATATGAATATAGTTGAGTGTTGTGAGGATATGGGAGCTTGAAAGTTTGTTAATGGTGGATTAGGAGAGTTAGAAATAAAGATCAACACCAATCTCGTTTAAAGCTCGTTACTGATATCATTTGAATGACTTAAGTATGGTCGTTAAAATGGCTTAGGAAATAAGAAATTGTATATTTTGAATTACGAACGCGTGGGCGCTAGTTTCGTATTTTTTGAATTTTATTAAATTTATGATGAATATTGTATCAAGAGTGCACAAGGTTAAAATTCTAAGTTGGTGATTTTTGTTAGGGATTTGTGTTGTAAATGGTTTGGTTGGAATTTTGGGCTCAGGGATAGGGTAATTTTACCTTTATGTGGGTATAACCGAAGAAGTGATGGTATATTATTATTCTTAGGTTATGGTTTGGGTTTTTGGATCATTGGGTATTTTGACCTCATTGGATTTATAAGGGATTAATTGAGTAGAATATATTGATAAACCATTGAGTAGTGTAGTAATTGTATTGTGATAACTATTGTAAAGATTTGGTATGAGAGATACCTAGACTTGGAAGGCCTTATGATATTGGGCTAGTGTTATAGATAATAATTTATAGTTAACGTTAATATTAACTAGGAATGGTAAGAAACTATATATGTAACCCTAACGATTGGTGTTTGTATTTATATGTTTGGCCGGTTGAGTAGGGTCATACTTATCTTGTATATTATGTGAAATATTCCGAGTATCAGTACCCATGGGATACGTATTAAAGTGGATATACTTAAAGGGCGCGATTGACGATGACTACTACGTGGGTACCTTGATGCAAAAGACGGGTTTTACCTTATTCATTTTACCCCAGACACTACGTGCTGAAATTCTCGTTGTATCTTGTGGAGATGTACACAAGATGATCCTTTCATATTACTTTTGGATATGGGGATATATGACTGGTCTAAAGGCATAGCGATTATCCCTAGTAGATGATTTTATGGTTATAGGTGTGAAACATCCCATAACAATGCCCAGTATGTGCGAGTGATTCACAAAGACGGTAGGAGTAGGTGTTCGTCCTGTGAGGGCTAGTGAGTAGCCCATTATGATGTAAGTGTTATGGATAACACTGATGTGGATATAGACTTAGAGATTGTGTGTTTTCCCTCGACATATTCATTAACATGAGATATATAAAATATTTAATAATAGAACTTTTACTTACATTCAAAATAGATGAATAAAGATAATCATGGGGTTCACTTGGATTTGGGACTAGACTCGTGTGATATTTAGGGTTGTTTGGGTTGAGATAACATAAAAACACTAAAAGATGAGGGGAAGATGCGAATTTATATTGTATCTCATACTCATTTATAAGCTTACTCTTCGTAAAATTGTTGTTACCGTTATTATTGACTTTACTTTTCATAACATTTGCCACTATTGTCGCTTTTTCCCTAATATCTTATTTGCATCTTCATTTGTTACTGCTCGGTTAGGATGTAGGAGTCAAGCCTACGTTCTCATTCTCTTCACTACTTGATAAGGATTAATGTAGTAGTATAATCAAAATGGACTGGATTATGTTGAGACAATTATATTTTATTATTTTCAGTTATAATTTCTTATGTGTATGGGTTATTTTACTTACCTGTGTACAATTTATGCACTTACTTTCATTTTCAGTCATGTTTAGAATGATGTTCAATTGTTTTTAATTACCATGATTTTTGTATGAGACCTGATCAACCTTATATGGATTTTTTCGAGGTGTCACAAGTTTAACATTACACATATCAAATTTAGTCTTAACCAAATATGGTTAATCTTTCTCACGTGTTTCCAACACTATGCAAGTAAAAAAATCAGTGCGTTTCAACCCGTCAAGGACAACCAATACAAGTGGAAGCACTCAAAGTCAAGGCTAGTGTATTCACTAGATTTTATATGGTTGGGGATTTTGAAATATCTTTAGGAATGTCTTGTGGCTATTTTGTTATTTTGGAATCCAATTATTGGCTATGTGTTGAATTTTACTTCCTTTTGGTGGATGTAAGTTGATATGATCTGATGGACTAAAATCATAATTTGTCCTGTAGATATGGATTTTGGGCTTTTTGAATCCAACTATTGGATATGTATTGAATTTCACTTCCTTTTTACGGATGTAAGTTGATATGACCTCATGGACTATAAGGCTATTTTGTCCGGTGACTATTTTGTTTTCTTATATTTATTTCCCTCCATTTTATATTAATTTCAATGGACTAAAAAGCTATATTGGATGTAATATATCAAACTCTAAATTTGTTTTTTGCGCCAAAGTGGAGTGTTGAGGGGATGAAAATAAAATACTAAATCAAATACCTCAAATGACCCTTTGAATTCTATATGCCATTAGTTTATTTGGATGGAGGTTAAGTGAGGGATGAATATGAGCCAATTTGGAAGATGAGGGATGAAATTGAAACAATAAAAAGATAAATGACTAAAATGAGACACAAGGAAAAGTAAGAGCCAATCGGGCTACTTTACTCTAAAATTTTTATTATTAGCAGAAAAAAAAGAGGAAGGTTTGCCAAAAATAATATAGTTCAATATTCTAATGGAAAAATACTTTGCCCACCCAAAAGATTCCCTTCATCTTGAACCATCCCCCACCATCCTTGTAAGAAAAAACAAATCTTCCTCTCTCAAAGCTATCCTCATCCATTCACTTGACATTGGGTTTATTTCCTTAGCCCAGTGACAAAAAAAAGCCCGATACAACTCGTACTCCCAATTTGGAGGGGTTACCCCGATACAACTAAACCTGTTAACCTAGTATTTCCTATTCCCTCTCCCTCTACCATTAGCCAAATTTGGCATTATCAATTAATGAATTAAGTAAATAAAAAAATCACCAATAAAATGTTGTTTTGGATGAGAATATTTTCCCTAGTATTATCTACTATATTAGTGTCGAATTTCTAATTTTAGTAATAAATATTTATATATCAGCACTTAAAGTAGTTATTACTAGAGCTAGTGACGTTGTTTTACCACATCGTGCCAAAACATTAGTTAATCCATTAAAACTTCATACATAGAAAAATATATCATTTCAGCCTCTTCAAGCATTATGCAAGAAGTTAACTGTTTTGTGTCTCTAAACATAAGCACTGTCGAAAATCTGCACTAGTTATAATTCAAAATACATAAACATGAAAAAGAAAGAATAATTTTACAGAGTGCCTATTGTAAATTGTATAAAGGATAATTTTACATTTTTTTCTGAGGACTTACCCTTCTTCTAATTAAATATGTGTTAATCTAATTAAATTGTAATTATATTGAAATCCAAACTAAGCGCAAATAATTTCTGCTAACATTATATGCCATTTTTCAAGCATAGGACAAAATTTGCGAAAATATAATATTTGCACTTACTGAAGTTAATGCGGTTTTGAAAATAACATTTCAATGCAATAATCCATCTCATCATCCCACTCATTAAAATCTAATGAAGGTACCAGAATTTTCAAGCTTCCAGTTCCTATAAGAAAGGGTCTTCAAGACCTCTTAATGTCTGAAATAGAAGCTTCCAAAACCCTCAAAATGCCGCTCGTTTGCAGCATTTTCCCCCTTTCTTTTTTCTTTTCAAACACGCTTTCCACGAATAACATTTCAGTCTTTGAAGTGAAATTGGCCAAGGTTCCACAATATATTGCAGACCAACTGTCCTCCCTACCTACAAAAAATCAATCACCACTAACAGACCACCACATGAACTATTGCAACACTTGATTACTGACCAATATCATCAAATTTAGAATGCCAGGCAATCAATTTTACTTTATGCTGCTCACAGATAACAGATTAAGCTTGTGCTCAAGTTACGGGATCAAATTTCTGGCCTTGATGGCCATTCCAATAACTAAGGGTGATATAATCTATGCAATACACTCATCGAGTTTGCTCCAAAAATAGTGTCTTATACAAATATGCCAAAACAATGGGTACATGCAAATTGCAATGACCCTTGTTTAATGGATTAGAAGCCTGCAATCCATTCTGCTGTCCAAAAACACTAAAGACAATACATAGACATAGCCACTTAATTTGTTTATTTACAGAAATGAACTTGCACCTGTTTTATGATAAAAAAGTCAAACACCCTTATGGAAATAAATCAAAGAAAACTTGTAAGCTGATAACCAGTTGCATGCATCTGGCCATAAAATCCCTAATGACCCCTTTAATTAAACATATAAGTTGTTCTAGGTTTAAAACTAAATGGATTCCTCCATAACACTATACCACATAGTAATACTCCCTTTCGTGTCACAACTCACAGTGGCACACACGAATAGCTCGTGGGATCCAATTTACACAATGTAGTACTTTATGACTATAATATTATTTGAAATGTAGTATTATATTTGAGATGATTATAGGGATCTCTTTATATTATACATATAGTGTTTACATTTTTTACTTACAAAAATTAGATGCACGAATTTCTTGTGCAATTTTCTTTACGTGACACAGCCCTGGAATCAAAATGTGATACCTTTCTCACATGCGATTTAAAACAATGTTTGGGACACAAGCACACTTGCATAATTTGAATCTCGATGAAATCATCTTAGGATTAAAGATGTCAGCTTATCGTTTGTTGTGGGTCACACCTCGCCAGATGGGATGGAGGAGATTGTGAAAAGAAATATATGGGTTGTGGGAGTGATTGGGTGGATCTATATTGGCTTGCTACAGAGTAGGTGGGTTCTTGAACACTTGTGGTTGCAAGTCCATGTTGGAGAGCTTAGCGATAGGGGTAATGCTTCTAGCATTTCCCATGAATGCATAGCATCTAGTAAATGCAAATGAGGTTAGATGAGTCTGAGGTTGGAGGGAGGGATTAGGGTTGAAATGGATGGGCCCTCAGGATGGCAAACAATGTCAATCCAAAGGCAGGAAATTTGCGATGGAGTTAAAGAATTGACATGGCTATTTATTTATCGCCTTCTTCCCCTTCTCATTAATGAAAATTACATAAATGTTTTTAGATGCATACACATATATATTATTGTCTAAGAATGAACTGAAAAAAGAAAACCCACTAGAAATTTCATGCAAAATTAAATATTTCTGGATACCCTAATCATCATAAATCAAAGATCATCAATTTAACATGAAAATTCAACAGGTTAGTTCTGATATTCTCTCATCATCTACACATTCATCATCGTTGTATTCATCCTGATCCTCAAAATCCGTATCAAGAACATCATCACAAGAGTAATCATCTCATAATCCGAACATTCTTTAACTTTTATATTCATCCCAATCCTCAAAATCCATATCAACAGCGTCAACATCATCATGAAGTAATTATCGCATCATCCCACATTCTTCATCATCTATATCTTCTATAGGAGGGGCTACGAATCCAACCCATATCTCTTCCCCTGCTTTGACTGCTTCATCATGATCTGGTCCCTCCAACTATTTTTTATGTTTACCCCAAATTAAGTGAATTACTTTGTATTGTTTGTATTCTATGTAATCATGTTGTCTTATAAAATACATTGAATATGAAAAGATACGGTTAGGTTTGTATTTTAATGTATCATATGCATTGTGTATCGTGAGATACCGATAACCATGTTTATAATCATCTAAAATAAAAAGGATAGTTAATAGTGATCATAATAGTTCCTTAGTTAAATAAGAATTTGTGGGATTACAATGTTCAAAACAGGAATATTGGATTAGTTTGCATCAAAGCAGAATTATGTAGTCGAAAAACAAGACCACCCGGGAGGATCGATATTTTCGGATGAGGAACCATCCAATGTTGCTACATGCCATGGATAAATCGTATCCTCCTAACGTAAATATCATGGACGGCTCCTCTGGCTTCACCATGTGTCGAGATGGCTTCACCTTCTTTAGTGTTATGATTTTTGATTTTGCACACAACGAGGAGAGAGATACCAATTAACATAAACTCAATTATGCAACATTAAAGAAGAACAACAAACCAATATGAAACTCTCTCTAGAATATATTATAAGATATGTGCCCAATAAATGCACTACAATATATATAGAGGCTAAGGATATATTCCTTGAAAATCCTAACTAAAAGGGGAATTTTGTAGTACTTTGTGATGTGATGTTACAAATAATGTGGCATAAGACATAATAACGGAATATTCTACATTCCCAACTAACAATATAATATATAAGACTGAAGGAAAGGGAAATATGAGAACTCGAAAAAATAATTACATGTATACCCCATTAACTACAGCACTTGCGCCTTGGCATGACTGCGCAAAAGGTTTGGAACCGGCTCGTGCCTTTTAATGATTAAAGATATCTTGTAACCCATAAGGGGTGGTGGAATTCATTATTGTTGATTTATTAAGGACATGACCTTTATGTGCTTATTCTTCTTTACTCTTGTGGTGCTATACATTATGTGAGATTAACTTGTTGAGTTATTCTCACTGTACGTCATGGCCAATTCATTTTGTGAGATTAACTCTTTTCAGTTATATTTTTGTGTAAAAAGCGGCCTGGCCTGGCCTTGTTGAAGTTAAAATTTACACAAGTAACAAACACATTATCAAATTAATCCAAAGAGGAACATCCCTGAGTTCCAGCATGATATGTTCATGTAGATGTTGCTGGCTTTCAAGTTACTACCTAAAATTTTGAGTTGAGATATTTGTAGCGAAACTGGAAAACTAGAAGTGAGTATCTAAATTTTACTAATTGGGTAGCGTTGGGTCTCAACAAGTTAGTGATAATCAATGATTTTATCACTTCATTAAAAGCATTTCTTACCTTACCACAAAATAAATAATTCACAATTAAACATCCGTGGAAGTTCGATTTAAAGAGGCCACATTAAAATATGCATTGGCACAA
This sequence comes from Sambucus nigra, assembly GCA_949130495.1. Taxonomy (NCBI): domain Eukaryota; kingdom Viridiplantae; phylum Streptophyta; class Magnoliopsida; order Dipsacales; family Adoxaceae; genus Sambucus; species Sambucus nigra. The sequence goes on from OX422223.1 coordinate 319,094,782, forward strand.
GACTCGGTAAGATTTTTTCCTTTATTTCACTAGGTAGCATATAAAAGTATTCCCTTCCCTTCCCACGTTAATAATTTTCCAACACTCAGATTTTCATTTCCTTGTCTTCCACTGCAAAAGAATTAACCAGTTTGAAGGACTAGAAAATTATCTGCGAACTCAATCTTGTTTAAGTTCACATCTAGCAACTATATGGTTGTGTGGACAACTACAGTAGAACACTAAAATAACTTTAAAAATAACAAAACTATTTCATTACAAATTACATCATGGATCTATTAATAATTTACCTTTTCAACTATCCATAATTATAACCAGAATTCCATTTTTTATAAATTAAATAAGATTGACCTCCTATGTATCCCAAAAGGATTTGATATGCATCCAAAACGGACCAGGCCATACCCATAAAACTATATTCAGGAATCAAAATTGGCCAATTTCATCAACGATTACGCAGTTAAAGTACCGGGTATGTATTGGGCCATATGTTCTAAATAGAAACACCTTTATAACTTCGCCCTAATTTTCCCAAGCAGCAGACGATAAACCTATGTTCTAAGAGGAACATTCCATACAAAGCAAAGATCAGCCCCAAAACTAGATCCAATTTTCAAACATGGGGGAGTTGGTATCAACCTATGGAAACAAGAAGTTGGCTTTAAGGAGAAGGCCCTGGATGTGTCTTCACAAACAAAGTCACAAACTATTTTTTCCCTTGAACATTGTCAACGAGCTCGAAAGAACCGGCACTTCTCTCTTTCAGCAATGACACTAAACCATGAGCTTGCTTTTTGGATTAAAATTTTTTCTTCTTATATAAAGAATTTATTGATTGACAGACTGAAGATATTAAAATATGGTAGAACGAGATTCTTCAATAAAAAAGAACTTGAAATATAGATAAAGCACATGTGATCGACTCCCAGGGGTCGATCTCCAATGATGTGTTTCGGAAACTGAATTACATGCCTTGAGTATAAAATTTTCAAAATTTAAACTGAAAATTTTTCAATTTCAAAGCAAGGAATTGGGTTTCCAAACACACCCTAAAAAATGTGATATCATCCCCTACCACGTTTCCCATCTCCAATTGGGACTTTCTACATTGCTTTTGTTTCTTTTAGAAACCTAAAACAATGACTTTTAGTCAAAGAAGCTACAAATTTCATGATAAAGATGTTTACTAATCCAAGGGTCATCATAAAGACGTTTAGAGTATCTCCAGTAGAATAACTAAAAATGAATAATCAAAACATGCCACAAGATTTTGATTATTAATTTAAGGGGAACTTAGATACCACACCCTCTTAAAGGATTTTCATATATTGAGACCCAAATTCCATTTGATTAAACAAACCGGCCCTTTTGACAGTTGTAAATTCGTTAATATACTTCATTCTATTTAAGCATGGAAATAAGTTATATCATCCTTATTATACAGTATTTCCTATCACTACAACTAGAAGTCCTTTTTTACATAACATCATCCAAATAACTCATATATATTGGTATTATATCGTACTTTAATCATATTGAACATGCACATGAGATACCACAACTAAAAATTCAAGCACCCACAATAAATCTTAAGGTATAGAAGACACTATATATTTCTATATAGTAATTGATCTTAATGGTATGACAATTACAGAGTTAGGTACCATGACTAAGTATTGGTGACAGATACCCTTTCAGTTGGTAAAATATACATTATCCACGAACATAGAAATTTTGAAACGGTGGATTGGTAAAATAATAGACTTCAATTATAAGAACGTGGCATAGACATTCATATAGTAATCAACTACATTCAAACCCATATGCTCATACGGTAATTAACTACAAGGGAAAATCCCACATTCTACATATGCTCGGATATTTTTATCCATTCAAAAAAACTGTTTTAGATCCCTGTAGACAAGGTAATTCTGTTAATTGACAGTTGAGGGCCGGTTTATAATCCCACTAATAACATGGGGTAAATTACTAAAAGTATCTCTAAGGGGGGCACTCCTAATTCTCTATTAATTTAAAGCATTGCTAAATTTAACAATCCTATCGTCTACAATGGTTAGTGTTTGACAATAACCAAAATTCAAATACTTGACTTAAATTATGTACTTTTGCTTCTTTTTTCAAATAAATATTTCCTTTCTATTTAGATTAATAAATGGCTAAAGTATTATATATATATATATATATATATATATATATATATATATATATATATATTTATAAACCCGTTTGTTCTCGAGTGAGGATCAGTTCGCCATGAACGCCAAAGTGCGAATTTTTCGTTCCAAACAAATGAAAGTATTTCCAAGTACTTTCTCATCTACTATTGTATGTTGCTCATACAAGTGCTTTCTTGTTGATTTTTCTTTTTACAAAAAAGATGGAAAATACAATGACGGTTTGGTGTGGGTATGTTTATCTGTGCGGGTGCGGGTGTGCGTGTGCATGTGCGTGTGTGTGTGTGTGTGTGAGAGAGAGAGAGAGATAGATAGATAGAGAGAGAGAGAGAGAGAGAGAGAGAGAGAAGGGGGTGGGGATTTTTTGGGGTATAGGGTGAGGATTTTCAGGGGTGAAGGAGTGTATGTGGGTCCCACTCATTTTAATTATTGAATAAAGACTGTTAAATTTGATTATTGGTTAAAGGGTTTTTAGATTTTGATTAGTCAATTGGAAACGGTATTTTGATCAACATTGTTAAATTTGATTAGGCTATCGAAGATACTCTTATGCAACATAGCAATAGCTTTGAAACTCAATTACTTATTGTGTAACACATTACATTGTGAAAAAGTTTATATGTAACAAGTTTTTTTTACCATGCGTATATACAAAGTGCATGAAAATGTATGGACAATCATTCCAAGTGTATCCGAAGGTGTATGGACAATCATTTAATGAACATGGGATACAAACTTCGTACAATATCATTACTCTTACATTATTCATAGTGTTTCAATATAATCCTCACCATTCCAATACAATTCTTAAACCTATTTACATATCCCATTCCCCCTTAGCATTTCTCACTACTCTAATCTATCTAAGCCTATTCTGCATTATTTAGTTCAATATCTTCACTTAAACTAAATTCTAATATATAAATTTAAGCAGGCCTATTCCCTTCTTCCCATTCAAAGATATTCAAAAACCCAGAGTTACACACGCCAATGATAAACAATAGAATGAATTTCCAACGAAAAACACTAAAGATTAAATATGCAAAACTATAGTATAGCGATATCCATTAAAAGGTTTAACATTATTTCAATTTAAAAGAAGCTGATACCAAAACTCACAAAATGAACCAAACTATTAATCCCTTTGGAGGTCAACCACCAGAATTTTGGGCCACGCGGGTCCGACAAACCGGGCAATTGGGGACTCTAAAGAGCCATGCATCAACACAATTAGCTTGGAACATGTTACATGCAGGAAGTGTTTTAAACCAATCACCATGTTTAAAAGACTCCAAACAGAAAACACAATAATTAATTGTTTCGAGAGATGAGTATTGGAGTGATGGTAATTCTTCTTGGGTGGTGGTGGAGGTGCGGCGGCAGTAGAGGGACGTGGTAACGAGGATGAGGTGGTGAAGTGTGAGTGCTGCGAGGCCCAGGAAGAAGAGGAAAAGGAAGAGACAGACAATGAGGCATACGATGAAATCATTGATGAATTCTGGGATTGGGTTTGGGTTTGGGTTTGGGTTTGGGTTTGGTGCTAGTGGTAGTTATGGTGGTGGTGGTGCGACGATGGAGTATGAGTTTTTAGTGGTGGAGGTGAGGTAGTGGGACGTGGTAGTGAGGAAGAGGTGGCGAAATGTGAGTGCTGCAAGGCCTAGGAAGAGGAGGAAGAGGAGGAGACTGACGGTGAGGAATACGATGAAACTAGAGAGGAATTTTCGGATCGGGTTTGGGTTTGGGTTTGGTCCTAGTGGTGGTGGTGGATTGGTGGCATGGTCGTGGTTATAAGCGTAAAATGTTGGCATGTGGGGATGATTTTTGGGTTTTGAAGAATGGTGTGAAGGTAAGATTCTCTGTACGAGGATATGATTTTTGAGGAATAACAAAGCAAGATATTATATATACATGGAGAGAGAGATTGTGACGTATGAGAAACCGGGGGGGTTGTTTCTTAAACTGTGGTCACCGTACCGTAAATGTAAGAGTCTTTTCATTTTTCTCATATATATATATATATACATATATGTTAAGAAAGATGAAAAAACTCTTGCATTTATTAGTGAGACTCTTTTTTTTCATCGTTTTTAAAATGTAAGAGTCTCACTAATAAATGTATGAGTCTTTTCATCTTTTTTTAAATGCAAGAGTCTCACTAATCATTTTTCTTAAAATGCAAGAGTCTCACTAATAAATGCAAGAGTCTTTTCATCTTTCTCTCTTGACATGTGTACACACTAATAAATGCAAGAGTCTTTTCATCTTTCTTTATATATATATATATATATATATATATATATATATATATATATATATATATATATATATATATATATATAGTCTTTTTAAAAAAATGTTTTATAAATATAAATTGTTTTTTTAAAACAATACACTTTTAGTAATAATATAAACAACAAATTTACACAAGTTATCCTTTTTTGTAAAAACCGGCTTGGCCTGGCCTTGTTGAAGTTAAAATTTACACAAGTAACAAACACATTGACCAAGTTAAGACGAAGAGGAAGTTCCCTGAGTTCCTGCATGATATGTTCATGAAGATGCTGTTGGCTTTCAGGTTACTACCTAAAATTTTCAGTTGGGATGTTTGTAGAGAAACTGAAAAACTAGAAGCGAGTAGTTAAATTTTATTAATGGGGTACCGTTGGGTCTTTACAAGTTAGTGATAATCAATGATTTTATCACTTCATAAGAATAATTTCTTACCTTACCACAAAATTAATAATTAAAAATTAAACATCCGTGGAAGTTCGATTTAAGGAGGCCACATCAAATATGCATTGACACAATCCTCGACAAGGTTTTTTCCTTTATTTAACTAGGTAGCATATAAAAGTATTCCTTTCCCTTTCCAGGTTAATAATTTTTCAACACTCAGATTTTCATTTCCTTGTCTTCCACTCCAAAAGAATTAACCAGTTTGAAGGACTAGAAAATTGTATGCGAACTCAATCTTGTTTAAGTTCACATCTAAGTGTGGACAACTATAGTAGAACACTAAAACAACTTTGATCAACTTTGATCAACTAGAGTAGAACAGTAAAACAACTTTGATCAACTGTTTTCAGGGGTGAAGGAGTGGATGCGGGTCCCACTCATTTTAATTATTGAATAAAGATTGTTAAATTTGATTATTGGTTAAAGGGTTGTTAGATTTTGATTAGTCAATTGGAAAAAGGTATTTTGATCAACATTGTTAAAATTGATTAGGCTATCGAAGATACTCTTACACAACATAGCAATATCTTTGAAACTCAATTACTTATTGTGTAACACATTACATTGTGAAAAAGTTTATATGTAACAAGTTTTTTTTTACTATGCGTGTATACCAAGTGCATGAAAATGTATGCACGATCATTGCAAGTGTATCCGAAGGTGGATGCACAATCATTTAATGAACGTGGGATACAAAATTGGTACAATATCATTACTCTTACATTATTCCAAGTGTTTCAATATAATCGTCGCCATTCCAATACAATTCTTAAACGTATTTACATATCCCATTCCCCCTTAGCATTTCCCACTACTCTGATCTATCTGTGCCTATTTTGCATTATTTAGTTCAATATCTTCACTTAAACCAAATTCTAATGTATAAATTTAAGCAGGCCTATTCCCTTCTTCCCAATCAAAGCTATTCAAAAACCCAGAGTTACACACGCCAATGATAAAACAATAGAATGAATTTCCAACGAAAAACACTAAAGATTAAATATGCAAAACTATAGTATAGAGATAGCCATTAAAAGGTTTAACATTATTACAATTTAAAAGAAGATGATACTAAAACTATCAAAACGAGCCAAACAGTCAATCCATTTGGGGGTGACCCACCAGAATTTAAGGCCATACGGGTCCGACAAACCAGGCAATTGGGGACTCTAATGAGCCACGCATCAACATAATATGCGAGGAACATGTGGTTACATGCAGGTAGTGTTTTAAACCAATCACCATGTTTAAAAGACTCCAAATAGATAACAAAATCATTGGTTGGTTCGAGAGATGAGTATTGGAGTGATGGTAAATCTTTTTGGGTGGTGGTGGAGGTGCGGCGGCGGCGGCGGCGACGGCGGCGACGGCGGTAGAGAGACGTGGTAGCGAGGAAGAGGTGGCGAAGTGTGAGTGCTGCGACGCCTAGGAAGAGGAGGAAAAGTAAGAGATTGACGATGACGCATGTGATGAAATCAGAGATGAATTCTAAGATTGGGTATGGGTTTGGGTTTGGGTTTGGGTTTGGTGCTAGTCGTGGTGGTGGATTGGTGGCATGGTGGTGGTTATAAGCGTAAAACGTTGGCATATGGGGAGGATTTTTGTGTTTTGAAGAATGGTGTGAAGGTAAGATTGGGCTAAAGATGCGTTCTCTTTACGAGGATATTATATACACTGAAATATAGTATATGTATATGGCTAGACACATTGTGACGTATGAGAAACCGAGGGATTTGTATCATAAATAGACTCTTAAGGGTCATGGCTGAAATATAGTATATGTATATGGAGAGACAGATTGTGACGTAGGAGAAGCCGGGGAAGTTTTGCAAATGTAATATTTGTATTATATCGACCTAACCATTTCCCTTTTTATATTATCTCACTCTAACCATTTAACACAAATACTAAAATCACGCAGCAATTTCAACTTATTCCTTCAATTGTCATTTTCTTTCTAAAACCATCACCAAACATCGAAAGAAATATTTTGTACTCATGTCGACACCCATATGCTAAACTAAAATATATTTTCAATTCAAATTTCAGAAAACAAAATTAGAAACTTAGTAAAACGAACGTATGGTAAAACAAAATCACACAATGATACACCCAAAAGCACAAAAATGAGAAATCATTATTATGAATATATTAAATATAGGGATTGGGAGTGTGGTAACAATATTTTCATATATACTTAATCACCACACTCCAAATCAGTATTTTCATATATATTAAGAGAGATGAAAAGAATCCCATGTACGCAAGAGTCTCACTAATAAATGCAAGACTCTTTTCATCTTTCTTAAAATGCAAGAGTCTCACTAATAAATGCAAGTGTCTTTTCATCTTTCTCTCTTGCCATGTGTACACACTAATAAATGCAAGAGTCTTTTCATCTTTCTTAATATATATATATATATATATATTATTTTTTTTTAAAAAAATTATAAATATAAATTGTTTTTTTTTTTAAAACAATAATCTTTTGGTAAAAATATAAATAACAATTTTTTTTTTACAAGAACTATAGTTATAACTCTTTTTTCTATAAAAATATTTTTTTACAAAGTTTAATTTTATAAGGATTAGTATAAATTATTTTATTATGTATAAAAGAGTTTGTAATTTCTTTTCTTTACATAAATTATGTTTTCAAAGGTTGTTCTTATAAATATAATTATAATCTTTTAAAAAAATGTTTTTATAAAGTAACGTACTGTAACACCCCACTCAAAATAATAACGGGTGGCCAGCCCTATACTATATTAAATCAGAAGTTTCAGATGGTCCAGTCTCAACATCAACTGCCGGTACTATATAATATAGGACTAAATACCCGATATCAAATAAGCGAGATGTTAAAATAATATAAAACATGCAACAAACCACACCCCAACATTATGAAACTACAAATAAATAAGAGAAAGATGTAAGAAGAACTATGAGAAAAGGAAATGAATAACCATAAATGAATATGACATAAGGAAATAAACCCGAATAAGTTGTTGGGTCACAACCAATACAATGACTGAATGAAATAAATATACACAAATATAAATATCCCTTGGGTACAAACTCGATATACAACATGAATCCTACCTAGACTTTTGAAGACAGAGGAAGCGACTACAAGATACATTCCGCAACATTTCCGGACATGTCATGGCTCCCAGGACTCTGGATAGAAGGTCATCCAGCATCCATTCGGTTGGATATATATATATATATATATATATATATATATACAGGCAGGAGAGAAAAACAAACGGGTCAGAGCCCGAGTTGTGAAAAATATTTAGCAAGTGTGTTAACCGTGCATAATAAATATCGGTGCACATATTTCATAATTAAAGTGGAATCGCACTCTCGTGGAACCCCAACTCACCTCTCATCTAATGGCGCGCACCTATTCGCGTCCTTAATTTTATTAGTTAAATTACCCCAATTTTTATTTTAAGGACAACCTATCTTAACATAGGCCCCGCCTATTCCCACAAGATTTGCCTTACTACCCTAGCCCCAGAAACCACTCTTTCTAAATACACTTAATTATTTTTTCAAACAGATATGCCATATTAGGCTTAATGGATTTCGGTTTATAATTTATTTAATTATAATTCTTAATACGTTACCCATTTTTAATTGGGTTGAAACACCTGATTTAATTTCCAATTAACATGCATAACAAATTATTATTTACAAAACTTCTCTCCAATTTCAACGCTGCGCTACGATTTGTGCGTGGGGTGTCTCGAAAAGCGAAATCCAAACAAGTAACCACCCCGTTACACTACTCCTTCTCAACGTCGATCCTGGAGATCCATTATGCCACAAATAAATATTGACAAAACTTATCTCTAATATCAACAATGCACTACGTTTCGTGCGTGGGGTGTCTCGCAAAGCGAAATCCTAACAAGGAACCACCCCGTTAAACTACTCCTTGACAATGTCGATTCTTGAGATCCATAATGTCACGCATACCATATAATACTACTACTACTACTACTAAATTTTAGACTACAATATGAAAGCATCTATAATCTCCAATAATATCCTTGGGATGATGTAACCGAAATATTCCTTAAACGCGATACATCAATCCCCCAATCATTTAGTACACTCTAATCATCCAAGATGTACTCTATATTAGTCCATATCCTCTCATCTATATATATATATATATATATATATATATATATATATATATATATATATATATATATATATATAGGTATTTTATTCCAACCGTATATATATATATACAATCATCATCCATCCAATAGCCAAGTGTACATACTGCATATGATGTACAAGTCCATGCACATAATATACCCGACTATATATATCGCCGATAAAACTCAATCAATGCTATCATCTTCCCAGTGCCCGGCTCACGTAGAAATACTGGGGCCACCATGGTGGGACTAAACGACTCCCATCTTGTGGTAAACTCATGCACACGACGTCTAGGGAAGCGGTAATAGCTCCAAACCGACAATGAGATGAAACATACCCACCACGTCTCATCCCCAAAATATAAAAATGTAAATCACATAATAACACACGGGGAGACTACGACCTGGGGAATATCCACACCCTTCTTTTCTAGCCCGGATTCTCACCCTCTACGCGCGCAACTTCCCAATGATAGCATGAGCGGGGTATGCTTAACCAAATAAGTATATATATCATTCACATGCCCAATATATATACATCCATATGATCCAATCATATAATTAATCATTATACCATCATATACGATTTAAATATCCATACCACGTATGACCACAACATAAATATATCCATATCTATATAGATATATATATATATATTCACATGTCCCAATATACAACTAATTCTCGTTCATATGCATACGAGATATATACTCGACTATAAGTATACGTAATCCTCAATATACAAGCCATCACCACAAACTCATTTAATTTACCTCGATATGTGAATACAATCTCTCACTTGAAACATATTCAACCATTTTTCCTATGATGAATAGTCTCCAAAAAATCATATGTATATATATACTTATATATATACCACATTAAGGTTATTACCAAAAATTTTGTGTAGGAAACCATTAATACAAATACCATCTATATCCGAGAGCAAATCAATACCTCCAATACAAATTTTGACTAAAGGTATACACCTAACCAAAAGTCTACAAATCTCAACTTATTCCACTTTGTTTCAAGTGTTGGAATCCCATGTAATTATTTCCACCTAATTATGTGTAAACTATCCTAACTAGAATTATACTACCATCTATTTTAGTTGATAGTACGATCCCAAGACGTTCCCAATTTTACCTATGGTTCAATTAATTTCATGAACCCTTACCTCTATCGGGTTACCTATTTTTCCTTAATTTAAACGTTTCTAAGGATATGAGACCCCTCACTCTCTAAGGGTTCTCAACTTCACATCATATTTATACCTTTCTATTTATAATTGGTATTCCCAACCTCTATGAGGTTTCCCCACAATTTCCATATGCAACTCCAATACATACATGGATACATTTCTCCCAAATTACCCTAAGGAGTCCCCAAAATCCTAATATGTGAGAAACTCCTTATATGTTTCCAAGAACGTATCTCTTACATCATAATAGAAGGCCCCCAAATCAATAAACCCAACGAAAAAGGGTTAGAATTCATTCTAGGAAAGTTATAGCAAAATTACCGCCCCTCCGAATCGATTCGGCCCAACAGCGAATCGATTCATTTCAAGGGACCTATGAGTCTGTCACCTACCGAATCGATTTTCTATGGGCGAATCGATTCGGTCCTAAAGACCTGAGGCTTTTATAACCTGGCGAATCGATTCGCTAGGGGCGAATCGATTCGGCTAGTTCAGAAATCCACGAAAATGGCTATTTTCTCCAAAACCCAAAACTTCCAAAACCCAAATTATACAACTTATACCCAATTTTCCTCAATCCAAATATATTCCCAACATCAAATTTCATCCTACATCTACTTTCATCAAGTTATATTCCATAAACCCATGTGTAAACTTCAAATTTCAAGATTGAAACAAAAAACTTAGGTTTTGATAATTATACCCAAAAATCATTCCTTTAACCCACAAATTATGAAATAAAATACACAAATAGATTATTTAGAAAGATTAAACACTTGCCTCGATTTTGTAGAGGTTGGATAGTCCTCGATGTCGCAGTTTGGCCGAAGTTCCCAAGCTTTCTTCCTCTCTGTTTTCTTTTCCTTCTTCTTTGTTCTTTTTCTCTTTCTCTCTTTCGCTCTAATGAGATGTCTTAATCCGTAAGCCATCTTAAGCCTATAAAACATAAGTCCCAAATTTTAAATGTTAATACACACTTTAAATGACTCGTTTAGTCCAATATGAGTCAAACTAACTTAAAAATATTCCGGAGCCGAAATAAAACCCAATGACAGTCATTTTGACTATCTCGACCCTTCCGGGATTAATGACACCCTTAAAATCATCGTCCGGAATACTTTGAAATATCCTCTATGTTTGAACCTCAATTCCATATTTCAGAATTCTCAATTTAATTAAATTTTTATTTTCCCAAAAATTTAATTTCTCTGTCTCAAAAGTCTTGGGGTGTTATAATCGTCCCCCGTTACAAAAATTTCGTTAGCGAAATTTAAGATGTGCCTAGGACCTCAATATCATCTAGTCCTTACATCAACTCTCAGGCTCACTATACCTATCCCTTCTAGTTCTCACGTCGAACCATATAAATTTCAAAACAAATAACTACCCAGGGTGCCCATACACCCCGTACCCGAGCTTTCCACTTGTAGAATTATAATTAGGCTCCGTTAGCCTCAACTCGAATATAACTAGCATCAATATATTCTATAATAATATACTAAATATATATAAGTTTAAAAATTCCCAATGGTTACTCTCCTCAATTCCTGACGCTAGCTGCCTTCGTGTGGGGGAGGTCTCTCAAGCGAAATCCAAACAAGGAACCCTCCCAATACACTACTGTGTAGCTAGGTCGGGGATTGAGGTTAGTTGAACCAGGGTTAAAATTTTGTAAAAGATTTTTATATATTAGATATTTCTCGAAGGCCTATATAACAATATAATGTAAATAAATTCCGTGTCTTTCGACACGCCAAATAAACACCTTATGTTTAGGACACAAGGTCTCAACAAATACAACACTATAACCAATACCTATTTCTCAAAACTAGCACAACTATGAGCTAAATTCTCCGGTCAACATACACCTACTAAACTTTGAATCTTACAAATATAAAACTTCCTTACATAACATTAACGTCTTTCCACAATATAAGTCTCCCCTCTTAGGCGCACTATAATTACACGCCCTACCTACCCATAAGACAATAGTCTTATAGTCACTATTCAACGAACCTTGACATTCCTCACCTCCAGAATTCAATATTATAACTCTCGACGTTCCAGATATCACACAAAGTATGACTTAAACCCAAAGAAAGGTATTCTACCTTATACTTCCATAATCTAATGGTTTCACCTCATCTAAGGACCTCAATTCAAGACCCTCTACTTCTTCCAGGACAATCATTATTCCTAAACCTATTTCTCCATAAGAGAAACATCTTCCCCAAAATCATCCCTAACCATTTTGAAGGATAAAACACGATGGCGACTACCGAAAATTCCCTCAGTCCTACTCAACGAAACTGAGTCTCCACATGCATTCTCCGTCATCCTAGAAGGCGATACTCCCAATATTGGGACAACTCCACACACCTCATGTCAGGGAAGAGTCACCAACACCAGGTTTCTTAACCAAGGTTGACAGGTTTCTCAATCGAAACCTCCCAAGGACTACACTAACCTCTCCTCAGACTTTCCTTACCAAGTCCAAGGTTCACTATTCGAGTAATTTTCATTTCTTACTCAACTGCCGACAAATCACCTCACACCACTACTAGAAATCTCCTCAATATCTCCTTCAAAATTGAGGAAAAAAATTACCCCCGATTAAAGTGTACCCCAAAAATTGTTATGGGTGTTGTCTCTCTAATCTTGTCCTTTCCTAGACGACATAATCTAGGTGACGTCTGAAATGAGAGAAAATTTTATCAGAACATCAATCAAGTGAATACACTTCACCGAATAAGATAAGTGCAGTGAACACAACAGTTCTAATAGTAGGGCTTTATATCAAGAACATTAACGGAAGAATGTAGAACTCTCGCACAAATCCTAAAGACTCTACAACCTGATGCTCTGATACCATCTGTAACACCCCGCTCAAAATAATAACGGGTGGCCAGCCCTATACTATATTAAATCAGAAGTTTTAGATGGTCCAGTCTCAACATCAATTGTCGGTACTATATAATATAGGACTAACTACTCGATATCATATAAGAGAGATGTTAAAATAGTATAAAACATGCAACAAACCACACCCCAACATTATGAAAGTACAAATAAATAAGAGAAAGATGTAAGAAGAACTATGAGAAAAGGAAATGAATAACTATAAATGAATATGCCATAAGGAAATAAACCCGAATAAGCTGTCGGGTCACAGCCAATACAATGACTGAATGAAATAAATATACACATCTATAAATATCCCTTGGGTACAAACCCGATATACAACACGAATCCTACCTAGACTTTTGAAGATGGAGGAAGCGACTACAATATACATCCCGTAACATTTCCGGACATGTCACGGCTCCCAGGACTCTGGATAAAAGGTAATCCGGCATCCATGCGGTTGGATACCTGTAGTATATATATATACATGCAGGAGAGAAAAATAAACGGGTCAGAGCCCGAGTTGTGAAAAATATTTAGCAAGTGTGTTAACCGTGCATAATAAATATCGGTGCACATATTTCATAATTAAAGTGGAATCGCACTCTCATGGAACCCCAACTCACCTCTCATCTAATGGCGTGCACCCATTCGCGTCCTTAATTTTATTAGTTAAATTACCCTAATTTTTCTTTTAAGGACAACCTAACTTAACATAGGCCCCGCCTATTCCCACGAGATTTGCCTTACTACCCTAGCCCCAGAACCCACTCTTTCTAAATACACTTAATTATTTTTACAAACAGATATTCCATATTAGGCTTAATGGATTTCGATTTATAATTTATTTAATTATAATTCTTAATACGTTACCCATTTATAATTGGGTTGAAACACCTGATTTAATTTATAATTAACATTTATAACAAATTATTATTGACAAAACTTCTCTCCAATTTCAACGCTGCACTACGTTTCGTGCGTGGGGTGTCTCGCAAAGCGAAATCCAAACAAGTAACCACCCCGTTACACTACTCCTTGTCAACGTCGATCCTGGAGATCCATTATGCCACACATAAATATTGACAGAACTTCTCTCTAATCTCAACAATGCACTACGTTTCATGCGTGGGTTGTCTCGCAAAGCGAAATCCTAACAAGGAACCACCCTGTTACACTACTCCTTGACAATGTTGATTCTTGAGATCCATAATGTCACGCATACCATATAATACTACTACTACTACTACTAAATTTTAGACTAAAATATGAAAGCATCTACAATCTCCAATAATATCCCTGGGATGATGTAACCGAAATATTCCTTAAACGTGATACATCAATCCCCCAATCATTTAATACACTCTAGTCATCCAAGATGTAGTCTATATCAGTCCATATCCTCTCATCTATAGGGTATATATAAATATATATATAGGTATTTTATTACAACCATATATATATATACACTCATCATCCATCCAATAGCCAAGTGTACATACTGCATATGATGTACAAGTCCATGCACATAATATACCTGGCTATATATATCGCCGATAAAACTGCATCAATGTTATCATCTTCCCAGTGCCCGACTCATGTAACAATACTGGGGCCACTATGGTGGGACTAAACGACACCCATCTCGTGGTAAACTCACGCACACGACGTCCCAGGAAGCGGTCATAGCTCCAAACCGGCAATGAGATGAAACATACCCACCACGTCTCATCCCAAAAATATAAAAATGTAAATCACATCATAACACACGGGATGACTATGACCTGGGGAATATCCACACCCTGCTTTTCTAGCCAGGATGCTCAGCCTCTACGCACGCAACTTCCCAATGATAGCATGAGCGGGGTATGCTTAACCAAATAAGTATATATATCATTCACATGCACAATATATATACATCCATATGATCCAATCATATAATCAATCATTATACCATCATATACGATTTAAATATCCATACCACGTATCACCGTAACATAAATATATCCATATATTTATATCTATATAGATATATACACATATATTCACATGTCCCAATATACAACTAGTTCTCGTTGATATGCATACGAGATATAAACTCGACTATAAGTGTACGTAATCCTCAATATACAAGCCGTCACCACAAACTCATTTAATTTACCTCGATATGTGAATACAATCTCTCACTTGAAACATATTCAACCACTTTTCCTATGATGAATAGTCTCCCAAAAATCATATGTATATATATACTTATATATATACCACATTAAGATTATCACCCAAAATTTTTTGTAGGAAACCATTAATACACATGCCATTTATATCCGAGAGCAAATCAATACCTCCAATACAAATTTTGACTAAAGGTATACACCTAACCTAAAGTCTACAAACCTCAACTTATTCCACTTTGTTTCAAGTGTTGGAATCCCACGTAATTATTTCCACCTAATTATGTGTAAACTATCCTAACTAGAATTATACTACCATCTATTTTAGTTGATAGTACGATCCCAAGTCGTTCCCCATTTTACCAATTGTTCAATTAATTTCATGAACCGTTACCCCTATCGAGTTACCTATTTTTCCTTAATTTGAACGTTTCTAAGGATATGAGACCCCTCACTCTGTAAGAGTTCTCAACCTCACATCATATTTATACCTTTCTATTTATAATTGGTATTCCCAACCTCTATGAGGTTTCCCCACAATTTCCATATGCAACTCCAATACATACATGGATACATTTCTCCCAAATTACCCTAAGGAGTCCCCAAAATCCTAATATATGAGAAACTCCTTATATGTCTCCAAGAACGTATCTCTTACATCATAAGAGAAGGCCCCCAAATCAATAAACCTAACCAAAAAGGGTTAGAATTCATTCTAGGAAAGTTATAGAAAAATTACCCTGTTTTCGAATCGATTCGGCCCCTCCGAATTTATTCGGCCCAAGAGGGAATCGATTCGATCCATCCGAATCGATTCGGCCCAACAGTGAATCGATTCGATCCATCCGAATCGATTCGGTCCAAGGGACCTAAGAGTCTGTCACCTACTGAATCGATTCGCTATGGGCGAATCGATTAGGCCCTAAAGACCTGAGGCTTCTATAACCTGGCGAATCGATTCGCTAGGGGCGAATCGATTTGGACAGTTCAGAAAGCCACGAAAATGGCTATTTTCACCAAAACCCAAAACTTCCAAAACCCAAATTATACAACTTCTACCCAATTTTCCTCAATCCAAATATATTCCCAACATCAAATTTCATCCTACATCTAGTTTCATCAAGTTATATTCCATAAACCCATGTGTAAACTTCGAATTTCAAGATTGAAACCAAAAACATAGGTTTTGATAATTATACCCAAAAATCATTCCTTTAACCCACAAATTATGAAATAAAATACACAAATAGCTTATTTAGCAAGATTAAACACTTGCCTCGATTTTGTAGAGGTTGGATCGTGCTCGATGTCGCAATTTGGCCGGAGTTCCCAAGCTTTCTTCCTCTCTCTCTTCTTTTCCTTCTTCTTTGTTCTTTTTCTCTTTCTCACTTTCTCTCTAATGAGATGTCTTAATCCGTAAGCCATATTAAGCCTATAAAACATAAGTCCTAAATTTTAAATGTTAATACACACTTTAAATGACTCGTTTACTCCAATATGAGTCAAACTAACTTAAAAATATTCCGGAGCCGAAATAAAACCCAATGATAGTCATTTTGACTATCTCGACCCTTTCGGGATAGATGGCACCCTTAAAATCATCATCCAGAATACTTTGAAATATCCTCTATTTTTGGACCTCAATTCCATATTTTAGAATTCTCCAATTTAATTAAATTTTTATTTTCCCAAAAATTTTATTTCTCTGTCTCAAAAGTCTTGGGGTGTTACACGTGCAAATTTAAAAGACTATTTAAGAAAACCATACATTTTATTATAAAAAATATTTTTTTGAGTTACACATAAAAAATATTTTATAATAAACATTTTTTTATAGATAACTCAAAAAAAAAATTTATATAAAAAATATACAATTTATATCAGATTTTGAACTTTAACATTACTTTATAAAAACATATTTATCTTAAAAATATTTATATTATAAAAAAGTCTTTTAAAACACAATTTTTTTAAAGAAATGTTAAAGTTTATAAAAATTACTTTATAAAAATACAATTTTTATACATAATAAAATATTATATATATATATATTTACCAAATCAAGTTTTCTAAAAAAGTTATAAAAAATGTTAACACTATAGCTTCATGAAAAAAGATTGTATATTTGTATTTTTATAAAAAAAACTATATTGTTTAAAAAAATAATTTATATTTATGTGTATGTGTGCATTCTATTATTTTTGTTTTATAATTCTCCTTATTTCATTATTAAATATTTTTCTATTACATTTCAATTTTACAAGCAAGTATTTATTTGGCATCAAATATTCTACAATTGAAATAGATATATTCGTTATTCTTTTATAATTTTTTCTACATTAAAGTCATGTATCACACAAATATAAAATAGGTATTTGAAAGTTATATATTTTACTTCTATTTTTATAAGTATTTTCATATTGCATTATATAACAAGAACATCAAAACACTCGTGCATCGGGCGGGGCTAAAAACTAGTCTATATCTATATTATAAATCTAATACAATAGTATTAGAGTTTAATGCACCGTCATTTAATGCGCCACTTCTATCCTAACAGTCAAATAATCACAGGCCCTTCTCTCTTCAACTATCTCTATTGGTTTATCTTCCCACCCTTCATCTTCTACTACCCGTTCATATATTAGAAAACCCAAATTGGTCTGGTCGACTTCCTATTTTTTCCAACTCTTTCGTACCTTTGTTTTATTTGTGAAAGAGAACCTAAAAAGCCACCTCTATTATGATATTGACCATTGTTCCACTCTCTCAATTTGTCAATTTGTATAAGCCCAAATCTCCTCCTCTTAATGAAACACTTCGCCTTAAGAGGTAATCTCAAACACTCATTCTCTCTCGCTGTTTTATTCTTATTCTTCTGGTTTTTCTGTGGGGGATTTTGGTTGTAAATCTTCACCCACTCAAAATGTAATATAAATTCTTTATTTTGTTCTATTTTTATTTTGTAGGATTTGGATAAACCTTCTCTGTTAAAAGCTTTTGGGCCCGATATACTTCTGTATGAGTTTAGTAATTCTGAAAGTGTTGTTGTTGTTAGATATGGATTCGATCATGTTTTTTTCGCTAACTATATATAATTTTATCTCTTTTCATGTTACGGAATATATATATATATATATATATATATATATATATATATATATATATATATATATATATATATATATATATATATATATATGAAATCTTCTCACATGTTCTCTGCAATAATGTCTTCTTTTTTTAGTTGTATCTCCCAAGTTTAGAAAATAAAATCTTAGAATTAATTGGTTTATTATCTTATAGTTGTAATAATTTTTTAAAAACATTAGAATAATTTAATTTTATTCAACTATAATTTTACTCTTCTTAGTTTACTCATGCCTCTCCATATTCTCTGTAATGTTTCTAGCTTGTAGATTTTGGCAACTGTTCAAGGGTGTAAGTGATGTTACATAGCAAATGTTTGAGGAAATGCCATATAGAATGCAACACACTCACTTTACTGATGGATTATTTTATGGTTCCATACCCAAGTATGTGATTACTTGGAGACAAGTTTCATATGGAATAGCCTCTAATTAAGTTCCTTCAGAATGTCAGTCTTTAATGCAATGTGTTTTGGTTAGTAAAATCTTTGATAGATAATTTTGAACATTTTATCACGTTATCTGTACTCAAATCTATTTGGATATTTTAAGGGTTTAATGATATGATTTTTTATATAAATTCTTTGTCTAACGTGTCATCGGACGTTTATTGGCGGGATCAAGATCCCACAACACGTTTAACGAACAATTGGTAAACTGATTTCAAAATTTACGATATGCTTGCCATTTGTTATATAAATTTTCTCAAAGACTTTTCATCATTATAAAGTATTTTAATATTTTGTTTGTGGTTAGTTTTACTTTAGATTATATGATCAAGTTCCTAATGCTCATGTGGGAGTTAAAATAAAATGCAATCCTTTTTTATTCCGTGTTTAGAATTCCTAAAGGGTAGTTTGGTATGTTGTTATGGGACATGTTTTTTCTTATCAATTTTGAGAACCTATGCATTCTTATTCTTTTAAATCATTTCATTACCTCCATTCAAAAAATTATGACAACCCGAGATCCGAGATAAGGGGTGGCCAACCCGATACTCAAACGTAATAGGAATCATGGATGGATATCATCCTCAGCATCAACAATATAAACCGAGTATACGGGAAAATCACCCAATAAATCAGAAAACGGGTTGCCAAAAAGTGTAAGATTTTAAAAATGCCGTTATGAAAATTAAATTTAAACAACCCAATCTGATAAGCAAGTGAAATTCCACAAAAATATATATAATACAACTAAAACGAATGTATACAAATGGACCGAAAAAGCCGTCGGTCCACAGCTACATAGAACACCGTACAACCATTTAATATCGTATGTAATACATTCATTAATCAAATACAAAAGTTTGGGCTACACGCTCGAATATAAGACCCGATCATATCTAGAATACAAAGATGTAAGCGTCTACTACAATATCCTGTAATAACCCGCAAAATCTTACATCTCGTCTAAAGCAAAGGAATGGGAACATCAAAACGAGCGTCCTTGCGGTGGAGCACCTGAGCGGATACAATCATATAGACAACAAGAAAATTAAACCGGTCAGGGCCGGGTTCTATATGATCACCAGATGAAATAAAAAGCATGATAGAAATGAACAGTTATGCATGAATAATAAGGATGATAAGCTTACATTACAATTTAACTAAATGATGAAATGAAATGGTGTCTACATAAAAGAAAGAAAAGTAAATAACTTAAATTTAAAACCTTTCCTCATATATCCAATTACCATAACCTTCTTAAATTCCTTAATAGGAATGAAACCATTTATTTGGTTTAAATCAAGAAGATATGATTTCCTTTCATTTATTAACTTCCATAGTTAATTATCTTTCCATTTTATCTTTCAATTCCTTAATAGGAATATCATAAATATCAAGTGCTCTTTATGGCACTTAAATTTCAATCCCGTGCTCTTTATGGAATGTAACCATGCTCTTAATAGCATTTATCATATGCTATTTGTGGCGTTTAACAACCATCAAGTCCCACTTGATGAAAATATAGTTATATTCATATACATATAACGATTCTAAGACCGTCCGTCCGGGTTTCCCCACTGTGCGTGCCCCTAAATGACCATCATCTTCCAGGGCCTATCATAAGACAACCTGGGATCCTACAATGTAAGACGTCGGGAATCGGCCATGTGCCTGCGGGATAGTCAAGACCACTGTTTAGGCACATATTCTTCACATTTATCCCCTTAATTTCAGTATTTTTATGATCCCGTGCAGTGTAAGTAGCTTGGATTTGTCTCAAATGTATTCTACTAACCTTTTTGGCAAGTATTTCTTGTTTTGTGTATTTCTCATGTGTTTTACAGGTATTTCATGCAAGTTAGTGCGAAGGAGAACTCAAAACAGTGAAAGAAACCAAGAAATGGAGAGTTGAAGGGCATTTTCGTAATTTTGCAGCCTTTGTCCTGAGGTGGGGCCAACTAGAAAGTTGAATAGCTCTAAATTACAAGAATACTGGAAAAAACGGCACCTCAATCCGAGCTACGGTGAAGAAGTTACGATGTTTTGAAGTTGCGCGATAATGAAGAGTCTGGATGTGCGGATTTCTGTCATTAATTATGCATTTAATGTAGTGCAACTCTTGGAAAACTTGTTCCACAAGCACTATTGGTTGTCAATTTAGAGATTTTTTGCTATAAAAGCCCATGACCTACATCATTTGAGAGGAGGCTAGAGAGAGGCTAGGGTTAGAAATTTTAGAGAGAGTTTTCAGATCAGATTTTTAGATCAAATTTCCATTTCCTTCAAGATTTGCATGAACCCTAGTTGTATTCTGAATCTCAATTCCGTTTTTGTGCTGAATTCAAGTAATATCATTATATTCTCTTTTGTTTAATTTCTGCAAATTTCTTACAATGTTCTGCAATTTCATAGTTTCATATATGAATTTGTTTTTCAACCAAATCATGAGTAGCTAATTTCTCAAGGGTTGGGGTACATGAACTCAATCCTAATACAAATTATTTGTATGGAAAATTAGAAAATAAATGAAAATATTGGTTGAATCGTGAATGAAAATCATATATGCATTGTCATATCTTTTAATCTCTCTTGCCCTAGGTACTTGGGATGTTTAAGAATGCTTTGTATGTATAATTTGTCGTTCACCGCCTTATATTGATCTTTGATTTCATATGATGCGGTCTTGAATCTCATATGTAATGCTTAGTGATGATAAGGACTGGATTTAATCAAGAATTTTGATTTATAATTCTAGTATTCTAAAGGATAATTTGTTAAGGATTGAGGGATTGTACCCTACCCTAATTTTCTCTAAATTGTTAAACCCAAATTTTGCTGTTAATTTCCAATTGTTTTTCATAAGTAACTTTTTAGAAATTTTCCCAAAAAAATCAATCATCTTTTTATTTCTTTCAAGAAATCATTTCAAGGTTTGGTAATTTTTCTTGTTATTGTTTGGCAATTTTGATCCCTGTGGAGACGATCCCTACTTACCGGGTTATTACTTGAGCGACAAGGCTTGCACTTGAGCCTAGATAAATACGCACTTTTGAGATAAATATTAAGTCGCGTCAAGTTTTTGGCGCCGTTGCCGGGGATCCAAAATTGTTAAATTTCCAAGAAAGTTATTGTTATCTACAAGTGATTTCATAAAAAATATATATATATATATATATATTTTTCATTTTTTCTCTTGTGATCTTATATGCAGAATTCATCTCCCACCCAAATTCACGAAAATCCTATTGCCGAAGCCGGATCTGAAAATTCTGAGTCTTTGCCGTTTTGGGTTCCACCTCCTTCCCCTAATAATTCCATCACAAGTCGTTCGTTGAGTCAAACCTTGAGTGAGAATTCTGAACCTTTCGGTAGCAATATGTCGGATCATGGTAGTGTCGGTGTTGGTGCTGGAGAGGATGATGTACCATATCAACCCATGAAAGATCTTTTGTTTCCGGAGAGAACTGCTAACCCTGGTTGCATTTTATTCCCATATAATGCCGGTCAGTTCCACTTTCGGAATGGAATGATCCAAATTCTTCCTACATTTCATGGGATGGATTCGGAAAAACCATATCTCCATATTAGAGAGTTTGAAGATACGTGTGAGACATTTGGAGACCAAACTTGTCCACAAGAAGTAATCCGGTTAAAGCTCTTTCCTTTTTCCTTAAAGGATAAAGCGAAAACTTGGTTATGGACCCTGCCCCCAAATTCTGTTTTATCATGGAGAGATATGCAAAACAAGTTTATCTCAAAAAAATTTCCACAACATAAAACCAATTCTGTTAAAGCCCAAATTCAAGCTTTTCGTCAAAATGAGAATGAGGCTTTTGATAAGTGTTGGGAGAGATACCAGGAGTTAGTTAATGCGTGCCCCCATCATGGTTTTGAAACTCATCATCTGATTTCATTTCTCCATCAAGGCCTTACTGTAGCGTCTAAACAACTTGTTCAAACCATGTGTGAGAGACCTTTTTGGGAGTTAAGTACGAGCGATGCTGAGGCTCATTTGAAATATGTGGCGGAAACTACCCAAGCATGGGATACTTCTGATCCAAATAGACAAAATAGAAATCGACAAGTGTCCAACTTGCCTGCTGCGTCCGGTATTTATCACGCGGACAAGGACACTTTGTTGGATCTAAAACTTGATCAAATGGAAAAGAACTTTAGAGAAATGCTAGATATGCGATTGAGAGATGTGTCTGGACCCGTAAAAACCGGGATGGAGAAGGTATGTGCCATTTGTAATGCAGGCCATTCTACCGAAGGATGTCCTACCAAACCTGCATACAAGGCCATATACACTGAACAGGTTGATGCAATAGGAGGTTTTCGAGGGAATTATAATGCTCAGCAAGGGAATGCATATAATCAATCGTGGAGGAATCCCAGGTTTAATTATGGACAACCCCAAGGTGGGATGGTTCCTAACCCACAGATGACTCTACCACAACCCCCTCAATTTCAGCAAGTGGCAAACCCTATGCAAGTACCACCTCCCGGTCCTTATGTACCTCCACCTAGGAGATCTCATGAGGATAATTTCAATCAATTCATCCAAGCCCAAAAAGAAAGAGATGCCAAATTTGAGCGAATGTTCGCTGAAATGCATACTAACATCTCTAGGTTGCAGTCTGCGGTGAATACTCAAGAGAAGGGTAAACTTCCAGCCCAAGGCCAAAGACCACCTCTTCAAGGTCAAACCACGGTTTGCTCCACATCATCAGAATTGCAAAAACAATGTCAAGCTGTTACTACTCTTCGTAGTGGCCGCGTAATTGATCTAGCACCTAAATTACCAAAGGTGAATGATGATGGAGTCGAACCCGAGATTGTGAAGGAATCTGAAATTTCCGAGTCTGAAGAACCTTCCTTAGAAAAGAAATTGAAAGATGCGGAGGTTGAGCCTGATATTGAAGTCAAGTCGCCTACTGCTGATCCATTTCCTCAACGCTTAGAGTCACCCCAGAAAGGTGCTTCGTGTATCGAGGTGATGGATGTGTTGAAGCAAGTAAAATTGAACTTGCCGTTCCTTGATGCTATTCAGCAAATTCCAGCATATGCGAAGGTTATTAAAGATCTTTTGACTGTCAAGAGACGTCTTAAGGTGAAGAAAAATGTTTTCTTGGCACAAAATGTGAGCTCAGTTCTTCTCAATGATCTTCCACCAAAATTCAAAGATCCAGGTTCACCTACCATTTCATGTATCATTGGAGAAATGAGAGTGGAAAGAGCGTTGCTTGATTTAGGTGCGAGTGTAAACATCCTCCCATACTCCATCTATAAGAAGCTTGATTTAGGTGATTTAAAACCTACCCGAATCACTCTACAGTTAGCGGATAGGACAGTTAAAGTGCCTCGTGGGATTGTAGAAAATGTAATTGTTCAAGTGGATACGTTCTACTTCCCCGTTGATTTTGTTATTTGGGACACCGAGCCTGTTCCTCATACGAGAAATCATGTTCCAATTATATTGGGTCGACCGTTCTTAGCTACCGCTAATGCTTTGATCAATACACGGAATGGCCAAATGCAACTCACTTTTGGAAACATGACTCTCGAGAAAAATATTTTCAATGTCGCTAACCAAATGGGTGATGAGGATGAGATTCTTGAAATGGATCTTATTGAAGAAGTGGTGGATGAAAATATTGAAAAAATCATAGGAGGAGATGCTCTGAAAGTGTGCTTAGGGCAAAGTGATGCTCAAATGAGTGATTATACTGAGTTTGGGAGAGAGGTGGAAGAGTTAAAAATTTGGTTACAAGAGGAAGAGAGTTTTGAGAGTTTAAGAGCGGTTGACTGGATTTCTAGGTATGAAGAATTGCCTCCGAGGGAGACACCCTTGGTCCCCTTTGAACATAGATTTCCTAGTCTTGAGTTGAAGAAACTACCTTCACATGTCAAATATGCCTTTTTAGGTGAGAATGATACATTTCCTGTTGTTGTGTCTTCCCATCTAGAAAAAGGGCAAGAAGGTATGTTGTTAGATGTGTTGAGAAAGCATAGAAGTGCTTTTGGATGGACCATAGCAGATTTGAAGGGTATAAGTCCTTTGATTTGTACCCATAAAATCCATCTCGAGGAAGAAGAGAAGCCATCTCGTGAGATGCAAAGGCGGTTAAATCCAACAATGAAAGATGTTGTGAGAGCAGAAATAATCAAATTGCTAGATGCTGGAATTATATATCCCATTTCGGATAGTAAATGGGTGAGCCCAATTCAGGTCATTCCAAAGAAATCAGGGATGACTGTGGTTGAAAATGCTAAGGGAGAATTAATACCTCAACGCACCACCACCGGGTGGCGTGTTTGCATTGACTACCGAAAGCTCAATGCCGGAACTCGAAAGGATCATTTTCCTTTACCATTTATCGATCAAGTTATTGAATGAGTAGCGGGCCATCCTTATTATTGTTTTCTAGATGGGTATTCCGGTTATAATCAGATTGAGGTGGATGTTCTTGATCAAGAAAAGACGACTTTTACATGTCCATTTGGTACGTTTGCCTATAAACGTATGCCATTTGGGTTATGTAATGCGCCGACTACTTTTCAGAGGTGCATGTTAAGTATCTTTAGCGACATGATTGAAAAAGGTCTTGAGGTGTTCATGGATGATTTCAGCGTTTTCGGCTCATCTTTTGACCATTGTTTAGCTAATCTTGAGAGAGTTCTATTCCAATGTGTGGAAAAAGACTTAGTCCTCAATTGGGAAAAATGCCATTTCATGGTTACCGAGGGTGTAGTCTTGGGCCACATAGTCTCATCTAGGGGAATTGAAGTTGATCGAGCAAAAATTGAAGTAATAGCTGAGCTACCCCCGCAAAAATCACTTAAAGATGTGAGGTCCTTTCTAGGCCATGCTGGATTTTATAGGAGGTTTATCAAAGACTTTATCACCATCGCTAGACCTTTGAGTAATCTTCTCATGAAGGACACTCCATTTGAGTGGATTAAAGCATGTCAAGAAGAATTTGATAAACTCAAAAGCATGCTTATTTCTGCACCTATCATGCAAGCTCCGGATTGGTCGCTTCCCTTTGAGCTTATGTGTGATGCAAGTGATTTCGCGATTGGGGTTGTTCTTGGACAGAGGAAAGAAAAGAAAGCTCATGTTATTTACTATGCTAGCCGAACATTATCTGGCCCTCAGCTTAATTACTCTACTACAGAGAAAAAGTTGCTAGCTGTCGTTTTTTCTCTCGACAAATTTCGCTCTTACATTGTTGGGTCGCCTATCCTTTGTTTCACTGATCATTCGGCATTGAAATATCTCTTGAGCAAGAAAGATGCCAAACCTCGTTTAATCAGGTGGATCCTACTCCTACAAGAGTTTAATCTCTCGATTCAAGATAAGAAAGGAGTAGAAAACGTCGTTGCTGACCATTTTTCACGACTCTCGTCCGACGTACCTATTGATCCCATTCCCATAGACGAGTATTTTCCGGATGACAATCTATTTGCTACCTCTTCTCTCCCTTGGTTAGCGGATATTTTCAATTACCTTGTCACCGGAGTTGTTCCCTCTAGTTGGAATCCGCAAGAGAGAAGGAGGTTCATTACTTGGTCACGCATGTTCTTTTATGATGATCCATACTTGTTTAAGTATTGTGCTGACCAAATTATCCGAAGATGTGTACCCGATGAGGAAATCCAAGGGGTGATTCGATTCTGTCATTCGGAAGCATGTGGCGGTCATTTTTCTAAAAATAAAACTTCTGCAAAAATCCTTCAAAGTGGTCTTTATTGGCCCACAATCTTCCGGGATGTGAATGCTTTTTGTAAGACTTGCGATAGATGCCAAAGAATGGGAGCTATTACTCGCCGTGATATGATGCCATTATTCCCTATTTTAGTCTTGGAGTTGTTTGATTGTTGGGGAATTGACTTCATGGGGCCCTTTCCCCCTTCTTTTTGTTTTCTATACATTCTCGTCGCTGTAGATTACGCCTCAAAATGGGTAGAGGCTATAGCTACAAGGACGAATGACAGCAAGGTGGTGATCAAATTTATTCAAGAAAATATACTTTCTCGCTTTGGTATGCCTAAGGCCATAATTAGTGATAATGGAACTCATTTTTGCAATAGGCCGATGGATAAACTAATGCGAAAGTATGGAATTGTCCACAAGGTTAGCACCACCTATCACCCCCAATCGAATGGCCAGGCCGAGCTTGCTAATAGGGAGATCAAGAATATCTTGGAGAAGACAGTTGATCCTAATAGGAAAGACTGGTCTCTTAGGTTGACTGATGCTCTTTGGGCTTATAGAACCGCATACAAGAATCCCCTTGGGATGTCCCCATTTCGATTTGTGTATGGCAAACCTTGTCATCTTCCGGTTGAAATCGAACACAAAGCGTATTGGGCTATCAAAAGGGTGAACTTCAAAATGGATAAAGCCGGTGAAACACGTAAACTTCAGTAGAATGAGTTGGAAGAAATGCGCAACGATGTGTATGGAAGTGCCAAAATTTCCAAGGACCGAATGAAACGCGCTCATGATGGAATCATTCGTGAGAAAGAGTTTCATTCGGGACAGAAAGTACTCCTCTACAACTCGAGGTTGCACTTGTTTCCCGGTAAATTGCGGTCTCGATGGTCCGGTCCTTACATTGTGAAAGAAGTGTTTCCCCATGGAGCCGTTGAGCTAATGGATGAAAAAGGGGGAACCACTTTTAAAGTCCATGGGCATCGTCTCAAGCCTTATTTGGAAGCCATGGTTAAAGAAGCCGGCACAATCTGGCTGTCGGACCCCATTTATGGGGATTGAATAAACAAAGAGAGGTGAGGTCGTCGCACCCCCGACGCATATGGGGTGATTTTTGTTGAATTTTTGAGTCATGTATAAGTGTTATATAGTATCTTGTTGCATTTAGAGAAATTAGTTCAAGTATTGTTATTTTTTTGGTATGCTTGGTTCTAACATGTTTTGTAGATTCAATGGACTCGCACTCATCAGGGATCGCTCCATTTGGGTAATATCTTTCTTTTCCTCTCTTTATATTGTGTTCTTGATTCGCATTGAGGACAATGCAACATTTAAGTTAGGGGGTGTGGGATATTCTTCGCATTTATTGTTTATATTCATTGATTCGATCACATGTTCTTTCCAAGTGTGTTTAAAAAAAAAAAAAGCCAAAAATATTTTTCTTCAAAATAAATAAAAATTAGAATTTAAATTTTTCAAAAATATCACCTTTATTCTATTTATAGTCTCAAATTGTAAAATTCATAATGCACTAAGCCAAAATTGACCGAAGATGGAAATTGAAAGAAAATTGACGACTTTACGAATAAGTGTGGAGATTGATCAAACCCGGTGAGATTTCGAGCCTTTCAATTTTTTATGAGTTTTTAAATCAATCCGAATTTATGATTAACTCAAAGTTCTTTTCTGCGTTTTAATAAGTCGTTGATGATCTCAATCCTTTGTTTTGATCGGTTATGGGAAATGTGTGAAATGTTGTCTCGAAATTCGTGCTAAATATATCTCTAAACTTAATTAATCTCAAGATGCATATGGTAATGTGATTAGCAATTTGGACAATGAAGTAGGCCCTCATTTGTTACCCAAAAATATTAGCCATAAAAAGTTGTGAAAAATTATCCTTTTGCAACCCAATTTGAGCCTAATAAAAAATTTATCCTTTCATTTGATAACCCGAAAAGCCCAAATAGCCCGGAATTGTGAAAATTGAGAAAATTCATCAAGTCCAAATTGTGAAACAAAAAGGGGCAAAGAAAAAAAAATAGATATGCTCAACAAAAATAGCAAGAAAAAAAAAAAAAAAAAAAAAGAGCAAACGCCCGAAAAAGCACAAATGGACATCATAAAGACATTTTCCAATTCCGAACATTCCATCCATTCCCATTTTTACCCTTTACACCTTTTAACCCGAAAAAGTCCTAACCGAGTCCAAATTGCAAAATTAATTACTGCGTGGAGAGCTAAGACATGAAAAGATAATATGAGAGATTAAATGGTGTGAATTAGAGGTGATGTTCCCATTTCCTAATAATTGTAATCCGATGATGAGATCTTTTCACCATAAATTTCCTTCTTTTCAATTTTGTATGCATGAATTTGTGTCCATTATATTTACTCTTTATATCATGCATACCGAGAGAAAATTGCCACAATCCGAGTGATTCGTTTGTGAGTGCATCCGTAAGAATTTGAATCAAAACGAATTTTCGAAAAGTAACGTAATGCTCAATCGGTGGAAGTTTGAGGTTTAATTTTTGGCTTTGCACACACACACTATGATTTGAGACATTTGAATACGAATTTATGGTGATTATTTTTCGAAAAGTTTAAATTGTACAATTTTTAAATATTTTGATATTTATTTGAGTCAATAAAGAATTTTGTGGGTGTATTCACTGCAAACCCTCACGAGACAAAACTCGTCCTACTAGGGTAACCTAGGGGTTTAAAGGCTTGTTGCATACGCTAAATGCAATCGCGTGCCTGCGAAAGTGGAATTTTATTTTAATAAAGGAATTTTCAAGAGTAGAATTTTGGTTAGGATTCATATACATTGCTAGGGACGCGCAAAGTTCTAAGTTAGGGGGTGTGTTTAGGCACATATTCTTCACATTTATCCCCTTAATTTCAGTATTTTTATGATCCCGTGCAGTGTAAGTAGCTTGGATTTGTCTCAAATGTATTCTACTAACCTTTTTTGGCAAGTATTTCTTGTTTTGTGTATTTCTCATGTGTTTTACAGGTATTTCACGCAAGTTAGTGCGAAGGAGAACTCAAAACAGTGAAAGAAACCATGAAATGGAGAGTTGAAGGGCATTTTCGTAATTTTGCAACCTTAGTCCGGAGGTGGGGCCAACTAGAAAGTTGAAGAGCTCTAAATTACAAGAATACTGGAAAAAACGGCACCTCAATCCGAGCTACGGTGAAGAAGTTACGATGTTTTGAAGTTGCGCGATAATGAAGAGTCTGGATGTGCGGATTTCTGTCATTAATTATGCATTTAATGCAGTGCAACTCTTGGAAAACTTGTTCCACAAGCACTATTGGTTTTCAATTTCGAGATTTTTTGCTATAAAATTCCATGACCTACATCATTTGAGAGGAGCCTAGAGAGAGGCTAGGGTTAGAAATTTTAGAGAGAGTTTTTAGATCAAATTTTTAGATCAAATTTCCATTTCCTTCAAGATTTGCATGAACCCTAGTTGTATTCTGAATCTCAATTCCGTTTTTGTGCTGAATTCAAGTAATATCATTCTATTCTCTTTTGTTTAATTTCTGCAAATTTCTTACAATGTCCTGCAATTTCATAGTTTCATATATGAATTTGTTTTTCAACCAAATCATGAGTAGCTAATTTCTCAAGGGTTGGGGTACATGAACTCAATCCTAATACAAATTATTTGTATGGAAAATTAGAAAATAAATGAAAATATTGGTTGAATCGTGAATGAAAATCATATATGCATTGTCATATCTTTTAATCTCTCTTGCCCTAGGTACTTCGGATGTTTAAGAATGCTTTGTATGTATAATTTGTCGTTCACCGCCTTATATTGATCTTTGATTTCATATGATGCGGTCTTGAATCTCATATATGTAATTCTTAGTGATGATAAGGACTGGATTTAATCAAGAATTTTGATTTATAATTCTATTATTTTAAAGGATAATTTGTTAAGGATTGAGGGATTGTACCCTACCCTAATTTTCTCTAAATTGTTAAACCCAAATTTTGCTGTTAATTTCCAATTGTTTTTCATAAGTAAATTTTTAGAAATTTTCCCAAAAAAATCAATCATCTTTTTATTTCTTTCAAGAAATCATTTCAAGGTTTGGTAATTTTTCTTGTTATTGTTTGGCAATTTTGATCCCTGTGGAGACGATCCCTACTTACCGGGTTATTACTTGAGCGACAAGGCTTGCACTTGAGCCTAGATAAATACGCACTTTTGAGATAAATATTAAGTCGCGTCAACCCCACCCTGAATCTCCTACCCATCGCAGAAAATATATATATAACAAACGCTCGTATGGCCTAAGACTATATCCACCCTGCATTCATTAGCCAGGGGGCATCACCATGCGTGCGAACTTCCCTTATGATGTCATTTAGAGACGTGTGTAACAGTAAATTAACATTTACATTTTTAATCTCATCATCATAATCAATATTCGTTACCAATTTCCATTTCCATTAAACATGTGATTGGTTCTTTTTATTTGAACCTAACGTCATTAAACAACGGGGTTCATTTTAGTTGAAACTATCATCTTTAAACGTATTTGGGTTCTTTTATGCGAACCCAATTCCCATCGAATATCATCATTAATATTCCTCAAATTACAAGTCCCAACTAAATCTCCAAATGATCAATACAATCCTACAAATCTCCAAAGTTCGTATAACTTTGATAAGCCCCTAAGTCTCCAAGAATGGGCATTTAACTTCCTAACTTCAAAAAGTTTGAATAAAAGAAAAAATGCCTTAACATTTCTTTAAACACCCCGGGAAATAAACCCTAGATGGCCCAATTCTAATCTAGGGTGGTGACCAAACACAACTAATACTCTAGGACTCTATGTTTACTTCTTTCAATAAGGTTCCTAGATCCTAAGCCTAAGGAAAAAGATCAAAATTAAAAAGGAAAAAAGGACTCAAATTTGCAGGACCCGAATCGATTCGCCCCAAGGGCCGAATCTATTCGCCCTGCTGAATCGATTCACCCTGAAAGAGAATCGATTCGGAAGACAAATCCAACATTCTTAATACTACCTAATCGATTCGGACTTAACCCTAATTGATTCGGGTACACAGACTTGGGAAACTGCATCTTTGAGAATCGATTCGCCCTAGGGGCCGAATCGATTCGCCCCTACGAAATTGCCAAGAATGGCTATGGAGTTCTAAACACTAAATTTCTGCCAAATCCAAAACCAACAAAACCAAGATTATATAATGGAACTAAAACTCTATAAATACACGCAACTACCATTATTTGCAACATTTAGCATCCAAATCAATTTTCCAAGGGTTCATACCCTAATAATCCAACAAAACCCTAACTAAACAAAATCATAACAATCCACAATTATCAATCATAATTAATCCACTTAAACCATATAATAGCAAGTAGGTTACTTGCCTAAAGCTTGCACAAATCTGATTTGATGAGGAAGAAGCAACAATCCAAGCTTGAATCTCCAAATCTTTCTCTTTTCTCCCAAAATTCTCTTCCTCTCTCTACTCTGTCTAGGGCTCAATTGTATAAAATGGAAGATAAGAAATGGGGGTTGAGGACTTAAACGTGGCTTAAGTCCAAAAAGCCCAGCTTAAATGATCAATCCGCGATATAATAAATCGCAACTACACATTTTAGCTATAACCAGTCAAAAGTGCCCAAAATACCAAAATGCAATATGGCACTTATTTTGACTGTCTCGCACCTACCGTGACTAACTATAGCCTCCAATTTATCATTTAGAAATTTATAACTCATTTTAAGTTCTGGTTTCATATTAAAATAAAATGTCATTTTATTTCTTAGGACACAATAATTCACCACATGAATATTTTTACCTAATCATCAGGTAATCATACAACATTTCAGTAAATATTAACCTTTTCAGATTAAATTAATATTTACTCAACATCCATCATTTTATAATTAATTACTACACATAGTAAATAAATATAAAATATGCTATCAAACGTGAGGGTTGTTACATACTCCCCCCCTTAAGAGGGAATTTTGCCCCCAAAATTCAGGTATACCTCGCAAGGAGAAATACGAATACTTTTCCCGCAAGTCGTCCTCGCGATCACCTGTCTATTTCTCGACATTGTGTTGACTAACTTGAAACATAATAAAGGTACTGCCTGCGATCTCAATCGCCGGTCTCCACGCTCTTTAATAGCAACCGACTACTCCTCATAAGGAACGGAAAGTTGCATCCTAGAATCTTCGAAAGAAATGTGCCTAAAGGCACCATCACATCTCTTGTACTACATTACAAAGGAGATATGGATCACGTCATGAACTTCGGTAGATAGAGTTAATAGACTACCCGACCCATCTTAATATATATAGGAAAGGTCCATCGTAACGTGGTGCAAGTTTTCCCTCTACCCAAAAATGTTAAATGCCCTTCATAGGTGATACTCGCACCAACACTCGGTCCAATGACCTCAATATCCAGATGCCTTCTCCCCGCATCGACTTAGTTCTTTTGTCCATCTTGGTTATACGAATGCGATTCCGAATCGATTTTGAATGAGCTCAATTTTTGAAGAAGTATCTCGGATCATCCCAGGTCTGAGAGATTTATCCTCTCGCACCTTTAACCAATAAGCGGGAGATCCACAAGGCCTACCCTACAAGGCTTTATAAGGTGCCATCCCAATAGTGAATCGATACAATTTATAATAAGCGAATTCAACTAGTGGGAGACACTTTTCCCGACTATACTTGAAGTCAAGCACCCACATAAGGAACATATCCTCCAACATATGGTTTACCCTTTCGGTCTGGCCGTCTGTGGAGGATGATAAGAAGTGCTTAACAACAATTTTATTCCCATGGCTTCTTTGATACTTGCCACAAGTGGGAAATGAAAATCTTATCTTAGTAGGAAACTATATTCAAGGTCACCCCATGCAGTCCAACAACCTTTGCATGCCCGACCACTACTACTAGCGGCGCATATCTTGACACATTTTGTCATCA
Source organism: Sambucus nigra (assembly GCA_949130495.1). NCBI lineage: Eukaryota > Viridiplantae > Streptophyta > Magnoliopsida > Dipsacales > Adoxaceae > Sambucus > Sambucus nigra. The sequence continues at coordinate 319,128,498 of OX422223.1, forward strand.
CCCGGCTGAACCGTAAACTTAGAACCACGAGATTCCACCATATCTGCCTTTCTTCAGTCATTCTCATTCGGGACAAAAATTCTCTTATGGAAACGCACCCCACCCTCAATGTCAAAAGAGCAGAGTTCTGTTTCCCAAAATCAGCAGCTTGTATTTGTGGTTTTAACCACCCCTGTCTCTCCTGCGACATCTTCCAATGAAGTGTTGCCCGCACGAAAGACTAAATTCTACCCAGGAAGTAGCATCTCCCTTCCTATACGGCGATCAACCCCACGATGAACTTCAATTTAAACAGGGGATAATACTTCTCACAAGTTTAAACTTATGAGGCGCATCAACAATAAGTCGATAATCCAGTATTATTGCTCCCCATCATGGCAGAGACTTGTCAATTGAATCCACCCTCGAGCTTAAAACACGGGCTCAGGAGTGGAAATCAATTCACCCTTCCATCCCGAAGGCTGAGTTGCCAACGTAACATTCTAACTACGAGAGACCTCATCTCCTTCTGCCAAACCAACCAAACTTCTCTTTACTAGGGATCTAATCCTTCTTAGAGTCAACACATGACTTATTCATGGTCAACTCCCAACAGCTTTCCTAAACTAACGTCGCATACTAAAGGCCCTATGTCCAAACAATCCTAAAGTCTACCTACCTATACTATACCCTATATAATTCGTATGCACCTAATACTAAGTATATCCCTAGTGCCCAAGACCTTTCTCAACTCCTGACATTTGCTCGGTTTCATGCGTGGGACGTCTCGCCGAAGCAAAATCCAAACAAGGAACCCTCCCGTTACACTACTACCTCGCGTTGTCAGTCATCAAGGTATACAGGTCTAAGACACATGTTCGGGACCGAAAAGATTCTACTTATATACATTACCATATAAATAGCTGAAAACTTAACAAATCAAAAAAATCCAAACTAAAGCCCTATAATTATATATCCCACAATATAGGTACCTTTTTAAATAGCCTTCTTATCAAGGCATAACCCGAAGTCTTAACTAGACTTTGCATCCCAGTCTCCCTCACATCGTTCAGAGGAGAGAACTGTATACAGTGCTTCTATTTCACACTTTATTAGCCATTAATCACTCTTCTACGTGATTCTTGGCTAAAACTTTCCACCCATCATCTAACCAATAAAAATAAAATAAAATAAAATGAAATTAACTAAAGAAGAAAGAACAACATCTCCCCACTTCCAACATCATCGAGGTTCACGCGTGGAGCGTCCCGTAAAAGCGGAATCCAAACAAGGAACCCCTCATATACGCTACTACTCAACTATGTCGGTCGTGGAGATAAGGCATACCAATCACATCATACCCGACCATGTCAAGGACGAGTAAATCGTCCTCAAAGCACAAAGTACCACAAGAATCACAAGAAATCCCTATATGTTTACAAACAAGGAATTTAGCGAACCATCACTCGTAGAAAACTCAACGATAGAAAAAAATATACTCTCAGCAGATTTCTTTAAATCTGTAGTCTTAGAAGATATCATAAAACAAATGAGCGCGTAACACCCGTATCGAATAACACGCAACTCAAGTAACTCCGAAAAAAAAAAAAAAACATACCCTTAATAGCGGGCGGTGCTAACGAGGCAGGAAGAAGTATAACCTGCAGAATTTAATAGACCCTCCCATGCAGTAACTGTCTCTGCTGCATGGGAACAACCGGATCAAGTACCTGAGGTGGAAACTAAACATGTGCGTGCTGCGGAGTCCTAGGAAACTGACCCCTAATCCATCGAGGACACTCCATCGAAGTGACCTGCCTCCTCACATAGGAAGCACTGTCCCTTCATATCCTCTCGACCTCGACCCCCGTTATTTTTAAACTGGGAAGTGCCTTGGACCAGAGGGTCTTTACCTCCATGACCACCCTGACTCACATGTTGTGAAGCACCCTTCCTGTGCCTAATATTATTGCCACCCGCAATAAACCCTCCCAAACGTTGTCTATGAGACGAAACCCCTTGTCGAGGGTCCCTCTCTTTCCACTTACCACCCGAAGGTTGGGATGAGGGAAATGCTCCTCCTCAAATCCCAAGTTCTCCAATATTTCCTTCTTGCCCCACTACAGTAGCTTTCTTTCCACCCGGTGTATATAACCGGAGCTCATGGCAATGGGGTGAGACTGAATTCATAACCTCACCAAAAGTTTGTAAAGCTGGATTACCCAGCAGTTGTTGCCTGATTCTACAGTTTAGATCTCATATAACGTTGAGATCTTCCTATCTTTCGGATCCACTTTATCCGGGATAAAACTCACTAACCGTGTAAACTCCTCTACATATTCCGCCACAGATCTCTCTCCTAGCGCAACATCTTGGAGCTTCTTCCTCATCTCCCTATGAACTGCGGGAGGAACGTACTCACGATCGAACAAAGTCCAAAACTCAGTGATCATCATTGTGTCTCTATACTCTGGTGTGGTCATTGTCTCCCACCAGTATAACACAGATCCGACAAGCTTAAAAGTGGCAAGAACTTGTTTCTCCCCCTCACAACATTCAAACATTCGAAGGCGGCGTTGTCTGTCCTCTTTCAATTTATTGGCTTAAATAAAATTCATGCCTCTCTCGAATTCTGGGTAATTTCCCTTTAGAAAGTACTCCGAAACCCTTTTCCCACCGAGAAGGAGCCTGTAATACCCCGTATTTTCAGGCTATATTAATTTGGGGATTTATTAAATTTAATGTGAGGTAATTATTTAATAAAAATACGGAAATTAATTACGTTATAATTATTAACGTGATGAGAGTTAGTAATTATATGAAATTTGTTGAATATTAATAGTGAGCAAAGTAATATATTATATTGGTTATATTGAATTTCATGAGTGAATTAAATGACAATTTCGAAAATTTAAGTCGGGACGTGCTCGTGTCCCGTCGGGACTAAATTTTCATAAATAAAAAGTGAATATTTTTTAAGTTGCCCATATAGTCATTTTGAGTGCGCCAACATGTCCGGAAGGGTGGAGATAGTCAGAAAAGTGTACCCGGGGGTTTAGTTTGGGTCTCGGGGCGTTTTTAGGCCTAATTAGTAACCTGGGAGGGCATTTTGGTCATTTTATATTTTTGGGTAATTAAACCCACGAAAATTAGAAGGGTTATATCAAATATTTAGGTTGTCACCTAGGGTCAGAACACCCAAAACCTAGAATGGCCATTGGAGAAGAGAGGAGAGAGCTCTCAAGGGATTCCAAGGCTCAAAACTCAACGGTTTGCACCGCCGCCACCACCAAAGCATAGATCGCGAGACGGGGAACGCAACTACACCAAAATCAGTCGTAAACCAGACTTTTGAAAATCCCAGGCAAGTGTTTATCTTACTTATTTCGTTGGTGAAATTTCCATATTAGTTTAGGAATAATTAGGGATGAATTATATGGAAGAAAACCAAATTGTGATAGCAATTTGCTTGTAGTAAAGACTTAAACCTTATTCTGGAAATCTTTTGTAATGTAGAAGAATAATCCACGAAATTTTGGTGCAAATAAGAAAGAAATTCCGGGGTAAAACATATTAGAACCATTATTTAGAGATTTTTATGGTTCTTGTGTTTTAAATGAATTTTGGTATGATTAATCCATGTTTAGTGACGTAAATTGACATGCTTTATGTAGCATGTGTATCATATCATGTTAGGAGGTTACTAGTAAAAGATTTTGGACGTTTGGGAATGTAAAACTTGAAATTTGATGAGAATAGGTGTTAGAACCCATAACTGCAATTCTGCAGAAATCGCAATACCTGCTTGATCGATCGATCGAGCCTAGAGCCTCGATCGATCGAAGGTTCGATCGATCGAGACCCAAAACTCGATCGATCGACCCCTCCAGGAAGACTCCTATCTTCCCTTTTTAAATGAGTTAAATTCAATTGATCATGAAATAATTCTTGGGCATTCTTAATAAAATGATTTGGGAGACATGGATGACCAGTTGGGTATGTGAATAAATGTTGGGATCTTTAATATACGACGAGAATGGTATTTATGGGATAATTACTTTAGGGTTGATAAATTTATGTAGTAAAAGGTGAGGTGTATAAGAGAGTTACGTTGGAACATAATAAGGACACCTACCGAATTTTATACTTGGGAGAATAGGGTCCACGAGTGCCACGTAATGAGTTAGAGAAACCCTTCGAGTTAAGGTTAGTGACGAACCCTTATAAGAAATACTTAATGTGAAAAGTAAGGATAAATATTGTAATTATGGTTGATGAGAGAAACCTATATTGATATGATAACAAGTGGTATATTTATGTGGTTGTGTGTACATATATTATATACGTGTGAAAACCATGCCCGCGCTACTTGCTATCCCTGAGGTTACCGCGCTGGGACGATCTTATCCTGTGTTGCCTTATGGGGGATATTGATTCGTACCCTAGGAGATAGATATCCTTGGTACAGGCTATCGGATTGATAGTTCAGACGGTCCTAAGAGACGTGAGGGTATGTACTAACCTCTTAGAGACTTGGAATCCATGCTTCGCCGCAATGTTGTTTTGTATGTCTTGATACAGTTCGAGAGTGATTCCGAACTTGTATTTCCCTTAGTGTGAGCGATACGGGGATCAGATAGCAGAGTAAGCCCGCACCATAGTTTTATTTGTGGTGTCGTTATAATATATATATTATACGAGTAGTTAATATATATATGAAATTATGAGATTTGGAACTGCCTACTGTGATTTGGTAAGTAGGACATAGTTGATGGCTAAAATTGTAAATACTTGATTGAAAAGTATAATATGACACTGGGAAACTTTATAAATTAATGAAGCTAAAATGAGAGTTGTGCTACTATTTGGGACTATCCTTTTTAAACAATGTTATTGTTCGGTTTTGAAATCTTGCAAGTAATTTAAGATAAGCTAAATTGTTGGGAAGGTTAGTGATAAAATGATAGGATAAACCGTTGGGAGGTTAGTGCGATAGGTGTGCACATTAGAATAGAGGTGAGAATTTCTCTAGAGAGCGTCACACTAATATGATGCTGCATTGGCCTGTATCAATTTAAATACTTGCTAAACGAATTTTAAATCATACACACTATCGGGCTCTGACCCATTTCTTTTTCTCTCTCTCTCTTGTATATATATGTATGTATTATAGGTGCCCAGCCACAGGGGCGTCTTGCTTAGGATCCCTTGGAAGGAACGCGATGTAGCTTAGGTGGGAGTTGCAGGTCTCTTAATTAGACGACTTCGTTCATTCGGATCCACTCTTAGTACTTTCATTTAGTTGTGCATGTGTAGCTCTTTCCATTATTCCGTTGTTAGTGGACATTTGTATTTCAGTTATTTCTATTTCTGCTACTATGGGATTTATTCAATATGGATATGTTACTTTAAATTTTACTTGTTGGGATGAGATTGTCGAATGTTTTATATTAATTGGATTATGTTGCAGAATTCATGTGGTGTAATTCTTACTTATTGAATGTTGTAAATAAATAAATATTTTTCTTTAAATAAAATATGGTAAATAATGAATGAAAATGGTTTTGACACTTAGCTTAATTAATTAGGGTGTTAAATTGGAAAATTTTATTTTTCGACAGTGATGCTGAGAATGAACCAACTGTTCACCTTGAATTAATTTAATAAAGGAGTGATCGCCCATTATTTAATTAGGCGGGGTGTCACAGGTGGTATCAGAGCATCAGGTTCTAGTGTCCATAGGATCAGTACGGCTTATTTTCTCTTTCAGCTTAACGTTTTTGCTATAGAGCCCTATTTTTAGGATTGTTGTACTCTTGCTTTTACGTTTAAGTTTTCAGCTATTTGAGATTTGATAATAACTGTAGACTAATGAACTTTTTAACATTTCAGATGCCTCCGAGACGTGCTCCGAAGGATAGGCGTACCCAGGCCGAGCAGCCAACAGCTCCGGCATAAGGCACTATGAATGCAAATGAATAAGCCGCCATTGTTGCTCAGGCGGTGAATGTCGCACTAGCGGTGGTTCAGCAGGCTCCACCCCAGGTTCAGGCAGTGGCGCCAGTACCAGTACAACTCCTATCTACATGGGAGAGGGTTCGGGATGCTTTTCAGAAAGCGCATCCCCCTGAGTTCTCTGGTAGCTCCGATATTGTCACAGTTAGCCAATGGAAGAAAGACATCCAGCAGCATCTCCGTATGTATGAGTGCACTGACGTGAAAAAGCAGTTATTGGCTTCCTTTAAGCTGGTGGGGGCCGCATTGCAGTGGTGGGAGTCCACTACCACTTTGGAGGATAGGGACACGATCCCTATTCAGTCGTTCTGGGAGAAGTTTGACCGCAAGTACTTTCCACCTGCAGTGCAGACTGAGATAAGGCGAAAATTACTGAATCTGAAGCATGTGAGTCTTACCGTAGCGGAGTATGAGGAGGAGTTCACGAGACGTCTCACTATTGTGACAGATGAGGGACCTACTGAGATCAAGAAGATTATGTTGTTTGTCGACGGGTTAGCTTGGAGGATCCGTCAGGACCTTATTGGGAATTTATCCCTGAGTACTTTCACTGATGTACTCAATGACGCGTTTCTACATTGCCAGGATCATCGCTTCCATCTTCAGGGAAGCAAGAGAGCAGGAGAGTCCAGCCAGCAGGGTAGGACCGGGGGTAATAGTGTCAGTGGGGCACCATCTCATGGACAGACTCGTCAGCACGGGCAGAGTTCCCATTAGGGGGACACTGCTAAACGATTCCGTTCAGGCGATTCGAGGCAGGGATTTGGGGGCTATAGGCAGCGCCAGCAAGGTCAGCCTAATCAGCAGGGCCAACAAGGCCAACATCGACAGCAGGGTCAGTAACAGGGCCAGCAGGGCCAACAGGGCCAGTGGCGGGGAGGTAACGGCCAGCAGGTTCGTGGTCAGAAGGGACAGAGGGGAGGAAACTTCAGAGGCCGATGTTTTGGGTGCGGTAAACATGGCCATAGACGTCAGGATTGTCCGGAGGGTGATAGGGCCCCACAGCAGTAGGGAGCCTGTAATGAGCCCCAGAGGCCACTTTTTCCACCTGCCCTCCCAGCTCCAGCCCAGGTGCCAGTCCTACCGACCGTTCCAGCAGCTCTAGTGCAGCATTGATGGTTACAGTATGGACGTGTATATAATGTCCACCAGGAAGCAGCTCCACAGGCACCACCCACGATTAAGGGTATGTTTCCTATCCATGGTACTATGGGTCGAGTTTTGTTTGATACGGGGGCAACACATTGTTTTATAACTACACATTTTGCAAAGGCCTTAGGATTGTTAGCCACAGCAGAGAGCACGGTGACGTGTGTAGACTCACCACTAGGGAGTGGGTCCCTTATTTTCTTTATATGCCAGGGAGTGGGGGTAGAGATTGGTATCTTGGTATTACCTGCAGATATGTTAGTCTTATACATGCACGAGCATGATGTGATTATTGGTATGGATTGGCTCACATCTTATAGAGCCATGATTGATTGCTTCGGTGGGAGCATTATTTTTGCCATTCCGGGGCAAGAGATGTTTGTAGTGGCGATGTCTCGCCTATAGGGAGGTTAGACCGCTCATTTGTATTACATAGAGGAGGATACCTCTAAGGAGGTTGTGATTCCCTTAGATTCAATCCCAGTTGTCCGGGAGTATTCCGATGCGTTTTAGGAGATACCAGGCCTACCCCCCCAGTCGTGAGATAGACTTTGTCATAGATTTATTGCCAGATATGAGACCTATTGCACGCGCACCGTACCGTATGGCTCCGGCAGAGATGCGAGAGCTACGATATCAGATAGAGCAGCTGTTAGGTCAGGGCTTCATTCGCAGGAGTACCTCACCTTGGGGCGCTCCAGTCTTATTTGTGAAGAAGAGGGATGGTTCACTAAGGTTGTGTGTGGACTACCGGGAGTTGAACAAGGTGACGATATGGAATATGTATCCCTTGCCTCGAATCGATGATCTGTTCGACCAGTTGAGGGGAGCAACTTTCTTTTCAAAGATAGATCTGAGGTCGGGGTACCATCAGTTACGTATTAGAGAGCAGGATGTTTCAATGATTGCCTTCTTGACGAGATATGGGTCCTATGAGTTCAGGGTGATGCCATTCGGACTCACAAATGCTCCAGCCATTTTCATGGACTTGATGAACCGAGTATTCATAGAGTTCTTGGATCAGTTTGTCATCTTCTTCATAGATGACATTTTGATGTACTCATATTCCGAGGAGGAACATGCCAAGCACTTGAGACAGGTTCTTCAGACTCTACGAGAGCATCAGTTGTATGCTAAGTACGAGAAGTGCGGATTCGGGTTGGGAGAGGTACAATTCTTGGGGCATGTTGTTTCTGAGTAGGGGATAGCAGTTGACCCGAGTCAAGTGTCAGTGGTGAGGGAGTGGGGACAGCCCACGACACCGACGGAAGCGCGTAGTTTCTTGGGGTTAGCTGGTTACTACAGGAGATTTATTCAGGGATTCTCCAAAATAGTGGGTCCACTGACGAATCTGACTCGCAAAGGGGTACCGTATGTTTGGGATGATACTTGTCAGTTGGATTTCGACGAGCTGAAAGACAAGCTTACTTCAGCACCAGTCCTTGCTTTACCGAAGTCGGGTGTGGAGTACCTGGTTTACACCGATGCGTCTTTACGGGGACTTGGGGGAGTACTTCAGTAGGAGGAGAAGGCCATAGCTTTTGCCTCCCGCAAGCTTAAGCCACATGAGAAGAATTACCCCACCCATGACCTGGAGCTAGCAGCGGTCGTCTTTGCATTGAGGATATGGAGACACTATTTATTGGGGTAGAAATTTCGTTTGTTCACGGACCACAAGTCATTGCAATACCTGTTCACTCAATGAGAGCTGAGTATGCGTCAGCGCAGATGGCAAGTGTTTGTGAAGGACTACCAGTTCGATATACATTATCATCCGAGAAAGGCCAACGTAGTTGTTGATGCGTTGAGTCGTAGACCGATGGACGATGTATCGGACGTCTGGAAAGCAAAGTGGAAGGAGTTGGGTCACCAGGACGCAGTATCCTGTTCTTTCATATCCGTTATGTCAGTCACACCTGAGATTGTTACGAGGGTGATACAGGCACAGACCACAGACCCGTTTTGACAGGAGCAGATTGTGCGACTTCTAGCCGAGGGTGTTGAGTCCTATTATGTTAGTTCTGATGGAGGTTTACGGTTTAATGGGAGGTTGGTAGTTCCTGAAGGAGATGAACTACGTCATGCAGTGATGACCCAATCTCACGGGTCCCGGTTTGCGGTACAGCCTAGAGGGGATAAGATGTACCAGGATATGAGGAGACAATACTGGTGGAGTGGGATGAAGAAGGACATTGCTGAGTTTATGTCCAAGTGTTCTACCTGCCAGCTGGTGAAGGTGGACCATCAGAAACCTTCAGGGTTGCTTCAGCCATTGGAAGTACCCGCGTAGAAGTGGGAGAGCATTTCCATGGATTTTATTACAGGGTTGCCTACATCACAGCGGGGCCATGACTCTATCTGGGTGATTGTAGACTGTTTGACCAAGGTGGCTCATTTTCTACCGGTGCGGACAGATTATACCACGGGTCAGTACGCTCAGCTGTTTATTGCCGAGATCGTCAGATTACACGGGGTGCCCCAGAATATTGTGTCAGATAGAGACAAGATTTTTGTGTCACACTTTTGGGAAAGCTTTCAGGAAGCTATGGGTACTGAGTTGAGATTGAGTTCATCTTTGAGAGAGTAGCTACAGCGGAAATATTGCGACTTCTCAAATAAAATCCAATTTTAATTATTCCCAAATTTTAGTTAAACCCTAAAACATGCTTCTAGATGATTTATCCAATAAAATAAAGTATGCAGAATAAAAAAACAGTTTCAGGAAAAATCCCCCAAAGGGGCAAAACTTTTTATTTTCATTATAATATTGTAACATACAATTTCGGATTACAATGAAAATACAGTGACTAAGAATTACCCTCAGGTATCGGATTCTGTAGTCGGCGGATGGAAATATCCTTTTCCAGGAGGGCAACAATGAATCCACACGCAACGAATCCACATGAACCTCAGTCCAATCAACAAAGGAAGAACCGCAACACTCCTCAATGACACGCAACCATGAAACTTTGTAGAGACTCCCTCAGCAATGACACGTAGCCCTCGGTTGTAAAGATCTCTCCACAAAGGTTTGAACAAACACAAGGTTGTGTTCTTGGGTTACCAAAAAGATTCACAAAGGTTTGGCAATTGTGTGAATCAAAACATGAGTCTTGGGACTCAAAAAATATGAAGTCTAGAGGTATTTGGACTCTAAACAACGTCTTCTAAAGTCTTGCAAAACAACTCCCCCGAAGTTGGTATTTATAGGAAAAAAGATGAAGAGTCCCACGTTCTTAAAATTCTAAAATTCTATCTAGCGTACAAAAAAAACAGCATTCTTTAAGGAATTTTCTTCATCTTCAAAAGGTCATAACTCCTTCACCGTAGCTCAGATTGAGGCGCCATTTTTTCCAGTATCTTCGTTGAGGCGAGCTCTTCAACTTTCCAGTTGACCAGACCTTCGAACTATGGATGTAAAATTACGAAAATGCCCTTGAACACTCCTATAGTGCCTTTTTTTCACTGTTTTGACTTCCCTTGCGTACCACATGCATTAAGTCCCTAAAATCTTGGACCGTGAAGCCGTTGAGGAAGATGTGGGATATATTAATGGAGATGTTGAATGCTTGATTCCCGGAATTCAGATAGAGGCCTTCATGTGTGATCGTGAGGTGACGTGCCAAATGTAGCGGCGTACGACATACATAAATGTAACATGTTGGACATGAGAAAAATGTCCTTACAAATCTCCCCCTATGTCTATGCCGGTACATTCATAAAAATCCGAATTATCAAATAACAAAATTGCCTATACAAATCTACCCTTCCATGAACCCAAAACTGGAAAGATACAAATGAATAAGTCTTCATCGTTTGTTCCTCAAATCTTCAAAACTTCAAATCTTCAATCTTAAAATTCTCAAATCTTTTCTCATCAGGGTGTGCAATTCAGTGATCATCAATATAGTACCTACAGACATGAGATAAAGAAAAAATACCAAGTGACGTATCGAGTTTGAAATGAGATAAACATAGATACCAATTTATATGAAAAGCATAAGTTAAATCTCAAAACTCCCCCAAAATAAGATAATTCTTTCTCCCCCTTTTTATGATGTCCCCAAATAGACAAATAAGAAGAATGAATCAAACAAGCAAAATCGGGGTGTCACGGTATACAAATCAAGGCATCAATCAATATGGTAAACGTGCTCTAGCAAGGAGATGCTCAAAAAAAAACTTTCACAAACTATTTTTTGATTTTTCAATTTTTCATACAAAAAATAGATACCATTTTGAAAACAAATGTAAAACATGATACAAAAATCACACCATGGATTTAGACTCAAACAACCAAGTCATGGAAATGGAATGAATGGGTGTGAACACATTCGATAGGTAAATCAACTCAATCAATCATATGTGCACGATGCATATGTGTACCCCTAACGAATGAGCATCAAAAGTATCCTTAGGTGTAAAAATTTGTTGAATTTAAATGACATCGTCTTATGCAAATCAACAAATCAAAGTCAAAGTGATTTCCACACCAATAACGTCCAAAACTATAAAGCGCATTTTCAAGGACGTGCAAACCCGTTATAAAATCTCCAACCAAACTCCCTCACAAATATTTTCTTTTAGAGGTGTTAAACTAAATTCTCAAACTTTGGAGAATTGGTGCAAAAACCTATATGGCCCATAATTGGCATGAATTTCTTTTTATTGCCTTTCAATTTTTTTGGGCTCTTTTAACCTCGTTGGACCCCGGATAATAAAATTCCTCCATTTTTAGGTCCTTTGGAACGGTGGCTTTTGTGCAAAGAAGAGATAATTACCTTTCGCAGCCCCTCCCCGTTCTTAAACAAAGCACACAATCTCACAAAACGGTTCTTATATGCACAATTTTCTTATCAAAATTTTATCGCGCTTGGTTTGTTTTAAGGACGGGATTGAGGTGAAAAAACCCAACCAACATGTGATAAGACAAGCACAATAATCAAATAAATTCGTGCATGTGTGCAATAAAGGAAACATGAGTCAAACATGTAGGAAGTAACACTTAATTACATCTTAATGACTCCAAACATTATAAAGCACAAGAATGAATTGACCTATTGTCTCAAAACACTATCAAACAGTCACATGAAAAAAAATGGAATGATGTTGTGACTCGGTTATCCTAAGTCTCCATCCATAAACGGTCCAAACAAAATACAAAAATCTTTTTGGATTTTTCTAAAAATTTTAAAAATAAAAAATTATACAAAAAGTACAAGTCATCACACTAGAAAAAAAAAATATCATGAAACCATAACTAGTGTATGACAAACATGCAAACACAATCAACCAAAAGATTTCACATGGAGTGAATCACGTGCAAGCAAACGAGAATCGTGGAAAAATAAACCATAAGCCTCTAAATCCGATTTTCTAACCCAAATAGATGTGTAACGAGGTGTGGGGGTGTGGGGAATCGAATTTATTCTTCTATTAACCTTCCTATGTTCATTTAAAAGCTTGTAACAAAATTGCCTAAGATGACCTTGCCTACGACAATGTGTACAAGAGTAAATCGGGTGGTGTGTGTTACCTAAAGGTGGCCCTATCCTCAAATTTCTCGATTGCTCTCTCTGAATTTGCCTAGGTGGGTCTCTCCTACTGATCCTAGGAGGTTCTCTCACGATGCTCCTATGGGGTGCTTTCCTAACAAACTTAGGTGCCTCTTTCTTAACAATCCTAGGAGGCTCTCTCACACGTGTGGGAATGGGTGCAACATATTTTTCAATCCCAATCCCACCCCTATCAGTTTTGATCTCGACCGTGCCTAAAATCTTATCAAGTTTTTTAGACCTAGACTCAAAATCAAATTTCACTTTACTTGAAATTTTCAATTTCACCTCAAGTTCACCTATCCTAGATTCAAGTACTCGTTTAGAATCCTCAAACTCTAAAAGCTCATTTTGCATAGTCTCCATCAACCCTCTAAGACTATCTCTCTCACCCTCAACATACTCAAGCTTCTCTTTTAAAATTTTTCCATGTGCCCTAAGTTCTTCAACTAAAAAATCATTATTTTTTATGGCACACTCTTTCAATTGAGCTTTCAATTTCAAATTTTCTTTCTTTGTTTTCAAAGTTTCAGCATAAAGTTCAATGTAAGCAGTTTGGAAGTCATGCTCATCTACACTTTCCTCCTCACTTTCATCCACACTCCCATCACTTTCACTATTATCACTAATCACACGGATGGGAAACTCTCGCCTAGAAGCATAAAAAACTTCTTCTTTCGAATCACAATCACTAAGGGTAGAAACATGAGAAATCGATTTATTCAATTTCTTCTTTAAATTTGTGGTACACTCATGTAACGTGTGACCAACACCCTCACAACAAGGAAACCTCTCAGATTCGTTTTCAACAGAAGATTTAAAACAAGAGTTTGTGCGAATTTTCCAAATTTTTTCAAAAATTTGACATCGAAGATCATCAAAACCATCAAAATCCATTTTTGTGCAAAATCAGAATCAAAACACAATAACTTAGTGAAACAGGCTCTGATACCAATTTGAAAACGTGAGTAGACAAATTGTATCAGAAAGTAAATCCTCGAAAAATCAGGATCACGTGATAAATTAGCGTAACCCACTCTGATACCAATTTGACGATGTGAGACGTCAAATTGTATCAGGAAAAAAACTTTAAAAATCAAGATCACTCGATAATTTAGAGTAACCCGCTCTGATACCAATTTCAGAGAGTAGCTACAACGGAAATATTGCGACTTCTCAAATAAAATCCAATTTTAATTATTCCCAAATTTTAGTTAAACCCTAAAACATGCTTCTAGATGATTTATCCAATAAAATAAAGTATGCAGAATAAAACAAACAGTTTCAGGAAAAATCCCCCAAAGGGGCAAAACCTTTTATTTTCATTTAAATATTGTAACATACAATTTCAGATTACAATGAAAATACAGTGACTAAGAATTACTCTCAGGTATCGGATTCTGTAGTCGGCGGCTGGAAATGTCCCTTTCCAGGAGGGCAGCAATGAATCCACACGCAACGAATCCACATGAACCTCAGTCCACTCAACAAAGGAAGAACCGCAACACTCCTCAATGACACGCAGCCATGAAACTTTGTAGAAACTCCCTCAACAATGACCCTCGGTTGCAAAGATCTCTCCACAAAGGTTTGAACAAACACAAGGTTGTGTTCTTGGGTTACCAAAAAGATTCACAAAGGTTTGGCAATTGTGTGAATCAAAACATGAGTCTTGGGACTCAAAAAATATGAAGACTAGAGGTATTTGGACTCTAAAAAACGTCTTCTAAAGTCTTGCAAAACAACTCCCCCGAAGTTGGTATTTATACGAAAAAAAATGAAGAGTCCCACCTTCTTAAAACTCTAAAATTCTATACAGCGTACAAAAAAAACAGCATTCTTTAAGGAATTTTCTTCATCTTCAAAAGGTCATAACTCCTTCACCGTAGCTCGGATTGAGGTGCCATTTTTTCCAGTATCTTCGCTGTGGTGAGCTCTTCAACTTTCTAGTTGACCAGACCTTCGAACTATGGATGTAAAATTACGAAAATGCCCTTGAACACTCCTATAGTGCCTTTTTTTCACTGTTTTGACTTCCCTTGCGTACCACATGCATTAAGTCCCTAAAATCTTGGACCGTGAAGTCGTTGAGGCAGATGTGGGATATATTAATGGAGATGTTGAATGCTTGATTCCGGGAATTCGGATAGAGGCCGTCATGTGAGATCGTGAGGTGACGTGCCAAATGTAGCGGCGTACGACATACATAAATGTAACATGTTGGACATGAGAAAAATGTCCTTACAATCTTATCACCCACAGATAGATGGACAGACAGAGCGTACTAATCAGATGTTGGAGGATATGCCACGCATGTGTGTTCTTGATTTTGGGGGAGGTTGGGAGCCACACCTTCCACTGGTAGAGTTTTCTTATAATAACTTGTATCAGTTCACGATTGACATGGCTCCATTTGAGGCTTTGTATGGTAGGCCTTGTCGTTCCCCAGCTTGTTGGCTCGAAGTGGGGGATAACAAGTTGCTAGGACCATAGGTGATTCAGGAGACCTCCGAGAGGATTGAGATGATCAGGAGTCGCATTCGGGTAGCCCAGTACAGGAAGAAGAGCTACGCCGATGCGAAACGGTTCTTCCGGGAGTTTAGTGTGGGGGACCAAGTGTTATTGCGTGTATCTCATATGAAGGGAGTGATGAGGTTCGGGAAGAAGGGGAAATTGGCTTCGAGGTACATGGGACCATTTCACATCATCGAAAGGATTGGGCCGGTTGCATACAGGTTGGGACTGCTAGAGCATTTACATCTCATTCTTGATGTATTCCACATCTCGTCGTTGAGACGATATCTTCGGGATGATATGGCCCATACTCACATCGCGATAGATGAGATAGATTTACAGCCTGATAGCTCTTACGAGGAGAGACCGGTGGCTATCCTAGACTTTAGCGAGAGGAGATTAAGGTCGAAGATAGTTCCACATGTGCGGGTCCAGTGGGAGCACCATAATGTCGAGGAATCCACTTGGGAGCGTGAGGCAGATATGCGCGAGAGATATCCAGACTTGTTCTTACCAGGTATGCCTTATTTTCCGAATTTCAGGACGAAATTCCGTTATTAGGGGGGAAGTATGTAATACCTCGTATTTTCAGGCTTTATTAATTTGGGGATTTATTAAATTTAATGTGAGGTAATTATTTAATAAAAATTCAGAAATTAATTATGTTATAATTATTAACGTGACGAGAGTTAGTAATTATATGAAATTTGTTGAATATTACTAGTGAACAAAGTAATATATTATATTGGTTATATTGAATGTCATGAGTGAATTAAATGACAATTTCGGAAATTTAAGTCGGGACATGCTCATGTCGCGTCGGGACTAAATTTTGATAAATAAAAAGTGAATATTTTGTAAGTTGTCCATATGGTCATTTTGAGTGCGCCAATGCATTCGTAAGGGTCGAGATAGTCAGAAAAGTGTACCCGGGGGTTTAGTTTGGGTCTAGGGGCATTTTTAGGCCTAATTAGTAACCCGGGAGGGCATTTTGGTCATTTTACATTTTTGGGTATTTAAACCCACGAAAATTAGAAGGGTTATATCAGATATTGAGGTTATCACCTAGGGTTAGAACACCCAAAACCTAGAACGGCCATTGGAGAAGAGAGGAGAGAGCTCTCAAGGGATTCCAAGGCTCAAAACTCAACGGTTTGCACCGCCGCCACCACCAACGTGTAGATCGTGAGACGGGGAATGCAACCACACCAAAATCAGTCGTAAAACAGACTTCTGAAAATCTCAGGCAAGTGTTTATCTTTCTTATTTAGTTGGTGCAATTTCCATATTAGTTTAGGAATAATTAGGGATGAATTATATGGAAGAAAACCAAATTGTGATTGGAATTTGCATGCAGTAAAGACTTAAACCTTATTCTGGAAATCTTTTGTAATGTAGAAGAATAATCCATGAAATTTGGGTGTAAATAAGAATGAAATTATAGGGTAAAACAGATTAGAACCATGATTTAGAGATTTTTAGTGTTCTTCAATTTTAAATGAATTTCGGTATGATTAATCCATGTTTAGTGACATAAATTGACATGCTTTACGTAGGATGTGTATCATATCATGTTAGGATGTTAGTAGTACAAGATTTTGGACGTTTGTGAATGTAAAACTTGAAATTTGATGAGAATAGGTGTTAGAACCCGTAACTGGAATTCTGTAGAAATCACAATACCAGCTTGATCGATCGATCGAGCCTAGAGCCTCAATCGATCGAAGGTTCGATCGATCGAGCCCCAAACCTCGATCGATCGAACCCTTCTGGCAGACTCCTATCTTCCCTTTTTAAATGAGTTAAATTCATTTGATCGTGAAATAATTCTTGGCTTCATTTGATCGTGAAATAATTCTTGGGCATTCTTAATAAAATGATTTGGGAGACATGGAGGACCAGTAGGGTATGTGAATAAATGTTGGGATCTTTAATATACGACGAGAATGGTATTTATGGGATAATTACTTTAGGGTTGATAAATTTATGTAGTAAAAGGTGAGGTGCGTTAGAGAGTTACGTTGGAACATAATAAGGACACATACTGAATTTTATACTTGGGAGGATAGGGTCCACGAGTGACACGTAATGAGTTAGAGAAACCCTTCGAGTTAAGGTTAGTGACGAAACCTTATAAGAAATACTTAATGTGAAAAGTAAGGATAAATATTGTAATTATGGGTTATGAGAGAAACCTATATTGATATGATAACAAGTGGTATATTTATATGGTTGTGTGTGCATATATTATATACGTGTGAAAACCATCCCGCGCTACTTGCCATCCCTGAGGTTACCGCGCTTGGACAATCTTATCTTGTGTTGCCTTATGGGGGAT
Source organism: Sambucus nigra (assembly GCA_949130495.1). Classification (NCBI taxonomy): domain Eukaryota; kingdom Viridiplantae; phylum Streptophyta; class Magnoliopsida; order Dipsacales; family Adoxaceae; genus Sambucus; species Sambucus nigra. Next base: position 319,146,048 of record OX422223.1, read on the forward strand.
ATTGATTCGTACCCTAGGAGATAGATATCCTTGGTACAGGCTATCGGATTGATAGTTCAGACGGTTCTAAGAGACTTGAGGGTATGTACTGACCTCTTAGAGACTTGGAATCTATGCTTCAACTCAATGTTGTTTTGTACGTGTTGATACAGTTCGAGAGTGATTCCGAACTTGTATTTCCCTTAGTGTGAGCGATACGGGGATCGAATAGCAGAGTATGCCCGCACCATAGTTTTATTTGGGGTGTCGTTATAATATATATATTGTACGAGTAGTTAATATATATATGAAATTATGAGATTTGGAACTGCCTACTGTGATTTGGTAAGTAGGACATAGTTGCTGGCTAAAATTGTAAATACTTGATTGAAAAGTATAATATGACACTGGGAAACTTCATAAATTAATGAAGCTAAAATGGGAGTTGTGCTACTATTTGGGACTATCCTTTTTAAACAATGTTATTGCTCGGTTTTGAAATCTTGCGAGTAATTTAAGATAAGCTAAATTGTTGGGAAGATTAGTGATAAAATGATAGGATAAACCGTTGGGAGGTTAGTGCGATAGGTGTGCACATTAGAAGAGAGGTAAGAATTTCTCAAGAGAGCATGGCACTAATATGTTGTTGCATTGGCCTGTATCAATTTAAATACTTGCTAAACGAATTTTAAATCATACACACTATCGCGCTCTGACCCGTTTCTTTTTCTCTCTCTCTCTCTCCTGTATATATATGTATGTATTATGGGTTCCCAGCCACAGGGGCGTCTTGCTTAGGACCCCTTGGAAGGAACACGTTGCAACTTAGGTGGGAGTTGCTGGTCTCTTGATTAGACGACTTCGTTCATTCGGATCCACTCTTAGTACTTTCATTTAGTTGGGCATGTGTAGCTCTTTCCATTATTCTGTTGTTATTGGACATTTGTATTTCAGTTATTTCTATTTCTGCTACTATGGGATTTATTCAGTATGGATATGTTACTTTAAATTTTACTTGTTGGGATGAGATTGTCGAATGTTTTATATTAATTGGATTATGTTTTAGAATTCATGTGGTGTAATTCTTACTTATTGAATGTTGTAAATAAATAAATATTTTTCTTAAAATAAAATATGGTAAATAATGAATGAAAATGGTTTTGACACTTAGCTTAATTAATTAGGGTGTTAAATTGGAAAAAATTATTTTTCGACAGTGATGCTGAGAATGAACCAACTGTTCACCTTGAATTAATTTAATAAAGGAGTGATCGCCCGATATTTAATTAGGCGGGGTGTCACAGGTGGTATCAGAGCATCAGGTTCTAGTGTCCATAGGATCTGTACGGCTTATTTTCACGTTTCAAATGCCTCCGAGACGTGCTCCGAAGGATAGGCGTGCCCAGGCTGAGCAGCCAGTAGCTCCGGCACAAGGCACTATGAATGCAAATGAATAAGCCGCCATTGTTGCTCAGGCGGTGAATGCCGCACTAGCGGTGGTTCAACAGGCTCCACCCCAGGTTCAGGTAGTGGCGCCAGTACCAGCACAACTCCCATCTGCATGGGAGAGGGTTCGGGATGCTTTTCAGAAAGCGCATCCCCCTGAGTTCTCTAGTAGCTCCGATATTGTCACAGTTAGCCAATGGAAGAAAGACATCCAGCGGCATCTCCATATGTATGAGTGCACTGACGTGAAAAAGCAGTTATTGGCTTCCTTTAAGCTGGTGGGGGCCGCATTGCAGTGGTGGGAGTCCACTACCACTTTGGAGGATAGGGACACGATCCCTATTCAGTCGTTCTGGGAGCAGTTTGACCGCAAGTACTTTCCAACTGCAGTGTAGACTGAGATGAGGCAAAAATTGCTGAATCTGAAGCACGAGAGTCTTACCATAGTGAAGTATGAGGAGGAGTTCACGAGACTTCTCACTATGATGAGGCACCTACTGAGATCAAGAAGATTATGTTGTTTGTCGACGGGTTAGCTTGGAGGATCCGTCAGCACCTTTTTGGGAATTTATCCCTGAGTACTTTCACTGATGTACTCAATGCCACGTTGCTACATTACTAGGATCATCGCTTCCATTTTCAGGGAAGCACGAGAGCAGGAGATTCAAGCCAACAGGGCAGGACCGGGGGTAATAGTGTCAGTGGGGCACCATCTCATGGACAGACTCGTCAGGACGACAGAGTTCCCATCAGGGGGACCCTGCTAAGCAATTCCGTTCAGGCGATTCCAGGCAGGGATTTGGGGGGTATAGGCAGGGCCAGCAGGGTCAGCCTAATCAGCAGGGCCAACAAGGCCAACATCGACAGCAGGGTCAGCAACAGGGCCAGCAGGGCCAACAGCATGCTGATCAGGGCGAACAGGGCCAGTAGCGGGGAGGTAATGGCCAGCAGGTCCGTGGTCAGAAGGGACAGAGGGGAGGAAACTTCAGAGGCCGATGTTTTGGGTGCGGTAAACATGGCCATAGACGTCAGGATTGTCCGGAGGGTGATAGGGCCGCACAGCAGCAGGGAGCCTGTAATGAGCCCCATACGCCACTTTTTCCTCCTGCCCTCCCTACTCCAGCCCAGGTGCCAGTCCTACCGACCGTTCTAGAAGCTCCAGTGCAGCAGGGGCGGTTACAGTATGGACGTGTATATAACGTCCACCAGGCAACAGCTCCACAGGCACCACCCGCGATTGAGGGTATGTTTCCTATCGATGGTACTATGGGTCGAGTTTTGTTTGATACGGGGGCAACGCATTGTTTTATAACTACACTTTTTGCAAAGGCCTTAGGGTTGTTCGCCACAGCAGAGAGCACAGTGACGTGTGTAGACTCACCACTAGGGAGTGCATCCCTTATTTTCTTTATATGCCGGGGAGTGGGGGTAGAGATTAGTAGCTTGGTATTACCTGCAGACATGTTAGTCTTAGACATGCATGAGCATGATGTGATTATTTGTATGGATTGGCTCGCATCTTATAGAGCCATGATTGATTGCTTCGGTGGGAGCATTGTTTTTGCCATTTCGGGGCAAGATATGTTTGTAGTGGCGATGCCTCGCCCAGAGGGAGGTTCGACCGCTCATTCGTATTACATAGAGGAGGATACCTCTAAGGAGGTTGTGATTCCCTTAGATTCGATCCCAGTTGTTCGGGAGTATTCCGATGTGTTTTAGGAGATACCAGGCCTACCCCCCAGTCGTGAGATAGACTTTGTCATAAATTTATTGCCAGATACGAGACCTATAGCACGCGCACCGTACCATATGGCTTTGGAAGAGATGCGAGAGCTACGAGATCAGATAGAGAAAATTTTAGGTCAGGGCTTCATTCACAGGAGTACCTCACCTTCGGGCGCTCCAGTCTTATTTGTGAAGAAAAGAGATGGTTCACTGAGGTTGTGTGTGGACTACCGGGAGTTGAACAAGGTCACGATACGGAATAAGTATCTGTTGCCTCGAATCGATGATCTGTTCGACCATTTGAGGGGAGCAACTTTCTTTTCGAAGATAGATCTGAGGTCGGGGTACCATCAGCTACGTATTAGATTGCAGGATGTTTCAAAGATTGCCTTCTTGACGAGATATGGGTCCTATGAGTTCAGGGTGATGCCATTCGGACTCACAAATGATCCAGCCATTTTCATGGACTTGATGAACCGAGTATTCATAGAGTTCTTGGATCAGTTTGTCATCGTCTTCATAGATGACATTTTGATATACTCACACTCCGAGGAGGAACATGCCAAGCACTTGAGACAGGTTCTTCAGACTCCACGAGAGCATCAGTTGTATGCTAAGTACGAGAAGTGTGGATTCTGGTTGGGAGAGGTATAGTTCTTGGGGCATGTTGTTTCTGAGTAGGGGATAGCAGTTGACCTGAGTAAAGTGTCAGCGGTGAGGGAGTGGGGACAGCCCATGAAACCGATGGAAGTGCATAGTTTCTTGGGGTTAGCTGGTTACTACAGGAGATTTATTCGGGGATTCTCCAAAATAGAGGGTCCACTGATGAATCCGACTCGCAAAGGGGTACCATATGTTTGGGATGATGCTTGTCAGTTGGCTTTCGACGAGCTGAAATACAAGCTTACTTCAGCACCAGTCCTTTCTTTACCAAAGCCGGGTGTGGAGTACCTGGTTTACACCGATGCGTCTTTACGGGGACTTGGGGGAGTACTTTAGTAGGAGGAGAAGGCCATAGCTTTTGCATCCCACATGATTAAGCTGCATGAGAAGAATTACCCCACCCACGACCTGGAGCTAGCAGCGGTCGTCTTTGCATCGAGGATACGGAGACACTATTTATTGGGGGAGAAATTCCATTTGTTCACAGACCACAAGTCATTGCAATACCTGTTAACTCAGCGAGAGCTGAATATGCGTCAGCGCAGATGACTAGAGTTTGTTAAGGACTACCGGTTCGATATACATTATCATCCGAGAAAGGCCAACGTAGTTGCTGATGCGTTGAGTCGTAGACCGATGGACGAGGTAGCGGACGTCTGGAAAGCAAAGTGGAAGGAGTTGGGTCACTAGGATGCAGTAGCCTGTTCTTTCATATCCGTTATGTCAGTCACACCCGAGATTGTTACGAGGGTGATACAGGCACATACCACAGACCCGTTTTGACGGGAGAAGATTGTGAGACTTCTAGCCGAGGGTGCTGAGTCCTATTCTGTTAGTTCTGATGGAGGTTTGTGGTTTAATGGGAGGTTGGTAGTTCCTGAAGGGGATGAACTACTTCATGCAGTGACAACCCAATCTCACGGGTCCCGGTTTGCGGTTCATCCTGGAGGGGATAAGATGTACCAGGATATGAGGATACAATACTGGTGGAGTGGGATAAAGATGGACATTGCTGAGTTCTTGTCCAAGTGTTCTACCTGCCAGCTGGTGAAGGTGGACCATCAGAAACCTTCAGGGTTGCTTCAGCCATTGGAAGTACCCGCGTGGAAGTGGGAGAGAATTTCCATGGATTTTATTATAGGGTTGCCTACATCATAGCGGGGCCATGACTCTATCTGGGTGATTGTAGACCGTTTGACCAAGGTGGCTCATTTTCTACCGGTGTGGACAGATTATACCACGGGTCAGTACGCTCAGCTGTTTATTGCCGAGATCGTCAGATTACACGGGGTGCCCCTGAATATTGTGTCAGATAGAGACAAGATTTTTGTGTCACACTTTTGGGAAAGCTTTCAGGAAGCTATGGGTACTGAGTTGAGATTGAGTTCATCTTATCACCCACAGATAGATGGATAGACAGTGCGTACTAATCAGATGTTGGAGGATATGCCACGCATGTATGTTCTTGATATTGGGGGAGGTTGGGAGCCACACCTTCCACTGCTAGAGTTTGCTTATAATAACTTGTATCAGTTCACGATTGACATGGCTCCATTTGAGGCTTTGTATGGTAGGCCTTGTCGTTCCCCAGCTTGTTGGCTCGAAGTGGGGGATAACAAGTTGCTAGGACCAGAGGTGATTCAGGATACCTCCGAGAGGATTGAGATGATCAGGAGTCGCATTCGGGTAGCCCAGGACAGGAAGAAGAGCTACGCCGATGCGAAACGGTTCTTCCGGGAGTTTAGTGTGGGGGACCACCTGTTATTGCGTGTATCTCCTATGGAGGGAGTGATGAGGTTCGGGAAGAAGGGGAAATTGGATCCGAGGTACATGGGACCATTTCACATCATCGAGAGGATTGGGCCGGTTGCATACAGGTTGGGACTGCCAGAGCATTTACATCTCATTCACGATGTATTCCACATCTCGTCGTTGAGACGATATCTTCGGGATGATATGGCCCATACTCACATCGCGATAGATGAGATAGATTTACAGCCTGATAGCTCTTACGAGGAGAGACCGGTGGCTATCCAAGACTTTAGCGAGAGGAGATTAAGGTCGAAGATAGTTCCAGTTGTGCGGGTCCAGTTGGAGCACCATAATGTGGAGGAATCCACTTGGGAGCACGAGGCAGATATGCGCGAGAGATATCCAGACTTGTTCTTGCCAAGTATGCCTTATTTTCCGAATTTCGGGACGAAATTCCGTTATTAGGGGGGAAGTATGTAATACCCCATATTTTCAGGCTTTATTAATTTGGGGATTTATTAAATTTAATGTGAGGTAATTATTTAATGAAAATTCATAAATTAATTATGTTATAATTATTAACGTGACGAGAGTTAGTAATTATATGAAATTTGTTGAATATTACTAGTGAACAAAGTAATATATTATATTGGTTATATTAAATGTCATGCGTGAATTAAATGACAATTGCGGAAATTTAAGTCGGGACGTGCTCGTGTCGCGTCGGGACTAAATTTTGATAAATAAATAGTGAATATTTTTTAAGTTGTCCGTATGGTCATTTTGAGTGCGCCAACGCATTCGGAAGGGTCGAGATAGTCAGAAAAGTGTACCCGGGGGTTTAGTTTGGGTCTCGGGGCATTTTTAGGGCTAATTAGTAACCCGGGAGGGCATTTTGGTCATTTTACATTTTTGGGTATTTAAACCCACGAAAATTAGAAGGGTTATATCAGATATTGAGGTTATCACCTAGGGTTAGAACACCCAAAACCTAGAACGGCCATTGGAGAAGAGAGGAGAGAGCTCTCAAGGGATTCCAAGGCTCAAAACTCAACGGTTTGCACCGCCGCCACCACCAACGTGTAGATCGTGAGACGGGGAATGCAACCACACCAAAATCAGTCGTAAAACAGACTTCTGAAAATCTCAGGCAAGTGTTTATCTTTCTTATTTAGTTGGTGCAATTTCCATATTAGTTTAGGAATAATTAGGGATGAATTATATGGAAGAAAACCAAATTGTGATTGGAATTTGCATGCAGTAAAGACTTAAACCTTATTCTGGAAATCTTTTGTAATGTAGAAGAATAATCCATGAAATTTGGGTGTAAATAAGAATGAAATTATAGGGTAAAACAGATTAGAACCATGATTTAGAGATTTTTAGTGTTCTTCAGTTTTAAATGAATTTCGGTATGATTAATCCATGTTTAGTGACATAAATTGACATGCTTTACGTAGGATGTGTATCATATCATGTTAGGATGTTAGTAGTACAAGATTTTGGACGTTTGTGAATGTAAAACTTGAAATTTGATGAGAATAGGTGTTAGAACCCGTAACTGGAATTCTGTAGAAATCACAATACCAGCTTGATCGATCGATCGAGCCTAGAGCCTCAATCGATCGAAGGTTCGATCGATCGAGCCCCAAACCTCGATCGATCGACCCCTTCTGGCAGACTCCTATCTTCCCTTTTTAAATGAGTTAAATTCATTTGATCGTGAAATAATTCTTGGGCATTCTTAATAAAATGATTTGGGAGACATGGAGGACCAGTAGGGTATGTGAATAAATGTTGGGATCTTTAATATACGATGAGAATGGTATTTATGGGATAATCACTTTAGGGTTGATAAATTTATGTAGTAAAAGGTGAGGTGCATAAGAGAGTTACATTGGAACATAATAAGGGCACCTACTGAATTTTATACTTGGGAGGATAGGGTCTACGAGTGCCACGTAATGAGTTAGAGAAACCCTTCGAGTTAAGGTTAGTGACGAACCCTTATAAAAAATACTTAATGTGAAAAGTAAGGATAAATATTGTAATTATGGGTGATGAGAGAAACCTATATTGATATGATAACAAGTGGTATATTTATATGGTTGTGTGTGCATATATTATATATGTGGGAAAACCATGCCCGCGCTACTTGCTATCCCTGAGGTTACCGCGCTTGGACGATCTTATCCTGTGTTGCCTTATGGGGGATATTGATTCGTACCTTAGGAGATAGATATCCTTGGTACAGGCTATCGAATTGATAGTTCAGACGGTCCTAAGAGACGTGAGGGTATGTACTGACCTCTTAGAGACTTGGAATCTATGCTTCGCCTCAATGTTGTTTTGTATGTGTTGATACAGTTCGAGAGTGATTCCGAACTTGTATTTCCCTTAGTGTGAGGGATACGGGGATCGAATAGCAGAGTATGCCCGCACCATAGTTTTATTTGGGGTGCCGTTATAATATATATATTGTACGAGTAGTTAATATATATATGAAATTATGAGATTTGGAACTGCATACTGTGATTTGGTAAGTAGGACATAGTTGATGGCTAAAATTGTAAATACTTGATTGAAAAGTATAATATGACACTGGGAAACTTTATAAATTAATGAAGCTAAAATGAGAGTTGTGCTACTATTTGGGACTATCCTTTTTAAACAATGTTATTGCTCGGTTTTGAAATCTTGCGAGTAATTTAAGATAAGCTAAATTGTTGGGAAGGTTAGTGATAAAATGATAGGATAAACTGTTGGGAGGTTAGTGCGATAGGTGTGCACATTAGAAGAGAGGTAAGAATTTCTCAAGAGAGCGTCGCACTAATATGTTGTTGCATTGGCCTGTATCAATTTAAATACTTGCTAAACGAATTTTATATCATACACACTATCGTGCTCTGACCCGTTTCTTTCTCTCTCTCTCTCTCTCTCTTGTATATATATGTATGTATTACAGATGCCCAGCCACAGGGGCGTCTTGCTTAGGACCCCTTGGAAGGAACGCGCTGCAACTTAGGTGGGAGTTGCAGGTCTCTTGATTAGATGACTTCGTTCATTCGGATCCACTCTTAGTACTTTCATTTAGTTGGGCATGTGTACCTCTTTCCATTATTCCGTTGTTATTGGACATTTGTATTTCAGTTATTTGTATTTATGCTACTATGGTATTTATTCAATATGGATATGTTACTTTAAATTTTACTTGTTGGGATGAGATTGTCGAATGTTTTATATTAATTGGATTATGTTGCAGAATTCATGTGGTGTAATTCTTACTTATTGAATGTTGTAAATAAATAAATATTTTTCTTTAAATAAAATATGGTAAATAATGAATGAAATTGGTTTTGACACTTAGCTTAATTAATTAGGGTGTTAAATTGGAAAAAAATATTTTTCGACAGTGATGCTGAGAATGAACCAACTGTTCACCTTGAATTAATTTAATAAAGGAGTGATCGCCCGGTATTTAATTAGGCGGGGTGTCTCAGTTCCATAGGAGCTTGAACATCGTGAGCCCATTGTTGAGCCTGTGGAAAATTGTTGGACCATTGCGGTCATGGCGGCGTTAACCACTTGAGCTATTATGTTTGCTACCTCCGCAGCGTTACGGTCCCTTGTGGTGATGGTGGAGAATCTACCTCCTCTTCTACAACACTATAACGTCTCTCTAGGCGACCCCTCTAGGCGATATTCGAGATGAAGAAACAATAGATTTAAAATACTACTTGAAACTATCTATCTCGCAGAAGATTGCAACCATAGACAACTACACAGTCCTAAAATTAGGCTCTATATCAAAACGCTACGGTAGAATGTGACAAATCCACATAGATCCTAAAGACTCTAGAACCTGATGCTCTGATACCATCTGTGACAACCCGAGATCCAAGATAAGGGGTGGTCAGCCCGATACTCAAACGTAAATGGAATCATGGATGGATATCATCCTCAGCATTAATAATATAAACTGAGTATACAGGAAAACCACCCAATAAATCAGAAAGCGGGTTGCCAAAAAGTGTAAACTTTTAAAAATGCAGTGATGAAAATTAAATTTAAACAACCCAATCTGATAAGAAAGTGGAATTCCACAAAAATATATATAATACAACTAAAACGAATGTATACAAATGGAACGAATAAGCTGTCGGTCCACAGCTGCATAGAACACCATACAACCATTTAATATCGTATGTAATACATTCATTAATCAAATACAAAAGTTTGGGCCACACGCCCAAATATAGGACCCGATCGAATCTAGAATACAAATGAAAGCGTCTACTACAATATCCTGTAATATCCCGCAAAATCTTACAGCTCGTCTAAAGCAAAGGAATGGGAACATCAAAACGGGCATCCTTGCGGTGGAGCACCTGAGCGGATACAATCATATAGACAACAAGAAAAGTAAACCGATCAGGGTCGGGTTCTATATGATCACCAGAAGAAATAAAAAGCATGATAGAAATGAACAGTTATGCATGAATAATAAGGATGATAAGCTTACATTACAATTTAACTAAATGATGAAATGAAATGGTGTCTACATAAAAGAAAGAAAAGTAAATAACTTAAATTTAAAACCTTTCCTCATAAATCCAATTACCATATCCTTCTTACATTCCTTAATAGGAATGAAACCATTTATTTGGTTTAAATCAAGAAGATATAATTTCCTTTCATTTATTAACCTCCATAGTTAATTATCTTTCCATTTTATTTTTCAATTCCTTAATAGGAATATCATAAATATCAAGTGCTCTTTATGGAACATAAATTTCAATCCCGTTCTCTTTATGGCACGTAACCATGGTCTTAATGGTATTTATCACACGCTCTTTGTGGCGTTTAACAACCATCAAGTCCCACTTGATGAAAATATAGTTATATTCATATACATATAACGATTCTAAGACCGCCCGTCCGGGTTTCCCCACTGTTCGCGCCCCTAAATGACCATCATCTTCCAGGGCTTATCATAAGACAACCTGGGATCCTACAACGCAAGACGTCGGGAAGCGGCCATGTGCCTGTAGGATAGTCAAGACCACACCCAGAATCTCCTACCCATCGCGTAAAATATATATATAACAAATGCTCACATGGCCTAGGACTATATGCACCCTGCATTCATTAGCCAGGGGGCATCACCATGCGCGCGAACTTCCCTTATGATGTCATTTAGAGAGTTGTGTAACATTAAATTAACATTTACATTTTTAATCTCATCATCATAATCAATATTCATTACCAATTTCCATTTCCATTAACCATGTGATTGGTTCTTTTTCTTTGAACCTAACATCGTTAAACAACGGGGTTCATTTTAGGTGAACCTATCATCTTTGAACACATTTGGGTTCATTTATGCGAACCTAATTACCATCGAATATCATCATTAATATTCCTCAAATTACAAGTCCCAACTAAATCTCCAAATGATCATTACGATCCTACAAATCTCCAAAGTTCGTATAACTTTGATAGGCCCTCAAGTCTCCAAGAATGGGCATTTAACTTCCTAACTTCAAAAAGTTTGAATAAAAGAAGAAATGCCTTAACATTTCTTTAAACACCCCGGGAAATAAACCCTAGATGACCCATTTCTAATCTAGGATGGCGACCAAACACAACTAATACTCTAGGACTCTATTTTTACTTCTTTCAAGAAGGTTCCTAGATCCTAAGCCTAAGGAAAAAGATCAAAATTAAAAAGGAAAAAATGACTCAAATTTGCAGGATCCGAATCGATTCTCCCCAAGGGCCGAATCGATTCGCCCTGAAAGTGAATCGGTTCGGGATACAAATCCAACATTCTGCATACTACCGAATTGATCCGGCCTTAACCCAAATTGATTCGGGTACACAGACCTGGGAAACTGCATCTTCGCGAATCAATTCGCCCTAGGGGCCGAATCGATTCGCCCCTACAAAATTGCCAAGAATGGCTATGGAGTTCTAAACTCCAAATTTCTCCGAAATCCAAAACCAACCAAACCAAGGTTATATAATGGAACTAAAACTCTATAAATACACCCAACTACCATTATTTGAAAAATTTATCATCCAAATCAATTTTCCAAGGGTTAATACCCTAACAATCCAAGAAAACCCTAACTAAACTAAATCATAACAATCCACAATTATCAATCCTAATTAATACACTTAAATCATATAATAGCAATTAGGTTACTTGCCTCAAGCTTGCACAAATCTGATTTGATGAAGAAGAAGCAACAATCCAAGCTTGAATGTCCAAATCTCTCTCTTTTCTCCCAAAATTCTCTTCCTCTCTCTACTCTCTCTAGGGCTCAATTGTATAAAATGGAAGAAAAGAAATGGGGTTGGGGACTTAAACGTGGCTTAAGTCTAAAAAGCCCGGCTTAAATGATCAATACGCGATATAATAAATCGCAACTACACATTTTAGCTATAACCAGTCAAAAGTGCCCAAAATACCAAAATGCAGTATGGCACTTATTTTGACTGTCTCGAACCTACCGGGACTAACTTCACCCTCCAATTTATCATTTATAAATTTATAACTCATTTTAAGTTCGGGTTTCATATTAAAATAAAATATCATTTTATTTCTTATGACACAATAATTCACCACATGAATATTTTTACCTAATCATCAGGTAATCATACAACATTTCAGTAAATATTAAACTTTTCAGATTAAATTAATATTTACTCAACATCCATCATTTTATAATTAATTACTACAGATCGTAAATAAATATAAAATATGCTATCAAACGTGAGGGTTGTTACAAAAATAATCATATGTTTATATTTAGTTTTTAAATTTTTTGCATTGGAATATATCTCTTGAATTATCTTTACTACATATTATCAATATAAAGTTAAATATATTTTTATGAAAATTATAAACTAAGAAAATTACAACTCATGTACTCCTATGTACTTTATTTTGGATACTTATATGTGTTGTTGTCCTTAAATGGGTATGTTGTTGGATGATTCTTTTTTGTAGGTTTAGGAACTTTTTTTGAAGTGATTATCGCTTAAGAGTTATCATCAATTGAATAACTTAAATTCATATGAGTTTTTATTTATATAAGTTTTCACTCTTTAAAAAAAACATCTATTTGTTCCTCAAAACCCACCACCACCATCCATGATCAATTTCTTCTAATTAAAAATACATTTGGGTTATTGTTTCTACGAAATGATATTTTTAGTTTTGTAGTTTTGTTCATGGACCGAGTGTGCATAATAATTTATTAATATTATGATCATATTAATACTTCATATTAATTATCTAAATATTATTATGGCTTAATACACATATAGAGACAATTATGTTTAACCATTTAAAAACATTTGATTTGGAATAAACTAACATCTGCATTCATTTTTTTACAATCACAATAGGTCTCCATATTTAAGTTTCCCATAATACATAACTTTATCTATATGTATATTTATTTAAAAATGATAAAAGAGATGTTCTGATAACAACTCATGATAAAAAAATAGATGTCATATTTATTCATACTATAATTTCAAATTTTTTCCAATTTAGTATATCATAATTTTTTAATTTTATTAAAATAAAATTAAGATTAAACATATTATAAGGCGCCCGCGCATTGTGCGGGTTACATACTAGTATAGATAGATACAATCGTAAATAGACTCTTTACAATCGTAAATAGACTCTTAAGGTGGGTTTAAGTTTAATATTGGAGTTAATGTTTTAAGATTGTAGTATTAATCCGAGTTTTGCTACGACTCACAAACGCGATGTATTTGATGTGACACACTGACGTAAAATTATTATATTAATCATATTATTTTTTAGTTTATGTAGTTTTAACATTTTGTTATATTTTCATGGGAAAATTTAATGGCATTTTATTCAATAAATGAGTGTGATGTGACTAAATAAATTAACATATTAAAAATGTTGTTCAAACATAATTAAGAAGATTGTATTTACATTAATAAAATAAGTCATATTTACATAAGACATTTCCTAATTGGTTATATCGAAAAAAAATTCTCTATAGGTCATACTTATACATGTAGTGTTATTCATTACTTGTTTACAAATAGGATCTATTGGAGCAAAATTTATTTTTCATGGGACTTCGTGGAGGAAAAAAACAACCGTAGGACATATTTGATCGCACACATAGTAAACGAGACCAATTTGTCAAAAAACACAATAAATAAATTAGGATCTCTCTCCACCACTTTTGCACTACCAATAATACTTCCCCCACTAACACACTACCAACACCATTTACCTCTGCCACCACCTACGACCACCTCATAAATCACACACATGTAATACCCCGTATTTTTATGGTTTTAAATTTTGGAATTTATTAAATTTAATTGAGATAAATTAATTTAATATTAATCCGAAAATTTGTTTTTTATATTTACTAGCATAACGAGAGTTAGTAATTATTGAAAATTTGTTGAATATTAATAAATGAGTAAAGAAATATATAAGATTGATTTAAATTGTCACGAGTGAATAAAATGGCAATTATGGAACTTTAAGTCGGGACGCGCCTGTGTCGTGTAAGGACTAAATTATTATTATAAAAGTGAATAAATTATAAGTCACACATATGGTCATTTAGAGTGCGCCAATGTGTCCGGAAGGGTCAAGATAATCAGAAAAGTGTACCCGGAGGTTTAGTTTGGGTCTCGGGGCATTTTTAATCCAAATTGGCATCCCGGGAGGGTATTATAGACATTTTATATTTTTGGGTAATTAAACCCATGAATTTTCTAAGGATACATCAGCCTTTAGGAGTTGTCTTTTAGGGTTAATAAACACAAAACCAAAGGAAGGCCATTAGAGAAGAAGGTGGAAAGCTTTCCAAGTAATCCAAGGCCAAGAACTCATCCGTTTGCACCGCAACCACCACCAAATCGTAAATCGCGCGACGAGGAACGCAACCATACATGTTTCGTCCAGAAATTAGAACCTTAAATTCTATGCAAGTATCTATTTTTCTTTATTTCTAATTAATATTTCAATCATGTTAGTCTAGGGTTGTTAAGAACATGTTTCATGGAAGAATTTAATACCTTTGAGACTTTAAATCACATGTTGTATATGAAGTAGATATATTCTGGACATCTCAATCACATGTAGAGGAATTACCATGAATTTGTATGGATTTAGAAGCAGGAAATCTGTAAAAGAATTTGAATAATGAAAATTAAAAGAAAAATTAGGGTTCTTGAAGATTATGTCAATTTTTCCCCATTAATTCATTATCTTTGATGAATTCAGACATATTTCACGTACGAAATCATGTAGTTAGGTATATAGTACAAGTAGTAATGTTGTTTGGGAGTTTGGGGATCGGTAATGGAGTTTTGGGTGAGGTTAGAGAGGAAAACCCATAACTTGACAATGGCAGAATTCGTCATAACTGCGTGATCGATCGATCGATCGACGATCAATCGATCGACCCCATTCCTTGATCGATCGATCCCTCCTGGAAAACTGCGTATTTTTTGTCTATTTGTTTAATCCGGTTAAAATGCGTAGGAACCCTTGATTATTATTGTTAGAGCATAATGGGTTATAAAGAGGACCAGTAGGGTCTAAGTAGACTCTGATGAGTAAAATTTAATATAGGATGTAATTATGGGTTAACGGGGAGTTATTCACACATAAGAAATCAAAGATCGAGACTCGTAAGGGAGTTAGACCAAAAGGTAAGTGATAGTATGCCTACCGAAATTAAACTTAGGGAGATAAAATACTTCGAGAGATGAGAAGTAAATATGAAATAAATTATAAATGAGAATAAAAGAGATGAATCCGTTATGCGAGACAATCGGGTAATATGTGCTAAGAACGGATAATTATAATTATGGTTCGTGGGCGTACCTAATTTAGAAAACGTGAATATTTATATATATGACTGTGTGATTGTGCATATGTTATTTATTTGTGTAAAAAGCATACACGAGCTACTTGATATCACGGACGTTTCCGCGTCGGGATAGTCTTATCTTGATTGGACCTTTATGGGGGATAATGACTCGTACCCTAAAAGATAGCATCCTTGATACAGGCTATCTGAGTGATAGTCAGATGGTCCTAAGAGACGTGAGGGTATATGATGACCTCTTAGTGACTGTGGACTATGCTTCGCCTCCATTTGTATGTGTTTTGTGTTAATACAGTTCGAGAGTAATTCTGAACTAGTATTTCCCTGAGTACGAGTGATACGGGGACTTGATAGCAGAGTATACGAGCACCATAGATTTTGTGTGGGGTTCCGTTAGTATATATATTATATGTGTGACTAATATATATACATAGATCTATATGGGAACTTTCTACTATGTGTAAAAGTAGTTAAGAAATGAATAAATACTCCAACTTTATTAAATGTGTTTGGAAATTTTGTATTAATGCTGATTATTCTAAGTAATGTAAGATATATGAGAGAGTTTAATATTCAGAAATTAATTGTCTTAGCCATAATAATTTCTCGGGATGAAACCTTTGTGACACCCCGACTAATTAAATATCAGGTAGCTACTCCTTTATTAAATTAATACAAAATGCCAAGTTGGTCCAGTTAATAGCATCAGTGTCGAAAACATTTTTATGATTACTAACCACCTAGTATTTAAAAAGTAAGTTGCCAAATTTTAAATTAAGTCAGATTAACATGCAATAAAAGAAATAATGGAAAAAAAACATAATCCATTCACCATAACGAAGTAATGGAATAACCAACAAATAATAATAAAAAATCCGGAGGAAACTCCTCACAATAATCCCACAACTGAAAATAATATGACAAGTCTAAATCCTGAATTAATTACATGCCAGAAGTCTGAATAACTGAAATAAATGAAATGTCTCTAAAAGAAATGGGCGACATGCCCTACAAGTGATAAATGCTGAATATATAGTCAAAATAGATGAAGCGTCTACAAGCAAAGTCCAGTAACTTTCACAAACAGCTACAACTCGTCACCTGAATGAGGATCCTAAGCATGGTGTCCTTGTGGCTGGGCACCTAAAATTGTTTTTTACAAAAATAGATTTCAAAGAAAATGGGTCAGAGCCCGAAAGTGGAAATCATTTCAAAAACAGCAAGGGTTTTAATAACATTAAAACATTAAATGCAAAATACATGTTAGGACGTGCACTCACTTGAAATTATCACCTCTCGACTACATGTGCACTCCTAACGTACTGTACCCATCTAAACAACATACATATCTAACCAAACTGTTATAAGTTCTACCCCTTACTACTCGTTTCCTATATTACATTCTTGCGTTATCAATTAAATAGAGGGTTTTACTTAAACTCATATTCTCAATTGGTAATACAATTCACTATCGGTTAACCCGTTATGATTGCTCAAAACATTACTATAACTATATTCACAATATCAACATGAAAGTTCCCATTAAATAAGTGTATATTATTCACGTCATAAATATACAATAGAAGCACCCCGAGACTAAGCTGCGGTGCACACATACTCTGCTATCCATCCCGGTACATCACGTACATAAGGATCACGTATTCCGAATCTCTCAGGAATCGTTCTCAGATAACAACATCACAAATAATGGAGGCGAACACAGTCACATCACATGGGTCACGCACATACCTGGGTTCCCACGATCAGCAGACTTATTAACATCCCAATAAGTCCTTCTTTGACCTATGTTCATCGAGGTACCAAACTAAATCCGAGCAACACAAGGATTAGAGGGCCCTAAGCTAACGTAAACCTCCCGTGATAGCAAGTATGGTAGGTATGTCATACACATAAAATCATATACATATACTAAGTATGCACACATCTTAGTAATCACCATAATATATTGGTGGTACACTTCCCATTCTCGCACCGACTACACAATTTATATGTTCCCGGTTAATATAATTATTTAGGCCATCAATAGTTCTCGCATCGTAATAGACACTCACGTCCTAATCCAAAATCTCCCGTTGGTTCGAACCACACTTCTACGTTTCACTCTTCATTACACCTCAAATGTCTCACATATATCAATTAATAATCAAGGTAAAGTTATCTCTACATATAATCAAGGTTACGGGACACTCGGGATCAAAACAGGCTAATAAGCCTAGACTGTCAACTCGTTAGAAGTCTCGTTCGAACGAGGCTGTTCGAACGAGAGTTCGTTCGAACGAAGTGGGCTTTCTAATGATATCTCGTTCGAACGAAAGGTATCGAACGAACTTCACCCTCGTTAGAAGTCAATGGTCAACTCGTTAGAAGCTCGTTCGAACGAGCTCGTTCGAACGACCTGGGCAGGTCTTCTAACGAGTGGCCAGATTCGAGCCCAGATTTTCTATTTTCGTTTTTCCAATTTCCTTCACTCTTAATCCCACATAAAAATTGTCCCAACATCATTTTAAGGTTCCTAATTCGTACTAAACATTCATAGGTCATAACTAAACGTTTATATAGGGCCAATTCATCCTAAACATCATCAAATCATCAAATCCCTTCATTTATCCCCAAATTACCTGAACATGAACCCTAATATTTATAAATCATCAATGGGCCTAATTAAATCCATTTTTTGTTTCATCCAAGATATTATTATCATAAGAATAATCACCTACATACAATTCTACATGCAATTCCTCATCAATATTCAAGATTCTAATTCAAAATTTAATGGGTTTTCATCCATCTCCCAAACAAATACAATTATAACAAATTCCTACGCATGGAAGAATCATTCTTGCAATTAATTGAAATTAAACCACTTGCCTTATGTGTATCTCTGATTTTGATGACGAATTGATGAGTTTCTCTCTCTCTCTCTCTCTGCAGGATTCTCCTCTCTCTACAAGCTCTTCTCTAATGGTGGCAATGGGGGCTAGGGTTTGTCTTAGGAACTTTTGGGGCTAATTCTAATAACCCCCGTAGCCCTCTAATCAGTTAATGGCTGGTAATGGGTTAGTGGGTCTTTTAATTTTCCATTAAAAACTCCTAAAATTCGTTAATCAAAAATCCCAAAATTCTAAAATTACCAAACTGCTCTTTTTGGTTGCCGGTATGGCCTAAAAATACCCCGGGACCCGAACCAAACCCTCCGCTAGTGTTTTCTGACTATTTCGACCCTTCCGGACGCGTTGGCGCACTCAAAATGACCATACGGTTAATAGAAATAATATTACCTTTTTAATTAACATAATTATATTCCCGACGCGACTGTCACTCGCGTCTCAACAAAATTTCCAAATTGCCGTATTTAAATCTCACGACACATTTCATAATTCAATATCCATATATAGCCATATATACACATTATATTCAAATACCAACTCACATATCGTTAGTATTTTATCCGGATTAATTTCCAATTAATTCACATTAATTCAATTAATCCCATAAATAAATATCACAAAAATATACGGGGTATTACATACTTCCCTCAAATAACTGAATTTCATCCCGAAATTTGGAACTAGAAAGTACCTGGTAAGAACAACTCTGGATAACGTTCGCGCATCTCATCCTCGCGCTCCCATGTGGACTCCTCGACATTATGATGTCGCCACTGAACACGCACTAACGGAACTATCTTTGACCGCAGTTTCTGCTCACTTCGGTCCAAAATAGCAATCGGCCCCTCCTCGTAAGAGCTATCAGGCTGGAGATCGATGTCCTCCAAGGCAATGTGAGAATGAGCCAAATCGTCTCTAAGATATTTCCTTAGCGAGGAAATATGGAACACATCGTGAATCCGATGCAAATGCTCTAGTAACCCAAGCCTATACGCAACCGGTCCAATCCGCTTAATAATAGGAAATGGTCCCACATATCTCGGTGCCAACTTCCCTTTCTTCCCGAAACGCATAATCCCCTTCATAGGAGATACTCTGAGCAAAACCTGGTCCCCCACTTGGAACTCCCTGAAGAACCTCTTCGCATCAGCATAGCTCTTCTGCCGATCCTGAGCTAACCGAATGCGACTCCGTATCAATTCTATCCTCACCGAAGTATCCTGAATCACTACCGCCCCAAGTAGTTTGTTGTCCCCCACCTCCAACCAACATGATGGGGAACGACAAGGTCTACCTTACAACGCCTCAAATGGAGCCATGCCAATAGTGAACTGGTAGGAGTTGTTGTAAGAAAACTCCACCAGTGGAAGATATTGCTCCCATACACCCCCGAAATCAATGATGCACATACGTAACATGTCCTCCAACATCGGGTTTGTACGCTCGGTCTGCCCATCGGTCTGGGGATGATAAGTCGTACTCAACCATAATTCCGTGCCCGTGGCCTCCTAGAAACTCTCCCAAAATCGTGAAACAAATATCTTGTCTCGGTCAGACACAATATTCAGGGGCACACCGTGAAGTCTCACTATCTCTGCAATAAAGAGCTGGGCATACTGTCCCGTAGTGTAGTCTGTCCTTACGGGTAGAAAATGAGCGACCTTGGACACCCTGTCCACAATCACCCAAATGGAGTCGTGTCCTCTCTGTGACATAGGCAACCCCGTGATAAAATCCAAGGATATGCTCTCCCACATCCACATCGGGACCTCCAATGGCTGTAGAAGTCCTGCCGATCTCTGATGATCCACTTTTACTAGCTGACAAGTGGCGCATTTTGAAACAAACACGGCAATATCTCTCTTCATGCCGCTCCACCAATACTGTCATCTCATGTCTTGGTACATTTTATCCCCACCGGGATGTACCGCGAACCGTGAGCCGTGCGACTCTGCCATCACCTCGTGCCATAATTCCTCCCCTTCCGGAACTACTAGTCTCCCGTTGAAGCGTAATCCTCCATCTGAGCTAACGGTATAGGACTCGGCTCCCTCTGCTAATAATCGAACTATCTGCTCCTAACAGAACGAGTCATTTGCCTGTGCCTTTATCACCTTCGTGACAATCTACGGTGTAACCGTCATCACAGACATGAACGATCGGTCCACTGCATCCTGGTGTCTCAACTCCTTCCACTTGGCCTTCCACACCCCTACCACCTCATCTACTGGCCTACGTCTCAACGCGTCTGCTACTACGTTAGCCTTCCCCGGGTGATACTGGATATCAAACTGATAGTCCTTTACAAACTCAAGCAACCTTCGCTGCCGCATATTCAACTCCTTCTGCGTGAATAGGTACTGTAGGGACTTGTGGTCCATGAACAATCGAAATTTTTCCCCCAAAAGGTAATGTCTCTAACTACGAAGGGCAAATACAACTGCCGCCAACTCCAAATCATGAGTGGGGTAATTCTCCTCCTGAGGCTTAAGCTTACGGGAAGCATAAGCTATGGCCTGACTCTCCTGCTGCAAGACACCTCCAAGTCCTTGTAAGGACGCATCGGTGTAGACTAGATACTCAACTATCGGTCTCGGCAATGCTAACACAGGTGCTGAGGTCAACTTATCCTTCAACTCATCAAATTCCAACTCACAGGCATCACTCCAGATGAATGGCACATCCTTACGAGTCAGATGTGTCAAAGGATCCGCTATCTTCGAAAATCCCCGAATAAACCTCCTGTAGTATCCTGCTAGGCCCAAGAAACTACGGATCTCCATTGGTGTCGTGGGCTGTCCCCACTCCCTCACCGCGGATACCTTCCCCGGATCAACAGATATCCCCCGGTCAGAAATAATGTGTCCCAAAAACTGGACCTCCTTCAGCCAAAATCCGCACTTCTCGTACTTTGCATACAGCTCGTTCTGATGTAGCGTCTGCAAAACTTGACTCAAATGCTCGGCGTGCTCCTCCTTTATCTGGGAGTAAACCATAATATCATTAATGAAGACAATGACAAACTGATCTAGGAAATCTCTGAACACCCTATTCATCAAGTCCATAAACACGGCTGGAGCATTGGTCAAACCAAAAGGCATAACTCGAAATTCGTAAGAACCATATCTCATTAAGAATGCAGTCTTTGAGACATCCTCTTCCCTGATACGCAATTGATGGTATCCCGACCGCAAATCAATCTTCGAGAAGAAAGAAGCTCCTCTCAACTGGTCGAATAGGTCATCGACTCGAGGCAACGGATACTTATTCCGTATCGTGACCTTGTTCAACTCTCGGTAGTCCACACATAATCTCGGTGAACCATCCCTCTTCTTCACAAACAACACAGGGGCATCCCACGGTGAAGTACTCCTCCGTGTAAACCCCTGACCCAATAACTGCTCAATCTGATCTCGTAGCTCTCACATCCCTGCAGGAGCCATACGGTACGGTGCGCGTGCTATAGGTCTCGTATCTGGCAATAAGTCTATGACAAAGTCTATCTATCGACTGGGGGGTAGGCCTGGTATCTCCTGAAACACATCGGAATACTCCCTGACAACTGGGATCGAATCTAAAGGAATCACAACCTCCTTAGAGGTATCCTCCTCTATGTAATACAAATGAGCGGTCGAGCCTCCCTCTGGGCGAGGCATCGCCACTACAAACATCTCTTTCCCCGGAATGGCAAAAATAATGCTCCCACTAAAGCAATCAATCATGGCTCTATAATCTGCGAGCCAATCCATACCAATAATCACATCGTGCACATGCATATCTAATACCAACATGTCTACAGGTAATACCAAACAACCAATCTCTAACCCCACTCCCCGGCATATAAAGAAAATAAGTGACCCACTCCCCAATGGTGAGTCTACACACGTCACTGTGCTCTCTGCAGTGGCTAACAACCCTAAGGCTTTCGCAAAATATGTAGCTATTAAACAATGTGTCACCCCCGTATCAAACAAAACCCGACCCTTAGTACCATGGATAGGAAATATACCCTCAATCGCGGGTGGTTCCTGTGGAGCTGCTGCCTGATGAACGTTATAGACACGTACATACTCTAACTGCCCCTGCTACACAGGAACTGCTGGAATGGCTGGTAGTGCTAGCACCTAGGCTGGAGCTGGGAGATCAGGTGGAAAAAGTGGCCTCTGTGGCTCATGTCGAGCACCCTGCTGCTGCTGCGGGGCCCTGCCCCTGTCAGGACAGTCCTGGCATTTATGGCTAGTCTTGCCACAAACGAAACATTTCCTCGGGAAGTTCACCCCTCTCTGTCCCTGCTGCCCCCGGCCCTGGTGGCCGTTACAGTTCCTCTACTGTCCCTGCTGAAACTGCTGTTGACCATTCTGACCCTGCTGGTTCTGATGGCCGTTCGGACCCTGATGGCCCTGCCGCAAAACCTCCCTGTCCGTGCCTAAAATTTCCTGACCTGAACCTCTTGTGATCCCCCTGCTGGGAACCCTGGTCACCCTCTCTCTGCCCCTGAACCGATTGTGCCCCACTGGCACCATTCCCTCTAGTCCTTCCCTGATGGCTGGACTCTCCCGATCGTTTGCCCTCAGCCATGTGAAAGCGATGATCCTGGCAGTGTAACAGTGCAGCGTTAACCACATCAGATTAAGTGGCTAACGAGAGGTTCCCTAACAAGTGCTGACGAATCCTCCATCTCAACCCGTCCGTAAATTTCTGTATCTTCTTCTCCTCTGTCAGTATCTCATCCGGAACAATATTCAGAAGATCAGTGAATTCGGCCTCATACTCAGCCACAGTCTTACCCTCCTACTAGAGGCTCATCAACTTCCTCCTCATCTCTGTGTGAACAACTGACGGAAAGTATTTGCGGTCGAACCGCACCCAAAACTCCTGGATAGTGAGAGTATATCTCTCCTCCACAGTGGTAATAGATTCCCACCACTGCAGTACAGACCCCACTAGCTTAAAGGTAGCTAGTATCTGCTTCTGGACATCGGTGCACTCATACATCCTCAGGTGCCGCTGAATGTCCTTCCTCCACTGACTCGAAACTACAACATCGGAGCTACCTGCGAACTCCAGAGGGTGTGCTTTCTGAAAAGCATTATGTACACGTTCACAAGCAGACGGGAATGCATGTGCCTGAACTGGCGCGGCTACTGGCGCCTGAGGTGGTGCCAGCTGAACTACTACTAGTGCGGCATTTACCGCCTGGGCCACAATGGCTGCAACCTCGGCGGCATTCATCGTGCCCTGAACTGGTGCGGGCTGTCGTTCTGGCGTTGCATCCCTAGGAATCCTTTGCGCACGTCGTGGAGGCATTCTGAAATAAGAATGAAGTTTATAAGTTCGCAGTTATAAACTCAAAATAGCTGAAGAACGTAGCATAAATAAAAGAGTACAACAGTCCTAAAATATAGGGCTTTATATCAAATAAATTCCTAAAATATAGGGCTCTATATCAAAGAAAGCTCAGCGGAAAACATAATAAGCCGTACATATCCTAAAGGACACTAGAACCTGATGCTCTGATACCACCTGTGACACCCCGACTAATTAAATAAAGGGTAGCTACTCCTTTATTAAATTAATACAAAATGCCAAGTTGGTCCAATTAATACCATCACTGTCGAAAATATTTTTATGATTACTAACCACCTAGTATTTAAAAAGTAATTTGCCAAATTTTAAATTAAGTCTGATTAACATGCAATAAAAGAAATAATGGAAAAACAACATAATCCATTCACCATAACGAAGTAATGGAATAACAAACAAATAATAATAAGAAATCCGGAGGAAACTCCTCGCAACAATCCCACAACTGAAAATAATATGACAAGTCTAAATCCTGAATTAATTACATGCCAGAAGTCTGAATAACTGAAATAAATGAAATGTCTCTAAAAGAAATGGGCGACATGCCCTACAACTGATAAATGCAGAATATAAAGTCAAAATAGATGAAGCGTCTACAAGCAAAGTCCTGTAACTTCCACAAACAGCTACAACTCGTCACCTGAATGAGGATCCTAAGCATGGTGTCCTTGTGGCTGGGCACCTAAAATGGTTTTTACAAAAATAGATTTGAAAGTAAATGGGTCAGAGCCCGAAAGTGGAAATCATTTTAAAAACAGCAGCTGTTTTAATAACATTAAAACATTAAATGAAAAATACATGTTAGGACGTGCACTCACTTGAAATTCTCACCTCTCGACTACATGTGCACTCCTAACGTACCGTACCCATCTAAATAACATACATATCTAACAAAACCGTAATAAGTTCTACCCCTTACTACTCATTTCCCATATTACATTCTAGCGTTATCAATTAAATAGAGGGTTTTACTTAAACTCAGATTCTCAATTGGTAATGCAATTCACTATCGGTTAACCCATTATGATTTCTCAAAACATTACCATAACTATATTCACAATATCAACATGAAAGTTCCAATTAAATAATTGTATATTATTCACGTCATAAATATACAATACAAGCACCCCGAGACTAAGCTGCAGTGCACACATACTCTGCTATCCATCCAGGTACATCACGTACATACGGATCACGTATTCCGAATCTCTCAGTAATCGTTCTCAGATAACAACATCATAAATAATGGAGGCGAACACAGTCACATCACATGGGTCACGCACATACCTGCGCTCCCAGGATCAGCAGACTTATTAACATCCCAATAAGTCCTTCTCTGACCTATGTCCATCGAGGTACCAATCTAAATCCGAGCAACACAAGGATTAGAGGGCCCTAAGCGAATGTAAACCTCCCGTGATAGCAAGTATGGTAGGTATGTCATACACATAAAATCATATACATATACTAAGTATGCACACATCTTAGTAATCACCATAATATATTGGTGGTACACTTCTCATTCTCGCACCGACATATAATGCTACACAATTTATATGTTCCCGGTTAATATAATTATTTAGGCCGTCAATAGTTCTCGCATCGTAATAGACACTCACGTCCTAATCCAAAATCTCCCGTTGGTTCGAACTACACTTCTAGGTTTCACTCTTCATTATACCTCAAATGTCTCACATATATCAATTAATCATCAAGGTAAAGTTATCTCTACATATAATCAAGGTTACGGGACACTCGGGATCAAAACAGGCTAAAAAGCCTAGACCGTCAACTCGTTAGAAGTCTCGTTCGAACGAGGTTGTTCGAACGAGAGTTCGTTCGAACGAAGTGGGCTTTCTAACGAGATCTCGTTCGAACGAACTTCATCCTCATTAGAAGTCAATGGTCAACTCGCTCGTTCGAACGAGCTCGTTCGAACGACCTGGGCAGGTCTTCTAACGAGTGGCCAGATTCGAACCCAGATTTTCTATTTTCGTTTTTCCGATTTCCTTCACTCTTAATCCCACATAAAAATCGTCCCAACATCATTTTAAGGTTCCTAATTCATACAAAACATTCATAGGTCATAACTAAACGTTTATATAGGGCCAATTCATCCTAAACATCATCAAATCATCAAATCCCTTCATTTATCCTCAAATTAAATGAACATGAACCCTAATATTTATAAATCATCAATGGGCCTAATTAAATCCGTTTTTGGTTTCATCAAAGATATTATTATCATAAGAATAATCACCTACATACAATTCTACATGCAATTCCTCATCAATATTCAAGATTCTAATTCCAAATTTAATGGGTTTTCATCCATCTCCTAAACAAATACAATTATAACAAATTCCTACGCATGGAAGAAGCATTCTATGCAATTAATTGAAATTAAACCACTTGCCTTATGTGTATCTCTGATTTTGATGACGAATTGATGAGTTTCTCTCTCTCTCTCTCTCTGCAGGATTCTCCTCTCTCTACAAGCTCTTCTCTAATGGTGGCAATGGGGGCTAGGGTTTGTCTTAGGAACTTTTGGGGCTAATTCTAATAACCCCCGTAGCCCTCTAATCAGTTAATGACTGGTAATGGGTTAGTGGGTCTTTTAATTTTCCATTTAAAACTCCTAAAATTCGTTAATCAAAAATCCCAAAATTCTAAAATTACCAAACTGCCCTTTTTGGTTGCCGGTATGGCCTAAAAATACCCCGGGACCCGAACCAAACCCCCGGCTAGTGTTTTCTGACTATTTCGACCTTTCCGGACGCGTTGGCGCACTCAAAACGACCATACAGTTAATAGAAATAAAATTCACTTTTTAATTAACATAATTATATTCCTGACGCGACTGTCACACGCGTCTCAACAAAATTTCCAAATTGCCGTATTTAAATCTCATGACAAATTTCATAATTCAATATCCATATATAGCCATATATACATATTATATTCAAATACCAACTCACAAATCGTTAGTATTTTATCCGGATTAATTTCCAATTAATTCACATTAATTCAATTAATCCCATAAATAAAAATCACAAAAATATACGGGGTATTACAACCTTATGGGAAAGTTAAGTTAAATAAACTTCCGAGATTAATTGTACGGTAGGCGTGCAAACTAGATGAGAGGTGAGGATTCTCAAGAGATTCTCGCATATTAACATGGTTGTTACATTAGCCGGTAAGCATTTTAAATACTTGATAAACTATTTTTAAACTGTTTTACACTCGGGCTCTAACCCGTTTCCTGTTATTTCTTTTCTCTTGTATATATATGTATATATTACAGGTTCCCAGCCACAGGGGCGTCATGCTTAGATTCTTTGGACTGGACGCGCTGCAGCTTATGTGGAGTTGCAGGCACTAGCTTAGACGACCTCTTTATTGATTCTACTCTTATTTTAGTTCTCCTTAGTTAGGGCATGTGTCACCCGTTTCCCTATTCAGTTTGGATTTGTCAGAGATTTATGTTCATTTATTTTCTGTATTCGGTACTGTCCGGGATTTAATTCTTGTCGGAATGATTTCATTTGTAGTTTTTAAACTTGGTATTGGTTTATCTGAATGGTTAAATTCTTGTGTGTTAATTTCCATCCTGAACATTATGCGATTCTTAAACTGTTAATTATTGAAAAGGTTTTCATAATGGAATTTAATAAAATAAAAATAAGGTTTAAATTGTTTTGACAGTTAGCTTAATTATTTAGGGTGTTTAAACTGGAGATTTTATTTTGTGACAGTGATGCTAAGAATGAACCAACCATTCACCTTGATTTGAATTTAATAAATGACTAATCACCCAGTATTTAATTAGGCGAAGTATCACAGGTGGTATCAGAGCATCAGGTTCTAGTGTCCTTTAGGATCTGTAAGGCCTATTTCACTTCCAGTTTTGTGTCTTTGATTTAGATCCACAATTTCAGGAATGTAGTATTCATCTTTATGCGTTGGGAATTTGTTCTTCTGCAATTTATTTATGTGAATGATGAACTCATTCAGATTATTTAAATTTTTAGATGGCTCGTCAAGAAGAACAAGCTAATGTCATTGGGAGAGTCAGAGAGCAAGGTCAGTTCACACCTCAGGTGTCTCTCGAAAGGGTATCAATCGCTGGATTAGCAGGTATTATGGCACAGGCAGTTGCCACTACGGTCTTACAGTACCAAGATCGTAGCATGCAGCTTATAGGAGGCAAAAGATATAGAGAGAATAGTTAATCTGACATGATTAGAATTAACAATTGTGCGAAGACACCAAAATCGCAACAACAAGCTCCTCAAGACTGTAAAAGCCACGAAGGTAACAAATTATGCATGGAAACCCAAAAGTGTCAGGGCCAACAAAGTTGGGGTCAGAGTGAAGTCACAAAGAGGTGTTTCAAATGTGGAATAAACAGTCATGAACGTCGAACTTGTCCGTATTAAACTGGAAAGGAACTCCGACTCGACCAGCGAAAACTTTCAGGACTCTGCTATAAGTGTGTACAAACGGATCACAAGTGGAAGGACTGTCCTCAACCAGATGTCATTTTGCATTAAGATGCTCAACTAGTCCAACAAGGCCAAGGAAAAAGTTTAACTGGGCAACCAGACCAAAATCAATAGAGCTATAAAATGAAACAGTTTAGAGGTATATGCTTCAATTGTGGCAGGATGGGTCATAGGAGGCAGGATTGCCCAGATAAGGGTAAAGTACCCCAGCAGCAGGGACATAAATAGTAAGAATGTGTGTACAACATCCAGCATACTAAAATTCAGAAGCCATCATCGACCATTGATGGTACGTTTCTTCTTCCTAGTATTTTAGGACACATTTTATTCAATACTGGGGCTTCATACCATTTCATAGATACTCACTTTGCATGGGCCATAGGATTTTTAGGCACTACAGAGAGTACGATGTCATGCGTAGACTCGTCATTGGGAAATGGTCCTTAATTTTCTTTATATGTCAGGGTGTAGGTGTATAGATTGGTAGTTTGATTTTACCTGCAGACATACTAGTTTTAGACATGCATGATAATGACGTCATTATTGGCATGGATTGGCTCACTGCATACAGAGCCATGGTAGATTATTTCGGTAGGAGTATTATATTTTCCATTTTGGGGAAGGAGATATTTTTGGTGGTGATGCCTTGCCCAGAGGAAGGATCTTCCACCCATTTGTATTATATAGAGGAGAATACCTCTAAGGAGATTGTGATTTCCCCTAGTTTCAATTCTAGCCGTTCGTGAGTTTTCCGATGTATTCCTGGAGATACCGTGCCTACCTCCAAGTGAGAGATAAATTTCATCATAGTCTTAATGTCGGGCACCTGACCAATAAAATGTGCCCCGTACCGTATGGCCCAATGGAGATGAGGCAGTTAAGGGATCAGATAGAGTAGTGGTTAGGCCAGGGCTTTATTTGTAGGAGCACCTCGCCTCAGGGCGCTCCGATGTTATCTGTGAAGAAAATAGATAGTTCACTGAGGTTATGCAAGGATTATCGGGAAACTAAACAAGGTCACAATACAAAATAAATATCCTTTACCCTAATCGATGACCTATTTAACTAACTGAGAGGAGAAACTTTCTTTTTGAAGATGGATTTGAGATCCGAATACCATTAGCTATGGATTAGGGAGCAGGATGAAGGAGTGTATGAATAATGTTATATACTTTATTGAGATTACTCGTTCTAGTGATGTGATATACGAGTATGATATTGTCTTGATTACAACTTTATAGAAATGGTTAGTACGATAGTAGGCAGTTATTGCAAGGCTATCGGAGTGGTTGCCTTAGTGCAACATGTTTTGTTCTGGCGAGGCCTCACCTGCGAGAGGGTTGGACTCGCACTTATTTTATCTATTTTAGAGACTTCAGAGGGGATAGGGGTCTTGAGATATTCGATCTCGGTGAGTGTAGGGACTTTGTTATTATGATTCAGAATGTATTGGGTTTATTGTTGAGTGAAAAGATTTAACTCATTATTATGTTTAGTGCTCAGGACTTGGTGATAGGAAGAGCGCATTGATATATCTATTATTTAAAGATCTGGCAGTTAAAAGTTATACCCATATCTTCAGGGACAAAATTTCAAGAGATTCGATCGTATATAACAAGGTTTATGGTATGTGATTTCCATCAATACTGAACGTTAGTGCAATTGGCAAAATGTTCTTTGTTAAGTGTAATTACGGGAGGGGAGGTAACTTTTCTTTCAATGAGATGGAATAAAGGGGTATTTTCTATAGACGGAGGGCCTAACAGATTTCGATAACCCACAATGCTAGGTAGTAGTGAATTGGGGGGTCCATATTTTGATTTCACTTTGCGAGACATTCCACACATGAAACTTAGTGTAAGGTTGGAAATAGGGAGATGTTTGATCATTTGTCCATGAGTTCGGTACCTCGGTCATTATAGGAGAAGGCAATTATATCTGTAAGTTGGTAGATGAATTATGATTTAAGGCCAGTGGAGCTGATTGTGGGGTAAAGAAGCATTGAATGTTTAATTTTACCACCGCGAGTTGAAGGGTGGAACAATGATAAGGGGATTTAAAAATTTCGATTTCTAAGGTTATTAAAAGTACCCAAGTGTTGTAACCACTCTTTGTGCACAAGGGAAATAAATAATTGGGTGTTATGTGTGAAGCGTATGTGATGTTTATGCTAGTATGCACGATTTATAGGGTGTGTGGGCATCCTGGTTAGCTGATGTTAAAATCATCCGAGTTGAAGGGACGTGGGACTAGAAGTGTGGAATAAATGTTTGTAGGAATAACATAACAAAGTGGAAGTGGTAGAGTGGATTAGGCGCCATGTGAAAGATGATAATTCCATATATATGTGTGCGATCAGAGTAGCACACCCGTATCTGGTTGGAAGGCTGTGGGAAGCCATTTAAAAAATGGGCATTCCTTGAGAAGGATAGAATTTATTTATATATAGAACACTCAGAGTGGAGTTGTAATTAGTCAAATGTTGAGAGCGTGTTGCGCGTACAAAGAATGATGATGATAGTAAGGTATAAAAGGCCCGGAAGTGCACATCGTGGAGAAAAGTGCACGGGTCGGAACTTATAGAATACGCAAAGGAAAGAAGGGTGATATTAAATGTCACTTAATGTGAGACATTACAAGTGAAAGTCGACGTTGAGCGGGACATGGTGAGTAGTCTCTGCGTGCACCGCTCATAGATAGAAATCGGTTGGGATAAGAGAATCAACCAGAGAATTTTGTGGCTACGGACGAATCCTATAATGGAAGAGGCCAGTAAAGTTGGAAAAGTGTTCATTCGAACATGTGGAACAAGTCATCCAAGAAAGAAGTGATTGACATTCCTTTGGGGTGATTTACAATGTTAGATAGTGTGCCCCAGCCTTCCTTTGAAATGAAAAATCACTCCGGCACGTGATCGTTCTCCTTAGGATGAGATTTTTGAATCCCCCTTCAATATGGAATTTTAGGAAGCAACGGGGATAACACTTCATGTTGAGCATGTTGTATCACCCATAATTCGAGGAGTAGGTGAGCAGTGATTAACCATTAGTAGAGCAGTGTGAAACTAAGTTTGGATTCATTGTGATCGATTCATTTCCACAAGGGTTATAGCTAGCAAATGGAGTATAGTACGGTAATTGGGGGAGTATATTAGCTGATGGTAGGGTTACGTGGGAGCACTCGTACCTATTTATTGTGAAAAAGATGCTTATTGATGTTTTGGTGTGGAAAAACCTAAACTTTTCTCACTCTTAATGTTAAGAGATGGGCGGATAATAAGAATTTTGGATTGGTCAAGTTAGTGTCTGACGACTATGGTGGAAATTACCATTGTTGTTTTAAGCGAATAAGAGTGGTCAAATGTTCGTATGGTTTCTCTTAGAATGGGAGTTTTGTGTTTAGATAAATCCGAGTAGTTGTCATGTAGTGAGGTGCGGCCTCCCAATGATAATGAAATAATGGGAATTAATAATGTATAGGTGTGTCTTATGAAAATTTTGTCGATTAGGAGCACCATGTGAAGTTTCTTTAATGAGAGCGTTACACAAGACCAATGTGAGGCGAGGGCTATAGTGATTATGTGCCTTAATATGTAGATAGTTTGTGTACTGAAAAAGGTATTCAATTTTTTTTTACCAGGTAGGCCTTATTTTCTAAATTTCGGGACGAAATTCCGTTATTAGGAGGGAAGTATGTAATACCCCGTATTTTTATGGCTTTTAAATTTAGGGATTTATTAAATTTAATTGAGATAAATTAATTTAATATTAATTCAAAATTTTATTTTATATATTTACTAGCATAATGAGTGTTAGTACTTATTGGAAATTTGTTGAATATTACTAGATGAGTAAAGTAATATATAAGATTGATTTAAATTGTTACGAGTGAATAAAATGGCAATTATGAAACTTTAAGTCGGGATGCGCCTGTGTCGTGTCAGGACTAAATTATTATTATAAAAGTGAATAGATTATAAGTCGCCCGTATGGTCGTTTTGAGGGCACCAATGTGTCCGAAAGGGTCAAGATAATCAGAAAAGTGTACCCGGGGGTTTAGTTTGGGTCTCGGGGCGTTTTTAATCCAAAATGGCATCCCGGGAGGGTATTATAGACATTTTATATCTTTTGATAATTAAACCCACGAATTTCTTAAGGATATATCAGCCTTTAGGAGTTATCTTTTAGGGTTAATAAACACAAAACCAAAGAACGACCATTAGAGAAGAAGGTGGAGAGCTTTCCAAGCAATCCAAGGCTATGAACTCTTCCGTTTGCACCGCCACCACCACCAAATCGTAAATCGCGCGATGAGGAATGCAAGCATACATTTTCTGTCCATAAATTAGAACCTTAAATTCCAGGAAAGTATCTATCTTGCTTTGTTTCTAGTTAATGTTTCAATCATATTAGTCTAGGATTGTTAAAAACATGTTTCATAATGGGTTATAAAGAGGACCAGTAGGGTCTAGGTAGACTCTGATGAGTAAAATTTAATGTAGGATGTAATTATGGGTTAACGGGGAGTTATTCACACATAAGAAATAAAAGATCGAGACTCGTAAGGCAGTTAGACTAGAAGGTAAGTTAGAGTATGCCTACTGAAATTAAACTTAGGGAGGTAGAACACTTTGAGAGATGAGAAGTAAATATGAAATAAATTATAAATGAGAATAAAAGAGACGGATCCGTTATGCGAGATAATCGGGTAATATGTGCTAAGAACGGATAATTGTAATTATGGGTCGTGGGCGTACCTAATTTAGAAAACGTGAATATTTATATATATGAGTGTATGATTGTGCATATATTATGTATTTGTGTAAAAATCATACCCGAGCTACTTGATATCACGGAGGTTTCCGCACCGGGACTGTCTGATCGCGATAGGACCTTTATGGGGGATAATGACTCGTACCCTAGATGAAAGTATCCTTGATATAGGCCATCTGAGCGATAGTCAGATGGTCATAAGAAACGTGAGGGTATGTGCTGACCTTTTAGTGACTGGGAACTATACTTCACCTCCATTTGTATGTGTTTTGAGTTAATACAGTTCGAGAGTAATTTCGAACTAGTATTTCCCTTAGTACGAGTGATACGGGGACTTGATAGCAGAGTATGCCATCACAATAGATTTTGTGTGGGGTGTCGTTAGTATATATATTATATGTATGACTAATATATATACGTATATCTATATGGGAATTTTCTATTGTGCGTAAAAGTAGTTAAGAAATGAATAAATACTCCAACTTTATTATAAGTGTTTGGAAATTTTGTATTAATGCTGATTATTCTAAGTAACGTAAGATATATGAGAGAGTTTAATTTTTAGAAATTAATTGTCTTAGCCATAGTATTTTCTCGGGATGAAACCTTATGGGAAAGTTAAGTTAAAATAAACTTCTGAGATTAATAGTACAGTATGCGTGCACACTAGATGAGAGGTGAGGATTCTCAAGAGAGTGTCGCATATTAACATGGTTGTTACATTAGCCGTTAAGCATTTTAAATACTTGCTAAACTATTTTTAAACTATTTTACACTCGGGCTCTGACCCGTTTCCTATTTTTTCTTTTCTCTTGTATATATATGTACATATTACAGGTGCCCAGCCACAAGGGCGTCATGCTTAGATTCTTTAGACCGGACGCGCTGCAGCTTATATGGGAGTTGCAGGGCCTAGCTTAGACGACCTCTTTGTTGATTCTACTCTTATTTTAGTTCTTATTAGTTAGGGCATGTGTCGCCCGTTTCCTTATTCAGTTTGGATTTGTCAGAGATTTGTGTTCATTTATTTTAAGTATTCGATACTCTTTGTGATTTAATGCTTATCAGGATGATTTCATTTGTAGTTTTAAACTTGGTATTGGTTTATCTGAATGGTTAAATTCTTGTGTGTTAATTGCCATCCTTAAAATTTATGCGATTCTTAAATTGTTAATTATTGAAAAGGTTTTCACAATGGAATTTAATAAAATAGAAATAAGGTTTAAATTTTTTTGACACTTAGCTTATATATTTAGGGTGTTTAAACTAGAGATTTTATTTTGCGACAGTGATGCTAAGAATGAACCAACCGTTCACCTTAATTTTAATTTAATAAAGGACTGATCACATGGTATTTAATTAGGCGGGGTGTCACAACACACACATTTTATATATGCACATGTAAATTGATTCACATTTTTACACACACGCACTCACGTAGAAAAAGAGAAAGACAGAGAGAGAGATTCATAAGTCATAAATCTATTACCCAATTCGAACATGAATCGTGTTTCTCCCGCATTAGTTGCGACCTAATAAAAGAAAATGTAGTTATTAAAATAAATGGAGATCGAGATAGAATGGTTTATGTGTAAATTATTTAAATCTCAACAGAAAAGTAACCAGAATAAAACTTGATCGAAATCACAAAAATCGATTTTGGCAATTAGAGCTAGGGTTTTGAGTTCATACTTTAATTTGGGGAAAAGAATAAATCCATGCTGCAATACACATTTAAGAGAAGGAAAATAAATTGAGGGTTCTGCTCGATTGATCTCCATCAAACCTCGAATCTATTGGTAATAAATTTCCCATTGTTATCGCAATACCCATGTTTAAATTTAGTTAGCATGAATTCGAAATTATTACTAGTTCATATTTGTGTGTTTTATTTTTTTCTTCATCGATGATTATTGATATCCCTTGTTGGGATTTGGTCAAGCTAGCTTATCCTGATCATTTTAAAAATAACTTTTCCATCATTTCTAATTCTAAAAAAATAATTTTAGTCTAATATCATCTCAAAAGTGATGTGTTACAAAATCTCATCTAAATAGCCAAACTTTAAAAGAGAGGGATTTTTGTATGTATCTGTTTGGGGTGTGCTAGATTTTGAAATCGTATGTACGACTCTTTTTGTTTCTTGGATTAATTTATATTTTGATTTAAAGTATGTTCATAAGTAGGTGGCATTTTGCATAAAAAAATATTTTAGTCATATGTCACTCAGCTACTAGAGAAGTTAACAATCACTCATTATTTTGTAAAGTAGTATTTTAATGGACGTGTAATGGTGAATTAAAATGTGACACCCCATAAAATTCATAAATAGATTGAAAGGTCTAAAATGAAAATCACGGGAATAAAAAATATGGTAAACAACTAAAATATGAACAAGTAACAAAACAAGATAATGCAATATTTTGTAATTATAAACCAACTCGGATGTCAATCACCATCAATATAACAATCTAAGTCTAATAGTAATATAATATGTTAGACATTTGACTAATGAATAAGCCATACAACATACAATCTTGATTTAAATACATTAAAGTAGGAAAAGATACGGTTAGGTTTTATTTTAAGGTATCGTATGCATTGTGTATTGTGCGATACCGATAACCATGTTTATAATGATCCAAAAGAAAGAGGATAATTAATAGTGACCATAATGGTTCCTTAGTTAAATAGGAATTTGTGGGATTATAATGTTCAAAACATGAACATTTGGATTATTTTGGGCAACATTGCATCAAAGCATAATTATGTGGTCGAAAAATAAGACCACCCAGAAGGATTGATATGTTCAAATGATCAAACATCCATTATTGCTACATTTCATAGATATATTGTATCCTCCTAATGTAAATATCATGGATGCCTCCTCTGGTTTCACCATATTTAGTGTTATGGTTTTTGTTTTTAGTTTTTCTAGTCCTATCTCCTAAAATTTATTAGGCTCCAATTCCATATTTTTTTAAAAATTGTACTAAGTCACATGACCACCCAAAACTGCCTATAACTACTCTATAACCGCCTCTCTTCACTTTCGCAGATAATGAAACTTGTCCCATAGTAATAATAATAGGACTAATAACTAAAAAAAAATAAATTTTTATGGTCTAGTCCCTTGACTAGACATTTTTGACATTTTAATCGGGTCAAACAAATTTTAAACTATTAAGTTCATATAAATACATTTTTCAGACATTTATTTATTTTATTATTATATACCTAATCAATGATTGGTAGATCCCCCACTGACTCATGGTCTTCTTTTATATTTTTACTTATGTTCAACCAAATATTCTTCTTCTTTCTTTACCTTCTCTCCAGGAAAGAATACATCAATTCTTTCGAAGAGGTGAATACATCACTCTTCCTTCCTTTTCCTTCTCTCCAAGAACCAAATACATAAATACATTTACCTCTTATAAGTTTTTTTCTATTTACCAGATAATACATTAATTTTAACCTACATTTACCTGTGTCATAATTCTATCATTTGTATGTTTATATTTTATCAAAATTTGTCTTGTATGTCGATCAGTTACAATAAAAGTGCATATATTTGTTTTCGATTGAATCAAATCATTGTAATTGTGTAATACATGTGCTAAAATAACTTCAATAGTGACTGGGTGATTTGATTGTGTGTTTTAAGAATGTGTTTTGTAAATTTATATGAATATGTTTTGATTATGTGTTTTAATGTATAAACATAAATGAATGAAATATTGTGTTTTGATTTTCTAACAAGTTGTGTATGTATATATTTTGATTGTGTGTTTCATATGTGCGTGTACTTAATGTTATAGTGTTTTGTCATAAAACATAATTTACACGCTCATAACAGAATTGTAGTAAAGTACACGGATAAACATATAAAGTACATGTGAAACTATACTAATTTATTCACATTATGCGTGTTGACATTATTTTGGCAATATTTTAAAGTGTGTGTACTTTGTTACTTAATTTCATGACTTAATAGACTTGTCATTTTTTTATTGGGCAAGTGTTTGTGGGTCCACACCAGTGGCATTAACTTGTCTTAACTATTAACAAAATAGTTTTCAATTTTTCATTTAATGCATGTCATAAGAATTACGAGGTGTTGTTATTTGGATAACATGACTTTCATTAAAATATTTGAAAACAACTCATTAGATTTCATATGAAATGAGTTGTGTAGTAGGTTTACAGATTTAAAAATTGGGACTTTTTCATTGAAGTACTCATTTGGTGATTAAAGTCGGTTCATTTTGGTTTGTGATAAAGATTTTCGCTGTATATTACGGTCTTAATGGATCTTCAAAGCCTATTTTATTTGGATATATGTATTTTATTCAAGAGCTTCAGCCTTAATAAAATTCACGAATGGGTTGAGTGCACTTATAAAATTCGCAAACGGGTTGATTTCACTTATACAGGTTGTGAGAGGGTTAATTGCAGTGATACATGATGAGAAAGGGTTGACTATATCATCAAACCCTGCAATTGATCTTAGTAGAGGTGTTGAAAATGATTTTTATATTGGAGGTGTGGACATAAGTACCTCAAAATTTTATATTTTCAATTATTAGAAGACATATATAAGCCATGCAGAGCAGTGTTTTAAAGGAGGTGTGTTAAGCTGAGGTTTAAGCTTGTTTATTTGAAGAATGCTAAAACTCAGGTGATTGGAGAGTGCTCTAACAGGACTATTGAGGATTGTATATGGGGAGTTCTTGTTTCATTATCTTAAATAAATGGTTACTTTATATGAGAAGTTTGAATAATAAGCATACTTATAAAGGTGTTTATTATAGTTCGTTAAGAAAAATGATGTATTCCAAGTTGGTTTCAACATGCTGGTAGATGAGCTTAGGGATAAACCATTGATGAGGCCAATTGATATCGTTGTGACAACCCGCTCACCAAAATAAGGGGTGGCCAGCCCAATACTCCAATATAACGGAATCATGGATGGAATCATTCTCAGCATCATAACAAAATATAGAGTATCCAGGATAACCACCCAATATTTCAGAAAACGGGTTGCCAAAAATTTTGATTTGAATGTAAATAAATGAAAACAAACAACCCGATTCCTGAAAGATAAGGGAAACCCCAAGACATATATATAAATAATACAACAAGAATACGATGAAGATACCGAATATGTAACCGGTCACTTAAACTGATACACCAATAATACACAAGTACAATAAGTTACTTATTACATTACATTAGACATTTACAAAAGCTTGGGCCTCTCGCCCGAATAACAGACTTGATCTTAACTAGAATGAAAATGAAAGCGTCTATACCAAATGTATACCGTAATACCCGCAATGCATCACGGCTCGTCGAAAACATCGGAGTAGGAATTTAAATCAGGCATCCTTGCGGCGGAGTACCTGAGCAGAGAAAAGAAGGATATGCAACAGGAAAATGTAACCGGTCAGGGCCCGGTTCTATATGATTACCAGATGAATAAAGAGTATGACAGTTATGTAATATGAACCGTGAAGAAAGAGAAATAAGAAGCTACCTATACAATTTTAATCATAAGCTAAGCAGGAATAAAATAAGCATCATTAAACTAAAGACTTCACCCAAGGTGCTAATTATTTTATATATCTTTTCCTTAGCAGGAAATATACTTGTAAACACAATATTTTGCTATTTAAGGCAATTATATTTCAATTTTACCCTTTGTAAAAATCCTTTCCTTATCAGGAAAATAATCATTTTCAAATGCTCTTTGTGGCATTTGTATGTGCTCTATGTGGCACTCCATCATGCTCTATATGGCATATCAAAATACATCAAGTCCCACTTGATTATGAACTGTTATACTATATATATATAACGTACTCTAAGACCGCCCGTCCGGGTTTCCCCACTGAGCGCGCCCCTAAATAACCATCATCTTCCAGGGCCTATCATAAGACAACCTGGGATCCTATCG
The DNA here is from genome assembly GCA_949130495.1 of Sambucus nigra. Taxonomy (NCBI): domain Eukaryota; kingdom Viridiplantae; phylum Streptophyta; class Magnoliopsida; order Dipsacales; family Adoxaceae; genus Sambucus; species Sambucus nigra. Next base: position 319,185,036 of record OX422223.1, read on the forward strand.
CAAACGTCGGGAAGCGGCCATGAGCCTGCGTGGTAGCCAAGACCACACCTGGAATCTCCCTACCCCCGCAGAAAAAATATACAACCATAAGCGCTCCCATGGCCTAGGACTATATCCACCCTGCATTCATTAGCCAGGGGGCTTCACCTATCGTGCGGACTTCCCTTAAGATGGTATTTAGAGAGGTGTGTAACATCCATTTTATTTATTATTTCAAAATCAAGTAAATCATTATTTACCGGTTTCATGATTAAGTAAATTATCATTTACTAGTATCAATACCATTTCCATTTATATGTTTCATTTTATTCGAAACCATTACTGTTTACTTCTAGTAATAGATAGAACTTATTATCCGGAGCCATACGATAACTATTATCAACACTACAACCTCAAAGGAGTAAATAAACTCTTCATTATCTCCAAGCATTCTAGGAGGTTATTTTAGAACCCCAAGGTTATCATCTTCCGAAGGAATGAAATGACTTTCAATTTATTCTCCAAACTCACCTTTATGGCGTTATTATGAACCACCAAGGTTAACATAGCTCAATGGAACTTTTAAAATCTCCCAACATTCTTTTGGGGTGGTAATATAAGCCATCAAAGCTAGTATAGCTTAATTAAGCTCCTAAGGTCTCCCGAACATAACACTACATCTCCTAGTTTTATAATAATAATTAACTAGAAGAAAGAATGCCTTATCATTAATAGGCCTAACCCCGAAAAATCCCCACATAACCCATTCCTAATGTAGGGTAGACCTCTAACTCATCTCACACTCTAGGACTCTAAGTTTACTTCATTCAAAAAGGTTCCTAGTCCCTATATTAAAGAAAAGGATTAAAATTGAGTTTTAAAAATTAACTCAAAAACAGCAGTAAAACGAATCGATTCGCCCAAGGGCCGAATCGATTCGCCCTAGCGAATCGATTCGCCCAGAAAGAGAATCGGTTCGGACAACTAAACCAACCTTCTGCAATTGACCGAATCGATTCGGCCTCAATCCCGAATCGATTCGGGTTATGCAGACCTGCCAATATCCTCTTAGCGAATCGATTCGCCCAAAGGGCCGAATCGATTCGGACCTGCAAATTTGCCAAAAATGGCTACGAAGGGTTATGAACCCTAATTTCTCCAAACCCCAAATCTCTTCCATCTTACACACAACCAACAATATTTATCTACCCAAAGTGTATCCTACACGATTTAAAACCATTTTAGTCCACAATTTCATCATCAAAACTAAGATTAGGGCTTAAATTCCATAAATTCCATTTTTGATCTCCAAATGAATTACATAAATATCATACAAATTATTCAACTTAAATCATATATTATCAAGTAGAAAACTTGCCTTGATGTAGGGAATATCAGATTTCTTTGAGTAGGAGCATCAATCCATCTTCAATCTTCATTTTCTCTTCTTTCTCCATTCTTTCTCTTCCTCTCTCTTTCTCTCCTTTTCTCTCTATGTTTTAAGACATAAAATGAGGGAATAAAATAAGAGGCAAGACCAAAAATTGGGGCTTAATCTAATTCTCCCAACTTAAATGGTTAATACCACATTAAAATGACTCGCAAATACGCATATAAGCTAAAACCAGGTAAAAGTGCCCGAAACACAAAAATACAATATGGCACTTATTTTGACTGTCTCACACCTTCCGAGACTAACTACACCCTCTAAAGTGGCATCCGGAAATTTTATAAATTATTTCGAGTTCCAAAATCATTTAAACTAAAAGGCCATATAAAATACATGACACTACAGACATGCAACCTGATGTTATTTACTTTCACATGCAGTAAATATGCATCAATCTAGTAAATATTAACTTTCAATTCATTAAATTAATATTTACTCCAGTCCCCACATTTTATATAATTACCTTATGCGGTAAAATTAGTATAAAATGAGCCTCCCAGAATCGAGGGTTGTTACATACTCCCCCCCTTAAGAGGGAATTTTGCCCCCAAAATTCGGGCGTACCCAAATCTGATAAGGTTATACTACTCTAAACTAGGATTCTACCATCCTAAACAAACTCCTCGTTATTGCGACGTCCCAAATGGACTCAGACTAAGGTCGACCCTATCGATCTCAGCCAATCATCTTTCGTTCTCTAGTCTAGCAGCACAAGGCGCTCTTCACTAACCATCGATTCTAGCTTCCTATGGAGGAACATGATGTCCACATGACTCGGCACAATTAGCCAAATCTTCAGAATTAAGTTACATCCCACCTCGGGGCATGCATACCGACTCTAAGTGGTTTAGCTTCAATGATACACAACTATCCCTCGTATCGACGTATCTCATCAAGGCGTATGGCTTAAAAGCCAAATATCTAAAGAAATGTTCCGAGACCATTCCAAGTCTATGGAACATATTACCCATTGGTTCCATCCAACGAGTTTTCGAATTACTCAACTGACCATGCTAGGACACTCACAATACCATGCCTTAGGAAATGATCCATAAGACCACTCCAAAACCTAATGGTTGCACGAAAATCTCCATCCATACCATCACTGCTCCCATCTGCTATGTATACTAAGGCGCACGTTCGTAATACGCCTTTCAGCATAAGCAAATTTCCTCCCTTTCATCCATCCACTTTAGGCTGGTAGGATATACGTCATTTCCATACGGTTCCCATTACTTCGCGGAAACTCTTGCTAAACCTTCGACACGAATATCTAGTCTCGGTCCACCCTATTATAATAGGCACCTCCCACAGTTCTACCATTCCCCATCGAGAATGGGGTATACTCTTCTACATGCAGTCCGTCCATAATGGGCGGAAAAGCAACGATTGGGTCGACGGTCACCAATTTCCTCAATTGGGATCATGACCATTTCGATGCCGGTAGTTCCATGCAAACGTCTATGAATACCCCTCTTCATTCCACCACTACTCTTCTTCGCACGAGTAGGTGAAATTGTCAATCACAGATCGAAATGCTCTCGCTATAGAGTCTTCTGAGTCATACTCACTCTACTTGGCCTTCCATGCCATAACCATTTTCTCTGACGAGTTCTCTACTCGACACGTCCACTAGCCCAATCGCATTTCCTTAGCGAATGAGAAAATATCCAATCACTAGTTCTTTTGAACTCCGAGCACCAACTCGATTTCTCCCACAACATATTGCAACAACTTGTTGCTTATGAGAAGGACCAAATTTCCTTCCCAGGAAGTAGTACCTTTATCTATTTAAGGTGATCACTACTACGATGAATCTTAATTCAAGCACGGGATATTACTTTCCACAAGTTTAAGCTTGTGCGACGCATAAACAGTGAGTCTATGCCCTAGTATTATTACTCCCCAATCCTGGCAGAACTTACTCATTAAACTCACTCTCGAGCTTACAATCATGGCTCAGGAGTGAGGATCCACCCGTCCTCATTAACTCCCCGGAAATGAAGTTACCAACGTAACAATATCTCTACGAAATGCCTCATATCCTTCGGCCGAACTTACCAAATCTTTCGAGACCCCATAAATCTCGTTCCTAGGGATCGAATCCCTATCTAGAGTTAACCCACGACTTATTCGTGGTCAACTCCTAACAACCATCCTAAACTAACACCACCTACCCTTAAGGTCTTACATCTTAAAAATCCTAAGGTCTATCTATATATCCTACCTAAATTGTAAGCATATAATACCAAAGACATCCATAGTGCCCAAGACCTTACTCAACTTCCAACATTCGCTCGGTTTCATGCGTGGGACGTCTCGCCGAAGCGAAATCCAGACAAGGAACCCTCCCATTACACTACTACCTCGCATTGTCGGTCATTAAGATGTGACGGTCTAAGACACATGATCGGGATCGGTACAATTCTACAAATAAGATTCTACTTCTAGATTTTACCTTAGCATTCTATACATGAAATAAGAGAAAGGAAATATGGCATCTCTCCACTCCCAACGTCGTTAAGGTTCACGCGTGGAGCGTCCCGCAAAAGCGGAATCCAAACAAGGAACCCCTCCTATGCATTACTACTTAACTTTGTTGGTCGTGGAGATAAGTCATAGCATCCACACACAATGCAAGTAAACAATAGGACACTCAAACCAAGTAACGCATATGACACGTATACATATAAAAATATCATCACTCGCTTCAAAACGAGTGAAGAAAAGATAGAACTTCCATACCACGGAAGTCATATAATTACACTTCTATAATAACGTAAATACTACTACAAGCTCAAAATACACACCCGAGTCTATTGTAGACACAATACTACTAAATCTTATTCTAAAGAACATACACTACCCACCTATAGGGTAGAATTCCCTCCACAATTCGTGCCAAGCACTCCGAGTCAATACTAATGGTTCTCAGACTCCATATTCGAGCCTTACACATACCAACATTATCTCCACCAACTCCCCAACCAGGCACTTTACTCTTGCCCTTGCTCTCCACTCAACGAAGCTTAAAATGAGTGGTTCTACACTCCACATCATAGCCGTTATTCCGACTCTGGCTAACAATAATTGCCCATGCAGTCCCTCTTACTTTCTCAGTAAAAGAGGACACGCTCTTGGCCTCCTCTTCCTCACTTTAATGAAACTTCCCCAGGTGGGTGTCCACCGATGGGGTTTCACGATTCTTACTCCATCAGAAGTGTTAACAACACCTATTTTGGAGCCTAACACTTCATGGTGTATGATCTCGTTTCTCTAACCGTACAATACCATATTCGCCATTGGTCTTTAACCGAACATTTTGTGAACATTCGAGAATCCACCTTCTCCCCAGTCCAGTTATCCCAGAGAAACTCGCCATTGCAAGTATCCACCGGGCTTCTCTATGGGCCAAACTTCTGGCACCCACGAATATAGTGACCACATTAACATCACCACAACACTTCTTCTATGGGTGAAGGATTTTCCTCCATTCTATTACAGGGCACTTCTCCACATCAATATAACATCGCTTGAATTCTCAAGTTTAGTACCACTTCCTACTTCTTGCGGTACTTGGGAAACTAAATCATCTGAAATTTGTAGTCGTAATAGCAAGGCAAGAAAGTGCTACAAAAAGGGAGCGGCCTCTAAAGCGGTCCTCATCCCCGACCACAACTTACAGTTCCCCACAAACCTTCCCATAACGCCCTTCTTCAATCGGCTTATTATTCTCACACAAATACGCAAATGATTTTATAGATTCTACCTCATGATAGAATAACGAAATCTCACCAGGCAAATCAACGATCTTAATCCTAAGGCTTTACATCAAATCAAGAGCAACGCTGAAAACTTAAGGCGTCCACACAGATTCCTAAAGACTCTAGAACCTGATGCTCTGATACCATCTGTGACAACCCGCTCACCAAAATAAGGGGTGGCCAGCCCAATACTCCAATATAACGGAATCATGGATGGAATCATTCTCAGCATCATAACAAAATATAGAGTATCCAGGATAACCACCCAATATTTCAGAAAACGGGTTGCCAAAAATTTTGATTTGAAAGTAAATAAATGAAAACAAATAACCCGATTCCTGAAAGATAAGGGAAACCCCAAGACATATATATAAATAATACAACAAGAATACGATGAAGAGACCGAATATGTAACCGGTCACTTAAACTGATACACCAATAATACACAAGTACAATAAGTTACTTATTACATTACATTAGACATTTACAAAATCTTGGGCCTCTCGCCCGAATAACAGACTTGATCTTAACTATAATGAAAATGAAAGCGTCTATACCAAATGTATCCCGGAATACCCGCAATGCATCACGGCTCGTCGAAAACGTCGGAGTAGGAATTTAAATCAGGCATCCTTGCGGCGGAGTACCTGAGCAGAGACAAGAAGGATATGCAACAGGAAAATGTAATCGGTCAGGGCCCGGTTCTATATGATTACCAGATGAATAAAGAGTATGACAGTTATGTAATATGAACCGTGAAGAAAGAGAAATAAGAAGCTACCTATACAATTTTAATCATAAGCTAAGAACGAATAAAATAAGCAGCATTAAACTAAAGACTTCACCCAAGGTGCTAATTATTTTATATATCTTTTCCTTAGCAGGAAATATACTTATAAACACAATATTTTGCTATTTAAGGCAATTATATTTCAATTTTACCCTTTGTAAAAATCCTTTCCTTATCAGGAAAATAATCATTTTCAAATGCTCTTTGTGGCATTTATATGTGCTCTATGTGGCACTCCATCATGCTCTATATGGCATATCAAAATACATCAAGTCCCACTTGATTATGAACTATTATACTATATATATATAACGTACTCTAAGACCGCCCGTCCGGGTTTCCCCACTGAGCGCGCCCCTAAATAACCATCATCTTCCAGGGCCTATCATAAGACAACCTGGGATCCTATCGCAAACGTCGGGAAGCGGCCATGAGCCTCTGTGGTAGCCAAGACCACACCTGGAATCTCCCTACCCCCGCAGAAAAAATATACAACCATAAGCGCTCCCATGGCCTAGGACTATATCCACCCTGCATTCATTAGCCAGGGGGCTTCACCTATCGTGCGGACTTCCCTTAAGATGGTATTTAGAGAGGTGTGTAACATCCATTTTATTTATTATTTCAAAATCAAGTAAATCATTATTTACCGGTTTCATGATTAAGTAAATTATCATTTACTAGTATCAATACCATTTCCATTTATATGTTTCATTTTATTCGAAACCATTACTGTTTACTTCTAGTAATAGATAGAACTTATTATCCGGAGCCATACGATAACTATTATCAACACTACAACCTCAAAGGAGTAAATAAACTCTTCATTATCTCCAAGCATACTAGGAGGTTATTTTAGAACCCCAAGGTTATCATCTTCCGAAGGAATGAAATGACTTTCAATTTATTCTCCAAACTCACCTTTATGGCGTTATTATGAACCACCAAGGTTAACATAGCTCAATGGAACTTTTAAAATCTCCCAACATTCTTTTGGGGTGGTAATATAAGCCATCAAAGCTAGTATAGCTTAATTAAGCTCCTAAGGTCTCCCGAACATAACACTACATCTCCTAGTTTTATAATAATAATTAACTAGAAGAAAGAATGCCTTATCATTAATAGGCCTAACCCCGAAAAATCCCCACATAACCCATTCCTAATGTAGGGTAGACCTCTAACTCATCTCACACTGTAGGACTCTAAGTTTACTTCATTCAAGAAGGTTCCTAGTCCCTATATTAAAGAAAAGGATTAAAATTGAGTTATAAAAATTAACTCAAAAACAGCAGGAAAACGAATCGATTCGCCCAAGGGCCGAATCGATTCGCCCAGAAAGCGAATCGGTTCGGACAACTAAACCAACCTTCTGCAATTGACCGAATCGATTCGGCCTCAATCCCGAATCGATTCGGGTTATGCAGACCTGCCAATATCCCCTTAGCGAATCGATTCGCCCAAAGGGCCGAATCGATTCGGACCTGCAAATTTGCCAAAAATGGCTACGAAGGGTTATGAACCCTAATTTCTCCAAACCCCAAATCTCTTCCATCTTACACACAACCAACAATATTTATCTACCCAAAGTGTATCCTACACGATTTAAAACCATTTTAGTCCACAATTTCATCATCAAAACTAAGATTAGGGCTTAAATTCCATAAATTCCATTTTTGATCTTCAAATGAATTTACATAAATATCATACAAATTATTCAACTTAAATCATATATTAGCAAGTAGAAAACTTGCCTTGATGTAGGGAATATCAGATTTCTTTGAGTAGGAGCATCAATCCATCTTCAATCTTCATTTTCTCTTCTTTCTCCATTCTTTCTCTTCCTCTCTCTTTCTCTCCTTTTCTCTCTATGTTTTAAGACATAAAATGAGGGAATGAAATAAGAGGCAAGACCAAAAATTGGGGCTTAATCTAATTCTCCCAACTTAAATGGTTAATACCACATTAAAATGACTCGCAAATACGCATATAAGCTAAAACCAGGTAAAAGTGCCCGAAACACAAAAATACAATATGGCACTTATTTTGACTGTCTCGCACCTTCCGAGACTAACTACACCCTCTAAACTGGCATCCAGAAATTTTATAAATTATTTCGAGTTCCAAAATCATTAAAACTAAAAGACCATATAAAATACATGACACTACAGACATGCAACCTGATGTTATTTACTTTCACATGCAGTAAATATGCATCAATCTAGTAAATATTAACTTTCAATTCATTAAATTAATATTTACTCCAGTCCCCGCATTTTATATAATTGCCTTATGCTGTAAAATTAGTATAAAATGAGCCTCCCAGAATCGAGGGTTGTTACAACCGTTAGAGATAAAAAGAAGAACTACAGTCTTGATATAGGCTATTATCATGAATGGCGTGGTTGTAATAACCCTCTCTTCCGATAGCCCATTTTATCCTTTTTACCATGTGTAGTAATTAGTTATTATCTGGTAAGATGCTGAGTAAATATTAATTTGATATGTCATGTCAATATTTACTAATATGTTGTGTAGTTACCTCGTGAGTAGATAAAACTTGCATGTGGTGATTTTAATGTCATAAAGATTTAAAATGACATTTTGGTTTATTATGGAACCGGAACTAAATTGAGTTATAAAACTTTCAAATGATAATTCGGTTAGTGCAGTTAGTCCCGGTAGGTGTTTGACAGTCAAAATAAGTGCCATATTGTATTTTGGCATTTTGGGGACTTTTGACTGGTTTTGGCTTGAATAGTGTAGTCGCGTATTAGTATATCGCGTATTAGCATTTTTAGTTGGGCTTTTAGACTTAAGCCCCGTTTTATTTTCCCCACCCCTATTCCCATTCTTCCATTTAATACATTTGAGCCCTAGAAAGAGTAGAGAGAGGAAGAGAACTTGGGAGAAAAAGTGAGAGTGGAGCTTGGATTGTTGCCTCCTTCTTCATCAAATCAGATTCTTACCTTGAGGCAAGTAATCTACTTGCAAATTTATGGTTTAAGTAGAATAAATTGCATTGGTATTTATGATTTAGAAATGTTAGGGTTTTTGTTGGATTTTTGGGTATTAACCCTTGGAAATGGATTTGGATGATAAACATGACAAATGGTGGTAGTTGGGTGTATTTTTTGGTGTACTAGTTCCATTGAATCAATTGGGTTTGGCTGGTTTGGGTTTGTTTAGAATTTTGGAGTTCAAGACTCCATAGCCATTCTTGGCATTTTCGCAGGGGCGAATCGATTCGGCCCCTTGGGCGAATCGATTCGCATAGATGCAGAATCCCAGGTCTGATTGTCCCAATCGATTCGGATTTAGACCGAATCGATTCGGCAATTGCAGAAACCAAATTTTATTGTCCGAACCGATTCGCTTTCAGAGCGAATCGATTCGGTTCCAGCAGATTTTGGGGGTCTTTTTCTTTTAATTTTCCTCCTTATTCTTTAGGATTAGGACTTAGGAAGCTTCTTTCATGAAGTAAACTTAGAGTCCTAGAGTAGCTATGGAGTTTGGTCGTTACCCTGGACTAGAAATGGGTTCATCTGGGGTTTGTTTCGGGGAGGTTTAAAGGAAATGCTAAGGCATTTCTTCTTTTATTCAAACTCTTAGAAGTTTGGAAGTTAGGTACCCTAACTTGGAGACTAGAAGGGCTTGTCAAGTTACATAGGCCTTGGAGATTTGTTGGATCATAATGATCAATTGGGGAGTTAATCGGGGATTGTAATTTGAGGAATAAATGATAAAATTTGATGGGAATTAGGTTCGCATAAAATGAACCCATAGGTGTTTAAAGATAATAGGTTCAATTTAGAATGGACCCCGTTGTTTAATGATATTAGGTTTAATAATAAAGAACCAATCACATGATTAATGGAAATGGATTTTTGGAAATAAAATGATGATAAACGTAAATATTAATTTACTGTTACACACCTCTCTAAATGACATCATAAGGGAAGTTCGCTCGTGAGGTGAAGCCCCCTGGCTAATGAATGTAGGGTGGATATAGTCCTAGGCCATGGGAGCGTTTATGGTTGTGTATTGTTTCTGCGGGGGTAGGGAGATTACGGGTGTGGTCTTGGCTACCACGCAGGCTCATGGCCGCTTCCCGACGTGTTCCGTTAGGTGCCCAGGTTGTCTTATGTTAGGCCCTGGAAGATGATGGTCATTTAGGGGCGCGCACAGCGGGGGAAACCCGGACTGGCGGTCTTAGATATCGTTATATGTATATGAATATAACTATATTTTCATCAAGTTGGACTTGATGGTTGTTAAATGCCATAATGAGCATATATATGTGCCAGGTAGAGCACGGGAATAATATATGTGCCATAAAGAGCACTCGATGTAAATGATATTCCTAATAAGGAATGGAAAGATAAAATGGGAAGTTTTAATTAATGAATAGAAATTATAACTCCTTGACTTAACCAAATATATGGTTTTATTCCTAATAAGGAATGTCTGAAGGAAATGGAAAATGTATTAATAAGAAAGGGTTTTAAATTAAAATGCTTTACCTTCTATCTTTGCTTGTAATTGTAGCTAGCATGTCATGTGATCATCCTCATTATTCATGTATAGCTGTTCATATCTATCATGCTTTTTATTCTTCTAGAAATCATATAGAACCCGGCCCTGACCGGTTTACTTTCTTGGTGTATATATATTATTGTATCCGCTCAGGTGCTCCACCGCAAGGACGCCCGACTTGACTTTCCAAGTTCCTTGCACCTTCGACGAGCTGTAAGTCTTTGCGGGTTATTACAGGATGTTGTATTAGACGCTTTCATTCTTGTTATTCTAGTTATGATCGGGTCTTGTCCCTCGGGCGTGTGCCCCAAACTATTGTATTTGATTAATGGTTGTACTATGTAAGATATTTTATATTATGTACGTTGTCTTATGTAGCTGTGGACCGACAGCTTATTCGGTCCATTTGTGTACCTTCGTTTTAGTTATATTATATGTTAATCTTTTGGAATTCCACTTGCTCGTCAGACTGGGTTGTTAGTTTAAATTCTCACAACCGCATTTTTAAAAATTTACACTTTTTGGCAGCCCGTTTTCTGATTTATTGGGTGGTTTTCCCGTATACTCAGTTTATATTGGTGATGCTGAGAATGATATCCATCCACGATCCCTGTTACGTTTGAGTATCGGGCTGGCCACCCCTTATCTCGGATTGCGGGTTGTCACAGATGGTATCAGAGCATCAGGTTCTAGAGTACTAGGATCTGTGTGGACTTGTCTCGTTCTACCGTAGCGTCCTTTGATGTAGAGCCTAATGTTAGGATTTCTTTGATGCTTATGTTTACGATCTTCTGCAAGATAGATTGTTTTAATTAGCATTCTAATACTATTGTTCTTCCATCTCAGATGTCATATAAGAGAGGTCGCCCGGCGAGACGTGTTAAGGTCGTAGAGAGGGAAGTAGGTCCTCCACCGCCACTACAAGGGACGGTTAATGTTGCGGATGTAGCAAGCATAGTGGCTGGAGCGGTTCATGCCGCCATGTCCGTAGTGATCCAACAATTGCCATGGGCCCCAGGTGTTCAAGCTCCTACGGGACTTACTCCGTGGGAAAGGGTTAGGGAGTCCTTTCTAAGGGGCAATCCCCCGGAATTCGAGGGAGGTGCGGATGTTATTAAAGCCAATCAATGGAAGAAAGACATGCAATGCCACCTTCGAATGATAGAATGCAGTGAGGATAAGAAACAAGTCCTTACCACCTTTAAGCTTGTCGGATCTGCGTTACACTGGTGGGAGACGATGACCACCCCAGAGCAAAGAGACACCATGTCAATCACTGAGTTCTGGACTTTGTTTGATCTTAAGTATTTTCCTCCCGCTGTTCAGAGGGAGATGAAGAGGAAGTTGCAAGATGTAGTGCAAGGGGAGAGGTCTGTAGCGGTGTATGAAGAGGAGTTCACCCGTTTAGCAAATTTTGTACCAGATGAGGTGACTCCGGAAGAGAGGAAGATCTCGAAGTTTATGGGAGGTCTAAACTGGGGAATCCGAAAACACTTATTGGGTAACCCAGCTTTCCAGACTTTTGGTGAGGTTATGAATGCAGCCTTACTCCATTGCCAGGAGCATCGAGTATATATGCAGGGTAGCAGGAAAGCCACTGAGATGAGGCAAGTAGGGAAACTTGGGGAGTTTATTGTGAGGGGCAATAATAGGCACGAACAAGGTGCTTTGCATCAGGCAGATCGGAGTGGCCCTGGAGATAGAGGTCATCCGGGCCAAGGCTCTTCTCAATTTCGAAATAACAAAGGTAGAGGTCAGGAGGAGATGAAGGGACGGTGCTTCCAATGTGGGGAGGCAGGTCATTACAATAAGGAGTGTCCTCAGATGATTGGGGATCAGTTTCCTCGGGCTCCGCAGCAGCCATGTGTTCTATTTCCACCTCCGGTCCCTATTATGGTTGTTCCTCCGCAGCAGGGGCAACTACAGTATGGGCGTGTTTGTCATGATCGGGAGGCGATGTTTCCTCCAGCCCTGCCAGCACCGCCCGTTATTAAGGGTAAGTTCTTTTTCTCAGAGATGCGCGAGTTATATGTTATTCGACGCAGGGGTTATGCGCTCTTTCGTTTTACGAGTTTTTCTCAGATTACAGATTTCATAATATCTGCTGAGAGTATTTTCATTAGTATTGAGTCCTATGCGAAATGGTTCGCTCTTTTCTTTTGTTGGTATGTAAATAGGAAGTTCTCTTATTAGATTGTGCTTGAGGCCGATTTACTCATCCTTAACATGGTCGAGTATGATGTGATATTGGTATGTGATTGCTATGCCTTATCTCCACGACCAACAAGTTGAGTGGTAGCGTATAGGAGGGGTTCCTTGTTTGGATTCCGCTTCTGCGGGACGCTCCACGCGCGAACCTTAACGACGTTGGGAGTGGGGATATACTAACTTTCCTTTCTTTTACCTTGTGTGTATTATGCTCTATCTCCATGATCAACTAGTTAAGTAGGCATGTGACGGAGGGGTTCCTTGTTTGGATTTCGCTTTGCGAGACACTCCGCCGCATGAACACTTAACGATGTTGTGAGTGAAGATATGCTATTCTTCCCTTTTATTTTATTTTATTTTGTTACTTTATGGTCGGAAGTGGGATTTGATAGTTTAGCCGAAGGTCACGTACTAGAGTGATTGATGGCTATTATAGTGCGACTTAGGAGCACTGTATATAGTTCTCTCCTCTGATGGATATGAGGGAGACCGAGGTACGAAGTCGAATTGAGACTTCGAGTTATGCCTTTAAATAGAAGGCTATTTATTGAGATGCATATGTATAGGGTATATAACCCTAGGGTTTCACGAAGGGTCAGCTTTGGATTGTTAATGTTCTTTCAATTAGTTAAATAGTTAGTGCATAGCTGTAGAATCTTTTGGTCTTGAACATGTGTCTTAGACCTGTACCCCTCGATGACTGACAACGCGAGGTAGTAGTGTAACGGGAGGGTTCCTTATTTGGATTTCGCTTCGGCGAGACATCCCACGCACGAAACTGAGCAATGTCGGAAGTTGAGAAAGGTCTTGGACACTAGGGATATACTTAGCATTAGGTGTGTACGACTTAGATAGGGTATAGGTAGATAGACTTTAGGATTGTTTAGGCGTAGGGCTTTTAGTATGGGACGTAAGTTTAGGAATGTTGTTGGGAGTTGACCATGAATAAGTCATGCGTAAACTCTAAGAGGGATTGGATTCATGTTATATGAAGTGGGAGGATTTCGAGAAGTTGGTGGTTAAGGCCGAAGGTGATGAGGCCTCTCGTAATGGAGTGTTACGGAGGTGATGAAAGGGTGAATTAACTCTTACCCCTGAGCCACGTGGTTAAGCTCGAAGGTAGATTCTATTAGCAAAGCTCTGTCATGACGGGGAGTGATGACACTGGACTGTCGATTTATTGTGGATGCACCTCACAAGTTTAAACTTGTAAGGAGTATTATCCCCTATTTAGATTGAAGTCCATCTTGAGGGTGGGGTGCGTTCCCTTAAGAAAATTTTGTTCCGAACGGGAGGGACTTAAGTTAAGCAGAGATGGAGAATCACGCAGTTCTAACATTTCGGTGCATCAAGGTAATGATGATCGTGCCAAGTTATATGTCGCTAGTACTATTGGCTGGGCATGAGAAGGTTGTTGTACTGAAACAAGACTTCCGTTTCTCATTCTTGGCAAGTTTCCAAGAAGCCATGGGAATTGAATTGTGGCAAATTACTTCTTATCATTTTCCACAGTTGACTAAACCAATAGAATAAACCATATGCCGAGGCATATACTCCTTACCTGCGAGCCTAACTTTAAGAGTAGTTGGGAGCAATGCTTTCCACTCGTTCAATTCGCCTATATAGAATTTGTGGTTGGGACGACGCTTTAGAAGAGGCCTTGTGTAGCAGGCTTTTTAGATCTCCCGCTTGTTGGTTAGAAGTGCGAGATGATGAGTTTCTCGTATAACCGAGACCGACAAAAGAGCTCATGCGATGCGAGAAGAAGGCATCTGGAGTTGAGGTCATTAGACCAAAGTTTGTGGTGAGCATCACCTGAGGAGGACGTTATGCGTTTTGAGGAGAAAGGAAGACTTGCACCGCATGACGTTGTACCTTTCCTAGAAATGTCGCGGTGGGTCCGGTAAACTATTTGCTCGCTTTATCGAAACATTTCGCGGCAAATTCATAATTTGTTCCTTGTCTCTCATGCAAGGGAGTACGAGAGATAGGACGGTGCCGTTAGGCACATTCCTTTCGAGGTAGATGCAACTCGACGGTTCTTATTAGATGTAGTCAGTTGCTATCTTGGAGCATAGAGTTACGTGGGTGTCGATGGTAGTACTTTGGGGTTGAGTTCTATGTAGTCAGCTTAGGTCAAGAAATCGACATCGGGGTGCGAGGATGACTTGCGGGAATAGTGTCCGCACCTCTCCTTGCGACGTGTATCCGAATTTTGGGGGCAAAATTCCCTCTTAAGGGGGGGAGTATGTAATAACCCTCTCTTCCGATAGCCCATTTTATCCTTTTTACCATGTGTAGTAATTAGTTATTATCTGGTAAGATGCTGAGTAAATATTAATTTGATATGTCAAGTCAATATTTACTAATATGTTGTGTAGTTACCTCGTGAGTAGATAAAACTTGCATGTGGTGATTTTAATGTCATAAAGATTTAAAATGACATTTTGGTTTATTATGGAACCAGAACTAAATTGAGTTATAAAACTTTCAAATGATAATTCGGTTAGTGCAGTTAGTCCCGGTAGGTGTTTGACAGTCAAAATAAGTGCCATATTGTATTTTGGCATTTTGGGGACTTTTGACTGGTTTTGGCTTGAATAGTGTAGTCGCGTATTAGTATATCGCGTATTAGCATTTTTAGTTGGGCTTTTAGACTTAAGCCCCGTTTTATTTTCCCCACCCCTATTCCCATTCTTCCATTTTATACATTTGAGCCCTAGAAAGAGTAGAGAGAGGAAGAGAACTTGGGAGAAAAAGTGAGAGTGGAGCTTGGATTGTTGCCTCCTTCTTCATCAAATCAGATTCTTACCTTGAGGCAAGTAATCTACTTGCAAATTTATGGTTTAAGTAGAATAAATTGCATTGGTATTTATGATTTAGAAATGTTAGGGTTTTTGTTGGATTTTTGGGTATTAACCCTTGGAAATGGATTTGGATGATAAACATGACAAATGGTGGTAGTTGGGTGTATTTTTTGGTGTACTAGTTCCATTGAATCAATTGGGTTTGGCTGGTTTGGGTTTGTTTAGAATTTTGGAGTTCAAGACTCCATAGCCATTCTTGGCATTTTCGCAGGGGCGAATCGATTCGGCCCCTTGGGCGAATCGATTCGCATAGATGCAGAATCCCAGGTCTGATTGTCCGAATCGATTCGGATTTAGACCGAATCGATTCGGCAATTGCAGAAACCAAATTTTATTGTCCGAACCAATTCGCTTTCAGAGCGAATTGATTCGCTTGGGCGAATCGATTCGGCCCCTAGGGCGAATCGATTCGGTTCCAGCAGATTTTGGGGGTCTTTTTCTTTTAATTTTCCTCCTTATTCTTTAGGATTAGGACTTAGGAAGCTTCTTTCATGAAGTAAACTTAGAGTCCTAGAGTAGCTATGGAGTTTGGTCGTTACCCTGGACTAGAAATGGGTTCATCTGGGGTTTGTTTCGGGGAGGTTTAAAGGAAATGCTAAGGCATTTCTTCTTTTATTCAAACTCTTAGAAGTTTGGAAGTTAGGTACCCTAACTTGGAGACTAGAAGGGCTTGTCAAGTTACATAGGCCTTGGAGATTTGTTGGATCATAATGATCAATTGGGGAGTTAATCGGGGATTGTAATTTGAGGAATAAATGATAAAATTTGATGGGAATTAGGTTCGCATAAAATGAACCCATAGGTGTTTAAAGATAATAGGTTCAATTTAGAATGGACCCCGTTGTTTAATGATATTAGGTTTAATAATAAAGAACCAATCACATGATTAATGGAAATGGATTTTTGGAAATAAAATGATGATAAACGTAAATATTAATTTACTGTTACACACCTCTCTAAATGACATCATAAGGGAAGTTCGCTCGTGAGGTGAAGCCCCCTGGCTAATGAATGCAGGGTGGATATAGTCCTAGGCCATGGGAGCGTTTATGGTTGTGTATTGTTTCTGTGTGGGTAGGGAGATTACGGGTGTGGTCTTGGCTACCACGCAGGCTCATGGCCGCTTCCCGACGTGTTCCGTTAGGTGCCCAGGTTGTCTTATGTTAGGCCCTGGAAGATGATGGTCATTTAGGGGCGCGCACAGCGGGGGAAACCCGGACTGGCGGTCTTAGATATCGTTATATGTATATGAATATAACTATATTTTCATCAAGTTGGACTTGATGGTTGTTAAATGCCACAAAGAGCATATATATGTGCCAGGTAGAGCACGGGAATAATATATGTGCCATAAAGAGCACTCGATGTAAATGATATTCCTAATAAGGAATGGAAAGATAAAATGGGAAGTTTTAATTAATGAATAGAAATTATAACTCCTTGACTTAACCAAATATATGGTTTTATTCCTAATAAGGAATGTCTGAAGGAAATGGAAAATGTATTAATAAGAAAGGGTTTTAAATTAAAATGCTTTACCTTCTATCTTTGCTTGTAATTGTAGCTAGCATGTCATGTGATCATCCTCATTATTCATGTATAGCTGTTCATATCTATCATGCTTTTTATTCTTCTAGAAATCATATAGAACCCGGCCCTGACCGGTTTACTTTCTTGGTGTATATATATTATTGTATCCGCTCAGGTGCTCCACCGCAAGGACGCCCGACTTGACTTTCCAAGTTCCTTGCACCTTCGACGAGCTGTAAGACTTTGCGGGTTATTACAGGATGTTGTATTAGACGCTTTCATTCTTGTTATTCTAGTTATGATCGGGTCTTGTCCCTCGGGCGTGTGGCCCAAACTATTGTATTTGATTAATGGTTGTACTATGTAAGATATTTTATATTATGTACGTTGTCTTATGTAGCTGTGGACCGACAGCTTATTCGGTCCATTTGTGTACCTTCGTTTTAGTTATGTTATATGTTAATCTTTTGGAATTCCACTTGCTCGTCAGACTGGGTTGTTAGTTTAAATTCTCACAACCGCATTTTTAAAATTTTACACTTTTTGGCAGCCCGTTTTCTGATTTATTGGGTGGTTTTTCCCGTATACTCAGTTTATATTGGTGATGCTGAGAATGATATCCATCCACGATCCCTGTTACGTTTGAGTATCGGGCTGGCTACCCCTTATCTCGGATTACGGGTTGTCACAGTGGTAAAGAGATATTTGTTGTTGAGTTATATGGTTATGAAAAGGTTTACTATGTGTTAATCAATGATTATAGATAATTTCTCTTGCAGTATAATTCAGGATAACATTTGATTCTTAATGTGGAATCGGAGAGTAAATTACTCAAAAGAATTTTTGTAATGTTTGGAGGATCCTTTAAGGGATTTTAGTAATGCAGGACTGTTTTGTGTCTTCATGGTGCCTTTTTTAAGAGCCGCTATTGTGGAACCATTTTATCATCAACCGCAAGGAATGGGAACAATGGTAAACTCATTTTAAATATACTATACTTTGCATGTAATTTAGTGTAATGCATATACATTTTGGTTTTCCTTGGGAAACTCCCAAAGTACGCGCATAATATTGTAAAGTAAACGTGAAGTCACATTTTGTTTAAAATATTATGCCTGGACTTTGAGATTCTGTGTTTTTTATTTGTAAATAATGTCAAGTACATGCATAATATTGTAAAGTATACATGAACTTATTTTTACACTATGTGTACTTTCTAATGTTATACATGTACTTTGGGATTCTTTGTCTATTCTTTGGAGAGAATGGAAAGTACACACATAAATCATAAGGTACAAAGGAATCTATGTGTACTTTATTATATAGTGTGTGTACTTTACATGGTTTAATCGATAAACTTAAACATTGAAACAATCTGCATGTACTAATGTTAGAATATATTTATTATTTTATATAGCCTACGTTTTGTATGGTCCCCGCCAGTGGTACCACTATTAGAGTACATTGTATATGGAACTATAATTTATTTGTTTATGACATAAATCATTATGTTTTCAGGCCTTTTTCATCTAGCGTATGTTATAGTTGATTCAAAGACGGATGATAATTGGATGTGGTTTGTCATTAATTTGCATGATGCAATATCTCATCAAGATCAAAACATAACATTTATATTCAATCGAAACAATAGTCTAAATGGTCGAATTGAAGCTATTTTTAAGGTCATCCCGATGTCAGCACATTCCTACCATATATATCATTTATAAGGAAATATATAGAAGAGAAGACGGAGGAATTGTGTGAACTTGTGAAAGAATATTATGAAATATTTTATGCATTATGCATATGTTGTAACAGTCGATGAATTTTACAAGAACATTTATTCCCTGAAGAAGGAAGGTAAAACTAGTGTTACATGTTTTCTTGATAGTTCACCTCCAGAGAATTGGTCTTGTGCATATTTACACAGAAAATGGTAAGGTGGAATGGCATTTATTGTTGCGGAATTATTCAGATATTGGATCTTAATGGAAAGACATTTAATGATAATGAATATGGTGGACAAACTGAGGGTCAAGATTATGAATTTCAATAGAAACAAACTTGTTGAATATGAAACATGAAAAAATGAGTTGTGTTCTATTTTTTAGAAGTTACTGACTGATAATTGGAGTAAAATTCGATATTGGAATATTAGTCGCTCAAGTCAACATGTATTGGAAGTTCATTCAGACGTGCGGGAGACTATTGACTTAAAAAAAGGAATTTGTTCTTGTAAGAGTTGGAAGATAAGATGTATTTCATGTTCTCATACTATTTTTGTTGTAATAGGATATGGATATGTATTTATGTGCATATTGGGGATTACTATAAGGTTTCTTTCTACAGATAATCATACTCATTACCAATAGTTCATCTTCCTTATTTGATGTCTCTTAACATTTCTATACATGTAAATCCAGACGTTCTTCCTCCAATGACAAATAGACCAATTGACAGGCCAAGAAACAAGAGAATAAAGTTTGTTAGTGAGGTCATGGTTAGGTAATTTACTTGCTTTTGGTATAATAATACGGGTCATTACAAGTCTACATGTACAAATTCCATTTGATTAAATTTATTATTATTCAATTCATTTATTGTAACATTAGTTATCAAAAAAATTATTGGAGAACCCAATTGAATTTAGAATCTAATTATATTATTGAGTGTTAATTTCTATTATTTTTGTTTGTGAATGGGATCTATGCAAAGTACACGCATGTGTTAAAAACACATAATTTTTTTTTTAATAATGTTCAAGTGTACTTTATATAATATTGCATGTACTTTAGATTTGTGTTAGTCATTTTGGACAGAATATAAAGTACGAGCAGAATTCAAGTAAGTATACATAGAACTTAGTCTAGATTATACATGTATTTTCAATAGATTAAATCATATATAGTGTTACTTGTCATTTTGTGTAGCCTACGTGTATTATGGTCCACGCTAGTGATAATATTATTAGTGTATAGATGTTTATGATCAAATTGATAAGACCCATATGAGAAAAAAATAAATTCTTTTATAATGAAGAAAAAATATACAAAAGGTATTGATAGAAAGGATAAAAAAAATCAAACATCAAAAATTTAATCATGAAAATTATTAAAACCCTTGATAGATTAAGGAAGATAGGCGATGAAATTCGAGTACACTCGAATTTTCTTCTCCTCCACATACACATACTAGAGGGAGTTAAGTTTGTCCTTTTTCTCCCTCAAATTTGTAAGATTCGTTATGACCTCATTTGTGAAGAAATACATGAGGTCTTCGTATGTTTGTGGAGGCGCCTCATCCTCTTTGAACAAGTCAAAAGGGATGGATGGGATTCCGGAGAAGCCTCCATTAATGTAGTGTGTAAAAGGATCAAATGTACCTTATGATTTCTGCATGTACTTTTCATTAATGTAGTGTGTAAAAGGATCATTATTTTTTAGCCTTCATATACTTTGTTATATACGGCATGTACTATGTTATATTATGTGTGTACTTTGAGATTATGTGTATGTTATTTGCAAATATTGCCAAGTACACACATAATATTATAAAGTATACGTGAATTTCTTTCTATTTTTTACATGTACTTTCTAATGTTATGTTTATACTTTGGGATTCTTGTTTTGTTCTTTGGACATAATGGAAAGTACATGCATAAATCATAAGGTACACGTGAATTTGTGTGTACTTTATTATATAACTTGTGTACTTTACATGGTTTTATCCATAAACTTAAACATCCAAACAATCTGTGTGTACTAATGTTAAATATGTTTATTAATTCATATAGCTTATAGGATTATGGTTCGCGCCAACGACACCACTTTAGAGCACATCTTATATGGAACTATAATGAAAAAAAAATAATTTACAAATATAGTATCTTGTTATAGAAATTTACAAACAATTTACCAAAAAAATTAGAATTTACAATTATTTTTTGTTGTACGAACCATCAGAAAATAAAATTTCATTAACTATATAAGCTCTCTATTGCAGCAATTTGCCATCTTGAAATGATTTTTTGAGCTCAATTCCTTTGCTAATTTGTTCTATATATAGAAGACCCCACAGTCAAAATTGAAAATAAAATAAACTAAATATATGAATTAGTATAATATGAATGAAATTTTTTAATATTTGTCATGATGAATTATGCATGTAATTATGCAAAAGTGTGTGTCCTTTATACATATAAATTTTTTGATTACTTATTGTATTGTTTTGGACATTTATGATTTGTGGTTAGTTGAAATTTGTGATCACAATTCAATAGACAATATATTGTTCTTCTTTCCTCTTTATTTAGGACATCTTCAAAAACTTATTTTTTGAAGGTTCTTTGAATTTGACTTAATTTATTTAATTTATGTGCTTCGGTATTCAATTTGTGCACTACTTCTTGGAAAACATCAAACTTTTAAGAGGAAAAAAAGTGAGTGTATATAAAACTAAAAAGTACATGTAATGTAACTAAGTTTAGGGTGTAACCATTATTTTGTCATCCTAAAAGAATGATGTGTTTTGTTTCTTATCATCTGGCCGGAGAGAATTCATATGGGAAACTTTGTTTTTTCTTTGTATATGGCTAACAATGTGAAATGTCTTTGTTCATGCCTTATTGGTATGAAGAAATTATCACACACGCCTAATAATTCAAGAAGGGGTTTGTATATATGCTCGTTTTTCCTCATCTCTTTATTTTGCCGAACGACATCCTGTTAAAAAGTATATATTTGTTAGTAAGAAATCAAATGGTAGGATTTATCTGATGGTGATGCACAAAGTTTTAAGTTTTATCTTCCTAACCCAGGAATATATTTTTCAAGTGTGTCGAGTGGAGAGACCGTCCTTTCTCATTTTATTCTCCATTATTTCACTAAAGGCAATAATTACCCATTTCACGCATTTAAAAAGGTAAGGATATAATTATGCAAATTTAATGAATGTCATATGTTTGAATTACATACTTGGTTTGATATTTCTTCGACTTTCAACAGTTCTTCAATATCTTCTAGCGCAACGAAGGTCTTCTCTCCCTGATAGAGAAATAACCTGCATTTTAAGACAAAGAATAATGTTAGAATAACAATTAAAATGTGTGTAATATATGACCATTATGCATGTATGCTATGGATGTTCTTCACTACAAGATGCATGTACTTTATAAAACTATGTGTTTACTTCATTAAAAAATGCGTGTACTTTATTTTAAAGTGTGTGTACTTTATAAAACCATGTATATACTTCGATATATAATGTGCTTACTTTATAAAAATATGCGTGTACTTAAATAATAAATACGTGTACTTTATTAAACTATGTATGTTTTTCATTACAAAATGCGGGTACTTTATAAAAATATTAGGATACATACTATATGGAACTATAATTTACAAAATAAACAAGAAGGGTAATATTCGTATACAAAAAAGAGTGCATTACATAGGAAAAACAAGTCCATTTCAACATAAACAAAACAATACACTTTATCCTTGTTCCACTGTTGTCTAATATTCGTCCAATTTTACTTTGGCAACGTCACTCAAGTACAACGTAGAAGGGTACATATAAAGGTCTAGGGGCTAGTTAAACCATTAATTGGATGTTGTGGTCATAGCTTGTTCGACCACAACGCTTGGTTTTGAAGTCTTGCTTTGCTTTGTTTGCCTTGTTTTTTATTCGGTTGCACATCAGCAGCTTCAATAGAAGCATTTTTATTCTTTTAGGTTGCCGTGACTAATTTTATTGCAGACCCTAGATATTCAAAATTAGTGAATTTATTTTATTTTCGGTCATCTCTTTTGTGTACTCGTTTGTAAATCGAATTTTAGAGTTGAATTTTTTTATAAGCAGTGTCCAATTTTTCTCTTTTAACTTTTTTTTCGAAACAATGGTCTTTAAATCCTGATTTTTCTTTATCATAATTTTATGAGATTTTTCTTGAAGAAAAAAAATTATGCTTAAATTTTGGATTATTTGATAAACATATTGTTAAAGTACATGCACGAAAACTCAAAGAACATGAAACAAATATCAAACTACATGGGAAACTGTGGGTTTAGTATATTCATAATGCATGTACTTTATAAAAATTGAAAACGAAGCGGAGATCTGATACCAATTTGTAATTGAAAAATAATCCAAGGGTGGTTCCAAACACAAAAAAGTTCAATATTTAAATTTTTTCCTATTTTAATGCTTGAACTAAATTTACCTACTTGAATTTTCCCCTATCAAACTTTTCTTGTGAAACCTTGATTTACCAAATTTTATCTTTTAACCCTAAACATGCATCTAGGTGGTAGACGATTAATCAAACACACAAGAACACGCCAATGTACGAGGAAACCACAAGGGAATAAAAAAACTTGAGCGATCCATCCAAACAATCACTATGATATGGTTTTACAAATAATAGATAGTAAACTTACAGGATGACTCATACCCCAAAAGTCTTAACCCTCTTCTATCTTCAACCACTCCTCCAAAGTTCAAGGTAAGATTCCACCTATGCAAGGTCCACACCACACGAGTTCACGTGTTCCTCGGTATCCACCGATGCAACCATAAACCCTATAGGATTCAGAACATGGAGTCCACCACTTCTTCACCGCAATCAGCATGTATGGAGTCCATCGCACGAAACAAGTTCTTAGAATGATGAAAGAAACAAATGAGGTTCCCAAAAAAGATCTCAAATTATATGAGTTATGAATCTTAGATCTTGTAAACAAAAGTATGAAACTTTTGGAGTTGGAGCTTTTGAGACAGGTCTGATTTTTATTTTCGTCAAAAGTTTGTCTCTCAAAATAAAAATAGAGTCTCAAAAACCTTTTATACAAAAACTAAGGTGGCGCGTCATTTGAACGATTTACTGATGTCATTCAAATGAGATAGATATCTCGTTTGAATGAGATTCAATTTTTTACTAATAACCTCAGCTAAACTTAAACAATAAGCTTAATTTGAAGCCTCATTTGAAACAGGGGTCGAACGACCTCGACATATCATTTGAACGAAATGGACATGTCATTTAAACGACATAAATGAAAAATTAAAGATTTTAAAAACTCCGCCTACAGGTATCTCATAAAATCTATTTACGAAGAAACTAAGTTCCAGTCAGTTTTAAAAATAGAACGCCATTATAAAATATTCTAAGAGCTCATAAAACCATATACATTCAAACCTGCAAGAACCTCGACATATGTCAAGACAAACGTGGAACGATAAACACGGTTTAGAATATGCACTTTTCGAAGCTTTGTCACTACGTCTTAATCAAACAATGTCATAGGCTCTTGGGATCACAAACTCAAAGTCTATCCTATGACTCAAATATTTCTCTGGAATTAAGATAATTACAAATAAATTGACTCCATTGGAAATTTGTCCTTACAAATCTCCCCCTTTGGATATTCCAAAACAAAAACAAAATAAAAATCATATGATCCAAAAAGCTCTCTAAAAAGACTCATTGCCCAACCCCAAAAAATGAAAAAAGTACAAACG
This sequence comes from Sambucus nigra, assembly GCA_949130495.1. Taxonomy (NCBI): domain Eukaryota; kingdom Viridiplantae; phylum Streptophyta; class Magnoliopsida; order Dipsacales; family Adoxaceae; genus Sambucus; species Sambucus nigra. The sequence goes on from OX422223.1 coordinate 319,209,675, forward strand.
CTTGATAGACATAAACATGAGTAGCTTTGCTATGCTTGAAAACTTTTCCACTCTAAGTTCAACTTTTAATACTGCACACTTAAACACACCTTCAAATGCAAAGAGAATATAATAAGTATAAATCAAGAAATGAATAAAAATATAACAACATCTAAATAATCTCAAACTAGGTAAGACGTCTCCCCCTACGATAAAGATATCCTAATCACGCAAAGGAAATATATCATTTTCCCCCTTTTTTGGTTCAGGAATAGGCAAAATAAGATTACACAAATAAATTTTTCACAAAACCGAATCTCCCCCTAAATATGTGATCATATTATATCAATACTAAGAAAATGGATATTGGAATAAATCATGCAATGGCGTAAGGTGTAACAAGCACGGAACATGGCAAATCAAGCACAAGTAATCCAAAGAAAATCAAGCAAGTAATAAATATGGACTAAATGTAAACCACAAAGACTCGAAACCTAGTACCATATACAATAAACGTACAATATATCAAATAAAATCCGACATACATATATAAGTATAAACTAGCACAAAACATGACACAAAACACATAAGCTTTACACACTAGTATAATATCGACGTGCCCAAATATGTGGAATGGATTGAAAGGTTGTGAACTTGTAATAAAAGAATTATAACCTAAACACTCAAATATGTTCAAGGATATCTACTTGACGGCAAAACTTTATCAAACTAATCTTTATCCCCAAGAGACAAATAAAGTTGAACTTAATGAACAAAACAAGTACAATTTACACAAGCCTAGAATATTAATGATTCTACAAATCAATAGCATCATGACAAAATGAGCATAACTAGGATTCATTGTAATTGTGCAAACCCATTGATAATTCCAACCAAACTCCCTCAAAATCGAAACGTGATCATATTTTTTGTTCTCTTCTATTCTTTTTATTGATCATATCAAAGTAAATTATTTTGGCCCCCTTTGGCATATTTTTCTTTTTATTTCCTTAACTTTTTTTCTTGGGCTCTTTTTAAATGGTGACTTTCATGACGAGTTCATTATAATCTCGCAGTCCTTTCCTGTTCACACTCATCATTTTATTCAATATTAAATAATTCCTCACGGGCAACGATTCTTACATGCACAAATACTCCATAGTCAAATAAACATGTAGACGACAAAATTAACAGGAGAATATCTCACCAAGATCAAATATATTTCATCAAGTTAAAATCCAATACGCTCGTTCATGTGTTGTGGAGGCATAAACAAAGTTGAATCCATAAAGCAAGTCTAGTTCGAAAGAATTCCATAAATATGGAGTATCTAAAGTCATAACCAAATGTCCTAACCATATGGAAATTGCGTAGTGAATTGAGTTAAATCACACCAATATGTCGCACCAAATGTGTAAAACTAATATACACAAGAATAAAAAATCTTTTTGTGTTTTTCAAAAAATATCTTTGACCCCAATACAAAATATTTTTATATTTTTTCAAAAAAATAAGAAACCAAAAATCTTTTTGTATTTTTCCAGTAAGACTCAAATAGAGGGAAAAATACAATTCAAAGAGATAAACATGTCATATCACTAGCAAAGATATATCATGAATCAAAATTAGCATATGACAAATATGATCAGGCAAGCAATCATCCATAAGAAATAGCATGTGAAGCATCATGTGCTAGCACGTGAGAATCAAACCATCTAACATTTAGCACCTCCAAAATAGATTTTCTAACCCAAACATGTATGTACCTAACTCGATGGGTTATGGGAACCGATGGGACACTATCGTTAAACTTCCTAGGACATCTTCCAAGATCATAACCAAAATGCCTAAGGTGACCTTTCCTACCAAAATGCAAACATGTGTAAACACGAAGAGGAATTGAACCTTCGAGTTGACCTTTTATAACATTCTTAGTTTTGGTTGACCCTCTAAAACAAACTTTGGTTTTGGCTTTAACATTCGAAGCATTATAACAAGATGAGCCAATACCATTACTAACAACACTAATCGAGTCTTTTAAATCATGTTTTAACTTTAAAATTTTAGAATCAAGCAAAGAATTAGACTTTTTCAATTTTAGGGATTCCTTCATATTTTCAATCATTCCTAGAAGGTTATCTCACTTTACCTCAATGCAAGCGAACTTATCCCTAAGATTCTTCTCTCGTGACGTAAACTGATCAATTAAAACACCATCCTTTTTGGAACAAACACAAATCCTAAAAAATTTTAAGTCCTCTAATTTTTTTTCTAAAAAAAGGGCTCTATTTTCACTCATTTATTTGGACACTTTCAAACATTTAAATTCATCATATAAAGCATCAAACTTCTCACGATTAATGTGATAATATTCAACCATATTTTAAAATGAGAATTTTGTTCTTCAAGAATTTCAATTCTGTTTGCAAACTTCAAATTTAAAAGATTTAATTCGTCAAAGCTAGGAGAATCCATCAAGAGACAAACAAAACAAGCCAAGACAGAAAAAACAAAAAACTACCCGAAAAGTAGGTAAATAGGATCAAACACAATAACTTAGTTCAACCTGCTCTGATACCACTTTGAAAATGCAGGGAAGCTCTGATACTAGTTTGTAAACGCAAAATAATCCAAGGGTGGTTCCAAACACACACAAGTTCATTATTTTAATTTTTTTTCCTATTTTAATGATTGATCTAAATTTATCCAATTAAACTTTGCACCTATCAAACTTTTCTTGTGAAAACCTGATTTACCAAATTTTATTTTTTAACCCTAAACATACATCTAGGTGATAGCAGATAAATCAAACACACAAGAACACACCGATGTACAAAGAAACCACAAAGAGAAAAAAACTCTGAAGACCCATCCATACAATCACTATGATACTATTTTATAAAGAATAGACAGATGTGACAACCCGCGATCCGAGATAAGGGGTGGCCATCCCGATACTCAAACGTAACAGGAATCATGGATGGATATCATTCTCAGCATCACAAAAATAAATCGAGTATACGGGAAAACCACCCAATAAATCAGAAAACGGGTTGCCAAAAAGTTTTGAAATTTAAAACCAGTTAAGAAATTTAAATTAAACAACCCAGTTTGACAAGCAAGTGGAATTCCAAAAGAGTATATATATAATACAACTAAAACGAATGTACACAAGAGGACCGGATAGGCTGTCGGTCCACAGCTACATACAAAGTATTACAACAGTTTAATATCTTACGTAATACATTCATTAATCAAATACAAAAGTTTGGGCCACACGCCCGAGTTAAGTTCCGATCATATCTAGAATACAAATATGAGAGCGTCTAATTCAAGGTCCTTTAATGATCCGCAAAATCTTACAGCTCGTCAAAAGCAAAGGGATGGAAATATCAAAACGGGCATCCTTACGGTGGAACACCTGAGCGGATACAATCATATACACAACAAGGAAAATGAACCACTCAGGTTCAGGTTTTATATGATCACGAGAAAAATAAAAAGAATGATAAGTATGAACAGCTATGCATGAATTACAAGGATGGTAATATGGCATGATAACTAGCATGTTAAACTTACATTAGAATTTAAGATATTTAACTTAATTATGAAATAAAATGTCATTTACATAAGAGAAATAAAAGTAAATAACTTTAATTTAAAACCATTGCTCATTAATCCAATTACCATATCCTTCATACATTTTTTACTAGGAATAAAACCATTTATTCGGTTTAATCAAGAAGATATAATTTCCCTACATTAGTTAAAACTTTCCATCATTTATCATCATTTACATTTTTATCTTTCCATTCCTTATCAGGAATATAATTTCTATCAAGTGCTCTTTATGGAAAAAATCTCAATCACATTCTCTTTATGGAACGTATCCATGCTCTTTATGGCATATATATCCATCAAGTCCCACTTGATGCAGAAGAGTTATATTCTCATACATATAACGATTCTAAGACCGCCCCTCCGATTTTCCCCATTGGGCGCGCCCCTAAATGACCACCATCTTCCAGGGCCTATCTATACAAGACAACCTAGGTACCTATCGCGATACGTCGAGAAGCGGCCATATGCCTGCGGGAGAGTCAATACCACACCCAGAATCTCCTCACCAGCGCAGAAAACATATAAAAACCCCGCATATGGCCTAGGACTTTATCCACCCTGCATTCATTAGCCAGGGGGCATCACCAAGCTCACGAACTTCGCTTATGATGTCATTTAGAGAGGTGTTTTTAAGTAAATTATCATTTACCAAGTTCATCTCATTATCATTGTCAACATTTATTACCAATTTCCATTTCCATTATCCATGTGTTTGGTTCTTTTTCTTCGAACCTATCAGTATTAAATAGTGTGGTTCATCTTATTCGAACCTATCATCTTAAAACAATTGGGTTCATTTTCATCTGAACCTATTCCCATCAAATATCATCATTAATATTCCTCAAATTACAAGTCCCGTCTTAGTCTCCAAATGATCATTATGAATCTATAATTACCAAAGTTCATATAACTTTGATAAGCCCCTAAGTCTCCAAGCATGGGCATTGAACTTCCTAACATCTAAAAGTTTGAATAAAAGAAGTAATGCTTTAACATTACTTTAAACCTCGCCGGAATAAACCCCAGATGACCCAATTCTAGTCTAGGGTGGCGACCAAACTCAACTACAACTCTAGGACTCTAAGTTCACTTCATTCAAGAAGGTTCCTAGGTCTTAAAAAAAGGTTTAAAATTTGAAAAGAAAAACAAAAGGAAAATGCAAGATTTCCGAATCGATTCGGCCTAGCCGAATCGATTTGGGTTTAGAGAAGAGAATCGATTCGGACTAGCCGAATCGATTCGGTCAGGAAAAATGACTTTCTTCATAAATGTAGAATCGATTCGAAAGAGACGAATTGATTCGCTCGACTTAGACCTGGAAATTGCCTCAAGGCGAATCGATTAGGCCAGGCCGAATCAATTCGGTTCTACAGATTTGCCAAGTTTTGGCGATGGAGTCTTGAACTCCAAATTTCCTTCCAACACAAAACCACCCAACCCAACCTCATTTAATTCAACTTATACATCATAAATGTATATAACTACCATCATCAACAATATTTATCATCCAAATGAACTTCTAAGGGTTTAATACGCAAAATTCTAATAAAACCTTAACTAGACTAAATCATAACAATCCACAACTATTTATGCTAATTATTCCACTTAAATCATAGAGTAGCAAGTAGATAACTTACCTTGATCTTGCCAATACAGATTTGATTTGGTGGAGGCAACAATCCAAGCTCCAATCTCTCTTTTTCTCCAATGTTCTCTTCCTCTCTCTTTCTCTCTAAGTTAACAATTTGGTCTTAAGAGGAATAGTAATTCTTAGCAAGAATAAATCCGGCCATTAGTCTAAAATTCCCAACTCTAATGGCTAATACGTGATAAAATGATACGTAACTACAAATTTAAGCCATAACCAGTCAAAAGTGCCCGAAATACCAAAATGCAATAAGACACTTATTTTGACTGTCTTGCACCTACCGGAACTAACTACACCCTAGAAATTATCATTTGGAAATTTTATAACTCATTTTATGTTCCAGTTTCATATTAAACCAAAATGTCATTTTATATCTTATGACATAATAGGTCACCACATGGATATTTTAACCCACTCATCAGGTAATCGTACAACATTTCAGTAAATATTAACCTATTTCATATTAAATTAATATTTACTCCACAATCCATCATTTATATAATAAATTACTACACATAGTAAATAAATATAAAATAGGTTGTCAAAAGTGAGGGTTGTTACATACTCCACCCTTATGAGGGAATTTTTCCCCCAAAATTCGAGCATACCTTGCAAGAAGAGATGCAGATACTTTTCCCGCATGTCATCCTCGCGCTCCCACGTCGACTTCTCGACACTATGTTGAGTACATTGCACCATAACCAAAGGTACTACTCGCGATATCAATCGCCACTCTCCCTGCTCTAAGGTAGCAATCGGTTGCTGCTCATTAGAATCATCGGGTTGCAAGTCAATATCTTCGAAAGTAATGTGCCTAAAGGCACCATCACATCTCTTGCACTTCCATACAGGAGAGACATGGAACACGTCATGCACTTGCTGCAAGTGCTTCGGTAAAGCAAGTTAATAAGTTACCGGATCGACCTTAACATTTATAGGAAAGGTCCAACGTAACGTGGTGCAATTTTTCCTTTCTTCCCAAAACGCTAATGCCCTTCATGGGAGACACTCGCCCCAACACTTGGTCCCCGACCTCCATCTCCACATGTCTTCTCCCGCATCGACATAACTCTTTTGTCGATCTTGGTTATACGAATGTGATTCCGAATGGGCTTGATCTTTGAAAAAGTATCCCGGATCATTTCAGGTTCAAGTAACTTATCATCTTGCACCTCAAACCAACAAGTGGGAGATCCACAAGGCCTACCATACAAGGTTTCATAAGGCGCCATCCCAACCGTGAATTGATACAAACCATCATAAGCACATTCAACTGATGGAAGACACTGTTCCCAAATACCCTTGAAGTCAGGCACGCACATAAGGAGTATATGCCCCAACATATAGTTTACCCTTTTGGTGTTGCCATCTGTTTAAGGATGGTAAGAAGTGCTTAACCTCAATTCTATTCCCATGGCTTCTTGGAAACTTTCCAAGAGTGGGAAACAAAAATCTTATTTCGATCGGAAATTGTAATCAAAGGCATCCCATGCAGTCCAACATCCTTTTCATGCTCGGCCACCAATACTGGCGGGGCATATCTTGACACATTCTGTCGTTACCCCGATGTACCGCAAACTTAGAACCGTGAGATTCCTCTATTATTGCCCTTCTTAAGTCCTTCTCATTCGGGATAATAAATCTCCCGTGGAAACGCACCCCACCCTTAAAGTCAATAGAGCACGATTATATTCCCTCGATCAGCAGCTTATATATGTGGTCTTAACAACTCTTGTCCCTCCTACCATTTCTTGCAACGACTTGTTCCACGCACAAAAGGCTAAATTTCTGCCCATGAAGTAGTACCTCCCTTCTTATACGGAGATCACCCCCACTACGAATTTTAATTCAAACATGGAATAATATTTCTCACAAGTTTAAGCTGAAGAGGTGCATAAACAATAGGTCTATGCTCCAGTATTATTACTCCCAATCCTGGCAGAGGCTTGTCAATTGAATCCACCCTCGAGCTTAGCAACATGGCTCAGGAGTGTGAGTCAATTCACCCTTTCGTTACCCATGTAACACTCTACTACGAGATGCCTCATCTCCTTCGGCCTTATCTACCAAACCTTTGGAAATCCCCCACTTCTCTTTACTAGGGAACAAATCTCTCTTAGAGTTAACACACTACCTATTCGTGGTCAACTCCCGACAGCCTTCCTAAACTAACGTCACATGCCCTAAAGGCCTGGTGAGCAAAAAATCCTAAAATCTACATACCTATATCCTATCTAAGTAGTGTACACCTAATACTAAGTATATCCCTAGTGCCCAAGACCTTTCTGAACTTCCGACATTTGCTCGGTTTCATGCGTGGGACGTCTCGCCGAAGAGAAATCAAAACAAGGAACCCTCCCGTTACACCACTACCTCCCGTTATCGGGCATTAAGATATAAAGGTTTAAGACACATGTTCGGGACCGAAAATATTCTAACTCTCAACCCTACTAATAAGATTCTACTTGTATAACTTACAATTATTTAAATAGTTGAAGATTTTAACAAATCAGATATTCACTTTTCGTAAAGTCTTACAATTATTTTCCTCACAATATATATACATCTTTTAAAATAGCCTCATTATCAAGGCATAACCCGAAGTCTTAATTCGACTTTGTATCCTAGTCTCCCTCGCACCGTTCAGAGGAGAGAAGTATATACAGTGCTTATATTTCGCACTTTAGTAGCCCTTAATCACTCTTCTACGTGATTTTCAGCTAAACCTTTCAACCCACCTCTTAACAAACAAAATAAAATAAAATAAAATGAAATGAACTAAAAGAAGAAAGAATAACATCTCCCCATTCCCAACGTCATTGAGGTTCACGCGTGGAGCCTCCCGCAAAAGCGGAATCCAAACAAAGAAACCCTCCTATACGCTACTACTCAACTTTGTTGGTCGTGGAGATAAGGCATACCAATCACATGCCGAATATCACATCATACTCGACCATATCAAGGAAGAGTAAATCGGCCTCAAAGCCCAAATTACCAAAAGTAGTTCCTATAAATTTACAAACAAGGAAAAATGAGCGAACCGTCACCCATAGAAAAACTCAGCACTAGTAAAAGTACTCTCAGTAGATTTTATCAAATCTGTAGTCTGAGAAAGACTCCTAGAAATGAATTAGTGTGTAATACCCAGATCCAATATCACACAACTCAAGTACCCTAAAATTAAAACTTACCCTCAATAGCGGGCGGTGCCAGCAAAGCTAGAGGAAGTATAGCCTCCTGAATTAGATTAACACGTCCTGGCCCAGATGGCCTTTACCTCCATTACCACCCCAACCTGCATGTTGCGAAGCACATTGACCGTGCGTACTATTATTGCCATTCGCAATAAACCCTCCAAAACGTTGTCTCTTAGACGAAACCCCTTGCTGAGGGTCCCTCTCTTTTTGCTTACTACCCGATGATCGAAATGAGGGAAACGTTCCTCCTCCAATCCCACATTCTCTAAGCTTTCATACTTGCCCCATAATAGTAGCTTTCTTGCTACCCTGTGTATATAACTAATGCTCATGGCAATGGAGTAAGGCTGCATTCATAACCTCACCAAAAGTTTGTAAAGATGGATTACCCAACAATTGTTATCGGATTCTCTAGTTTAGACCTCCCATGAACTTCGAGATCTTCCTATCTTCTGGAGTCACCTCATCCAGTACAAAACTCGACAAGTGGGTGAACTCCTCTTCATACTCTGCCACAGACCTCTCTCCTTGCACAACTTCATGGAGCCTCATTTTCATCTCCCTTTGAATTACGGGAGGAAAATACTTACGATCGAACAAAGTCTAGAACTCAGTGATCGTCATTGTGTCTCTCTTCTCTGGTGTGGTCGTCATCTCCCACCAGTGTAATGCAAATCTGAGAAGCTTTTAAGTGGCAATGACATGTTTCCTCTCCTCGCTAGATTCTATCATTTGAAGGTGGCGTTGCATGTCTTTCTTCCATTGATTGGCTCTAATAACATCCTTACCTCCCTCAAATTGTAGGGGATTCCCCTTTAGAAAGGACTCTCTAACCCTTTCCACGGAGTAAGTCCCATAGGAGGTTGAACATCGTGAGCCCATTATTGAGCCTGTGGCAATTGTTGGACCACTTCGGTCATGGCGGCATTAACCTCTTGGGCCACTATGTTTGCTATATCCGCAGCGTTAAAGGTCCCTTGTGGTGGCGGTTGAGGACCTACCTCCTCTTATACAACCTTAATTATGTCTCATTGGGCGACCTCCCTTGTCCGACCTTTGAGAAGAAGAAACAATAGAATTAAAATAATATTCAAAACCATCTATTTTGTAGAAGATCGCAAACATAGGCTACAAAGAAATCCTAACATTAGGCTCTACATCAAAGAACGCTATGGTAGAACGTGACAAGTCCGCATAGATCCTAAAGACTCTAGAACCTGATGCTCTGATACCATATGTGCCAACTCGCAATTCGAGATAAGGGGTGGCCATCCCGATACTCAAACATAACAGTAATCATGGATGGATATCATTCTCAGCGTCACAAAAATAAATCGTGTATATGGGAAAACCACCCAATAAATCAAAAAACGGGTTGCCAAAAAGTTTAGAAATTTAAAACCAGTTAAGAAATTTAAATTAAACAACCCAGTCTGACAAGCAAGTGGAATTCCAAAAGAGTCCATATATAATACAACTAAAACGAATGTACACAAGAGGACCGGATAGGCTGTCGGTCCCCAGCTACATACAAAGTATTACAACAGTTTAATATCTTACGTAATACATTCATTAATCAAATACAAAAGTTTGGGCCACACGCCCGAGTTATGTCCCGATCATATATAGAATACAAAGATGAGAGCGTCTAATTCAAGGTCTTGTAATAATCCGCAAGATCATACATCTCCTCAAAAGCAAAAGGATGGAAATATCAAAACGGGCATCCTTGCAGTGGAACACCTGAGCGGATCAATCATATACAGAACAAGTAAAATGAACTGGTCAGGGCCGGGTTTTATATGATCACCAGAAAAATAAAAAGCATGATAGGTATGAACAATTATGCATGAATTACAAGGATGATAATATGGCATGATAACTAGCATGTTAAACTTACATTACAATTTAAGATATTTAACTTAATTATGAAATAAAATGTCATTTACATAAGAGAAATAAAAGTAAATAACTTTAATTTAAAACCTTTTCTCATTAATCCAATTATCATATCCTTCTTACATTCCATATTAGGAATAAAACTATTTATTCGGTTTAATCAAGAAGATAGAATTTCCCCATAGTAATTAAAACTTTCCATCGTTTATCATCATTTGCATTTTTATCTCTCCATTCCTTATCAAGAATATAATTTCTATCAAGTGCTCTTTATGGCACAAATCTCAATCACATGATGTTTATGGCACGTATCCATGCTCTTTATGGCATATATATCCATCAAGTCCCACTTGATGCAGAAGAGTTATATTCTCATACATATAACGATTCTAAGACCGCCCCTCCGAGTTTCCCCACTAGGCGCGCCCCTAAATTACCACAATTTTCCTTGGCCTATCTATACAAGACAACCTAGGTACCTATCGCGATACGTCGAGAAGCGGCCATATGCCTGCGGGAGAGTCAATACCACACCCAGAATATCCTCACCCGCATATGGCCTAAGACTATATCCACCCTGCAATCATTAGCCAGGGGGAATCACCAAGCACGCAAACTTCGCTTATGATGTCATTTAGAGAGGTGTGTTTAAGTAAATTAACATTTACCAAGTTCTTCTCATTATCATTTTCAACATTCATTACCAATTTCCATTTCCATTATCCATGTGTTTGGTTCTTTTTCTTCGAACCTATCAGTATTAAATAGTGTGGTTCATAAAATTTGAACCTATAATCTTTAAACAATTGGGTTCATTTTCATTTGAACCTATTCCCATAAAATATCATCATCAATATTCCTCAAATTACAAGTCCCGGCTTAGTCTCCAAATGATCATTATGATTCTGTAATTCACAAAGATCATATAACTTCGATAAGCCCCTAAGTCTCCAAGCATGGGCATTGAACTTACTAACTTCTAAAAGTTTGATTAAAAGAAGTAATGCCTTAACATTACTTTAAACTTCCCCGGAATAAACCCCAGATGACCCAATTCTAGTCTAGGGTGGCAACCAAACTAAACTACAACTCTAGGACTCTAAGTTTACTTCATTCAAGAAGGTTCCTAGGTCCTAAAAAAAGGTTTAAAATTTGAAAAGAAAAACAAAAGGAAATTACAAGATTTCCGAATCGATTCGGCCTAGCCGAATCTATTTGGGTTCAGAGAAGAGAATTGATTCGGACTAACCGAATCGATTCGGTCAGGAAAAATGACTTTCTGCATAAATGTCGAACCGATTCGGAAGAGACGAATTGATTCGGTCGACTTAGACCTGGAAACTGCCTCAAGGCAAATCGATTAGGCCAGGTCGAATCGATTCGGTTCTGCAGATTTGCCAAGTTTTGTCTATGGAGTCTTGAACTCCAAATTTCCTTCCAACACAAAACCAACCAACCCAACCTCATTTACTTCAACTTATACATCATAAATGTATATAACTACCATCATCAACAATATTTATCATCCAAATCAACTTCAAAGGGTTTAATATGCAAAATTCTAATAAATCCTTAACTAGACTAAATCATAACAATCCACAACTATTTATGCTAATTATTCCATTTAAATCATATAGTAGGAAGTAGATAACTTGCCTTGATCTTGCAAATACAGATTTGATTTGGTGGAGGCAACAATCCAAGCTCCAATCTCTCTTTTTCTCCAATGTTCTCTTCCTCTCTCTTTCTCTCTAAGTTAACAATTCGGTCTTAAGAGGAATAGTAAGTCTTAGCAACACTAAATCGGGCCATTAGTCTAAAATGCCCAACTCTAATGGCTAATACGCGATAAAATGATACGTAACTACAAATTTAAGCCATAACCAGTCAAATGTGCCCGAATTACCAAAATGCAATATGACACTTATTTTGACTGTCTTGCACCTACCGGAACTAACTAAACCCTCCAAATTATCATTTGGAAATTTTATAACTCATTTTAAGTTCCAATTTCATATTAGACCAAATTTTCATTGTATATCTTATGACATAATAGGTCACCACATGGATATTTTTACCTACTCATCAGGTAATCATACAACATTTCAGTAAATATTAACCTATTTCATATTAAATTAATATTTACTCCACAATCCATCATTTATATAATTAATTACTAAACATAGTAAATAAATATAAAATAGGCTGTCAAAAGTGAAGGTTGTTACATACTCCCCCCCTTAAGAAGGAATTTTGCTCCCAAAATTCAAGCATACCTTGCAAAAAGAGATGCAGATACTTTTCTCGCATGTCATCCTCGCGCTCCCACGTCAACTTCTCGACACTATGTTGACTACATTGCACCATAACCAAAGGTACTACTCGCGATATCAATCGCCAGTCTCCCTGCTCTAAAGTAGCAATCGGCTGCTGCTCATAAGAAATATCGGGTTGCAACTCAATATCTTCGAAAGGAATGTCCCTAAAGGCACCATCACATCTCTTGCACTTCCATATAGGAGAGACATGGAACACGTCATGCACTTGCTGCAACTACTTCGGTAAAGCAAGTTAATAACTTACCTGACCCACCTTAACATTTATAGGAAAGGTCCAACGTAACGTGGTGCAATTTTTCCTTTCGTCCCAAAATGCTAATGCCCTTCATGGGCGACACTCGCACCAACACTTGGTCCCTGACCTCCATCTCCACATGCCTTCTCCCCCAATCGACATAAATATTTTGTCGATCTTGGTTATACGAATGCGGTTCCGAATGGGCTCGATCTTTGAAAAAGTATCCCGGATCATTTCAGATTCAAGGAACTTATCATCTCGCACCTCAAACCAACAAGTGGGAGATCCACAAGGCCTACCATACAAGGTTTCATAAGGAGCCATACCAACCGTGAATTGATACAAACCATTATAAGAACATTCAACTGATGGAAGACACTGTTCCCAACTACCCTTGAAGTCAGGCACGCACATAAGAAGTATATGCGCCAACATATGCTTTACCCTTTTGGTCTGGCCATCTGTTTAAGGATGATAAGAAGTGCTTAACCTCAATTCGATTACCATGGCTTCTTGGAAACTTGCCAAGAGTGGGAAACGAAAATCTTGTCTCGATCAAAAATTGTAATCAAAGGCATCCCATGCATTCCAACAACCTTTTCATGCCCGGCCACCAATACTGGCGAAGCATATCTCGACACATTCTGTCGTTACACAGATGTACCACAAACTTAGAACCGCGAGATTCCTCTATTACTGCCCTTCTTAAGTCCTTCTCATCTGGGATAATAAATCTCTCGGGGAAACGCACCCCACCCTTATAGTCAATAGAGCAGGATTTTGTTCCCTCGATCAACAGCTTATATATGTGGTTTTAACAACCCTTGTCCCTCCTACCACTTCTTGTAATGACTTTTTGCACGCACAAAAGGCTAAATTTCCGCCCAGGAAGTAGTACCTCCCTTCCTATACGACGATCACCCCCACTACGAATTTTAATTCAAACATGGAATAATATTTCTCACAAGTTTAAGCTGAAGATGTGCATAAACAATAGGTTTATGCTCCAGTATTATTACTCCCAATCCTGGCAGAGGCTTGTCAATTGAATCCGCACTCGAGCTTAGCAACATGGCTCAGGAGTGTGAGTCAATTCACCTTTTCGTTACCCATGTAACACTCTACTACGAGATGCCTCATCTCCTTCGGCCTTATCTACCAAACCTTTTGAAATCTCCCACTTCTCGTTACTAGGGAACCAATCTCTCTTAGAGTTAACACACAACCTATTCTTGGTCAACTCCCGATAGCCTTCCTAAACTAACGTCACATGCCCTAAAGGCTTGGTGACCAACAAATCCTAAAATCTACCTACCTATATCCTAACTAAGTCGTGTAATGTAAGGACAAAAATTTCTTACTGAGTCCATGTATTGTGTTGGCTCAATTCCGGATAAAAACATTTATTCATAGGATAGTATGTAATTGTAATACTTTCAAGCCTATGAAGTGTTTGTTGAAGACGTAGCGGCAAAGAGTATTAAGCTTCATCAAATATGCCGGTTTGTGTGCCTCATTTCTACGTCATCAATCATAGTTCCATGCTCCCAAGGTATGAATGCAATATTATATATATAGGATCTTGGAACAAGTTTATTGGGTGTTAGGTTTTATAAAAACTGTGTTTTATTTTCAGAAAAATTTAATTAGAACTTTAAAAATAAAGTATATAAAGTTTATGGGCCAAAATCGAATTTTATAAAATTTCTGGCAGTCGTTCGATATGTCGTTCGAACGAGTTTTTTCGTTCGAACCAGATGTCGTTCGAACGAGTTTGCAATGAGTTCCCACCAAGGTATACTGGTCCATCGTTCGAAATGTCATTCGAACGAGATTGTTCGTTCTAACGAGATTTCTAATGAGTCCAATATGGAACGTCGTTAGAAGTCTCGTTCGAACGATATTTCGTTCGAACCAAATGTCGTTCGAACGAGATGCCAGGCGAGAAACAGTTTTGGGCAGTTTTTGGCAGTTTTGCACCCACTTTCGCACTATGTTTGTAACCAACTTTTTCAGATTTTAATATGTGCGGGAATCACTTTTTATAACCTATCTTTTTCATATCATACAAACTCTTAGAGAGTGTTTTGAGTGCAAAAACAAAAAGAGAAGAAGATCAAGTTTTGAGTGCTATTTTTCAAGTGAAAATATTTTATCACTCTAGTTTTACACCCATATTATTTATCCAAGTTCACATATATACATATCAATTGCTTGGAGTTTGGCACCGGTTTATCTCTTCCATTAAAAAGAAAAGTTTGTTTTGCTTCTACATCCATCAAAGAAGAAGACGTTGTGTTGCATTTCTACCCACTTGGAGAAAGGCACCTTGCTCGGGTGACGGTGACCATAGAAAGCCCTATCGGTGGATTCCGAGACCGCGGTGGTGTTCCAAGGTTATTGGCTAGGAAGAGATTTCTACAAGAAGAATCATCGGGGCTTGAGAGGGATCGAGTCGTGCGTTGTAAGTCTATCTGTCTTGTACTTGTAATTCCGTATCTAGTGAATTTGTGGCTAGGACCGTCCGAGGTTGGTTCCCGTGTTGGGTTTTTCCTCGTACATCGCGGCGTAGTGTGATTGGTTTATTCTATCTTGCATAAATAATTTAGAACGCATGCTTAGGATAATTCAAGATAAAATTTGGTTTAAATTATCACACTCAATTTAATTTGGACTTAAATTGAATTTTGGGTAAAGTTTATTTAATTCAAGTCATTTTGCTAAAATTTGGTTTCGCCTAATTTGCTAATATTGATAAATATGACTTAGGAAATTGTAGGACTTGGATTTAATTTCACTTGGTTTAAGTTTAATTTATTTAAAGAAAATTAAAACTTGGAATTTAGTATTTGTTTGTTTTTGTTGAACCTTCATCATCATTTTACGCTTCCGCACTTTCAAATTGGTATCAGAGCTTTGTTTTAAACAAGTTTAACTTTTTCAAATTGGTATCAGAGCTTTGTTTTAAACAAGTTTAACTTTTTCAAATTGGTATCAGAGCCAGAAACGATAAATTATTTCGTTAAAGATCCTTAAATAATTTTTAGGCTAAAATGGATTTTTCCGCATTTTCAAGATTTCCTATCTTCGATGGTTCAAACTACGCGTATTGGAAAGCGCATATGAGATCGGCACTAAAGTCTATCGACGAAAGATTTTTGATGTATGTTGTTAACGGGTGGTCCCCACCAACTTATTTAGTTGAAAATGAACCTATTCCCAAACCTGCCGATAGATGGACTGAAAATGAGTTTAAACTTGCTAATTTCAATTCCCGTGTTTTAAATGCCTTATTTAGCACTGTCACACTGGCTGAATTCCGACGTATTATGACGTGTGAAACCGCTAAAGAAGCTTGTGATATTTTACAATTAACTCATGAAGGAACTAGTGTCGTTAAAGCTTCAAAACTCCAAAACCTCACCACTCAATTTGAAACTATCAAAATGAATGAAAAAGAAATGTTTGATGAAACAATCAAAATGAAGCTTCAAGACTTTCTGATATTGGTAATTCATCTTTTAACTTGGGAGAGAAAATACCTGACGACCGTGTTGTAAAGAAAATTTTAAGGTCTCTACCCGATAGATTTATTCCAAAGGTGACCGTGTTAAATTCTTTACCCACTTTAGCCTCTACGAAATTAGAAGAGCTTGTAGGTGATTTACAAACCTATGAACTGGATATGTTTCCCTCTAAAACTGAAAATAAAATCGAAAAGGGCATTGCTTTAAAACCCCGAAAAGAGGTCAAACAAGTAGTAGAGAGCGAGAATGATAGTGACTCGGAAGACATGGTTTGTTTGCACGTAAATTTAGAAAATGTCTTAAAATTAACAAAGATAAATTTAAAAATGATTTTAAGAAATTTGAATCTTCTAAGCATGACAAGAACGAGAAGATTTCTAAACCAGGGAAGAGACCTAAAGCCGAAAAGATCCCTAAATCTAGTAATGAAAATGTAGATAGGGACGAGTCAAATAAGTGTTTTGGTTGTGAAGGTTATGGCCATATAGCTTTTGAGTGCCCCACTAAACTAAGGAAAGAGGGTAAGCGACCCATTTCATATAATGAGACCCTTAGTGATAGTTATACGGAAGAGAAGCCCGATTCCCCCACTAAGAAAAATTTTGTGGCTTTTATGGCTAGTCATGTGAGTGATAGTGAGAACTCATCGATTGATGAAACTTTAACACATGACACTTCCAAGGTCATTATTTTTGATTCCTTTGTTTGTGATGATAGTGAGAGTGGAGAAGAAAGAGAGAGTGAAAATGAAGAAGAGGTTAATGTGAGTGAACTTCAAAATGATTTTCAAGAACTTTATAAAGAATCTATTAAATTGAAAAAGGCTAATTTGAAGTTGGAAGCTAGTTTAAGAGAGAGTGTCAAGGTTGTTGATGAAAATGCTTTAATAGAAGACCTTAGGACACGTGAGAGAACTCTTCAAGAGAAGCTAGAATATGTAGAAGGAGAAAGAGATAGCCTTAGGGGTTTAATGGAATCCTTGAAAAATGAGCTTCTTGCTTGGGAAGAGCGAAATGTTTTATTAGAGTTTAACATTTTAGAATTGCAAAATAAATTAAAAGACTCTAGTAATGTCAAATTTGATTTGGAGTGTCATTCGGAAAAATTAGATAAAATATTAGGAACAGTCCAAATTAAAAATGACACTTGTGGTTTAGGTTTCAATTCTTGTAATGAATCTACTCGTAAAGCCAAGACCAAAGTTTTAGGAGAATCTACTAGGAATGCAGTTAAAGATCACTCCTTATGAAAATCTTTTCGACATGCTTTAACTTGTACACATTGTGGTCGAAAAGGTCATCTGAGGAAATTTTGTTTTGCTCTTAAACGAATTCCTAGAAAATCCCATAGTAAAGTAACCACGGTAGTTAACGTTCCTACACCCCAAGATAGTCATTCTTCATTAATTTGGGTTAGGAAATCCGATTTGGTTGCCTTGCAAAATAGGGTTTTTGATTCTCATTTACTATCACATGAAACATCCCTTGCTAAATTTAAAGGTTGATTGTGTTAGTGTTTTATGCATACTCTAGCTTTTTGCTCTTCATATTATATATCATTGCTAGATGTATGCATGTTTAGTCATTTTCTAGTCATTGCCTTATTTCATATCACATGCTAGAAATTATGACGTGTTTATCTTTTTGTATTATATTTTGTGTTTGAATTAATTGAAAAATATAAAAAGATTTTTGTTTATCATTTGTGTTTTATTTATTTCATTTAAGCTTAATGAAAAATACAAATGATTTTTGTTTATTCTTTTGAGTATATATCTTTATTTTTGGTTTAAAATGTCAAAAACTCAAAAAGATTTTATTTTTTGTGTATTTTAGTTTGACACACTTTATGCGGCATATATTTGTGTTTGAATACCATCTTTTACGGTCCCACGTGGCTAGAACTTTTGGTCTAGATTTTCAATCCTTAAAATGTTCTTTACCATATTTTATATGGAGCAGTTGGATTTTGTATTGTTTAAATGGATTCTATTTTTATATGCCTCTATTCACACATGCACAAGCTCTTTTGAAATTTTGACTTCGTATGTATATTTGAGCTATGTGAGGTGTTCTCCTGCCAATCTTGTCATCTACAGATTTGTGACTTAGGAGGACTAGTGCATGTCAAAATCCGTTGCATGTGAGATTTGTGTGAAAAATGAAAACATGATAAATATAATTATGCACGGGGAAGGGCTCCGAAAGGACTAAGTGATCCTTTGCAATTGTAAGCCACCGTTTTGAATGGACCTAAAAGAAATACGTGGTCCAAAGGCCTAAAAACAGAAAATATGGCATTAAAAATAAAATAATTTGCCAAGGCCTATGTTTGATTGATGTATTCATTCAAAATTAATATAAATGCATATTGAGGGAGATTGGATGGTATATCAACGGTTTGCACAATGTCCGTTTATCCTAGTTGCGTATTTCATGTCATGACTCTATTGGTTTGTAGAATCATCAATATGCTAGTCTTGTATGCATTGTGTATGTTTGTTCATTGAGTTCAATATATATTGTCTCATGAGGTTATATTCAAATGTGATGAAGTTTGCAATAAAATGAGAAATCCGTGAACGTTTATTAAGTGTTTGGGTTTAAATTTAATTGCTTCTAGTTCACACCCCTACACTTCCGTTTCCATATGACACATTTTTGCCATACGAGTGTGAAAGACTCCTATTATATTTTGTGTGTGTCATGTGTGTGTTTATATCTATATATCTGTGCTTGTGCATTCTTGATAAATTTCTAGTACATATCTATGATATTTTGTTTGTCTTTACCTGTTGCTCATGTGCTTTAATGTCTTAACACTTTAAGCTTCAACGTGTTTATTAGTTCTTTATCCTTTGCCTATTCCTGAACAAAAAGGGGGATAAAATGATAGGGGGAGAAATGGTATCTAATCCTATTATTATCGTATCTTAGTTTGGGGGAGATTTATCTTAGGGGGAGACGTCTTTCTAAGTAGGTCATGTGTTTGATAAAGGGGAGAATTAATTTAGGGGGAGTAATTAATTAATTGCATTTAATATTTTGATATTCCCTATGCATTTCATGAGTTTGCTTAAGTGTGCAGGTATTCCTCTAAAGTGGCAGCTTTAAATGGCAAAGCGTTTGTTCCTTGGGTTGAGTCAAGTTATAGGTGGGTTATGTTTTGATTCTAGTGAGCTTGACGGACCTTTAGGATTTTTGTTTGGTTTTTGTCCCGAAATAGCCAAAGGGGGAGATTTGTAAGGACACAAATTTTCAATTGAGTCCATGTATTGTGTTGGCTCAATTCCAGACAAAAACATTTATTCATAGGATAGTATGTAATTGTAATACTCTCAAGCCTATGACGTGTTTGTTGAAGACGTAGCGGCAAAGAGTATAAAGCTTCATCAAATATGCCGGTTTGCGTGCCTCGTTTCTACGTCATCAATCATAGTTCCATGCTCCTAAGGTATGAATGCAATATTATATATATAGGAGCTTGGAACAAGTTTATTGGGTGTTAGGTTTTATAAAAACTGTGTTTTATTTTCAAAAAAATTTAATTAGAACTTTATAAATAAAGTATATAAAGTTTCTGGGCCAAAATCGAATTTTATAAAATTTCTGGAAGTCGTTCGAACGAGTTTTTTCGTTCGAACCCGATGTCGTTCGAACGAGTTTGCCAACGAGTTCCTACCAAGGTATACTGGTACGTCGTTCGAAATGTCGTTCAAACGAGATTATTCGTTCTAACGAGATTTCCAACGAGTCCAATTTGGAACGTCGTTAGAAGTCTTGTTCGAATGAGATTTCGTTCGAACGAAATGTTGTTCGAACGAGATGCCAGGCGAGAACAGTTTTTGGCAGTTTTTTGGCAGTTTTGCACCCACTTTCCCACTATGTTTGTAACTAACTTTTTCAGATTTTAATATGTGCGGGAATCACTTTTGATAACCTATCTTTTTCATATCATACAAACTCTTAGAGAGTGTTTTGAGTGCAAAAACAAAAGGAGAAAAAGATCAAGTTTTGAGTGCTATTTTTCAGGAGAAAATATTTTATCACTCTAGTTTTACACCCATATTGTTTATCCAAGTTCACATATATACATATCAATTGCTTGGAGTTTGGCACCGGTTTATCTCTTCCGTTTCAAAGAAAAGTTTGGTTTGCTTCTTCATCCATCAAAGAAGAAGACGTTGTGTTGCGGTTCTACCCACATGGAGAAAGGCTCCTTGCTCGGGTGGCGGTGACCATAGAAAGCCCTATCGGTGGATTCTGAGATCGCGGTGGTGTTCCAAGGTTATTCGCTAGAAAGAGGTTTCTACAAGAAGAAGCATCGGGGATTGAGAGGGATCGAGTCATGCGTTGTAAGTCTATCTGTCTTGTACTTGTAATTCCGTATCTAGTGAATTTGTGGCTGGGGCCGTCCGAGGTTGTTTCCCGTCTTGAGTTTTTCCTCGTACATTGCGGCGTAGTGTGATTGGTTTATTTTATCTTGCATAAATAATTTAGAACACATGCTTAGGATAATTCAAGATAAAATTTGGTTTAAATTATCACACTCAATTTAATTTGGACATAAATTGAATTTTGGGTAAAGTTTATTTAATTCAAGTCATTTGCTAAAATTTGGTTTCGCCTAATTTGCTAATATTGATAAATATGACTTAGGAAATTCTAGTACTTGGATTTAATTTCACTTGGTTTAAGTTTAATTTAATTAATGAAAATTAAAACTTGGAATTTAGTATTTGTTTGTTTTTGTTGAACCTTTATCATCATTTTACGCTTCCGCACTTTCAAATTGGTATCAGAGCTTTGTTTTAAACAAGTTTAACTTTTTCCAATTGGTATCAGAGCTTTGTTTTAAACAAGTTTAACTTTTTCATGTACACCTAATACTAAGTATATCCCTAGTGACCAAGACCTTTCTCAACTTCCGACATTTGCTCTGTTTCATGCGTGGGACGTCTCGCCGAAGCGCAATCCAGACAAGGAACCCTCCCGTTACACTACTACCTCTTGTTATCAGTCATTAAGATATAAAGGTCCAAGACACATATTCGGGATTGAAAATATTCTAACTCTTAACCCTACTAATAAGATTCTACTTCTATTTCTTACAATTATTTAAATAGTTGAAGATTTTAACAAATCAAATATTCACTTTCCTTAAAGTCTTACAATTATTTACCCCACAACATATATGCATCTTTTTAAATAGCCTCCTTATCAAGGTATAGCCCAAAGTCTTAATTCGAGTTCGTATCCTAGTCTCCCTCGCACCGTTCAGAGGATAGAACTATATATAGTGCTTCTATTTGGCACTTTAATAGCCCTTAATCACTCTTCTACGCGATTTTCGGCTAAACCTTTCAACCCACCTCTTAAACAACAAAATAAAATAAAATAAAATGAAATGAACTGAAAGAAGAAAGAATAACATCTCCCCATTCCCAACGTCATTGAGGTTCACGAGTGGAGCGTCCCGCAAAAGATGAATCCAAACAAGGAACCCCTCCTATATGCTACTACTCAACTTTGTTGGTCGTGGAGATAAGGCATACCAATCACATACCCAGTATCACGTCATAATCGGCCTCACAGCGCAAATTACCAAAAGTAATTCCTATAAATTTACAAACAAGGAAAAATGTGCGAACCATCACCCATAGAAAAACTCAGCACTAGTAAAAGTAATCTCAGCACATTTTATCAAATCTGTAGTCTGAGAAAAACTCCTAGAAATGAATGAGTGTGTAATACCCACATACAATATCACACAACTCAAGTACCCTTAAATTAAAACTTACCCTAAATAGCGGGCGGTGCTCGCAGAGCTGGAGGAAGTATAGCCTCCTGAATTTGTTAAACACGCCCTGGCCCAGATGGCCTTTACCTCCATGACCACCTCTACCTGCATGTTGCGAAGCACCTTGACCGTGCCTACTATTATTGCCACTCGCAATAAACCCTCCAAAATGTTGTCTCTTAGACGAAACCCCTTGCTGAGGGTCCCTCTCTTTCTGCTTACTACTCGATGATCGGGATGAGGGAAATACTCCTCCTGCAATCCCATCTTCTCCAAGCTTTCCTGCTTGCCCCACAATGGTAGATTTCTTGCTACCCTTTGTATATAACCGATGCTCGTGACAATGGAGTAAGGCTGGATTCATAACCTCACCAAAAGTTTGTAAAGATGGATTACCCAGCAATTGTTGCCGAATTCTCCAATTTTGACCTCCCATGAACTTCGAGTTCTTCCTATCTTCCGGACTCACCTCATTCGGTACAAAACTCAACAAGCGGGTGAACTCCTCTTCATTCTCTGCCACAGACCTCTCTCCTTGCACAACTTCATGGAGCCTCCTTTTCATCTCCCTTTGAATTGCGGGAGGAAAATACTTACTATCGAACAAAGTACAGAACTCAGTGATCGTCATTGGGTCTCTTTGCTCTGGTGTGGTCGTCATCTCCCACCAGTGTAATGCAGATCCGACAAGCTTAAAAGTGGCAAGGGCTTGTTTCCTCTCCTCGCTACATTCTATCATTCGAAGGTGGCGTTGCATGTCTTTCTTCCATTGATTGTCCCTCTAATTCCAGGGGATTGCCATTTAGAAAGGACTCTCTAACCCTCTTCCACGGAGTAAGTCCCGTAGGATCTTGAACATTGTGAGCCCATTGTTGAGCCTGTGGAAATTGTTGGACCACTGCGGTCATGGCGGCATTAACTGCTTGGGCCCCTATGTTTGCTACATCTGCAGCGTTAATGGTCCCTTGTGGTGGCGGTGGAGGACCTACCTCCTCTTCTACAACATTTATTATGTCTCGTTGGGTGACCTCTCTTGGCCGACCTCTGAGAAGAAGAAAAAATATAATTAAAATACTATTCAAAATAATCTATTTTGTAGAAAATCGCAAACATGGGCTACAAATAAATCCTAACATTAGGCTCTACATTAAAGAACGCTATGGTAGAATGTGACAAGTCCGCATAGATCCTAAAGACTCTAGAACCTGATGCTCTGATACCATCTGTGCCACCGCGATCCGAGATAAGGGGTGGCCATCCCTATACTCAAGCGTAACAGGAATCATGGATGGATATCATTCTCAGTGTCAAAAAAATAAACCGAGTATACGGGAAAACCACCCAATAAATCAGAAAACGGGTTGCCAAAAAGTTTAGAAATTTAAAACCAATAAAGAAATTTAAATTAAACAACCTAGTCTGACAAGCAAGTTGAATTCCAAAAGGGTATATATATATACAACTAAAACGAATGTACACAAGAGGACCGAATAGGCTGTCGGTCCACAGCTACATACAAAGTATTACAACAGTTTAATATCTTACGTAATACATTCATTAATCAAATACAAAAGTTTTGACCACACGCACGAGTTATGTCTTGATCATATCTAGAATACAAAGATGAGAGCGTCTAATTCAAGGTCCTGTAATAATCCGCAAAATCTTATGTGACACCCCGTCTAATTAAATAACAGGAAGCTACTCCTTTATTAAATCAATACAAAATGCCAAGTTGGTTCAGTTAATAGCATCACTGTCGAAAGCATTTTTATTAATTACTAACCACCTAGTATTTAAAAAGTAAGTTGCCAAATTTTAATTTAAGTCTGATTAACATGCAATAAAAGAATAATGGAAGAACAACATAATCCATTCACCATAACGAAGTAATGAAATAACCAACAAATAATAATAAGAAATCCGGAGGAAAACTCCTCACAAAAATCACACAACTGAAAATAATATGACAAGTCTAAATCGTGAATTAATTACATGCCAGAAGTTTGAGTAACTGAAATAAATGAAATGTCTCTAAAAGAAATGGGCGGCATGCCCTACAACTGATAAATACTGAATATCGAGTCAAGGTAGATGGAGCGTCTACAAGCAAAGTCCTGTAACTTCCACAAACAGCTACAGCTCATCACCTGAATGAGAATCCTAAGCATAGTGTCCTTGTGGCTGGGCACCTAAAATGGTTTTTACAATAATGGATTTGAAAGCAAATGGGTCAGAGCTCGAAAGTGGAAATCATTTTAAAAACATCAACTGTTTTAATAACATTGAAACATTAAATGCAAAATACATGTTAGGACGTGCACTCACATGAAATTCTCACCTCTCGACTACATGTGCACTCCTAACGTACCGAACCCATCTAAATGACATACATATCTAACCAAACCGTAATAAGTTCTACCCCTTACTACTCTATTCCCATATTACATACTAGCGTTATCAATATAATAGAGGCTTTACTTAAACTCAGATTCTCAATTAGTAATACGATTCACTTTCGATTAACCCGTTATGTCTTCTCAAAACATTACCATAATTATATTCACAATACCAACATGTAAGTTCCCAATTAATTAAGTGTATATTATTCACGTCATAAATATACAATACAAGCACCCCGAGACTAGCTGCGGTGCACACATACTCTGCTATCCATCCCGGTACATCACGTACATAAGGATCAATCATTCCGAATCTCTCAGGAATCGTTCTCCGATAACAACATCACAAATAATGGAGGCGAACACAGTCACATCACATGGGTCACGCACATACCTGCGCTCCAACAATCATCAGACTTATTGATATCCCAATAAGTCCTTCTCTGACCTGCGTTCATTGAGGTACCAGTCTAAATCCGGGCAACACAAGGATTAGAGGTCCCTAAGCGAACGTAAACCTCCCGTGATAGCACGTATGGTAGGTATGTCATACACATAAAATTCAATACATATACTAAGTATGCACACTTCTTAGTAATCACCATAATTTATTTGTAGTACACATCTCGTTCTCGTACCGACATATAATGCTACAAAATTTATATGTTCCCGGTTAATATAATTATTTAGGCCGTCAATAGTTCTCGCATCGTAACAGACACTCACGTCCTACTTCATAATTTCCCTTAGGTTCAAACTACACGCCTATGTTTTACTTCTCATTATACCCTACATATCCCAAATATATCAACTAATCCTCAAGAAATGTTATCTCTGCACTTAAACAAGGTTTTGGAACACTCGGGATCAAAATAGGCTAAAAAGCCTAAATTGTCAGCTCGTTAGAAGTCTCGTTCGAACGAGGCTGTTCGAACGAGAGTTCGTTCGAACGAAGTGGGCTTTCTAATGAGATCTCGTTCGAACGAAAGGTATCGAACGAACTTTACCCTCGTTAAAAGTCAATTGTCAACTCGTTATAAGCTCGTTCGAACGAGCTCGTTCGAACGACCTGGGCAGGTCTTCTAACGAGTGGCCAGATTCGAGCCCAGATTTTCTATTTTTTGTTTTTCCAATTTCCTTCACTCTTAATCCCACATAAAAATCGTCCCAACATCATTTTAATGTTGCTAATTCGTACTAAACAATCATAGGTCATAACTAAACGTTTATATAGAGCCAATTCATCCTAAACATCATCAAATCATCAAATCCCTTCATTTATCCCCAAATTACATGAACATGAACCCTAAAATTTTTAAATCATCAATGGCCTAATTAAATCCGTTTTTGTTTCATCCAAGATATTATTATCATCAGAATAATCACTTACATACAATTGTACATGCAATTCCCCATCAATATGCAAGATTCTAATTCCAAATTTAATGGGTTTTCATCCATCTCCCAAACAAATACAATTATAACAAATTCCTACGCATGGAAGAAGCATTGTCTGAAATTAATTGAAATTAAACCACTTGCCTTATGTGTATCTCTGATTTTTGATGACCAATTGATGAGTTTCTCTCTCTCTCTCTTTGTAGGATTCTCCTCTCTCTACAAGCTCTTCTTCTCCAAGGTGGTAATGGTGGCTAGGGTTTGCCTTAGGACTTTTGGAACTATTTCCAATAACTCCCGTAGTCTATTAGGTCATTAAGGGTTGTTAGTGGGTTTAGTGGGTAAAGTCCATATCAGATATTAAGTCCTAATTTTCGTGGGTTTTAATTCCCAAATATTCAAAATTACCAAACTACCCTCTTACGTTGCCGGTATGGCCTAAAAATGCCCCACAACCCAAACTAAACCCCCGGCTAGTGTTTTCTGACTATTTCAACCCTTCCAGACGCGTTGGCGCACTCAAAATGACCATACGGTTAATAGGAATAAAATTCACTTTTTAATTAACATAATTATATACCTGACGCGACTGTCACACGCGTTTCAACAAAATTTCCAAATTGCCGTATTTAAATCTCACGACAAATTTCATAATTCAATATCCATATATAGCCATATATACACATTATATTCAAATACCAACTCACATCTCGTTAGTATTTTTATCACATTATATTCAAATACCAACTCACATCTCGTTAGTATTTTTATCCGGATTAATTTCCAAATTAATTCACATTTAATTTATTAATCCCAAAAATAAATATCCCAAAAATACGGGGTATTACATACTTCCTCCCTAATAACCGAATTTCATCCCGAAATTCGGAGCTAGAAAGTACCTGGTAAGAACAACTCCGGATAACGTTCGCGCATCTCATCCTCACGCTCCCATGTGGACTCCTCGACATTATGATGTCGCCACTGAACACGTACTACCGGAACTATCTTTGACCGCAGTTTCCGCTCACTTCGGTCCAAAATAGCAACCGGCCCTCCTCGTAGGAGCTATCAGGCTGAAGGTCTATGTCCTCCAAAGTAATGTGAGAATGAGCCAAATCGTCTCTAAGATATATCCTTAGCGAGGAAATATGAAACACGTCGTGAATCTGATGCAAATGCTCCGGTAACCCAAGTCTATATGCAACCTGTCCAATCCGCTCAATAATAGGAAATGGTCCCACATATCTCGGTGCCAACTTCCCTTTCTTCCCGAAACGCATAATCCCCTTCATAGGAGATACTCTGAGCAAAACCTGGTCCCTCACTTGGAACTCCCTGCAGAACCTCTTCGCATCAGCATAGCTCTTCTGCCGATCTTGACATACCCAAATGCGACTCCGAATCAATTCTATCCTCGCCGAAGTATCCTGAATCACTTTCGGCCCATGTAGTTTGTTGTCCCCCACCTCCAACCAACATACTGGGGAATGACAAGGTCTACCGTACAATGCCTCAAATGGATCCATGCCAATGATGAACTGGTAGGAGTTATTGTAAGCGAACTCCACCAGTGGAAGATACTGCTCCCATCCACCCCCGAAATCAATGATGCACATACGTAGCATGTCCTCCAACATCTGGTTTGTATGCTCGATCTGCCCATCGGTCTGCGAGTGATACGCCATACTCAATCGCAATTCCGTGCCCATGGCCTCCTGAAAACTCTCCTAAAACTGTGAAACGAATATCTTGTCTCTGTCAGACACGATATTTAGGGGCACACCGTGAAGTCTCACTATCTCTGCAATAAAGAGCTGGGCATATTGTCCCGTAGTGTAGTCTATCTTTACGGGTAGAAAATGAGCGACTTTTGTTAACCTGTCCATAATTACCCAAATGGAGTCGTGACCCCTCTGTGACGTAGGCAACCCCGTGATAAAGTCCATGGATATTCTCTCCCACATCCACATCGGGACCTACAATGGGTGTAGAAGTCCTGTCGGTATCTGATGATCCACTTTTACTAGCTGACAAGTGGCGCATTTTGAAACAAACGCGGCAATATCTCTCTTCATCCCTCTCCACCAATACTGTCGTCTCATGTCTTGGTACATTTTGTCCCCTCCGGGATGTACCGCGAACCGTGAGCCGTGCGACTCTGCCATCACCTCGTGCCGCAATTCCTCCCCTTCCGGAACTACCAATCTCCCATTGAAGCGTAATCCCCCGTCTGAGCTAACGGTATAGGACTCGGCTCCCTCTGCTAGTAATCGAACTATCTGCTCCTGACAGAACGAGTCATTTGCCTGTGCCCTTAATACCTTCGTAACAATCTGTGGTGTGTCGGTCATCACAGACATGAACGATCGGGCCACTGCATCATGGTGTCCCAACTCCTTCCACTTGGCTTTCCACACCACTGGCACTTCATCTGCTGGCCTACAGCTCAAGGCGTCTGCTACCACGTTAGCCTTCCCCGAGTGATATTGGATATCAAACTGATAGTCCTTCACAAACTCAAGCCACCTTCGCTGCCACATATTCAACTCTTTTTACGTGAATAGGTACTGTAGGGACTTGTGGTCCATGAACAATCGAAACTTCTCTCCCAAAAGATAACGTCTCCAAATACGTAGGGCAAATACTACTGCCACTAACACCAAGTCTTGAGTGGGGTAATTCTTCTCATGAGGCTTAAGCTTACGGGAAGCATAAGCTATGGCCTGACTCTCCTGCTGCAATACACCTCCAAGTCCCTGTACGGACACATCGGTGTAGACTAGATACTCAACTCCCGGTCTCGGCAATGCTAACACAGGTGCTGAGGTCAACTTATCCTTCAACTCGTCAAATGCCAACTGACAGGCATCACTCCGGATGAATGGCACACCCTTACGAGTCAGATGTGTCAAAGGACCCGCTATCTTTGAAAATCCCCGAATGAACCTCTTGTAGTATCCTGCTAGGCCCAAGAAACTACGAATCTCCGTCGGTGACGTGGGTTGTCCCCACTCCCTCACCGCGGATACTTTCCCCGGATCAACAGATATCCCCCGTTCGGAAATAATGTGCCCCAAAAACTGGACCTCCTTCAACCAAAACCCGCACTTCTCATACTTTGCATACAGCTCGTTCTGACGTAGCGTCTGTAAAACTTGCCTCAAATGCTCGGCGTGCTCCTCCTCTGTCTGGGAGTAAACCAGAATATCATCAATGAAGACAATGACAAATTGATCTAGGAAATATCTGAACACCCTATTCATCAAGTCCATAAACACGGCTGGAGCATTGGTCAAACCAAAAGGCATAACCCGAAACTCGTAAGAACCATATCTCATTAAGAATGCAGTCTTCGAGACATCCTCTTCCCTGATACGCAACTGATGGTATCCCGATCACAAATCAATCTTCGAGAAGAAGGAAGCTCGTCTCAACTGGTCGAACAGGTCATCGATTCGAGGCAACGGATACTTATTCCGTATCGTGACCTTGTTCAACTCTCGGTAGTCCACACACAATCTCAGTGAACCATCTCTATTCTTCACGAACAACACAGGGGCACCCCATGACGAAGTACTCCTCCGTATAAACCCCTGACCCAACAACTGCTCAATCTGAACTCGTAGCTCTCGCATCCTTGCCGGGCCATACGGTACGGTGCGAGATGCTATAGGTCTCGTATCTAGAAATAAGTCTATGACAAAGTCTATCTCTCGACTCGGGGTAGGCCTGGTATCTCCTGAAATACATCTGAATACTCCCTGACAACTGGGATCGAATTTAAAGGAATCACAACCTCCTTAGAGGTATCCTCCTCTATGTAATACAAATGAGTGGTTGAGCCTCCCTCTGGGCGAGGCATCGCCACTACAAACATCTCTTGCCCCGGAATGGTAAAAAAAATGCTCCCACCGAAGCAATCAATAATGCTCTATAATCCGCGAGCCAATCCATACCGATAATCACATCGTGCACACGCATATCTAATACCAACATGTCTGCAGGTAATACCAAACTACCAATCTCTACCCCCAATCCCCGGCATATAAAGAAGATAAGTGACCCACTCCCCAATGGTGAGTCTACACACGTCACTGTGCTCTCTGTTGTGGGTAACAACCCTAAGGCTTTTGCAAAATGTGTAGCTATAAAATAATGTGTTGCCCCCGTATCAAACAAAACTCGACCCATAGTACCATGGATAGGAAACATACCCTCAATCGCGGGTGGTGCCTTTGGAGCTGCTTCCTGGTGGACGTTATAGACACGTCCATACTGTAACTGCCCCTGCTGCACAGGAACTGCTGGAATGGCTGGTAGTGCTGGCACCTGGGCTGGAGCTGGGAGGGCAGGTGGAAAAAGTGGCCTCTGTGGCTCATGTCGAGCACCTTGTTGCTGCTGCAGGGCCCTGCCCCTATCAGGACAGTCCTGGCGTTTATGGCCAGTCTTGCCATAAACGAAACATTTCGCCGGGAAGTTCCCCCCTCTCTGTCCCTGCTGCCCCCGGCCTTGGTTGCCGTTACCGTTCCTCCACTGGCCCTGCTGGCCCTACTGAAACTGCTGTTGTTGGCCATTCTAACCCTGCTGGCCCTGATGGCCGTTCGGACCCTGATGGCCCTATCGGAAACCTCCCTGTCCGTGCCTGAAATTTCCCGACCTGAACCTCTTGTGATCCCCCTGCTGGGAACCATGGTCACCCTGTCTCTGTCCCTGAACAGATTGTGCCCCACTAGCACTATTCCCTTCAGTCCTGCCTTGATGGCTGGACTCTCCCGATCGCTTGCCCTTAGCCATGTGAAAGCGGTGATCCTGGTAATGGAGCAGTGCAGCGTTAACCACATCAGAGTAAGTGCCTAACGATAGGTTCCCCAACAAATGTTGACGGATCCTCCAAGTCAACCCGTCTGTAAATTTCTGTATCTTCTTCTCCTCTGTCGGTATCTCATCCGGAATAATGTTCAGAAGATTTGTGAATTCGGCCTCATACTCGGCCACAGTCTTACCCTCCTGCTTGACGCTCATCAACTTCCTACTCATCTCCGTGTGAACAGCTGACGGAAAGTACTTGCGGTCGAACCGCACCCAAAACTCTTGAATAGTGAGAGTATCTCTCTCCTCCACGGTGGTAACAGGCTCCCACCACTGTAGTGCAGACCCCACTAGTTTAAAGGTAGCTAGTATCTGCTTCTGGACATCGGTGCACTCATACATCCTCAGGTGCCGCTGAATGTTCTTCCTCCACTGACTAGATATCACAACATCGGAGCTACCTGCGAACTCCGGTGGGTGTGCTTTCTGGAAAGCATCTCGTACACGTTCCCAAGCAGAAGGGAATGCATGTGCCTGAACTGGCACGGCTACTGGCGCCTGAGGTGGTGCCTGCTAAACTACTACTAGTGCGGCATTTATCGCCTGGGACACAAGGGCTGCAACCTCGGCGGCATTCATCGTGCCCTGAACCGGTGCGGGCTGTGGTTCTGGCGTTGCATCCCTGGGAATCTTTTGTGCGCGTCGTGGAGGCCTTCTGAAACAAGAATAAAGTCTATAAGTTCGCAGTTATAAACTCAAAATGGCTGAAGAGCGTAGAATATACAAGAGAATACAACGATCCTAAATTATAGGGCTCTACATCAAAGAAAGCTCAGCGGAAAACAAAATAAGCCGTACAGATCCTAAAGGACACTAGAACCTGATGCTCTGATACCACCTGTGACACCCCGTCTAATTAAATACCGGGTAGCTACTCCTTTATTAAATCAATACAAAATTCCAAGTTGGTTCAGTTAATAGCATCACTGTCGAAAACATTTTTATTAATTACTAACCACCTAGTATCTAAAAAATAAGTTGCCAAATTTTAATTTAAGTCTGATTAACATGCAATAAAAGAATAATGGAAGAACAACATAATCCATTCACCATAACGAAGTAATGAAATAACCAACAAATAATAATAAGAAATCCAGAGGAAAACTCCTCACAACAATCCGACAACTGAAAATAATATGACAAGTCTAAATCCTGAATTAATTACATGCCAGAAGTCTGAGTAACTGAAATAAATGAAATTTCTTCAAAAGAAATGGGCGACATGCCCTACAACTGATAAATACTGAATATCGAGTCAAGGTAGATGAAGCGTCTACAAGCAAAGTCCTGTAACTTCCACAAACACCTACAGCTCGTCACCTGAATGAGAATCCTAAGCATGGTGTCCTTGTGGCTGGGCACCTAAAATGGTTTTTACAAAAATAGATTTGAAAGCAAATGGGTCAGAGCCCGAAAGTGGAAATCATTTTAAAAACAGCAAGTGTTTTAATAACATTAAAACATTAAATGCAAAATACATGTTAGGACGTGCACTCACATGAAATTATCACCTCTCGACTACATGTGCACTCCTAATGTACCGAACCCATCTAAATGACATACATATCTAACCAAACCGTAATAAGTTCTACCCCTTAGTACTCTATTCCCATATTACATACTAGCGCTATCAATATAATAGAGGCTTTACTTAAACTCAGATTCTCAATTAGTAATACAATTCACTTTCGATTAACCCGTTATGTCTTCTCAAAACATTACCATAATTATATTCACAATACTAACATGTATGTTCCCAATTAATTAAGTGTATATTATTCACGTCATAAATATATAATACAAGCACCCCGAGACTAGCTGAGGTGCACACATACTGTGCTATCCATCCCGATACATCACGTACTTAAGGATCACGCATTCCGAATCTCTCAGAAATCGTTCTCAAATAACAACATCACAAATAATGGATGCGAACACAGTCACATCACATGGGTCACACACATACCTGAGCTCCCACAATCAGCAGATTTATTAATATCCCAATAAGTCCTTCTCTGACCTATGTTCATCGAGGTACCAGTCTAAATCCGAGAAATACAAGGATTAGAGGGCCCTAAGTGACGAAAACCTCCCGTGATAGCAAGTATGGTAGGTATGTCATACACATAAAATTCAATACATATACTAAGTATGCACACTTCTTAGTAATCACCATAATTTATTTGTAGTACACATCTCATTCTCGTACCGATATATAATGCTACACAATTTATATGTTCCCGGTTAATATAATTATTTAGGCCGTCAATAGTTCTCGCATCGTAACAGACACTCACGTCCTACTTCATAATTTCCCTTAGGTTCAAACTACACGCCTATGTTTTACTTCTCATTATACCCTACATATCCCAAATATATCAACTAATCCTCAAGAAATGTTATCTCTGCACTTAAAGAAGGGTTTGGAACACTCGGGATCAAAACAGGCTAAAAAGCCTAAACTGTCAGCTCGTTAGAAGTCTCGTTCGAAGGAGGCTGTTCGAACGAGAGTTCGTTCGAACGAAGTGGGCTTTCTAATGAGATCTCGTTCCAACAAAAGGTATCGAACGAACTTCACCCTCATTAAAAGTCAATGGTCAACTCGTTAGAAGCTCGTTCGAACGACCTGGGCAGGTCTTCTAACGAGTGGCCAGATTCGAGCCCAGATTTTCTATTTTTCGTTTTTCCAATTTCCTTCACTCCTAATCCCACATAAAAATCGTCCCAACATCATTTTAAGGTTCCTAATTCGTACTAAACAATCACAGGTCATAACTAAACGTTTATATAGAGCCAATTCATCCTAAACATCATCAAATCATCAAATCATCAAATCCCTTCATTTATCTCCAAATTACATGAACATGAACCCTAAAATTTATAAATCATCAATGGCCTAATTAAATTAGTTTTTGTTTCATCCAAGATATTATTATCATCAGAATAATCACTTACATACAATTCTACATGCAATTCCCCATCAACATGCAAGATTCTAATTCCAAATTTAATGGGTTTTCATCCATCTCCCAAACAAATACAATTATAACAAATTCCTACGCATGGAAGAAGCATTCTCTGAAATTAATTGAAATTAAACCACTTGCCTTATGTGTATCTCTGATTTTTGATGACCAATTGATGAGTTTCTCTCTCTCTCTCTTTGTAGGATTCTCCTCTCTCTACAAGCTCTTCTTCTCCAAGGTGGTAATGGTGGCTAGGGTTTGCCTTAGGACTTTTGGAACTATTTCCAATAACTCCCGTAGTCTATTAGGTCATTAAGGGTTGTTAGTGGGTTTAGTGGGTAAAGTCCATATCAGATATTAAGTCTTAATTTTCGTGGGTTTTAATTCCCAAAAATTCAAAATTACCTAACTACCCTCTTACGTTGCCGGTATGGCCTAAAAGTGCCCCGGGACCCAAACTAAACCCCCGACTAGTGTTTTCTGACTATTTAGACCCTTCCGGACGCGTTGGCACTCTCAAAACGACCATACGATTAATTGGAATAAAATTCACTTTTTAATTAACATAATTATATACCTGACGCGACTGTCACACTCGTTTCAACAAAATTTCCAAATTGTCGTATTTAAATCTCACAACAAATTTCATAATTCAATATCCATATATAGACATATATACACATTATATTTAAATACCAACTCACATATCATTAGTATTTTTATCACGTTATATTCAAATACCAACTCACATCTCGTTAGTATTTTTATCCGGATTAATTTCCAAATTAATTCACATTTAATTTAATTAATCCCAAAAATAAATATCACAAAAATACGGGGTATTACATCTTACAGCTCGTCAAAAGCAAAGGGATGGAAATATCAAAACGGGCGTCCTTGCGGTGGAACACCTGAGCGGATACAATCATATACGCAATAAGGAAAATGAACCGGTTAGGGTCGGGTTTTATATGATCACCAGAAAAATAAAAAGCATGATAGGTATGAACAATTATGCATGAATTACAAGGATGATAATATGGCATGATAACTATCATGTTAAACTTACATTAAAATTTAAGATATTTAACTTAATTATGAAATAAAATGTCATATACATAAGAGAAATAAAAGTAAATAACATTAATTTAAAACCTTTGCTCATTAATCCAATTACCATATTCTTCTTACATTCCTTATTAGGAATAAAACCATTTATTCGGTTTAATCAAGTAGATATAATTTCCCTACATTAATTAAAACTTTCCATCATTTATCATCATTTCCATTTTTATCTTTCCATTCCTTATCAGGAATATAATTTCTATCAAGTGCTCTTTATGGCACATATCTCAATCTCATGCTCTTTATGGCACGTATCCATGCTCTTTATGGCATATATATCCATCAAGTCCCACTTGATGCAGAAAAGTTATATTCTCATACATATAATGATTCTAAGACCGACCCTCCGAGTTTTCCCACTGGGCGCGCCCCTAAATGACCACCATCTTCCAGGGCCTATCTATACAAGACAACCTGGGAACCTATCGTGATACGTAGGGAAGCGGACATATTCATGCGAGAGAGTCAAGACCACACCCAGAATCTCCTCACCATCATAGAAAACATATAAAAACCTTGCATATGGCCTAGGACTATATCCACCCTACATTCATTAGCCAGGGGCATCACCAAGCGCGCGAACTTCCCTTACGATGTCATTTAGAGAGGTGTGTTTAAGTAAATTAACATTTACCAAGTTCATCTCATTATCATTTTCAACATTCATTACCAATTTCCATTTCCGTTATCCATGTGTTTGGTTCTTTTTCTTGAACCTATCAGTAGTTCATCTTATTCGAACCTATCATCTTTAAACAATTGGGTTCATTTTTATCTGAACCTATTCCCATCAAATATCATCATTAATATTCCTCAAATTATAAGTCCCGACCTAGTCTCCAAATGATCATTATGATTCTATAATTCCCAAAGTTCATATAACTTCGATAAGCCCCTAAGTCTCCAAGCATGGGCATTGAACTTCCTACCTTCTAAAAGATTGAATAAAAGAAGTAATGCCTTAACATTACTTTAAACCTCCCCGAAATAAACCACAGATGACCCAATTCTAGTCTAGGGTGGCGACCAAACTCAACGACAACTCTAGGACTCTAAGTCTACTTCATTCAAGAAGGTTCCTAGGTCCTAAAAAAAAGTTTAAAATTTGAAAAAAAAAAAGGAAAATGCAAGATTTCTGAATCGATTCGGCGTAGCCGAATCGATTTGGGTTTAGAGAAGCGAATCGATTTGGACTAGCCGAATCGATTCGGTAAAAAAAATGACTTTCTGCATGAATGTCGAATCGATTCGGAAGAGACGAATCGATTCGGTCGACTCAGATTTGGAAACTGCCTCAAGGCGAATCGATTCGGCACGGCCGAATCGATTCGATTTTCAATGTATATAGCTACCATCATCAACAACATTTATCATCCAACACAAAACCACCCAACCCAACCACATTTAGTTCAACTTATACATCATAAATGTATATAACTACCATCATCAACAACATTTATCATCCAAATCAACTTCTAAGGGTTTAATACCCAAAAATCTAATAAAACCCTAACTAGACTAAATCATAACAATCCACAACTATTTATGCTAATTAATCCACTTAAATCATATAGTAGCAAGTAGATAACTTGCCTTGATCATGCAAATTCAGATTTGATTTCGTGGAGGCAACAATCCAAGCTCCCATCTTTCATTTTCTCCAATGTCCTCTTCCTCTCTCTTTCTCTCTAAGTTAACAATTTGGTCTTAAGAGGAATAGTAAGTCTTAGCAAGACTAAATCGGGCCATTAGTCTAAAATGCCCAACTCTAATGGCCAATACGCGATAAACTGATATGCAACTACAAATTTAAGCCATAACCAGTCAATAGGGCCCGAAATACCAAAATGCAATATGGCACTTACTTTGACTGTCTTGCACCTACCGAAACTAGCTACACCCTCAAAATTATCATTTGGAAATTTTATAACTCATTTTAATTTCCGGTTTCATATTAAACCAAAATGTCATTTTATATCTTATGACATAATAGGCCACCACATGGATATTTTTACCTACTCATCAGGTAATCGTACAACATTTCAGTAAATATTAACCTATTTCATATTAAATTAATATTTACTCCACAATCCATCATTTATATAATTAATTACTACACATAGTAAATAAATATAAAATAGGCTCTCAAAAGTGAGGGTTGTTACAACAGTAGACTTACACATCGACTCGATCCCCCATAAGTCTTGACGCTCTTCTATCTTAACCACTTCACCATAGTGCAACGCAGGAGTCCACCTACACAAGGTCTACAACACATGAGACCACGTGCGCCTCGATATCCACCGACCCAGCCAATGACCATATACAATTCAGAACATGGAGTTCACCACTTCTTCGCCGTAATCAGCACGTACGTAGTCCATCATACAAAAAATTTCTTCGAATGATAGAAGAAATAAACAAGCTTCTCAAATAAGATCTCAAAGTGTATGAGTTATGAATCTTGGATCTTGTAAACAAAAGGGTGAAACTTTTGGAGATGGAACTTTTGAGACATGTCTGATTTTCATTTTCGTCAAAAGTTTGTCTCTGAAAATAAAAACAGAGTCTTATAAACCTTTTATAAGAAAACTAAGGTGGCATGTCATTTGAACGATTTACTGTTGTCATTCAAACGAGATATATATCTCATTTGAACGAGATTCAATCTCGCTACTAACGACCTTAACGAAATTAAAAAAGTAAGCTTTGTTTGAAGCCATGTTTGAAACAGGGATCAAATGACCTCAACATGTCATTTGAACAACATGGACATGTCGTTTGAACAACATAAATGAAAAATTAAATATTTTAAAAACTCTTCCTAGAGGTATCTCAGAAAACATGTTTTCGAAATAGATAAGTTTGAATTAGTTTTAAAAACAAAACACCCTTATAAAATATTTCAATGACTCATAAAACAATATACATTCATACCTGCAATATCCTCAGCATATGTGAAGACAAACGTGGCATGGTAAACACGTCTTAGAATATGCCCTTTAAAGCTCTTCCACCACACCTTCCTCAAACAATGTCATAGGCTCTTGGAATCACAAACTCAAAGTCTATCCTATGACTCAAACGTTTTATCCAGAATTAAGCCAATTACAAACAAATTACCTCGATTGAAAATTTGTCCTTAAAGAAATATTCGTGAACGTAAATAATAAATGTGTGTACTTTATAAAACTATTCATGTATTTTATTAAAAAATGTGTGTACTTTATTCCAAAATGCATGTACTTTATAAAATTATGCATGGATAATGTGTGTACTTTATAAAAATATGCATTTACTTAAATAACAAATGAGTGTACTTTATTGATGATGTGTATACTTTATTAAATTATGGATTTTATTCATTACAAAATTCACCAATGTACCTACTGAGATTCTTGAGTTTGGCTTCAGTAATAATTGCTCTTAAGGACTTGTTTTTTTCCCTCAGGGCCATCTGAGTATCCGCATTTCGCTGTTTGAGTGTTTACTTGAAATATAACATGCACATGTGCATTTTCTCTAATTTTATTTCTTTACTCCTCTTATTTCTTTTGGAATCTCTTGCATCTTGAACATCCTTCTTCAAGTTTTCATTATTGGCTCTAAACTGGGCATTATCTTCATCCACTTCTTGCTTCCATCATTGTCATTATTTTTTTATTTAATAACTTTTATTATCAAATTATTTTTCAAAAGAATGAGTAGGGCATATTCCTCCTCCAATATATTGATCTTCATGCCCTGCTTCGTCATTTTCCTTAAGTTGAGAATTTTTCTCCTCCAACTTCACTTTAAATTCTTCATTTTCTTCAGTCAATTTGCTCACCCGTTGAGCCAAATTTTCTGAATTATTTGAATCTTTTTATCATCGAGTTTCTTTTAACATTCCTTAGCCATCTCATTTAACAGTATGTTCCAATCATCAGAAATGGATTCCTCTAAAGATGTATCAGCCAATTCAGGAGTTATTTGTGAAATGTTCAAAGAGAAACTGGGCATGTCATCTATGTTACCTTCTTTTCTTTTTCTCTTTGAACCCTTTTTCTTCAAATCAGATGAACATAAATCCTAATGAGAAATCTAGTCTTGTAAAGATGCGAAGCTCCATCGATAAATTTAGGAGTTTTGTTCTCCTTCCATTTAATGGGTTTGATAACTTCAAATTTCTCATATACCCAATGCTGTGATAATGAAAAATAAAAAATATAAGTAAATTATAACATTTAAACAAGTTAATATGCATGCGTTGTTAGTGTTTTGATCATTTCAATATGCGTGTACTTTTGAAAAATATGCGTGTCTTTTTTTAAGTGCATGCATAATACATAAAGTACATGCAGATTAAAATGAACAAGATGAATAATAACATAAAGTAAATGGGCATACGATGAATCTCCATCGAACATTTTTATTTATTATAAAGATTATCTCAACAATTTAAAAAGGGTAGAGGAGCGCTGCTAGCGCGAACATTAAAAAATAAGAAACCATGGTTTAGATTTCTGTTTTAGGGACTAATTGGGTTACTATGTTTCCTCACCAAGAGTGAAATGACGCATCCACTTGTTATGGTGGGCCTAGAGCCTGCTATTTTGTCGAGAGAGTTGATGAGAAATCCATGTAGAGTAGAAGCCCAGTCAAATGTCTTCATTTCATCAATATTGTTGATGTATGGAGCAAAAAAAATTCCTAATTTGAAATTTGAGTTGGAGAACACAAGCTTTGTCATGAAATGTTGAGCAACAAGTTGTACAAAATCATTTATGCCCTCATCAGTGTCTCAACCGATTTCTTCAAAGCATTTGTTATTTCTGATTTTCAATTTTTTTACCTTCTGTGAAGTATCGGCTCAGAAATCCAGGTTTTGGGGATATACTGGTCTATTCTCTTTTAAAGATTTATTAACTTTTGTCCCTCTCAACGAGATTCTAAATATTTCACTAATATCTTTTAGGCAATTTTGGACAGTGCTCTTCATAGTAAAACTATTTCTCACATTTTTGTAAAACCTAAAAATAGAGAAAATATTTTTATCTATATTCATATATTGTGATTTTACTACTTCGTTGATGTAGTGGGCATTGAAAATCTCCCTAAAAGGTGTCTTCTTCAGTAGCTCAGCATGCTTCTCATTGAGTTTGCTTCAAATATCAGAGAAATCATGGTAAAAATCAGTGCATTCGACCAATACTCGTCATATTTAGTTTGTGGTACTTGTAGATTTCTTGTCCATCTTAGTATCACATTTTGTAGCTCTCTTTGGACTACTTTCTTCGGATTTTCCTTCTCTGTCTTTTGTATGATTTCACTTTTGTGATTTCATTTTCAACCTCATTTCAATAATATCATGCATAAAACAGTAATGTACACACAAATTACAATAAAATACACTCATCAAAACATAAAGTACAAGTAGCTTACAATAAAATACATGCATGAAAACAAAAAGTGCACATATAAAACAATAAAGCTCATGCATAAAATAATAAAGTACACACATCAAAATGTAAAGTATATGCACATTATAATAAAATACACGCATCATTACATAAAGTAGATGCACATTGTATTTAAGTACAAGTATATTTCCTTTGAGTACATGCATATTTAACAAAAGTACATACAATTTGCATTGAGAATAGACAGTATTATCTTAACACTTCATACTAATCTTAACAAAATACAAGGATAGTTTATTTGAAGAATTCAATAAATAAATTTCCTATTGTTTAATTAATGGTGTGTGACACCCCGTCAAAATAATACTGGTGATCAGTCCTTTATGAAATTAAAACAGAATATCTAGTTGGTCCATTCTTAGCATCACTATCCCAAACTTTTTAATATTTACTAACCACCTAGTATTTTAAAAGTTGGTGTATAATTTTATCTTGTTGTTTAACATAAAGCCAAATAAATAATTAATTAAACATGCACTATTCAATAATCAATTTTAAGTAACAACCCGCTCAAAATAACAACGGGTGGCCATCCCTATACTATATTAAATCAGGAGTTTCAGATGGTCAAGTCTCAACATCAACTGCCGGTATTATATAATATAGGACTAACTACCCGATATCATATAAGCGAGATGTTAAAATTTAAATAAAATACGCAACAGACAACCAACTAACACTATAACACAACTAATAAAGGAATAAAGATGCATGAAAGAACTATAATAAATGAAATGCTAGAAATAAAATGAAATAAATAACTACTACGAAATGTACTAACAAAAAGTAGACCCGAATAAGCTGTCGGGTCACAGCCAATAAAATAACTGAAATGGAATAAATATAAACATGTATATAAATATCCCTTGGGTACAAACCCGATAAATAACACGAATCCTACCTAGAATTTGAAAGAAGTAGGAAGCGGCTACATGGAACATCCCGCAACAGTCAGCACCTATCACGGCTCCCAAGACTCTGGATAGAAAGTCATCCGGCATCCATGCGGTAGGATACCTGTGGTAATATATATATACAAGGAGGAGAGAAAAGTAAACGGGTCGGAGCCCCGATTGTGAAAAACATTTAGCAAGTGTGTTAACCGTGCGTAATAATTATCGGTGCACTTATTTCACAATTAAAGTGAAACCGCACTCTCGTGGAACCCCAACTCACCTCTCATCTAAAGGCGCGCACCTATTCGCGTCCTCAAGTTTTATTTAAATTACCCCCATTGTTATTAGGATAACCTAACTTATCATAGGCCTAGCCTATACACACGAGAGCTACTTTCCCATCATAATCTAAGGATCCACCCTTTCTAATCCTACTAGATTATGATTACAACAATTAGGCCATAATAGGCTTAATGGATTCCGAATTATAATTTCATGAATTATGATTCTTAATACGTTACCCCTATATATATATATACATATATATATATATATACATATATATATATATATATATACATATATATACAGAAATATAGGTTAAAATATAAGAATTTATTTCTAAATATCATGCACATGGATTATTGGCAAAACTTCTCTCTAATCTCGCAATTGTGCTACGTTTCGTGCATGGGGAGTCTCGCAAAGCGAAATCCAAAGAAGGAACCGCCCCATTACACTACTCCTGACAAGGTCAAGACTAGAGATCCATTATACCATATATGATTAAATCTTTCAAATCTCGACATTGCACTACGTTTCGTGCGTGAGGTGTCTCGCAAAGCGAAATCCAAACAAGGAACCACCTCGTTACACTACTCCTGGGCAATGTCGATCCTGGAGATCCATAATTCTTAACATACAATTTAATACTACCATTACTACTAAAATTTAAACTAAAATATGAAAACAACTAAAATCTCCAATAATATCCTTGGGATGATGTAACCGAAGTATTCCTTAAATGCGATATATCAACCCCCAAATAATCTTGGTACACCATAATCATCCAAGATGTACCCAATAGAAATACCATATCCTTTCATCTAGGATATATAATTATATATATATGTATTTTATTCTCACCATAGATACATACATGCCATCATCCATACCCATGACCAAGTGTACATACCATATATGATGTACAATGGCCATGCACATATAATACCCGGCTATATATATAGCACCGATAAAACTGCATCAATGCTATCATCTTCCCAGAGTCCGGCTCACGTAACAACTGAGGACCACCTGGTGGGGATCCACGACACCCACCTCGTCATAACTCACACACACGACGTCACGGGAAGCGGTCATAGTTCCAACCGGCAATGAGACGAAACATACCCACCACGTCTCATCCCAAAATATATATCTATCGTATAATAACACAAGGGATGACTATGACCTGGGGAATATCCACACCATGCTCTATATGCCAGGATGCTCACCCTCTGCGTGGAAACTTCCCAATGATAGCATGAGTGGGGTATGCTTAACCACGTAAGTATATATATCGCTCACATGCGCAATATACATACATCCATATGATCCCATCATATGATGCGATATAGTAAACCATCATATACGGTTTAAATATCCATACCATGTATGTCCACAACATAAAATATATCCATATATTCATATTAATACATAGATATATGTACATATATTCACACATCGCTATATCATTATATATACAAACTAATTTTCGTTCATATGTATAAGATATATAAACCCGGCTATAAATATGCATAATCCTCAATATACGAGCCCTCACCAACATTTCCATTAAATGTACCTCGATATGTGAATACAATCCCTCACTTGAAACATATTCAATCATTTTTCCTATGACGAATAGTCTCCCAAAACCAGATGTATATATCTATACATATATATTCAACATTAGGGTTATCACCCAAGAGTATGTGTAGGAATCCATCACTACACATTTCATCCATATCCAAAAGTACATAATTACCTTTAGTACTATTTAATCATAGGCACATACATCACTTAATAGTCTAAAATCTCAAATTATTCCAACCTTGCTTCAAGCATTGGAATCTCAATGATTATTTCTCCACAATTACATGTAAACTATCATAACTAGAATTTATTCTACCGCTTATTCTAGTCGATAGTACGATCCCAAAGCGTTCTCAATGTCACCTATGGTTCGAATCGATCTCAGGAACCCTTACTCCTATTGATTTATCAATTGTTCCTTCGTCTAAACATTTCTAAGGATATGAGATCCCTCACTCTATAAGAGTTCTCAACCTCATATCATATTTATACATGAATCTATAATTTGTATTCCCAACCTCAAAGAGGTTTACCCAATATCCATATGTAAATCCAATACGTAAATGGGTACATTTCTCCCAAATTACCCGAAGGGGTCCCCAAAAATCCTAATACGTGATAAACTCCTTCAATGTCTCCAAGAACATATCTTCACATCATAAGAGAGGGCCCCAAACCAATAAACCCAACCAAAAAGGGGGAGAAGTCCTCCTAGATAACCCCCCTAAAACAACCATTAAGGAAGCCCCTAAGAATAAACTCCAAAAGAAAAGGGAAAGGACAACTCCAAATTTTGGGCTAAAAACAGGGGACCGGTCGACCGGTCACTGACCCCCGGTCGACCGCGGGTCACAATTTTGCCTACGAAGAAATGCAGTAGGCTCTTTCCTTAAGGCGCGGTCGACCGGTCCCCAGACCGCGGTCGACCGGCCATACCAGTTGCCTTGGTCGATTTTCCATTTTCAGCAAACCCACAACCCTCAAACACCCAAATATCATCACCAAGCCCCCAAATCTTTAACCCAATAATATTATTAACTGGGAAAACCCATCCTACATATCATCCCAACCATTTATGTGTTATTAAACCATAGAATAACATTGATTTCAAGATTTAAACCCAAAAATCTAGGTTTTGGTATTTATACCCAAAAATCCATTTCTTTACCCCACAAATTATGAAATGAAATACACAAATAGCTATTTAGCAAGATTAAACGCTTGCCTAAGATTTGTAGAGGTTGGATCGTCCTCGATGTCGCGGTTGGGCCGGAAATCCCCAAGCTTTTATTCCTCTCTCTCTTCCTTTCTTCTTCTTTCCTTTCTTCTTTCTCCCTCTAGGGATTTTTTCCCCTTTCTCTCAAATGAGAAATGGCTTAATCC
Organism: Sambucus nigra; assembly: GCA_949130495.1. NCBI lineage: Eukaryota > Viridiplantae > Streptophyta > Magnoliopsida > Dipsacales > Adoxaceae > Sambucus > Sambucus nigra. The sequence continues at coordinate 319,254,301 of OX422223.1, forward strand.
GTGAGCCTCCAAATCCTTTAAAACAAAATCCCAATTTTAAATGTTAATACACACTTTAAATGACTCGTTTATTCCAATTCAAGTCAAAATAACTTAAATACATTCTGGAGCCGAAATAAAACCCAATGACAGTCATTTTGACTATCTCGACCCTTTCGGGATCGATGGTACCCTAAAAATATCATCCGAAATACTTTGAAATATTTTCTCTTTTTGGGCCTCAATTCCCAAATTTTGAAATTCTCCAATTTAATTATGTTTTATTTTCCCAAAATTTAATTTCTCGGTCTCCAAAAATCGAGGGTTGTTACATACTTCCCCCCTTACGAAAATTTCGTATGTGAAATTTAAGACATGCCTAGGACCGCAATATCATCTAGTCCTCACATCAATCCTTAGGATCACTATACCGATCCTTCCTGGTTCTCATGCCGAACCATTTACTTTTAAAGCAACTACTACCTAGGGGGCCCATACACCCCGTATCCGAGTTTCCACTCGTAAAATTATGATCAGGCTCCATTAGCCACAAAACATAATATAACCCTCAGCAATATGATCAATAATAACATATTAAATATACACAAGTTTAAAATTTCCCAATGGTAGAACTCTCCTCAATTCCTCACACTAGCCACCTTCATGCGGGGGAGGTCTCGCAAGCGAAATACAAATAAGGAACCCTCCCAATACACTACTATGTAGCTAGGTCGGGGATTGAGATTAGTTGAACCAGGGTTAAGGTTTTATAAAAAGAAGGATTTCCATATTTTAGATATTGCCCGAAGGCCTGAACAACAATACAATATAAATATATTCCGCGTCTTTTGACACGCCAAACAAACACCTTATGTTTAGGACACAAGGTATCAACAAATACAATGATCTAGCCAATCCCTAGTTCTCAAAACTAGCACAACTATGAGATAAACTATCCGCTCCTCATTAATCTACCAAACTCTGAACGTCTCAGTTATGAAATTCCTATACATCATATCGACACTTTTATATAAAAATAAATTCCTCCCTACTATTCCGTTATGAAAAGGTGTATCATCTCCAAGGATGCCATATAAAAGACACACTTGCTCACTCCCTCCTCTAGGAAAATTCCATACACCCTAGCGGTGTAGCGGCTAGCTACTCATCACACCACACACGCGACATTCCCAATATAGCACAAAACGTAACTTAAACCCAAAGAAAGGTATTCTAGTTTACATTTTCATAACCCAATGGTTTCCCCTTGTCCTAGAATCTCAACTCAGGGTCCTCAACTTCTTCCAGGACAACCATATTCCTAACCCTATTTCTCCACAAGAGAAACATCTTCCTCAAAATCCTTCCTAACCATATTGAAGGGCAAGGCGCGATTGCAACTGCCGAAAACTCCCTCAGTCCTACACAATGAAAATGAGTCTCCAAAGGCATTCTCCCTCCTCCCAGAAGGCGATACTCCTGATATTGGGACAACTCCACCTACCTGTAATACCCCGTATTTTTATGCTATATTAATTTGGGGATTTATTAAATTTAATGTGAGTGATTTATTTAATAAAAATTCGAAAATTAATTATGTTATAATTATTAACGTGACGAGAGTTAGTAATTATGGGAAATTTGTTGAATATTACTATTGAGCAAAGTAATATATGATATTGATTATATTTAATGTCATTAGTGAATTAAATGACAATTTCAGAAATTTAAGTCGGGACGTGCCCGTGTCACGTCGGAACTAATTTTGTTAAATAAAAAGTGAATATTTTATAAGTTGTTCGTATGGTCGTTTTGAGTGAGACAATGCGTCCTGAAGGGTCGAGATAGTCAGAAAAGTGTACCCGGGGGTTTAGTTTGGGTCTCGGGGCATTTTTAGGCCTAATTGGTACCCCGGGAGGGCAATTTAGTCATTTCACCTTTTTGGGTAATTAAACCCACGAAATTCAGCAACCTATATCAGCCATTTAGGTTAGTCAGCTAGGGTTAGAAAACAAAAACACAAGTGACGGCCATAGGAGAGGGAAGGAGAAAGCTCCAAGGCAATCCAAGGCCCCAAAAGTCATCCGTTTGCACCACAACCACCACCACCGCGTAGATCGCGAGACGAGGAATGCAGCCATACCAAAATCAGCAGTGAATTAGAATACAAAAAAAAATCCCAGGCAAGTATTTCTTGCATATTTTTGTTGGTGAAATCTTCATATTAGTTTAGGAATGATTTGTGATGAAAAATATGGAAGAAAACCCAATTTGTGTTAGGAAAATGCATGTAGTATTGATTTATATGAAATTCTGGAATCCTTGCCATGTAGAGGAATATAACCCATGAAATTTTGATGATATATTAGAAGGAAATTCTGATAAAAATAGTTTAGAACCATGATTAACAAAAACTCTAGGGTTCTTAATGATTAGATGAGATTTTGGGTTAATTATCCATGTTTAATGTTAGATATACGCATGCTTTACGTTGAAAACATCAGGTATATTGATATAATGTTAGTAGTAGGATTTTTGAGACGTTAAGAATGGAAAAACATGGTTTTGGATGAATAATTTGGTAGAACCCGTAACTGCAATTCTGCAGGAATCGAAATACCTGCTTAATCGATCGATCGAGCCTAGAGCTTCGATCGATCGAAGGTTCGATCGATCGAGCTCCAGACCTCAATCGATTGACCCCTCCTGGCAGACTTCTATTTCCCTTATTTAATTAGTTAAACTAAATTTATCGTGAAATAATTCTTGGGTATTCTTAATAAAATGTTTTGAGAGATAGGAAAGACCAGTAGGACCTATGAATAAGTGTTGGGAACTTTATTATAAGATGAGAAGTTTACTTTTGAGGTAATTGTATAATGAACGATGAAACTACGTATTTCAAGTGAGATATTTTGACGAATAGCTACGATAGTGAATAGAGGTATACCTATTGAATTTTCTACTTGGAAGGATAGAGTGCACGAGTGCCACGTAGTAAGCAAGGAAACCCTTCGAGTTAAGGTTAGAGATGAAACCTTATACAAAATACTAATAATGTGAAATTTAGGATAAATGGTATAAATATGGGTGACGAGAAGAACCTATAATAATATGATAAAAGTGGTATATTTATATGATTGTGTGTACATATATTATATACATGTGAAAAACATACCGCGCTACTTGCAATCCTTGATGTTACCGCACTGGGACAGTCTTATCTCGATGGGACCTTTATGGGGGATATTGACTTGTACCCTAGAAGATAAATATCCTTGGTATAGGCTATCGAATTGATAGTTCATACGGTCCTAAGAGATGCGAGTATGTTCCATCCTCTTAGAGACTTGGAATAAATGCTTCGCCTCGATATTGTTTGTGTATGTGTTAATACAGTTCGAGAGTGATTTTGAACTTGTATTCCCCTTGATATGAGTGGTATGGGGTTTGGATAGTAGAAGTATGCACACACCATAGTTTTATTTGGGGTGCTGTTATTATATATATATTATACGAGTAGTTAATATATATATATTTGGAAACTTGAAACTGCCTACTGTGATTTGATAAGTAGGATATGGTTGATGACTCAAATAGTAAATACTTGTTTTGTGAAACTATAATATGACACTGAAAACCTTTATAAATTAATAAAAGCTACAGCGAGAGTTGTGCTGCTAATTTGAAGTATTCTTTTTAAACAATGACATTGTTCGATTTTGAAATCTTATGAGTAAGTTAAGGTAAGATAAATTATTGGGAGGGTTAGTATAATAAAATGATAAGATAAACCATTGGGAAGGTTAGTACGATAGGCATGCACATTAGAAGAGAGGTGAGAATTTCTCAAGAGAGTGTCGCTCTAATATGTTGTTGAATTGGCTTGTATCAATTTAAATACTTGCTAAACGTACTTTAAATCAAACACACTTTCGGGCTCTGACCCATTTCTTTTTCTCTCTCTTGTATATATATGTATATTTTCAGGTGCCCAGCCACAGGGGCATCTTGCTTAGGATCTCTTGAGAGGAACGTGCTGCAGCTTAGGTGGGAGTTGCAGGTCACTTGCGTAGACGGCTTCCTTTATTGACTCCACTTCTAGCATTATCATTTATTGGGCATGTGTCACCCTTTCCATTATTTCAATATTGCTGGGACATTTGTATTTCAGTTATTTCCAGTATTGTTACTATGGGTTTTATTCAGTTTGGATTTGTGATTTTAGATTTCGTATGTGGAGATTCGATTGACGAATGTATTATATTAATTGGACTTTTTGTTCCAGGTTTATTGTGGTGTGATTCTTAATTGTAGAAAAGTTGTTAATAAATAAATAAATCTTTGTCTTTAAATAAAATTTTGAAAGTTATGTATAAATGGTTTTGACACTTAGCTTAATTATTTAGGGTGTTAAATTGGATTTTTTTTTTTATCGACAGTGATGCTGAGAATGAACCAACTGTTTACCTTGATTTAATTTAATAAAGGAGTGATCGCCCGGTATTTAATTAGGCAGGGTGTCACAGGTGCTATCAGAGCATCAGGTTCTATTGTCCATAGGATCTGTACGGCTTATTTCGCTTTCAGCTTAACGTTATTGCTATAGAGCCCTATTTTTAGGATTGTTGTATTCTTGCTTTTACGTTTATGTCTTCAGCTATTTGAGATTGATGATAACTGTAGACTAATAAACTTCTTCACGTTTCATATGCCTCCGAGACGTGCTCTGAAAGATAGGCGTGCCCAAGCCAAGCAGCCGGTAGCTCCGGCACTAGGCACAATGAATGCAAACGAATTAGCCTCCATTGTTGCTCAGGTGGTGAATGACGCACTTGCGGTGGTTCAGCAGGCTCCACCCCAGGTTCAGGCAGTGGCGCCAGTACCAACACAACTTCCATCTTCATGGGAGAGGGTTCGGGATGCTTTTCAGAAAGCGCATCCCCCTGAGTTCTCTGTTAGCTCCGATATTGTCACAGTTAGCCAATGGAAGAAAGACATCTAGCGGCACCTCCGTATGTATGAGTGCACTGACGTGAAAAAGCAGGCATTGGCTTCCTTTAAGCTGGTGGGAGCCACATTACAGTGGTGGGAGTCCACTATCACTTTGGAGGAGAGGGACACGATCTCTATTCAGTTGTTCTGGGAGCGGTTTGACAGTAAGTATTTTCCACCCGTAGTGCAGACTGAGATGAAGCTGAGATTACTGAATCTGAAGCAGGAGAATCTTACCATAGCGGAGTATGAGGAGGAGTTCACGAGACTTCTCACCATTGTGCCAGATGAGGCACCTACTGAGAGCAAGAATATTATGCTGTTTGTCGACGGGTTAGCTTGGAGGATCCGTCACCACCTTATTGGGAATCTATCCCTGAGTACGTTTACTGATGTACTCAATGCCGCGTTGCTACATTGCCAGGATCACCGCTTCCATCTGCAGGGAAGCAAGAGAGCAGGAGAGTCGAGCCAGCAGGGCAGGACCGGGGGAAATGGGGCCAGTGGGGCACCATCTCATGGACAGGCTCGTCAGCACGAGCAGAGTTCCCATCAGGGGGACCCTGCAAAGCGATTCCATTTCGGTGATTCTAGGCAGGGATTCGAGGGTTTCAGGCAAGGCCAGCCTAATCAGCAGGGATAGTAGGGCCAACACCGACCACAGGGATAGCAGCAGGGCCAACAGGGCCAAGAGCGGGCACATCAGGGCCAACAGGGCCAGTGGCGTGGAGGTCACGGCCAACAGGGCCGTGGAAAATAGGGTCAGAGGGGAGGTAACTTCAAAGGCCGATGTTTTGGGTGCGGTAAACATGGTCATAGGTGTCAGGATTGCCTAGAGGGCAATAGGGCCCCACAGCAGCAAGGAGGCCGTAATGAGCCGTAGAGACCACTTTTCCCACCCGCCCTTCCAGCTCTAGCCCAGGTGCCATCCCTACTAGCCATTCCAGCAGCTCCAGTGTAGTAGGGGCAATTACAGTACAGACGTGTCTATAACGTCCAGCAGGCAGCAGCTCCACAGGCACCACCCGCGATTGAGGGTATGTTTCCTATCCATGGCTCTATGGTCCGGGTTTTGTTTGATACGGGGGCAACACATTATTTTATAGTTACGCATTTTTCGAAGGCCTTAGGGTTGTTAGCCACAGAAGAGAGCACAGTGACAAGTGTGGACTCACCACTGGGGAGTGGGTCACTTATTTTCTTTATATGCCGGGGAGTGGGGGTAGAGATCGATAGTTTGGTATTACCTGCGGATATGTTAGTCTTAGACATGCACGAGCATGATGTGATTATTGGTATGGATTGGATCACAGCTTATAGAGCCATGATTGATTGCTTGATCGGGAGCATTGTTTTTTCCATTCCGGGGTAAGAGATGTTTGTAGTGGCGATGCCTCGCCTAGAGGGAGGTTCGACCGCTCATTTATATTACATAGAGGAGGATACCTCTAAGGAGGTTATGATTCCATTAGATTCGATCCCAGTTGTCAGGGAGTATTCTGATGTGTTCCAGGAAATACCAGGCCTACCCCCAGTCATGAGACAGACTTTGTCATATATTTATTGCCAGATACGAGACCTATAGCACGCGCACCGTACCGTATGGCTCCGACAGAGATGCGAGAGCTATGAGATCAGATAGAGCAGCTGTTAGGTCAGGGCTTCATTCGTAGGAGTACCTCACCTTGGGGCGCTCCAATTTTGTTTTTGAAGAAGAGAGATGGTTCACTGAGATTGTGTGTGGATTATTGGGAGTTGAACAAGGTCACGATACGGAATAAATATACGTTGCCTCGAATCGATGATCGATGAGACCAGCTAAGGGGAGCAACTTTCTTTTCGAAGATAGATCTGAGGTCGGGGTACCATCAACTACCTATTAGGGAGCAGGATGTTTCAAAGACTGCTTTCTTGACGAGATATGGGTCTTATGAGTTCCGGGTGATGCCGTTCGGACTCACAAATGCTCCATCCGTTTTCATGGACTTGATGAACCGAGTATTCAGAGAGTTCTTGGATCAGTTTGTCATCATCTTCATAGATGACATCTTAATATATTCACACTCCGAGGAGGAGCATGCCGAGCACTTGAGGCAGGTTCTTCAGACTCTACGAGAGCATCAGCCGTATGCTAAGTAAGGGAAGTGTGGATTCTGGTTGCGAGAGGTACAGTTCTTGGGGCATGTTGTTTCTGAGCAGGGGATTGCAGTTGACCCGAGCAAAGTGTCAGCGGTGAGGGAGTGGGGACAGCCCATGACACCGACGAAAGTGCGTAGTTTCTTGGGGTTAGTCGGATACTACAGGAGATTCATTCGGGGATTCTCCAAAATAGCGGGTCCATTGATGAATCTGACTCGCAAGGGAGTACCATATGTTTGGGATGACCCTTGTCAATTGGATTTCGATGAGCTGAAAGACAATCTTACTTCAGCGCCAGTCCTTACATTACTGAAGCCAGGTGTGGAGTACCTAGTTTACACCGATGCGTCCTTATGGGGACTTGGGGGAGTACTTCAGCAGGAAGAGAGGGCTATAGCTTTTGCCTCCCGTGAGCTTAAGCCACATGAGAAGAATTACCCCACCCATGACCTAGAGTTAGCAGCGGTCGTCTTTGCATTGAGGATTTCGAGGCACTATTTGTTGGGAGAGAAATTCCATTTGTTCACAGACCACAAGTCATTGCAGTACCTGTTCACTCAGCGAGAGCTGAATATGCATCAATGCAGATGGCTAGAGTTTGTGAAGGACTACCAGTTCGATATATATTATCATCCGGGGAAGGCCAACGTAGTTGCTGATGCGTTGAGTCGTAGACCGGTAGACGATGTAGCGTATGTCTGGAAAGCAAAGTGGAAGGAGTTGGGTCACCAGGACGCAATAGCACGTTCTTTCATATCTGCGATGTCAGTCACACCCGAGATTGTTACGAGGGTGATACAGGCACAGACAACAGACCCGTTTTTCCAGGAGCAGATTGTACGAGTTTTAGTCGAGGGTGCTGATTCTTACTCTATTAATTCTGATGGGTGTTTGAGGTTTAATGGAAGATTAGTGGTTCCAGAAGGAGCAGAATTACGTCATGCAGTGATGACCCAGTCTCAGGGTCCCGATTTGCAGTACATCCTAGAGGATATAAGATGTACCAGGATATGAGGAGGCAATACTGGTGGAGTGGGATAAAGAGGGACATTGCTGTGTTCGTGTCCAAGTGTTCTATCTGCCAACTGGTGAAGGTAGACCATCAGAAACCGTCAGGATTGCTTCAGCCACTGGAAGTACCAGTGTGGAAGTGGGAGAGTATTTCCATGGATTTTATTACAGGGTTGCCTACCTCACAGTGGGGCCATGACTCTATCTGGGTGATTATAGACCGTTTGACCAAGGCAGCCCATTTTCTGCCGATACGAACAGATTATACCTCGGGTCAGTATGCTCAGTTGTTCATCGCTGAGATTGTCAGATTACACGGGGTGCCCTTGAATATTATGTCTGATAGGGACAAGATTTTCGTGTCATGTTTTTGGGAAAGCTTTCAGGAGGCTAAGGGTACTGAGTTGAGGCTGAGTTCAGCTTTCCACCCACAGACAGATGGACAGACAGAGCGTACTAATCAGATGTTAGAGGATATGCTACACATGTGTGTTCTCGATTTTGGAGGAGGTTGGGAGCCACATCTTCCACTGGTAGAGTTTGCCTGTAATAACTCTTATCAGTTCACGATTGGCATGGCTCCATTTGAGGCTTTGTACGGCAGGCCTTGTCGTTCTCCAACTTGTTGGCTCGAAGTGGGGGATAACAAGTTTCTAGGACCAGAAGTGATTCAGCAGACCTCCGCGAGGATTGAGATAATCAGGAGTCGTATTCCGGTAGCCCAGGACAAGCAAAACAGCTACGTCGATGCGAAACGGTTCTTCTGGGAGTTTAGTGTGGGGGACCAAGTGTTATTGCGTGTGTCTCCTATGAAGGGGGTGATGAGGTTCGGGAAGAAGGGGAAGTTGGCTCCGAGGTATGTGGGACAATTTCCCATCATCATTGGGTTGGTTGCATACAGGTTAGGACTACCAGAACATTTACATCGCATCCACGATGTATTCCACATCTCGTCGTTGAGAAGATATCTTCGGGATGATATGGCCCATTCTCACATTGCGATAGATGAGATCGACCTACATCCTGATAGCTCTTACGAGGAGAGACCAGTGGCTATCCTAGACTATAGAGAGAGGAGATTGAGGTCAAAGATAGTTCCACTTGTGCGGGTCCAGTGGGAGCATCATAATGTGGAGGAATGCACTTGGGAGCGTGAGGCAAATATGCGCGAGAGATATCCAGAATTATTTTTACCAGGTATACCTTATTTTTCGAATTTCGGGATGAAATTCTGTTATTAGGGGGGAAGTATGTAATACCCCGTATTTTTATGCCATATTAATTTGAGGATTTATTAAATTTAATGTGAGTGATTTATTTAATAAAAATCCGGAAATTAATTATGTTATAATTATTAACGGGACGAGAGTTAGTAATTATGGGAAATTTATTGAATATTACTAATGAGCAAAGTAATATATGATATTGATTATATTGAATGTCATACGTGAATTAAATGACAATTTCGAAAATTTAAGTCGTGACGTGCCCGTGTCACATCAGGACTAATTTGGTTAAATAAAAAGTGAGTATTTTATAAGTTGTTCATATGGTCGTTTTGAGTGCGCCAACGCGTCTGGAAGGGTCGAGATAGTCAGAAAAGTGTAGCCGGGGGTTTAGTTTGGGTCTCGGGGCATTTTTAGGCCTAATTGGTACCCCGGGAGGGCAATTTAGTCATTTCACCTTTTTGGGTAATTAAACCCACGAAATTCAGCAACATATATCAGCCATTTAGGTTAGTCATCTAGGGTTAGAAAACAAAAACACACGTGACGGCCATAGGAGAGGGAAGGAGAAAGCTCCAAGGCAATCCAAGGCCCCAAAAGTCATCCGTTTGCACCACAACCACCACCACCGCGTAGATCGCGAAACGAGGAACGCAACCATACCAAAATCAGCCATGAATCAGAATACAAAAAAAATCCCAGGCAAGTATTTCTTGCATATTTTCGTTGGTGCAATCTTCATATTAGTTTAGGAATGATTTGTTATGAAAAATATGGAAGAAAACCCAATTTGTGTTAGGAAAATGCATGTAGTATTGATTTATATGAAATTCTGGAATCCTTGCCACGTAGAGGAATATAACCCACAAAATTTTGATGATATATTAGAAGGAAATTCTGATAAAAACAGATCAGAACCATGATTAACAAAAACTCTAGGGTTCTTGATGATTAGATGAGATTTTGGGTTAATTATCCATGTTTAATGTTAGATATACACATGCTTTACGCTGAAAACATCTGGTATATTGATATAATGTTAGTAGTAGGATTTTTGAGATGTTTAGAATGGAAAAACATGGTTTTGGATGAAGAATTTGGTAGAACACGTAACTGCAATTCTGCAGGAATTGAAATACCTGCTTGATCGATCGATCAAGCCTAGAGCTTCGATCGATCGAAGGTTCGATCGATCGAGATCCAGACCTCGATTGATCGACCCCTCCTGGTAGACTTCTATTTCCCTTGTTTAATTAGTTAAACTAAATTTATCATGAAATAATTCTTGGGTATTCTTAATTAAATGTTTTGAGAGATAGGAAAGACCAGTAGGACCTATGAATTAGTGTTGGGAACTTTATTATAAGACGGGAAGTTTACTTCTGGGGTAATTGTATAATGAACGATGAAACTACATATTTCAAGTGAGATATTTCGGCGAATAGCTACGATAGTGAATAGAGGTATACCTACTTAATTTTCTACTTGGAAGGATAGAGTCCACGAGTGTCACGTAATAAGGGAGGAAACCCTTCGAGTTATGGTTGGAGATGAAACCTTATACAAAATACTAATAATGTGAAATTTAGGATAAATGGTATAATTATGGGTGATGAGAAGAACCTATATTAATATGATAAAAGTGGTATATTTATATGATTGTGTGTACATATATTATATACATGTGAAAAACATACCGCGCTACTTGCTATCCTTGAGGTTACCGCACTGTGACAGTCTTATCTCGATGGGACCTTTATGGGGGATATTGACTTGTACCCTAGAAGATAGATATCCTTGGTACAGGCTATCGAATTGATAGTTCAGATGGTCCTAAGAGACGCGAGTATGTGCCATCCTCTTAGAGACTTGGAATCTATGTTTCGCCTCGATATTGTTTGTGTATGTGTTAATACAGTTCGAGAGTGATTTTGAACTTGTATTCCCCTTGATATGAGTGGTATGGGGTTTGGATAGTAGAAGTATGCACGCACCATAGTTTTATTTGGGGTGCTGTTATTATATATATATTATACGAGTAGTTAATATATATATATTTGGAAACTTGAAACTGCCTACTGTGATTTGATAAGTAGGATATGGTTGATGACTCAAATAGTAAATACTTGTTTTGTGAAAGTATAATATGACACTGAGAACCTTTATAAATTAATAAAAGCTACAGCGAGAGTTGTGCTGCTAATTGGAAGTATTCTTTTTAAACAATGACATTGTTCGATTTTGAAATCTTATGCATAAGTTAAGGTAAGATAAATTATTAGGAGGGTTAGTATAATAAAATGATAAGATAAACCGTTGGGAAGGTTAGTATGATAGTCATGCACATTAGAAGAGAGGTGAGAATTTCTCAAGAGAGTGCCGCTCTAATATGTTGTTGAATTGGCCTGTATCAATTAAAATACTTGCTAAACGTACTTTAAATGAAACACACTTTCGGGCTCTGACCCATTTCTTTTTCTCTCTCTTGTATATATATGTATATTTTCAGGTGCCCAGCCACAGGGGCGTCTTGCTTAGGATCCCTTGTGAGGAACGTGCTGCAGCTTAGGTGGGAGTTGCAGGTCACTTGCGTAGACGGCTTCCTTTATTGACTCCACTTCTAGCATTATCATTTATTGGGCATGTGTCACCCTTTCCATTATTTCAATATTGCTGGGACATTTGTATTTCAGTTATTTCCAGTATTGTTACTATGGGTTTTATTCAGTTTGGATTTGTGACTTTAGATTTCGTATGTGGAGATTCGATTGACGAATGTATTATATTAATTGGACTTTTTGTTCCAGGTTTATTGTGGTGTGATTCTTAATTGTATAAAAGTTGTTAATAAATAAATAAATCTTTTTCTTTAAATAAAATTTGGAAAGTTATGTATAAATGGTTTTAACACTTAGCTTAATTATTTAGGGTGTTAAATTGGAAAAATTTATTTTTATCGACAGTGATGTTGAGAATGAACCAACTGTTTACCTTGATTTAATTTAATAAAGGAGTGATCGCCCAGTATTTAATTAGGCAGGGTGTCACAGGTGCTATCAGAGCATCAGGTTCTATTGTCCATAGGATCTGTACGGCTTATTTCGCTTTCAGCTTAACGTTATTGCTATAGAGCCCTATTTTTAGGATTGTTGTAATCTTGCTTTTACGTTTATGTCTTCAGCTATTTGAGATTGATGATAATTGTAGACTAATAAACTTCTTCACGTTTCATATGCCTCCGAGACATGCTCTGAAAGATAGGCGTGCCCAAGCCAAGCAGCCCGTAGCTCCGGCACCAGGCACAATGAATGCAAACGAAGTAGCCTCCATTGTTGCTCAGGCGGTGAATGACGCACTTGCGGTGATTCAGCAGGCTCCACCCCAGGTTCAGGCAGTGGCTCCAGTACCAGCACAGCTTCCATCTGCATGGGAGAGGGTTCGGGATGCTTTTCAGAAAGCGCATCCCCCTGAGTTCTCTGTTAGCTCCGATATTATCACAGTTAGCCAATGGAAGAAAGACATCCAGCGGCACCTCCGTATGTATGAGTGCACTGACGTGCAAAAGCAGGTATTGGCTTCCTTTAAGCTGGTGGGAGCCGCATTAAAGTGGTGGGAGTCCACTATCACTTTGGAGGAGAGGGACACGATCTCTATTCAGTTGTTCTGGGAGCGGTTTGACAGTAAGTATTTTCCACCCGCAGTGCAGACTGAGATGGAGCTGAGATTACTGAATCTGAAGCAGGAGAATCTTATCGTAGCGGAGTATGAGGAGGAGTTCACGAGACTTCTCACCATTGTGCCAGATGAGGCACCTACTGAGAGCAAGAGTATTATGTTGTTTGTCGACGGGTTAGCTTGGAGGATCCGTCAGCACCTTATTGGGAATCTATCCCTGAGTACGTTCACTGATGTACTCAATGCCATGTTGCTACATTGCCAGGATCACCGCTTCCATCTGCAGGGAAGCAAGAGAGCAGGAGAGTCCAGTCAGCAAGGCAGGACCGGGGGAAATGGTGCCAGTGGGGCACCATCTCATGGACAGGCTCGTCAGCACGAGCAGAGTTCCCATCAGGGGGACCCGGCTAAGCGATTCCATTCAGGTGATTCTAGTTAGGGATTTGAGGGTTTCAGGAAGGGCCAGCCTAATCAGCAGGGCCAACACCGACCGCAAGGACAGCAGCAGGGCCAGCAGGGCCAACAGCGTGCACATCAGGGCCAACAGGGCCAGTGGCGTGGAGGTCACGGCCAACAGGGCCGTGGAAAATAGGGTCAGAGGGGAGGTAACTTCAAAGGCCGATGTTTTGGGTGCGGTAAACATGGCCATAGTTGTCAGGATTGCCCAGAGGGCGATAGGGCCCCACAGCAGCAGGGAGGCCGTAATGAGCCACAGAGACCACTTTTCCCACCTGCCCTTCCAGCTCCAGCCTAGGTGCCATCCCTACCAGCCATTCCAGCAGCTCAAGTGTAGTAGGGGCAATTACAATACGGACGTGTCTATAACGTCCATCAGGCAGCAGCTCCACAGGCACCACCCGCGATTGAGGGTATGTTTCCTATCCATGGTTCTATGGGCCGGGTTTTTATTTGATACGGGGGCAACACATTGTTTTGTAGCTACACATTTTTCGAAGGCCTTAGGGTTGTTAGCCACAGCAGAGAGCACAGTGACATGTGTGGACTCACCACTGGGGAGTGGGTCACTTATTTTCTTTATATGCCGGGGAGTGGGGGTAGAGATCGATAGTTTGGTATTACCTGCGGATATGTTAGTCTTAGATATGCACGAGCATGATGTGATTATTGGTATGGATTGGCTCGTAGCTTATAGAGCCATGATTGATTGCTTCGTCGGGAGCATTGTTTTTGCCATTCCGGGGCAAGAGATGTTTGTAGTAGCGATGCCTCGCCCAGAGGGAGGTTCGACCGCTCATTTATATTACGTAGAGGAGGATACCTCTAAGGAGGTTATGATTCCCTTAGATTCGATCCCAGTTGTCAGGGAGTATTCTGATGTGTTCCAGGAAATACCAGGCCTACCCCCAGTCATGAGATAGACTTTGTCATATATTTATTGCCAGATACGAGACCTATTTCACGCGCACCGTACCGTATGGCTCCGACAGAGATGCGAGAGCTACGAGATCAGATAGAGTAGCTGTTAGGTCAGGGCTTCATTCGTAGGAGTACCTCACCTTGGGGCGCTCTAGTTTTGTTTGTGAAGAAGAGATATGGTTCACTGAGACTGTGTGTGGACTATCGGGAGTTGAACAAGGTCACGATACGAAATAAATATCCGTTGCCTCGAATCGATGATCGGTGAGACCAGCTGAGGGGAGCAACTTTCTTTTCGAAGATAGATCTGAGGTCGGGGTACCATTAGCTACCTATTAGGGAGCAAGATGTTTCGAAGACTGCTTTCTTGACGAGATATGGGTCTTATGAGTTCCAGGTGATGCCGTTCGGACTCACAAATGCTCCATCCGTTTTCATGGACTTGATGAACCGAGTATTCAAAGAGTTCTTGGATCGGTTTGTCATCATCTTCATAGATGACATCTTGATATATTGACACTCCGAGGAGGAGCATGCCGAGCACTTGAGGCAGGTTCTTCAGACTCTACGAGAGCATCAGCCGTATGCTAAGTATGAGAAGTGTGGAATCTTGTAACGAGAGGTACAGTTCTTGGGGCATGTTGTTTCTGAGCAGGGGATTGTAGTTGACCCGAGCAAAATGTCAGCGGTGAGGGAGTGGGGACATCCCATGACACCGACGGAAGTGCGTAGTTTCTTAGGTTAGCCGAATACTACAGGAGATTCATTCGGGGATTCTCGAAAATAGCGGGTCCATTGACGAATCTGACTCGCAAGGGAGTACTATATGTTTGGGATGACCCTTGTCAATTGAATTTCGATGAGCTGAAAGACAATCTTACTTCAGCGCCAGTCCTTGCGTTACCGAAGCCAGGTGTGGAGTACCTGGTTTACACCGATGCGTCCTTACGGGGACTTGGGGGAGTACTTCAGCAGGAAGAGAAGGCTATAGCTTTTGCCTCCCGCAAGCTTAAGCCACATGAGAAGAATTACCCCACCCACGACCTGGAGTTAGCAGCGGTCATCTTTGCATTGAGGATTTGGAGGCACTATTTGTTGGGAGAGAAATTACATTTGTTCACAGACCACAAGTCATTGCAGTACCTGTTCACTCAGCGAGAGATGAATATGCATCAACGCAGATGGCTAGAGTTTGTGAAGAACTACCAGTTCGATATACAGTATCATCCGGGGAAGGCCAACGTAGTTACTGATGCGTTGAGCCCTAGACCGATAGACGATGTAGCGTATGTCTGGAAAGCAAAGTGGAAGGAGTTGGGTCACCAGGACGCAGTAGCACGTTCTTTCATATCTACGATGTCAGTCACACCCAAGATTGTTACGAAGGTGACACAGGCACAGACAACAGACCCGTTTTGCCAGGAGCAGATTGTACGACTTTTAGCCGAGGGTACTGATTCTTACTCTGTCAGTTCTGATGGGGGTTTGAGGTTTAATGGAAGATTGGTGGTTCCAGAAGGAGCAGAATTACGTCATGCAGTGATGACCCAGTCTCAGGGGTCCCGATTTGTAGTACATCCTGGAGGATATAAGATGTACCAGGATATGAGGAGGCAATATTGGTGGAGTGGGATAAAGAGGGACATTGCTGTGTTCGTGTCCAAGTGTTCTACCTGCCAGCTGGTGAAGGTAGACCATCAGAAACCATCAGGATTTCTTCAACCATTGGAAGTACCAGTGTGGAAGTGGGAGAGTATTTCCATGGATTTTATTACAGGGTTTCCTACCTCACAGCGGGGCCATGACTCTATCTGGGTGATTATAGACCGTTTGACCAAGGTAGCCCATTTTCTGCCGGTACGGACAGATTATACCTCGGGTCAGTATACTCAGTTGTTCATCGCTGAGATTGTCAGATTACACGGGGTGCCCCGAAATATTGTGTCTGATAGGGACAAGATTTTCGTGTCATTTTTTTGGGAAAGTTTTCAGGAGGCTATGGGTACTGAGTTGAGGCTGAGTTCAGCTTACCACCCACAGACAGATGGACAGACAAAGCGTACTAATCAGATATTATAGGATATGCTACGTATGTGTGTTCTCGATTTTGGAGGAGGTTGGGAGCCACATCTTCCACTGGTAGAGTTTGCATGTAATAACTCTTATCAGTTCACGATTGGCATGGCTCCATTTGAGGCTTTGTACGGCAGGCCTTGTCGTTCTCCAACTTGTTGGCTCGAAGTGGGGGATAACAAGCTTTTAGGACCAGAAGTGATTCAGGAGACCTCCGCGAGGATTGAGATAATCAGGACTCGTATTCGGGTAGCCCAGGACAAGCAAAAGAGCTACGCCGATGCGAAATAGTTCTTCCGGGAGTTTAGTGTGGGGGACCAAGTGTTATTGCGTGTGTCTCCTATGAAGGGGGTGATGACGTTCGGGAGGAAGGGGAAGTTGGCTCCGTGGTATGTGGGACAATTTCCCATCATCATTGGGCCGGTTGCATACAGGTTAGGACTACCAGAACATTTACATCGCATCCACGATGTATTCCACATCTCGTCGTTGAGAAGATATCTTCGGGATGATATGGCCCATACTCACATTGCGATAGATGAGATCGACCTACATCCTGATAGCTCTTACGAGGAGAGACCAGTGGCTATCCTAGACTATAGTGAGAGGAGATTGAGGTCAAAGATAGTTCCACTTGTGCGGGTCCAGTGGGAGCATCATAACGTGGAGGAATCCACTTGGGAGCGTGAGGCAATATGCGCGAGAGATATCCAGAATTATTTTTACCAGGTATACCTTATTTTTCGAATTTCGGGATGAAATTCCGTTATTAGGGGGGAAGTATGTAATACCCCGTATTTTTATGCTATATTAATTTGAGGATTTATTAAATTTAATGTGAGTGATTTATTTAATAAAAATCCGGAAATTAATTATGTTATAATTATTAACGTGACGAGAGTTAGTAATTATGGGAAATTTGTTGAATATTACTAATGAGCAAAGTAATATATGATATTGATTATATTGAATGTCATGAGTGAATTAAATGACAATTTCGAAAATTTAAGTCGGGACATGCCCGTGTCACGTCGGGACTAATTTCGTTAAATAAAAAGTGAATATTTTATAAGTTGTTCGTATGGACGTGTTCGGTGCGCCAACGCGTCCGAAAGGGTTGAGATAGTCAGAAAAGTGTACCCGTGGGTTTAGTTTGGGTCTCGGGGCATTTTTAGGCCTAATTGGTACCTCGGGAGGGCAATTTAGTCATTTCACCTTTTTGGGTAATTAAACCCCCGAAATTCAGCAACCTATATCAGCCATTTAGGTTAGTCAGCTAGGGTTAGAAAACAAAAACACAAGTGACGTCCATAGGAGAGGGAAGGAGAAAGCTCCAAGGCAATCCAAGGCCCCAAAAGTCATCCGTTTCACCACAACCACCACCACCGCGTAGATCGCGAAACGAGGAACGCAGCCATACCAAAATTAGCCGTGAATCAGAATACAAAAAAAATCCCAGGCAAGTATTTCTTGCGTATTTTCGTTGGTGCAATCTTCATATTAGTTTAGGAATGATTTGTGATGAAAAATATGGAAGAAAACCCAATTTGTGTTAGGAAAATGCATGTAGTATTGATTTATATGAAATTCTGGAATCCTTGCCATGTAGAGGAATATAACCCACAAAATTTTGATGATATATTAGATGGAAATTCTGATAAAAATAGATTAGAACCATGATTAAGAAAAACTCTAGGGTTCTTGATGATTAGATGAGATTTTGGGTTAATTATCCATGTTTAATGTTAGATATACACATGCTTTACGTTGAAAACATCTGGTATATTGATATAATGTTAGTAGTAGGATTTTTGAGACGTTTAGAATGGAAAAACATGGTTTTGGATGAAGAATTTGGTAGAACCCGTAACTGCAATTCTGCAGGAATCGAAATACCTGCTTGATCGATCGATCGAGCGTAGAGCTTCGATCGATCGAAGGTTCGATCGATCGAGCTCTAGACCTCGATCGATCGACCCCTCCTGGCAGACTTATATTTCCCTTGTTTAATTAGTTAAACTAAATTTATCGTGAAATAATTCTTGGGTATTCTTAATAAAATGTTTTGAGAGATAGGAAAGACCAGTAGGACCTATGAATAAGTGTTGGGAACTTTATTATAAGACGGGAAGTTTACTTTTGGGGTAATTGTATAATGAACGATGAAACTCCGTATTTCAATTGAGATATTTCGGCGAATAGCTACGATAGTGAATAGAGGTATACCTATTGAATTTTCTACTTGGAAGGATAGAGTCCACGAGTGTCATGTAATAAGGGAGGAAACCCTTCGAGTTAAGGTTAGAGATGAAACCTTATACAAAATACTAATAATGTGAAATTTAGGATAAATGGTATAATTATGGGTGACGAGAAGAACCTATATTAATATGATAAAAGTGGTATATTTATATGATTGTGTGTACATATATTATATACATGTGAAAAACATACCGCACTACTTGCTATCCTTGAGGTTACCGCACTATGACAGTCTTATCTCGATGGGACCTTTATGGGGGATATTGACTTGTACCCTAGAAGATAGATATCCTTGGTACAGGCTATCGAATTGATAGTTCAGACGGTCCTAAGAGACGCGAGTATGTGCCATCCTCTTAGAGACTTTGAATCTATGATTCGCCTCGATATTGTTTGTGTATGTGTTAATACAGTTGGAGAGTGATTTTGAACTTGTATTCCCCTTGATATGAGTGGTATGGGGTTTGGATAGTAGAAGTATGCACGCACCATAGTTTTATTTGGGGTGCTGTTATTATATATATATTATACGAGTAGTTAATATATATATATTTGGAAACTTGAAACTGCCTACTGTGATTTGATAAGTAGGATATGGTTGATGACTCAAATAGTAAATACTTGTTTTGTGAAAGTATAATATTACACTGAGAACCTTTATAAATTAATAAAAGCTACAACGGGAGTTGTGCTGCTAGTTGGAAGTATTCTTTTTAAACAATGACATTGTTCGGTTTTGAAATCTTATGAGTAAGTTAAGGTAAGATAAATTATTGGGAGGGTTAGTTTGATAAAATGATAAAGTAAACCGTTGGGAAGGTTAGTACGATAGGCGTGCACATTAGAAGAGAGGTGAGAATTTCTAAAGAGAGTGTCGCTCTAATATGTTGTTGCATTGGCATGTATCAATTTAAATACTTGCTAAACGTACTTTAAGTCAAACACACTTTCGGGATACGACCCATTTCTTTTTCTCTCTCTTGTATATATATGTATATTTTCAGGTGCCCAGCCACAGGGGCGTCTTGCTTAGGATCCCTTGAGAGGAACGTGTTGCAGCTTAGGTGGGAGTTGCAGGTCACTTGCTTAGACGGCTTCCTTTATTGACTCCAGTTCTAGCATTCTCATTTATTGGGAATGTGTCTCCCTTTTCCATTATTTCAATATTGCTGGGACATTTGTATTTCAGTTATTTCCAGTATTGTTACTATGGGTTTTATTCAGTTTGGATTTGTGACTTTAGATTTCGTATGTGGACATTAGATTGACGAATGTATTATATTATTTGCAATTTGTGTTCCAGGTTTATTGTGGTGTGATTCTTAATTGTAGAAAAGTTTTTTATAAATAAATAAATCTTTTTCTTTAAATAAAATTTGGAAAGTTATGTATAAATGGTTTTGACACTTAGCTTAATTATTTTGGGTGTTAAATTGGAAAATTTTATTTTTATCGACAGTGATGCTGAGAATGAACCAACTGTTTACCTTGATTTAATTTAATAAAGGAGTGATCGCCCGGTATTTAATTAGGCAGGGTGTCACACTACCTCACCTCGGTAAGAGTCACCAACATTAGGTTTCCTAACTAAGGTTAACATATTTCTCAACCTAAACCTCCCAAGGAATACACTACTTGCCTCTCCTCGGACTTTCCTTACTAAGACCAAGATTCGCCATTCGAGTAAATTTCCTTTCTTACTCAACTGCCGATAAATCACCTCGAACCACTACTAGAAATCTCCTCAATATCTCCTCCAAAATCAGGTAAAACAAATACCCTCCATTACAGCGTACCCAAAATATGCTATGGGTATTGTACTTCTAATCCTATCCTTTCCTAGACGACAAAATCTAGACGACGTCTGAAACGAAACAAGAGCAATTGTTATCAGAACGTCAGTCAAATGAATACACTTCACAGTAGAAAACAACGCAGTGAACACAACAGTCCTATTTATAGGGCTTTATGTCAAGAATGTTAACGGAAGAATGCAGAAAACTCGCACAGATCCTAAAGATTTTAGAACCTGATGCTCTGATACCATCTGTAACAACCCGCTCAAAATAACGACGGGTGGCCATCCCTATACTATATTAAATCAGGAGTTTCATATGGTCCAGTCTCAACATCAACTGCCGGTACTATATAATATAGGACTAACTACCCGATATCATATAAACGAGATGTTAAAATTTAAACAAAATACGCAACAGACAACCAACCAACACTATAACACTACTAATAAAGGAATAAAGATGCATGAAAGAATTACAATAAATTAAATGCTAGAAATAAAATGAAATAAATAACTACTACGAAATTTACTACAAAAAGTAGACCCAAATAAGCTGTCGGGTCACAGCCAATACAATAATAGAAATGGAATAAATATAAACATGTATATAAATATACCTTGGGTACAAACCCGATAAACAACATGAATCCTACCTAGAATTTCAAAAAAGTAGGAAACGGCTACATGGAACATCCCGCAACAGTCCGCACCTGTCACGGCTCCCAAGACTCTGGATAGAAAGTCATCCGGCATCCATGCGGTAGGATACCTGTGGTAATATATATATACAAGGAGGAGAGAAAAGTAAACGGGTCAGAGCCTTGATTGTGAAAAACATTTAGCAAGTGTGTTAACCGTGCATAATAATTATCGGTGCACTTATTTCACAACTAAAGTGGAACCGCACACTCGTGGAACCCCAACTCAACTCTCATCTAAAGACGCGCACCTATTCGCGTCCTCAAGTTTTAGTTAAATTACCCCCATTGTTATTAGGACAACCTAACTTATCAAAGGCCTAGCCTATACCCACGAGAGCTACTTTCCCGTCATAATCTAAGGACACACCCTTTCTAATCCTACGAGATTATGATTACAACAATTAGGCCATAATAGGCTTAATGGATTCCAATTTATAATTTCATGAATTATGATTCTTAATACGTTACCCCTATATATATATATATATATATATATATATATATATATATATATAGAGAGAGAGAGAGAGAGGTATATATGCTAAAATATAAGAATTTATTTCTAAATATCATGCACATGGATTATTGGCAAAACTTCTCTCTAATCTCGCAATTGTGCTACGTTTCGTGTGTGGGGAATCTCGCAAAGCGAAATCCAAACAAGGAACCCCCCCGTTACACTACTCCTGACAAGGTCAAGACTATAGATCCATTATTCCATATATGATGACTTCTCTCAAATCTCGACATTGCACTACGTTTCGTGCATGAGGTGTCTCGCAAAGCGAAATCCAAACAAGGAACCACCTCGTTACACTACTCCTGGGCAATGTCGATCCTGGAGATCCATAATTCTTAACATACAATTTAATATACCATTACTACTAAAATTTAAACTACAATATGAAAACAACTAAAATCTCCAATAATATCCTTGGGATGATGTAACCGAAGTATTCCTTAAATGCAATATATCAACCCCCAAATAATATGGTACACCATAATCATCCAAGATATACACCATAGAAATACCATATCCTTTCATCTAGGATATATAAATATATATATAGGTATTTTATTCTCACCATATATATATACATGCCATCATCCATACCCATGACCAAGTGTACATACCATATATGATGTACAATGGCCATGCTAATATAATACCCGGCTATATATATAGTGCCGATAAAACTGCATCAAAGCTATCACTTTCCCAGAGTCCGAATCACGTAACAACTGAGGACCACCTTGTGGGGATCCACGACACCCACCTCGTGATAACTCACACACACGACGTCCCGGGAAGCGGTCATAGTTCCAACCGGCAATGAGACGAAACATACCCACCACGTCTCATCCCAAAATATATATCTATCGTATAATAACACAAGGGACGACTATGACCTGGGGAATATCCACATCCTGCTCTATATGCCAGGATGCTCACCCTCAGCGCGAAAACTTCCTAATGATAGCATGAGCGGGGTATGCTTAACCACATAAGTATATATATCGCTCACATGCGCAATATACATACATCCATATGATCCCATCATATGATCCAATATAGTAAACCATCATATATGGTTTAAATATCCATACCATGTATGTCCACACGTAAAATATATCCATATATTCATATTCATACATAGATATATGTACATATATTCACACATCGCTATATCATTATATATACAAACTAGTTTTCGTTCATATGTATAAGATATATAAACCCGGCTATAAATATGCATAATCCTCAATATACGAGCTGTCACCACAATTTCCATTAAATGTACCTCGATATGTGAATACAATCCCTCACTTGAAACATATTCAATCATTTTTCCTATGATGAATAGTCTCCCAAAACCATATGTATATATCTATACATATATATTCAACATTAGTGTTATCACCCAAGAGTATGTGTAGGAATCCATCACTACACATTTCATCCATATCCAAAAGTACATAATTACCTTTAGTACTATTTAACCATAGGCACATACATGACTTAATAGTCTAAAATCTCAAATTATTCCAGCCTTGCTTCAAGCATTGGAATCTCAATGATTATTTCCCCACAATTACATGTAAACTATCCTAACTAGAATTTATGCTACCGCTTATTCTAGTCGATAGTACGATCCCAAAGCGTTCTCAATGTCACCTATGGTTCGAATCGATATCAGGAATCCTTACTCCTAATTATTTATCAATTGTTCCTTAGTCTAAACATTTCTAAGGATATGAGATCCCTCACTCTATAAGAGTTCTCAACCTCACATCATATTTATACTTGTATCTATAATTGGTATTCCCAACCTCAAAGAGGTTTCCCCAATATCTATATGTAACTCCAATACGAACATGGGTACATTTCTCCCAAATTACCCGAAGGAGTACCCAAAAATCCTAATACGTGATAAACTCCTTCAATGTCTCCAAGAACATATCTTCACATCAGAAGAGAGGGCCCCAAACCAATAAACCCAAGAAAAAAGGGGTAGAAGTTCTCCTAGATAAACCCCCTAAAACAACCATTAAGGAAGCCCCTAATAATAAACTCCAAAAGAAAAGGGAAAGGACAACTCCAAATTTTGGGCTAAAAACAGGGGGCCGGTCGACCGGTCACAGACCCCCGGTCGACCGCGGGTCACATTTTTGCCTACGAAGAAATGCAGTAGGATCTTTCCTTAAGGCGCGATCGACCGGCCATACCAGTTGCCTTGGCCGATTTTCCATTTTCAGCAAACCCACAACCCTCAAACACCCAAATATCATCACCAAGCCCCCAAATATTTAACCCAATAATATTATTAACAAGAAAACCCATCCTACATGTCATCCCAACCATTTATGTGTTATTAAACCATAAAATAACATTGATTTCAAGATCTAAACCCAAAAATCTAGGTTTTGGTATTTATACCCAAAAATCCATTTATTTACCCCACAAATTATGAAATGAAATACAAAAATAGCTATTTAGCAAGATTAAACGCTTGCCTAAGATTTGTAGAGGTTGGATCGTCCTCGATGTCGCGGTTGGGCCGGAAATCCCCAAGCTTTTATTCCTCTCTCTCTTCCTTTCTTCTTCTTTCCTTTCTTCTTTCTCCCTCTAGGGATTTTTCCCCCTTTCTCTCAAATGAGAAATGGATTAATCCGTGAGCCTCCAAACCCTTTAAAACAAAATCCCAATTTTAAATGTTAATACACAATTTAAATGACTCGTTTACTCCAATTAAAGTCAAAATAACTTAAAAACATTCTG
This sequence comes from Sambucus nigra, assembly GCA_949130495.1. Taxonomy (NCBI): domain Eukaryota; kingdom Viridiplantae; phylum Streptophyta; class Magnoliopsida; order Dipsacales; family Adoxaceae; genus Sambucus; species Sambucus nigra. The sequence goes on from OX422223.1 coordinate 319,278,817, forward strand.
GAGCCGAAATAAAACCCAATGACAGTCATTTTGACTATCTCGACCCTTCCGGGATCGATGGTATCCTCAAAAATATCATCCGGAATACTTTGAAATATTTTCTATTTTTGGGCCTCATTTCCCAAATTTTGAAATTCTCAAATTTAATTAAATTTTATTTTCCCAAAATTTAATTTCTCGGTCTCCAAAAATCGAGGGTTGTTACATACTTGCCCCCTTACAAAAATTTCGTCCGCGAAATTTAAGACATGCCTAGGACCTCAATATCATCTAGTCCTCACATCAATCCTTAGGATCACTATACCGATCCTTCCTGGTTCTCATGTCGAACCATATAATTTTAAAGCAACTACTACCCAGGGCGCCCATACACCCCGTATCCGAGTTTCCACTCGTAAAATTATGATCAGGCTCCATTAGCCACAAAACATAATATAACCCTTAGCAATATGATCAATAACAACATACTAAATATATACAAGTTTAAAATTTCCCAATGGTAGAACTCTCCTCAATTCCAGACACTAGCCACCTTCGTGCGGGGGAGGTCTCCTAAGCAAAATCCAAACAAGGAACCCTCCCAATACACTACTTTGTAGCTAGATCAGGGATTGAGATTAGTAGAACCAGGGTTAAGGTTTTATAAAAAGAAGGATTTCCATATTTTAGATATTGCCCGAGGGCCTGAACAGCAATACAATATAAATATATTCCGCGTCTTTCGACACGCCAAACAAACACCTTATGTTTAGGACACAAGGTCTCAACAAATACAATGCTCTAGCCAATCCCTAGTTCTCAAAACTAGCACAACTATGAGCTAAACTATCCGCTCCTCATAAATCTACCAAACTCTGAACCTCTCAGTTATGAAATTCCTATACATCATATCGACACTTTTATATAAAAATAAATTCCTCCCAACTATTTTGTTACGAAAAGGTGTATCATCTCCAAGGATGCCATATAATGGCCACACTTGCTCACTCCCTCCTCTAGGAAAATTCCATACACCCTAGCGGTGTAGCGGCTAGCTACTCATCATACCACACACGCGACATTCCCAATATCGTACAAAACGTAACTTAAACCAAAAGAAAGGTATTTTACTTTACATTTTCATAACCCAATGGTTTCCCCTTGTCCTAGAATCTAAACTCAGGGTCCTCAACTTCTTCCAGGACAACCATATTCCTAACCCTATTTCTGCACAAGAGAAACAGCTTCCTCAAAATCCTTCCTAACCATATTGAAGGGCAAGGCGCGATTGCAACTGCGGAAAACTTCCTCAGTCTTACACAATGAAACTGAGTCTCCAAAGGCATTCTCCCTCCTCCCAGAAGGCGATACTCATGATATTGGGACAACTCCACCTACCTCACATCGGTAAGAGTCACCAATATTAGGTTTCCTAACTAAGGTTAACAGATTTCTCAACCTAAACCTCCCAAGGACTACACTACATGCCTCTCCTCGGACTTTCCTTACTAAGACCAAGATTCGCCATTCGAGTAAATTTCCTTTCTTACTCAACTGCCAATAAATCACCTCAAACCATTACTAGAAATATCCTCAATATCTCCTCCAGAATTAGGGAAAACAAATACCCTCGATTACAGCGTACCCAAAATATGCTATGGGTATTGTACTTCTAATCCTATCCTTTCCTAGACGACAAAATCTAGGCGATGTCTGAAATGAAACAAGAGCAATTATTATCAGAACGTCAGTCAAATGAATACACTTCACAGAAGAAAACAACGCAGTGAACACAATAGGCCTATTTATAGGGCTTTATGTCAAGAACGTTAACGGAAGAATGCAGAAAACTCGCACAGATCCTAAAGATTCTAGAACCTGATGCTCTGATACCATCTGTAACAACCCGCTCAAAATAACAACGGGTGGACAGCCCTATACTATATTAAATCAGGAGTTTCATATGGTCCAGTCTCAACATCAACTGCCGGTACTATATAATATAGGACTAACTACCCGATATCATATAAGCGAGATGTTAAAATTTAATTAAAATACGCAACAGACAACCAACCAACACTATAACACTACTAATAATGGAATAAAGATGTATGAAAGAACTATAATAAATGAAATGCTTGAAATAAAATGAAATAAATAACTACTACGAAATGTACTACAAAAAAGTAGACCCGAATAAGCTGTCGGGTCACAGCCAATACAATAACTGAAATGGAATAAATATAAACATGTATATAAATATCCCTTGGGTACAAACCCGATAAACAACAGGAATCCTACCTAGAATTTGAAATTAGTAGGAAGCGGCTACATGGAACATCCCACAACAGTCCGCACCTGTCACGGCTCCCAAGACTCTGGATAGAAAGTCATCCGGCATCCATGCGGTAGGATACCTGTGGTAATATATATATACAAGGAGGAGAGAAAAGTAAACGGGTCAGAGCCCTGATTGTGAAAAATATTTAGCAAGTCTGTTAACTGTGCATAATAATTATTGGTGCACTTATTTCACAATTAAAGTGGAACCGCACTCTCGTGGAACCCCAACTCACCTCTCATCTAAAGGCGCGCACCTATTCGCATCCTCAAGTTTTAGTTAAATTACCCCCAATGTTATTAGGACAACCTAACTTATCATAGGCCTAGCCTATACCCACGAGAGCTACTTTCCCGTCATAATCTAAGGATCCACCCTTTCTAATCCTACTAGATTATGATTACAACAATTAGGCCATAATAGGCTTAATGGATTCCGATTTAAAATTTCATGAATTATGATTCTTAATACGTTACCCCTATATATATATATATATATATATATATATACATATATATATATATACAGATATATAGGCTAAAATATAAGAATTTATTTCTAAATATCATGCACATGGATTATTGGCAAAACTTCTCTCTAATCTCTCAATTGTGCTACGTTTCGTGCGTGGGGAGTCTCGCAAAGCGAAATCCAAACAAGGAACCACCCTGTTACACTACTCCTGACAAGGTCAAGACTAGAGATCCATTATGCTATATATGATTACTTCTCTCAAATCTCGACATTGCACTATGTTTCGTGCATGAGGTTTCTCGCAAAGAGAAATCCAAACAAGGAACCACCTCGTTACACTACTCCTGGGCAATGTCGATCCTGGAGATCCATAATTCTTAACATATAATTTAATACTACCAATACTACTAAAATTTAAACTACAATATGAAAACAACTAAAATCTCCAATAATATCCTTGGAATGATGTAACCTAAGTAGTCCTTAAATGCGATACATCAACACCCAAATAATCTGGTACACCATAATCATCCAAGATGTACCCTATAGAAATACCATATCCTTTCATCTAGTATATATAAATATATATATATATATATATATATATATATATATATATATATATATAGGTATTTTATTCTCACCATATATATATATACATGCCATCATCCATACCCATGACCAAGTGTACATACCATATATGATGTACAATGGCCATGCACATATAATACCCGGCTATATATATAGCGCCGATAAAACTGCATCAATGCTATCATCTTCCCACAGTCCGGCTCACGTAACAACTGGGGACCCCCTGGTGGGGATCAACGACACCCACCTCGTGATAACTCACACACACGACGTCCCGGGAAGCGGTCATAGTTCCAACCGACAATGAGACGAAACATACCCACCACGTCTCATCCCAAAATATATATCTATCGTATAATAACACAAGGGACGACTATGACCTGGGGAATATCCACACCCTGCTCTATATGCCAGGATGCTCACCCTCTGCGCGGAAACATCCCAATGATAGCATGAGCGGGGTATGCTTAACCACATAAGTATATATATCGCTCACATGCGCAATATACATATATCCATATGATCCCATCATATGATCCAATATAGTAAACCATCATATACGGTTTAAATATCCATACCATGTATGTCCACAACATAAAATATATCCATATACTCATATTAATACATAGATATATGTACATATATTCACACATCGCTATATCATTATATATACAAACTAATTTTCGTTCATATGTATAAGATATATAAACTCGGCTATAAATATGCATAATCCTCAATATACGAGCCGTCACCACAATTTCCATTAAATGTACCTCGATATGTGAATACAATCCCTCACTTGAAACATATTCAATCATTTTTCCTATGATGAATAGTCTCCCAAAACCATATGTATATATCTATACATATATATTCAACATTAGGGTTATCACCCAAGAGTATGTGTAGGAATCCATCACTACACATTTCATCCATATCCCAAAGTACATAATTACCTTTAGTACTATTTAACCATAGGCACATACATGACTTAATAGTCTAAAATATCAAATTATTCCAACCTTGCTTCAATCATTGGAATCTCAATGATTATTTCCCCACAATTACATGTAAACTATCCTAACTACAATTTACTCTACCGCTTATTCTAGTTGATAGTACGATCCCAAAGCGTTCTCAATGTCACCTATGGTTCGAATCGATCTCAGGAACCCTTACTCCTAACTATTTATCAATTGTTCCTTAGTCTAAAAATTTCTAAAGATATGAGATCCCTCACTCTATAAGAGTTCTCAACCTCACATAATATTTATACCTGTATCTATAATTGGTATTCCCAACCTTAAAGAGGTTTCCACAATATCCATATGTAACTCCAATACGTACATGGGTACATTTCTCCCAAATTACCCGAAAGAGTCCCCAAAACTCTTAATACGTGATAAACTCCTTCAATGTCTCCAAGAACATATCTTCACATCATAAGAGAGGGCCCCAAACCAATAAACCCAAGCAAAAAGGGGTAGAAGTCCTCCTAGATAAACCCCCTAAAACAACCATTAAGGAAGCCCCTAAGAATAAACTCCAAAAGAAAAGGGAAAGGACAACTCCAAATTTTGGGCTAAAAACAGGGGACTGGTCGACCGGTCACAGACCCCCGGTCGACCGTGGGTCACAATTTTGCCTACGAAGAAATGCAGTAGACTCTTTCCTTAAGGCGCGGTCGACCGGTCCCGAGACCGCGGTCGATCGGCCATACGAGTTTCCTTGGCCGATTTTCCATTTTCAGCAAACCGACGACCCTCAAACACCTAAATATCATCACCAAGCCCCCTAAACTTTAACCCAATAATATTTTTAACAAGAAAACCCACCCTACATATCATCCCAACCATTTATGTGTTATTAAACCATAAAATAACATTGATTTCAATATTTAAACCCAAAAATCTAGGTTTTGGTATTTATACCCAAAAATCCATTTCTTTACCCCACAAATTATGAAATGAAATACACAAACAGCTATTTAGCAAGATTAAACACTTGCCTCAGATTTGTAGAGGTTGGATCATCCTCGATGTCGCGGTTGGGCTGGAAATCCCCAAGCTTTTCTTCCTCTCTCCCTTCCTTTGTTCTTCTTTCCTTTCTTCTTTATCCCTCTAGGGCTTTTCCCCCCTTTCTCTCAAATGAGAAATGGCTTAATCCGTGAGCCTCCAAATCCTTTAAAACAAAATCCCAATTTTAAATGTTAATACACACTTTAAATGACTCGTTTACTCCAATTCAAGTCAAAATAACTTAAAAACATTCCGGAGCCGAAATAAAACCCAATGACACTCATTTTGACTATCTCGACCCTTCCAGGATCGATGGTACCCTAAAAAATATCATCCGGAGTACTTTGAAATATTTTCTATTTTTGGGCCTCAATTCCCAAATTTTAAAATTCTCCAATTTAATTAAATTTTATTTTCCCAAAATTTAATTTCCCGGTCTCCAAAAATCGAGGGTTGTTACATCTTATAAGGAAATAAAGATACGTATTAAAATACATGTGACTTGATTAAGTACTTTCAGCCTAAATCCCCAATACAATAATTCGACATTTAAACAAATCCCATCACTAAAAAGGAATAAAAATTTAAATCCATTATCTTTGAATAACATCTGAATAATGATGGGCAACATGCCCAACTGGAATAAGTAACTCATGAGAAAGAAATGGTAAATGTGGAGACGCCTAATAGTAAGGTTCTGCAACATCCTCAACATCTGCAGCACGATAAAGGATAGGAACTCCTAAGCCTGGCGTCCCTGTGGCTGGGCACCTAAAATATTTTTACAAAAGAAATATATGAGGAAGAAACAGGTTAGAGAGTTTAAAATTTTAGGAAGTATTTAAAGTGCATAAATACCAGTTATTGTATACATGTTAGATCCTCGCACTCTCACTTGAGATTCTCACCTCTCAACTATTGTTCACTCCTAACATAGATTTTTAACCCTCCCTAGTTATGCTACCCCGCCTAGCTAGTCAATCCAAGTCCATTATTAGATGAACTAACCCGTTACGCCCACTCTTTTTTCCCATATAATATTTTACCAAAATTCTCAATATCGATTAGCCAATTATGGGGTTATTATTCATTATTTAAGTTTCCAACCACATAAATTAATTGGGATATTATTATTTTTCTCATCTACAAGTCACACCGTGGAATAAATCATATATATACATATTTATTTCCCTTACAATATATATATGCAATACAGAAACCCTAGTTTGAGCTGCGGTGCATGCGTACTCTGTTACCAAGTCCCGGTACATCACGTACTAAATAAATGACTACCGGTTCGGAATCACTCTCGAACCATATAAATACAATTCATACACAGTTGGAGGTAAACATAGTTCCAAACCTAAGGGATAAGCGCATACCTACGCACCCATATGACCATCAACACTACCGTTTTCACAGATATCCCGTACCTAGGTTCTATGTTACGGGGCACCAATCTAAAATCCTCAAAGTAGGCTCATCAGGATGAGACTGTCCCCTTTCTAAAACCTCCCACTACAGCAAGCAGCGCAGGTATGTCATACGTAAGTCACATAATTTGTATTCATACCACATGTACATTTTTCTCATTAAGATAGGTATATTATCAACCTATAACAACCTATTTCATACGTAGTGTATAACCTTCGAGTTCCCTACGTATAATTTATTTAGCATAATATTTATTCTCACAACAACCCGAGTGTTCCCTATTACTCAATACGATTCCTAAGTGTTCTTTGAGTTAATTCAGTAGGTAACCCACTCTTTCCTACTGGTCTAAGTCGTAGGTTGCCTAAGATACCCTTGACAACATCGTATTTCTCCCGAATTGAAATTCGATTCTTTAACTAAGTACACTTATCCTCATCCCTATATTCATCTCACAATATTAAGTCTCAACATCTAAGATTTATCCACTGATGTTTAGTATATCTCCAATTATAATGTAAAAATCAATTAGAAAGTTAATTCGGTTATTTCCCATAAGGTCTAAATAAAAAAGGGAAGAACTTTCAAAAGTTGGGAACTGAATCAATTTGCCCTTTTGGCCGAATTGATTCGCCCTTAGGATGAATCGATTCAAAATGCTAGAGGTCTCATCTTCTTCCACACGCAGTTACGTTTTTCTCCAAAATTCTTAACCCAACTCTCATTGTTCCTCACCAATTCAACATCCCAAATTCCCAAACATTTAATATACACTTATGGGTGATTTTCAACGTAAAATTATCATTAAAACATCAAAGCTTCAACCTTTAGAACTGATTTATCCATGATTATCTACAAAACCCTAGTTTCATGTTCATCCATGTTCATATACCCCTAAGTCCAGATTTATTTCATTTTTTTACTTCCTTATAACATGATTTCAATTTCTAAACATATAATATTTCAGTGTACATGCAATACGTACCCAAGATCATGTTATTCATTCTCCAAATTAAGCCAAAACATGCGATACTCATAAATAAATCTCCTACGTCTAACATGGTTATTATATCTTCTCTAAGTTAAAAGAGATAAATACTTGTCTTTAACAGTAGGTCTGATCCGTTGTAGATGATGGTATGGTTTCGATCCTCCTCTCCCGATCTACGTGATGGTGGTGACGGTGCGGTAAAAGTGGTGGTTCTTAGCCTTGGAACACCTTGGGCACCTCCCCTTCTCCCTTTTATTGACTCTCTTTATTTTTGTGTTTGGTAACCCTAATTACCTCACTGTAGCTGATGATATAAACCTCAGAACTTCGTAGGTCCTTTTTCTCCAAAAGTAAAAATGACCAAAATACCCTCTCTGGGTGTCGGTTTGGTCTAAAACTATCCCGGAACCCAAATTAAGCCCCCGAGTAGACTTTTCGGACTATCTCGCCCCTTCCTGACACTTTGGCGCACTCAAAATGACCATTTGGATGAATTATTTCCAACTTACATTCTATTTCATAATTTAAGTCTCGACACGACTAATATGCGTGTCCCGACTTAATTACTGTAATTGTCGTATTTTGCACTCACGACATTTATAATATCTTATTATCATTATTATTACTCATTCACTAAGTAATATACAACATAAATAAATATTAGCCCTTATCTCGCTAATCACTAATTATTTCAAATCGGATTAATTTCTCATTTTAATTTAATTAATCCTTATTTTAAAAATCATTACAAATATGGGGTATTATATGGTAATACCCAATATCTGTTGTTTTACAAGATATGAATCAAGAATGAATTTTAGTAACATATTAAAAAAAATGATACAAAAGCTCCATGCTAAACCGCCAGCATTTTCAAAACATCTTAATCAATACTATTCAGTTCGTTTTGTTAAATCCTTGGCTTTCAATTCAGTTACATGTAAATTTTGTACATCAAAAGTACACTTAATATCTTCATATTTGTTGTAAAAGCCAATTAACTTTTTGTCTCTACCATTAATGTGAGGTAGAAAATGAATTGTGTCACATAAATTATATTTACTGTCAATGTGAATGGTTTTGTATTCTAAAGATCTTCAAAGGTGCACCCAAATTTTTTGTAGTTGAACATGCATGCTGATTTGATTCCTAAACAATAAGAAAATTTAAAAACATCATACAAACATTGTAATATCATTGAAAATGTGAGTGTACTTTTTTTATTGTAAGATGCATGTGCATCGTTAAACCTATCTACATTACACAATATAAATCAATCATATTCCTCAACAAATATCGTTGGAGCGGACCACAATAATATTTGAAGTATTAAAAATCGATAGCATGTATATACACTCAACATGAAAATGTGTTTTTTTAAACCAAAGAAACAAATGTAGTAGCTAAACACATATTATATCTTCGCATCAACCATAAGATAATATGATTTCATCACTCCATACATAATTGATTGTTTAATTCCTAAAAGTAATTAATTGTAAGATGCTTGTGCATTATTAAAGTTATTTGTATAACACAATATAACCCAATCATATTCCTCAATTAATGTCGGTGGTGCACATCGTAATAATACAGGAGGTGGATGCATGTGTATTGTTAAACTTATAAACATTACAGAATATAACTCAATAATGTTCCTCAACAAATGTCGCTGTCACGAACGACAATAATATAGGAGGTAATAAACATAGATAACACACATATACACTCAAAATACAAAATGTATTTTTTTAAAACCAAGGCAACAAATGTAAAAGCTAGATGCATTTTGTATCTTCGCATCAATAACAAGATAATATGATTTTATCACTCTATACACACTTGATGATTTGATTCTTAAGAGTAATGAATTGCAAGATGTTTTTGCATTGTTAAAACTTATCTACATTACACAATATAACTCATCATATTCCTTCACAAATGTAGTTAGCGCAGACCACAATAATATATGAGGTATTAGACATAGAGAGCATGTATATGCACTCAACATTCAAAATGTGTTTTTTTTCTAAAACTATGGCAACAAATGTAGAAGCTATACGCATATTGTATTTTTACATTAACAACAAAAAAGATAATTTGATATCATCACTCCATACATAATGTCTAATAATTCATACATATGAGAGCACAAAATACATAAGTAAATAAAAATTTATATAAAACTTAAGAACACCCAAATTAGTACATGGAATACACAACAAAAGATCCAAAACACAATGACAACCAGGTGATAGATGATATATAAACATTAGGACAAAAAATATACATAGTATAGAAACTTTAGGGGTATAAGCTTAAGAAAAAAATTACTACATTCAATACACAATAAATTAGACAAAATACATCATGTGATCATTTGTATACATTTGAATTTTTCATTTGAGTGAGAAGTCAGGTGAAAATGAGAAAACAATGTTAATTTATATGTGTGGTGTACAAAACAATAAACTTTGAAAAAGTAACAAACATGATTAAGATATATTTATGTGGATTAACACCTGATAAACTTGTTTGGAATTGTAATTAAGAGCATAAATCTTTTGTTTGATCTTTGATGACTAGGATTTTCTCTGTTTCTAAAAGAGAGGGTTTTGAAGGATTTTGTTCGTAGTTGATTTTGAAATTGCATTTTTTTGTGGTTTGGGAGTATTTATATGTTAGACCTAATCATTTAAAATTTGTTGGACCTATATTTATAGTCGAAAATTTTTAGTCCAAAGACCGAATAATAAAAGGCCCCAAAATAAAAATATCGGAGTGACTACAAACAAATCTTAAAAAATTGGACTAAATAATTAAGTTCCCTTTTTGTGGCCATCCCATGGGGGGTCCGAGGAGGGCTTCCCCAACTTTTACTTCGACGTGAGCATGGGATTGCTCCCTTTATCAGGGCGCTCGACCATCATCGATGTGGGTTAATATATAGAGATAGAGTCACAAATCTATTTTGCACAAAACATGAAAAAGAAATGTTGCCACCTTGAGAGAGCGACATTAAGGAAAATGCTGATGCTAACGAAACCAAATAGTTCAAGGGTCTTGGGACTAAGTTACGAAATAAGAAAGTGTTAGGCACCCATCCTGGCCTTTCAGTCTATCATAGGCATGTGTTAATCATTTTTTTGTCAAACTTAGTGAAGTGTGTGCTTATGTGCATAATATAAATGGAGAATAGAATCTCTTAACTCGATCATGGAAAAGGACAGAGTGAGTTCATTCTTAGAAGTGTTTCCAAAATAATAATTCAAAGTATAATGTGAGTACTTGTTGATTTACAAGTCGTTATAGAAGAACAAATGCATATATCAGACAAGACACAAACATACAAGCATATAAAGTACATTAAGAATATATATAACATAAATAAAGAAACAAATATGTATAACGGAGGACTCGAATCTAGATATTTATCCAAGTTGCCTACGTAATCCAAGGGGCATCAAAGTCCATGTAGTTCGAAGATAATGTAGGGTGGGGTTTAACCCATAAATTCAATAGGGGGAATTTCTCTTATATATGTGTGTGGAGATAAACGTGCATCCAATGCGAGGATGTGTAGCGAGAATGCCTTGGAATATATAGGTGAACCCTCTTTTTCTTAATTTTTTTGTTTTTTTATAAATATGAACTGTGTGCAAATATTAAAAATAAATGTTTGAGATTACGGTATGTGATGTAATGAAATAAAGAGCTAAAGTAGAAATAAAACAACTAATGCTAAAAATAAGAGAATTAAAAGACAAGGATAGATAATTGGACCTCCTTATGATGACTTGAAGTGGATCTAGATTGTAGATGCACTGATCTCATAATGAGGTGATGCTTGGAGTATGAAAAGGATGGAAATAATGTGGAAAATGGTCCTTTTAAGATGGGAACAACTCTGAATATGAAAGAATGTTCTTTGAATTGCTGAGAGGGATGTTTAGGGGGTTCCTTTAAAAGTGTGGTCATGTCCTCTATTTATAGCGCCAAGGGGGTGCCAATCGACAAGGCCTTTGACCTGCCTATCTGCGCCGACAGTTTGAGACATTCGACAGAAGGTTCCTAGGGGTGTCATTCGACAGTTTGAGACATGTTTTCAGAAAAATGGTCGTAGAATAACCGTAAGAAGCGGTATTCAGATCCCTTTAATAATTTATAAGCCCCTCCTATGTTTCATAGTTGACTCAGGTCAAATGGGGCCTGGAAGTTCTCGTTGGTCACTAGACATAAATTTTTTGGAGGAAAATGGATCGTTTATCCGAATCGTAATGCTAATTTGCGCCTGGGATGGACCATTACAAAGGGTGTTCATATCCCGTAGAGATTTTATTCAGCTTCATTCGGCTCAGAGAGTTGACTAAGGTCAAATAGGGCTCAAAATCGCCCATGACCCTTTAGAGTAAAATGGATTGTTCCTCCATACTGTAAAGCAGATTCATGCACAGGACAGACCGTTGGAAAGGGTATTCTGAGACGTTCATAGATACATTGATCTTTCTTAATCTAGAGAGTTTACTGGGTTAAACATGGCCTGAATCTGATCAAGAGCGCTTGGTAGCCTCTATATCAATATTTGGAATCAAATGGATCATTCTTCCCACCCGTAAGGATGATTGATGAACAATGAGGATCGTTGGAAAGGGGATTCATATACCTTTTGAGATTCATTATGCTTTTTCTCGGAGGAGGAAGTTTACCAGAGTCAAACAGGGTCTGGGAACGCCCGGTGGCCTCTATATCAGTTTTCAAATGTAAAATGGACTATTCGTATGAACCGTAAGGTCGATTCACGCATGGGGCACACCGTTTGAAAGGGGATTTAGATCCCTATGAATATTCATTGAGCTTTTTGTAATACCCCGTATTTTTGAAGAATTTTATTTTTAGTTACCAAATTTGGATTAATTGATTTAAATGGAGAAAATTTAATTTATAATTAATCCGTATTTAATTATAATAATTTCTAGCCTGACGAGAGTTAGTATTTATCGAAAATAATTACATGGAATATTACTTAGCGAGTAAAGTAATATATTAATATGAGAATATTATTTTGTCCGGGAGTGAAATATATGGCAGTTACTATACACTTAGTTGGGATGCGCGTGTGAGTCGTGTCAGTATTACGTTAATGAGCTAAAAAGGATAATTTATTTTGAAGCATCTCGTATGGACATTTTGAACACGCCAGTGTGTCTGAAAGGGTCAAAATAGTCAGAAAATACTACTGGGATGTTTTATTTGGAGTCCGGGGAATTTTAGCCCAAGAGGACACCCCTGAGGGGTATTTTGGTCTTTTAGGATTTTTGGAGAATTAAATGGACGAAAATTAGGAATTTAATAAGGGTTGTACGTGGGTTAGAAGAATTTATCGATTTCCAACTTACGTGAGAGAGAAGGAGAGAACCAAAGAGGGAGAAAAACACATAGGTGATTTGGGCCAAAGATTCAAGTTCTTCCACCGAAAATCACACCAACGCGTAGAGCGCGAAGAGAGGAGCACCTACATACCAATTTCGTTCAACAATTCAGAGTATTACAAAAAGGCAAGTGTTTATCTTGCAAAAATTTTGAGCATATATAATTCATGTTAACCTAGATTATGAGATAACCATTAATGCTATGAATTTGAGACCGATTCACCATTAAATTGTGGAATTTGAAAGATAAGGTTGCATGTAGATGAATAACAACATTGTAGGAATGATAAATCTAGAAATTTTAGGTTATAATCACGAAATAATTGGGGGATTTTGCATGATTGTTCATAGTGGGTTTATTATTAATGGACTTTTAGAGATTGAACACATTAGTTTAGATTCCCTATGATTATATAAGGAGTTGTCATTTAAATTATGTTAAAAAGTACCCTATTATTATTAGGAATAGTTTAGAATCATTGATTGGGTGTTGGGATGAATTTTCGATGGATTTGGATGAGGAAAAGAATAGAAAAATGAACTTTGGATGAATAGGGGAACCCTCAAAATTTTCGTTCAAAGACCTAGCCAAGTCGTTCGAACAACCTTGATCCAACGAGATTTTTGAGTTCGTTCAATGTGAGAAGTTCATTCGAACGACCTCTTTCGAATGAGAATCATGTACTTCTAACGAGATTCCATAATGCTTACTTTTGGCCCAGGCAAGTTAGAAACACTTCTAGGTTTGTCCAAGTGAGAGAAATTAATCTACGCTGCTATCGAATGACTTAAATTCCTAGTTAGTATTGACTCAAGGGGATATAGTGGGGTAATAGAGCCTTAGAGAAACGCTATATGTTAGAGAGGTAAGTCGAGGTGTTGTGACAAAGTGAATAGTAGAGATGATGATACTATCTATAATTTCAGGAACTTAGGTTGCGTGAATACCTAATGAATATAATAAGTTATGTGAATACTTATTGATTGAATTATTATGTGTATAACATACCTACATTTGTAGATATCAAGCGAAGGTTGCGTGGTTTAGACAATCATGCATTGAGGATCCTTCAGGTGGGATATTGATTGGTATCACTAGAGCATAGAACCTAGGTACAATCTATATGAGAGAACGATAGTGATGACGATCATATGGGTATGTTGGTATGTGCATAGCCCATCGGCTTGAGACTATGTTCATCTCCAATATATATCTTTTGTTTTGATGGTTCGCAAGAGACATAACCTTTAGTCCTTTATGCAAATGAGCGATGCAACGGGACATGATAGCAGAGTATGCAAGCACCGCAGCTGTGTTTCGGGGTGCAATATTGTATATATATATATATATATATATATATATATATATATATATATATATATATATATATATATATATATATATATATATATATACGAGATAGAGTGATTTATGTATACACTTGTGTTGATATCTACTGTGTGAATTTAGTAGGTAAAATTTATAATGAAATCCTAAATGAATTAAGTAGCAGTCACTTAATTGGATTAAAACTGAAAATGCATATTTATGATAAAGTGGGATTAATTATATTTATTGTACTTTTCTAGGGAAATAATCGGGGATGGTATCGGACTATGATGGGTTTAGACAGGAAGAACTAGTTAGTATGGTAATAGAACTAGTGGGGTTTGAATAATCGCTAGGCGTGCACACTAGATGAGATGTGAGCATTCCCAAGTGAGTTCGATAATTTAACATGAAAAATATATGTGCTAATAAATCATTTTAAGAATTTGCTAATTTTTAAAATTGTTTTCAATTCGGGCTCTGACCCGTTTTCTACGAAATATCTTTTCCTGTCAAAGCACTTTCAGGTGCTCAGCCACAGGGACACCAAGCGTAGGATGTTTACTCATTCGACGAGCAGTAGCTGTTGTGGAAGCTACAGGGCATTGGTAGTAGATTACTTCATGACTCTCATTGACTTCCTTTGAGTTATTTCATCAATTAGGTCCTGTTGTCCGTTTCTACTCAGTTATTCAGAGATTATGAACTTATTTATTTACCCATCAGTTGTTGGATTTTTTTAGTTGGACTATTGTATTTAACTTTAGGCTGGAAATGTTTACACCAATCCCTTTCATTATGTCAATATTTCATTTCTTATGTGATTGGATTATATGGTGAATGTTTAGTTATCTTTGCTTAAATGTTTTATAATTAATTTAAAAGATAAAATTTTGACATTAACCTTTTTAAATATTAGGTGGTTAGTTTTATTTATAAAGTTTTCGTCAGTGATGCATAATCTGAACCAAATGGATATTTTGAATTAATTAATAAAGTACTGATCACCCGATATTTAATTAGGCGTGGTGTCATAAGTGGTATCAGAGCATCAGGTTCTAGACTCCTTAAGATATGTACGACTTATTATGTTTTTGCGTAGCTATCTTTGATGTAGAGTCCTACTTTTATGACTGTTGTATTCATTATTTGTGCTTTTTACATCTTCAACTATTTGAGATGTTTACTATGGACTTATAAAGTTTCTCTCTCATTTCAGATGCCTACCAAATGTGCACAGCGAGCCAATAGAGATGCCCGACCTGAGCCCCAGCCAACTCTGAGCTAGGGTACGATGAATGTGGGAGAAGATGTCGTTATTGTAGCACACTCGGTGAATTCAAAATTAGCCATCCTGCAACATGCTCCATTATAGGCACCAACAGTGGCTCCAGCACCAGTTCACACTTTCCCTTATCCTTGTGAGCGCGTCAGAGATGCATTTTAGAAGGCATAACCTCCAGAGTTCAGGAGAAGTTTAGATGTGGTAAAGGCGAGCCAGTGGAGGAAAGATATACAGAGGAACCTAAGGATGTATGCGTGCAACAAGGTGCAAAAGTAGATTTTGGCTACCTTTAAGTCGGTAGGCGCAATGCTAAAGTGGTGGGAGTCCATCACCACAGTGGAGGAGAGATATATCTTGACTATCAGGGATTTCTGGGTGCAGTTTGACCGTAAGTACTTCCCTTCCATTGTGCAGAACCAGATGAGGTGGAAGCTACTGAACCTCAAGACAGAAGGAAAGACAATTACTGAGTATGAAGAGGATTTTACAGATCTTCTGAATGTAGTTCCAAAAGGGATACCTATAGAAGATAAGAAGATTCATAGATTCATGAATGGTCTGACTTGGAAGATTGGTCAGCACTTGTTAGGGAATCTTTTATTGGCCACTTATTCTCATGTGGTTAATGTTGGCCTACTACATTTCAGGACCACCGCTTCCACTAGTAGGGAGGCAAACGAGTTGGGGAGTCCATTCAATAGAGACAGACAAGAGGTAGTTGTATCAATGGGACATCCGTAGCTCAGGGATAGGTCCGTCAGGGTGAGGAGGGTTTCCATCGGGGAGATCCTACTAAGCGATTCCGTTTTGGTGATTTCAGGCAGGGACAAAGAGGTTTTAGGCAGGTCCATTAGGGGAAGCAGGGCCAAAAGGGTCAGCAACAATTTTAACAGGGGCAGCAGGGCCAAGGGAGGGGAGGTAAAGACCATCAAGGCCAAGGGAAGCCGGGACGGAGGGGAGAACACTTTCCAGGGAGGTGTTTTACTTGTGGCAACACTGGACACAAACATCAGGACTGTCCCCAAAGGGATAGGGCCCCGTAGCAGTAGTGGAAGGGTGCTCATCAGGAGCACCAGCGACTGCTATTTCCAACCGCCCTCCCAGTACTACCCCAGGTTCCAGCCTTGCCAGCTATTCCAGTGGCTCCGTTACAGCAGGGTCAGTTGTAATATGGACATGTCTACAACGTCCATCAGGATCCATCCGCTATTGAGGGTATGTTTCCTATCCATGGTACTATGGGGCGCATTTTTATTTGACATGGGGGCATCACACCACTTTATATACCGGGCCATAGGGTTGTTAGACAGATCAGAGAGTACAATGACTTGTGTAGACTCACTTCTAGGAAATGGGTCATTAATCTTCTTTATATGCCGGAGAGTAGGTATAGATATTGGAAGTTTAATTTTTCCAGCAGATATGCTAGCCTTAGATATGCACCAGCATGACACCATTATTAGCATGGATTGGCTTGCTTCCTATAGAGCCATGATAGACTGTTTTAGTAGGAGTATCATATTTTTTATACTGGGACAGGAGATGTTCCTAGTGGCGATGCCTCATTCTAAGGGAGGATCGTCCACCCATTTATATAACATAGATGAGGATACCTCTAGGGAGACAGTGATTCCCATTGATTCGATTCTCGTAGTCCGTGATTTTTCTAATGTGTTCCAGGAAATACATGGACTATCGCCTAGCCTAGAAACTGATTTCTCCAAAGACTTGATATCGGGCACGCAGACTATAGCCCGAGTACCCTAACATATGGCCCCAGCTAAGATGATAGTGTTACGGGACCCAATTGAGCAGTTGTTGGCACATGGCTTCATTTGTAGGAGTACCTCACCCTAGGGTTCTCAAGTATTGTTTGAGAAAAAGAGAGATAGGTCGTTGAGGTTATCTGTGGATTACCGGTAGTTGAACAAAGTCACGATACGGAATAAGTATTCTTTCCCCCGAATCGATGACTTTTTCGACCAATTGAGAGGGGCTCCTTTCTTCTCAAATATAGATTTGAGGTCGGGATATCACCAACTACGAATACGGGAGCATGACGTATCAAAGACCAAATTCTTGACAAGATATGGGTCCAATGAATTTTGGGTGATGACGTTTGGACTAATGAATGCCCCAGCTATTTTCATGGACTTAATGAACAGGGTGTTCAGAGATTTCCTACATCAATATGTCATCGTCTTCATTGATGACATCTTGATTTATTCACGGACTTTGGAGGTGCATGCCGAGCATCTGAGGATGGTTTTACAGACACTACGTGAGCACGAGTTGTATGCAGAGTATGAAAAGTGTGGATTCTGTCTATAGGAGGTTAAGTTCTTAGGTACATAATCTCCGAGGAGGGTATATCGGTAGATCTGAGAAATGTGTCAGCGGTGAGGGAGTGGAGGTAGCCCATGATACCGACTGAGGTATGTAGTTTCTTAGGGCTGGCAGGATACCATGGGAGGTTTATTCAGAGATTCTCGAAAATAGCGGGTCCATTGACAAAATTGATTCGTAAATGGGTGACATTTACATGGGATGATGCCTGTCAGTTGACCTTTGACGAGCTGAAGGACAAGCTGACTTCAGCACCAGTTCTAGCACTACCTAAACCCCGGTTGGAGTACCTAGTCTACACTGATGCATCCTTATCAGGACTTGGGGGTGTGCTTCAATAGGAGGATATGGCAATTGCTTATGCTTACCATAAGCTTAAGCCTCACGAGAAGAATTAACCCACCCAAGACTTGGAGTTTGCGGTAATCATGTTTGTGTTGTGAATATGGAGGCATTTTATATTGGGGGAGAAATTTTACCTATTCACGGATCACAAATCCCAACAGTATCTGTTCACACAGTGGGAGGTGAATATGCGTCAGCGGAGGGGGCTAGAATTTATGAAGGACTACCAGTTCGACATCCATTACCACATGGGGAAGGCTAAAGTTGTAGCAGATGCGTTGAGCCGTAGGCCAACAGATGAGGTGGCCGAGGTATGGAAGGTAAAATGGAAAGAACTCGGGCATCATGATGCCATTGCCCGCTCATTCATATCGATGATGACAGTTAAAATCGAGATAGTTTCTAGGGTGATACATGCTCAGGAAGAGGATTCCTTCTGTCAGGATCGAATTATCCATCTTCTAACCAAAGGAGCAGAGTCTTTCTTCATTAGCTCAGATGGGGGTTTACGCTTTAATGACAGACTAGTAGTTCTAGAGGGGAGGAGTTGTGGCATGCGATGGTGATAGAGTCACACAGTTCACAATTTGCGGTACATCCCAGGGGGGATAGGATGTACCAGGGTATGAGGCAACAGTATTGGTGGAGCAGAATGAAGAAGGACATCACCGAGTTTGTTTTGAGGTGTGCCACTTATCAATTAGTGAAGAGAGACCATCATAGACCGGGAGGACTACTAAAGTTATTAGAGATACCTATGTGGAAATGGGAGAGATTTTCCATGGATTTCATTACATGGATACCTACATCGCAGAGGTCACGATTCCATATGGGTGATTGTGGATCGATTGACCAAAGTGGCTCATTTTCTGCCAGTTCGGACAGACTACATTATGGGGTAGTATGCTCATATTTTCATTACCGAGATAGTGAGACTCCACGGGGTACCCCTTGATGTTGCGTCTGACCAAAAAAAGAATTTTTTGTCCAGATTTTGGTAGAGTTTTCAGTAGGCCATGGGTACAAAATTACGATTGAGTTTGACCTATCACCCACAGACAGGCGGGAAGATAAAGCGAACAAATTAGATATGGAGGACAAGTTGCGGATGTGTATCCTAGATTTTGGAGGGGGGTGGGAACACTGCCTTCCACTGGTGGAGTTTGCTTAAAATAACTCCTACCAGTTTACGATTGGCATGGCTCCATTTGAGGCATTGTATGGCAGACCCTGTCATTCTCCAACATATTGTCTTAAACTGGGGTATAACAGGTTAGTTGGGACGGAGGTGGTTCAGGACACATAGTCTAAGGTTGAGTTGATATAGAGTCGCATTCGGGTGGCTCATGACCGACAGAAGAGCTACGCCGATGCCAAAAGATTTTCCAGAGAGTTCAGCATTGTGGATCAAGTGCTGTTGCGAGTATCTCCTATGAAGGGGGTAATGCAGTTCGGGAAGAAAGGGAAGTCGGCGTCGAGGTATGTGGGGCCATTCCCCATTATCGAGAGGATTGGGCCAGTAGCTTAGCGACTTCGATTACCGAAGCACTTGCATAGGATTCATGATGTGTTCCACATTTCCTCGATGAGCAAATATCAACGGGCTGATTTGGCCCACACCCACATTGCATTGGAGGAGATTGACCTTCAACCTGATAGTTCCTACGAGGAGGGACCAGAAGATATTCTTGACCGTAGTGAGAGGAAAGTAAAGTCAAAGGTAGTGTTGTTAGTACGAGTGCAATGGTGGCATCATAATCTAGATGAGTATACCCGGGAGCGTGAGGATGACATGCGAGAAAAGTATCTAGAGTTGTTTCCAGAATGTATACTTTGATTTAGATTTTTTTCGATTGTCGAGATGAAATTTAGTTATTTGGGGGGAAGTATATAATACCCTGTATTTTTTTAGAATTTTATTTTTAATTGCCGAATTTGGATTAATTGATTTAAATGGAAAAAAATTAATTTATAATTAATCCGGATTTAATTATAATAATTACTAGCGTGACGAGAGTTAGTATTTATCATAAATAATTACGTGGAATACTACTTAGCGATTAAAGTAATATATGAATATGAGAATATTATTTTGTCCGGGAGTGAAATATACGACAATTATAATACACTTAGTTGGGACGCACGTGTGAGTCCTGTCAATAGTACGTTATTGAGATAAAAAGGATAATTTAATTTTAAGCAACTCGTATGGACATTTTGTACACGCCAGTGTGTCTGATAGGGTCGAAATAGTTAGAAAATACTACTGGGATGTTTTATTTGGAGTCCGGGGAATTTTAGCCCAAGACGACACCCCTGAGGGGTATTTTGTTCTTTTAGGATTTTTGGAGAATTAAATGGATGAAAATTAGGAATTTAATAAGGGTTGTACGTGGGTTATAAGAAGTTATCGATTTCCAACTTACGTGAGAGAGAAGGAGAGAACCAAAGAGGGAGAAGAAGACATAGGTGATTTGGGCCAAAGATTCAAGTTCTTCCACTGAAAATCACACCAACGCGTAGAGCGCGAAGAGAGGAGCACCTACATACCAATTTCGTTCAACAATTCAGAGTATTACAAAAAGGCAAGTGTTTATCTTGCTAAAATTTTGAGAATATATAATTCATGTTAATCTAGATTATGAGATAACCATTAATGCTATGAATTTGGGACCGAATCACCATTAAATTGTGGAATTTTAAGGATAAGGTTGCATGTAGATGAATAACACTATAGTAGGAATGATAAATCTAGAAATTTTAGGTTATAATCACGAAATAATTGGGGGATTTTGCATGATTGTTCATAGTGGGTTTATTATTAATGGACTTTTAGAGATTGAAGACATTAGTTTAAATTCCCTATGATTATGTAAGGATTTGTCATTTAAATTATGTTAAAAGGTACCCTATTGTGATTAGGAATAGTTTAGAATCATTGATTGGGTGTTGGGATGAATTTTAGACGAATTTGGATAAGGAAAATATTGGAAAAATGAACTTTGGATGAACAGAGGAACCCTCGGAATTTTCGTTCGAAGACCTTCCAAGGTCGTTCGAACGAGAATTCCAAATAGATTTCCAATGAGATTTTTGACATCGTTCAAAGTGAGAAGTTCATTCAAACGTCCTCGTTCGAATGATAATCCTGGACTTTTAACGAGATTAAAAAATTCTTACTTTTGGCCTGGACAAGTTAGAAACCCTTCTAGGTTGGTCGAAGTGAGAGAAATTAATCTACGCTATTATCGAAGGACTTAAATTCCCAGTTAGTATTGAGTGGAGAGAGAGATTATGCAAGGGGATGTAGCAGGGCAATAGAGCCTTAGAGAAAGGGTATATGTTAGAGAGGTAAGTCGAGGTGTTGTGATAAAGTTAATAGTAGAGACGATGATACTACCTATGATTTTAGGAACTCAAGTTGCGTGAATACCTAATGAATATAATATGTTGTGTGCATACTTATTGATTGAATTATTATGTGTATAACATACCTACGATTCTTCCTATTGAGTGGAGGTTGCGCGTTGTGGAAAATCATGCCTTGAGGAGCCTTTGGGTGGGTTATTTATTGGTATCACTAGAGCATATAACCTATGTATGGGCTATCTATGAGAACGATAGTGATGATGGTCGTATGGTTGCGTAGGTATGTGCGTTGCCCATCGATTTGGGACGATGTTCACCTCCAATATATGTGTTATGTTTTGATGGTTCACGAGATACTGAACCATTAGTCGTTTATGCCAATGAGCGATTCAACAAGACATGATAAAAGAGTATGCAGGCACCACAGCTGTGTCTCGGGGTGCAGTATTGTATACACACACACACACACACACAGAGATATATATATATATATATATATATATATACGAGATAGAGTGAATATATGTATACACTTGTGTTGATATCTACTGTGTGAATTTAGTGGGTAAAATTTATAATGAATCCGAAATGAGTTAAGTAGCAGTCACTTAATTGGATTAAAACTGAAAATGCTTATTTATGCTAAAGTGGGATTAAATATTTGTATTGTACTCTGCGAGGGAAATAATCGAGGATGGTATCGTACTATGATGGGTTTAGACAGGAAGAACTAGTTAGTATGGGGATAAAACTAGTGGGGTTTGAATATTCTCTAGGCGTGCACACTAGATGAGAGGCGAGCATTCCCAAGTGAGTTCGATAATTTAACATGATAAATATATGTGCAAATAAATCATTTTAAGCACTTGTTGATTTTTAAAACTATTTTCAACTCGGGCTCTGACTCGTTTCCTGCAAAATCTCTTTTCTTATCAAACCACTTTCAGGTGCCCAACCACAGGGACACCAAACATAAGAGGTTTACTCATTCGATGAGCTGTAGTTGTTGGGGAAGCTATAGGGCATTGGTAATAGACTCCTTAATGACTCTTATTGACTTCCTTTGAGCTATTTTATTAATTAAGGTCTGTTGCCCATTTCTACTCAATTATTCAGAGATTACGAACTTAGTTATTTACCCTTCAGTTGTAGGATTTATTTAGTTGGACTATTGTATTTGACTTTAGGCTGGAAGTGTTTTCTCTAGTCTATTTCATTATTTTAGTATTTCATTTCTTATGTGATTGGATTATATGGTGAATGTTTAGTTATCTTTTCTTAAATGGTTTACAATTAATTGGAAAAATAAAATTTTTACATCAACCTTTTTAAATATTAGGTGGTTAGTTTAATTTATAATGTTTTTAGCAGTGATGCGTAATATGAACCAATTGGTTGTTCTGAATTAATTAATAAAGGACTGATCACCCGGTATTTAATTAGGCGGGGTGTCACACTTTTGCTCAGGCGAGGAAGTTTATCGGAGTCAAACGGGGCTCGAGAGTGCCCGGTGGCCTCTAGATCGTTACTCAGAGTATAACCTAGGTTTTCTAGAAAGCAAATGAGTGATAGGGACCTAAGGACATGCATAGGGGAGTATTAGGATGAGGTGTATATAGATATCCGCTCGACATGTGAGCTCGGATTAAGTTAAGGCCATTGAATGATAGACACCACATAGACATTGGGGAAGAGGATTTTAGGTCAATTATGGGGACCTAGAGTATGAGGTTGACCGATTTAGAGGGTCAAGGTTAGTTTTGAGGAATTAAGGTGACGAGGATGATCGATTCATCAGGTTTAGGTCAATTTTGAGGAACTAATAGGGATGATGATGATCGATTGGGCGGGTTGAGGTTAATTCTGAGAACCTAATTTGGTACAACTAATTCTGAGTCCCGAGGTAAATTTTAATGACCTAAATAGACAAAGATGACCAATACTGAGGGTCGAGATCAATTTTCAGGACCTAAAGTTAGGACGGCTAATTCTAAAGGCCGAGGTCAATTCTGAGGACCTAAAGTTGGGATGACTAATTCTGAGGGCTAAGGTCATTTATGAGGACATAAAGAGATGAAGATGACTGATTCTGAGGGTCGAGGTCAATTTTGGGGACCTAAAGTCATGACGACTATTCTAAGGTCCGAGGTTCAATTCCGAGGACCTTAAACTGGGACGAACAATTCTGAGGGTTGAGGTTAATTTTGAGGACCTAAACTTGTAACGACCAATTCTGTGGGCCGTGATTTATTCTGAGGACCTTGAGTTGGGGAGACCAATTCTGAGGGTCGTGGTCAATTTTAAGGACCTAAAGTTATGACGACCAATTCTGAGGTTCAAGGTCAATTCCAAGGACCTAAAGTTGTGATGACTAGTTCTAAGGGCCGAGGTAAATTGTGAGGACCTAAAGTTGTGATGACCAATTTTGAGTGTCGAGGTATATTCTGAGGACCTAAAGTTATAGCGTGGGGAATAGCTCTCCTGGGAAAATTTAAATCATCTTGAGGGTACAAGTGATCTTATGGTTCTTCTATGGATTGTGTTATCTTGAAACTCCACTTGGGGATGTTTAGTTTTGGTATTCCGTCAGGGGAATTGTAATAGACTTGAATGGAAGCGCATCATTGGTTCTAATGTCTAGTATGATGATGATAAGAGTGTAAGATTAATCTAGATGTGATTTTAAGAGTTTGTATGGGGTTTAATGATCCAAAAATGAGTTTTCTTAGGAAAATAATGTTTCATATTTTTTTTAGGATTTTTGGGAAATTTTTGGGCAATTTTTAGTTTTGCCCACATTTTTTTTACAATATTTTAAAGGGCCTACCGATAGGCCGGCTTGGGGGGTTCCAATCAGTAATGTAATGAACTCCTGGGCTTCCTTGGGAAGAGGTAAAGGTGACTTCCGATCTGTATGGGTCCGGACACCACGTTCCACTGCAGTGTCACATGCTCTTAGGGAAAGGTGGTGGGACACTACCCACACATCCCATCTTAGCTTTGGGGAGATGACTATTACTCCAATAGGGGTTCAGTAACCGATGGGGGTTGATTATGGGGGGTTCTGTACAATGGTGGACCCTACATTTAGGGTGACAATAGAGGCGACACGGGTGGCATTGAAGGACATGTCTAGGATCGTGTCTGGGGATTCTATCCGTATTTCTTATTTAAAGGAGACAATCTTGAGGAGGAAGATGGATGTGACCGATGGGAAGTAAGTGATATAGATAACCCGTTTATTTATTTTGCTTCTGCTGGGAGGCTTTTAGGTGGCGACAAGTGGAGATGTTGTCCATCTTTGATTCTTGCCATTTTTTAAGATAATTTTTTACATCAAGCTGTACGATTGGGGGAGATTGACTTTGTCATAACTTTATTCTTCTTTGGATTCTTTTAGCTGGTGCTACTGGTAGACTTTTACGGGGACCATATATCTTTTGGAGGTAACTTTGGATTTATTTTCCTTTTCATGCATTTCCTTGCATTCTATTTTTTGGTTCTTTCTGATGATTCCTGTCATTTGGAGACGTGGTTCTATGAGGTGATAGGGCATAATAAAGGGTTGATGGCCCTAAAGGATGAGAATTTGTGGGAATTTTGTCGGATATTCCGGTGGCGAAAGTCCAACTTGCGGTCGAATCACTCTTTATCTTTGGCGGACGTACGACGGGTTTTAAATTCTCTAACGATCCCCCAGGTAATCTTTCATCTTTTTTGAGTTCTTCTTGGCATATTTATTTCTTGAGTAGATACTAATTATGTAGGGGTAAATTTTTATAAATGTCCATCACAATTAATTATATGACATACCGTTACAACGGTCGAAGAACTTCAAGAGCAATCAACATCAAGACGGATCCAAATATATCAACGTACTTCATTAAAAAGCCTCTGCAAAGTTTACTTTGGTAAGGTTATGTTTTAAATACTTGAACATTGCACTTAGAGCTTTGGGATATTTTTTTTCCAAAATATTTTCTTAGTGCTGGAGTGGACTTTTTTTGGTCAAAATTTGAGAATGAGTAAAATTTCTAAGACCTGTAGCTTTCCTCGATTTTTATGCCTAGGTTGTTCCAGAGACATGGAGATGTCGCACGATGTTGTTAAAATGAGACGTGTACTTCATTCGATCGAGATCTCTTTTTATTCGAACGATCGAGGAGGCATAATTTTCTATAAATACTTATTAAATGGTTTCATTTTCATTAAGAAGTCCCAGCGGTTTGAAATACATAAAATTGCGAATCTGCAAAATTCTTTTGACTTCTTCTTTTAGGGTTTTCATCCCTTTTGTTTTCAATTCACAAAAATCCCATATGCTTTGGTGAATTTTTTTGGTGTTCAAGAACACATGTTACTATTGTTCATTCTTTGTGGGGAGAGATCTGCAACCGACAGCTGCGGACTATTTTGGAGGGAGTCCTTGTGAAGATCGTAGATTGCGTATCTAGACTGGGCATCCTGGTGGTATAGCTGCGTGAAAACCATTGCTAATTTATTTCTAGCCATTGCTTTGGAGGTTTGACAAAGACATCGTGTGTTACTCTGGTGGGCAAAAGCAAGATGGTATGTAAGTCAATGGTCTTGTAAACTTATTAGAGTTCTAGAAATAAAAGGTTTTGCCCTTCGAGAATTTTTCCTAAAATTTGTGTCGCATGCTTTATTTATGGTTTGACACACACACACACACACACACATGTAGTTGCCTGTTTAGGGGTTGTTTCTAAATAGACTCTAATTAAATAAGTGTGCCAACTTAGAAATTTTTGAATTTAATTAATTATCACACTATCATATTTTACAAATTGGTATCAGAGCGGGTTACGCTAATTTATTGCGTTATCTTTGTTTTCAGCAAAAAAATGTGTGATATTGATTTTTTTAAATCATTTTTTGTGAAAAAGAATCGTAATTTTTTCGATGGAGAACTTATGTAATCGTATACCACCCTTTGATGACAAGAGTCAGAGTTTTGATGATATCAATCGTTTGAATTTGACATTTGCTAAAAGAATTGATTTGTTGGAAAAAGAAAATTCTCATTTTAAATCCCCTATGAATCACTTGCAAGTGGTTGAAAATCAAAGAGATTTTTATCGTGAGAAATTTATTTCCTTGGATTATGACTTTGTTGCTTGAAAATTGTCCAAGAAGGAGAGTGATGATAGGTTCCTATTTTTAGAAAAATAATTAGAGGACCTTAAAAATTCGATGGTTTGTGTTTGTGCCAAAAAGGATAAAAATATTTTAATCAATGAGTTTGTGGCACGTGAAAAGACTCTTAGGGAAAAGTTTATTTTTATTAAGGGGGAGCGAGATAACCTTCTAGGTTTGACTGATAATTTGCAAAAGAAATCCCTCAGATTGGAAGAGTATAATTCTTTGCTTCAGTAAAAAATTTTGAAGTTAAAAATGATTTGACAGACTCGAGTAGGTTTGGCAGTGATGGTAATGGCTCGTTTTGTTCTCATGCTTCGAGTGCAAAATCAAAAACCATAGTTTGTTTTAGAGGGTCAACCATTCCTAAGGACGTCGGACAAGGTCAACCCATAGGTGCCGTCCCACCCGTTTACACATGTTCATATGGTGGTAGGAAAGGTCACCTTAGGCGTTTTTGTTTTGATCTTGGAAAAAGTCCTAGGAAGTTTATGTCTAGTGTTCCCTTGGTTCCTAAATCCCCCACACGACATTTCACATCTATTTGGATTAGGAAATCACTTTTAGAGGCACTAGATTTAGACAAGTTGATTCCCATTTTCTTGCACATGATTCTTCTCTTTCCATATCATTTAGATGATTGTGTTTGCATATATGTCATACGCTAGTTATGCTTTTTGATATATTTTTGCTAGTGTGTTGACATGTACTTTTTGTATTAAATTTTTGTTTTTGATAAAATTTTGAAAAATCCAAAAAGATTTGTGTATTTTGTTTGCACCGTTTATGGATAGACACTTAGGATGAGCGAGTCACAATTTCATTCCATTTATCCATGTGACTATTTCATAGTGTTTTGAGACAATAGGTCAATTCATCCGTGTGCTTTATAATGTTTAGAGTCATTGAAATGTAATTAGTTGTTAATTCCTACATGTTTGACTCATGATATGCTTTATTTCTCACGTGCATGCATTTGTTTGATAATTGTACTTGTCCTATCACATGTTGGTTGGGTGTTTTCACTTCAATCCTGTCTTTAAAAATGAACCATATGCGCTAAAACTTATCAAGATTGGAATGCATGTAAGAACCGTTTGGTGAGATTGTGTGCTTTATTTTAAAATGGGGAAGGGCTGTGAAAGGTTCACATTTGACCTTTGCGAATGCTAAGTCACCGTTGTATCAGACCTAAAAAAATGAGAAATTTTAATATTCGGGGTCCAAAGAGGCTTAAAAGAGCCTAAAAAAATTTAAAGGCAATAAAAAAAAATTCATGCCAAAAAGGGGCCATTAGGTTTTCTCACCAATTCTCCAATGTTTGAGAATTTAGATTACCTCTAAAAGAAAATATATATGACGGAGTTTGGATTGAGAATTAAAACGGGTTTGCATGTCCTTGAAAGTCATGAAAAAAGTGCAACATATTTTTGGACGTTATTGGTGTGGAAATCACTTTGACTCTGATTTGTTGATTTGCATAAGATGATGTCATCTAAATTCAACAATTTCTACACCTGAGGAGGTTTTTGATGTTCATTAATTAGGAGTAAACGTATGCATCATGCTCAAATGATTGATTGAGTTGCTTTTCCTATCGAATGCGTTCACACCCATTAATTCCGTTTCCATGACTTGGTTGTTTTAGTTAAATCCATGGTGTGATTATTGTAACATTATTTTTGCTTTAAAAAATTTGAAAAATCCAAACAATGGTTTGTGGAATCTTTTGAGATACTCCTTTGCATGCGTAGTTTGGTCCATGTTTGCTATGCTTTTGTCGTGACACTCCATGTTTTGATTGTTTCTTCTTATCTGTCTATTTGGGGACATCATAAAATGCGGGAGAAATAATTTTCATGTTATGGGGGAATTTTTACATTATGGGGGAGATTTGATTGGATTGATTGATTTATTCTTATATCATTTCAAACTCGATGCGTCATGAAGGTTTTTTCTTTATCTCATGTGTGTAGGTACAAAGATCAATATGTTGCACACCATGATGATAAAATCTTTGAGATTTGATGAAGATTTTTGAAGAAAAGTTTGAGAGCTTTCAAATTTGTACCTCTTCAAGTTTAAGATTTATGGGAGGGTAGATTTGTATAGGCATTTTGGTATTTGATAATTCAAATGTTTTTATGTATGTTCGGGCATAGACATAGGGGGGTATTTATAAGGACATATTTTTATAAATGTACGTCACAATTAATTATGTTGTATACCATTACAATCGTCAAAGAACTTCAAGAGCAATCTACATGGTGACGGCTCTGATTATATCAAGGTTCTTCATCAAAAAGCCTCCGCAAAGTTTACTTTGCTAAGGTTATGTTTTAAATACCTTAACTTTGTACTTAGAGCTTTGGGATATTTTTTTCAAAATATTTTCTAAGTGTTGGAGCAGACTTTTTTCGTCAAAATTTGAGAATGAGTAAATTTTCTAAGACATGTAGTGTTCCTCGATTTTTATGCCCAGGTCGTTCAAGCGAGCTAACCATCTTGTTCTAGCGACATGGATATGTCGCGCGATGTCGTTCAAATGACATGTGTACTTCATTCGAGCGAGATCTATTTTTATTCGAACGATCGAGGCGGCACGATTTTCTATAAATACTCATTAAATGGTTTCGTTTTCATTAAGAAGTCCCAGCGTTTTGAAAGATAGAAGACTGCGAATCTGCAGAATTTTTTTGACTTATTCTTTTAGGGTTTTCATCCCTTTTGTTTCCAATTCATAAAAATCCCATATACTTTGGTGAATTGTTTTGGTGTTCAAGAACACACTTTACTATTGTTCATTCTTTGTGGGGAGAGCTATGCAGCCGACAGCTGCGTTCTATTGTGGAGGGACACCTTGTGAAGATCGTAGACTACGTGTCTATACTGTGCATCATGGTGGTATAGCTACGTGAAAACCATTGCTAATTTAATTTTATCCACAGCTTTGGAGGTTTGACGAAGAAACCGTGCGTTACTCTTGTGGGAGAAAGAAAGATGGTATGTAAATCAATGGTCTTCTAAACTTGTCAGAGTTCTAGAAATAAAAGGTTTTGCCCTCTGGGGATTTTCCCTAAAATTTGTGTCGCATGCTTTATTTATGGTTTGACACGCGCACACACGTAGTTGCTTGTTTAGGGGCTATTTCTAAATAGACTCTAATTAAATAAGTGGGCCAAATTAGAAATTTGTGAATTTTATTAATTATCGCACTGTCATATTTTACAAATTCTTTGTTGAGGATCATAGGTTACCTTCTACCTATGGGGTGTGACTCCACAGGATACGGGGGTGACAAGCATGCATGTGCAGATGCGGCGGTTGATTACGCACGAGTTCGGGTAGGTCTTGTACCTAGGAGAGAGGGTGATGAGGCAGATGAGGTGGCATCCATTTCTTATTCTTTTCTTTTAGGATCTATCATTGTGACTGTAGGAGATTTTCACTAACCATGATGTATGCTTGATTTAATGACTTTGTACCTAAAAAGATACTCAAAAGGCAAAAAATATGCTTATTTTATTTTTATCTTGATTTAGTGACTTACTCCACATGCGCATTAATTTGATGTTGAGATTTTATTTTAGGAAAGAGTAGGAAAAGTTTGTTCTATGGGTTTTTTAAATAGAGGAAAGCCTTGAAGGACTGGTTGCAAAGAGTTTTCCTCATGAAGTGACTTATTTCGAGAAAAAATAGGAGAACTGTGTTTTTGGAAATTGATTTTTATAAAAGAGGAAAAATGGAATTTTCCAAAATAAGGGGGTTATCGATCGGCGTGCCCCTTGACCTGGTTATCGATATGGGGGTCAAGTGACCAAGCATAAATTCTTCTGAATTTAGCCCCTTAAGTTAGTGATTTTAATATCTCGAACAAGCTAATTGAACCATTTTTATCCCATATCACACCAAGGTCGGTTTCTAACAATATTCCCTAGTTTTTGTGTAATTTTGATGAAGTTTTCAGGAATCGAATGCAAGAAAGGAAAAGAAGAAAAGGGAAAAATCATAAATTCCATTTAGAATTCGAAAGCGACATCAAAAGTGAAGTTGAAGAGCATAAGTTAACAAGAGCATAGGAAGAAACGGCAGTAAAATCGGAGTTCTAGATAAGAAGTTATAGCCAGTCAAAATTGTAAGGAAAAAGTCAAAGCTGAAGAAAATCGGACCGATCCGGGTTGGATCCGGACCGATCCGAATTGACCAAGTCCAGTATACCCCGGATGGATAGCAAACCGATGGTAAAAATAATTGAACCGATTCGTCTAGGACCGGACCAATCCGGTAGAAATAAAAGAACCGATCCGATGGCTATCGGACCGATCCGCGGGTGATCTAGACCGGTCCGGGTATGTGAAATTCTGGCATTAATTATGCAGATTTTTGGCGTGTGCAACTGATGAAACTTGTGCCACAAGCACTATTAGCTGTCAATTTCGATACTATGTGCTATAAAAGCCATGCCCTACATCATTTGAGGGTTGTTGAGTGCAGTTACGTGGAGAGAGAGTTCTAGGTTAAATTTTAGGTCAAATTTCTAGGGTTAAGTTTCCAATTTCCTCAAGAGTTTGCATGAATCTTAGTTTGTAAGAAATTCTGAATTCCTATTTCATTTTTGTTGCTGAATTCAAGTAATATCATTTTATTCTCTTTTACTTTATTATTTGCAAATCTTTTATAATGTCTTGTAGTTTCATAATTTTATGTGTGAATTTGTTCTTGAACCAAATTATGAGTAGCTAAATTCCTAAGGGTTGGGGTACATGAACTCAATCCAAGGCAAATTATTTATGTAGAAAATAGAGATTAAATTAAAATATTGATTGAATTGTGAAAGAATATCATACAAACATTGTCAGTCTTTTAATCTCTCTTGCCCTAGGTACTTGAGATGTTTAAGAATGCGTTGTGAGTATAATTTATCATTCACCGCTTTATATCTATCTTTGATTTCATATGATGCGGGCTAGATCCCTCATATATGTAATGCTTAGAATTTATAAAGACTGGATTTAGTCAAGAATTTTAATTTACAATTCTAGTATTCTATAGGATAATTTGTTAAGGATGGAGGGATTGTTCCCTACCCTATTTTCTCCCATTTGTCAGATCTAAGTATTTTTGCAATTTTAAATTTGTTTCCCTTAAGCAAAGTTTTTATTTCATTAGAAATTTTCCCAATCATTAATCATCTTTTTATTTTTTTTAAGGAATCATTTCAAGATTTAATAGCTTTCCCTATTTCGATTTGGCTATTTTGATCCCTGTGGAGACGATCCCGACTTACCGGGTTATTACTTGAGCGACAAGGCTTGCACTTGAGCCTAGAGAAAAATGCACTTTTGAGACAAATACTCAGTCGCGTCATCAAGTCAAATCATTCTTAGGCTTTGATTTCCATTTCCTGCACACCAATGTACTCTTGTAGGACTGAGAATTAACCAGGTTTCAGAGTTATTATTTTTTTTCCCAAGGATTTGGAGTATAAAAAGAGAGGTATGGGATGTGCTTTCTCCACTAATTCCCACATTTATCTTCTTTCTTCTCATTTCTTATTACCAAATGGCTCTTCACATGAACAGATAATTCTCTTCTTATTTTGATTATCTGGAGGTCATGTGCCTATATAACGGGGATTATGATGATTTCAACCCGCATCGGGCTTCTTTTTTATGTAATTGAGCCATAGATTAGAACTTGCTAACAGCGGCGGTACAGTTCTAGTGCCCTGATAATGATGTCTTCCTTTTTAGACTGGACGAGGTCTGTCCTACTTACGAACTATTCTTTTTAATATTAGGGATTATCCCCAGTGTACTAGAGATTATGCCCGATTTTTCTCGTTCTCCCCGGGCATTCATGGCAGAGTTACTTCAGA
Organism: Sambucus nigra; assembly: GCA_949130495.1. Taxonomy (NCBI): domain Eukaryota; kingdom Viridiplantae; phylum Streptophyta; class Magnoliopsida; order Dipsacales; family Adoxaceae; genus Sambucus; species Sambucus nigra. Next base: position 319,311,787 of record OX422223.1, read on the forward strand.
TTTCTCCTTTGACGAGTCGACCATTGGTCACTAGATGGACTATTTCTCTTCAAGAGGTTATATATTTAGTTCGTCTGAGGGATTTTGAGGATGCTGTCTTTTCTAGAGTTGTTGCCTTGGTCCTTACTACGAGGATCTTGTTGGTTATAGGGGACTTGATGGTGAATCCCTAAGTGGATGCGGTAATGGCATGGATTTTTTACTGCCATAATCCTATGACGATGGTGTTGGCTGAGACCCTGAATGTTCTGGATGTTTTGAAAGAGTTCGCTTCGACTTTCTGAGGGGGAGCCTAGTAACGTTATTCATGTGGCTGGCAGAGAGTTTTGTGTGGTAGCCCCTCATGAGTATCCCTTGATGGGTGTGCCAAATTTCTTTGTTCACCCTTTCTATAATTTTTGACCATCAGTAGAGAACTGGGTTGATTGGTTGGTGGAGAATGGATCACGGTGTCTTCATCGGTTAGTGTTATGGTGAGGATACTTGCAACCTATTTTGTAACTTTGAGAGTATCGGTATGTACGGTTGATTGGCCTTCACCAGACCTCATTTTATTTCCCTTGGCGTCTTCTGCGCTAATTGTGCCTCATCGCATAACAAATTATTTCCTAGTGAAGAACTTGACTGAATCATTACGGATGATGTTGGGCTCCTTGTGACAGCGCTGTCGATCATCTACCCATCCATCACAGTCGTGGGAGGGGCCTGACATGTATCTAGAAACTACCCGAACTGGTTATGGAAGTGAGTAGTAGAGAAGATCATGGAGGAAGAGATCGGTTAAAGTTAGTTTCTTACCTTCGACACCATTCAAGAAGGTTTTGTGGTACTATCTAGGCTTGTCAGGTCCTACCACTCCATGGAGCGCATACAGAGTGTTAACCAGGAGTGGGAGACTTGGGGACCTTCGAGGGCTGGGAATAATGACGAAGTAGGGTCGTTGGACAGTTGAAGACAACGTTTTGCAAAGCTTGGGTATTTTTTTAAAACTAGGGTAATTTTGGGTGTTAGGAATAATTTTTGTGTAGCTTAGTAAGGATTAGTTTTGTTTAAAGATGGCTTAGTCAGTTAAAGGGGGTGGTTTATTTAACTCTCTTCACTGATACTTCATGTAACAGTGTTATGTTCCTTAATCAAATATAAAAAATGATTTTGATCATATTTTTTGTGTTTATTGATGAGTTTTGTAGTTGAATTATATATGCCAACCACTAAGGCATGCATAATCCTTTTTTTTTCATGTAAATGATAAGATGTATCACCATTCTCACAGGTTAGAAAAGAATAACATTTTGTGAAAAATAAGGGGACCGTGCCCATATATGCCTACATACCTATGGGGGTTTTGAAATTTTTCATGAGTTTTATTTTAAAAAGAAAATATTTTTGAGATGATAAGGTCCTAGTAGTTATGGGTAGGGGAAATTAAGAACTTTTTTTTAGAATAAAAGGGGGATGAGAAGAGTCGTAGCGCACCGAGATATTGAACTAAGTGTATTTCTTGAGATGGTCCAAGTTGAATGGACGCCCCATCTCTTTTTCGTCGAGGTCTGTGAGCGTAGCAGCGCTGCCTGGCAGGATTATCTTGACTATGTAGGGGCCACTCCAATTCATTTTGAATTTCCCTCTAGGTTCCCTGACGGGTTCTATGATTTCTTTAAGGGCAAGGTCTCCTTGCTAGACACCACAACCTTTGACTTTTCGATTGAATGATCGATCTATTCGGTGATGGTAACCTTATATACGATATAGAGCCTTCAACCTCTTTTCATTCAAGAGTGATAGTTTGTCCAAACGGCACTGATTCCATTCTTCTTCGCTAACATTGCTTTTGAGCATGACGCGCAGGGTAGGAATTTTAGCTCAATGGATTAGAGTGCTTCCATATTGTACACTATAGAATAAAGGGTAGCCCCAACAGGTGTTTTGATTGAAATGCGATAGCCCTATAGGGAATTAGGGATCAGCTCAGCCCAACCTCTATAATTATCAGTCATATTTCTGGTTATGGTTTTGAGGCTTTTATTGGAGGCTTGGACAATAACATTGGTTTGGGGTCGATTGGGGGAAGACTTGTGTCTCTGAATCCCATACTCGTTGACTAGTTCTATGACTTCACTATCGAAGTGGAGCCCATTATCCAATGCTAACTCATAGGCAACTCCGTATCGACAGATGATGTTCTTTCTAATGAACTTGGACATTTTCTTAGCATTTAGCACTGCGTATGACTCCACTTTAACCCATTTGGTGAAGTAATCAATGGTGACCAAGATGAATTCATGACCGCTTGAATCTGTGGGAGTAACCTTCCCTATGATGTCAATACCCTAAGTGGAGAAATTCCAGGGAGAGGTCATGTTGTATAATTCTCGAGGAGGCAAGTGTAAGAGATCGATAAAATATTGGCATTTGAGGCATCTTCAAACATAGTTAGTGAAAACTTAAACCTTAGTGGTCCAATATTACCCTTGATGGATGACCTTCTTGGCAAGCACATGGTCATTATTATAGGGCCTATATTCTCTAATGTGGATCTTTTACATCATTTCTTCAATATCTACCCCTCTTATCCAATGCATACGGGTTCCATTGAAGTTTCTCTTGAAAAATTCTCAATCACAAATGATATACTAGGCAACCAGTTTGTAAAGGTTCGCACGGTCTTTGTTGTCTATGTTCTAGGGATACCTACCATGTTTGAGGAGGCTCTAAATATCATAGTACCATAACATGGCCATATTGGAATCTTCCTCAGTGATGAGCTCAATATGGCAGTAGTGGGTGGGCATGGATTGTTTCTGAACCCAAAAAGGGGCTATTGTTATTCCCTTAAGCATGTCGACCATGGAGGCTAGGGTAGAAAGGGCGTCATCTAGGCCGTTCTTTACACGAGGCAATTTATGGAAGGTTACATCTTTGTAATGGTAGGTCAGCTCTTTTAGATTGGTGTGGAAGGGTATGAGCTTCTCATTTTTTACTTTCCATATTTTAAGGATTTAGTCGACAATGAGGGTAAAGTCTCCATAAATGCCTAGGTGTTGGATTCCTTTCTTGAGGGAGATCTTGAAGCCTATAATGCAAGCCTCATACTCAATCATGTTATTGGTGCAAGGAAGATCTAGTTTAATGGCAATGGAGGTGCGGGAGTCATCAAGGTCAATCGGGATTATCCCAATGTAGTATCATTTCTTGTTGGCAGCTCCATCAAAGAACATTTTACATCAAAGGTACTCTTGAGAGGTGAGAGAATGTATTTACCTGGGAATTTAAAGACCCAAACATTGGTCCCTTTCAAGGGGTAATAAATAAGGTAGTTGGAGATGTCTCTCCCTTTCATAGCTTTTTTCATAACATGCATAATATCGAACTCGGCTACAAACATCAACCAATGGACCATTCGGCTAGATAGAGCGGGCTTTTCTATCAGGTACTTAATGGGATCCATTTGGGATACTAGTCTGATGGAGAAGGCAGGCATGTAGTGTCGTAACTTATGTGTGACCCAGACTAAGGCGACAAAGGCTTTTTCCAAAGTAGTGTAGTTGACTTCATATCCGACCAACTTCCGATGGCGTATCCTTAGGGAATTCTCTAATGTATTGGGTTAGAAAGTCCCCTTCTATAGTATTTGTATTGGTCAAGTATAGGAGGAGTGGGAGACCTAGATGCGGAGACATCAGTACTGGAGGTTGGGTGAGGTATCGCTTGATTTGGTCGAAGGATTCTTAGCAATCCTCATTTCGGACTTAAGTTGTATCCTTCTAGAGAAGTTTAAAAATGGGTTCACAGATTAAAGTCAGTTGGCTGATGAACCGACTGATGTACTGTAGTTCACCCAGGAATCCTCAAACTTCCTTTTCCATCTGTGATGGTGGCATCCCAAGTATGGTTTTCATATTTGTAGGATCTTCTTTGATTCCCTTCTCAGTGACCAAGAATCCTAAAAATTTTCCTTTCATGATGTAAAAAACACAGTTCTTTGGATTTAACTGCATTTGGTGTTGCGGGAGTCGCTCGAAGCACTTTTAAAAGGCAGGAATATGACCTTCCTGCATCTCAAACTTAATGAGTGTGTTATCAACATAGACTTTGACTTCCTTGTTAATTAGGTCATGCTGGATGGTTGGGGTAACCCTTTGGTAGGTAGTCTCAACATTCTCGAGTCCGAATGGCATGACAATATAGCAAAACGTTCCCCATGGGTTGATGAAGGCAGTTTTCTCCTGATGGTCAGAGTGCATCTTAATCTGGTTATATCCGGTGAATCCATCAACAAAAACCTTGAGGGAGTGTATGGTTGTATTGTCCATGATCAGGTCGATATTAGGCAATGGGTAATCATCTTTTGGGGATGCTTCATTCAAATCACGATAGTCAAAGCACATGCGGACTTTTCCACATGACTTACGTATGAGGATGATATTAGCGATCTGTATAGGATATTCGACTATGAGAATGAAACCCGTGTTTAATTGTTTGACCACTTACTATTTTACCTTGAATGACCATTCGATACGGAGTTTACTTAGTTTTTTCTTAATTGACTTGCATTCTGGGAGTGTCGGGATCTCATGTTGGGTCAATGCCAGGCGTGTCATCATAAGATAATGTGAAGACATCCACACATGCATTCAATATCTCTTCAAATTGCGTACTCTCATGCTTGCTAAGGGTGGAACCTATCCTAATCTTGCGCTGATGGCTATTAAAACTGATATTAATAACAATAATCACATCATCATTAGTTTAAACACGGTTATGTTATTTGTTATTCTACTTATTAAGATCAGTTAAGAATTGTTCGTTTGTAAAATTATCATCGTTAAAGGTTTGATTAGAAGTAAAACAATTGATTTAAGGCATAACAAGATACTCAAAATCCTTATTTATTTCATTTTCGATAAAAACAACATTGAGAACCTCATCAAAAGAGGTCTCCGTTATATTGATATCAGGAAACGGAAAAACAATAATAGGTGAAGATATTTGGATAAGTAAATAGCAGGGTCAGGTTGATTATGAGCAGGTTGGACTTGTATGGCATTCCAGTTGAGGAAAGGTATGTCAGCATCTTTGATTTGATCAGATGGGTTTGATGTGCATGACAACTGAACAGATCGTGCAGAGACTCAGCCCCAATATATGTAGGTCTAATGAGTCTTAAAAATCACATTTATCAAAATCCCCGATAACTGTCATGATTTTCTTGATGAGAGGTTGCACTTCATATTTGTAGTCTTCGACCCAACAGTTACTATTGTGAAAGAAGATTTCCATCCACGGTTTCATCTTCTTGTCAGCATGGTCATACCATGGTATTTTCGTAAGAATGCATGGAGGCAGAAGTGGGAATGAGATCACTGACTTTCAGTCCCCAAAAGTTAAAGGTTCTGAGAGGGGAAACGTTGAGAACAGATCCGTTGTCAACAAGTGATAGTGGTATTATCTTTTCATATATTTCAACGCAAGTGTTCAGGGCATAATTATGATCAAGGTCAAATTTTGGTATCTCTTCTTCAGAAAAGGAGAGAAGTCTAAAAGAGGTCAGGTACCCCACCATATTTATAGCTTCTTCATGAGTTGTTGAAAGAGGTATTGGTTGTTCGATGAGGATCTTTATCAAAGCATTCTTGTGCAATTGAGAGAACATGAAAATCCCCCATAGGGTGATATTGTCTTGGGTCTTCTTGAGCTGGTCAAGGACTTTGCTCACTTCAATGGTCATTTTTAGTGTGGTAAGTTATTCAGTAACTCCCTTTCCTTTATCTATTTTGATTACATGGGGAATTGGGTCTTTATAATGTCTCCCTGATCGGGTCATGGGATTCACTGAGGTGGGGAAATTAAGAATCCTATGGCTTCATTTACCTCGAGCGAAATGGACACCTTATTGATTTTTCCTAACAGATCTTCAAAGGATATCATTCCACAGAGGTTAGCTACTGAACTTTCTTTTTCCTGATTGGGTGCTTTATCTGAACTGTAAAAATCATCCCCTTATCCGGTGGTGACTATGTCCTCTTGCCAAGTGTAGGATAGTGGTGCAACTGAGATCTGTGAAGAACTAGAATGGGTGAGGCATGACTCACTCCAATGGACTCTATCTTCAACGTCTTTAAAGTTTCAAGAGTAACTCTAGCAGATAACCTCCCTCTTCTTGTAATAATGGAGTAAATGCTATGACATTCTTCATAAAATCAAAAATTTCACAAGCAGTAATGACATATGGGAGAGATGGATCTCCTAAGAATAATGGTTGTAATTATGGGAGTGAAGAGGTAATCACTTAGACACTTAGAGAGAGAATAGGGAGAGAATACTAGTTCTGGTGTAATTTTGGCGGCATAACAGTGTAACTTAAGTCTTTTGTCTTATCTTGACCTTACTAAAGGGTGCTATTTATAGGTGTATACTAGGGATGACTTGGTCTTTAGGGGCACTAAAAATGAGAGCAAACTTGGGGACAAGCCCTGCAATTTACCTTTTATCCTTATCTGTTTGTTAGTCGTTTGTCCCCTCTGATAGGCGACACATGGTGCCTACCAAATTTAAAAAGAAAACGTGTCTCCTAATGGTGATAAAATATTTGATTCGGTAAATATCATTTCAAATGGTAACTTAACATACAAACTTTGTGAAAAACTTGAGAGCGGATTTGATAGCCACCCTCTCTAAACTACATTTTATAAAAGTGTTTTTCTTTATGAGGAACCTCTGGGCTACTCACTTCTTTATTTTAAGTGTGGGTTGTGTGAGTTCTTGAGTGGCTACTAGTGTCCCTCTACTAGTGTTCTCTCTATCTGAAAGTTTCAAGTTATTGAGCTTGCTCAATGAACCTTATTTCTCAATCGTCAAACCAAAACTCCCAGGAGATCCCAACTGGCCTGCTTCAGCCCTAATTGCTCAACTAAGGATACATGTACAAGAAAATAATCATCAGTACTTTATTAATTTTTTAGTAGCATTCTTGGGGATGGGTCCACTTGTGGTGGACCCCCTTGCCCTAAGTCATTTTTTTGTGATAGCATGAGGAAGGGGACACTCGAAGTGGATCCACTTGCCTTGAGTAGTTTTCTGTGAAGTTAATCTTGGGCAGAGGGACCACTCAAGGTGTGTGCCCTCTCCCATAGCCATTTTTTATAGTATCAATATTGGGCAATGGGTCCACTCGAAGTGGACTTATTCGTATCGAATATTGAATATTTTTGGCCTTTATCTTTATGCATTCTTGAACTTTTACGGTCCTAAATCCCTATATTTATGCTCACTAACCAGACAACCTTGGATTTGGATATATACATGCTTTGCAAGGGTTAATTATACTTTTGTAGATATTAGAACACTAAAAGTGAGGAACCGTTGCATTTCAGAGAAGTTCTGTCGCTGGATGCTACCTCAAGGGCATTTTAATCAATTCACATTTCTTATCCAGCTCATGAAAATTCAACGGATGCATAGTTTATTCAGTTTTGCCTCACGTGGCTGCAAATGGTGCATCGTTTGGAGTTCAGATGAAGAAGATATGTCCATTTCTATTTGCAACCCTTTCCCCCTCTTCATGGACCAATAGTTGCCAAAAATAGAGTGCCAGTTGACCGGACTTGGGCCCCCGATTGATCACAGTTCTAATTTAAGACTACAATGGGAGACAAAAGGTTGGGACCTGCTCGATCGATCGATCGACGGTCTTGGTCGATCGATCGATCATGTCAGATATTTGGCAAATCGTTCCTTTTCTTTTCTTTTTACTTTTTCTTTTAATGTTTATTCCAACTTACTATAGAAACCAATTTTGGTTTCTTTTATTAGGATCTTACATTTTACATTCGTTTAGGGTTTTTATTGATCTTTGCCCTACTCCACCACTTTGGGTGTTTTACCCACTTTGATGTATGTAAGCTTATTAATTTAGTTGTCTTCCTTTATTTCTTTCTTTGATTACTTGCTTTCATTAATTTCCATGCCTAGTTAATATTGATTTCTTGCTATTTATTTCTTTCATAATTTGGTTTACTTTCTTTCTTTCAATACATGCTTTTTAATATGCTTTCTAGCTAAATTAGTCTAGGTTGTGTCGGATTGAACTCATTTCGGGTTGACGTGTTACTTTTCTTTGGTGATGGAGTTTTACGGGTCTATTTTGAGTGCATTTTCCTAGTTATTACGCCTAAGAGATTTGATGGGGTATATCATGTATGCTCCATGATTACGACCTTGCGTGCGTAATTTTTGTGGTATTTGTTGACGCCAAAAATCATATTAGACTTTTCTGAGAATTCGGGGGTGTGACAACTCTTGATTTAATTAACTGTCGAATCGAGATGCAATCTTAATAACTCGTCGACCCATGTAACCATTTTATACTAATTAACTCAGGTGAGGGATATTCGACGCATCGTATAGTTTTTATTCACTTTGTCAATCTAGTTTAAATACACTCGCCAAGATTAATATTTCCCTTTTGTGCATCTTTTCCTTTTTGTTATATTTATCTTTTACACTTTTTTTTGAGGAGTATTAAACCATATAAATTCTAACATCTTGTCTTTGTGGATTTCAATACCCGGACATGGCCGCTATACTCACTTGTTGAGTCTAGTCATAAGTTTAGGTTTTTGTATATAGCTAGTGAGTTGAAAAATAAAATGATCGGTGCGTAGGTGACACTTGCGTCGCGGTAAAACCCAGCCTATCATGGACCCCCTCACCCTGAGACATCTTCAATATGTTAATCTTGGGGAAGTGGGAGCCACTTGAAGTGGAACCTCTCGCCCTAGGCTATTTTCTATAGTGAGTCAACCTTGGGGAAATAGGATCCCCTCGACATGGTCTCCCTCAACCTAGATTATTTTCTGTAGTATCAAACTTGGGTAGAGGGGCCACTGAAGACGAGTCCACTCACCCTATACATTTTTTTGTTGTATGTCGATCTTGGGAAGAGGTTCCACTCAAGGTGAGTCCCCTTCCCTTGGGCCTTTCTTCAGTAATATCAATCTTGGGCAGAGGGTCCACTCAAGTTAAGTCACCTCGCCCATGCCTTTCTTCTATGGCATGTCAATCTTGGGCATGTAACAACCCAAATTTTTTAATGACTATTTTATATTATTTTGCCTGATGGGCTAATATTATAAAATAGGGAATGTCGGTGTAAATATTATTTCCCGTATTATTAAGGGATAATAGTTACTATGTTTTGTCTATTTACCGTATGAGAAGGTAAATAGCATCATGTTGTGTATTATTACGTCATTATATGTAAAATGACGGTTATGACTCATATTTAATTTGGAGCATAATTAATAAAATAAAATGAATATAGAACAAAAAAAAATGTTCGCATTATCCCGAATGCCAAAATAGAGGGTGCGGTTGTTTTTAGAATAGTCGAGATAGTCGAAATAAGTACCCAGTTATAATTTTTGAGATTCGGGAGTTTTTAAAGGGTTATGACTCAATCAAGTGGTTACGAGTCATTTTAGTGGTGTATTAAAAAAAATTAAAAGTGGGGAATTGTATTTTATGAACCGTATAAGTTTTTCCCCCACCCCTCTTATTTTCTCATTTCTTATGTTAGAGGCCAAGATAGAAAGAGAGAGAAGAGAGAGTTGGGAGAAATGGAGAAAAAGGGAGAAAATGGAAGATTTGAGCAGGAAATTCGTCTCTACTGGAAGAGGATCACATACTACAACCTCGAGGCAAGTTTCTTTCTTGCTAGTATATGATTTTATGTGAATAAATTGTGTGATTGTTAAGTAAAAGGAAAATTTGTAGAAAATACTAAGCTTTGTAAGATTTTGATGTTTTAACATTGGATCTTGTTGTTGTTTTGATTTAAGTGATTCCAAGGGTTTATTTTTGTGTATAATTGTAGGGGTTAGGTTGTGGGGTGATTTGAGTAAAGAAATTGTAAGAATAAAGGGTGTAGGTTTCGATTTTGGCTTTGAGGAAAAAGTAATTCTTGAGGACCTGATAGGCGTAGTCGACCATGGTCCCAAAACCGGTCGACCGCTCATGCCAAAATGAGCTTACTGCTTTTTTTTCGGTAGGTAAAATCCTTAAGGGGCGGTCGATCGCGGTCCCCTGACCGGTCGATCGGTCCCCTGTTTTTCACTTTTATTTTCTTTAGTTTCTTCTTGCTTCTTTAATTTATGATAGGAGCTTAGGAACCTTCCTTTGGGAAGTACTTAAGAGTCCTAGAGGGTTTTTTTGGGTAGACTAACGTCATAGGCTAAAATAGGATGATTGGTCTTACTCGAGGGTTACTTTGTATAGGTTAATGCCCGAATGATATAGGTAGTTAACCTAAAGATAATTGGAGATATAATAGTAATGTTGAGACTCTAGGGGGATACTCCTCGAACGAGGCTTACTTTGAGGGTTTGTGAAATTTAATGAACTCTTGGAGACTTGTTTGAGGTTTATGGCACTTCGGGTCTTAAATCATTAATAAAATATGACACTGAGAACAAGAAAAACATATGCTAATATGTTGTATTAAATGAATAAGTACAAATGATTTTGAAAACGTAAAATTTGGATGTTTTCAAAAGGAAAAGTAATGGTTTTCATAAATGTTAATTTATGATTACACACCTCCCTAAATTGCTATCATAAGGGAAGTTGCGTTACGTGTGGTGAAGCCCCCTGGCTAACAAATGCAGGGTGGATATAGTCCCTAGGCCGTATGGGCATTTGTATTACTGCGCTGGTTAGGAGATTCTAAGTGTGGTGTTGACTTTCCCGCAGGCAATATGGCCGTTTCCCGACTTTGGTAGGTTCTGAGGTTGTCCTGTATAGATAGGCCCTGGAAGATGATAGCCATTTAGGGGCGCGTCCAGTAGGGAAACCCGGAGGGACGGTCTTAGATTATTAAAGCAATTCATGATAATGAATTGGCTTTAATTACATTTCCTGGATGGAGGAATGGAAATGGGATATATGGTACAAAAGTATTTCTGTGCTAATAAAAATGACTTTTGATTTACACTTCCTGGATGGAAGAAAGGAAGTGGGATTTTATGAAAAAGGTTAAAGCATTTTTATGTTAATAAAACTTTCTTTAAAAATGTATTCTTCCTGTATGGAAGAAAGGAAATAAAATTGGTAAAGAAATTTTATAATTGAGATTAATTGGTAAACATTTGATAAAATGTTGTACCATTTATGTATATTCCTAAGAAAGAAATAGGAATGGTACATAAAAAGTTATGAGATTGAAATGGTAAACATTTGATAAAATGTTGTACCATTTATATATATTCCTAAAGAAAGAATTAGGAATTCTTCTTTTGGATGGTGAATGGAATAAATTAAGTTTTCTTGAGTAGTTGTAGATCATATGCTCACACACACACACACACACACACACACACACACACACACACACACACACACATATATATATATATATATATATATATATATATATATATACATATATATATTGATTTCGTGCTGAGGGTCTAATGGATCTCAACGATCAACCTTGCCTAAGTAGTAGTATATCGGGGGGGTTCCTTGTTTGGATTTCGCTCTGCTAGACACCCCACACACGAATAGGACATAGTGTTGAGAGTGGCGAGAAGTTAGCCCTTAGTACTTTGGGTTAGCTAGATCATCTCATGGATATTGCGCTAGGTTGCTTTTCGACTCAGAGGTGAGAAATATTATTGTTAATTACGAGAGAATATGTACTTAACTGTCATGCATTTTAGTCACATGGGAATCATATCAAACTGGGCCCTGACCCGTTTATATATATATATATATATATATATATATATATATATATATATATTATTTCTCTCTGCATATACTCTTTGCCGTACAGGTGCTCTACCGCATGGACACCCGTAGTTACATTTCCATTCCAGTTGTCATGGAGCTACAACACATTGCGGATGTTGTAGGTTATTTGTTTACAGACGCCTCTATCTATTGCACTCTAGTAATGTTCAGTTTAATTATTCGGGCGTGTTGCCCAAGTGTTGCACTCATTTATTATATTTTAGATATTGAAATGTAATACTTGGTGTAATTATTTATATTGGTCTGTTCACCGACAGCTTATTCGGTGACTATTTATTATATTGTCACTCTTAATTCTTTGATTTTGATATCCACCATTTTTACAAATGGGATTGTCTAAGTGTTTTTCTTTTACTTGCAAATTCTTTTACATTGACAGTCCGTTTTCTAAAATTATTGGTGGTTATCTCGTACCATTATTTTAATCGTCACTGATGCTGAGAATGGACCATCCATGATTCCTGTGATTAATAGAGTATTGGCCTGGCAACCAATTATTTTAGTAGGCGGGTTGTCACAGATAGTATCAGAGCATTAGGTTCTAGAGTCCTTAGGAATCCGTACGGATGTATTGTGTTTTCGGCGTTTCTTTTGGATTTGATATTGAGCCTTAGGATTATGATAGTTGATTTCTCTTGCGAAATTTCGTTCTTCTGCTTGGTTATGAAAACACCGAAAATCCTTTGCACGTTCGTGTGAGACTAGTAAGTCGTCAGATGATGGGCATCAAGGAAGACCGTTGTCAAGGTGTCATGAGGTGAGATTCCAAAGAACTGTAGGTTGTAGTCGGGGATAAGGACCGTTTGAAGGTCGCTCCATTGTAGCATTATTGTAATATTGCTACCGCGACTACTAGGTACAGTTGAAATAGTTTTTTTTCAAGTACCGCTGCAAGTAGAGAGTAGTGCTAAGCTTTTGACTCCAAGCGATATTAATTTGAAGATGAGAAGTCCTTGACGAGGACCACATGTTGAAGTCCAGTTGGGTAGAGGAGGTGTAACTTTGTTCGGTGGAAGTATAAGGCCCGAGAGTTTGGCCTAAAGTGAGGTATAGAGGTGCTAAGGTGTGAAGATCGAAGGAAAGTCTTTCACCGGTAGGAGTGAGATTGAAGTGGCGAGAATGGTAGTCGCCATATTTTGGTGGAACATGAGGTTTTTCCTATAGAGAACCCGTTAGATATTTTCAATAGCGAATATCTATAGGATGTCAGGAATGATGAGAAAGTAGATTCTCAGGTATTCACTCAAGGTTCGGTTAGAGGCCGACCGTGAATAGAGGGTGCTACAGTTAAGGAAACTGCGCACCAAAATAAGGGTAATACAAAGAGATCCTTTCAATGGAAAAGATGGTCTCACAAGTAAGTGTTGGTAACACTTTTGGAGAAGTATTATTCATGGGACCCCATCGGTGGACCTCCACCCGGGGAAGACTCGTTGAACTAATGGCCGGGGAGGCTGGTAGTATGTTCTCTTTGCTAAATGAGTTAAGGGGAACTACGAAAGTGATCGTTAGGATATCTAGAAATGGAAGTAGTTTAGTTGGGATGAGACTAGCATAATGTGTCTAGGAATCATTAGTAGTGGCGAAGGGATTGGTAGGTATGTTGGCAGATAATTTTCACCGTAGTTGAGGGTGGAGCATTTCCTTATGATAAGATGGAGTAGTATATATTTACCCTAGATTTGGGTGTGTGTATCGAGATTGTGGTATTATGGATGTAAATATAGTGAATGTATTTATATAGATTCCAGGATAGGTAAGTATTGTGTTTTTCTTCCACTCGTTATGGTGCGAGTGGGGATATGAGTGGTATGTGCTACTTGTATTATATGTAATATATGAGTAGAGATATTCTTGGTATGGGTTGGTGCGATATCAAGCAAATAAATCGCGAGGCTATCATATTCCTAGTTCTAGAGAAGGACTAGTTGTTCTATAATATCTCTCCTGGATACAAGTTGAGACTTTATAGGGGTGGTTTACGGTATGTAGATAGTTTCCTTTATTTTTATTTTTATTTTGTTTTTCTTTGCTTGTTTTGTTTGATTATTTTCTTGCTTTGCATGTGTGTGATATTTCCTTATCTCCACGACCAGCAAGTTAAGGGGATTGTGTCAGAGGGGTTCCTTGTTTGGATTTCGCTTCGGCGAGACACTCCGCGCATAAACCTTAACGACGTTGGAATTGGAGAGATGTGCATTTTATCTTTTACTTTCTTTTCTTTTCTTTTGTTGGTTAAGTTCTGGGTTGGAAAGGTTTAGCCAAGCATCACGTGATTGAGTGATTAGAGGGATAAGTTGATGTGCGATATATGAGCACTATGATAGTTTTCCTCTGATCGATGTGGGGAAGACTAAGATATGAAGTCGGATAGAGACTTATGATTTTACCTTAATGATAAGGCCATTTAAAAGATGTATGTATATATATATATATATATATATATATAAATATTGAGATAGAGAATTGGTGGAATTCTACAGAAAGTAAATACCAGGTTAGTTAAAATTTTCAGTTAATTGTTATGGTAGAATTTAGAAGTACAAGGGTATTTGTAGGGTTACTAGTTAGAGCCTTAGCAATACCAATCATGTGTGCTAGAACATTACTTCTCGACGACCGACGATGCGAGGTAGTAGTTTAACGGGAGGGTTCCTTATTTGGATTTCGCTTCGGCGAGACGTCCCACGCATGAACCCGAGCGAATGTCGGAAGTTGAGAAAGGCCCTGGACACTAGGGATATAATTAGGATAATACTTATACGCCTAGATTAGGATAGATAGATTGACTCTAAGAATTTTTTAGGACGTAATGCCCTTAAGGCATGTAGTATTGTTTTAGGAAGGTGGTAGGGAGTTGACCACAATAGGTATATGGGTTAACTCTAAGTGGGATTCAGTCCCTAGAACGAAGGAGTATAGGATCTTAAGTGATTAAAAACGATAGGCCATAGATGGTACGGCCTTTTCTAGATAGAGCGTTACGTCAGTAACCTATCTTTCGAGGAGTTGAGGTATAAGTTGAGTTTTACTCTTGCACTCGTGTGTTATATCAAAGGTGGATTTTAACGAACGAGTCTTTGCCATGAATGGGACGTATTAATGCTAGAGCATGAACCCATTATTTTTACGTCTCACAGAATCAGACTCTGTGAGAAGTATTATCCCCCGCTTGATTTAGAGTTTGTAGTGGCAGTATTCGCCTTAAAGGAATAGAGGAACTACTTCCTGGGCAAAAAACTAGTCTTCTTACGAACGACAAGTTGGAGTTCGTAAAGGACTATCAATTGGATATTCCCTTTTTGCTATAAAAATGCGAATGGGAGTAGTAACTTTGTTGGGATCGAATTTATGTACGATAGTTCGGATCGCTTCTTATATGGATGGTGTCACGTGTGTGGCCTAGTGTAGTCGGTTGAGAAATTCGCCTACTTGTTGGAATGGAGCCAACAGACAGTATATTCTTTGGGCTTAGAGTGGTCCGAAGACGTTTCTTTGATGATTGGGATCATTGAGCCGCATAATTTTAGAGGGCTACACCAATGCAAATAGAAGCAAGTAGTGTGGGGATGAGCGATATAGTGTTAGGGTAGTTATTCCCTAACAAGGGTATAACGTGATTCGGGAAGAAAGGCTATTTGTGCCGAGATGTGTAGGTATCTCCTTCTGAAATAGAAAGGTAGGATCGATAGATCATGAGGGATGGTTTGGCGCTATGATTATAGCATGGAGAATATACACTGAGATCAAAAAGTGATGACCTTAGTCCGAGTCCAATATGGACGTCGTATTACCAAGGGGTTTGCTAAGAATGATAGAACGATAGTTTAGTATAGCATACCTTTATATGGTTATATGTTATGCCTAAATTTTGAGGGAAAAATTCCCCTCTAAGGGGGGGAGTATGTAACAACCGAAATTTTTGAATGACTATTTTATATTATTTTGCCCGATGGGCTAATTTTATAAAATAGGGAATGTCGGAGTAAATATTGTTTCCCGTAATATTAAGGGATAATATTTAATATGTTTTGTCTATTTATCATATGAGAAGGTAAATAGCATCATGTTGTGTATTATTGCGTCGTTATATGTAAAACGATGGTTATGACTCATATTTAATTTGGAGTATAATTAATAAAATAAAATGAATATAGAACAAAAAAAAAATTGTTCGCATTATCCCGAATGCCAAAATAGAGGCTGCGGTTGTTTTTAGAATAGTCGAGATAGTCGAAATAAGTACCCAGTTGTAATTTTCGAGATTCGGGAGTTTTTAAACGGTTATGACTCAATTAAGTGGTTACGAGTCATTTTATTGGTGTATTAAAAAAATTAAAAGTGGGGAATTGTTTTTTATGAACCATATAAAATTTTCCCCCACCCCTCTTATTTTCTCATTTCTCATGTTAGAGGCCAAGATAGAAAGAGAGAGAAGAGAGAGTTGGGAGAAATGGAGAAAAAGGGAGAAAATGGAAGATTTGAGCCGGAAATTCGTCTCTACCGGAAGAGGATTAGAGACTACAACCTCGAGGCAAGTTTCTTACTTGCTAGTATATGATTTTATGTGAATAAATTGTGTGATTGTTAAGTAAATGGAAAATTTGGAGAAAATGCTAGGTTTTGTAAGATTTTGATGTTTCAACTTTGGATCTTGTTGTTATTGTTATTTAAGTGATTCCAAGGGTTTATGTTTGTGTATAATTGTAGGGGTTAGGTTGTGTTGATTTGAGTAAAGAAATTGTAAGAATAAAGGGTGTAGGTTTCGGTTTTGGCTTTGAGGAAAATGTAATTCTCGAGGACTTGATAGCCGCGGTCGACCGCGATCCCAGGACCGGTCGACCGGTCCTGCCAAAACGAGCTTACAGCTTTTTTTTTTTTGGTAGGCAAAATCCTTAAGGGGCGGTCGACTGCGGTACCCTGACCGGTCGACCGGTACCCTGTTTTTCACTTTTATTTTCTTTAGTTTCTTCTAGCTTCTTTAATTTATGATAGGAGCTTATGAACCTTCCTTTGGGAAGTACTTAAGAGTCCTAGAGGGTTGTTTTGGGTAGACTAACGTCATAGGCTAAAATAGGATGATTACTCTTACTTGACGGTTAGTTTGTATAGGTTAATGCCCGAATGATATATGTAGTTAACCTAAAGATAATTGGAGATATAATAGTAATGTTGAGACTCTAGGGGGATACTCCTAGAACGAGGCTTACTTTGAGGGTTTGTGAAATTTAATGAACTCTTGGAGACTTCCTTGAGGTTTATGGCACTTCGGGTCTTAAATCATTAATAAAATATGACACTGAGAACAAGAAAATCATATGCTAATATGTGGTATTAAATGAATAAGTACAAATGATTTTGAAAACGTAAAATTTTGATGTTTTCAAAAGGAAAAGTAATGGTTTTCATAAATGTTAATTTATGATTACACACCTTCCTAAATTTCTATCATAAGGGAAGTTGCGTTACGTTTGGTGAATAACCCTGGCTAACGAATGCAGGGTGGATATAGTCCCCAGGCCATATGCGCATTTGCATTACTGCGCTGGTTAGGCGATTCTGGGAGTGGTATTGACTTTCCCGCATGCAATATGGCCGCTTCCCGACGTTGGTAGCTTCCCAGGTTGTCGTGTATAGATAGGCCCTGGATGATGATAGCCATTTAGGGGCGCATCCAGTGGGGAAACCCGGAGGGACGCTCTTAGATTATTAAAGCAATTCATGATAATGAATTGGCTTTAATTACATTTCCTGGATGGAGGAAGGGAAATGGGATATATGGTACAAAAGTATTTTTATGCTAATAAAAATGACTTTTGATTTACACTTCCTGGATGGAAGAAGGGAAGTGGGATTTTATGAAAAAGGTTAAAGCATTTTTATGTTAATAAAACTTGCTTTAAAAATGTATTCTTCCTGGATGGAAGAAAGGAAATAAAATTGGTAAAGAAATTTTATAAATAAGATTAATTGGTAAACAATTGATAAAATGTTGTACCATTTATGTATATTCCTAAGAAATAAATAGGAATGGTACATAAAGAGTTATGAGATTGAAATGGTAAACATTTGATAAAATGTTGTACCATTTATATATATTCCTAAAGAAAGAATTAGGAATTCTTCTTTTAGATGGTGAATGGAATAAATTAAGTTTTATTGAGTAGCTGTAGATCATACGCACACACACACACACACACACACACACACACACACACACACACACACACATATATATATATATATATATATATACATATATATATATATATATATATATATATATATATATATATATTGACTTCGTGCTGAGGGTCTAATGGATCTCAACGATCAACCTTGCCTAAGTAGTAGTGTATAGGGGGGTTCCTTGTTTGGATTTCGCTCTGTGAGACACCGCACGCACGAATAGGGCATAGTGTTGAGACTGGGGAGAAGTTAGTCCTTAGTACTTTGGGTTAACTAGATCATCTCATGGATATTGTGCTACGTTTATTTTAGACTGAGAGGTGAGAAATATTATTGTTAATTGCGAGAGAATACGCACTTAACTATCATGCATTTTAGTCACATGGGAATCATATCAAACCGGGCCCTGACCCGTTTATATATATATATATATATTTTCTCTCTACATATACTCTTTGCCGTACAGGTGCTCTACCGCATGGACACCCGTAGTTACAAAACTGGAAGTAAAGAATGATTCTATTGTGTACTTGTCTACAAAACTGGAAGCTAAGGATAATGATCTTACCAACCAATCCACAGAGTTGAAGGTGGAGGATAGTGCTTTGATGAAACTTCAACAACAAGTTGAAAGGTTGACCTTTTAATTTCACAAACAGCCCCGAGAGGTGTGGATGGAGGGCTATAATGAAGCTTTGGGTCATATTAATGATCATTTTGCCCAGAGTCGTGATGAAGGGTATAAGTGGGGATACCAATTATCTAACTTTACAAAAGCATGATCGGAACAACAAAATGTAGTATTTGAATGAACCCGGTATGCTAGATTCTAACAATACTCCATTAAAGTTGGATAAATCATGGATCCCTCCTGACGCCATTTCTCAATGTTTAATCACTAAATACTTAGGATATTACGATCTCCATAATGTTCGTGAAATATTTCATCCTTCAAATCTGATTAATGCCCCAAGTAGTAGTAACAGAAAAATATTAGAAGACTTCAACTTTATCAACACTCCCTATACATTAGATGATCCTCCTACGGGAATGGAAAGAGTGCAACCAACATCCAAAGATAAAGGAAAGCGTCCAACTGAATGAGTTTCCTATGTTTTTTTATTTATTTGAAAGTTATACAGTTTATGTGAATGAAAATCCATATGTTTGTTTTGTTAACTTATGATGATTTTAATCAATCAGTTAATGTGTGATTGTAATGCCATTGATTTTACTAATGCACGTAGATATATTAATACAAATTTAACAGCAGTTATCAGTGGTGACCAAGTGTATGAGGAATATATGTTTATATTCCACTATTTAGGAATATTTGCAGGTCTTCCTGCATTTAACTTAGTTGGGTAAAACATGTTTATAACTGTTGGAGATTTATAAGAAGTTTTACCAACTTCTTGTTCTTGACTTGTCTCTAAAAAATCATACATGAAGTAAATTTTTGTTGGAGACTAAGTGCTTAGGATTGTAATCATGTTTTAACTTGGTCGATTATTATTTGTGTTGCTAACCAAGTGCTGAGGATTGTAATCTTGTTTTGACTTCATCAGATTTGTCATTTATTGTTGTCGACCAAGTGCTGAGAATTATAATCCTACTGTGACTTGGTCAGAGTTGAAGACCAAGAGATATATGGATTATTTATGTTATGGGGGATGTTTATCATCACCATACTAAAAAAAAAGTGAAGGGACTGAAATCAACATTTTATTGATACTCAAATAAAAGAAAAAGAAATACAATAACATAAACCCTTTAAATTACTGATAATACTTTCGAAGGTTCTCGGTATTATAGGGATTTTTGAATTCCTCACTGTCCAAAGTATATATGCAATAGGTTCCTGGTCGGATGACAGCCGATATGCTATATAGGCCATGCCAATTGGCTTCAAGCTTGTTATTCTTATGGATAACTTTCTTAAGAACATAATCACCCCCTTTTAGGTTAGTCAGCTTGACCCTTTTATCATAAAAGAGAGCAGTTATGTATTGGTATGCTTTGTTTCTCAGAGCATCATCTTCCCGTACTTCCTCCAACATGTCGAGATCTAATCGCCTCATCAAATCACTAACTAGAGAATCAAAATTCTGTACCATGTGGGTTGGTAGGACGAGCTCGGTTGGTACCATGCATTTAGTTCCAAATGAAAGCACGTATGGTGTCTCTCCAATTGTTGTGTAACTCATTAATCTAGTTTCCCTTAGTAGCATCAAGCCTTTTCTTCAGTTCTTTCAGAAAAGTCTTGTTTGCTACTTCTGTTTAACCATTACTTTGTGGATGGTCTAGGGTAGAATATATTTTCTGGATTTTGGATTAGACACATTATGCTTCAAATTCCTCGTTGTTAAACTGGGTTCCATGGTCTGTAATTAAAGCATATGGTAAAGCATATCGATAGATTATGTTCTTCCAGATAAACTGATACACTTTCTCATAAGGCGTCTCAACCAATGGCTCTGTCTCCACCCATTTAGTGAAATAATCAACATGAAATGACTAAATATTTGAACCTGCCTTTGGTGGTCAGCAGTGGGATGACCAAGTCAATTCCCAATATAGTGTACGGATAAGGTGAAGTTATTGGTGTTAAAACAACATTATGTGCTTTATGAATGGCAGAGAACTTTTGGCACTTGTCACAATTTCTTGCAAAGCGGTATAATCTGCCCTTATAGTCGGTCAGTAGTATCCCTGAGTGCTGATTCATTGGAGCAATGATCGACCAACAGAATGAGCCCTAAAGGAACCTTCGTGCACTTCTTTGATCAAATTCTCCCCTTCCAGGATGAACATAATGCTGCAAGGAGGTCATCAATCCCCTTCTCTATAAAACTCCTTTGTCTAACACATATCGTGTTTCTTTATATCAGACATTTTTTACCTCTTTAGGATCAGATGGTAGGTTTCCATCTTTAATATAAGCTTTGATGGGATCCATCGAAGAAGGACCCAGATCTATCATAATGAAACTTATCATCAGGTCTTCATCAATACTCCGATTAGACAAATTTTCTATTGAGATTGTTCTTTAAGAGCTCAATTCTTATTGCTGATGCTAATCGAATAAGGGCATTAGCATAGGCGTTTGCTATCCTTGGGATCCCGTTCATCTGGACGACGAGAAATGTGGTAATAACTTCCATGGTCTTAGCAAGATACCTAGACATCAGTTCTCCTTTAACTCCATATACATGAAATACTTGGTTAACAGCTAGTTGTGAATCACTGTGTGCCATTACTTGCTCGGCGCCTAATGAGTGAGTTAAATTCAGTCCAACTATTAAGGCTTTATATTCTGCCTCTTTGTTTGATGCTTTGAACTAAAACCTGAGAGCATACTCAATATTAATATCATCAGGAGTATTAAGTATTAAACCTTCTCCATTGCCAGTAGCACATGAAGATCCATCCACGAACAAATTCCACAACGAGACATCATTGTTGAAACTTTTTTGTTGTCAATGACCCATGCTAGAATATATTTTTACTCTCCTTTGCATATTTTTGGGTTATCTCTTGAATTATGGATGACTCAGGTTGATTGACCATAATTTTATATTACTTTTGAGTTGAGATCTCTTCTTTCGAAGTCTGCTCGATAGGAAAGTTTTTTTGGCCGGGAAGTAAATTTAGCAATAAAATTTGCCAACGCTTGGCCTTTCAATGAGGATATTAGTTCATAGAAAAAATCATACTCTCCCAATTCTACCACCTAGTACATCAATCTTCCTAACTTCTCAGGCTTATGGTGTCCTTGTCGAAGAGGCAAATCAATATACACAACTACAATATGTTCTTGGAAATAGGTTTCATATGCCTAAAAGCCTTAATAAGCGTTAGGGCTAATTTTTCCAAACGTGGGTACCTAATTTTAGCTCCTCTGAATGCTTTACTGGTGTAGTAAACTATTTTTTAGATTCCATTGTCTTGTCAGACCAAGGCCAAGCTCACTGTTGACTCATAAATAACTAAATATAAGTATAACTTTTCTCCCAAAACTGCTCGGGATAATATAGGAGGTAATCCCAAATACTATTTGAACTCCTGGAACGCTTATTCACATGCTGCATTCCACTCAAAAATCTTTCTCAACGCCTTAAAAAATGATAAGTACCTGTCTGTTGCTCAGTAAACAAATCTATTTAAGGTTGCCACTCTTCCCATGAGCCTTTGTATATCTTTCTTGCAAGTCGAGGACGAATTTCGATGTAAGCTTTTATCTTTGCTGGATTAGCCTTAATTCCCCTTTGATTAACTATGAAGCTGAGGAACATCCGTTTTTGTACTCCGAACACAAACTTGGTTGGATTGAACTTCATCTAATGCTTTTCCAACTGATCAAAAGCTTGACTGAGGTCGACGATATGATCTGAGGCTTTTTTTACTCTTTGTGAACATATCATCCACATAAAACTCCATGTTATTGCCTATCTATTATTCAAAAAATTTATTCACCAACCTTTGATATGTCGCTCCTGTATTTTTTAGACCAAAGGTCATTACATTGTATTAATAAGTTCCTCTGTTGGTGATGAAGGCTGTACTTTCCCTGTCTTTAGGTTTCATCTTTATCTGATTATACCCGTAATAGGCATCCATGAATCTTAAAAGTTCATGCCTCGACATAGCATCCACTAATAAATCAATTATAGGAAAATTAAAATGATGTTTTGGGCAATCTTTATTTATATTAGTGAAATCCACACACGTCTTCCATTTATCATTATTCTTTTTAACCATTACAACGTTGTCGAGCTAGGTTTGATACTTCACATCTTCAATAAACTAGGATTTTTGAAGTTTCTAGACCTCCTCTTGGATTCCTCTCAGGACTGAAAACCCTGCATCTCTACTTGATCGGTTTGGCATCCTTACTAATGTTGAGATCATGATAGGGGAAATTGGGATCAATCCCAGGCATATCCTCATGGATACAATCAAATACATTTCTTCTCTGCCTTAGAAACATAATCAATTCCTATTTTAGGACTAGATCCAATGTTGATCCCCTCTGCGTGGTTCTATCTAGTTTGTTATCGTCCAGGATAATGTTTTTCGCAACTTTCACAATTTTTCCTTTGACTAACTCTGTTTGATCTCGGGGATCTAAAGTTTCAACTTCAGATTCATTGTTAGGCTCAATGGTATCCATTTGATAAGTGGTAGTTTTCATATTTAATTCAATCAAGCCATCTTGCTAGACTGAAGATAGTAGCATTCTCTAGCCCCTTTTTGGTCGCCTTTCACAACACCACCCCAAAATGAGTTAGAAAATTCAAGCATTAATAGACTGTTGACGGTACTGCTTTAAACTTCTGCAACCCTACCCTATCAAGAATCACATTATAGGAAGACTAAATCTCTTTATCCATCACAAAGAAACGTATTTTCTCCAAAAGATTTGTTGGCCAGGTGCTGAACAACACTTCTAGTTTGATCGTCCCAAGAGGGTAAACTTTTTCACCAAAAAAACCTATTAATGGCCTATGGTAGGGCTCTAGTTGGATAAATGTCAAGTCCAAACTCTGAAAGAAATATAAAATATAATATATGTCGAGATCCCATTATCCATCAAAATTCTAGCGATGACAATATCTTAAATCCTGAATTTGACAACCAATGTGTCATCATGGGAATAAAGTACCCCCAGAGAGATCATTCTTTGAAAAATAGATCATCATTTTTTGTTTGTTGACCCCCTAGGATGGTCATCTTCATTCAGACTAATTGTCTGGATATAAGAGTGAGCATTCCTTTCGGCAGTGTGATCGCCTCCTCTTGTATCGCCACCTATAATTACATGACAAGAAAATGAACCAAAACTGATCATAGCTACCTCACATTTTAGTTTCTTGGTCTTCTTCGACAATCCCAAACCATCTTCTTGATTTCTCTTCCTATCATCTCTTGGCTTACATAGAGAATTTGACCTTCTTTTAGATTATATACTATCACGCCAATCAATAAATTTATTGAGTTTTCCTCGACGGATGAGGATTCTATCTTAATTTTCAAAGGGACTCAGTTATCCGTTGCATGACCATGATCCTTATGTAATTTACAATATTTGGATATATCCCTCTTGTTAGGAGGTTCCCTTAACTTCTCAGGCTATCGTAAATCCTTATTGTTCTTGATTGATTTTAGGATATGGTGAATGTTAACACTCAATGGAGTATATGTTCCATATTTTTTGAGATTTTCCTCTTTCTTCGGCTTCTGCTCCTTGTGTTCCTTCTTCTTAGGCTTCGTATCAGCTTCGTAACTGGACTCTGTTTTGTGGCCATCGCTTTTCTGGCGTTCATTATTTTTCTTTCTTTCTCCATGAGTTTAGCTATGGTTTTAGGAGGATCATTGGACAGAGTATAGTATAGTTTCTCGGGAAGCAACCCACTCATAAAAGTAATGATGGTTGTTTTCTCTTCATAATCAATCACTTCTAATTTCTCATTGTTAAAATGCACAAGATACGCCCTCGTACTTTCCCCCACTTGTTGCCTTGCACTCAAAAGATAAGTACTCTTTTTACTGGATTAGCTTCGAAATAGATTTTGCTAATGAATAGCTCATCAAGTTGATTGAAGTTGGCGATCTGTCCACGAGGCAGGTTATTGTACCATATTTGGGTTGAACCCCTGATGGTGCTTGAAAATGCCGTGCACCTCATTTCATCAAGAATTTAATAAATATCAACTGCAGCTTGATATTGCTCGATGTGGAAAACTGGTCAGTTTTACCATCATATTTGGGGGTGACCACAAGAGCTTTAAACTTAGATGGAGTAGGAAAATCCATAATTGCCTACATAACAGGAGATCCTTTAACGAAGCATCTTTGTAAATGATTGTTTGGTTTTTTTTTATTTCACCTAACCAATCTTCCCACCTATGGATTGACCCTTTCCACAAAGTATTGCTTCCATCAGACCTATGCGAAGCAGTTCAGCTGTTCTGACCATGTGTTTGTGATGAACTCTCTTTCTGAGAAGTCTGTTCGGTGTGTACAGATCGTCGAACGCTTGATCTTGATCTGACTGAGTCTTCACACTGGCCGACGATACGTTGAGTGTTCCTGGATAACTCCCTATGAGGTTTTCTATTTGCTCGGGGTCCCAGACAGTCAAAGGGCAAAGCTCTGCTTAGCTTTACAAGACGCTTGGCATTTTAGGAGAAAGAGAATGGGTATCATAGGGCTCTGTGGACCTGAGTGATGAATTTTCTCCTAGATGATAAGATGTATCTCATGAAGATTTGGAATATCTATCTCTGATGGATCTTAGAGGTGTAGGTGTCATTTCTCTTCTGGATGAGGGAGCCATTTATTGCTGGGAAATGGATGGAGACTTAGCTTGCAATGATTGAGCTAATTGCCTCACCGTGTCCTGCATGGCTTCCTGTCCTCTGGTAATGCTAGCAAGGATTCCAGTTAGATTTATTTCCTGGACTCAGGGTCATTCATCTTGCCTTGAACATGGGTATATAAGAGTGAGAATGGCAATTAGAAACACATTCCCAGAAATAGTGCCAATCTATTGGTGTAAAAAGTTTGACCCCATCCAATTTTATAATCACAGATGAAATATATAATTGCAATGGTAAATAAGAAGAGAGAGAGAATTTTTAAAGTGGGTCAGCAATGTAAGAAAGCCTACATCCACTATTATTGTTTTGATTTCAAAGGTTACAGAAAGCTAGGTACTCTTGTGAATAAAAATTGCCTAGAATTCGTTCTACCTTGCCCTTTATGAAAGGGATACAACGTATTTATAGTGACCCGAAGGTCAAGGATCGGAATGTCAAGGGATGGAATGATTTTATACATTTAAGCATTTACATCACTACATAATGAATGTGATGATTGGTTGTATAAACCACCTGTAATATGACCCTTGGTATGGTGATGTTTAATTGATCATGAGCCTTCCTTATGTTGGTCTGCATAACTACCGAGCTATTATTTGCTGCTTAGGATTTTAGCCACGTAGGATGACAAGTGTTCACTTCTAATTGGTCCACATAGATGGATAATTTTTTGCATCAATAGTATCCATTTGTAATGAAATGATTTCTTCTTTGGTCCCCAAAGAAGAATATTTCATTGAAAATGATCTTATTTCCATCGAAACTCAATCTCCAAGCGATGATGAGTCATCTCTTGAGTTTGAATTTCTTTCCTCCCCATCTTTATTCTATATTGTGGAACCGATACAAGTACCTAATGAAGAAGTGTTAAACATTAAAGCATTTAACCCTTTCACCAATGAGGATTACTTGCACAAGTTTCTTTCCATGAAGGCAATTTTTCCTCCATGTTCACTACCTCCCATTCAAATTAAAAAATATTTGGGAGGAAATTCTATTTTTTTGGATCCCATGTGTTTTTGTCGCCCATTTTATCCTAATCCCCCATCATCCCTCCAAAAATTTAAATCGGTGATGGTTCATTTGCTCCACCTTACACATGCCTTCCATTATTTGAACGAAATTCCTATTTTTTGAAAGGTATGCATGAAAGGGGTGGTCCCCTGGTGATCCTCTAAAGTAAAATCATATTTTGGGTGGACCCTAAAAAATTTCAACTTCTAGTGTATAGTTAGTTAAAAGTTAAAATTATAGGTTGTAAATATTTTGTTTTGTTTTGTTTTATTTTCCTTTTTCTTTTTTATTCTTACTTACTGACTAGCGTAGTTAGTTAATTTTTTGTTATTTGTTTTTTATATGCTTGGTACTAACATGTTTTGCCGAATCATTGGACTTGTACTTTCCAGAGATTGCACCATTTTGGGTAATATCACTCTTTTTCTCTCTTTAACTTTGTTCTTAATTTACAATGAGGACAATGTCAGTTTTAAGTTAGGGGTGTGGGATATTCTTTCCATTCATTGGTAGTTTCTTTGATTCGATTATATGTTCTTGCCAAGCATGCTTTTCTTGTAAAAAATTATAATTTTCAAATTTTCTTTCTTTTTCCCCCTTTATTGGGCTTTTTGCCTTTGATTTCGATGATAAATTTTAACCATTGTCCGATATAATAGACAACTCAATGATGCATGTTCTCAATTTTGGAAGTTATTAGACTATGGTGCTCAATTATTGATATTATGAATAACTTTATGAGTTAAACTTTAATCTCATGAGCACATGCACTTTTCTTGCTCTATTGATTTGGTTTAAGATTTTTATAACTTGGTAATCTTTTATTGGATTGTATATACTTACACCTAGTGAGATTTGGGATTTTCTTCTTTTGTGAGTGTTGTACACTTCTTTTTTATCTCTGAAAACATTATATTCATTGGTAATCTCACTATTGTTTCATTGATCATTCATTAATAGATTTCGTGTATGAAATGTGTTACTTATTCATGATTTTTAAAAATTATTTTCACTCGATAATGGCGTAAACTTTAGGAAATGATCATAGGCCATCCTTGTTATATCGCCCATATTGACCTTGACTTGACCTTATATGTTTTCCCTCGTCAACCCTTTTGAGTCTTAATATAACCTTTCGTTTCATAAGCCAAAATCCCATAACTAACCCCACATTAAAGTTATAAAACATATATATCACATTATGTACCTTTGTTTGGAATGATACTTGGGTTTGAATGATGTTCGTGTTATGTGGTTGCAATTGAGCATGCGAGAGTGGGAAAGTAAAAAAAAGAAAGAAGTGAAAAAGAGCACAAAAAGAGAAAGTAGAAAAAAAAAGAAAAAAAGTAGAAATATGCTTATGTTGTGTATAGTGTTCAATAAGCTTTATTTTCTTTCTCCATTGTTATATTCAATGCCTTTTAATCCCACATTTTCCATTATCCCTAGTTTTCATCTCCGAACACTTTGAATCCGTACAAAGTCCTTTCATTTCATAATCATAACCCCAAACTTACATTACAACCTTATACAAGTCCTATGTCATCCAAGGGTGAATTCAATTCTAAATTTTAAATAGTTGTGATAAGCTTTGAAAATACATTTCTCCTCCTTTAATGATGGTATCTTTCGTTAAGATTACATATTTTTCTCTTATATATCGTTCTGCTTTAGTGACATGTGCATGGCCTAGATTCCATTTACATTTACTTTATATGCTCGCATGTCACGGTTATAACCTCCCATTCATAGTTATTTCATTTGTTGCGTGTAATATCCGGTGAGGATTGACACTTATGCATGATTTAATGCGTATCCGATTTATTTAAGTTTTTTCCAAACCATACTTTGCATGTGCTCGCTCCCCTACCACTTTTTAAGGTTTTAATTCTACAAAGTTCATTCTATAATGTTAATAATACGGACTTCTATTTGAATTCATTCACTTTTCTAATGACGCCTTCAAAATATTTTTCGTTATTATTGGGCTTGTCGCATGTGGTTTGGCATCTTTTGAGGAAACTTTGATGTTTGTGGGTTTCTTCCCTAAAAACCCTCACGAGATCACACTCATCCACTAGGGTAACCTAGGGGTTGAATGATTTATTGCATATGTTAAATGTAATCGTGTTCCCTATAAAAGTGGCATTTATATTTTCTATTCTTATATACTTTTTGTACCTCCTTTTGTGGCCTACTTTGTTTGTTTCATCACCAAGGACTAGTAATTTCTAAGTTAGGGGGTGTAATTAGTCACGAATATTGTATATACGCGCCCATTATCTTTACGCATTCTAGAAATTTTTTTGTTCCTTATGCCTATATTTATGCTCGTTAACCAGACCATCTTGGTTTTGGATACTTAATTGAGCTTTTGTAGGTATTAGAATGCTTAAAGTGAGGATTCTTTGTGTTTCGAAGAATTTCCATCGTCGGATCCTACTTTAGGGGAATTTTATATAGTCCTCACTTCATCTATGGCTTAGTGGGATTCCCAGGAAGCGTAGTTCATGGATTTATCTTCACGTGGCCCTGAACGACACATCATTTAGAGTTCGAATGAAGAAGATATGGCCATTTCCGTACTGATCTATTCTCCTTCATTTTGGACCAATGAAGACCATGGAACAAGGGACTGATTTTCCGACCCTTCCCCATCGGTCGAATGGTGAATCGTATTTTGGCTTATAATGGATGCAGTGGGTTTTTTTCTGGGACCCGATCGGCCGCTCCCTTGCCGCGGTCGACTGGTAGTGCCAGATATTGTGCGTTTTTGCTTTTTTATTTCTTTTTCCATTTTTCTTTTCTCCCTTTTATAACTTACTATAAATAGACCCCTTAGATTATTTTCTTAGATATATTTCATTTACTGTGTTTTTCATCTTGCATTTTAGGTAGCTTAGGGTTTGACGGAGATCTTTAGGTTTTGCTTCTCTCTCTCCTAGGGTTTCACCCAAATGGGTTTGTAAGTTACTATTCATCATCTCTCTCTTTAAATCTAAGCTTCCATTATTGTTTTTCTTGCTTTGTTATTTGTTTACCTGCTTTTAACGTAGATTTAATTGCTTTCCTTACTATCTTGCATTTAAATACACGCCTTCCATTATATTGTGTAGATAATTTAGTTTAGGTTGTTATTGATGGAACTCACCATGGTTTCAATATGTTGCTTTGTTATGGTGATGGGTTTTATGTATCAAATTCGTTTGGGTAGTTCTTGCTTTTATGCCTAGGATATTTAATGGGGTATATCATTTATGCTTCGTATTTATGACCTAGCATGTGTAATTTTCCGGATATTTGTTGACGCCAAAATCATATTAGTCTTTTATGCGAATTTAGGGGGTGACAATTCTAGATTTAATTAATTTTTGAAATGAGGTTCAATCTTACTAAATTCGTAGTCCTATGTATGGATTTATACACATCAAACTGAGGTGGGCGATATTAGTCACAACCAATAGTTTTATTCCTTTTTGCTAATCATAGTTTAAACACACATTCATAGATTATATGTTCTTTTAACATCTATCCTTTACACTTTGTTTGAGAAGTATTAAACTAATTAAATTCTAACAACTAGTTTCTATGAATTTTGATAGCCGGATTTTCCGTTCTACTCCCTTGAAAGAGTGTAGTCAATAGTCTAGGTTTGTGCGTAATGGTGGGAGCTGAGCATAATGAACGACATATATCTTTATACACTTGCGTCGCGGTTCACCCCTGTTATCAATAATCTATAGTCATCTCGGAGGGAAATTTGAGCCCAAACTCTAAGAGTCGAGTCAACAAAGCTGGTAACTTCATGTCCCTCCCCTCCGATTGGGTGCAGATGGTGCTACAGGCCCTCATAAAGATTGACAA
This sequence comes from Sambucus nigra, assembly GCA_949130495.1. Taxonomy (NCBI): domain Eukaryota; kingdom Viridiplantae; phylum Streptophyta; class Magnoliopsida; order Dipsacales; family Adoxaceae; genus Sambucus; species Sambucus nigra. Next base: position 319,342,047 of record OX422223.1, read on the forward strand.
AGCTTAATCAGTGAAGCAGATAGGGGGTTGGAGAAAATATGGGCAAACCTTAAACGATTTGGGTGAGACTGTAAGGATGATGGGTGCTTTGTTGGGAACTATTTGAGTATATGGGTCAAATAGTGGGTCACTTTCTAGAAAGAGGATATTTTTATGTGCTCGAAATGGGTGATGAGTGATGTTAGGTTGAGGATTAGCTGGTGGGGTGATGATACCCCGAATAATTAGGCCTTAGATCACATTCCTAAGGTGGAAGCATTGGACGGTGGTATGACTAGCAAATTGGTTGAAATCACAATCGACATCGGGATTGAAGTTTTTAGGGAATAAATTTGTTAATGGACGGGGGTCCAATGGTTTGACGAGATTTTGGCTTAACAGAGACTAGTAGACTTTGGATAGAGGAGCATGGAGCTCAGTGTACTCTTTCTTGGTAGAATTAGGGCGACTTTCGGGTGCCCAAGAGGTTGCAGGTTAGGTAATGTTATTGATGGTTGAGACTGTAGCACTTGAGGGCTTCTTATACTTTTGAAAAGTGTATTGTCCGGTCTCTTTAGTTGATTTAGATTCGAATTTGGTAATGACTTCCTCAATTTACACACTAGTCTCAGGATGGGATCGAAAGTGTGGGTAATACTGTTCTCCCATAGATGCTCGGATATGAGGCAAGAAGTTATTCTTTACAATACTAACTTGTTCCTCCTCAGATGGTCGGTTGGTCATCGTAGAAGCTTTCTCTATCTAACTTCCTATGAAGCTACTGATTGTTTCCCTTGAGTTTTTCTTAAGAAGATCTAGATCTCGACTATTGAGCTTTAGCTTCTCTTTGAACTTGTATTGAGACATAAATTCTCGAACGACATCCTCCTAAGTACAGATTTTGGATTCTTCAAGGGATAAAAACTATCGAAGGGAACTTTATTTTAAGGTCTGCTAAAATATCTAGGGAATTATCTCTTTGGAGGCACCGAAGAGGGTCATAGCTCGTGATAGCTTCGAAGCTGAACAATTGGGGGTCCGTTTCCCCCGAATTTTTTAATGTTTGGAACCTTGAACTTCTCTAGGAGTCTGGCCTTTGGACAGGGAGACATATGGGTGTAGTCCATATAGTTTCTGAATATCTTGACTTATTCGAGCTTCTTTGATAGCGGTTTGAGCTCTTCCTTGACGTTGTTTAGTTCCTCCTCTTTGGGATCCATGAGTACTGGCAGGTTAACCCGTGGTTGGGCAAGGATCGAAATAGGAATTTGAGATCGTGGAGGCCCATTAGCAGGTGGAGCACGCAAAGCATGCTGATACTCTTCTGGAACTCAAACAGTCTTGAGAATAAGTGGACCCATGGCACAAGGAAAGATAACCTTGAGTTCTTCAGGAATATGGGCCCGGTGACACTGAATTTCATGGAAATCGATTTGAAGGTTGTCAATTTTGGCACTTTATTGGGATAAGATAGTCATCTGATCGGACTACACATTTGGTGCTTGATCAACATTCTCCATGAAGTGATCGTGAAGGTAAATCCTAAACTCGGATGAAGTAACAGAAGAACCGACGAAACTTCAGGGAAGCTTGATGGAAGATCGAAGACAATAAGGAGCCAAACCAAAATAGGTATGCAATCGACCTGAGAGGAAAATGGTTCGAATTTATTTTTAAAAGAAGGGGGAATTTTTTTTGTATTTTTGAAAAATTCGGGAAAATTTGAAAGGAATCTAAACATAATTATTATTAATGTTATTATTAGGTTCTCACTTGTGTTAGGTTTGCCTAAATTTAGAAAAATGTCGAACATGACCCGAGATTGGGAAAATAGGGTTTGAAAATATGTAAGACACGATTTGTCTTGTTTCTAGGTTCACGAACGGGGTCCTATACTGAAAAAAGGAGAAATGGTGAGAAAATTCGGTAGTATGCCGAACTGGAATTTTGATACAGTTTAGCATTGTAATCGGCAAACTAAATATGAGAGCCCTAGGTTTGATACTTATATGAGGTTTGTGCAATTATTGAGTTGGTGGAAGGGTTCCCCCCTTTGATATGACTTCCACGATACTTATATGAGTTTAGCATGGTAATCGGCAAACTAAATATGAGAGCCCTAGGTTTGATACTTATATGAGGTTTATGCAATTGTTGAGTTAGTGGAAGGGTTCCCCCCTTTTGTATGACTTCCACGATATACCTCTTACCTATAAGGGAAATCATTCATCGGTACGTATAGACAATCATTCATTGGTACGTATAGACAAGCCATTTTATGTACCTCGTCGCGACAGTATGTGTGAGAGCCCATTCGATATAATCGACTTACATGTACAAGATCCCCCTTATAAACCTCCCATCATGAGTTCGGTCAAGCGGTACATTATACATCGAAAGTATGAGGCCAATGGAAGGTGAGAGCCATATCTCTTAGGCTAACTATGAACTGCAAGACCTATGCACAACACAAAGTGACCCCCAATATGGGATAAAATTTTGGTTAATATAACCATTATTTTGGTGATGTAGTGTGAAAAAATGCATGAGTCTTAATTAACATATTATGGAGAGAGAGAGAGAGAGAGAGAGAGAGAGAGAGAGAGAGAGAGAGAGAGAGAGATAGATAGATAGATAGATAGATAGATAGATAGATAGATAGATAGATAGATAGATAGATAGAGAGAGAGTATTTTTTTTATCATTTTTTATTGGCATGATGAGTAAGGGGAGTACTACACTATTGAGGGAGCATATACAAGTATTATAAAAATAAAATCTAGTATGGAGACTATACTATGCATGCATATATGTGAGTGAATAAGTGACATGGGGATATATACAAGTGTGTGTGATATGGATATACACACAAGTGTGGGTGTGTGCTAGTGAAGCCTAATCATGGATATTCTAAGTAGTGTGTGAAGCATGTTAGTAGAAAGTGAAGTTAAGTGTAAGTGTGTGAAGTGTACATGTAGAGTATTTACAAGTTTATAAGTGAGTGGAAACTGATATATACATGAGAGATATATACACAAAATATAAATAGAGTAGAAAATGGAACATACAAGTAGGTGCATACGCACACATGCAGAAAACAATAACACCCATGTAGAAAATAGAGTCTAGTCCTCTTGACAGAATCCCCAGCAGAGTAGCCACTGTGGCCATACTGAGGGGGGTCCGAGGAGGGCTTCCCCCCTTTTCTTCTGGCATGCACGCTTGATTGCACTATTCCTCGAGGCGCTCGACCGTAATCGATGTGGGGAAATATGTAGAGATAGAGTCACCAGCCTATTGTGCACAAAACAGGCAAAAAAATGTTGTCGCCTAAAGAGAGCGGCATTAAGGACAATACTGATGCTTGCGAAACGAAGTACTTCAAAGGTCAAGGGACTAAGTTACGAAATGGGAAGGTATTAGGCACCCATCCCACCCTTTCGGTCTCTCATTGGAATGTGTTAATTTTCTTTTGTTAAACTCCGTGAAGTGTGTGCTTATGTGCATAATATAAATGGAGAATATAATCGCTCAACTCGCATTATGGAAAATGACGGAGTGAGTTCATTCTTAGGAGTGTTCCCAAAATAAAAATTTAATGTATAATGTAAGTGTTTGCCGAATCACAAGTCGTTATAGAAGAACGAATGCATACATCGAATAAGACACAACCATATGCCTAAGTATCCCATGGGCATCAAAGTCCACTTAGTTCAAAAATAATGAAGGGCGGTGTTTAACCCATAAATCTAAACTAGAGATTTTTCTTATACGTCTGTGTAGAGATAAGCGTGTTTCAAATGTGAGGATGTGTAGTGAGAATCCCTCTTTTGGAATTTATAGGTAAAACCCCCTTTTCTTTTCCTTTTTTATTATTTTTAATGAAAATAAAATATTCAGAAATACTAATAATAAATGATTGATATTAAGGTATGTGATGTAATGAAATAAATCACTAAAGTATAAATAAAGAATACTCTTTTGGTAAAGTATAAATAAAGAATACTCTTTTGGTAAAAATAAATCATTAAAGTAAAAATGTTTTATAAATATAAATTGATTTTTAAAACAATACTCTTTTGGTAAAAATATAAATAACAATTTTTTTTTTCAAAAACTATAGATGTAACTCTTTTTTCAATAAAAATATTTTTTACAAACGTTAATTTTATAAGGATAAGTATAAATTATTTTATTATGTATAAAAGAGTTTCTAATTTCTTTTCTTTACATAAAATATGTTTTAAAAGGTTGTTCTTATAAATATAATTATAATCTTTTGAAAAAATGTTTTTATAAAGTAACGTGCAAATATAGAAGACTATTTAAGAAAACTATACATTTTATTATAAAAAATATTTTTTTGAGTTATACATATAAAATATTTTATAATAAACAATTTTTTATAGATAACTCGAAAGAATATTTTATATAAAAAATATACAATTTATATTAGATTTTGAACATTAACATTACTTTATAAAAACATATTTATCTTAAAAATATTTATATTATAAAAAATCTTTTCAAAACACAATTTTTTTAAAGAATTGAAGTTGAAAACAAGAGTTTTTAGAAATTACTTTATAAAAATACATTTTTTATAGATAATAAAATATTTTATGCTAATATTTACGATATCAAGTTTGGTAAAAAAATTATAAAAAATGTTAACACTATAGCTTTATGAAAAAAGATTGTATATTTATATTTTTATAAAAAAAACTATATTGTTTAAAAAAATAATTTATACTTATGTGTGTGCACTCTATTATTTTTGTTTTATAATTCTCCTTATTTCATTATTAAATATTTTTCTATTACATTTCAATTTTACAAGAAAGTATTTATTTGGCATCAAATATTCTACAAATGAAATACATATATTCGTTATTCTTCTATAATTTTTTCTACATTAAAGTCATGTATCACACAAATATAAAATAGGTACTTGAAAGTTATATGTTTTACTTCTATTTTTATAAGTATTTTCGTATTGCATTGTATAACAAGAACTTCAAAACACCCGCGCATCGCGCAGGGCTTAGAACTAGTCTATATCTATATTTTATATCTATATTATAACTCTAATACAATAGTATTAGAGTTTAATGCACCATCATTTAATGCGCCACTTCTATCCCAACAGTCAAATAATAACATGCCCTTCTCTCTTCTACTCTCTCTATTTGTTTATCTTCCCACCCTTCATATTCTACTACCCGTTCATATATTAGAAAACCCAAATTGGTCTGATTCCTATTTTTACCAACTCTTTCGTACCTTTGTTTTATTTGTGAAAGAGAACCTAAAAATCCACCTCTATTATGATATCGAGAATTGTTCCTCTCTCTCAATTTGTAGATTTGTATAAGCCCAAATCTCATCCTCTTAATAAAACACTTCGCCTTAAGAGGTAATCTCAAACACTCGGTGCTCTCTCACTGTTTTATTCTTATTCTTCTGGTTTTTCTGTGAGGGATTTTGGTTGTAAATCTTCACCCACTCAAAATGTAAGATACATTATTTGTTTTGTTTTGTTTTTGTTTTGTAGGATTTGGATAAACCTTCTCTGTTAAAAGCTTTTGGTCCCGATATACTTCTGTAAGAGTTTTGAAATTCAGAAAGTGTTGTTGTTGTTAGATATGGATTCGATCATGTTTTTTTCGCTAACTAAATATAATTTTATCTTTTTTCATGTTATATATATATATATATATATATATATATATATATATATATATATATATGAAAGCTTCTCACATGTTCTCTGCAATAATGTCTTCTATCTTTAGTTATATCTCCCAAGTTTAGAAAACAAAATCTTATAGTTAATTGGTGTATTATCTTATGGTTGTAATATTTTTTAAAAACATTAGAAAAATTTAATTTTATTCAACTATAATTTTACTCTTCTTAGTTTACGCATGCCTCTCCATATTCTCTATAATGTTTCTAGCATGTAGATTTTGGCAACTGTTAAAGGGTGTCAGTGATGTTACATAGCAAATGTTTGAGGAAATGCCATATAGAATGAAACACACTCACTTTACTAACGGATTATTTTATGGTTTCATACCCAGGTATGTGATTACTTGGAGACAAGTTTCATATGGAATAGCCTCTAATTAAGTTCCTTCAGAATTTCAGTCGTTAGTGAAATGTGTTTTGGTTAGTAAAATCTTTGATAGATAATTTTGAACATTTTATCCCGTTATCTATACTCAAATATATTTGGATCTTTTAAGGGTTTAATGATATGATTTTTTTATATAAATTCTTTGTCTAACGTGTCATCGAACAATTATTGGCGAGGTCAAGATCCCACAACACGTTTAACGAACAAGTGGTAAACTGATTTTAAAATTTACGATATGCTTGCCGTTTGTTATATAAATTTTCTCAAAGACTTTTCATCATTGTAATCTATTTTAATATTTCGTTTATGGTTAGTTTTACTTTAGATTACATGATCAAGTTCCTAACGCTCATGTACGTGTTAAAATAAAATGCAATCCTTTTTTATTCCGTGTTTAGAATTCCTAAAAGGTAGTTTGGTATATTGTTATGGGACATGTTTTTTCTTATGAATTTTGAGAACCTATGAATTCTTATTCTTTTAAATAATTTCATTAACTCCATTCATAAAAAAATCATATGTTTATATTTAGTTTTTAATTTTTTTTGCACAGGAATATATCTCTTGAATTATCTTTACTACATATTATCAATATAAAGTTAAATAGATTTTTAAGAAAATTATAACTCATGTACTCCTATGTTCTTTATTTTGGATACTTATATGTGTTGTTGTCCTTAAATGGGCATGTTGTTGGATGACTCTTTTTTGTAGGTTTAGGAACTTTTTTTGAAGTGATTATCGTCTTAGAGTTATCATCAATTGAATAACTTAATTTGATATGAGTTTTTATTTAAAAAAGTTTTCACTCTTTTAAAAAAAATCTATTTGTTCCTCAAAACCCACCACCATTATCCGTGATCAATTTCTTCTAATTAAAAATACAATTCGGTTATGGTTTCTATGAAATGATATTTTTAGTTTTGTAGTTTTGTTCATGGACTGAGCGTGCATAATAAATTATTAATATTATGAACATATTAATAGTTCATATTAATTATCTAAATATTATTACTGCTCAATACAAATATAGAGATAATGATGTTTAACCATTTAAAAACATTCGATTTAGAATAAACTAACATCTGCGTTCTTTTTTTTACAATCACAATAGGTCTCCATATTTAAGTTTACCATAATACATAACTTTATCTATATGTATATTTATTTAAAAAAATCATAAAAGAGATGTTCTCATAACAACTCATGATAAAAAAAATAGATGTCATTTTTTTTATAATATAATTTCATTTTTTTTCCAATTTAGTATATCATAATTTTTTAATTTTATAAAAATAAAATTAAGATTAAACATATTATAAGGCGCCCGCGCATCGTGCGGGTTACATACTAGTATAGATAGGTACAATTGTAAATAGACTCTTAAGGTTGGTTTAAGTTTAATATTGGATATAATGTTTTAAGATTGTAGTATTAATCCGCGTTTTGCTACGACTCACAAACGTGACGTATTTGATGCGACACACTGACGTAAAATTATTATATTAATCATATTGATTTTTAGTTTATGTAGTTTTAACATCTTGTTATATTTTCATGGGAAAATTTAATGGCATTTTATTCAATAAATGAGTGTGACATGGCTAAATAAATTAACTGATTAAAAATGTCATTTAAACATAATTAAGAAGATTGTATTTACATTAATAAAATGAGACATATTTACATAAGACATTACCTAATTAGTTATATCGAAAAAAAAATCTCGATAGGTCATACTTATACATGTAGTGCTATTCATTACTTGTTTACAAATAGGATCTATTGGAGCAAAATTTATTTTTCATGGGACTTCGTGGAGAAAAAAAACAACCGTAGGACATTTTGATCGCATACATAGTAAACGACACCAATTTGTAAAAAAACGGAATAAATAAATTAGGATCTCTCTCCAGCACTTTTGCACTACTAATAATACTTCCCCCACTAACACACTACCAACACCATTTACCTCTGCCACCACCTACGACCACCTCATAAATCACACACATGTAATACCCCGTATTTTTATGGCTTTTAAATTTAGGGATTTATTAAATTTAATTGAGATAAATTAATTTAATATTACTCCAGAAATTTGTTTTATATATTTACTAGCGTAACAAGAGTTAGTCATTGTTGGAAATTTGTTGAATATTACTATATGAGTAATGTAATATATAAGATTGATTTAAATTGTCACGAGTGAATAAAATGTCAATTATGGGACTTTAAGTTGGGACGCACCTGTGTCGTGTCAGGGCTAAATTTATTATTATAAAAGTGAATAGATTATAAGTCGCCCGTATGGTCATTTTGAGTGTGCCAATGTGTCCGAAAAGGGTCGAGATAATCAGAAAAGTGTACCCAAGGGTTTAGTTTGGGTCTCGGGGAATTTTTAATCCAAATTGGCATCCCGGGAGGGTATTATAGACATTTTATATTTTTGGGTAATTAAACCCATGAATTTTCTAAGGATATATCAGCCTTTAGGAGTTTTCTTTTAGGGTTAACAAACACAAAACCAAACAACGGCCATTAGAGAAGAAGGTGGAGAGCTTTCCAAGCAATCCAAGTCCAAGAACTCTTCTGTTTGCACCGCCACCACCACCAAATCGTAAATTGCGCGATGAGGAACGCAACCATACCTTTTACGTCCAAAAATCAGAACATTAAATTCCAGGCAAGTATCTATCTTGCTTTGTTTTTAGTTAATGTTTCAATCATGTTAGTCTAGGGTTGTTAAGAACATGTTTCATGGAAGAATTTAATACCTTAGAGACTTTAAATCACATGTTGTAGAGGAAATAGATATATTCTGGACATCTCAATCACATGTAGAGGAATTACCACGAGTTTTTATGGATTTAGAAGAAAGAAATCTGGAAAATAATTTGAAGAATGTCAATTAAAAGAAAAATTAGGGTTCTTGATAGTATGTCAATATTTCCCCATTAATTCCTTATCTTTGATTAATTCGGACATATTTCACGTAGGAAATCATGTAGTTAGCTATATAGTACCAGTAGTAATGTTGTTTGGGAGTTTGGGGATCGTTAATGAGTTTTGATTGACGTTAGAGAGGCAAACCCGTAACTTCACAATGGTAAAATTCGCCATAACTGCTTGATCGACCGATCGATCAAGAACATCGATCGATCGACGATCGATCGATCGACCCCATTCCTCGACCGATCGATCCCTCCTACGAAACTGCATATTTTTCGTGCATTTGTTTAATCTAGTTAAAATGTGTAGGAACGCTTGATTATTATTGTTAGTGCATAATGGGTTATAAAGACGACTAGTAGGGTCTAGGTAGACTCCGATGAGTAAAATTTAATGTAGGATGTAATTATGGGTTACAGGGAGTTATTTATACATAAGAAATCAAAGATCGAGACTCGTAAGGGAGTTAGACTAGAAGGTAAGTGAGAGTATGCCTACTGAAATTATACTTAGGGAGATAGAATACCTCAAGAGATGAGAAGTAAATATGAAATAAATTATAAATGAGAACAAAAGAGACGAATCCATTATGCGAGATAATCAGGTAATATGTGATAAGAACGGATAATTATAATTATGGGTCGTAGGCGTACCTAATTTAGAAAACGTGAATATTTATATATATGACTCTGTGATTGTGCATATATTATGTATTTGTGTAAAAATCATACCCGAGCTACTTGTTATCACGGAGGTTTCCGCGCCGGGACAGTCATATCTCGATTGGACCTTTATGGGGGATAATGACTCGTACCCTAGAAGATAGTATCCCTGATACAGGATATCTGAGTGATAGTCAGATGGTCCTAAGAGAGGTGAGGGTATGTGATGACCTCTTAGTGACTGGGAACTATGCTTCGCCTCTATTTGTATGTGTTTTATGTTAATACAGTTCGAGATTAATTCCGAACTAGTATTTTCCTTAGTACGAGTGGTACGGGGACTTGATAGCAGAGTATGACAGCACCATAGATTCTGTGTGGGGTGTCGTTAGTATATATTATATGTGTGACTAATATATATACGTAGATCTACTGGGGATAAAACTAATTAAGAAATGAATAAATACTCCAACTTTATTATAAGTGTTTGGAAATTTTGTATTAATACTGATTATTCTATATAGCGTAAGATATATGAGAGAGTTTAATTTTCAGAAATTAATTGTCTTAGCCATATTATTTTCTCAGGATGAAACCTTATAGGAAAGTTAAGTTAAAATAAACTTTTGATATTAATAGTATGGTAGGCGTGCACACTAGATGAAAGGTGATAATTCTCAAGAGAGTGTCACATATTAACATGGTTGTTACATTAGCTGGTAAACATTTTAAATACTTGCTAAACGATTTTTAAATTATTTTACACTCGGGCTCTAACCTGTTTCCTGTTATTTCTTTTTTCATGTATATATATGTATATATTACAGCTGCTTAGCCACAGGTGCGTCATGCTTAGATTCTTTAGACCGAACGCGCCGCAGCTTATGTGGGAGTTACAGGCCCTAGATTTGATGACCTCTTTGTTCATTCTACTCTTATTTTAGTTCTAATTAGTTAGGTCATGTGTTGCCCATTTCCCTATTCAGCTTGGATTTGTGAGAGATTTATGTTCATTTATTTGCTATATTCGGTACTCTGTGGGATTTAATTCTTGTCAGGATGATTTCATTTGTAGTTTTTAAACATAGTATTGGTTTATTTGAATGGTTAAATTCTTGTGTGTTAATTGCATTCCTGAACATTTATGCGATTCTTAAACTGTTAATTATTGAAAAAAAATTCATAATGGAATTTAATTAAATGGAAATAAGGTTTAAATTTTTTTGACACTTAGCTTAATTATTTAGGGTGTTTAAACTGGAGATTTTATTTTACGACAGTGATGCTAAGAATGAACAAACCGTTAACCTTGATTTTAATTTAATTAAGGACTGATCACCCAGTATTTAATTAGGCGGGGTATCACAGGTGGTATCAGAGCATCAAGTTCTAGTGTCCTTTAGGATCTATAAGGCTTATTTCTCTTCTATCTCAGCGTCTTTGATTTAGATCCATAATTTTAGGAATGTAGTATTCATCTTTATGCGTTGGGAATTTGTGCTTCTGTGATTTGTTTATGTGAATGATGAACTCATCCAGATTATTTAAATTTTTAGATAGCTCGTCAAGAAAAATAAGCTAATGTCGTTGGGAAGGTCAGAGAGCAAGGTCAGCTCACACCTCAGGTGTCTCTAGAGAGGGTATCAATAACCAAATTAGAAGGTATTATGGCACAGGCAGTTACCACTGCGGTCTTACAGTACCAAGATTACAGCATGCAGTTTATAGGAGGCAGAAGATCTAGAGAGAATAGTCAATCTGACATGATTAGAATTAACAATTGTGCGAAGAGACCAAAATTGCAACAACAAGCTCCTCAAGACTGAAAAAGCCACGAAGGTAACAAAGTATGCATGGAAACCCAAAAGTGTCAGGGCCAATAAAGTTGGGGTCAGAGTGAAGTCACAAAAAGGTGTTTCAAATGTGGAATAGATGGTCATGAATGTCAAACTTGTCCGTATTAGACTGTAAAGGAACTCCAACTCGACCAGCGAGAACTTTAAGGACTCTGCTATAAGTGTGTACAAACGGGTCACAAGTGGAGGGACTGTCCTTAACCAGATGTCGTTTTGCATCAAGATGCTCAGCTAGGCCAACAAGGCCTAGGAAAAAATGAAACTGGGCAACCGGAACAAAATCAACTGAGCTGTAAAATGAAACAGTTTAGAAGTAGATGCTTCAATTGTGGCAGGATGGGTCATAGGAGGTCGGATTTCCCAGATAAGCGTAAAGTACCCCAGCAGCAGGGACAGAAACAGTACGAATGTGTGTACAACATCCATCATACTAAAATTCAAAGCCATCATCGGCCATTGATGGTACGTTTCTTCTTCCTAGTATTTTGGGATCGCACCGTTTCATAGATACTCACTTTGCATGGGCCGTAGGATTTTTAGACACTACAGAGAGTACGGAGTCATGCGTAGACTCGTCATTGGGAAAGGGTCCTTAATTTTCTGTATATACTGGGGTGTAGGTATATAGATTGGTAGTTTGATTTTACCTACAGACGTACTACTTTGAGACATGCATGAGCACGACGTCATTATCGGCATAGATTGGCTCGCTGCATACAGTGCCATGGTAGATTGTTTCAGTAGGAGTATTATCTTTGCCATTCTGGGGTAGGAGATGTTTTTGATGGCGATGCCTCGCCCAGAGGGAGGATCTTCCACCCATTTGTATTACGTAGAGGAGAATACCTCTAAGGAGATTGTGATTTCCCCTAGTTTTAATTCCATCCGTTCGTGAGTTTTTGGATGTATTCCTGTAGATACCATGCCTACCCCCAAGCGAGAGATAAATTTCGTCATTGACTTGATGTCGGGCACCCGGTCTATAATATGTGCCCCGTACCATATGGCCCAATGGAGATGAGGGAGTTAAGGGATCAGATAGAGTAGCGGTAAGGCCAGGGATTTATTTGTAGGAGCACCTCGCCTTAGGGTGCTCCTGTATTGTCTGTGAAGAAAATAGATAGTTCAATGAGGTTATGCGAGGATTACTGAGGAACTGAACAAGGTCATGATACAAAATAAATATTCGTTACCCCGAAACGATGAAATATTAAAACAACTGAGAGGAGCAACTTTTTTTTCGAAGATAGATTTGAGATCGGGATACCATTAGCTATGGATTAGGGAGCAGGATGAAGGAGCATATTAATAGTTTTATATACTTTATTGAGATTACTCGTTTCAGTGATGTGATATACGAGTATGATATTGTCTTGATTACATCTTTATATAAATGGTTAGTACGATAGTAGGCAGTTATTGTAAGGCTACCGAAGTGGTTGCCTTAGTGCAGCATGTTTTGTTCTGGCGAGGCCTCACCTGCGAGAGGGTCGAACTCTCACTTATTTTATCTATTTTAGAGACTTCGGAGGGGATAGGGGTGTCGAGATATTCGATCCCTGCGAGTGTAGGGACTTTTTTGTTATGATTCAGAATGTATTGGGTTTATTGTTCAGTGAAAAGATTTAAATCATTATTATGTTTAGCGCTCAGGACTTGGTGATAGGAAGAGCGCATTGATATATCTATTATTTAGAGATGTGGGAGTTAAAAGTTATACCCATATATTTAGGGATAGAATTTCAAGAGTTCCGATCATATATAACGAGGTTTATGGAATGTGATTTCCACTAATACTAAACGTTAGTGCAATTGGCAAAATGTTCTTTGTTAAGTGTAATTACGGGAGGAGAGGTAACTTTTCTATCAAGAGACAGAATAAAGGGGTACATGCTATAGACGGAGGGCCTAACGAATTTAGATAACCGAAAATGCTAGGTAGTAGTGTATCGGGGGGGGGGGTTCCTTATTTGTATTTCACTTGCGAGACATCCCACGCGTGAAACTTAGCATAAGGTTGGAAATATGGAGATGTTTGGTCATTTTCCCATGAGTTCGGTACCTTTGTCATTATAGGCACAGGTAATTATATCTGTAAGTTGGTAGCTGAATTATAATTTAAGGCCAGTGGAGCCGATTGTCGGGTAAGGAAGCATTGAAAGTTTTCTTTTACCACCACGAGGTGAAGGGTGGAACGATGATATGGGGATTTAAAACTTTCAATTTCTAAGGTGATTGAAAATACCCAAGTGTTGTAACCACGCTCTGAGAACAAGGGAAATAAAGAATTGGGTGTTATGTGTGAAGCGTATGTGATGCCTACGCTAGTATGCACAGTTTATATGGTGTGTGGGCATCCTGCTTAGCTGATGTTAAAATAGTCCGATTTGAAGGGACGTGGGACTAGACGTGTGGAATAAATGTTTGCAAGAATAACATAACGAAGTGGAAGTGGTAGAGTGGATTAAGCGCCATTTGAAAGACGATAAACCCATATATATGTGTGGGATTAGAGTAGGACACCAATATCTAGTTGAAAGGCTGTGGGAAGCCATTTAAAAAAGAGGTATTCCTTGAAAAGGATAGAATTTAACTATATGGAGAACACTCGGAGCAGATTTGTAATTAGTCAATTGTAGAGAGCGAGTTGCGCATACAAAGAACGATGATGCTAGTAAGGTATAAAAGGCCCGAAAGTGCACATCGTGGAGAAAAGGGCATGGGTCGAAACTTCCAGAATAAGCAAAGGAAAGAAGGGAAATATTTAATGTCACTTAATGTGAGACATTACAACTGGAAGTTGACGTTGAGTTGGACATGGTGAGTAGTCTCCGTATGAACTGCTCATAGATAGAAATCGGTTGGGACAAGAGAATCAACTAGAGAATTTTGTGGCTACCGATGAATCCTATAATGGAAGAGGCCAGTAAACATAGAAAAGTGTTCATTCGAACATGTGGAACAAGTCGCCCAAGAGGGAAGTGATTGACATTCCTTTGGGGTGATTTACAATGTTAGCTAGTGTGCCCCAGCCTTCCTTTGAAATGAAAATCGCGCCGGTACGTGATCGTTCTCCTTAGGATGAGATTTTCGAATCCCACCTTCAATATGGAATTTCATGAAGCAACGGGGATAACACTTCGTGTTGATCAGGTTGTATCACCCATAATCCGGGGAGTAGGCGAGCGGTGATTAACCATTAGTGGAGCAGTGTGAAACTAATTTTGGATTCATTGTGATCGATTAATTTCCACAACGGTTATAGCTAGCAAGTGGAGTATAGTAAGGTAATTGGGGGAGGATATTACCTAATGGTAGGGTTCCGTGGGAGCACTCGTACCTGTTTATTGTGAACAAGATGCTTATTGAGGTTTTGGTGTGGAAAAACCTTAACTTTTCTCACTCTGAATGTTAAGAGATGGGCGGATAATAAGAATTTTGGATTGGTCAAGTTAGAGTCTGATGACTATGGTGGAAATTACCACGGTTGTTTTAAGAGAACAAGAGTGGTTAGATGTTCGTATGGTTTCTCTCAGAATAGGAGTTTTGTGTTTAGATAAATTCGAGTAGTTGTCATATAGTGAGGTGCGGCCTCCCAATGATATTGAAATAATGGGAATTAATAATGTATAGGTGTGTCTTATGTGAATGTTGTCGGTTAGGAGCACGATGTGCAGTGTCTTTAATGAGAGCGTTAAACAAGCCTGCTGTGAGGCAGGGGCTATAATGACTAAGAGCCTTACTATGTAGATAATTTGCGTATTGAAAAGGTATCCATATTTTTTTTACCTGATAGGCCTTATTTTTCAAATTTCGGAACAAAATTCCGTTATTAACGGGGAAGTATGTAATACCCCATATTTTTATGGCTTTTAAATATAGGGATTTATTAAATTTAATTGAGATAAATTAATTTAATATTTATTCGGAAATTTATTTTATATATTTACAAGCGTAACAAGAGTTAGTAATTATTGGAAATTTGTTGAATATTACTATATGAGTAATGTAATATATAAGATTGATTTAAATTGTCACGAGTGAATAAAATGTCAATTATGGGACTTTAAGTCGGGATGCACCTGTGTCGTGTCAGGGCTAAAATTATTATTATAAAAGTGAATAGATTATAAGTCGCCCGTATGGTCATTTTGAGTGTGCCAATGTGTCCGAAAAGGGTCGAGATAATTAGAAAAGTGTACCCAAGGGTTTAGTTTAAGTCTCGGGGCATTTTTAATCCAAATTGGCATCCCGGGAGGGTATTATAGACATTTTATATTTTTGGGTAATTAAACCCATGAATTTTCTAAGGATATATCAACCTTTAGGAGTTCTCTTTTAGGGTTAACAAACATAAAACCAAACAACGGCCATTAGAGAAGAAGGTGGAGAGCTTTCCAAGCAATCTAAGGCCAAGAACTCTTCCGTTTACACCGCCACCACCACCAAATCGTAAATCGCGCGATGAGGAACGCAACCATACCTTTTTCGTCCACAAATCAGAACATGAAATTCCAGGCAAGTATCTATCTTGCTTTGTTTTTAGTTAATGTTTCAATCATGTTAGTCTAGGGTTGTTAAGAACATGTTTCATGGAAGAATTCAATACCTTAGAGACTTTAAATCACATGTTGTAGAGGAAATAGATATATTCTGGACATCTCAATCACATGTAGAGGAATTACCATGATTTTTTGTGGATTTAGAAGAAAGAAATCTGGAAAATAATTTGAAGAATGTCAATTAAAAGAAAAATTAGGGTTCTTGATATTATGTCAATATTTCCCCATTAATTCCTTATCTTTGATGATTTCGGACATATTTCACGTAGTAAATCATCTAGTTAGCTATATAGTACCAGTAGTAATGTTGTTTGGGAGTTTGGGGATCGTTAATGAGTTTTTATTGAGGTTAGAGAGGCAAACCCGTAACTTGACAATGGCAAAATTCGCCATAACTGCTTGATCGATCGATCGACCCCATTCCTCAATCGATTAATCCCTCCTCGAAAACTGCATATTTTTCGCCTATTTGTTTAATCTGGTTAAAATGCATAGGAACCCTTGATTATTATTGTTAGAGCATAATGGGGTTTAAAGAGGACCAGTAGGGTCTAGGTAGACTCCGATGAGTAAAATTTAATGTAGGATGTAATTATGGGTTAACGGGGAGTTAGTCACACATAAGAAATCAAATATCGAGACTCGTTAGGGAGGTAGACCAGAAGGTAAGTGAGAGTAGGCCTACTGAAATTATACTTAGGGAGATAGAATACTTCGAGAGATGAGAAGTAAATATTAAGGAAATTATAAATGAGAATAAAAGAGACGAATACGTTATGCAAGATAATCGGGTAATATGTGCTAAGAACGGATAATTATAATTATGGGCCATAGGTGTACCTAATTTAAAAAACGTGAATATTTATATATATGACTGTGTGATTGTGCATATATTATGTATTTGTGTAAAAATCATACCCGAGCAACTTGATATCACGGAGTTTTCCGCACCGAGACAGTCATATCTCGAATGGCCCTTTATGGGGGATATTGACTCGTACCCTAGAAGATAGTATCCTTGATACATGTCATCTGAGTGATAGTCAGATGGTACTAATAGACGTCAGGGTATATGATGACCTCTCAGTGACTGGGAACTATTCTTCCCCTCAATTTGTATGTGGTTTGCGTTAATATAGTTCGAGAGTAATTCCAAACTAGTATTTCCCTTAGTACAAGTCATACGGGGACTTGATAGGAGAGCATGCCAGCACCATAGATTTTGTGTGGGATGCCGTTAGTATATATATTTTATGTGTGGCTAATACATATACGTAGATCTATATGGGAACTTTCTATTGTGCGTAAAAGTAGTTAAGATATGAATAAATACTCCAACTTTATTATAAGTGTTTGGAAATTTTATATTAATGTTGATTATTCTAAGTAACGCAAGATATATGAGAGAGTTTAATTTTCAGAAATTAATTGTCTTAGCCATAGTATTTTCTGGGGATGAAACCTTATGGGAAAGCTCAGTTAAAATAAACTTCTGAGATTAATAGTACGGTAGGCGTGCACACTAGATGAGAGGTGAGGATTCTCAAGAGAGTGTTGCATATTAACATGGTTGTTACATTAGCCGGTAAGCATTTTAAATACTTGCTAAACTATTTTTAAATTGTTTTATTCTCGGGCTCTGACCTATTTCCTGTTATTTCTTTTCTCTTGTATATATATGTATATATTACAGGTTCCCAGCCATAGGGGCATCATGCTTAGATTCTTTGGACCGGACGCGCTGCAGCTTTTGTGGGAGTTACAGGCCCAAACTTAGACGACCTCTTTGTTGATTCTACTCTTATTTTAGTTCTGATTAGTTTAGGCATGTGTCGCCCGTTTCCCTATTCAGTTTGGATTTGTCAGAGATTTATGTTCATTTATTTTCTGTATTCGATACACTTTGGGATTTAATTCTTGTCAAGATGATTTCATTTGTAGTTTTTAAACCTGGTATTGGTTTATCTGAATGGTTAAATTCTTGTGTGTTAATTGCCATCCTTAACATTTATGCGATTCTTAAACTGTAATTTATTGAAAAGGTTTTCATAATGGAATTTAATAAAATAGAAATAAGGTATAAATTGTTTTGACACTTAGCTTAATTATTTAGGGTGTTTAAACTGGAGATTTTATTTTGCGACAATGATGCTAAGAATGAACCAACCGTTCACCCTTATTTTAATTTAATAAAGGACTGGCCAGATGGTATTTAATTAGGCGAGGTGTCACGTCACACCCATTTTATATATGCACATGTAAATTGATTCACATTTTTACACACACGCACTCACGTAGAAAAAGAGAAAGAGAGAGAGAGATATTCATAAGTCATAAATCTATTACCCAATTTGAACATGAATCGTGTTTCTCCCACATTAGTTGCCACCTAATAAAAGAAAATGTAGTTATTAAAAGAAATGGAGATCGAGATAGAATGGTTTATGTGTAAATTATTTAAATCTCAACAGAAAAGTAACCAAAATAAAGCTTGATCGCAATCATAAAACTCGATTTTGGCAATTAGAGCTAGGGTTTTGAGTTTATATTTTAATTTGGGGAAAATTTTTCAAGGTAATAATAGAGAATAAATTCAATGATGCAATACACATTTAAGAGAAGGAAAATAAATTGAGGGTTCTGCTCGATTGATCTCCATCAAACTCTAATCCATTGGTAATAAATTTCCCATTGTTATCGCAATACCCATGCTTAAATTTAGTTAGCATGAATTCGAAATTATTACTAGTTAATATTTGTGTGTTTTCTTTTTTTCTTCATTGATGATTGTTGATATCCCTTGTTGGGATTTGGTCAATCTAGCTTATCCTAATCATTTTAAAAATAACTTTTTGCATCACTTCTAATACGAACAAAATAATTTTTATCTAATCTCCTCTCAAAAGTGATGTGTTACAAAATCCCATCTAAATAGCCAAACTTTAAAAGAGAGGGATTTTTTTATGTATCTGTTTGGGGGGTGCTAGATTTTGAATTGGTATGTATGACTCCTTTTGTTTTTTGGATTAATTTATATTTTGTTTTAAAGTATGTTCATAAGTAGGTGGCATTTTTCTAAAAAAAAATATTTAGTCATATGTCACTCAGCTACTAGAGAAGTTAACTATCACTCATTATTTTGTAAAGTAGTATGTTATTGGACATGTAATGGTGAATTAAAATGTGACACCCCATAAATTTCATAAATAGATTGAAAGGTCTAAAATGAAAATCACGGGAATAAAAAATATGGTAAACAACTAAAATATGAACAAGTAACACGACAAGATAATGCAATATTTTGTAATAAAAAACTAACTCTGATGTCAATCACCATCAATATAACAATCCAAGTCTAATAGCAGTACAATATGTTCGATAGTTGCCTCATGAATAATCCATACTACATACAATCATGCTTTAAATACATTGAAGTTGGAAAAGATACGGTTAGGTTTGTATTTTAATATATCGTATGCATTGTGTATTGCGCGATACTGATAACCATGTTTATAATCATCCAAAAGAAAGAGTATAGTTAATAGTGACCATAATAGTTCGTTGGTTAAATAGGAATTTGTGGGATTATAATGTTCAAAACATGAACATTTGGATTAGTTTGGGCAACATTGCATCAAAGCATAATTATGTGGTCGAAAAATAAGACCACCCAGGAGGATCGATATGTTCAAATGAGCAAACATCCATTATTGCTACATGTCATGGATATATTGTATCCTCCTAATGTAAATATCATGGATGCCTCCTCTGGCTTCACCATATTTAGTATTGTGGTTTTTGTTTTATTTTTTTTAGTCCTATCTCCTAAAATTTATTAGGCCCCAATTCCATATTCTTTTTTAAAATTGTAGTAAGTCACATAACCACTCAAAACTGCAAATAAGTACTCTATAACCTCCTCTCTTCATTTTCGTAGATAATGAAACTTGTCCCATAGTAATAACAATAGGACTAATAACTAAAAAAATATATAGATTTTTACGGTCTAGTCCCTTGACTAGACATTTTGGACATTTTAATCGGGTCAAACAAATTTTAAACTATTAAGTCCATAAAAATACATTTTTCAGACATTTATTTATTTTATTATTATATACCTAATCAATGGTTGGTAGCTCCTCCACTGACTCACGATCTTCTTTTTTATTTTTACTTCTGTTCAACCAACTATTCTTCTTCTTTCTTTACCTTCTCTCCAAGAAAGAATACATCAATTCTTTCGAAGAGGTGAATACATCACTCTTCCATCTTTTTCCTTCTCTCCAAGAATCGAATACATAAATACATTGACCTCTTATAAGTTTTCTTCTATTTACCAGAGAATACATTAATTTAGACCTACAATTACCTGTGTCATAATTCTATCATTTGTATGTTTATATTTTATAAAAAATTGTCTTGTATGTCGACCAGTTATAATAAAAGTGCATATATTTGGTTTCGATTGAATCAAACCATTGTAATTGTGTAATACATGTGCTGAAATAACTTCAATAGTGACTGGGTGATTTGATTGTGTGTTTTAAGAACGTTTTTTGTAAATTTATATGGATATGTTTTGATTATGTGTTTAAATGTATAAACATAAAAGAATAAAACATTGTGTTTTGATTTTCTAACAAGTTGTGTATGTATATATTTTGATTGTGTGTTTCATATGTGCGTGTACTTAATGTTATAGTGTTGTGTCATAAAACATAATGTACACGCTCATAACAGAATTGTAGTAAAGTACACGGATAAACATATAAAGTACATGTGAAACTATAGTAATTTACTCCCATTATGTGTGTTGACATTATTTTGGCAATATTTTAATGTGTGTGTACTTTGTTACTTAATTCCGTGACTTAATAGACTTGTCATACTTTTACTGGGCAAGTGTTTGTGGGTCCACACGAGTGGCATTAACTAGTCTTAACCATTAACAAAAGAATTTTCATTTTTTCATTTAATGCATGTCATAATGGAAAGTTATAGAATTGCGAGGTGTTGTTATTTGGATAACATGACTTGCATTGAAATATTTGAAAACAACTCATTAGATTTCATATGAAATGAGTTGTGTATTAGGTTTACAGATTTAAAAATTGGGACTTTTTCATTAAAGTACTCGTTTGGTGATTAAAGTCGGTTCATTTTGGTTTGTGACAAAGATGTTCGGTGTATATTACGGTCTCAATTGATCTTCAAAGCCAATTTTATTTGGATATATGTATTTTATTAAAGAGATTCACCCTTAATAAAAGGCACGAATGGGTTGAGTTGACTAATAAAATTCGCAAACGGGTTGATTTCACTTATACAGGTTGCGAGAGGGTTAACTGCAGTGATACATGAAGAGAAATGGTTGACTATATCATCAAACACTACAATTGATCTTAGTAGAGGTGTTGAAAATTATTTTTATATTGGAGGTGTGGAGATAAGTACCTCAAAATTTTATATTTTCAATGATTAGAAGACATATATAAGCCATGACAAGCAGTGTTTTGAAGGAGGTGTGGTTGAGTTTCGAGATAGATTGTGAAAGTGTGCTGTTAAGCTTAGGTTTAAGTTTGTCTATTCGAAGAATGATAAAACTCAGGTGATTAGAGAGTGCTCTAAAAGGACTACTGAGGATTGTATATGGGGAGTTCATGTTTCATTATCTCAAATAAATGGTTACTTTATATGAGAAGTTTGAATAATAATCGTACTTATAATGGTGTTTATTGTAGTCCGTTAAGTAAAATGATGTATTCCAAGTTGGTTTCAACATGATGGTAGATGAGCTTAGGGATAAACCATTGCTGAGGCCAATTGATATCGTCAGAGATATAAAGAAGAACTACAGTCTTGATATAGGCTATTATCATGAATGGCGTGGTAAAGAGATATTTGCTGCTGAGTTATATGGTGATGAAAAGGTTTACTATGTGCTAATCAATGATTATAGAGAATTTCTCTTGCAGTATAATTCAGGATAACATTTCCTTCTTCACGTGGAATCGGAGAGTAAATTACTCAAAAGATTTTTTGTAATGTTTGGAGGATCCTTTCAGGTATTTTAGTAATGCGGGACTGTTTTGTTTCTTCATGGTGCCTTTTTTAAGAGCCGCTACCGTGGAACCATTTTATCGTCAACCGCAAGGAATGGGAACATTGGTACACTCATTTTAAATATAATATATTTTGCATGTAATTTAGTGTAATGGATATACTTTTTGTTTTTCCTTGGGAAACTCCCACAGTACGCACATAATATTGTAAAGTAAATGTGAAGTCACGAATCGATTCGCCCTTGCAAAAATGCCAAGTTTGGCTATGGAGTCTTGGACTCCAACTTTTCTCCCAACTCAAATCCATTCAACCCAAACTGATTTGTTTCAATCCACTACTCATAAATACAACTAGCAACAATAAATAACCCCAATGAACATCCAAAGCCCCTTTTCAAGAGTCAAGAACTCATAAATCCTTAAAAAGCCCTAATATAGTTAACCATGATCAATACACAATTATCACAACTAATTATCCATCTTAAGTCACATTATAGCGAGTGAAAAACTTTCCTCAAGCTTGCTAATTCAGATTTTCCTTTTGTAGTAGTAAGAATACAACCTCAATCTTCAATCTCCTCTCTTTTCTCTACTCTTTCTATTCCTCTCTCTTTCTTTCTAGGTCAACAATACTCTTAAGAGAAATAAATGGAAAGCAAGACTTAATCGTGCCTCTAACCCTAATTTCACAACTTAAGTGGTAAATACCACATTAAAATGGTTCGTAACTACACATATAGGTTAAAACCAGTCAAAAGTGCCCAAAACATAAAAATACAATATGGCACTTATTTTGACTGTTCCGCACGTTCCGGAACTAACTAATGCCTCCAAATTATTATTTGGACATTTTATTAATCGTTTCGAATACCGGTTTCATTTTAAACCATAGTGTCATTTTAAATATTATGACACAATAAAACTCAGCATGAAGATATTTACATACACATACCGTAAATATACAACAACTAAGTTACTATCAACTTTCAACTCATTCAATTAATATTTACTTCATTCTCCTGCAATTTATATAATTAATTCACATAGTAAATTAATATAAAATCGATTCTCAAAGGAGAGGGTTGTTACAAATTATAGTAAAAGTCGATATTGGAATATTAGCCGCTCAAGTCAACATGTATTCGAAGTTCATTCAGACGTGCGGGTGACTATTGACTTAGAAGAAAGAATTTGTTCTTGTAAGAGTTGGCAGATAAGATGTATTTCATGTTCTCATACTATTATTGTTGTACGAGGATATGGATAAGTATTTATGTGCATTTTGAGGATTACTATAAGGTTTCTTTCTACATACAATCATACTCATTACCTATAGTTTATCTTCCTTATTTGATGTCCCTTAACATTTCTATACATGTAAATCCACACATTCTTCCTCCAATGAAAAATAAACAAAATAGACAGGCCAAGAAATAAGAGAATAAAGTCTGTTAGTGAGGTCATGGTTAGGTAATTTACTTGCTTTTGGTATAATAAAATGGGTCATTACAAGTCTACATGTAAAAAAATCCATTTGATTAAATTTATTATTATTCAATTAATTTATTGTAACATTAGTTATCAAAAAAATTATGGAAGAACCCATTTGAATTTAGAATCTAATTATATTATTGAGTGTTAATTTCTATTATTTTTGTTTGTGAATGGGATCTAGGAAAAGTACACTCATTTGTTAAAAACACATAATTTTTTTTAATAATGTTCACGTGCACTTTATATAATATTGCATGCACTTTACATTTGTGTTAGTCATTTTAGACAGAATATAAAGTACAAGTAGAATTCAAGTAAGTATACGTAGAACTTATTCTAGATTATACATGTATTTTCAATAGATTAAATCATATATAGTGTTACTTGTCATTTTGTGTAGCCTACGTGTATTATGGTCCATGCCAGTGATAATATTATCAGTGTATAGATGTTTATGATCAAATTGATAAGACCCATATGACAAAAAAATAAATTCTTTTATAATGAAGAAAAAATATACAAAAGGTATTAATAGAAATGATAAACAAAATCAAACATAAAAAAGAGAATCATGAAAATTATTAAAACCCTTGATTGATTAAGGAAGATAGGCGATGAAATTCGAGTACACTCGAATTTTCTTATCCTCCACATACTGGAGGGAGTTATGTTTGTCCTTTTTCTCCCTCAAATTTATAAACTTCGTTATTACCTCATTTGTGAAGAAATACATGAGGTCTTTGTATGTTTGTGGAGGCTCCTCATCGTCTTCGAACAAGTCAAAAGGGAAGGGTGGGATTTCGGGGCAACCTCCACTAATGTAGTGTGTAAAAGGATCAAATGCATTTTGGTATAAGAAAATATCTTCCTCAACCCTTTGTAGTAACCTCCTTACCCTTATTTCTTCATCAAGACTACTTTTCAAAGTCTTTGATGGGATAACCATTTTTATTTATTTACAATTGAATTTAGAATGGTGGAGAAAAGAATAATTTTAGGTTTTTATAAGACGAACGAACTATTTATTTCTGGGGTCAGAGAGAGTTGGAGGATGTTAAGCCTAATAAATAGGGTATGTTGTGGGTTTATTGGTTGATATGGATGAACTAAAGAACATGGGTATACTTTTTAACTTTGAAGTAGTTGGGGGATGTTGAGCCTAATAAATAAGGTAGGTTATGGATGTGCTAGTTGATATGAATGAACTAAAGAATATATGTAAACTTCCTAGTTTTGACATGCAAAATCCTTGTCAACTTGTAAAGTTCTTACTAAATAAATTTAAACAGTAAATTTAACTGGTAAAATTATAGGGGTTTATACATAAGAGTAAAATAAATGTAATTGAAAAATGACTGTAACAAAATTACATGTATATGTAAAGAACCGATTTAATTACTGTACATCATATGTGGTGCTATAACGAGTACAAAACAACAAAATTTACAAATATAGTATCTTGTTGTAGCAATGTAGGAACAATTTTAAAAACATAATTTACAATCATTATTTTTTAGCCTTCATAGACTTTGTTATATACTGCATGTTCTATGTTATATTATGTGCGTACTTTGAGATTATGTGTTTGGTATTTGCAAATATTGCTAAGTACACACATAATATTATAAATTACACGAGAATTTCTTCTACTTTTTACATGTACTTTCTAATGTTATGTGTATACTTTGGGATTCTTTGTTTGTACTTTGGACGTAATGGAAAGTACAGGCATAAATCATAAGGTACACATGGATTTGTGTGTACTTTATAATGTAACTTGTGTACTTTACATGGTTTTATCCATAAACTTAAACATCCAAACAATCTGTGTGTAGTAATGTTAAATATGTTTATTATTTCATATGGCTTATACGATTATGGTTCGCGCCAGTGACACCATTTTAGAGCACATCTTATATCGAACTATAATGAAAAAAAATCATTTAGAAATATAGTATCTTGTTATAGAAATTTATAAACAATTTACCAAAATAATTAGAATTTACAATTATTTTTTATTGTATGAACCATTAGTAAATAAAATTTCATTAACTATATAAGCTCTCTGTTGCAGCAACTCGCCATCTTGAAATGATTTTTTGAGATCAATTCCTTTGCCAATTTGTTCTATATATACAAGACCCCATAGTCAAAACTGAAAATAAAATAAACTAAATATATGAATTAGTATAATATGAATGAATTTTTTTAATATTTGTCTTGTTGAATTATGCGTGTAATTATGCAAAAGTGTGGGTACTTTATACATATAAATTTTTTGATTACTTATTGTATTGTTTTGGACATTTATGATTTCTGGTTAGTTGAAATTTGAAATCACGATTCAATAGACAATATATTGTTCTTCTTTCCTCTTTATTTAGGACATCTTTAAAAACTTATTTTTTAAAGGTTCTTTGAATTTGACCTAATTTATTCAATTTTTCTGCTTCGGTTTTCAATGTGTGCACTACTTCTTAGGAAGCATCAAACTTTTAAGAGGAAAAAAGTGGGTGTATATAAAACTTAAAAGTACATGTAATGTAACTAAGTTTAGGGTGTAACCATTATTTTGTCATCCTAAAAGAATGATGTGTTTTGTTTCTTATCATCTGGCCGGAGAGAATCCATATGGGCAACTTTATTTTTTCTTTGTATATGGCTAACAATGTGAAATGTATTTGTTCATGTCTTATTGGTATGAAGAAATTATCACACACGCCTAAAAATTCAAAAAGGGATATTTATATATGCTCGTTCTTCCCCATCTCTTTATTTTGCCGAACGACATCCTGTTAAAAAGTATATCTTTGTTAGTAAGAAATCAAATGGTAGTATTTATCTGATGGTGATGCACAAAGCTTTAAGTTTTATTTTCCTAACCCAGGAATATATTTTTCAAGTGTGTCTAGTGGAGAGACCGTCCTTTCTCATTTTATTCTCCATTATTTCACTAAAGGAAATAATTACCTATTTCACACATTTAAAAAGGTAAGGATATAATTATGTCAATTTAATCAATGTCATATGTTTGGATTACATACTTGGTTTGATATTTCTTCAGCTTTCAGCAATTCTTCAATATCTTCTCGCCCAACGAAGGCCTTATCCCCCTGATAAAGAAATAACCTTCATTTTAAGACAAAGAATAATGTTAGAATAACAATGAAAATGTTTGTAATCTATGACCATTATGCGTGTATGCTACGAATGTTCTTCACTACAAAATGCATGTACTTTATAAAACTATGTGTGTACTTCATTAAAAAAATGCGTGTCCTTTATTCCAAAATGTGTGTACATTATAAAACCATGAATGTACTTTGGTATATAATGTGCGTACTTTACAAAAATATGCGTGTACTTAAATAATAAATACGTGTACTTCATTGATAATGCTTGTACTTTATTAAACTATGTATGTTTTTCATTACAAAATGCGGGTACTTTATAAAAATATTAGGATACATACTCTATGGAACTATAATTTGCAAAATAAACAAGTAGGGTAATATTCTTATACAAAAATAAGTGCATTACATAGGAAAAACAAGTGCATTACAACATAAATAAAACAATACAGTTTATCCTTGTTTCGCTGTTGTGTAATATTCGTCCAATTTTACTTTGGCAACGTCACTCAAGTACAACGTAGTAGGGTACATATGAAGGTCTAGTGGATTGTTAAACCATTCATTGGGTGTTGTGGTCATAGCTTGTTCGACCACAACTCTTGGTTTTGAAGTCTTGCTTTGCTTTGTTTGCCTTGTTTTTTATTCGATTGCACATCAGCAGCTTCAATAGAAGCATTTTTATTCTTTTAGGCTATTGTGACTAATTTTATTGTAGACCCTAGATATTAAAAATTAGTGTATTTATTTTCTTTTAGGTCCTCTCTTTTGTGTACTCGTTTGTACATCGAATTTTAGAGTTGAATTTTTTTATATTCAGTGTCCAATTTTTCTCTTTGAACTTTTTTTTCGAAAGAGAGGTCTTTAAATCCTGATTTTTCTTTATCATAATTTTAGGAGATTTTTCTTGAAGAAAAAAAACTTGTGCTTAAATTTTGGATTATTTGATAAACATATTGTTAAAGTACATGCACGAAAACTCAAAGAACATGAAACAAATATCAAACTACATGGGAAACTGTGGGTTTAGTATATTGATAATGCATGTACTTTATAAAAGTTGAAAACGCAGGGAAGATCTGATACCAATTTGTAAATGCAAAATAATCCAAGGGTGGTTCCAAACACACAAAAGTTAAATATTTTAAGTTTTTCCTATTTTAATCATTGAACTAAATTTACCTAATTAAATTTTCCCCTATCAAAATTTTCTTGTGAAACCCTGATTTACCAAATTTTATCTTTTAACCCTAAACATGCATCTAAGTGGTAGACGATTAATCAAACACACAAGAACATGCCATTGTACTGTGACAACCCGGTATCCGAAATAAGGGGTGGCCAGCCCGATACTCCAATAATACAGGAATCATGGATGGAATCATTCTCAGCATCATAACAACATAAAGAGTATATGGGACAACCACTCAATATTTCAGAAAACGGGTTGTCAAAAATTTGTTCTGTAATTTAAAGAAAGCATTTAAACAACCCATAATTAAACACAAGTGGAAACCCCAAAGGTATATATGTTACAACTACGACAATATAAGTTAAAGGACCGAATATAAGGTCGATCTACAGAAGAATAACTTCCATGAATTACATATTACATTCATTATACA
The DNA here is from genome assembly GCA_949130495.1 of Sambucus nigra. Lineage (NCBI taxonomy): Eukaryota > Viridiplantae > Streptophyta > Magnoliopsida > Dipsacales > Adoxaceae > Sambucus > Sambucus nigra. The sequence goes on from OX422223.1 coordinate 319,370,506, forward strand.
ATTACAATAGTTTGGGCCACACGCTTGAATAAAGACCCGAACATAACTAGAAAACAACAATGAAGGCGTCTACACAAAATATCCCATGATATCCGCAAAATGTCGCGGCTCCTCGAAAGACACTGGGATGGGGAAGTCATTACGGGCGTCCTTGTGGTGGAGCACCTGAGCGAATATAATATATATATATATATGCACAACATGAAAGAAGACGGGTCAGGGGGCCGGTTTTATGTGATCACTAGATAAATGACAAGTATGAAAATAATGAATAATTAAGCATGGATGATAAAGATGACAATATAACATGATAACATCCTATAATGAACTAAGGCAATGAAATAATTATAAAGTGAAATTCAATTAGATAAGAGAATAAGAATAATCATAAGCCTTTTTCATCTTTCACCATTTTCATTGTATCTTTCCATTCCTTATCAGGAATACAAGTTGCATGATGTGCTCTTTGTGGCACATATCTCAATTATATGCTCTTTGTGGCATATACTATGCTCTTTATGTCATTAATATACATCAAGTCCAAATTGATAATTAAAATAGTTATAAGTATATATATATAACGATTCTAAGACCGCCCGTCCTGGTTTCACCACTGTGCGCGCCCCTAAATGACCATCATCTTCCAGGGCCTATCATAAGACAACCTGGGATCCTAACGAAATGTCGGGAAGCGGCCATATGCCGACGGTATAGTCAAGACCACACCCGGAATCTCCTACCCATCGTAGAAAATATAAAACAAGCGCTCATATGGCCTAGGACTATATCCACCCTGCATTCATTAGTCAGGGGGCTTCACCTTACGCACGAACATCCCTTATGATGTCATTTAGAGATGTGTGTTTAAACCATTTCATTAATTTACATTGCATGATTTAGTAAATTATCATTTACTTTATCCATTTACATTTTATCAGATGCATTATAGTTTTCCGAAACCATACGTGCTTCACATCATCATAATAACCTCGATGAATATTTAAACTCCCAAGTTATGTTTCCAAAATATCCTTTTTGGACTTTATACAAACTCTCATACCTCAAATTAAATTTTAAAGTCTCCAAATACGACTTAGTAATCTCCTAAACACCTACAAGTTTATAATAAGGAAGTAATGCATGAACATCACTTCACACTCCCTCGAAAAATTCTGAAATCCCAATTCTAATCTAGGTTAGTAAACTAATTCACCTAGAACTCTAGGACTCTAAGTTAACTTCATACAAGAAGGTTCCTAGGAATTAGAACTAGTGAAAAGGGGTTAAAAATAAAAAAAAGAAAACAATATTAAAAATGCATGATTTTCGAATCGATTCCTCCTAGCCGAATCGATTCGACCAGAAAATGTGGGATTCTGCATAATTGTCGAATAGATTCGGACCTTCTCAATCGATTTGGTGATGGAAATTGGGTTTTTGCATAAATGTCGAATCGATTCGGACTAGGCTGAATCGATTGGGTTCACCTAATCCTGGAAACTGTCCCTGGGCGAATCGATTCGGCCAGGCTGAATCGATTCGACCCTGCGAATTTTGCCACTTTTGGCTATGGAGTCTTGGACTCCAAATTCAACCCAACTCAATTCCCTTCCACCCAAGCTCATTTATTGTCACCAACACGCCATAATTGCTACTAATTACTATCATAACCATCAATAATCATCCAAATCATTCTTTAATGATCCAAGACTCACAAATACACAAAAACCCTAAACTAGTTAAACCATGATCATTCCACCATTATCACATCTAATCATTTATCTTAATTCACATATAGCAAGTAGAAAACTTGCCTCAATCTAGCAAAGGCAGAATTTCTTTATGTAGAAGAAAGAATTCCTCCTCAATCTTCTATCTCTTCTTCTTTTCTCTACTCTTTCTCTTGCTCTCTCTAGTTCTCTCTAAGTTTAGGAAATGAAATTAGGGAAAATAGAAAACTTAACAAGACTAAACCGTGCCTCTAGTAAAAAATTCCAACTTAATTGATCAATACCCCGATAAAATAACACGCAATTGCATATTTAAGGTATAATCAGTCAAAAGTGCCAAAAACCTCAAAATACAATATAACACGTATTTTGATTATCTCACACGTTCCGAAATCAACTACAGCCTCCAAATTATCATTTGGACGATTTATAATCCATTTTAAATTTCGATTTCATTTTAAATCATAGGGTCATTTAAATTCGTATGACACAATAAGCTCATCATGAGAATATTTACATGCTCATACAGTAAATATTCAACAAGTTAGTAAATATTAACTTTTCTTCCTTAAATTAATACTTACTCCATAATTTAACATTTTATATATGATTACATTACATAGCAAGTAGGTATAGAACAGGTTTTCATAAGCGAGGGTTGTTACATGTACGAGGAAACCACAAAGGAAAAAAAAACTCGAGCGACCCAGTTAAACAATCACTATGATATGGTTTTACAAATAATAGATAGTAGACTTACACAACGACTCATACCCCAAAAGTCTTAACCCTCTTCTATCTTCAACCACTCCTCAAAAGTGCAAGGTAGGATTCCACCTATCCAAGGTCCACAACACACGAGTCCACGTGTGCCTCGGTATCCACCGATGCAACCAGCAACCCTCTAGGATTCAGAACATGGAGTCCACCGCTTCTTCACCCTAATCAGCATGTATGGACTCCATCGCACGAAACAAGTTCTTTGAATGATGAAACAAACAAACAAGGTGCCCAAACAAGATCTCAAAGTATATGAGTTATGAATCTTAGATCTTGTAAACAAAAGTATGAAACATTTGGAGTTGGAACTTTTGAGATAGGTCTGATTTTTATTTTCGTCAAAAGTTTATCTCTCAAAATGAAAATATAGTCTCAAAAACCTTTTATACAAAAACTAAGGTGGCGCGTCATTTGAACGATTTACTGTTGTCATTCAAACGAGATAGATATCTTGTTTGAACGAGATTCAATTTTTTACTAACGACCTCAGCTAAACTAAAACAATAAGCTTCATTTGAAGCCTCGTTTGAAATAGGGGTCGAACGACCTCAACATGCGTTTGGACGCAGAAATGAAAAATTAAAGATTTTAAAAATTCCGCCAACAGGTATCTCAGAAAATATATTTATGAAAAAACTAAGTTCCAATCAGTTTTAAAAATAGAACACCATTATAAAATAATCTAAGGACTCATAAAACAATATACATTCAAACTTGTGAGATCCTCGACATATGTGAAGACAAATGTGGCACGATAAACACGGTTTAGAATATGCACCTTTCAATGCTTTGTCTTTACGTCTTCATGAAACAAGGTCATAGGCTCTTGGGATCACAAACTCAAAGTATATCTTATGAATCAAATATTTTTTCTAGAATTAAGATAATTACAAATAAATTGACTCGATTGGAAATTTGTCCTTACAAATCTCCCCCTTTGGCTACTCCAAGACAAAACCAAACTAAAAATCATATGGTCCAAAAAGATCTCTAAAAAGACTCATTGCCCAACCCCAAAAAAGGAAAAAATTACAAACGCTCGATAGACACAAACATGAGTACTTTGCTATGCTTGATAACTTTACCACTCTAAGCTCAACATGGAATCCCGCACATTTAAACACACCTTCAAATGCAAAGAGAATATAATAAGTATAAATCCACAAATGAATAAAAATATAACAATATCTAAATAATCTCAACCTAGGTAAGACGTCTCCCCCTAAGATAAAGATATCCTAATCATGCAAAGGAAATATATCATTTTCCCCCTCTTTTTGTTCAGGAATAGGCAAACGAAGATTACACAAATAAATTATTCAAAAAACTGAATCTCCCTCTAAATATGTGATCATATTATATCAATACTAAGCAAAGGGATATTAGAATAAATCATGCAATGGTGTAAGGTGTAACAAGCACGCAATATGGCAAATCAAGCACAGGTAATCCAAAGAAAATCAAGAATGTAATAAATATGGACTAAATATAAACCGCAAAGACTCGAAACCCAATACCATATACAATATAGTACAATATATCAAAGAAAATCCTACATACATATATAAGTATAAACTACCACAAAACATGACACAGACCACATAATATTTACACACTAGTATAATATCGATGTGCCCAAATATGTTGAATGGATTGAAAGGTTGTGAACTTGTAATAAAAGAATTATAACCTAAACACTCAAACATATTCAAGAATATATAATTGACCGCAAAACTGTATAAAACTAAGCTTTAGCCCCAAGAGATAAATGAAGTTGAACTTAATGAAAAAAACAAGTACAATGCACACAAGCCTAGAATATTAATGATTCTACAAATCAATAGCGTCATGACAAATAAGCATAACTAGGATTCATTGTAATTGTGCAAACCCATTGATAATTCTAACTAAACTCCCTCAAAATCGAAACATGATCATATTTTTTGTTCTCTTCTATTTTTTTTATTGATCATATCAAAGTAAACTCTTTTGGCATATTTTTCTTTTTATTTCCTTAACTTTTTGTCCTTACAGAAATATTCGTGTACGTAAATAATAAATGTGTGTACTTTACTCATAATGCGTGTACTTTATTAAACTATGAATATTCTTCATTACAAAATGTGTGTACTTTATAAAACTATGCATGTATTTTATTAAAAAATGTATGTACTTTATTCCAAAATGCATGTACTTTATAAAATCATGCATGGATAATGTGTGTACTTTATAAAAATATGCATTTACTTAAATAACAAATGAGTGTTCTTTATTGATGATGTGTATACTTTATTAAATTATGGATGTTCTTCATTACAAAAATCTCAAAAGTACCTGCTGAGATTCTTGAGTTTGGCTTCAGTAATAATTGCGCTCAAGGACTTGTTTTTTTCCCTCAGGGCCATCTGAGTATTCGCATTACGCTGTTTGAGTGTTTACTTGAAATCTAACATGTACATGTGCATTTTCTCTAATTTTATTTCTTTACACCTCTTGTTTCTTTTGGAATCTCTTGCATCTTGAAGATCATTCTTCAAGTTTTCATTATTGGCTCTAAATTGGGCATTATCTTCCTCCACTTCTTGCTTCCATCACTGTCATTATTTTTTATTTATTAACTTCAATTATCAAATTATTTTTCAAAAGAATGAGTAGGGCATATTCCTCCTCCAACTTATTAAGATTCATGCCCTGCTTCATCATTTCCCTTAAGTTGAGAATTTTTCTCCTCCAACTTCACTTTAAGTTCATCATTTTCTTCAGTTAATTTGCTCACCCGTTGAGTCAAATTGTCTGAATTATTTGAATCGTTTTATCATCGGGTTTCTTTTAATATGACTTATCCATCTCATTTAGCAGTATGTTCCAATCATCAGAATCAGATTCCTTTCAAGATGTATCAGCCGGTTCAGGAGTTCTTTGTGAAATGTTGAAAGAAAAACTGGGCATGTCATCCATGTTCCCTTCTTTTCTTTTTCTCTTTGAACCCTTTTCCTTCAAATCAAGTAAACATAAATCCTGATGAGAAATCCAGACTTTTAAAGATTCAAATATCCATCTATAAATTTAGGAGTTTTGTTCTCCTTCCATTCAATGGGTTTGATAACTTCAAATTTCTCATATACCCAATGTTGTGATAATGAAAAATAAATAATATAAGTAAATTATAACATTTAAACAAGTTAATATGCATGCGCTCTTAGTGTTTTGAACATTTCAATATGCGTGTACTTTTGAAAATTATGCGGGTCTTTTTTTAAGTGCATGCATAATACATAAAGTACATGCACATTAAAATGAACAAGATGAATAATAACATAAAGTAAATAGGCATACGACGAATCGTCCATCGAACATTTTGATTTATTGCAAAAATTATCTCAACAATTTAAAAAGGGTAGAGGAGCACTGCTAGCGCGAACATTAAAAAATAAGAGAATATTGTGTAGATTTGTGTTTTAGGGACTAATTGGGTTACTATGTTTCCTCACCAAGAGCGAAATGACACACCCACTAGTTATGCTGGGCCTAGAGTCTGCTATTTTGTCGAGAGAGTTGATGAGAAATCCATGTACAGTTGAAGCCCAGTCAAATGTCTTCATTTCATCAATATTATTGATGTACGGAGCAAAAAAAATTCCTAATTTGAAATTTGAGTTGGAGAACACAAGCATTGTCATGACATGGAGAGCAATAAGTCGTACAAAATCATTTATGCCCTCATCAGTGTCTCAACCGATTTCTTCAAAGCATTTGTTATTTATTATTTTCAATTTTTTTATCTTCTGTGAAGTATCGGCTCAGAAATCCAGGTTTTAGAGATAGACTGGTCTATTCTCTTTTCATGATTTATTGACTTTTCTCCCTCTCAATGAGATTCTAAATATTTCACTAATATCTTTTAGGAAAATTTGGGCAGTGCTCTTCATATTAAAACTATTTCTCACATTTTTGTAAAGCCTAACAATAGAGAGAATATTTTTATCTATATTCATATATTGTGATTTTACTACTTCGTTGATGTAGTGGGCATTGAAAAGCTCCCTAAAAGGTGTCTTATTCAGTAGTTCAACATGCTTTTCATTGACTTTGCTGCGAATATTAGAGAAATCATGGTAAAAAATCAGTACATTCGACCTATACTCGTCAAATTTATTTTATGGGACTTGTAGATTTCTTGTCCGTCTTAGTGTCACATTTTGTAGCTCTCTTTGGACCACTTTCTTTGGATTTTCCTTCTCTGTCTTTTGTATGCTTTCCCTTTTGTGCTTTCATTTTCAACCTCATTTCAATAATATCATGCATAAATTAATAAAGTACACGCAAATTACAATAAAATACACTCATCAAAACATAAAGTATAAGTAACTTACAATAATATACACGCATGAAAACATAAAGTGCACATATAAAACAATAAATCTCACGCATAAAATAATCAAGTACACGCATCAAAATGTAAAGTTCATTCTCATTATAATAAAATACACGCATCATTACATAAAGTACACACACATTGTATTGAAGTACACGTATATTTCCATAGAGTAATTGCATATTTAACAAAAGTACATACACTTTGCATTGAGTATAGACAGTATTATCTTAACACTTCATACTAATCTTAACAACATACAAGGATAGTGTATTTGAAAAATTCAATAAATAAATTTCCTATTGTTTAATTAATGTTATGTGACACCCCGTCTAACTAATATCGGGTGATCAGTCCTTTATTAAATTAAAATAGAATATCCAGTTGGTCCATTCTTAGCATCACCGTCCAAAACTTTTTAATATTTTCTAACCACCTAGTATTTAAAAAGTTGGTGTCAAATTCTATCTTGTTGTTTAACATAAAACCAAATAAATAATTAATTAAACATGCACTATTCAATAATCAATTTCATAAGGAAATAGAGAGACATAATAAAATAAATGTGACTGGAGTAAGTACTTTCAACCTAAATCCTCAATACAATAATCCGACATTTAATCAAATCCCATCACTGAAAAGGAATAAAAATATAAATCCATTATCTTTGAATAACATCTGAATAATGATGGGCAACATACCCAACTGGAATAAGTAACTCATGAGAAAGAAATGGTAAATGTGGAGGAGCCTAATAGTAAGGTCCTGTAACATCCACAACAGTTGCAGCACGATAAAGGATAGGAACTCCTAAGCCTGGCTTCCCTGTGGCTGGGCACCTAAAATATTTTTACAAAAGAAATAGATGAGGAAGAAACGAGTCAGAGAGTTTAAAAGTTTAGGAAGTATTTAAAGTGTATAAATACTAGATATTGTATACATGTTAGATCCTCGTACTCTAACTTCATATTCTCACCTCTCAACTATTGTTCACTCAAAACATAGATTTCTAACCCGCCCTAGTTATACTACCCCGCGCAGCTAGTCAATCCAAGTCCATTGTTACATGAACTAACCCGTTGCACCCACTCTTTTTTCCCATATAATATTTTACCAAAATTATCAATATCGATTAGCCAATTATGGGGTTCTATTTCATTATTTAAGTTTCCAACCACTTAAATTAACTAGGATATTATTATTTTTCTCATCTACGAGTCAATCCGTAGATTAAATCACGTATATAAATATTTATTTCCCTTACAACATATATATACAATACAGCACCCCTAGACTGAGCTACGGTGCATGCGTACTCTATTACTAAGTCCCGATACATCACGTATTAAATAAAGGACTACCGGTTCAGAATTATTCTCTCGAACCATATAAATACAATTCATACACAGTTGGAGGCAAACATAATTCCAAACCTAAGGGATACGCACATACCTACGCACCCATATGATCGTCAACACTACCGTTTTCACTGATGCCCGTACCTAGGTTCAATGTTCTGAGGCACCAATCTAAAACCCCCACAATGGGCTCATCAGGATGAGACTGTCCCCTTTCTAAGACCTCCCACTATAGCAAGCAGTGCAAGTATGTCATACGTAAGTCACATAATTGGTATTCATACCACATGTACATTTATCTCATTAAGATAAGTATACTCTCAACCTATAACAAACTATTCCATACGTAGTGTATAACCTTCGAGTTCCCAACGTACCATTTATTTAGCATAATACTTATTCTCACAACAACCCGAGTGTTCCCTATTACTCAATACGATTCCTAAGTGTTCTTTAAGTTAATTCAGTAGGTAACCCATTGTTTCCTACTAGTCTATGTCGTAGGTTCCCTAAGATACCCCTGACATCATCGTATTTCTCCCAAATTTAAATTCCATTATTTAACTAAGGACACTTATCTTCGGACCTATATTCATCTCACAGTATTAAGTCTCAACATCTAACATTTATCCACTGATGTTTAGTATAGCTCAAATTATAATGTAAAAATAAATTAGAAAGTTAATTCGGTTATTTCCCATAAGGTCTAAATAAAAAAGGGAAGAACTTTCAAAATCCGAGGAACCGAATCGATTTTCCCTTTTGGCCGAATTGATTCGCCCTTAGGCTGAATCGATTCGAAATTCCCGAGGTCTCATCTTCTTCCATACGCAGTTACGTTTTTCTCCAAATTTCTTAACCCAACTCTCATTGTTCCTCAACAATTCAAAAACCCAAATTCCCAACATTTAATATACACTTATGAGTGATTTTCAACGTAAAATTATCATTAAAACATCAAAGATTCAACTTATAGAACTGATTTATCCATGATTATCAACAAAACCCTAGTTTCATGTTCATCCATGTTCATATACCCCTAAATCCAAATTTATTTCATTTTTTTACTTCCTTATAACATGATTTCGATTTCTAAACATATAATATTTCAGACTACATGCAATACCTACCAAAGATCATGTTATTCATTCTCCAAATTAAGCCAAAACATGCGATACTCATGAATAAATCACCTACGTCTAACATGTATATTATGTCTTTTCTAAGTTAATAGAGATAAATACTTGTCCTTAACATTAGGTCTGACCCGTTGTAGATGATGGTATGGTTTCGATCCCCCTCTCCCGATCTACGTGATGGTGGTGACGGTATGGTAAAAGTGGTGGTTCTTGGACTTGGAACACCTTGGGCACCTCCCCTTCTCCCTTTTATTGACACTCTCTATTTTTGTGTTTGGTAACCCTAATTCCCTCACTGTAGCTGATGATATAAACCTCAGAAATTCATACGTCCTTTTTCTCCAAAAGTAAAAATGACCAAAATACCCTCTCTGGGTGTCGGTTTGGTCTAAAACTATCCCGGAACCCAAACTAATCCGCCGGGTAGACTTTTCGAACTATTTTACCCCTTCACGACACTTTGGCGCACTCAAAATAATCATTTGGATGAATTATTTCAAATTTACTTTCTATTTCATAATTTAAGTCTCGACACGACTAATATGCGCGTCCCGACTAAATTACTGTAATTGTCGTATTTCGCACTCACGACATTTATAATATCTTATTATTATTATTATTACTCATTCACTAAGTAATATACAACATAAATAAATATTAGCCCTTATCTCTCTAATCACTAATTATTTCAAACCGGATTAATTTCTCATTTTAATTTAATTAATCCCTATTAATTTCTCATTTTAATTTAATTAATCCTTATCTTAAAAATCATTAAAAATATGGGGTATTACATGGTAATACCCAATAGCTGTTGTTTTACAAGATATGAATCAAGAATGAATTTTAGTAACATATTAAAAAAATGATACAATAGCTCCATGCTAAACCGCCAACATTTTCAAAACATCTTAATCAACACTATTCAGTTTGTTTTCTTAAATCCTCGGCTTTCAATTCAGTTACATGTAAATTTTGTACATCAAAAGTACACTTAATATCTTCATATTAGTTGTAAAAGCCAATTAACTTTTTGTCTCTACCATTAATGCGAGGTAGAAAATGAATTGTGTCATCATAAATTATATTTACTGTCAATGGGAATGGTTTTGTATTCTTAAGATCTTCAAAGGTGCACCCAAAAGTTTTGTAGTTGAACATGCTTGATGATTTGATTCCTAAACAATAAGAAAATTTAAAAACATCATACAAACATTGTAATATCATTGAAAATGTGAGTGTACTTTTTTATTGTAAGAAGCATGTGCATCGTTAAACTTATATTCATTACACAATATAAATCAATCATATTCCTCAACAAATGTCGTTGGAGAGGACCATAATAATATATGAGTTATTAAACATAGATAGCATGTATATACACTCAACATGAAAATGTGTTTTTTTAAACCAAAGCAATAAATGTAGTAGCTAAACACATATTATATCTTCACATCAACCACAAGATAATATGATTCCATCACTCCATACATAATTGATGGTTTAATTCCTAAAAGTAATTATTTGTTAGATGCTTGTTATTTGCATGACACAATATAACCCAATCATATTCCTCAATTAATGATGCTGGAGAATATCATAATAATACAGGAGGTGGATGCATGTGTATTGTTAAACTTATCAACATTACACAAGATAACTCAATAATATTCCTCAACAAATGCCGCTGTGGCACAAACCACAATAATATAGGAGGTATTAAACATCGATAACACCCATATACACTCAAAATACAAAATGTGTTGTTTTTAAAACCAAGGCAACATATGTAAAAGCTAGATGCATCTTGTATCCTCGCATCAATAACAAGATAATATGATTTTATCACTCTATACACACTTGATGATTTGATTCCTAAGAGTAATGAATTGCAAGATGCTTCTGCATCGTTAAAACTTATCTACATTACACAATATAACTCAATCATATTCCTCAACAAATGTAGTTGGCGCAGACCACAATAATATATGAGGTAGTAGACATAGAGAGCATGTATATGCACTCAACATTCAAAGTTTTTTTTTTCTAAAACTAAGGCAACAAATGTAGAAGCTATACGAATATTGTATTTTTACATTAACAACAAACAAGATAATATGATATCATCACTCCATACATAATGTCTAATAATTTATACGTATGAGAGCATAAAATACATAAATAAATAAAAAGTTATATAAAACTTAAGAACACCAAAATTAGTACATGGAATACACAACAAAATATCCAAAACACAATGACAAATAGGTGATAGGTGATATATAAACATAAGGACAAAAAATATATAAAGTGTAGAAAATTTAGGGGTATAAGCTTAATAACAAAATTACTACATTCAATACACAATAAATTAGACAAAATACATCATGTGATAATTTGTATACATTTGTATTTTTCATTTGACTGAGAAGTCAGGTGAAAATGAGAAAACAATGTTAATTTATTTAGGGTGTACAAAACAATAAACATTGAAAAAGTAATAAACATGATTAAGATATATTTAATGTGACAACCCGCTATCCGAAATAAAGGGTGGCCAGCCCTATACCCCGATAAAATAGGAAATCATGGATAATATCATCCTCAGCATCACAACAATATACAAAGTATAAGGAATAACCACTCTATATTCCAGAAAACGGGTTATCAAAAACTTTGATTTGAAATAAAAAGAAAAACATTTTTCAACAACCCATAATAGAAATAGAGGGTGGAAACCCCCACAAGCGCATATAAGAAATCCCGGAAGATACAAAGGACCGAATAAAACTTCGGTCAATAACATCCATACAACATACATAGAGTACCAAGTGTTACATAATAAATTCATTATACATTTACCACTGTTTGGGCAACAATCCTGAATGAACTGAACATAACTAGAAACATAAACAGAGGCGTCTACTCAAAATCCCGTGAAACCCGCACAATGTCACGGCTCCTCAAAACATGTGGAAGGAAAGGTCAATACGGGCGACCGTGCGGCGGAACACCTGAACGGATAATATAGATATACATACACAACAAGAAAAGGAAAACCGGTCAGGGCCGGGTATATGTGATCAATAGATAAATGACAAGTATGATAATGATGCACAATGAAGCATGGATGATAGTCTAGCATGATAACGGCATACAAGGAACTGAAACTGGTAAAGGACTACGTAGAGTGAGATTCATAATAAAACAGAATTAAAAGTGCTTATGAGCCTTTATCAAATTTAATCATATATCAATTCAAATATTCATTTTCCATTCCTTATCAGGAATATAATTGTCATCATGTGCTCCATATGGCACTAATCTCAATAACATGCTCTTTGCGGCATAATTTTGCTCTTTATGGCATTAATGTTCCATCGAGTCCAACTCGATAATTTGAATAGTCATATTTATAAATATAATGCTTCTAAGACCGCTCGTTCGGGTTTCCCCACTGAGCGCGTCCCTAAATAACCATCATCTTCCAGGGCCTAACATAAGACAACCTGGGATCCTATCGAAAGCGTCGGGAAGCGGCCATGAGCCTGCGTGGTAGCCAAGACCACACCCAGAATCTCCCTACCCCCGCAGAACATATAAATAACCATAAACGCTCCCATGGCCTATGACTATATCCACCCTGCAATCATTAGCCAGGCGGCTTCACCTAACGAGCGGACTTCCCTTAAGATGGCATTTAGAGAGGTGTGTATCATCCATTTTTATTAATTTCCATTACATGATTAGTAAATTATCATTTACCTTAACAATTTTTCCATTTTAAATAAATGTATAAGTTAAATCGGGACTACACATGATGCGTACCGACATAACATCCTCGATAAGGAATTCAGACTCCAAAGTTATCCCCAAGGCCTCTTTTAGGCTTTAATATAAATCATCAAGTCAAAATGTAACTCAAGTTGAATTCTAAAGTCTCCAAAATTGACCTTAATACCTTCTAGACCCTTATAAAACTACAAGACAAAGAAATGCCTAAGCATCACTTTAAATTCTCCCTTGAACGAATCCTAGATGAACCCTTTCGAGTCTAGGATGTCGACCCAACTCAACTAAAACTCTAAACCCTATGTTTACTTCATTTAAGAAGGTCCCTAATAAAAAAAAATCCTAAAGAAAAGGGGTTAAAAATGAAAAAAGAAAAAGTTGGAAAATGCAGGGCTACCGAATCGATTGGCCCCCATAGCCGAATCGATTCGGCCAGAAAATTTGATATTCTGCTTAATGGCCGAATCGATTCGCTCAGAGGGCCGAATCGATTCGGACTGAAAATCTGGGTTTCTGCATAATTGCCGAATCGATTTGGATAAATTCCGAATCGATTCGGTCCACAAGACCTGGGCACTGGAACTAACCGAATCGATTCGCCCAGGGGGCCGAATCGATTCGGGCCTGCGATTTTGCCAAGAAATGGCTATGGAGTCTTGGACTCCATTTTCTACACAAACCTAAATTTCTCCAAACCAAACTCATATACCAACATTATAAGAACATCAAAGATGCTATTGATCATCTTAAAACCTCAAGAATCATTTTGGGAGTAAATCAAAACCCAAAACACATAATAAAACCCTAAGTTTACTAAACTACAATCACACACCATTATCACAACAAATCATTTATCTTAAGACACAAATAGCAAGTAGAAACTTGCCTTGATTCAGCAAATATGCAGATTTCTTTGGTGTAGTAGCAATCTCTCTCAATCTCCAAGCTTTCTCTCTACTTTCTCTTTTCTCTCTTAGGTTTAGGAAGGGATTTTGGGGAAATAGAAGACTTAGTAGGCATAAATAGTGACTTAAGGTAAATGCTCCACTTAATAAATCAAAAGTGCGATAAAATAATACGCGATAGCATAATTAAAGCGCAATCAGTCAAAAATGCCCAAAACTACAAAATACAATATGGTACATTATTTGACTATTCCGCACGTTCCGGAATCAACTGCAACCTCCAAATTATCATTTGGACATTTTAAAATTCAATTTTAGGTTCCGGTCTCATAATTAAGCTAAATATCATTTTATATTCAGATGATATTAATAAGCATGACATAGAATTATTTTCCCATAATTATGATATGTATGCAACCTCATAATAAATATCAACTTTTCTACATTGAATTAACATTCAAATTATAACCCAACACTGGTCTCTAATTACTATGCTAAGTAATTACTATAAAATACGGTCTCACAAGCGAGGGTTATTACATACTCCCCCCCTTATGAGGGAATTTTGCCCCCAAAATTCAGGCGTACCTCATGAGAAAAGATGTGGATATTTCTCCCGCATCTCATCTTCGCGTTCCCAAGTCGATTCTCTTGCATGATGATGACTCCAATGGAGTCTCACTAGAGGCACCACCCGAGATCTCAACTTTCGCTCCCCAAACTCAAGGATAGCAACCGGTTGTTCTTCATAAGAAACATCGGGCTGCAACTCAATATCTTCGAGAGGGATGTGCCAAAGGGCACCTTCACACCTTCTGTACTTTTTCAAAGAGGAGACATGAAATACATCATGGATTTGTTGTAAAGGTTCCGGCAAGGCAAGTTGGTATGCTACGGGACCAACCTTTGCAATCACCGGGAAAGGTCCAACAAAGCGTGGTGCAAGCTTTCCTTTCTTCCCAAAATGCTTAATACCCTTCATCGAGGACACTCGCACCAACACTTGGTCTCCCACCTCCAACTCCATATGTCTCCTACCCGCATCGGCGTAAATCTTTTGGCGATCTTGGGCTATCCGTATGCGATTTCGAATAAGCTCAATCTTTGAAGAAGTATCTTGGATCATCTCAGGTCCAAGAAACTTATTATCACCCACTTCCAGCCAACAAGCGGGCGACCTACAAGGCCTGCCATACAGAGCTTCATAAGGTGCCATTCCAATGGTAAATTGGTATGAGTTGTTGTAAGCAAACTCAACCAACGGAAGATATTGTTCCCAACTGCCTTTAAAGTCAAGTATGCACATACGAAGCATATCCTCCAATATCTGGTTTACCCTTTCGGTCTGACCGTCTGTTTGAGGATGATAGGAAGAGCTTAACTTCAATTCAGTCCCCATAGCTCCCTGGAAACTCTGCCAAAAGAGGGACACAAATATTTTATCTCTGTCGGAGATAATATTCAAAGGTACCCCGTGGAGTCTGACGATCTCCTCAATGAACAACAGGGCATAACGAGCGGTATCATAATCGGTGCGCACAGGTAAGAAGTGTGCCGACTTAGTCAAACGGTCGACAATCACCCAAATTGAGTCATGACCCTTTTGCGATCTAGGCAAGCCCGTAACAAAGTCTATCGAAATGCTCTCCCATTTCCATACGGGAATCTCGAGCGGTTGTAACAAACCTGTCGGTCGCTGGTGATCAATCTTAACCGACTGGAAAGTAGTGCATTGAGACACAAACTCTGAGATATCCCTCTTCATACCTGCCCACCAATACATACGACGCATATCTTGGTACATCTTGTCCCCGCCTGGATGCACCGTGAACTTCGACCCGTGGGATTCTGCCATCACTGCACGCCTCAAATCCCCATCATCGGGAACCACAAGTCTTCAATGGAAGCGTAGTCCACCCTCAGAGCCTATTGAGTACGACTCCGCTCCCTCAGACAACAACTGGCGTATGTGGTCTTGACAAACCTTATCTCTCTTCTGAGCTTCCACAATCTTTGCTATAATCGTGGGAGTAACCGTCATCACTGAAAGGAATGCTCTCGCTCCGGCATCCTCCATGCTGAGTTCTTTCCACTTAGCCTTCCACACCTTAGCTAAGTCTCCATCAGGCTTTCTACTCAAGGCATCTGCTACCACATTCGCCTTCCCGGGGTGGTAATGAATGTCAAATTGGTAGTCTTTCACAAACTCCAACCAACGGCGCTGGAGCATGTTCAAATCCTTTTGGGAGAATAAGTACTGCAATGATTTGTGGTCGGTGAAAAGACTAAACTTTTCCCCCAAGAGGTAATGGCTCCATATCTTCAAGGCAAATACAACGGCGGCGAATTCCAAGTCATGAACTGGATAGTTCCTCTCGTGAGGCTTCAATTTACGAGAAGCGTATGCAATGGGTTGCCTCTCTTGTTGAAGAACACCTCCCAGCCCCAGAAGAGATGCATCGGTAAAGACGAGATATTCTAATCCCGGCTTTGGCAATGCCAGGACTGGAGCTGAAGTCAGTCTATCCTTGAGCTCATCGAAAGCTGCTTGACATGAACTGTCCCAAACAAATCTTACTCCTTTCCGGGTCAAATTTGTCAATGGGCTAGCAACCTTAGAAAAGCCCTTAATGAATCGACGGTAATAGCCCGCCAAGCCCAGAAAACTACGAACTTCAGTGGGCATCGTGGGCTGACCCCATTCCTTCACTACGACCACCTTACTCGGATCCACAGACACGCCTTGGGATGACACCACATGCCCCAAAAATTGAAATTCCTTCAGCCAGAAGCCACACTTCTCAAACTTTTCATACAATTGATGATCTCTCAATCTCTGCAGGACCAACCGCAAGTGAGCAGCGTGATCCGACTCCGTCTGAGAATAGACTAGGATGTCATCAATAACCACAATGACAAACTGGTCAAGGAAATCCCGAAACACCCTATTCATAAGGTCCATAAACACTGCAGGGGCATTGGTTAGCCCGAAGGGCATAACCAAGAACTCATAAGATCCGTAACGGGTCAGAAAAGCCGTCTTGGACACATCTTGTTCTCGTATCCTCAATTGGTGATACCCAGTACGCAAGTCGATCTTGGAGAAGTAGGAAGCTCCCCTCAGTTGATCAAACAAGTCGTCGATGCGAGGTAAAGGGTATTTATTCCGGATGGTGACTTTATTCAACTCTCTATAGTCCACGCATAACCGGAGAGAACCGTCTCTCTTCTTCACAAACAATACCGGAGCGCCCCACGGCGAGGTACTACGCCTAATAAAGCCCTGCTCCAGTAGCTTCTGAATCTAATCTCTCAGCTCCCTCATCTCCACAGGAGCCATTCGATAAGGAGCCTTGGCGATCGGTCGAGTTCCCGGCATTAAATCAATCACAAACTCTATTTCTCGACTTGGAGGTAATCCCGGTATCTCTCGGAAAATATCTTCAAAGTCCCGGACGATTGGAAGAGAATCTAGGGGAACCACGACATCTCCAGATGCGTCTTTCGCAATACAATATAAATAGGCACTCGTGCTCCCTTCCACACAAGGCATGACTACTAGGAACATCTCTTGTCCCGGAACCGCAAAAACTATACTCTTCCCGTAGTAATTCACTATAGCACGGTACTTCACTAGCCAATCCATACCCAAAATTACATCGTACCCGACCATATCAAGGACGAGCAAATCGGCATCAAAACACAAGTCACCAAGATTAATTCCTACGTTTTTACATACGAAGAAAATCAATGAGCCATCGCCCATAGAGGATTCGACGCTAGTGAAAGTACTTTCAGCAGATTTTATCAAACCTATAGTCTGAGCAAAACTTCTAGAAATAAAGGAGTGTGTAGCACCCGTATCAAATAGAATTCGACCCATGTGCCCCTGAATGAGAAACTTACCCTCGATCGCCGGTGGTGCCGGAGGAGCTGGAGGAAGAAAAGCCTCCTGAAGATGGTAAACCCTTCCGTACTGCAATTTCCCCTGTTGAGGAGGAGCAACCGGATTTGGCGCTTGGGGCGGAAACTGTACATACGGCTGCTGTGGGGCCCGAGGAAGATGCCCTCCAACCAACTGAGGACACGCCCTTTTATAGTGGCCCAGCTCCCCACACTGAAAACATTTGATTGCCGTAATATCCTGATTCCTACCTTGGTTATTTCGGAATGGTCCCGCACCTCGTCCCTGTTGGCCCCTACCACCATTTCCACCTCGACCTCCCTGTGGTTGCTGACCGCCTTGACCTTGCCTGTTATTATTACCGCCAGCATTAAACCCACCGAAACGTTGACGCTTGGACGAATCCCCCTGCTGAGGATCCCTCTCAACCTGCTTGTTCCCCAAGGATTGGGAAGAAGAATATGTTCCCCCTCCACTCCCAACTCCTCCTTGCCTCACTGGTTGCCCCACAGTAACTACCTTCTTCTTGTTTAGCAGAAACAATCGGTGCTCCTAACAGTGAAGCAAAGCTGCATTCATCACATCACCAAAAGTCACCAAAGATGGATTTCCCAGCAAATGTTGTTTTATTTGCCAGTTCAAACCTCCCACAAACTTGGAGATCCTCTTTGATTCTGGATTTACCTCGTCCGGTATAAAACTAGCTAACCGGGTAAACTCTTCCTCATACTCAGCAACTGACCTCTCTCCTTGAACAAAATCCTGCAGCTTCCTCTGCATTTCCCTCTGAACTGCGGGAGGGAAATACTTCCCATCAAACAAAGCCCAAAAATTTGTAATGGACATAGTATCCCTTTGCTCGGGTGTCGTCATTGACTCCCACCAATGTAAGGCCGGTCCTACCAGCTTGAAAGTAACGAGAATCTGCTTCTTCTCCTCACTACATTCTACCATCCTAAGATGGCGCTGCATATCTCTCTTCCACTGGTTCGCCTTGATAACATCTGAACCTCCCTCAAACTCCGAGGGATGTACCTTAAGGAAAGATTCCCTCACCCGTTCCAATTGAGAAGGTATCATGGGAACTTCTGCTTCTTGTCCCCTAACTTGGGCTTGTGGCATTTGTTGGGCCACTGCAGTCATCACGGCGTTGACTGCTTGGGCCACAATGTTTGCCACTTCAGCGGCACTGATACTCCCCTGCTGCGGTGGAGGACCAAACTCATCCTCAACGACCCTATTACGTCTAGTGGGACGTCCTCTCTTTGGCGGCATCTGAGATAAAGACGAGAGAGAGTTAAAACAGAATGTAACACAATCTATTTAACAGAAGATCGCATACATAAGTAGCAAAACAATCCTAACATTAAGTTCTATATCAAAGAACGCTACGGTAGAACGTGACAAGTCCGCATAGATCCTAAAG
The DNA here is from genome assembly GCA_949130495.1 of Sambucus nigra. Classification (NCBI taxonomy): domain Eukaryota; kingdom Viridiplantae; phylum Streptophyta; class Magnoliopsida; order Dipsacales; family Adoxaceae; genus Sambucus; species Sambucus nigra. Next base: position 319,389,915 of record OX422223.1, read on the forward strand.
ACTCTAGAACCTGATGCTATGATACCATCTGTGACAACCCGCTATCCGAAATAAAGGGTGGCCAGCCCTATACCCCGATAAAATAGGAAATCATGGATAATATCATCCTCAGCATCACAACAATATACAAAGTATAAGGAATAACCACTCTATATTCCAGAAAATGGGTTATCAAAAACTTTGATTTGAAATAAAAAGAAAAACATTTTTCAACAACCCATAATAGAAATAGAGGGTGGAAACCGCCACAAGCGTATATAAGAAATCCCGAAAGATACAAAGGACCGAATAAAACTTCGGTCAATAACATCCATACAACATACATAGAGTACCAAATGTTAGATAATAAATTCATTATACATTTACCACTGTTTGGGCAACAATCTCGAATGAACTGAACATAACTAGAAACATAAACAGAAGCGTCTACTCAAAATCCCGTGAAACCCGCACAATGTCACGGCTCCTCAAAACATGTGGAAGGAAAGGTCATTACGGGCGATCGTGCGGCGGAACACCTGAACGGATAATATAGATATACATACACAACAAGAAAAGGAAAACCGGTCAGGGCCGGGTATATGTGATCAATAGATAAATGACAAGTATGATAATGATGCACAATGAAGCATGGATGATAGTCTAGCATGATAACGGCATATAAGGAACTAAAACTGGTAAAGGACTACGAAGAGTGAGATTCATAATAAAACAGAATTAAAAGTGCTTATGAGCCTTTATCAACTTTAATCATATATCAATTCAAATATTCATTTTCCATTCCTTATCAGGAATATAATTGTCATCATGTGCTCCATATGGCACTAATCTCAATAACATGCTCTTTGCGGCATAATTTTGCTCTTTATGGCATTAATGTTCCATCGAGTCCAACTCGATAATTTGAATAGTCATATTTATAAATATAACGCTTCTAAGACCGCTCGTCCGGGTTTCCCCACTGAGCGCGTCCCTAAATAACCATCATCTTCCAGGGCCTAACATAAGACAACCTGGGATCCTATCGAAAGCGTCGGGAAGCGGCCATGAGCCTGCGTGGTAGCCAAGACCACACCCGGAATCTCCCTACCCCCGCAGAACATATAAATAACCATAAACGCTCCCATGGCCTAGGACTATATCCACCCTGCAATCATTAGCCAGGGGGCTTCACCTAACGAGCGGACTTCCCTTAAGATGGCATTTAGAGAGGTGTGTATCATCCATTTTTATTAATTTCCATTACATGATTAGTAAATTATCATTTACCTTAACAATTTTCCCATTTTAAATAAATGTATAAGTTAAATCGGGACTACACATGATGCGTACCGACATAACATCCTCGATAAGGAATTCAGACTCCAAAGTTATCCCCAAGGCCTCTTTTAGGCTTTAATATAAATCATCAAGTCAAAATGTAACTCAAGTTGAATTCTAAAGTCTCCAAAATTGACCTTAATACCTTCTAGACCCTTATAAAACTACAAGACAAAGAAATGCCTAAGCATCACTTTAAATTCTCCCTTGAACGAATCCTAGATGAACCCTTTCGAGTCTAGGATGTCGACCCAACTCAACTAAAACTCTAAACCCTATGTTTACTTCATTTAAGAAGGTCCCTAATCAAAAAAAATCCTAAAGAAAAGGGGTTAAAAATGAAAAAAGAAAAAATTGGAAAATGCAGGGCTACCGAATCGATTCGCCCCCATGGCCGAATCGATTCGCCCAGAAAATTTGACATTCTGCTTAATGGCCGAATCGATTCGCTCAGAGGGCCGAATCGATTCGGACTGAAAATCTGGGTTTCTGTATAACTGCCGAATCGATTCGGATAAATTCCGAATCGATTCGGTCCACAAGACCTGGGCACTGGAACTAACCGAATCGATTCGCCCCGGGGGCCGAATCGATTCGGGCCTGCGATTTTGCCAAGAAATGGCTATGGAGTCTTGGACTCCATTTTCTACACAAACCTAAATTTCTCCAAGCCAAACTCATATACCAACATTATAAGAACATCAAAGATGCTATTGATCATCTTAAAACCTCAAGAATCATTTTGGGAGTAAATCAAAACCCAAAACACATAATAAAACCCTAAGTTTGCTAAACTACAATCACACACCATTATCACAACAAATCATTTATCTCAAGACACAAATAGCAAGTAGAAACTTTCCTTGATTCAGCAAATATGCAGATTTCTTTGGTGTAGTAGCAATCTCTCTCAATCTCCAAGCTTTCTCTCTACTTTCTCTTTTCTCTCTTAGGTTTAGGAAGGGATTTTGGGGAAATAGAAGACTTAGTAGGCATAAATAGTGACTTAAGGTAAATGCTCCACTTAATAAATCAAAAGTGCGATAAAATAATACGCGATAGCATAATTAAAGCGCAATCAGTCAAAAATGCCCAAAACTACAAAATACAATATGGTACATTATTTGACTATTCCGCACGTTCCGGAATCAACTGCAACCTCCAAATTATCATTTGGACATTTTAAAATTCAATTTTAGGTTCCGGTCTCATAATTAAGCTAAATATCATTTTATATTCAGATGATATTAATAAGCATGACATAGCAATATTTTCCCATAATTATGATATGTATGCAACCTCATAATAAATATCAACTTTTCTACATTGAATTAACATTCAAATTATAACCCAACACTGGTCTCTAATTACTATGCTAAGTAATTACTATAAAATACGGTCTCACAAGCGAGGGTTATTACATACTCCCCCCCTTATGAGGGAATTTTGCCCCCAAAATTCAGGCGTACCTCATGAGAAAAGATGTGGATATTTCTCCCGAATCTCATCTTCGTGTTCCCAAGTCGATTCGCTTGCATGATGATGACTCCAATGGACTCTCACTAGAGGCACCACCCGAGATCTCAACTTTCGTTCCCCAAACTCAAGGATAGCAACCGGTTGTTCTTCATAAAAAACATCGGGCTGCAACTCAATATCTTCGAGAGGGATGTGCCAAAGGGCACCTTCACACCTTCTGTACTTTTTCAAAGAGGAGACATGAAATACATCATGGATTTGTTGTAAAGGTTCCGGCAAGGCAAGTTGGTATGCTACGGGACCAACCTTTGCAATCACCGGGAAAGGTCCAACAAAGCGTGGTGCAAGCTTTTCTTTCTTCCCAAAACGCTTAATGCCCTTCATCGGGGACACTCGCACCAACACTTGGTCTCCCACCTCCAACTCCATATGTCTCCTACACGCATCGGCGTAACTCTTTTGGCAATCTTGGGCTATCCGTATGCGATTTCGAATAAGCTCAATCTTTGAAGAAGTATCTTGGATCATCTCAGGTCCAAGAAACTTATTATCACCCACTTCCAACCAACAAGCGGGCGACCTACAAGGCCTGCCATACAGAGCTTCATAAGGAGCCATTCCAATGGTAAATTGGTATGAGTTGTTGTAAGCAAACTCAACCAACGGAAGATATTGTTCCCAACTGCCTTTAAAGTCAAGTATGCACATACGAAGCATATCCTCCAATATCTGGTTTACCCTTTCGATCTGACCGTCTGTTTGAGGATGATAGGAAGAGCTTAACTTCAATTCAGTCCCCATAGCTCCCTGGAAACTCTGCCAAAAGTGGGACCCAAATATTTTATCTCTGTCGGAGATAATATTCAAAGGTACCCCGTGGAGTCTGACGATCTCCTCAATGAACAACAGGGCATAACGAGCGGTATCATAATCGGTGCGCACAGGTAAGAAGTGTGCCGACTTAGTCAAACGGTCGACAATCACCCAAATTGAGTCATGACCCTTTTGCGATCTAGGCAAGCCCGTAACAAAGTCCATCGAAATGCTCTCCCATTTCCATACGGGAATCTCGAGCGGTTGTAATAAACCTTTCGGTCGCTGGTGATCAATCTTAACCAACTGGCAAGTAGTGCATTGAGACACTAACTCTGAGATATCCCTCTTCATACCTGCCCACCAATACAAATGACGCATATCTTGGTACATCTTGTCCCCGCCTGGATGCACCGTGAACTTCGACCCGTGGGATTCTGCCATCACTGCACGCCTCAAATCCCCATCATCGGGAACCACAAGTCTTCCATGGAAGCGTAGTCCACCCTCAGAGCCTATTGAGTACGACTCCGCTCCCTCAGACAACAACTGGCGTATGTGGTCTTGACAAACCTTATCTCTCTTCTGAGCTTCCACAATCTTTGCTATAATCGTGGGAGTAACCGTCATCACTGAAAGGAATGCTCTCGCTCCGGCATCCTCCAGGCTGAGTTCTTTCCACTTAGCCTTCCACACCTTAGCTAAGTCTCCATCAGGCTTTCTACTCAAGGCATCTGCTACCACATTCGCCTTCTCGGGGTGGTAATGAATGTCAAATTGGTAGTCTTTCACAAACTCCAATCAACGGCGCTGGCGCATGTTCAAATCCTTTTGGGAGAATAAGTACTGCAGCAATTTGTGGTCGGTGGAAAGACTAAACTTTTTCCCCAAGAGGTAATGCCTCCATATCTTCAAGGCAAATACAATGGCGGCGAATTCCAAGTCATGAACTGGATAGTTCCTCTCGTGAGGCTTCAATTTACGAGAAGCGTATGCAATGGGTTGCCTCTCTTGTTGAAGAACACCTCCTAGCCCCAGAAGAGATGCATCGGTAAAGACGAGATATTCTAATCCCGGCTTTGGCAATGCCAGGACTGGAGCTGAAGTCAGTCTATCCTTGAGCTCATCGAAAGCTGCTTGACATGAACTGTCCCAAACAAATCATACTCCTTTCCGGGTCAAATTTGTCAATGGGCTAGCAACCTTAGAAAAGCCCTTAATGAATCGACGGTAATAGCCCGCCAAGCCCAGAAAACTATGAACTTCAGTGGGCGTCGTGGGCTGACCCCACTCCTTCACTGCGACCACCTTACTCGGATCCACAGACACGCCTTGGGATGACACCACATGCCCCAAAAATTGAACTTCCTTTAGCCAGAAGCCACACTTCTCAAACTTTGCATACAATTGATGATCTCTCAATCTCTGCAGGACCAACTGCAAGTGAGCAGCGTGATCCGACTCCGTCTGAGAATAGACTAGGATGTCATCAATAAACACAATGACAAACTGGTCAAGGAAATCCTGAAACACCCTATTCATAAGGTCCATAAACACTGCAGGGGCATTGGTTAGCCCGAAGGGCATAACCAAGAACTCATAAGATCCGTAACGGGTCAGAAAAGTCGTCTTGGACACATCTTGCTCTCGTATCCTCAATTGGTGATACCCAGTACGCAAGTCGATCTTGGAGAAGTAGGAAGCTCCCCTCAGTTGATCAAACAAGTCGTCGATGCGAGGTAAAGGGTATTTATTCCGGATGGTGACTTTATTCAACTCTCTATAGTCCACGCATAACTGGAGAGAACCGTCTCTCTTCTTCACAAACAATACCGGAGCGCCCCATGGCGAGGTACTACGCCTAATAAAGCCCTGCTCCAATAGCTTCTGAATCTAATCTCTCAGCTCCCTCATCTCCACAGGAGCCATTCGATAAGGAGCCTTGCCGATTGGTCGAGTTCCCGGCATTAAATCAATCACAAACTCTATTTCCTAACTTGGAGGTAATCCCGGTATCTCTCAAAAAATATCTTCAAAGTCCCGGATGATTGGAAGAGAATCTAGGGGAACCACGACATCTCCAGATGCGTCTTCCGCAATACAATATAAATAGGCACTCGTGCTCCCTTCCACACAAGGCATGACTACTAGGAACATCTCTTGTCCCGGAACCGCAAAAACTATACTCTTCCCGTAGCAATTCACTATAGCACGGTACTTCACTAGCCAATCCATACCCAAAATTACATCATACCCGACCATATCAAGGACGAGCAAATCGGCATCAAAACACAAGTCACCAAGATTAATTCCTACGTTTTTACATACGAAGAAAATCAATGAGCCATCGCCCATAGAGGATTCGATGCTAGTGAAAGTACTTTCAGCAGATTTTATCAAACTTGTAGTCTGAGCAAAACTTCTAGAAATAAAGGAGTGTGTAGCACCCGTATCAAATAGAATTCGACCCATGTGCCCCTAAATGAGAAACTTACCCTCGATCGCCGGTGGTGCCGGAGGAGCTGGAGGAAGCAAAGCCTCCTGAAGATGGTAAACCCTTCCGTACTGCAATTGCCCCTGTTGAGGAGGAGCAACCGGATTTGGCGCTTGGGGCGGAAACTGTACATACGGCTGCTGTGGGGACCGAGGAAGAGGCCCTCCAACCAACTGAGGACACGCCCTTTTATAGTGGCCCAGCTCCCCACACTGAAAACATTTGATTGATGTAATATCCTGAATCCTACCTTGGTTATTTCAGAATGGTCCCGCACCTCGGCCCTGTTGGCCCCTACCACCATTTCCACCTCGACCTCCCTGTGGTTGCTGACCGCCTTGACCTTGCCTGTTATTATTACCGCCAGCATTAAACCCACCGAAACGTTGACACTTGGACGAATCCCCCTGCTGAGGATCCCTCTCAACCTGCTTGTTCCCCGAGGATTGGGAAGAAGAAGATGTTCCCCCTCCACTCCCAACTCCTCCTTGCCTCACTGGTTGCCCCACAGTAACTACCTTCTTCTTGTTTAGCAGAAACAATCGGTGCTCCTGACAGTGAAGCAAAGCGGCATTCATCACATCACCAAAAGTCACCAAAGATGGATTTCCCAGCAAATGTTGTTTTATTCGCCAGTTCAAACCTCCCACAAACTTGGAGATCCTCTTCGATTCTGGAGTTACCTCGTCCGGTATAAAACTAGCTAACCGGGTAAACTCTTCCTTATACTCAGCAACTGACTTCTCTCCTTGAACCAAATCCTGCAGCTTCCTCTGCATTTCCCTCGGAACTGCGGGAGGGAAATACTTCCCATCAAACAAAGCCCAAAAATTTGTAATGGACATAGTATCCCTTTGCTCGGGTGTCGTCATTGACTCCCACCAATGTAAGGCCGGTCCTACCAGCTTGAAAGTAACGAGAATCTGCTTCTTCTCCTCACTACATTCTACCATCCTAAGATGGCGCTGCATATCTCTCTTCCACTGGTTCGCCTTGATAACATCTGAACCACCCTCAAACTCCGGGGGATGTCCCTTAAGGAAAGATTCCCTCACCCGTTGACATTGAGAAGGTCCCATGGGAACTTGTGCTTCTTGTCCCCTAACTTGGGCTTGTGGCATTTGTTGGGCCACTGCAGTCATCGCGGCGTTGACGGCTTGGGCCACAATGTTTGCCACTTTAGCGGCACTGATACTCCCCTGCTGCGGTGGAGGACCAAACTCATCCTCAACGACCCTATTACGTCTAGCGGGACGTCCTCTCTTCGGCGGCATCTGAGATAAAGACGAGAGAGAGTTAAAACATAATGTAAGACAATCTATTTAACATAAGATCGCATACATAAGTAGCAAAACAATCCTAACATTAAGTTCTATATCAAAGAACGCTACGGTAGAACGTGACAAGTCTGCATAGATCCTAAAGACCCTAGAACCTGATGCTCTGATACCATCTGTGACAACCCGCTATGCGAAATAAAGGGTGGCCAACCCTATACCCCGATAAAATAGGAAATCATGGATAATATCATCCTCAGCATCACAACAATATACAAAGTATAAGGAATAACCACTCTATATTCCAGAAAATGGGTTATCAAAAACTTTGATTTGAAATAAAAAGAAAAACATTTTTCAACAACCCATAATAGAAATAGAGGGTGGAAACCCCCACAAGCGCATATAAGAAATCCCGAAAGATACAAAGGACCGAATAAAACTTCGGTCAATAACATCCATACAACATACATAGAGTACCAAGTGTTACATAATAAATTCATTATACATTTACCACTGTTTGGGCAACAATCCCGAATGAACTGAACATAACTAGAAACATAAACAGAGGCGTCTACTCAAAATCCCGTTAAACCCGCACAATGTCACGGCTCCTCAAAACATGTGGAAGGAAAGGTCATTACGGGCGACCGTGCGGCGGAACACCTGAACGGATAATATAGATATACATACACAACAAGAAAAGGAAAACCGGTCAGGGCCGGGTATATGTGATCAATAGATAAATGACAAGTATGATAATGATGCACAATGAAGCATGGATGATAGTCTAGCATGATAACGGCATATAAGGAACTGAAACTGGTAAAGGACTACGTAGAGTGAGATTCATAATAAAACAGAATTAAAAGTGCTTATGAGCCTTTATCAACTTTAATCATATATCAATTCAAATATTCATTTTCCATTCCTTATCAGGAATATAATTGTCATCATGTGCTCCATATGGCACTAATCTCAATAACATGCTCTTTGCGGCATAATTTTGCTCTTTATGGCATTAATGTTCCATCGAGTCCAACTCGATAATTTGAATAGTCATATTTATAAATATAACGCTTCTAAGACCGCTCGTCCGGGTTTCCCCACTGAGCACGTCCCTAAATAACCATCATCTTCCAGGGCCTAACATAAGACAACCTGGGATCCTATCGAAAGCGTCGGGAAGCGGCCATGAGCCTGCGTGGTAGCCAAGACCACACCCGGAATCTCCCTACCCCCGCAGAACATATAAATAACCATAAATGCTCCCATGGCCTAGGACTATATCCACCCTGCATTCATTAGCGAGGGGGCTTCACCTAACGAGCGGACTTCCCTTAAGATGGCATTTAGAGAGGTGTGTATCATCCATTTTTTTAATTTCCATTACATGATTAGTAAATTATCATTTACCTTAACAATTTTCCCATTTTAAATAAATGTATAAGTTAAATCGGGACTACACATGATGCGTACCGGCATAACATCCTCGATAAGGAATTCAGACTCCAAAGTTATCCCCAAGGCCTCTTTTAGGCTTTAATATAAATCATCAAGTCAAAATGTAACTCAAGTTGAATTCTAAAGTCTCCAAAATTGACCTTAATACCTTCTAGACCCTTATAAAACTACAAGACAAAGAAATGCCTAAGCATCACTTTAAATTCTCCCTTGAACGAATCCTAGATGAACCCTTTCGAGTCTAGGATGTCGACCCAACTCAACTAAAACTATAAACCCTATGTTTACTTCATTTAAGAAGGTCCCTAATAAAAAAAAATCCTAAAGAAAAGGGGTTAAAAATGAAAAAAGAAAAAGTTGGAAAATGCAGGGCTACCGAATCGATTCGCCCCCATGGCCGAATCGATTCGGCCAGAAAATTTGACATTCTGCTTAATGGCCGAATCGATTCGCTCAGAGGGCCGAATCGATTCGGACTGAAAATCTGGGTTTCTGCATAATTGCCGAATCGATTTGGATAAATTCCGAATCGATTCGGTCCACAAGACCTGGGCACTGGAACTAACCGAATCGATTCGCCCCGGGGGCCGAATCGATTCGGGCCTGCGATTTTGCCAAGAAATGGCTATGGAGTCTTGGACTCCATTTTCTACACAAACCTAAATTTCTCCAAACCAAACTCATATACCAACATTATAAGAACATCAAAGATGCTATTGATCATCTTAAAACCTCAAGAATCATTTTGGGAGTAAATCAAAACCCAAAACACATAATAAAACCCTAAGTTTGCTAAACTACAATCACACACCATTATCACAACAAATCATTTATCTCAAGACACAAATAGCAAGTAGAAACTTGCCTTGATTCAGCAAATATGCAGATTTCTTTGGTGTAGTAGCAATCTCTCTCAATCTCCAAGCTTTCTCTCTACTTTCTCTTTTCTCTCTTAGGTTTAGGAAGGGATTTTGGGGAAATAGAAGACTTAGTAGGCATAAATAGTGACTTAAGGTAAATGCTCCACTTAATAAATCAAAAGTGCGATAAAATAATACGCGATAGCATAATTAAAGCGCAATCAGTCAAAAATGCCCAAAACTACAAAATACAATATGGTACATTATTTGACTATTCCGCACGTTCCGGAATCAACTGTAACCTCCAAATTATCATTTGGACATTTTAAAATTCAATTTTAGGTTCCGGTCTCATAATTAAGCCAAATATCATTTTATATTCAGATGATATTAATAAGCTTGACATAGCAATATTTTCCCATAATTATGATATGTATGCAACCTCATAATAAATATCAACTTTTCTACATTGAATTAACATTCAAATTATAACCCAACACTGGTCTCTAATTACTATGCTAAGTAATTACTATAAAATACGGTCTCACAAGCGAGGGTTATTACATTTAAATGGATTAACACCTGATAAAGTTGTTTGGAATTGTAATTAAGAACATGAATCTTTTGTTTGATCTTTGATGACTAGGATTTTCTCTATTTCTAAAGGAGACGGTTTTGAAGGATTTTGTTCGTAGTTGATTTTGAAATTGCATTTTTTTGTGGTTTGGGAGTTTTTATATGTTAGATATAATCATTTAAAATTTGTTGGGCCTATATTTAAAGTCGAAAATTGTTAGTCCAAGGACTAAATAGTAAAAGGCCCAAAAATAAAAATATCGGAGTGACTACAAACAAATCTTAAAAAAGGGGACTAAATAACTAAGTTAAATTTTTGTGGCCATCCCATGAGGGTTCCGAGGAGGGATTACCCAACTTTTCCTTCGACGTGAGCATGGGATTGCTCCCTTTCTCAGGGCGCTCGACCGTCGTCGATGTGGGTTAAAATGTATTGATAGAGTCGCCAATCTATTTTGCACAAAACATGAAAAAGAAATGTTGCCACCTTGAGAGAGAGACATTAAGGAATATACTGATGATAACGAAACCAAATAGTTCAAGGGTCCTAGGACTAAGTTACGAAATAAGAAAGTGTTTGTCACCCATCCCGACCTTTCGGTCTATCATGGGCATGTGTTAATCATTTTTTTGTCAAATTTTGTGAAGTGTGCTGATGTGCATAATATAAATGGAGAATAGAATCGCTCAACTCGATCATGGAAAAGGACAAAGTGATTTCATCCTTAGAAGTGTTTCCAAAATAATAATTCAAAGTATAATGTGAGGACTTGTTTATTTACAAGTCGTTATAGAAGAACAAATGCATATATCAGACAAGACACAAACATACAAGCGTATAAAGTACATTAAGAATATATATAACATAAATAAAGCAACAAATATGTATAAAGGAGGACTCAAGTCTAGGTATTTATCCAAGTTGCCTACGTAATCCAAGGGGCATCAAAGTCCACATAGTTCGAAGATAATGTAGGGTGGAGTTTAACCCACAAATCCAAAAGGGGGGAATTTATATTATATGTGTGTGCGGAGATAAACGTGCATCCAATGTGAGGATGTGTAGAGAGAATCCCTTGGAATTTATAGGTGAACCCTCTTTTTCTTATTTTTTTGTTTTTTTATAAATATAAACTATGTGCAAATATTAAAAATAACGGTTTGAGATTAAGATATGTGATGTAATGAAATAAAGAGCTAAAGTAGAAATAAAGAAACTAAAGCTAAAAATAAGAGAATTCAAAGACAAGGATGGAGAATTTGACCTCCTTATGATGACTTGAAGTGGATATAGATTGTAGATGCGCTGATCTCATAATGAGGTGATGCTGGGAGTATGAAAAGGATGGAAAGAAAGTGGAAAATAGTCCTTTTAAGATGGGAACAACTCTGATTATGAGAGAATGTTCTTTGAATTGCTGAGAGGGATGTTTAGGGGGTTCCTGTAAAAGTGAGGTCATGTCCTCTATTTATAGGTCCAAGGGGGTGCCAATCGACAAGGTCCTTGACCTGCCTATCGGCGCCGACAACGGGGTCCTAGGGGTGTCATTCATCAGTTTGAGACAGGTTTTCAGAAAAACGGTCATAAAATATGAACCGTAAGAAAGGGTATTCAGATCCCTTTAAGAATTCATAAGCCCCTCATGTGTTTCGTAGTTGACTGAGGTCAAATGGGGCCTGGAAGTTCTCGTTGGTCACTAGAAAGAAAATTTTTAGAGGAAAATGGATCGTTCATCCGAATCTTAATGCTAATTTATGCATATGATGGACCATTATAAAGGGTGTTCATATCCCTTAGATATTTTATTCAGCTTCATTCGGCTCGGAGAGTTGACTAAGGTCAAACAGGGCTCAAAATCACCCATGACCCTTCAGAGTAAAATGGATTGTTCGTCCATACCGTAAAGAGGATTCATGCACAGGACTGACCGTTGGAAAGGGTATTCAGAGACGTTCATAGATACATTCAGCTTTCTTAATCTAGAGATTTTACGGGGTCAAACGGGCCCCGGATCTGATAAAGAGCACCCGGTAGCCCCTATATCAGTTTTTGGAATCGAATGGATTATTCTTCCAACCCGTAAGGATGTGTGATGAACAATGAGGATTGTTGGAAAGGGGATTCATATACATTTGGAGATTTATTAAGATTTTTCTCAGAGGAGGAAGTTTACTAGAGTCAAACAGGGCGTGGGAGCGCCCGGTGGCCTCCATATCAGTTTTCAAATGTAAAATGGACTGTTCGTACGAACCGTAAGGTCGATTCATGCATGGGGCAGACCGTTTGAAAGGGGATTCAGATCCCTTTGAATATTCATTGAGCTTTTTGTAATACCCCGTATTTTTTTAGAATTTTATTTTTAGTTACCGAATTTGTATTAATTGATTTCAATGGAAAAAATTTAATTTATAATTAATCCGGATTTAATTATAATAATTTCTAGCCTGACGAGAGTTAGTATTTATGGAAAATAATTACAAGTAATATTACTTAGCGAGTAAATTAATATATGAATATGAGAATATTACTTTGGCCGGGAGTAAAATATACGGCAATTACAGTACACTTAGTTGGGACGCGCATGTGAGTCGTGTCAATATTATGTTATTGAGCCGAAAAGGATAATTTATTTTTAAGTAACACATATGGACATTTTGAACATGCCAGTGTGTTCGGAAGGGTTGAAATAGTTAGAGAACACTACTGGGATGTTTTATTTGGAGCCCGAAGCATTTTAGCCCAAGACGACACCCTAGAGGGGTATTTTGGTCATTTAGGATTTTTGGAGAATTAAATGGATGAAAATTAGAAATTTAATAAGGGTTGTACGTGGGTTAGAAGAAGTTATCAGTTTCCAACTTACGTGAGGGAGAAGGAATAAACCAAAGAGGGAGAAGATCACATGGGTGATTTGGGCCAAAGATTCAAGTTCTTCCACCGATAATCACACCAACGCATAGATCGCGAAGAGAGGAGCTCCTACATACCAATTTCGTTCAACAATTCATAGGATTAAAAAAATTGAAGTGTTTATCTTGCTTAAATTCTGAGCATATGTGATTCATGTTAACCTAGATTATGAGATAACCATTGATGCTATGAATTTAAGACCGAATCACCATTAAATTGTGGAATTTGAAAGATAGGTTGGATGTAGTTGAATAACACTATTGTAGGAATGATAAATCTGGAAATTTTAGGTTATAATCACGAAATAATTGGTGGCTTTTGCATGATTGTTCATGGTGGGTTTATTATTAATGGACTTTTAGAGATTGAAGACATTAGTTTAGATTCCCTATGATTATGTAATGATTTGTCCTTTAAATTATGTTAGAAAGTAACCTATTATTATTAGTAATAGTTTCAAATCATTGATTGGGTGTTGGAATGAATTTTAGACGAATTTGGATGAGGAAAAGAATAGAAAAATGAACTTTGGATGAACAGGGGAACCCTCAGAATTTCCGTTCAAATACCTGCCCAGGTCATTCGAACGACCTCGTTCCAACGAGATTTTTGAATTCGTTCGAAGTGAGAAGTTCATTCGAACAACCTCTTTCGAACGAGAATCCTGTACTTCTAACGAGATTCAAGAATGCTTACTTTTGGCCCGGACAAGTTAGAAACAATTCTAGGTTGGTACAAGTGAGAGAAATTAATCTACGTTGTTGTCGAATGACTTAAATTCCTTGTTAGTATTGAGTGGAGAGAGCGATTACGCAAGGGGATGTAGCGGGGTAATAGAGCCTTAGAGAAAAGGTATATGTTAGAGAGATAAGTCGAGGTGTTACGACAAAGTGAATAGTAGAGATGATGATACTATCTATAATTTCAGGAACTTAGGTTGCGTGAATACCTAATGAATATAATAAGTTGTGTGCACAAGTATTGATTGACTTATTATGTGTATGAGATACCTACATTGCTATCTATCGAGCGGAGGTTGCGCGGTTTGGACAATCATGCCTTGAGGAGCCTTCGGGTGGGACATTGATTGGTATCACTAGAGCATAGAACCTAGGTGTGATATATTTGAGAGAACGATAGTGATGACGGTCATATGGGTACGTAGGTATGTGCGTAGCCCATCGGCTTGGGACTATGTTCGCCTCCAATAATGTGTTTTGTTTTGACGGTTCGTGAGAGACTTAGCCTTTAGTCCTTTATGTAAATGAGCGATGCAACATGACATGATAGAAGAGTGTGCAATCACCGTAGTTGTATCTCGGGTGCTGTATATATATATACAAGAGAAATGCCAGTGCCTGAAGGCAGGACAAAAATTTTCAAATTACGTAATTGCAAAACGATAAAAAATTTCAAAGTTCGTAAATGCAAAGTGGCAAAAATTTCGTTACCCAACAAAACAAAGTGTAATTTTTAAATGCAAACCATCATCTTTGTTGTTTATGGGACTATTCATTATGCGGATGTTCACAAAGCACGACGAAAATTTCAAAAGCACATAATTACAAAAAGGTGAAATTTTTTGAAGTACATAAACTATTCACACTGCTTAACAAACAACAAATAGTCCAACATTCAAATAATCTAAAATCAAACAAATTCACATATAATATAAAATATACAATATTCATCAAATGAATTCTCATTGTGTCTCAAAAAAATGAAGTGTCAAAGTTTTAAAAAAATTGGGCAGAGTCTCCTTTGTTTGTTGGACTATCCACCCTTCTCATGGGATAACAACAAATCCAATAATATAAAAAAACAAATTCACCTAAAAAAACTTTCAATGAAACGAACATCTTAAAAAAATAAATATATATCAATGGAAGCCCCATAGCAGCTCCGTGGCAACCCCATAGCATCCATGTAGTAGATATTACCAAAGCAACCCTGTATTAGTCCCGTGTAAGCTCCGTAGCAGACCCATAGCAGCCCCATATAATTCCCGTAGCAGCCCAATAAAAGTCCCGTAGCAGCCCAATAAAAGTCTCGTAGCATAAAAATTAGGTTCGTGTTTGATTGGTCTTGGATTAAAACCTGAAATGAAAAAAAATTAGTTTATTCCGAAAAACATTGTACGTTAGCAATATAAGATGTGGGGTGGGGTTGGGTGAGATACACATCAATCCGAATTACTAAGAAAATTAAAAATAAGCACCCAACTTAAAAACCTAATTCAAAAAACACATTTGTGTGTGTGTGATCTATGTATGCGTCATCTTGAAACTATGACAAAATGAAAAGAAAAGAAAACAAATACTATTTAGCGAGAACATTTCTTTGTTTTAAAAAAATAAAGTGTCAAAGTTTTAAAAAAATTGGACGGAGTCTCCTTTGTTTATTGGACTATCCACCCTTCTCAAGGGATAA
This sequence comes from Sambucus nigra, assembly GCA_949130495.1. Taxonomy (NCBI): domain Eukaryota; kingdom Viridiplantae; phylum Streptophyta; class Magnoliopsida; order Dipsacales; family Adoxaceae; genus Sambucus; species Sambucus nigra. Next base: position 319,405,539 of record OX422223.1, read on the forward strand.
CGACAAATCCAACAACATAGAAAAAAAAATCACCTAACAAAAGCTTCAATGTTCCACAATAATTACAACAGTAGAGGTGTTTATTATAACATTAGATACCTTTACAATAATTACAATAATTACACAATAATGTATTAGTTCAAATAATAGTAACCCATAAGAATATAAACACTAAAAAAGGCCATACCTTAGTATTCAAAAAAGACCGAGACAAATGTGGAATTGATGAAGCAAGTTGAGCGTGGCAATAGAAGTGTACACCGAGACAAATATTACTGCAGATATACCAAAGGGAAAACAACCTAAAATGAAAATGCGATATAAAATGAAAATGAAAATGATATACGAAAGACAAAAATTACTGCAGACAAATGTGGAATTCAGTAATGTATCTACCGGATTTTATTAATATAATTATATAATTTCATTAAGGAACCCTAGTTTAAAAAATTCAGCAGAATAGTAAGTTGTAAGATAACAACATAATTTCATTTACACAACTAAAGAAATTCATCAACTCATTTAACGGAGAGGAACAAATATCAATGATGTGAATAAATAATTAAGATGGGAATAACTCAATGATGTGAATAACTCAAATTTTTATAAATCCTAAGAAAATCTAACTTAATATTATTCCAAATAATAGTTACATTATACTTAATTGAGGACATAAGAACAACTAATCTAATCTCCCAAGGCTTGTGACTAAACCTATAAAAGTTGGAAATCCAAATATTTGTCAAGATCAAACATGAAAATATACATTCAAATCAACCCCCAACATATTGAAGTTAAAAAATGCAAAACTAAAAAACGCACAGAACAAAACATTATAACATTTTAATGGAATAATATGTCGTCAAGTAAAATAACAAAATAAACTAACAACACATTAAGAATCGAGTCGGCAATGCTTTGCGAGCCTGAGGCACCACAGTGATAGCCATAACATCTTTTAAAATTAAATAACAAAGATCTGAAATTTAATTATTCTCTTAAAGGCCTCCAAAAAAAAGGAATGAAGATATTAATTCAATTTATGTGTTTGTATGTGTGTGTGTGTGTGTGTGTGTGTGTGTGTGTGAGAGAGAGAGAGAGAGAGAGAGTACCTCAAAACTTGCATCTCTATATTATACATGAAATTGAGGCGGATATACCCCAGATTCACCTATAATGTCTTAAAACTTGACAAAAAAAACAAAGAACCCAAATTAGACTTCTCAAATTTAAAAAACCTTTAAAACATACTGTTATATATAAACTCAAAAATACCTTTAATAGATGACCAAAGGATAGCTTTGTGAAGTTTTTCCTGCTACACTTTATCTTTCAAGTATGGAAACCTACAATGATTTGAAGAGAGCAAAACTTGAGGAGGTTAACATAAACTATGTCAAATAGAGCCATAAGTTGAAGAGAGAAAATGGGTGATACACATTAACGGTCCAACAGATTAATGGAACAAAATACTAAAGAACAAATTCCAAAATATATACAGATTAATGTTTCCACGTGTTTATATCACAAAGTAATTATATCACAAAATATTTATACACAGTAACTGTAATTACAAAAGAAATCGAAATTTTATATTTATAATTAAAAAAACAATCCAAAAATTAAACCATTCTTAAATCTGTAGAAAAAAACATTGTTACTCTTAGATTTTAGTAAAATGAACAAAATTACAAAAAAAAAAAAAGTACACCTTTACGTGTCCAAATACCCCTATTGCAAGTTTGTTCAAATACCCCTGTTGCAAGTTGAAAAAAAAATGTCAGTAACTACAAATCGAAATTTCAAAAAAAAATCGAAATTTGAAAAAAAAAAACAAATCGAAAATATAAAAAAATATCATCAGATCCGTGGTTGTGTGTGAGTGCGTGGGCGTGAGGCAGAGAAATTTCAAAAAAAAACAAATCGAAATATAAAAAAAAACATAACAGAATTTAAAAAATATATATATCATCAGATCCATGGTTGTGTGTGAGTGTGTGGGTGTGAGGCAGAGAAATTTCAAAAAAAAAACAAATCAAAATTTCAAAAAAAAATCGCAACCATCAGATATGTGTGTGTGTGTGTGTGTGTGAGTGATGTGTGTGTGTGCGTGAGGGGGGAGAGGACGGCGGCGGGGAGCATGGACGGGGGCGGGGGCAGGGGTGGGGGCAAGGGTAGGGGCGGGGTGATATGTTCGTGCAGGGGGCGGGGCGGGGTGGGGACTGCAACGTACGTTTGTGTGTGTGTGATATTCATGGATGTGTGGGTGTGTGGGGGAGGAGGAGGAGGAGGGGGAGGGGGAGGTAGATTACCTAGAGAGGGAGGGGGATACTGAAGAGGGAGAGATAGACGACGTTCCGGGTGGGTTTAAAATTGAGAGAGGGAGAGAACGTAACTGAGAGATGGAGAGAAGCAAGAGTCGGGTGGGTTTGAGATTGAATGAGATATTATCTCATTTTCCACGTCACAGTAGGTATAATCCTATGTGGCACAACCTCAGACCCTTAGATTGCCCCCAAAAATTAGTTCTCAACCGTTGATTTTTTGGAACAGTAAAACACCCCGCTCTCATATATATATATATATACGAGATAGAGTGAATATATGTATAGACTTGTGTTGATATCTATTGTGTGAATTTATTTGGTAAAATTTATAATGAAATCCAAAATGAACAAAGTAGCAGTCACTTAATTGGATTAAAACTGAAAATGCTTATTTATACTAAAGTGAGATTAATTATATTTATTGTACTTTGCGAGGGAAATAATCGGGGACGGTATCGGACTATGATGGGTTTAGACAGGAAGAATTAGTTAGTATAGTAGTAGAAGTAGTGGGGTTTGAATATTCGCTAGGCGTGCACATTAGATGACATGTGAGAATTCCCAAGTGAGTTCGATAATTTAACATGATAAATATTTGTTCTAATAAATCATTTTAAGAATTTGTTGATTTTTAAAACCTTTTTCAACTCGGGCTCTGACCCGTTTTCTGCAAAATATCTTTTCTTGTCAAACAACTTTCAGGTTCTCAGCCACAGGGACACCAAGCATAGGAGATTTACTCATTCGACGAGCTGTAGTTGTTGTGGAAGATACAGGGCATTGGTAGTAGATTCCATCATAACTCTTATTGACTTCCTTTGAGTTATTTCATCAATTAGGGCCTATTGCCCATTTCTACTCAGTTATTCATAGATTATGAACTTATTTATTTACCCTTCAGTTGTTGGATTTACTTAGTTGGACTATTATATTTGACTTTAGGCTGGAAATGTTTACTCCAGTCCCTTTCATTATGTCAGTATTTAATTTCTTATGTGATTGGATTATATGGTTAATGTTTAGTTATATTTGATTAAATGGTTTATAATTAATTGGAAAGATAAAAATTTTACATTAACCTTTTTAAATATTACGTGGTTAGTTTTATTTGTAAAGTTTTCATCAGTGATGCATAATCTGAACCAACTGGAAATTCTGAATTCATTAATTAAGGACTGATCACCCAGTATTTAATTAGGCGGGGTATCACAAGTGGTAACAGAGCATCAGGTTCTAAAGTACTTAGGATCTGTACGACTTATTATGTTTTTACGTAGCTATCTTATGTAGAGCCCTATTTTTAGGATTGTTATACCCATTATTTGCGCTTTTTACGTCTTTAACTATTTAAGATGTTTACTGTGGACTTATAAATTTTGTCTCTCATTTTAGATGCCTACCGAATGTGCACAGCAAGCCAATAGGGATACCTAACCCGAGCCCCAGCCATCTCCGACCTAGGGTACGATGAATGCGGAAGAAGCTGCCGCTATTATAGCACAGTCGGTGAACGCAGCATTAGCCATGGTGCAACAGGCTCCACTACAGGCACCAACAGTGGCTCCAGCACTAGTTCATGCTTTCCTTTATCCTTGTGAGCGCGTCAGAGATGACTTTCAGACGGCAGACCCTTCAGAGTTCACGAGAAGTTCAGATGTGGTAAAGGCGAGCCAGTGGAGGAAGGATATACAGAGGCACCTGAGGATGTATGAGTGCAACAAGGTGCAAAAGAAGATTATGTCTACATTTAAGTTCGTAGGTGTAATGCTACAGTGGTGGGAGTCCATCAGCACAGGAGAGGAGAGAGATAACTTGACTATCATGGATTTCTGGACGCGGTTTGACCGTAAGTACTTCCCTTCCATCGTGGAGAACCAGATGAGGTGGAAGCTACTGAACTTCAAGCTGAAAGGAAAGACAATTACTGAGTATGAAGAGGATTTTATAGATCTTCTGAATCTAGTTCCATAAGGGATACATACAGAAGATAAGAAGATTCATAGATTCATGAATGGTCTGACTTGGAAGATTCGTCAGCACTTGTTAGGGAATATTTTGTTAGGCACCTATTCTCATGTTGTTATTGCTGGCCTACTACGTTTCGGGACCACAACTTCCACTAGCAGGGAGGCAAACAATTAGGGATTCCATTCAGTAAAGGCGGACGGGAGGTAGTGGTACCAGTGGGACATCCGCAGCTCAGGGATAGGTACGTCAGGGTGAGCAGGGTTTCCATAAGGGAGATCCTACTAAGAGATTCAATTCTAGTGACTTCAGGTAGGGATAAGGAGGTTTTAGGAAGGGCCATCAGGGTCAACAGGGCCAAAAGGGTCAGCAACGATTTCAACAGGGCTAGCAGGGGTAAGGGAGGGGAGGTAACGGCCATCAGGGTCGAGGGCAGCCAGGACGGAGGGAAGGACACTTTCTAGGGAGGTGTTTTACTTATGGAAACACTGTCCACAAACATCAGGACTGTTCCCAGAGGGTTATGGCCCCGTAGCAGCAGCAGGGCCCTCATCATGAGCACCAACGACTGTTATTTCCATCCATCCTCCTAGTACCACCCCAGGTTCCAGCCTTGCCAGCTATTCCAGTAGCTCTGTTACAGCAGGGTCAGTTGTAGTATGGACGTGTCTACAACGTCCATCAGGTGCCACCCGTTGTTCAGGGTATGTTTCCTATCCATGGTACTATGGGGAGTATATTTATTTGACACGGAGGCATCACACTTCTTTATAGCTACTAATTTTGCACGGGCCACAGGGCTGTTAGACATAATAGAGAGTACAGTGACTTGCGTAGACTCACCACTAGGAAATGGGTCGTCAATCTTCTTTATATGCCAGGGAGTAGGTATAGAGATTGGAAGTTCAATTTTTCTAGCAGATATGCTAGTCTTAGATATGCACGATCATGACTGCATTATTGGCATGGATTAGCTTTCTTCTTATAGAGCCATGATATACTGTTTTAGTAGGAGTATCATCTTTGCTATACCGGGGCAGGAGATGTTCCTAGTGGGGATGCCTCATTCTAAGGTAGGATCGTCCACCCATTTATATTACATAGAGTAGGAGACCTATAGGGAGATACTGATTCCCATTGGTTCAATTTCCGTAGTCCGTGATTTTTTCAATGTGTTCCAGGAAATACCGGGACTACCGCCTAGCTGAGAAATTGATTTCGTCAAAGATTTGATGTCGGGCACTCGGATGATAGCTCGAGCGCCCTACCGTATGGCCCCAACTAAGATGAGAGAGTTACGGGACCAGATTGAGCAGTTGTTAGGACATGGCTTCATTTTTAGGATTACCTCGACTTGGGGTTCTCCAGTATTGTTTATGAAGAAGAGATATGGGTCATTGAGGTTGTGTGTGGATTACCAGGAGTTGAACAAAGTCACGATACGGAATAAGTATCTGTTTCCCTGAATCGATGACTTGTTCGACCAATTGAGAGAGGCTCCTTTCTTATCAAAGATAGATTTGAGGTTGGGCTATCACCAACTACGAATATGGGAGCAGGACGTATCGAAGACCACATTCTTGATGAGATATGGGTCCAATGAATTTTGGGTGATGCCATTCGGACTAACGAATGACCCAGTTGTTTTCATGGACTTAATGAACAGGGTGTTCAGAAGGTTCCTACATGAATATGTCATCGTCTTCATTGATGACATATTGATTTATTCACGGATTGAGGAGGACCATGCCGAGCATCTGAGGATGGTTTTGCAGACACTGCATGAGCACGAGTTGTATGCAAAGTATGAAAAGTGTGGATTCTAGATAAAGGAGGTTCAGTTCTTAGGTCATATAATCTCTAAGGAGGGGATATCGGTAGATCAGAGAAAGGTGTCAGCGGTGAGGAAGTGGGGGCAGTCCACGACACTGACTGAGGTATGTAGTTTCTTGGGGCTGGAAGGATACCACAGGAGGTTTATTCGAAGATTCTTGAAGATAGCGGGTCCATTGACAAACTTCACTTGTAAAGGGGTGTCGTTTATATGGGATGATGCCTGTCAGTTGCCCTTTGAGGAGCTGAAGGTCAAGCTGAATTCAACACCAGTTCTAGTACTACCCAGACCCCAGTTGGAGTACCTAGTCTACACTGATTCATCCTTGTCAGGACTTGGTGGTGTGATTCAACAGGAGGATAAGTCAATTTCTTATGCTTCCCGTAAGATTAAGCCTCACGAGAAGAATTACCCCACCCATGACTTGGAGTTAGAGGCAATCATGTTTGCATTGCAGATATGGAGGCATTATCTCTTGGGGGAGAAATTTTTCCAGTTCACGAATCACAAATCCCTACAGTATTTGTTCACACAGTGGGAGGTGAATATCCATCAGCGGAGGTGGCTAGAATATTTGAAGGACTACCAGTTCGACATCCATTACCACACGGGGAAGGCTAACGTTGTAGCAGATGCATTGAGACGTAGGCCAACAAATGAGGTGGCTGAGGTATGGAAGGCCAAATGAAAAGAACTCGGGCATCAGGATGCAGTTGCCCGCTCATTCATGTCGATGATGATAGTTACAATAGAGATAGTTACTAGGGTGATACTGGCTCTGGCAGCGGATTCTTTCTGTCAGGATCGAATTATCCAGCTTCTAGCCGAGGGAAAAGAGTCTTTCTTCATTAGCTCAGATGGGGGTTTACGCTTTAATGGCAGATTAGTAGTTCTAGAAGGGGAGGAGTTGCAGCATGTGGTGATGACAGAGTCACACGGCTCATGATTTCCTCCCGCGGGGGATAAGATGTACCAGGGTATGAGGTGACAATATTGGTGGAACGGAATGAAGAAGGACATCGCCGAGTTTGTTTGGAGGTATGCCACTTGTCAATTAGTGAAGACAGGCCATCAGAGATTGGGAGGACTACTACAGTTATTAGAGATCCCTATGTGTAAATGGGAGAGCATTTCCATGGATTTTATTACCAGGATACCTACATCGCAGAGAGGTCACGATTCCATATGGGTGATTGTGGATCGATTGACCAAGGTGGATCATTTTATGCCAGTTCGGACAGACTATATTATGGGGTAGTATGCTCAGATTATCATTACTGAGATAGTGAGACTCCACGAGGTGCCCCTTGATATTGTGTATGACCGAAAAAAGATTTTTGTGTCCTGATTTTGGTAGAGTTTTCAGCAGGCCATGGGTACGGAGTTACGATTGAGTTCGACCTATCACCCACAGACAAACGGGCAGGCAAAGCGGAAAAATCAGATATGGAGGACATGTTGCAGATGTGTATCCTAGATTTTGGATGAGGATGGGAATAGTGCCTTCCACTGGTGGAGTTTTCTTAAAATAACTCCTACCAGTTCACGATTGGCATGGATCCATTTGAGGCATTAAATGGCAGACCCTCTCGTTCTCCAACATATTGGCTTGAAGTGGGGGATAACAAGGTACTTGGTCCGGAGGTGATTTAGGACACATCGGCTAAGGTTGAGTTGATACGGAGTCGTATTCGGGTGGTTCAGGACCGGCAGAAGAGCTACGCCGATGCCAAAAGATTTTTTCAAGAGTTCAGCGATGGGAATTAGGTGCTGTTGCGAGTATCTCTAATGAAGGGAGTAATGCAGTTCGGGAAGAAAGGGAAGGTAGCATCGAGGTATGTGGGTCATTCCCTATTATTGAGAGGATTGGACCAATAACTTATCAACTTGGATTACCAGAGCATAAGATTCATGATGTGTTCCACATTTTCTCGTTGAGGAAATATCTTCGGGCTGATTTGGCCCACAACCACATTGCATTGGAAGAGATTGAACTTCAACCTGATAGTTCCTACGAGGAGGGACCAGAGGCTATTCTTGATCGTAGTGAGAGGAAACTAAGATAAAATGTAGTGCCGTTAGTACGAGTGCATAGGTGGCATCATAATCTAGATGAGTATACATAGGAGCGTGAGGATAACATGCGAGAAAAGTATTCAGAGTAATTTCCAGAAGGTATACCTTGATTTAGCTTTTTTTTCGAATTTTAGGATGAAATTCAGTTATTTGGGGGGAAGTATGTAATACCCCGTATTTTTTTAGAATTTTATTTTTAATTACCGAATTTGGATTAATTGATTTAAATGGAAAAAAAATAATTTATAATTAGTATGGATTTAATTATAATAATTACTAGCATGACGAGAGTTAGTATTTATCGAAAATAATTACGTGGAATATTACTTAGCGAGTAAAGTAATATATGATTATGAGAATATTATTTTGTCCGGGAGTAAAATATACGGCATTTACAATACACTTAGTTGCGTCACACGTGTGAGTCGTGTCATTATTACGTTATTGAGCTAAAAAGGATAAATTATTTTTAAGTAACTTGTATGGACATTTTGAGCATACCAGTGTGTCTGAAAGGGTCGAAATAGTCAGAAAACACTACTCCGATGTTTTGTTTGGAGTCCTAGGCATTTTATCCCAATACGACACCCCGGAGGGGTATTTTAGTCTTTCAGGATTTTTGGAGAATTAAGTGGACAAAAATTAGGAAATTAATAAGGGTTGTATTAGGGTTAGAAGAAGTTATCAATTTCCAACTTACGTGAGGGAGAAGGAGACAACCAAAGAGGGAGAAGAACACATAGGTGATTTGGGCCAAAGATTCAAGTTCTTCCACCGAAAATCGCACCAACGCGTAAATCGCAAAGCGAGGAGCACCTACATACAAATTTCTTCCAACAATTTAGAGAATTACAAAAACGCAAGTGTTTATCTTGCTAAAATTGTGAGCATATATGATTCATGTTAACGTAGATTATGACATAACCATTGATGCTATGAATTTTAGACCGAATCACCATTAAATTGTGGAATTTGAAAGATAGGGTTGCATGTAGATGAATAACACTATTGTAGGAATGATAAATCTGGACATTTTATGTTCTAACCACAAAATAATTGGTGGGTTTTTCATGATTGTTCATGGTGGGTTTATTATTAATGGACTTTTAGAGATTGAAGACATTAGTTTAGATTCCCTATGATTATGTAATGATTTTTCATTTAAATTATGTTAGAAAGTAACCTATTGTGATTAGGAATAGTTCAGAATCATTTATTGGGTGTTGGGATGAATTTTAGACGAATTTGGATGAGGAAAAGATTGGAAAAGTGAACTTTGGATGAACAGGGGAACCCTCGGAATTTTCGTTCGAAGACCTTCCCAGGTCGTTCGAACGATAATTCCAACGAGATTTCCAATGAGATTTTTTATTTCATTCAAAGTGAGAAGTTCATTTGAACGACCTCGTTTGAATGAGAATCCTCGACTTTTAACGATCTTCCAGAATTCTTACTTTTGGCCCGGACAAGTTAGAAACCCTTCTAGGTTGGTCCTAGTGAGAGAAATTAATCTATGCCATTATCGAATGACTTAAATTCCCAGTTAGTATTGAGTGGAGAGAGATATTACGCAAGGGGATGTAGCGGGGTAATAGAGCCTTAGAGAAAAGGTATATGTTAGTGAGGTAAGTCAAGGTGTTGCAATAAAGTTAATGGTCGAGACAATGATACTATCTATAATTTCTGGAACTTAAGTTGCGTGAATACCTAATGAATATATTAATGTGTGTGCATACTTATTGATTGAATTATTATGTGTATAACATACCTACGATGCTTGATATTGAGCGGAGGTCACGCGTTGTGAACAATCATGCCTTGAGGAGCCTTTGGGTGGGATATTGATTAGTATCACTAGAGCATAGAACCTAGGTATGAGCTATCTATGAGAACGATAGTGCTGAAAGTCGTATGGGTTAGTAGGTATGTGCGTAGCCCATCGGTTTGGAACTATGTTCACCTCCAATATATGTGTTTTATTTTGATGGTTCGCGAGACACTGAACCTTTAGTACTTTATGCAAATGAGCGATGTAACAGGACATGATAGCAGAGTATGCAGGCACCGCAGTTGTGTCTGGGGTGATGTATTGTATATATATATATATATACGAGATAGAGTGAATATATGTATACACTTGTGTTGATATCTGCTCTGTGAATTTAGTGGGTAAAATTTATAATGAAATCCGAAATGATTTAAGTAGCAGTCACTTAATTGGATTAAAACTAAAAATGCTTATTTATGCTAAAGTGGGAGTAATTATATGTATTGTACTTTTCGAGGGAAATAATCGGGAACGGTATCAGAATATGATGAGTTTAGACAGGAAGAACTAGTTAGTATGGGGATAGAACTAGTGGGGTATGAATATTCTCTAGGCGTGCACACTAGATGAGAGGTGAGCATTCCCAAGTGAGTTCGATAATTTAACATGATAAATATATGTTCTAATAAATCATTTTAAGAAGTTCTTGATTTTTAAAACTATTTTCAACTTGGGCTCTGACTCATTTTTTGCAAAATCTCTTTTCTTGTCAAACCACTTTCAGGTGCCCAAACACAGGGACACCAAGCATAGGAGGTTTACTCATTCGATGAGCTGTAGCTGTTGTGGAAGATACAGGGCATTGGTAGTAGATTCCTTCATGACTCTCATTGACTTCCTTTGAGTTGTTTTATCAATTAGGGTCTGTTGCCCGTTTGTACTGAGTTATTCAGTGATACGACGCAAATATTGCGTTTTTCATCCGTCAAACCCACGCATTTTAGCCCCCTCGGGTGCCTTAATCGCTATATTTAAGCCCGTTAACCAGACAACCTCGGTTTATATTGTTAACATGCTATATGAGGTATAATTGGGCTTTTTGAGGTATTTAGGTACCGAGTATGGGATCCGGACGCATTCCGCTCAATTTGCGTACGCAATCGCACGTTCAAGGGCAATTCGGTCATTTCACATATTGGGTACCTGGCCCGACATCTACACGGAAGTTATAGCTCTCCTCGCTAGCTTCGCGTGACCGTGAACGGTGCATAATTTCGAGTCTGTATGACAAAGTTACGACGATTTGAGCGGAGATGGATTGTATGCCAATGTAGGTGAAATTGCAGGCTGCCCCTGCTTGATCGATCGATGGAGCCTGAGGGTCGATCGATCGAGCCTTCTTATTTTTTCCACGATTTACACTGTCGATCGATCGACCACAGGGGTCGATCGATCGATCCCCTGTTTTCTCCTGCAGATATTTTCTTTCTTTTATTTCTTCTTTTCTTTTATTCCAACTTACTATATAAGATAGTTTTTGTTGTAATAATGAGGGGATTATGATATTCTTAAATAGATAGTTTTAGTTAGGGTTTGTTTTGGAGAGTTCATTTTCTCTTCTTCTTGGATTGACAACCCATGTGGTTTTGTAAGATTGAACTATTCACTTCCTCTCCATTAATATAGTTTGTTTTTCATCTTTCCTTGCCTTGTAATTTAGTTCCCATGCTTTCTAACTAGTTTACATGTAATTCTTTCTTTCCTAGTTTAATTAACATAATTTAGTTTAATTCACTATGCACCCTTAGATAAATAGGGTCGGGATTTCATTTACGCCATTTTCGGGCCCCGAGCTCCGAAAACTAGGTTTCGTGCAAAATCGCATTTAATTGAAACCGCGTGTATTAAAGTTGGATTATTATGCGTTTAACTTTATTTGGCATGCAACTTTAGTGTTTGTAGCGATATTCCAAATTTAATTCGTGTGTGACCATTTTACGTTGAATGTTTAATCTCGCAACTTTGGATTAAATTCCTTATTGTGTGATGTTTATGCTTAATTGGATATGCTCGATTAAATTGCTTTCAAGTCTTAACTCTAGTTAGTAGTTGTTTCGATCCGTGTGGTAGGATGCGATCCTGATCCTCGCGTTCCTTTAATGTAGCATTAACTTATTCTTTTCTTTTATCACCATAACCAACCTATCATCTTTTGTAATTGTTTTAGATAGTAATTGTTTTATTATTTCGTAGTATTTTTCCTTTTGTATTTGTATTCTTTGTTTTAACCTTTTCTGCAGGATAACATATTTGAGCGCTAAGAAACTTTGATTCGCGGTTGCTCACTTTCTTGCTCGGATTCTCCATCTACAAACAACGAGGTAATCATGTCCTACTATTATTGTTATTACGGTCATTCTAATGATTCATACTTTGGGGATAGTTTTCAAGTTTTCCATTTTGAAGAGTTTCTTGAGTTTGAAAGACTTGAAAACATTTATCGCAATGAAAATCGTTATTGGGAGCTTGAGTTGGATTCATTATTCGAATCCAATGGCGATTCTTATTTCATTACTTTCGAAGACGAGTTTCAACCAAATGAGGAGTCCGAGGCTCTTGAGCCGAGGAAGCCTACTTTGGAAGAAACTTTGCTTCTTTACTCCCAAGGTTTGGAAAGCTTAAATGATGCTGGAATGAGACTTGGAGCACTTTGCGATGAGATGAATTCTTATACACAAAACAACGAGGAGGTGGAAACTTGTGTTTCACCTCAATTTTTCAAAGAATTTCTAGTCGAGTGTGAATCTCTCTCCCCTGAAATTCAATCTCCTTCCGACGATAAGTTGATGGAGATTGAATTTATTTCATTACCATATACGTTTTCTGTCATTGAACCATTAGAATTACCGGTTGATTCCTATGAGTCGGTAGAAACTTTTAAAACTACACTTTTTGCCGATGAGGACTCTTTACAGGACTTGTTTTCGATGGATGGTATCCCGACGTGTGCACCATCTCCCATTCCGTTTGAAAAATCTTTGGGAGATGAGTTAAATTTTCTTGGACCTCAGGTGTACCTTTACCCCTTGTTATCCAAATCCCCCATCGTCCGCCCAGAATTTCAAAATGGCGATGGTTCATTTCTTGCATCGCCCACATGCCTTCCATTGTTCAAACGGAATTCCTATTTTCCGGGAGGCATGCATGTTCGGGAGGGTCCACCGTTGATCTGCCAAACAAATTGTGTTTTGGATGGAGACTCAAAAGTTTAAACTTTTGGTATATAGTTAATTCCACACCCTAAGTGTAGGTTATTTATAATAACTTCTTCATTTTTGTTTTTCTTCATTTTAGCCTAGTATAATTAGTTAATCTCTTTTTATTTCTTTTTGTATGCTTTGTTTTGACTCTTTTGTAGGTTCAACGGTCTTGAATTTGCGAAGACTATGCATCCCGGCACGCATTTCTTAAGAAAACAATCAAAAAAGTCGAAAAAACATTTTTTTTTCTCTGTTTGTCACACGCGCATTCTCACGCATTTGCATTTGTTTTTATTTTTTATTTTCTTTTATTTTTCATTTTGTCGTGACCTTGCGTGTGTGTTGCTCATTGTACATATTTTTATTTTTATTTTAGCAGAGGCCTTTTTGTGTGTATATTTAAGCCTATTTGTAATTAATTTTTTATTTTTATTTTTACCTTTTTTTTGTATTTTTATTTCATATTTTTAAGTATATATATATATTTTATATTTAGACCCCATATTTATCCCTGAATTGTAATTTCCCCCCCATTTAAAAAAAGGAATGCAGTGTGCCTGGCCCTGCTTGATCGATCGATCGAGCCAGGCCTCGATCGATCGATCGAGCAGATTAAAGCCGAGGGCTTCTTCTTTTTCCCCTCTTTTCTCTTATTCTCTCCTCTCATCTCTCAAACCGATTTTTCCCTAGGTTTTTCCCCACACACATTTCTTCCATTTTCATCCAAATTCTACATATTCAAGGTATAATCTACATTACTTTTACATGAATTTGTAGCTTTTGTTTGATTTATGTCACTAATTACATGTTTAAACCCTAGTTTGACATAAGTTTGAATGTGGTTGTTTGCCCCTGATTTTTTGTTGTTCCAACCCTTGTTTTTCATGATTCTTGATATTAATCCACTCATGAACAAGTTTATATTGCTGCATTACTGTTTTGTTCATGAGTGAGGTGTTTTCGTTGGTTCAAATCGGTATTTTCAACCTTGACGCGCATTGCGCACGCCAAGTGTTCGTCAAAATGCCTAAAACAGATTTCAATCCAATTTTTGATGCACACTTGGGTGATTTTCATGCCTTGTCGCATTCCGACATTCTTCATCGCAATGTTCCATATTTTCACCTCGATTTTGCGCACTTGCACCACCATTTCAACTTTTACACTACTAACCATAAATTGTGCTTACACTTTGCTTTGTATTGTGTAATTCTTGTTTTGTAGGTTGAAATGGCACCAAAGAAATACTCATCTACTAGTTGTGTGCCCGCTGGGGGCGTTGATGGTTTCCGCTACGAGCAGGAGCGGGATTGGTTCCGTGCGCACTTTCATACATCCGAGCGACCGCTTGGTTTTCACTTTGCGTGGGTCCTTGAGGAGATACCGAGGGAGGCGCGTGTTCTGTTGCGCCATCAGGGATGGGAGCCCTTTCTTGCTACTAACGGGCGTGTCAACGAGGAATTGGTCCGGATATTCTACGTGACGTTAGTGGAGGTTAAGAGCAGCAGTGGGCCGACTACATACGAGGCCATGGTTCGTGGGGTGAGGATTCCCTTCAGCATATCAGATTTGGTAGATTTTATGGATGTTCCTCTCCCCGTGGATTCAGTCAGTTTTCTTGATGGGACTATTTTCGGCCGAGGGACATTGATAGAGGCCCTTACACCGGGCGAGGCGTGGAAGAAGGGTGTTTTTCGCTCGGCTGTGATGGATGACTTGCCTCGATTATTACACTACATCAATGTTCATTCCTTCATGGTGACGAACAACCGGTCTGAGGTTCGTCGCAAGCATGCCGCATTGATCTACACGATGATCAATGGATTGGGCTGTATCAGCTTGCCTAGTATTTTTCTAGACATGATGTGCGCGACTGTGAAGGATATCTCATGGAGATATTCCCTTCCTTTTCCTGCCCTCATCACGAGGATTTGTATTTCTCACGGTTTCCCGGAGATGGACGCTGACCGTAAGCATGACCCACTCGGGCTTCTCTCTAAGGACAACATCTCGAAAATGCTGAAGCACGAGTGGGGGCAACCGGCGGGTAAGAGACAGAGGGAAGAGATGGCTGATGTGTCGGACGAGGAGGATGATGAGATATGTGAGATGGAGATGGGGGAGGGTTCGCACGCGCCACACACTGAGGATGATGCCCGCTTTGCGGCATTTCAGGCCGTGCAGGACTAGCACTGGGATGAGACCCAGCTCAGGTTGGTGACTTGGGAGTACCGCCTGGACCAGTTGCAGGCCGAGCAGCGGTAGCATTGGATGCAGCAGGAGGCTCAGCAGGAGCAGTTTTATGCCGAGCAGCGGCAGGAGTGGGCCGTGCAGAGGCAGGCGAGGGCACAGCACAAACAGGATTACCGGATGACGCAGCGGATGATGAGAGATCTTTATCTGCAGCGCAGTGATTCCGACACACCATTGCCTCCTCATTTTCAAGACCCCTCTGATCCTAGTGGTTCCGGCCACTAGGCTGTTGCTGTATTGGGTTATTTTTGTATTCCGGGATCGGATATTTTATTTTTATTTTTATTTTTATTTTTATTTTTATTTGTATTTGTATTTCTTTCATTTCACTAGTTGTAATGTATTAAGTGATTTTGTATTGAACTTATGAAATGAGAAATGAAAATTTAGTTTTTGGTTGTTTATTGGATTTTGATGTGTGTGGCCTTCCATTTTATAAAATCAAAAAGTTCACCATCAATTTATCTAGTATTTGCACTTCAGCCCCTCTATATTATTATGACTTGCGACATAGATTCTCTTAACTTATTACATCGGTACATATTCTTCATATGCTTTGTACTAACTTGTTTTTCATCTTCATTTGGACTTGTACTTATGGAGATCGCTCCACATGTGGGTAATATCATTCTTTTCCTAGCTTTGTGTTGTGTTCTTTAATGGACGCATTGGGGCCAATGCAACATTTAAGTTAGGGAGTGTAGGATATTCTGTCCATTTTGCTGTTTAGTCCTTGGATTTGATTACAATTTAGTTACAAAGCATGTTTTTGTTAAAAATTTGAAAATTTTCTAAAATATTTTCTTTCTTTTTTCTCCTTTATTGGGCATTTTGCCCTTGTTTCCGATGATAAATTTTAATAATTGCCAGATCAAATAGACAATTCAACGATGCATGTTCTCGTTTTTAGAAGTTATTAGATTTTAGTCCCTAAATCATTGATATTATGAATAACTTCATGAATTAAACTTTAATCCGTGAGCACATGCACCATTCTTGTTATATTGATTTGGTTTAAGATTTTTATAACTCGGTATGCTTTTGTTGTATTGTATATACTTACACCGAGTGAGATTAGAGACTTATCCTCATTTGTGAGTGTATACACTATTCTTTCCTCTTTGAAAACCTTGAATTCGTCGGTAATCTCTTTATTCTTTCATTGACCGTTCATTAATTCAGTTCATCTTTTAAATGTGTTACTTGAGCATGATTTTCATATATTGTTTTGACTCGAGAATCGCGTATACTTTGTGAAATGATCATAGGCCATCTTTGTTTTATCGCCCATATGACCTTGACCTCACCTTTTATATGTTCCCTAGTCAACCCACTTGAGCCTAAATACTAGCCTTTCTTTTCACTACCCAAAATCCCATATCCAACTCCAAATTGGAGTTTTATACCATATATATTACCTTACATACCCTTGTTTGGATTGTTGCTTGGAATCGAATGTTATTATTGTTGTGTGGTTGCAATTTGAGTGTGAAAAGAGTAAGAAGTGAAAGAAATAGAAAGGAAAAGAGTGAAACAGAGAAAGTTGAAAACAAAAGAAAACAAAAGAGAAAAAGTGAGAAAAAGGAAGAAAAGAAAAAGAAAGAGAAAGTTGTTGATATTGTTTGTAGTGTTTCAAGAAGCTTTGATTACTCTCTCGATTGTTATATCTAATGCTCGTTTGGACATCTTTGTCCAACTTTTGATATTGCCCACTTTTTCACATTATTCTGAGTTTCGTCCCCAAACACTTTGAATCCGTATGTACATATACCTTTCATTTCATACCTTAACCCCAAACCTACATTACAACCCTATAAAGTCCTATGTGATCTTAGGGTGCATTTAGTTTAAAAGTCATAATAGTTTTGATAATCTGTGAAAATGCATTTCGCCTCTTTTGATGAGTGGTATCTTTCATTGAGATTACAAGTTTTTCATTTCCTATATAGCGTTCTTCATCTGTGACATGTGTGCGGCCTAATTTCTATTTACATTTACTCTTTATGCCCACATGTCCCGTGTATTACCTCCCTTTTCATAGTGAATTCATTTGTTGGGCGTAATGCCCGTGAGGATTGAATGTATGATTGTTTTGATTAGTATCCAGTTTATATAAGTTTTACGCCAAATCACACTATGAATGTGCTCTCCCCCCTCCCATTTTTAATGTTTCAATTCTATAAGGTGCATTCAACCTGTTAATAACGACAGACTTTAGCTTGAATTCTTTCAATATGCTAATAACATGTTGAAATCCTGTTCGCACTGATGAGTTCGTCTTAATTGATTGGGCATATTTTGAGGAAACTATATGATGTTTGTGGGTTTAATCCCTGAAAACCCTCACAAGACAACACTCGTCCACTAGGGTAACCTAGGTGTTTAACGGCTTATTGCATACGCTAAATGCAATCGAATCGCCCGCGAAAGTGGCCTTATCTTTTTATTGCGTTTATACCATACTTTTGTACTCTCTTCTGTGTTGGTTTACTTGTTCTTCTTGTTTCATCCTACTTCATTGCTAGTGACTAGAAATGTGTAAGTTAGGGGGTGTGATACGAAGCAAATATTGCATTTTTCATCCATCGAGCCTACGCATTTTAGCCCCCTCGGGTGCCTTAATCGATATATTTAAGCCCGTTAACCAGAAAATCTTGGTTTATACTGTTAACATGCTATATGAGGTATAATTGGGCTTTTGTAGGTATTTAGGTACCAAGTATGGGATCCGGACGCATTCCGCGCAATTTCCGTACGTAACCGCACGTTCAAGGGGAATCTGGTCATTTCAAAAATTGGGCACCTGTCCTGACATCTACACGGAAGTTGTAGCTCTCCTCGCTAGCTTCGCGTGACCACGAACGGTGCGTAATTCTGAGTCCGTATGACAAAGTTACGACGATTTGAGCGGAGATGGATTGTATGCCAATGCAGGGGAAATTGTAGGCTGCCCCTGCTTGATCGATCGATCGAGCCTGACGGTCGATGGATCGAGCCTTCTTATTTTTTCCACGATTTACACTGTCGATCGATCGACCACAGGGGTCGATCGATCGATCCCCTGTTTTCTCCTGCAGATATTTTCTTTCTTTTCTTTCTTCTTTTCTTTTATTCCAACTTACTATATAAGATAGTTTTTGTTGTAATAATGAGGGGATTCTGATATTCTGAAATAGATAGTTTTAGTTAGGGTTTGGTTTGGAGAGTTCATTTTCTCTTCTTCTTCGATTGACAACCCATGTGGTTTTGTAAGATTGAACTATTCACTTCCTCTCCATTAATATAGTTTGTTCTTCATCTTTCCTTGCCTTGTAATTTAGTTCCCATGCTTTATAACTAGTTTACATGCTTTAATTCTTGCTTTCCTAGTTTAATTAACATAATTTAGTTTAATTCACTATGCACCCTTAGATAAATAGGGTCGGGATTTCATTTCTGCCATTTTCGGGCCCCGAGCTTCGAAAATTAGGTTTCGTGCAAAATTGCATTTAATTGAAACCGCGTCTATTAAAGTTGGATTGTTATGCGTTTAACTTTCTTTGTCACGCAACGTTAGTGTTTATAGCGATAATCCGAATTTAATCCGCGTGTGACCATTTTTAGTTAAATGTTTAATCTCACAACTTTGGGTTAAATTCCTTATTATGTGATGTTTATGCTTAATTGGATATGCTCGTTTAAATTTATTTCGAGCCTTAACTCTAGTTAGTAGTTGTTTCGATCCATGTGGTAGGATGTGATCCCGATCCTCGCTTTACTTTTGTGTAGTGTAACTTATTCTTTTCTTTTATCACCATTTCCAACCTATCATCTTTTACATTTTTATTCTTGAAGTTTTAAAACAATTAACATCTAAAATTTAATCACTCCCTGTGGATTTCTTACGATACCCGACTTACCGCTGTACTTGCTTGTCAAGTGTAGTTGTAGTTTAGGTTTTTTTGCATCGCGGCGGAGAAATACACAACGATTGTGTCCTCACACGAACACACTTTTACTGCTCGATCATTCAGAGATTACGAACTTAGTTATTTACCCATCAATTGTTGGATTTATTTAGTTGGACTATTGTATTTGACTTTAGGCTGGAAGTGTTTACTCTAGTCCATTTCATTATGTTAGTATTTCATTTCTTATATGATTGGAATAAATGGTGAATGTTTAGTTATCTTTTATTAAATGGTTTATAATTAATTGGAAAGATAAAAATTTTACATCAACCTTTTTAAATATTAGGTGGTTAGTTTAATTTATAAAGTTTTCAGCAGTGTTGCATAATCTGAACCAATTGGATATTATGAATTAATTAATAAAGTACAGATCACCCGGTATTTAATTAGGAGGGGTGTCACACTTTTGCTCTGGCGAGGAAGTTTATCGGAGTCAAACGGGGCCCGAGAGTGCCTGGTGGCCTCTAGATCGGTACTCAGAGTATAACCAAGGTTTTTTGGTAAGAGAATGAGTGATAGAGACCTAAGGACATGCATAGGGGAGTATTAGGATGAGGTGTATATAGAGATCCCCTCGACTTGTGAGCTCGAAATAAGTTAAGACACCACATATATATTGGGGAAGAGAATTTTAGGTCAATTATGGGGACCTAGAGTATGAGGTTGACCGATTAAGAGGGCCAAGGTTAATTTTGAGGACTTAAGGAGACGAGGATGATCGATTCATCGGGTTGAGGTCAATTTTGAGGACCTAAGGGGGATGATAATGATCGATTTGGCGGTCTAAGGTTAATTCTGAGAACCTAAGTTGGTACAACTAATTCTGAGGCCTGAGGTCAATTCTGATGACCTAAATAGACAAAGACGACAAATACTGAGGGCCGAGATCAATTTTGAGGACCTAAAGTTAGGAAGACCAATTCTAAAGGCCGAGGTCAATTATGAGGACCTAAAGTTGGGACGACTAATTATGAGGGCTAAGGTCATTTATGAGGACATAAAGAGATGAAGATGACCGATTCTGAGGGTCGAGGTCAATTTTGGGGACCTAAAGTCATGACTACTATTCTAAGGTTCGAGGTTCAATTCTGAGGGTCGAGGTTAATTTTGAGGACCCAGAGTTGTAAAGACCAATTCTGAGGGCCGTGATTTATTCTGAGGACCTTGAGTTGGGGCAACCAATTCTGAGGGTCATGGTCAATTTTAAGGGCCTAAAGTTATGACGACCAATTCTGAGGGTCAAGGTCAATTCTGAGGACCTAAAGTTGTGATGACTAATTCTGAGGGCCGAGGTAAATTCTGAGGACCTAAAGTTGTGATGACCAATTTTGAGGGCCGAGGTATATTCTGAGGACCTAAAGTTATAGCATGGGTAATAGCTCTCCTGGGAAAATTGGAATTATCTTGAGGGTACTAGTGATCTTATGGTTCTGCTAGGGATTGTGTTGTCTTGAAACTCCACTTGGGGACGTTTAGTTTTGGTATTTCGTCAGGGGAATTGTAATAGACTTGATTGCGAGCGCATCATTGGTTCTGATGTGTAGTATGATGATGATAAGAGTGAAAGATAAATCTAGCTGGGATTTTAAGAGTTTCTATGGGGTTTAGTGATCCAAAAATGAGTTTTTTTGGAAAAATAATGTTTCATATTTTTTTGGGATTTTCTGGGCAATTTCTAGTTTTGCTAGCATTTTTTGTACAATATTTTAAAGGGCCTACCGATAGGCAGGCTTGGGGAGGGGGTTCCAATCAGTAATCTAATGAACTCCTGGTCTTCCTTGTGAAGAGGTAATGGCGGCTTCTGATCTGTATGGGTCAGGACACCGCATTCCACTGCAATGTCACGTGCTCTTATGGAAAGGTGGTGGGACACTACCCACACACCCCATCTTAGCTTTGGGGAGATGACTATTACTCCAATAGGCATTCAGTAAATGATGGGGGTTGATTATGGGGGGTTCTGTACAGTGGTGGACCCTATATTGAGGGTGACAATAGAGGCGATGTGGGTGGCATTGAAGGATATGTGTAGGATCGTGTCTGGGGATTCTATCCGTATTTATTATTTAAAGGAAACAGTCATGAGGAGGAAGGTGGATGTGACCGATGGGAATTAAGTGATATATATAACGCGTTTATTTATTTTTCTTCTGTTGGGAGGCTTTTTGGCAGCGACTAGTGGCGATGTCGTCCATCTTTCATTCTTGCCATTTTTTAAGATTATTTTTTACATCAAGTTGTACGATTGGGGGAGATTGACTTTGTCATACCTTTATTCTTCTTCGAATTCTTTTAGCTGGTGCTATTGGTAGACTTTTACGGGGGCCACATATCTTTTGGAGGTAACTTTGGATTTATTTTCCTTTTCATGCATTTCCTTGCATTCTATTTTTTTGGTTCTTTTTGATGATTCCTGTCATTTGGAGACGTGGTTCTATGAGGTGATAGGGCACAATAAAGGGTTGATGGCCCTGAAGGATGAGAATTTGTGGGACGTCTGTCGAATATTTCGATGGCGAAAGTCCAATTGGCGGTCGAATCAGTGTTTATCTTTGGCGGATGTTTGACGGGTTTTAAATGCTCTAACGAACCCCCAGGTAATCTTTCATCTTTTTTGAGTTCTTATTGGCATATTTATTTCTTGAGTAGATATTAATTATGTAGGGATATATTTTTATAAATGTTCGTCACAATTAATTATATCATATACCATTACAACCATCAAAGAACTTCAAGAGCAATCTACATCAAGACGGGTCCGAGTCTATGAAGGTTCTTCATCAAAAAGCCTCCACAAAGTTTATTTTGGTAAGGTTATGCTTTAAATACCTTAACTTTGAACTTAGAGCACTTGGAGAGGACTTTTTTCGTCAAAATTTGAGAATGAGTAAATTTTCTAAGACCTGTAGCATTCCTCGATTTTGACGCCCACGTCGTTCTAACGACATGGAGATGTCGCACGATGTTGTTCAAATGACACGTGTACTTCATTCGATCGAGACCTCTTTTCAGTCGAATGACCGAGGCGGAGCGATTTTCTATAAGTACTCATTAAATGGTTTCGTTTTCATTAAGAAGTCCCAGCGTTTGCGAATCTGCATAATTCTTTTGACTTATGCTTTACTAAATTGTTTTGGTGTTCAAGAGCACACATTACTATTGTTCATTCTTTGTGGGGAGAGCTCTGCAACCGACAGGTGCGGGCTATTTTGGAGGGAGTCCTTGTGAAGATAGTGTAATACCCCGTATTTTTATGCTATATTAATTTGGGGATTTAGTAAATTTAATGTGAATTGATTATTTAATATAAATCCGGAAATTAATTACGTTATAATTATTAACGTGATGAGAGTTAGTAAGTATGGGAAATTTGTTGAATATTACTATGAGCAAAGTAATATATAATATTGGTTATATTAAATGTCACGAGTGAATAAAATTACAATTTTGGAAATTTGAGTCGGGACGCGCCCATGTCGTGTCGGGACTAAATATTGATAAATAAAAGTGGATATAATATAAGTTGCCCGTATGGTCGTTTTGAGTGCGCCAACGTGTCCGTAAGGGTCGATATAGTCACAAAAGTGTACTTGGGGGTTTAGTTTGGGTCTCGGGGCGTTTTTAGGCCTATTTAACACCCCAGCAGGGCATTTTGGACATTTCTCATTTTTGGGTAATTAAACCCACGGAATTTCAAATGATATATCAGATGTCTAAGGTTGCCTTCTAGGGTTAAAATAACCAAAGACAAGTGATGGCCATAGGAGAGGGAAGGAGAGAGTTTCCAAAGCAATCCAAGGCCCAAAATCCATCCGTTTGCACCGCCACCATCACCAACGCATCGATCGCACGACGGGGAACGCAACCACACCAAAATCGTCCCCAAACCAGAACTCTGAAAATCCCAGGAAAGTGTTTATCATGCTTATTTTCGTTAATGCATCACTCATGTTAGTCTAGGGATGATTAGGACTAGTTTATGGAAGAAAACCCAAATTTGAGATAGGAAATCGCATAAAGTAATGATTTGGATGTTATTCTGGAAACCCCTTCACATGTAGAGGATTAAACCAGGAAATTATGATGTTTTAGAAGATGAAAATTCTGGAAAAGATTTATTAGAACCATGTTAAAGAAATTCTAGGGTTCTTAAGATTTTTATGATGTTTTTGCCTATAAAACCATGATTAGTGACGGAAATTTACATGATTTACGTAGAAGATACATAAAATGAGATTATGATGTTAGTAGTACAAATTTCTGGGCGATTGGGAATGAAAATTTTGGATTTGGAGGAGGTTATGTGATAGAACCCGTAACTGATTAACTACAGAACTCGCCATACCTGTTTGATCGATCGATCGAAGGTTCGATCGATCGAGCCCCAGATCTCTATCGATCATCCCCTTCTGGCAGACTCATATTTCTCCTTTTTAAATTAGTTGAATTCAATTTAATGAGAAATAATTCTTGGACTCCCTTATTAAAATGTTTTGGGAGATAAAGAAGACCAGTAAGACATATGAATAATTTTGGGACCTTTAATATAAGACGAGAGTTGTATTTTGGGATACTTACGTATAAGGGATGATGAAACTATGTATTAAAGCGAGAGACGCGTAAGATAGTTACGTTGGAACATAAATGAATACCTACTGAATTTTTCACTTGAGAGGATAGAGTCCATGAGTATTACGTAGTAAGTTGGAAAAATCCCTCGAATTAAAGTTAGAGACGAACCGTTGTACGTGATAACTACTAATGGGAAAATAAGGATAAATGTCCTGATTATGGGTTATGGGATAAACCTAAATTGATATGATAAAAGTAGTATATTTATATGACTGTGTGTATGCATATATTATATACATGTGAAAAATCATGCCCGCGCTACTAGCTATCCCTGAGGTTGCCACGTTGGGACAGTCTTATCTCGATGGGACCCTTTATGGGGGATACTGAATCGTACCCTAGAAGATAGATATCCTTGGTAAAGGCTATCGAATCGATAGTTTAGATGGTCCTAAGAGACGTGAGGGTGTGTACTGACCTCTTAGAGACTTGGAATCTATGCTTCGCCTCAATATTGTTTGTGTATGCGTTAATACAGTTCGAGAGTGATTTCGCACTTGTATTTCCCTTAGTACGAGTGATATAGGGAGTGGATAGCAGAGTATGCCCGCACCATAATTTTATGTGTGGTGCTGTTAGACTATATATATTATACGAGTATATAATATATATATGAAATTCTGAAATTTGGAACTGGCTACTGTGTTATGGTAAGTAAGACTTGTATAATGACTCAAATTGGAAATACTTGTTTTGAAAAGTATACTATGACACTGGGAAACTTTATTAACAAATAAAGTTAAATGAGAGCTATGTTACTAAATGGAATTTCCCTTTTAAACAATAATATTTTTCAGTTTTAAATCTAACGAGAACCTAAGATAAGTTAAACCATTGGGAAGTTTAGTGTGATATAAGATAAGATAATCCGTTGAGAAGGTTAGTACGATAGGCACGCACATTAGAAGAGAGGTGAGAATTTCTCAAGAGAATGCCGCACTAATATGTTGTTGCATTGTCCTGTAAACATTTTAAATACTTGCTAAATGAATTTTTAAATCATTTACACTATCGGGCTCTAACCCATTGCTATTTATTTTTCTCTCTTGTATATATATGTATATATTACAGGTGCCCAACCACAGGGGCGTCTTGCATAGGATCTCTTGGAGGAACGCGCTGCAGCTTAGGTGGGAGTTGTAGGCCTCTTGCTTAGACGACTTCATTTATTTGACTCCACTCCTAGCATATGCATTTAGTGGGGCATGTGTAGCCCTTTCCATTATTCAGTTGTTTATTTGGACAGTGTGACTCAGTTATTTCTAGTGTTGTCACTTTGGGATTTATTACTGTCTGGATGTTTTACTTTAAGTTTTAATGTTGGGATTTAGTTGTTGAATATTCAAATTATTTGGATTATATGTTCCAGGATTATTGTGGTGTGATTCTTTAATATTGAATTGTTGTAAACAATTAAATCTTTGTTTTTAAAATAAAATTTGGAAAGTAATGTTTTAAAAAAAATGGTTCTGACACTTAGCTTAATTCATTAGGGTGTTCAAATTGGAAAGGTTATTTTTCGACAGTGATGCTGATAATGAACCAATTCTTCACCTTCATTTAATTTAATAAAGGAGTGATCGGCCGTTATTTAATTAGGCGGGGTGCGACAGGTGGTAGCAGAGCATCAAGTTTTAGTGTCCATAGGATCAGTACGGCTTATTTCGCTTTCAGCTTAACATTTTTGCTATAGAGCCCTATTTTAGGATTGTTGTATTCTTGCTTTTACGTTTACGTCTTCAGCTATTAGAGATTTGATAATAACTGTATACTAATGAATTTCTTCACATTTCAGATGCCTCCGAGATGTGCACCAAAGGATAGGCGTGCCCAATCCGAGCATCCAGCAGCTCCAGCACAGGGTACGATGAATGCTAATGAGGTAGCCGCTATTGTTGCTCAGGCGGTGAAAGCCGCTCTAGCGGTGGTTCAGCAGGCTCCACCCCAGATTCAGGCAGTGGCTCCAGTACCTTCACAGCTTCCATCGGCGTCGGAGCGGGTTAGGGATGCCTTTCAAAAGGCGCATCCCCCTGAGTTCTCTGGTAGTTCAGATATCGTCATCATCAGCCAATGGAAGAAAGATATCCAGTGGCATCTTTGTATGTATGAGTGCACAGACGTGCAGAAACAGTTGTTGGCTTCTTTTAAGCTGGTGGGGCCCGCTTTGCAGTGGTGGGAGTCCACCACCACCTTGGAGGAGAGGGACACGATCCCGATTCAGTCATTCTGAGAGTGGTTTGACCGCAAGTACTTTCCCCCTGTCGTGCAGACTGAGATGAGGCAGAAATTACTGAACTTGAAATAGGAGAATTCTACCATTGCCGAGTATGGGGAGGAGTTCATGAGACTTCTCATCATAGTGACAGATGAGGAACCCACCGAGGGTAAGAAGATGATGATTTTTGTGGATGGGTTAGCTTGGAGGATCTGTCAGCACCTTATAGGGAATCTGTCTCTGAGTAATTTCACTGATGTACTCAATGCTGCGTTACTACATTGACAGGATCACCGCTTCCATCTGTAGGGAAGCAAGAGAGCAGGAGAGTCCAGCCAGTAGGGCAGGACCGGGGGTAGTAGTGGTATTAGAGCACCGATATATCAAGGAAAGACTCGTCAACACGAGCAGAGTTCTCATTAGGGGGACCCTACTAAGCGATTCCGTTAAGGTGATTCCAGGCAAGGATTTGGGGGTTTTAGGAAGGGCCAACAGGGCTAGCCTAATCATCAGGGCCAGCAAGGCCAACACCGACAACAACAGGGTCAGCAATAGGGCCAACAACGTTTCCATCAGGACCAACAGGGTCAGTGGCAGAGTTGTAACGGCGAGTCGGGCCATTGTCACCAGGGTCAGAGGGGAGGTAACTTCAGAGGCCGATGTTTTGGGTGCGGTAAGCATGGCCATAGGCGCCAGAATTATCCAGAGGGAGAGAGGGCCCCACAGCAGCAGGGTGCCCGTAATGAGCCACAGAGGCCACTTTTCCAGATACCCTCCCAACACCAGCCCAGGTACCAGCCGTTCCAGCAGCTCTAGTGCAGTAGGGGCAGTTACAGTATGGGCATGTATATAACGTCCACCAGGCAGGAGCTCCATAGGCACCACCCGTGATTGAGGGTATGTTTCATATCCATGGTACTATGGGTCGAGTTTTTTTTATACTGGGGTGACACCCTGTTTTATAGCTACGCATTTTGCGAAGGCCTTAGGGTTGTTAGCCACTGCAGAGAGAACTGTGACGTGTGTAGACTCACAACTGGGGAGTGGAACTCTCATTTTCTTTATATGTCGGGGTATGGGGGTAGATATTTGTAGATTTGTATTACCTGCAGACATGTTAGTCTTAGATATGCATGAGCACGATGTTATTTTCAAGATGGATTGGCTCGCAGCTTATAGAGCCATGATTGATTATTTCGGTGGGAGTATTGCCTTTGTCATTCCAGGGCAAGAGATGTTTGTAGTGGCGATGCCTCACCCAGAGGGAGGTTCGATCGCTCATTTGTATTAAATAGAGGAGGATACCGCTAAGGAGGTTGTGATTCCCTTAGACTCGATCCCAATTGTTCGTGAGTATTCCGATGTATTCCAGGATATACCAGGCCTACCACCCAGTCGAGAGATAGACTTTGTCATAGACTTATTACCGGATAATAGACCTATAGCACGCGCTCCATACCATATGGCTCCGGCATAGATGCGAGAGTTACGAGATCAGATAGAGCAGCTGTTAGGTCAGGCCATCATTCGCAGGAGTACCTCACCTTGGGGCGCTCCAGTCTTGTTTGTGAAGAAAAGAGATGGTTCACTAAGGCTATGTGTGGACTACTGGGAGTTCAACAAGGTCACGATACGGAACAAGTATCCGATGATTTGTTCAACCAGCTGAGGGGAGCAACTTTCTTTTCGAAGATAGATCTGAGGTCGTGTCACGCCCCGCCTAATTCTGGCGTCGGCCTCCACTAAAACTAAGCCGGGCGTGAGTAAATAAAATACCATTCTTAGCATGAGACAAATATGAGACATAAATAAATCAGTCCATAAAATAAACAATTGATTCAATCTCAAATGGTCACAAATAACTAAGCGATAAAAGATCCATCACATGCTAACTCCCAAAAACAAAATTCAATCTCCAGTAATGATTAAATAAAATCTGAATAATCCCAACAGATATCCTCTAAACAACTTTGGAACCGAATGGCCCAATAAAACTCCAAAGAAGTCTCATAATACGACTGGAAAAGAAAGTCTAACTAAAGTATGCCATAAAGTAAATATCTCCAGCTTCACCTCCAATGATAACTCTGATAAACTTACGCAGCTTCTCCGAATTAAATCCTGAAAAAGATTAGTCAACGCATGGGTCAGAGCCAAAGCCCTGAGCAAGAATACACACTACTCTCCTCAAATAGTATCCTTGAATCCAGACAGTAGCATTATACGCAATAAATATCACAATAGAGTATTTTAAATTAAACGGGATAATTAAACGCGATAATTATAATCTAGCAACTACCCACAAAAATCCCCATTTATAAAGGCACACCAATATGATTTTAAATTCCCAAGTCCCACGATGTTAATTTAATTAAATTAACCGACTTTTATTATTGTTCTCACTTTTTATTAAAGTGTCACACTCCCCCTTGTCAGTCGCCCTCTGACCCATTTACTGTTGGCCCCGACGCATGACAAGGTTGCCCTTCTCAATCGCCCTCTGACCCGTTTACTGTCGGTCCCGACACATGACAAGGTTCCACACACGAGACGACATAAATCTCCCTCTAGCCCGTTTAAACTGTCAGCCCCGACACATTATGTCGCCACAAATTTTAATACCCATTTTTATCTTAGGCATTAATTCTCAATTTCTCAATTTCACAATTTGTAAATTACCCCACTCTTTTAATCGATGTGAGATCCTCAAAATACCCCTTAGTCCCATACCTAAGGGTCCCCAAGTTATCAATACGTCCTATCCTATTTATAGGAGCATTTTCTAACATAAATCTTAACTTAGTCTCGTTCTTAGACTATCGTAACGACGATAAATTAATAAAAAAATCAGCCCACCCTCAAGATGATAAAAACGCGATAATCTACCCTCACTAGTCCCATACCTAGAAGGCGTAAATCATCAAAAGGCATACCCACTAGTCCCATACCTAGAAGGCATTCTAAAATATAGGGAGAGCAATAATACCCAACAACCCGTCGTCACAAAGGCAATATAATAATACTAACAAGTCCCATAAACAAGCATAATTAATCAACGTATAAAACTACGCATGAAAGTCCAATTCAATTAAATCTTTAATTGAATTATCACAACGTCAACAATACCCAAATAATCTCATTTCATTATTTTTAATTAAATATACCAAGTTTTGATCATATATAGATCAAAACCAAAATTTATTATCTCTACATGTATTACATGAGTTGTACGCAGCCAAAAATTATTTATTTTAAAACTAGGGTTTTTCTACATGCAACCTACACCAATAAAACCCAAAATCACTCATCAATCCTACGTACCCAAGGGTTATGAATATTATTCAGATTAAAAGATTTTATAAAAACAGCCCCATAATTAGTATCCACTTTTTCTAATTAAGTTACTAATTATTTTTAAGAAAACATGTAATTAAGTGTTTAGGCGACACTTAAAACACATAACACTAAAGGAAAAGAATAGAGTATTCATGCCTGTGAAGATCGTGTTGAAAATCTGATTAGAAATCTGGATTCCTTGCGAAAAATTAGCAAAAGAGTGTTCTTGAACGATCTTGATTAAACCCCAATTAAGCCTTCAAAAACTTGTACCAAAACTTATGACAAAAACTTGATTTTATTGAAGGTTGATGATTATGAGTGAGGAAAAATATTTGGAAGTGTTCTCTGGTGAAAAACTTAAGAAAAACTGATTATGAGAAGACCCCCTACGGATTAACAAGGTTATATAGTGATTAGGAGTCCTAATCCTACACAAATTCTAAAAAAAACTGCTCATAGCGCATATTTTCTGGGAGGGTCGACCGATCGATCACCCCGAAAAACTGACAGTTTGCCCAAAAATGCCTATAAGGCAAAATATTATAAAATCAATATAAAATCCGTTTTAACTCCGATTTTAATTCCGCTTGAAGTTTTATTCTTCTAAAATCATAACCAACATATTTAGGCAATAAAAATTATAAAATTCAAAAATTTATTTTCTCTAAAATTCAAATTAATTAATTAAAATAATAAATAAAAACACGAGGTGTTACAGTCGGGGTACCATCAGCTACGTATTAGGGAGCAGGATGTTTCAAAGACTGCCTTCTTGATGCCATATGGGTCTTACGAGTTCAGAGTGATGCCATTCGGCCTCACAAATGCTCCGGCCATGTTCATGGACTTAATGAACCGAGTGTTATGAGAGTTATTGGATCAGTTTGTCATCGTCTTCATAGATGACATTTTGGTATATTCACACTCCGAGGAGGAGCATGCCGATAACTTGAGACAGGTTCTTCAGAATCTACGAGAACATCAGTTGTATGCTAAGTACGAGAAGTGCGGATTCTTGTTATGAGAAGTACAGTTATTGGGGCATGTTCTTTCTGAGTAGGGCATATCAGTTGACCCGAGTAAAGTGTCGGCGGTGAGGGAGTGGGGACAGCCCACGACACCGACGAAAGTGCATAGTTTCTTGGGGTTAACCGGATACTACAGGAGATTCATTCGGGGATTCTCCAAAATAACGGGTCCATTGACGAAATTGACTCGCAAAGGGGTACCATATGTTTGGGATGATGCTTGTCAATTGGATTTCGACGAGCTGAAAGACAAGCTTACTTCAGAACCAGTCCTTGCTTTACTGAAGCCGGGTGTGGAGTACCTGGTTTACACCGATGCCTCTTTACGGGGACTTGGGGGAGTACTTCAATAGGAAGAGAAGGTTATAGCTTTTGCCTCCCGCAAGCTTAAGCCGCATGAGAAGAATTAACCCACCCACGACCTCGAGTTAGGAGCTGTCATTTTTTCATTGAGGATATGGAGACACTACTTATTGGGGGAGAAATTATGCTTGTTCACCGACCACAAGTCACTGCAGTACCTGTTCACTCAGCGAGAGTTGAATGTGCGCCAGCGCAGATGGTTAGACTTTATGAAGGACTATCAATTCGATATACAGTACCATCCGGGGAAGGCCAACGTAGTTGCTGATGCGTTGAGCCATAGACTGGTAGACGATGTAGCGGACGTCTGGAAAGCAAAGTGGAAGGAGTTTGGCCACCAGGACGTAGTAGCCCGTTCCTTCATATCTATTATGATAGTGACATCCGAGATTGTTGCGAGGGTGATACAGGCACAGACGGCAGACCCGTTTTGCCAAGAGAAGATTGTACGACTCTTAGCTGAGGGTGCTGAGTCCTATTTTGTTAGTTCTGATGGGGGTTTGAGGTTTAATGGGAGATTGGTGGTTCTAGAAGGAGCAGAATTACATCATGCAGTGATGACCCAGTCTCATAGGTCCCGATTTACGGTGCATCCTGGAGGAGATAAGATGTACCAGGATATGAGGCGGCAATACTGGTGGAGTGGGATAAAGAAGGACATTGCTGAATTCGTGTCCAAGTGTTCTACCTGCCACCTGGTGAAGGTGGACCATCAAAAATCGTCAGGGTTGCTTCAGCCATTGGAAGTACCCTCGTGGAAGTGGAAGAGTATTTCCATGGATTTTATTACAGGGTTTCCTACATCACAGTGGGGCCACGACTCTATTTGGGTGATTATAGACCGCTTGACCAAGGTGGCTCATTTTCTTCCGGTGCGCACAGACTATACCACGGGTCAGTATGCTTAGTTGTTCATTGCTGAGATTGTCAGATTACATGGGGTGCCCCTGAATATTGTGTCAGATAGAGATAAAATTTTCATGTTGCGTTTCTCGAAGAGCTTTCAGAAGGCTATGGGTACTGAATTGAGGTTGAGTTCATCTTATCACCCACAGACAGATGGACAAACAGAGCGTACTAATCAGATGTTGGAGGATATGCTACGCATGTGTGTTCTTAATTTTGGAGGAGGTTGGGAGCCACATCTTCCACTGGTAGAGTTGGCTTATAATAACTCTTATCAGTTCACAATTGGCATGGCTCCATTCAAAGCTTTGTACGGCAGGCCTTGTCGTTCCCCAACTTGTTGGCTCGAGGTGGAGGATAACAAGTTGCTAGGACCAGAGGTGATTTAGGAAACCTCCGCGAGGATTGAGATGTTCAGGAGTCGCATTCGAGTAGCCCATGATAGGCAAAAAAGCTACGCCGATGCGAAACGGTTCTTTCGGGAGTTTAATGTGGGGGACCAAGTGTTACTACGTGTATCTCCTATGAAAGGAGTGATGAGGTTCGAGAAGAAAGGGAAATTGGCCCCAAGGTACGTGGGACCATTTCCCATCATCGAGAGGATTGGGCCGGTAGCATATAGATTGGGACTGCCAGAGCATTTACATCGCATTCACGATGTATTCCACATCTCGTCGTTGAGATGATATCTTCGGGATGATATGGCCCATACTCACATTATGATAGATGAGATAGACTTACAGCCTGACAGCTCTTATGAGGAGAGACCAGTGGCTATCTAGACCATAGCGAGAGGAGATTGAGGTCGAAGATAGTTCCACTTGTACGGGTCCAGTGGGAGCATCATAATTTGGATGAATCCACTTGGGAGCGCGAGGCAGATATGCGCGAGAGATATCCAGATTTATTCTTACCAAGTATGCCTTATTTTTTGAATTTCGGGACGAAAATCCGTTATTAGGGGGGAAGTATGTAATACCCCGTATTTTTATGCTATATTAATTTGGGGATTTAGTAAATTTAATGTGAATTGATTATTTAATATAAATCCAGAAATTAATTATGTTATAATTATTAATGTGATGAGAGTTCATAATTACGGGAAATTTGTTGAATATTACTAATGCGCAAAGTAATATATAATATTGGTTATATTAAATGTCACCAGTGAAAAAAATGACAATTTTAGAAATTTGAGTCGGGACGCGCCCGTGTCGCATCGGGACTAAATATTCATAAATAAAAGTGAATATATTGTAAGTTTATCGTATGGTCTTTTTGAGTGCGCCAACGTGTCCGAAAGGGTCGAGATAGTCAGGAAAGTGTACCAGGGGGTTTAGTTTGGGTCTTGGCGCGTTTTTAGGCATATTTAACACCCCGGGAGGGCATTTTGGACATTTCGCATTTTTGGGTAATTAAACCCACGAAATTTCAAGGGATTTATCAGATGCCTACGGTTGCCTTCTAGGGTTAAAATAACCAAAGACAAGTGATGGCCATAGGAGAGGGAAGGAAAGAGTTTCCAAAGCAATCCAAGGCCCAAAATCCATCCGTTTGCACCGCCACCACCACCAACGCATAGATCGCGCGACGGGGAATGCAACTACACCAAAATTGTTCGCAAACCAGAACATTGAAAATCCCAGGCAAGTGTTTATCTTGCTTATTTTCGTTAATGCATCACTCATGTTAGTCTAGGGATGATTAGAATGAGTTTATGGAAGAAAACCCAAATTTGAGATAGGAAATCGCATGTAGTAATGATTTGGATGTTATTCTAGAAACCCCTTCACATGTAGAGGATTAAACCACGAACCTATGATGTTTTAGAAGAAGAAAATTCTGTAAAAGATTTATTAGAACCATGTTAAAGAAATTCTAGGGTTCTTAAGATTTTTATGATGTTTTTGCCTATAAAACCATGATTAGTGACGGAAATTTACATGATTTACGTAGAAGATACATAAAATGAGATTATAATGTTAGTAGTACAAATTTATGGGCGATTGGGAATGAAAAGTTTGGATTTGGAGGAGGTTATGTGATAGAACTCATAACTGATTAACAGCAGAATTCGCCATACCTATTTTATCGATCGATCGAGCAAAGAGCTTCGATCGATCAAAGGTTCGATCGATCAAGCCTCAGACCTCGATCGATCGACCCATTCTAGTAGACTCATATTTCCCATTTTTAAATTAGTTGAATTCAATTTAATGAGAAATAATTCTTGGTCACCCTTATTAAAATGTTTTGGGTGATAAAGAAGACCAGTAAGACATATGAATAATTTTGGGACCTTTAATGTAAGACGAGAGTTGTATTTTGGGATACTTACACATAAGGGATGATGAAACTATGTATTAAAGGTAGAGACGCGCAAGATAGTTACGTTGGAACATAAATGAATTCCTACTGAATTTTTCACTTAAACGGATAGAGTCCATGAGTATTACGTAGTAAATTGGAAAAATCCCTCGAATTAAAGTTAGAGACGAACCGTTATACGTGATAACTAATAATGGCAAAATCAGGATAAATGTCGTAATTATGGGTTATGGGATGAACCTAAATTGATATGATAAAAGTAGTATATTCATATGACTGTGTGTTTGCATATATTATATACATCTGAAAAATCATGCCCGCGCTACGTGCTATCCCTGAGGTTGTCGTGCTGGGATAGTCTTATCTCGATGGAACCCTTTATGGGGGACATTGACTCGTACCCTAGAAGATATATATCCTTGGTACAGGCTATCGAATCGATAGTTCAGACGGTCCTATGAGACGTGAGGGTATGCACTGACCTCTTAGAGACTTGGAATCTATGCTTCGCCTCAATATTGTTTATGTATGCGTTAATACAGTTCGACAGTGATTTCAAACTTGTATTTCCCTTAGTACGAGTGATACGGGGATTGGATAGCAGAGTATGTCCGCACCATAATTTTATGTGGGGTGTTGTTAAACTATATATATTATAAGAGTATATAATTCATATATGAAATTCTGAAATTTGGAACTACCTACTGTGTTATGGTAAGTAAGACTTGTATAATGACTCAAATTGGAAATACTTATTTTGAAAAGTATAATATGACACTGGGAAACTTTATTAATAAATAATGTTAAAATGAGAGCTTTGTTACTAAATGGAATTTCCCTATTAAACAATTATATTGTTCAGTTTTAAATCTTACAAGAACCTAAGATAAGTTAAACCATTGGGAAGTTTAGTGCGATATAAGATAAGATAATCCGTTGAGAAGGTTAGTACGATAGGCGCGCACATTAGAAGAGAGGTGAGAATTTCTCAAGAGAGTGCCGCACTAATATGTTGTTGCATTGTCTTGTAAACATTTTAAATACTTGCTAAATGAATTTTTAAATCATTTACACTATCGGGCTCTGACGCATTTCCATTTCTTTTTCTCTCTTGTATATATGTGTATATATTACAGGTGCCCAACTACAGGGGAGTCTTCCATAGGATCTCTTGGAAGGAACGCGCTGCAGCTTAGGTGGGAGTTGCAGGCCTCTTGCTTAGACGTCTTCATTTATTTGACACCACTCCTAGCATATTCATTTAGTGGGGCACGTGTCGCCGTTTCCATTATTCAGTTGTTTATTTGGACAGTGTGACTCAGTTATTTCTAGTATTGTCACTTTGGGATTCATTACTGTCTGGATGTTTTACTTTAAGTTTTAATGTTGGGATTTAGTTGTTGAATATTCAAATTATTTGGATTATATGTTCCAGGATTATTGTGGTGTGACTCTTTAATATTGAATTTTTGTATACAATTAAATATTTATTTTTAAAATAAAATTTGGAAAGTAATGTTTTAAAAAAAAATGGTTTTGACACTTAGCTTACTTTATTAGGGTGTTTAAATTGGAAAAGTTATTTTTCGACAGTGATGCTAAGAATGAACCAATTGTTCACCTTCAGTTAATTTAATAAAGCAGTGATTGCCCGGTATTTAATTAGGAGGGGTGCCACAGATCGTAGACTGCGTGTCTGGACTGCACAAGCTGTTGCATTAGTTGCGTGCGAACCATTGCTAATTTATTTCTAGCCGTTGCTTTGGAGGTTTGACAAAGACATCGTGCGTTACTCTTATGGGCGAAAGCAAGATGGTATGTAAGTCAATGGTCTTGTAAACTTATCACAGTTCTAGAAACAAAAGGTTTTGCCCTTAGGGAATTTTTCCTGAAATTTGTGTCGCATGCTTTATTTACGGTTTTACACATGCACACACGTAGTTGCTTGTTTAGGGGTTGTTTCTAAAAAGACTCTAATTAAATAAGTGTGCCAAATTAGAAATTTGCGATTTTAATTAATTATCACACCATCATATTTTACAAATTGGTATCAGAGCAGGTTACGCTAATTTATCGCGTGATCTTTGTTTTTCGCTAAAATTTATGTGATATTGATTTTTTAAAATCATTTTTGTGAAAAAAACACAAGTTTTTCGATGGAGCACTTATGTAATCGGATACCACCTTTTAATTACACGAGTCAGAGTTTTGATGGTATAAATCGTTTGAATTTGACATTTGCTAAAATAATTGATTTTTTGGAAAAAGAAAATTCTCATTTTAAATCCCCTATGGATCACTTGCAAGCGATTGAAAATCAAAGAGATTTTTATCGTGAGAAATTTATTGCTTTGGACCATGACTTGGTTTCTTTAAAATTGTCCAAGAAGGAGAGTTATGATAGGTTCCTATTTTTAGAAAAAGAATTAGAGGACCTTAAAATTTCGATGGTTTGTGTTTATGCCAAAGAGGATACAAATATTTTAATGAATGAGTTTATGGCATCTGAAAAGACTATTAGGGAAAAGTTTATTTTTATTTAGGTGGAACGAGATAACCTTGTAGGTTTGATTGATAAGTTGAAGAAGGAGTCCCTCAAATTGGAAGAGTCTAATTCTTTGCTTGAGTAAAAAAATTTCAAGTTAAAACATATTTGACAGACTCGAGTAGGATTAACAGTGATGGTAATGGCTCATTTTGTTCTCATGCTTCGAGTGTAAAATCCAAAACCATAGTTTGTTTTAGAGGGTCAGCCATTCCTAAGGACATCAGACAAGGTCAACCCATAGGTGTCGTTCCACCCGTTTACACATGTTCATATTGTGGTAGGAAAGGTCACCTTAGGCGTTTTTGTTTTGATCTTCGAAAAAATCCTAGTAAGTTTATGTCTAGTGTTCCCTTGGTTCCTAAATTCCCCACACGGCATTTCACATCTATTTGGGTTAGGAGATCACTTTTAGAGGCACTAGATTTTAGACAAGTTGATTCCCATTTTCTTGTACATGATTCTTCTCATGTTATATCATTTAGATGATTGTGTTTGCATGTATGTCATACGCTAGTTATGATTTTTGATATAGTTTTTCTAGTGTATTGACATGTATATTTTGTATTAAATTTTTGTTTTTGATAAAATTTTGAAAAATCCCAAAAGATTTATGTATTTTGTTTGCACCGTTTATGGATAGACACTTTGGATGACCGAGTCACAATTTCATTCCATTTATCCATGTGACTATTTCATAGTGTTTTGAGATAATAGGTCAATTCATCCGTGTGCTTTATAATGTTTAGAGTCATTGAGATGTAATTAGTTATTACTTCCTACATATTTGACTTATGATATCCTCTATTGCACACGTGCATGGATTTTTTCGATAATTATGCTTGTCTTATCACATGTTGGTTGGGTGTTTTCACTTCAATCTTGTCTTTAAAAACGAACCATATGCGATAAAACTTGTCAAGATTAGGAATGCATGTAAAAATCGTTTGGTGAGATTATGTGCTTTATTTTAAAACGGGGAAGGGCTGCGAAAGGTTAAAAAATGAACTTTGCGAATGCTAAGTCACCGTTATATCAGACCTAAAAAATTAAGGAATTTTATTATCCAAGGTCCAAAGAGGTTTAAAATAGCCCGGAAAAATTTAAAGGCAATAAAAAGAAATTCAAGCCAAAAAGGGGCCATTAGGTTTTTGCACCAATTCTCCAATGTTTGAGAATTTAGAGCACCTCTAAAAGAAAATATATATGAGGGAGTTTGGATGGAGAATTAAAATGGGTTTCCACATCCTTGAAAGTCTTGAAAAAAGTGCAGCATATTTTTTAATGTTATTGGTGTGGAAATCACTTTGACTTTGATTTGTTGATTTGCATAAGAAGATGTCATCTAAATTCAACAATTTTTACACCTAAGGAAGTTTTTTATGTTCATTCATTAGGAGTAAACGTATGCATCGTGCTCATATGATTGATTGAGTTGATTTTCCTATCAAATGTGTTCACACCCATTAATTCTGTTTCCATTACTTGGTTGTTTTAGTTAAATCCATGGTGTGATTGTTGTAACATTATTTTTTCTTTAAAAAAATTGAAAAATCCAAAAAATAGTTTGTGGAATCTTTTAAGATACTCCTTTGCATGCGTAGTTTGATCCATGTTTGCTATGCTTATGTCGTGATTCTCCATGTGTTGTTGTTTCTTCTTATCTGTCTATTTGGGGACATCATAAAATGGGGGAGAAAGAATTATCATGTTATAGGGGAATTTTTGCATTATGGAGGAGATTTGATTATATTGATTGATTTATTCTTATATCATTTCAAACTCGATTCATCATGAAGGTTTTTGCTTTATCTCATGTGTGTAGGTACAAAGATTGAAGATCATTATGTTGCACATACTGATGAGAAAACCTTTGAGATTGGATGAAGATTTTTGAAGAAAATTTTGGGAGCTAGCAAATTTGTACCTCTTCAGTTTTAAGATTTATGGGAGGGTAGATTTGTATAGGCATTTTGGTATTTGATAATTCAAATGTTTTTATGTATGTTCCGGCATAGACATAGGGGGATATTTATAAGGACATTTTTATAAATGTCCGTCCCAATTAATTATGTCGTATACCGTTACAATTTTCGAAGAACTTCAAGAGCAATCTACATATAGACGGATCCGAATATATCAAGGTTCTTCATCAAAAAGCTTCTGCAAAGTTTACTTTGGTAAGTTTATGTTTTAAATACCTTAACTTTGCACTTAGAGCTTTGGGATACTTTTCTCAAAATATTTTCTAAGTGTCGGAGCGGACTTTTTTTGTCAAAATCTGAGATTGAGTAAATTTTCTAAGACCTGTAGCGTTCCTCGATTTTGACGCCCAGGTCGTTCAAGTGAGATCACCATCTCATTCGAGTGACATGGATATGTCGCGCGATGTTGTTCAAATGACACGTGTACTTCATTCGAGCGAGATCTCTTTTCGTTCGAATGACCGAGGCGACGCGATTTGCTATAAATACTCATTAAATGGTTTCGTTTTCATTAAGAAGTCCCAGTGTTTTGAAAGATAGAAAACTGGGAATCTGTAGAATTCTTTTGACTTATTTTTTTAGGGTTTTCATCCCTTTTGTTTTCAATTCTTAAAAATCCCATATGCTTTGGTGAATTGTTTTGGTGTTCAATAACACACATTACTATTGTTCATTCTTTGTGGGGGAGAGCTATGCAACCGACAGCTACGTGATATTGTGGAGGGACTCCTTATGAAGATCATAAACTGCATGTCTAGACTGCGCGTCCCGGTGGTGTAGCTGCGTGTGAACCATTGCTGATTTATTTCTAGTCGTTGCTTTGGAGGTTTGACGAAAACACCGTGTGTTACTCTTATAGGGGAAAGCAAGATGGTATGTAAGTCAATGGTCTTGTAAACTTGTCAGAGTTCTAGAAATAAAAGGTTTTGCCCTTCGGGGATTTTTTCCTAAAATTTGCGTCACATGCTTTATTTATGGTTTGACACACGCACACACGTAGTTGCTTGTTTAGGGGTTATTTCTAAATAGACTCTAATTAAATAAGTGGGCTAAATTAGAAATTTGTGAATTTAATTAATTATCACACCGTCATATTTTACAAATCCTTTATTGGGGATATTAGGTTACCTTCCACCTCTGGGGTGTGACTCTGCAGGATACGGGGGTGACAAGCATGCATGCGCAGATGCGGCGGTTGATTACGCACGAGTTCGGGTAGGTCTGGTACCTAGGAGAGAGGGTGGTGAGGCAGATGAGGTGGGATCCATTTCTTATTCTTTTCTTTTAGGATATATCATTGTGACTGTAGGAGATTTTTATTGACCATGATGTATGTTTAATTTAATGACTTTGTACCTAAAAAGATACTCAAAAAGCAAAAAATATGCCTTTTTTAATTATCTTGATTTAGTGACTTACTCCACATGCACATTAATTTACTGTTAAGATTTTATTTTAGGAAAAAGTAGGAAAATTTTGTTCTATGGGTTTTTTAAATAAAGGAAAGCCTTGAAGGACTAGTTGCAAAGTGTTTTCCTTATGAAGGGTCTTATTTCGAGAAAAATTAGGAGAAATGTGTTTTTGGAAATTGATTTTATAAAAGAGGAAAAATGGAATTTTCCAAAATAAGGGGGTTATCGATCGGCTTACCCCTTGACCTGCTTATCGACATGGGGATCAAGTCAAATCATTCTTAGGCTTTGATTTCCCTTTCCTGCAAACCAATGTACTCTTATAGGGCTGAGAATTAACCGGGTTTTAGAGTTTATATTTTTTGCCAAGGATTTGGAGTATAAAAAGAGGGGTATGGGATGTGCTTTCTCCACTAATTCCCACATTTATCTTCTTTCTTCTCATTTATTATTCCTAAATGTCTCTTCACATGTATGGACAATTGTCCTCTTACTTTGATTATCTGGAGGTCATGTTCCTATATAACGTGGATTATGATGATTTTAACCCGCGTCAGGCTTCTTTTTGGTATAAAAGAGCCATAGATTAGAACGTGCTAACAGCGGCGGTACAGTTCTAGTACCCTGAGGATGATGTCTTCCTTTTTAGCCTGGACAAGGTTTATCCTACCTTCGAACTATTCTCTAGGGATTATCCCCAGTGTACTGGCGATTATGCCCAATTTTTCCTGTTCTCCCCGGGCATTCATGGAAGAGTTACTCCATATTTCTCCTTCGATGGGTCGACCTTTGGTCACTAGATGGACTATTTCTCTTCAAGAGGTTATATATTCAGTTCGTCTGAGGGATTTTGAGGATGTTGTCTTTTCTAGAGCTGTTGCCTTGGGCCTTACTACGAGGCTCTTATTGGTGATAGGGGACTTGATGGTGAATCCCTAAGTGGATGCGGTAATGGAATGGATTTATTACTACCATAATCCTACGACGATGGTGTTGGCTGAGACCCTGAATGTTCTGGATGTTTGGAAAGAGTTCACTCCGATTTCTGAGGGGGGTCCTAGTATCGTTATTCATGTGGCTTGTAGAGAGTTTTTTCTGGTAGCCCCTCATTAGTATCCCTTGATGGGTGTGCCTAATTTCTTTGTCAATCCTTTCTTCAATTTTGGACCATCGATAGAGAACTGGGTTAATTGGTTGGTGGAGAATGGATCGCGGTGTCTTCATCGGTTAGTGCCATGTGGAGGATACTTGCAGCCTATTTTGTAACTTGGATAGTATCGGTATGTACGGTTGGTTATCCTTCACCAGACCTCCTTTTATTTCCCTTGGCGGCTTCTACGCTTAGTCGAGTGGGAACAAATTGTGCCTCATCGCATAACAAATTTCTTCCTAGTGAAGTACCTGACTGAATCATTACGGATGATGTTGGGCTCCTTATGACAGCGTTGTCGATCATCTACCCATCCATCACAGTCCGTGGGAGGGGCCTGACATGTATCTAGAAACTACCTGAACTAGTTATGAAAGCGAGTAGTAGAGGAGATCATGGAGGAAGAGACCGGTCAAAGTTAGTTTCTTACCTTCGACACCGTAGAGGAAGGTTTTGTGGTTTTATCCAGGCTTGTCAGGGCATACCGCTCCATGGAGCGCATACAGAGTGTTAACCACGAGTAGGAGACTTGGGGACTTTCGAGGGCCGGGAATAATGACGAAGTAGGGCCGTTGGACAATTGAAGGCAACGTTTTGCAAAGCTTGGGTATTTTTTTAAAGCTAGGGTAATTTTGGGTGTTTTATATTTTTGGTGTTAGGAATAATTTTTATGTAGCTTAGTAAGGGTTAGGTTTGTTTGAAGATGTCTTAGTAAGTTAAAGGGGGTGGTTCGTTTAAATCTCTTCTATGATACTTCATGTAACAACGCTGTGTTCCTTAATCAAAAATAAAAAATGATTTGGATCATATTTTTTGTGTTTCTTGATTAGTTTTGCAGTTGAATTATATATACCAATCACTAAGGCATCATAATCCTTTTTTTCATGTAAATGATAAGATGTATCGCCCTTCTCGCAGGTTAGAAAAGAATAGCATTTTGTGAAAAATAAAGGGATCGCGCCCATATATGCCTACATACCTCTGGGGGTTTTGAAATTTTTCATGAGTTTTATTTTAAAAAGAAAATATTTTTGAGAGGATTAGGTCCTAGTATTTCTGGGTAGGGGAAATGAAGAACTTTTTTTTAGAATAGAAGGGGGATGAGAAGAGTCGTAGAGCGCCGAGATATTGAACTAAGGGTATTTATTGAGATGGTCCATGTTGAATGGATGCCCCATCTCTTTTTCGTCGAGGTCTGTGAGCATAGTGGCCCTGCCTGGAAGGATTTTCTTGACTATGTAGGGGGCACTCCAATTCAGTTTGAAGTTCCCTCTGGGGTCCATGACGGGTTCTATGATGTCTTTGAGGGCAAGGTCTCCTTCCTGGACACCAAAGTTTTTGACTTTTCGATTGAATGATCAATCTATTCGGTGATGGTAACCTTATATATGACATAGATCCTTTATCCTCTTTTCATTCAAGAGTGATGTTTATCCAAATGGAACTGATGCCATTCTTCTTCTCTAACATTTCTTTCGAGCATGACGCGCAGGGAAGGAATTTTAGCTCAATCGATAAGAGTGCTTCCATGTCGTACACTAGAGAATAAAGGGTAGCCCCAATAGGTGTTCAGATTGAAATGCGATAGCCCTAGAGGGAATTAAGGATCGGCTCATCCCAACCTCTATAATTCTCAATCATCTTTATGATTATGGCTTTGAGGCTTTTATTGGAGGCTTAGACAATAACATTGGTTTGGGGTCGATTGGGGGAAGACTTGTGTCTCTGAATCCCATACTCGTTGACTAGTTATGTGACCTCAATATCGAAGTGGAGCACATTTTCCAATGCTAACTCATAAACAACTCCGTATCGACAGATGCTGTTCTTTCTAATGAACTTGGACATTTTCTTAGCATTCAGCACTGCGTATGGCACGACTTTAACCCATTTGGTGAAGTAATTAATGGTGACCAAGATGAATTCATAACCGTTTGAATCTTTGGAATTACCTTCCCTATGATGTCAATGCCCTAAGTGGACAAAGTCCAGGGAGAGGTCATGTTGTATAATTATCAAGGAAGCAAGTGTTAGAGATTGGAAAAATATTGGCATTTCAACCATCTTCAAACATAGGTAGTACAATGTTAAACCTTGGTGGTCCAATAGTACCCTTGATGGATGATCTTCTTGACAACCACATGGTCATTCATATAAGGCCCATGTTCTCTGATGTGGATCTTCTACATCATTTATTCAATATCTACCCCTATTATGCAATGCATATGGGTTCCATTTAAGTTTCTTTTGAAAAATTATCTATCACAAATGATATACTGGGCAACCAGTTTGTAAAGGGTCGCACGATCTTTCTTATCTATGTTTTGGGGATACCTACCATGTTTGAGGAGGAACCAAATGTCATAGTACCATAACTCGTCCATATCAGAATCTTCCTCAGTGATGAGCTCAATGTGGTAGCAGTGGGTGGGCATGGATTGTTTCTGAACCAGGAAAGGGGCATTTGTTATTCCCTTAGGCATGTCGACTATGGAGGCCAGGGTAGAAAGGGCGTCATCTAGGTTGTTCTTTACACGAGGCAGGTTATGGAAGGTTACATCTTTGTACTGGTAGGCCAGCTCTTTTAGGTTGGTGTGGAAGGATACGGGCTTCTCTTTTTTGACTTTCCATATTCTAAGGATTTGGTCGACGATGAGGGAAAAGTCTCCATAAATGCCTAGGTGTTGGATTCCTTTCTTGAGGGAGATCTTGAGGCTTATAATGCAAGCCACATACTCAATCATATTATTGGTGGAAGGAAGGTCTAGTTTAATGGCAATGGATGTGTAGGAGTCATCAGGGGCAATCAGGATTATCCCAATGTCGTATCATTTCTTATTAGCAGCTCCATCAAAGAACATTTTACGTCAAAGGTCCTCATAAGAGGTGAGAGAATATCTTTTCCTGGGAATTTAAAGACCTAAACATCGATCCCTTTTAGGGGGTAATAAATAAGGTAGTTGGAGATGGATCTCCCTTTCATAGTTTTCTTCATAACATACATAATATTGAACTAGTCTACAAACATAAACCAACGGACCATTCGACTAGATAGAGAGGGCTTTTCTATCAAGTACTTAATGGGATCCATTAGGGATACTAGTCTGATGGAGAAGGCAAGCATGTAGTGTCGTAACTTTTGTGTGAGCCAGACTAAGGTGACATAGGCTTTTCCCAAAGTAGTGTAGTTGACTTCGTATCCGACCAACTTTTGATGTCGTATCCTTAGGGAATTCTTTAATGTATTGGGCTAGAAAATCCCCTGCTACAGTATTTGTATTGGTCAAGTATAGGAGGAGGCATCAGTACTGTAGGTTGGGTGAGGTATCATTTGATTTGGTCGAAGGCTTCTTGACATTGCTCATTCCAGACTTAAGTTTAATCCTTCCGGAGAAGTTTAAAAATGGGTTCACAAGTTAAAGTCAGTTGGCTGATGAACCGACTGATGTACTGTAGTTCACCGAGGAATCCTCGGACTTCCTTTTCCACCCATGATGGTGGCATCCTAAGTATGGTTTTCATATTTGTAGGATCTTATCCGATTCCCTTCTCACTGACCAAGAAT
The DNA here is from genome assembly GCA_949130495.1 of Sambucus nigra. Classification (NCBI taxonomy): domain Eukaryota; kingdom Viridiplantae; phylum Streptophyta; class Magnoliopsida; order Dipsacales; family Adoxaceae; genus Sambucus; species Sambucus nigra. The sequence continues at coordinate 319,450,440 of OX422223.1, forward strand.
CACAAAAAATTTCCTTTCGTGATGTAAAAAACACAGTTCTGTGGATTTAACTGCATTTCGTATTGCTGCAGTCGCTCAAAGCACTTTTGAAAGGTAGAAATATGACCTTCCCGTGCCTCAGAATTAATGAGTGTGTTATGAAGGTAGACTTCAACTTCCTTATTAATTAGGTCATGCATGATGGTTGGGGTAACCCTTTTGTAGGTAGCCTCGACATTATTGAGTCCGAATGGCATGACAATATAGCAAAAGGTTCCCCATGGGTTGATGAAGGCGATTTTCTCCTGATGGTCAGAGTGCATCTTAATCTGGTTATATCCAATGAATCTATCAAAAAACAACTTGAGGGAGTGTATGGTAGTGTTGTCCATGATCATGTCGATACTAGGCAATGGGTAATCATATTTTGGGGATGATTTATTGAAATCATGATAGTCGAAGCACATGTGGACTTTTCCACATGACTTACGTACGAGGATGATATTAGCGATCCATATTGGATATTCAACTATGAGAATGAAATCCATGTTTAATTGTTTGACCACTTACTCTATGACCTTTAATGACCATTCGATACAGAGTTTACTTAGTTTCTGTTTGATTGGCTTGCATTCTGGGAATTTCCAGATCTCATGTTCGGTTAATGCCAGACATGTCATCATAAGACAATGTGAAGACGTGCACGCATTTTTTCAGTAGCTTTTCAAATTGCGCACTCTCATGCTCGCTAAGGGTGGATCCTATCCTAATCTCGCGCTGATGGCTATGAAAACTGAGATTAATAAAAAATAATCTCATCATCATTAGGTTAAACATGGTTATGTTATTTGTTATTCTACTTATTAAGATCAGTTAAGAATTGTTCATTTGCAAAATCATCATCATTAATGGTTTGATTAGAAATCCAATAATTAATTTAAGTCATAACAAGATACTCAAAATCCTTATTTATTTCATTTTTGATAAAAATAGCATTGAGAACCTCATCAAAATAGGTATATGTTACATTGATATCAGGAAAAGGAAAAACAACAATTGGTGAAGATATTTGGATAGGTATATAGCAGGGTCAGGTTGATTATGAGCATCTTGGACTTGTATGGCATTCCAGTTGAAGAAAGGTATGTCACAATCTTTGATTTGATCAGATGGGCCTGATTTGCACGACATCCGAACAGATCGTGCAGAGACTCAGCCCTAATGTCTATAGGTCTAATGAGTCTTCAAAATCACTTTTATCAAAATCCCCGACAACTGTCATGACTTTCTCGATGAGAGGTGGAACTTCATATTTGTAGTCTTCGACCCAAGAGTTATTATTGTGAAAGAAGATTTCCATCCTTGGTTTCATCTTTTTATCAGCATGGTCATACCATGGTATTTTCGTAAGCACGTATGGAGGAGGAAGTGGGAATGAGATCACTGACTTTCAGTCCCCAAAAGTTAAAGGTTCTGAGAGGATAAACATTAAGAGCAGATCCGTTGTCAACAAGTGATGGTGGTACTATCTTTCCCAATATTTCAACGCAGATGTTGAGGGCATAATTATGATCAAGGTCGAATATTTGTATCTCTTCTTCAAAAAAGGAGAGAAGTCTGAAAGAGGTCAGGTACCCCGCCATATTTATAGCTTCTTCAGGAGTTGTTGAAGGAGGGATTGGTGTCCCGATGAGGGGCTTTATCAAAGAATTCTGGTGCAATTAAGATACATGAAAATACCCCATAGGGTGATATTGTCTTGGGTCTTCTTGAGATGTTCAAGGACTTTGCTCACTTCAAGGGTCATTTTTAGTGTGGTAAGTTATTCAGTAACTCCCTTTACTTTATCTATTTTGATTACATGGGGAATCGGGTCTTTATAATGTCTCCTTAATCGGGTCATGTGATTCACTGATGTGGGGAAGAACAAGAATCCAGTGGCTTCATCTACCTCGAGCAAAATGGATACTTTATTGATTTCTCCTAACAGATCTTCGAAGGATATCATTCCACAGAGGTTAGCTACTGAACTGACTTTTTCCTGACTGGGTGCGTTATCTAAACTGTCAAAATCATCCCCTTACCCTGTGGTGACTATGTCCTCTTACCAAGTGTGGGATAGTGGTGCAACTGAGATCCGTGAAGAACTAGCACGGGTGAGGCGTGACCCACTCCAATGGACTCTGTCTTCAACGTCTTCAAAGTTTCAAGAGTAACTTTAGTAGATAACCTCGCTTTTCTAGTACTAATGGAGTAAATGATATGACATTCTTCCTAAAAGCAAAAATTTCACAAGCAGTAATGATATATTGGAGATAGAGATCTCCTAAGAATAATGGATATAATTATGGGAGTGAAGAGGCAATCACTTAGACACTTAGAGAGATAATAGTGAGAGAATACTAGTTCTGGTGTAATTTTGGCAGAGTAATAGTGTAACTGAAGTCTTTTGTCTTATATTGACCTTACTAAAGGGTCTTATTTATAGGTGTATACTAGGGATGACTTGGTCTTTTGGGGCACTAAAAATGAGAGGAAACTTGGGGACAAGCCCTGCAATCTACTTTTTATCCTTATCTGTCTGTTAGCCGCCTGTCCCCTCTGACAGGCGACACCTGGTGCCTACCAAATTTCAAAAGAAAATGTGTCTCCTAATGGTGATAAAAAATTTGATTTGGTAAATATCATTTCAAATGGCAACTTAACATACAAACTTTGTGAAAAACTTAAGAGTGGATTTGAGAGCCACCTTCTCTAAACTACATTTTATAAAAGTGTTTTTCCTTATGAGCAGCCTCTGGGCTACTCACTTCTTTATTCTAAGTATGGGCTGTGTGAGTTCTTGAGTGGCTACTGGTGTCCCTCTACTAGTGTTCTCTCTATCTTAAAGTGTCATGTTATTGAGCTTGCTCAATAAACCTTGTTTCTCAATCGCCAGACCAAAACTCCTAGGAGATCCCAGCTGGCCTGCTTGATCCCTGCTTGCTCAACTAAGGATACATGTACAAGAAAATAATCATCAGTACTTTAGTAATTTTTTAGTAGAAATCTTGGGGATGCGGCCACCCGTGGTGGACCCCCTTGCCCTAAGTCATTTTTTGGTGATATCATGAGGAAGGGGCCACTCGAAGTGGATCCACTTTCCTTGAGTAGTTTTCTGTGAATTTAATCTTGGGAAGAGGGACCACTCAAGGTGTGTGCCCTCACCCATGGCCATTTTTTATAGTATCAATCTTGGGCAATGGGGCCACTCGAAGTGGACTGATTCGTATCGAATATTGCATATTTTTGGCCTTTATCTTTATGCATTCTAGCACTTTTACGGTCTTAAATGCCTAAATTTATGCTCACTAACTAGACAACATTGGTTTTGGATATATACATGCTTTGTAGGGGTTAATTGTGCTTTTATAGGTATTGGAACGCTAAAAGTGAGGAACCGTTGCATTTCAGAGAAGTGCCCTCGCTGGACGCTACCTCAAGGGAATTTTAGTCAACTCACATTTCTTCTACAGGTCATGAAAATTCCACGGATGCGTAGTTCATTGAGTTATCATTGCGTGGACACAAACGGTGCGTCGTTTGGAGTTCAGACAAAGAAGATATGGCCATTTCCGTTTGCAACCCTTTCCCCCCTCTTCAAGGACCAATAGCTGCTAGAAACAGAGTGCCGATTGACGGGCCTTGGGCCCCTAGTCGATCGCGGTTCTAATTTAATCCTATGAAGGGAGACAAAAGTTTGGGACCTGCTCAATCGATCGATCGACGGTCTTGGTCGATCGATCGATCCTGCCAGATATTTGGCAAATTGTTCCTTTTCTTTTCTTTTTCCTTTTTCTTTTAATGTTTATTCCAACTTACTATATAAACCAATTTCGGGTTGTTTTATTAGGATCTTACATTTTACATTCGTTTAGGGTTTTTATGGAGATTTGCCCACTTTAATGTATGTAAGCTTATTAATTTATTTTTCTTCCTTTATTTCTTGCTTTGATTACATGCTTCCATTAATTTCCATGCCTAGATAATATTTATTTCTTGCTATTTATTGCTTTCATAATTAGGTTTACTTGCTTTCTTTTAATACATGATTTTCAATATGCTTTCTTGCTAAATTAGTCTAGGTTGTGTCGGATAGAACTCATTTCGGGTTGACATGTTGCTTTGCTTTGGTGATGGAGTTTTACGGGTCTATTTCTAGTGCGTTGTCCTAGTTATTATGCATAGGAGATTTGATGGGGTATATCATGTATGAACCGTGCTTACGACCTTGCGTGTGTAATCTTTGGGGTATTTGTTGACGCCAAAATCGTATTAGACTTTTATGCAAATTTGGGGGTGTGACAACTCTTGATTCAATTAACTGTCGAATCGAGACGCAATCTTAATAACTTGTCGACCCATGTAACCATTTTATACTAATTAACTCGGGTGAGGTATATTCTATGCATCCTATAGTTTTTATTCACTTTGTTAATCTAGTTTAAATACACTCGCCTAGATTAATATTTCCCTTTTGTGCATCTTTTCATTTCTGTTATATTTATCTTTTACACATTTATTTTAGGAGTATTAAACCTTATAAATTCTAGCATCTTGTCTTTTGGCCACTATACTCACTTCTTGAGTGTAGTCATAAGTTTAGGTTTTTGTATAGAGCTAGTGAGCCGAACAATAAAACGATCGGCGCGTAGGTGACACTTGCGCCGTGGTAAAACCCAGCCTATCATGGACCTCCTCACCCCGAGTCATCTTCAATATGTTAATCTTGGGGAAGTGGGAGCCACTTGAAGTGGAACCTCTCGCTCTAGGTTATTTTCTATAGTGAGACTTTTGAAGTCGATGAATGTTTTGAACCAAATGAGGATTTTGTGCCTACTTTGGAACAAACCATTATTGAATTGGCTCATGGTATAATAGAGAATGAAAATGAGGAAGGAATGGATGTAGTATCCATTTGCAATGAAATGATTGCTTTGGTCCCCAAAGAAGAATATTTCATTGAAAATGATCTTATTTCCTTCAAAACTCAATCTTCAAGCGATGATGAGTCCTCTCTTGAGTTTGGATTTCTTTCATCCCCATATTTATTCTATATTATTGAACCGATACTAGTACCCAATGAATCGGTCCAAAACTTTAAAATGTTTAAACCTTTCCCCGATGAGGACTACTTGGATGAGTTTCTTTCCATGAAGGCAATTTTGCCTCCATGTGTTCCACCTCCCATTCATATTGCAAAATATTTAGGAGAATTTTTTTTATCCCATGTGTTTTTGTCACCCGTTTTATCCAAATTCCCCATCATCCCCCCCAAATTTTTAATTGGTGATGGTTCATGTCTTCCGCCTTACACATGCCTTCTGGTGTTTGAACATAATTCCTATTTTCCGGAAGGTATGCATGAAAGGGTGGGTCCCCCGTTAATCCTCCAAAGTCAAATCGTAGTTTGGGTGGAACGTAAAAAATTTCAACTTCTAGTGTATAGCTAATTAGAAGTTAAAATTGTAGGTTGTAAATAGTTAGTTTTGTTTTATTTTTATGTTTCTTATTTATTCTTACTTATTGTGTAGTGTAGTTAGTTAAGTTTTTGTTATTTATTTTTTTCTGTTCTTGGTACTAACATGTTTTGTAGAATCATTCGACTTATACTTTCCGTAGATCGCCCCATTTTGGGTAATGTCACTCTTTCCCTCTCTTTAACATGGTTCTGAATTTACATTGAGTACAATGCCAGGTTTAAATTAGGGGTTGTGAGATATCCTTTCCATTCATTGGTGGTTCGTTTGATTTGGTGTAATGTTCTTCCCAAACATGCTTTACTTGTAAAAATTAAAATTTTTAAAAAGATTATTTTTACTCCTATGTTAGGCATTTTGCCTTTATTTTCGATGATAAATTTTAATAATTTCCCGATCCAATAGACAACTCAATGATGTATGTTCTCGATTTTAAAAGTTATTAGATTTTGGTACCCAATCATTGATATTATCAACAACTTTATGAATTAAACTTTAATCCCATGAGCACATGCACTTTTTGTGATTTTTTGATTTGGTTTAAGATTTTTATAACTTAAAAATCTTTTATTGCATTGTATATACTTACACCTAGTGAGCTTTGGGCTTTTCTTCATTTGTGAGTGTTATACACTTGTTTTTCCTCTCTGAAAACATTACAGTCATTAGTAATCTCACTATTCTTTCGTAGATCGTTTATTAATTGAGTCCATATATGAAATGTCTTACTTGAGCATGACTTTTAAAGTTGTTTTGACTCGAGAATTGCATAAACTTTACAAAATGATCATAGGTCATCCTTTTTATATCACCCATATTGACCTTGATCTCACCTTATATGTTTTCCCTCATAAACCTCTTTGAGCTTTAATATAGCCTTTCGCTTCATAACCTAAAATCCTATAACCAACCCCACATTGGAGTTTTAAACCATATATATCACCTTCCATACCTTTGTTTGGACTGATACTTGGGATTGAATGATGTTCGTGTTATATGGTTGCAGTTAAGCATGTGAGAGTGAGAAAAGTAAAGAAAAGAAAGAAGTGAAAAAAAGAAGAAAAGGAGAAAGTAGAAAAGAAAATAAAAGAAAGAGAAGTTTGTATATGTTTTGTATAGTGTTCAATAATCTTTGTTTACTCTCTCCATTGTTATATTCAATGCTTGTTATGGAATCATATTCCAAATTTTTTTTGGCCCACATTTTCCATTATCCCCAGTTTTCATCTCCGAACACTTTGAATCCGTACACAGCCCTTTCATTTCATAACCTTAACCCCAAACCTACATTACAACCGTATACAACTCCTATATGATCTTAGGGTGAATTCAATTCAAAAGTTTAAATATCCGTGATAATCTGTGAAAATACATTTTGCCTCCTTTAATGATGGTATCTTTCATTCAGATTACATATTTGTTATTTTAATATAGCGTTATTGTTTAGAGACTTGTGCGCGACCTAGTTTCCATTCACATTTACTTTTTATGCCCGCATGTCCACTGTATTACCTCCCATTCATAGTGATTTCATTTGTTCAGTGCAATATCCGCTAATGACTAACACTTATGCATGCTTTAATGCTTATAAGATTTATATATGTTTTTGTCAAACCGTACTTTGCATGTGCTCACTCCCCTTTCACTTTTTAAGGTTTAAATTCTATGAAGTTCATTCAATAATGTTAATAATACGGACTTTTGTATGAATACATTCACTTTGCTAATAACATGTTTGAAATCTTTTTCATCATTGTTGGGCTTGTCGCATGTGGTTGGGAATATTTTGAGGAAACTTTGATATTTGTGAGTTTCATCCCTGAAAACCCTCACGAGACGACACTCATCCACTAGGGTAACCTAGGGGTTTAAGGGTTTATTGCATATGCTAAATGCAAATATGTTCCTTAGGAAAGTGGCATTTATATTTTCTATGCTTATATACTTTTTGTACCTCCTTCTGTGGACTGGTTTGTTTGTTTCATCACTAGGGACTAGTAATGTCTAAGTTAGGGAGTGTGATTAGTCACAAATATTTCATATGCGCCCCAATTATCTTTGCGTATTCTATAACTTTTTGTGTTCCTTATGCCTATATTTATGCTCGTTAACTAGACGACCTCGGTTTTGGATACACACACACACAGAGTTATATATATATATATATATATATATATATATATATATATATATATATTTATTTATTTATGTGTGTGTGTGTGTGTGTGTGTGTGTGTGTGCTTTGCAAGGCTTAATTGAGCTTTTGTAGGTATTGGAATGTTTAAAGTGAGGATTCATTGTGTTTCAGAGAAGTTCCATCATCGGATGCTACTTTAGGGGAATTTTAGACATTTCACACTTCATTTACGTCTTAGTGGGATTCCACAAAAGCGCAGTTCATTGAGTTAGCTTCGTATGGCCATGAACGACAGATCATTTCGAGTTCGAATGAAGAAGATATGGCCATTTTCGTATTTATCGATTCTCCCTTGTTTTGGACTAAATAAGACCATGGAACAGGGTACCGATTGACCGGACCTGCCCCATCGGTCAACCGATGAATCATATTTTGGCTTAAAATTGATGAAGTGGGTTTTTTCCTGAGGTCCCGATCGATCGGCCCTGGCCACGGTCGACCGGTAGTGCCAGATATTTTGTTTTTTTGCCTTTTTATTTCTTTTTCCATTTTTCTTTTCTCTATTTTATAACTTACTATAAATAGACCCCTTAGATTATTTTCATATACATATTTCATTTAGTTAGTTTTTCATCTTGCGTTTTAGGGAGGTTAGGGTTTGGACGAGATTTTTGGGTTTTGCTTCTCTCTCTTCCATGGTTTCACCCATATGGGTTTGTAAGTTACTATTCATCATCTCTCTCTTTATGTCCAAATTTCCATTGTTGTTTTTATTGCTTTGTTATTTGTTTACTCTCTTTGTAACATAGATTTAATTTCCTTCATTACTTTCTTGCATTCAAATACACTCCTTCCATTATGTTGGGTAGCTAATTTAGTTTAGGTTGTGATTGATGGAACTAACCTTTGTTTCAATGTGTTGCTTTTCTCTGGTGATGGGTTTAATATATCAAATTCGATTAGGTTGTTCTTGTTATTACTCCTAGGAGATTTAACGGGGTGTATCATCTATGTTCCGTATTTACGACGTTACGTGTACAATTTTCGGGATATTCGTAGACGCAAAAATCATATTAGTATTTTATGTGAATTTAGGGGGTGACAACTCTAGATTTAATTGATTGTTGAAATGATATTCAATCTTACTAAATTCATAGTCCTATGTAACCATTTATACACATTAAACCGAGGTGGGGGATAATAGTCGCAACCTACAGTTTTATTACTGTTTGCTAATCGTAATTTAAACACACATGCCTATATTATTTGTTATTTTTATTAACATCTATCCTTTACACTTTTATTGAGAAGTATTAAACCAATTGAAGTCTAGCAACTAGCCTATGTGGACTTCGATACTCGGATGGGTTGTTGTAGTCCCTTGAAAGAGTGTAGTCAATACTTTAGGTTTTTGCATAACAATGGGAGCCGAGCATAATGAACAACATATATCTTTATACACTTGCGCTGCAGTTCACCCCAATTACCAAAATGGCGTCGTTGCCAGGGCCTTTTTTCTTTTAGAACATAATTGATTTAGTATTTTGTATTATTTTCTTTCTATTTGTATTCTTTGTTAACAATTTTTGTAGGACTTCTACATTTAAGCTCCAAAAAATGCTTGAATTTTCCGTACGCACATCACTTTGTGGAATTTGCCATCTCAAGCCTTCTTTAGGGTAAGCATGTCTTAATCCATTTTTTTTATAATCGTAATGATAATTCTCAAAATCCCCCTATACCTATGACTTTTGGTCAATACTTAAAAGCCCAAAAAAATGAAACATCTAAAATGTCTTTGGGTGAGTATTACCAAAGTTAATTTATGGATTACGGAAATTTTGAGAATAATCATTCCGATGTCGGGCCACAAAATCCTTATAATAAGAATGGTGAAACAAAATGCATTAGCTTTGAAAATTCTTGTAATAATGATTTTGATTGTAGTTCCGAGGATAGTTTTTAAAGTTCTCATTTGTAAGAATCCACGCCTCTGCGTATGAATTTCGGTGAGGGCTTGTGCATTCTTGAAAATAAAATAATTTAAAACTGTTATCCGGAACAAAATCGTTGTTGGGAGCATGAGTTGGATTTATTATTAGAATCCAAGGACGATTTTTCTTTCGAGACTTTTGAAGTCGAGGAATGTTTTGAACCAAATGAGGATTTTGTTATTACTTTGGAACAAACCATTCTTGACTTTTCCCACGGTATAATAGAGTATGAAAATATGGAAGGAATGGACGTAGTATCTGTTGATGTAAAAAACTGGACTTGATCCAATTTTATAATCACAGATAAAATATATAATTGCAATGGGAAATAAAAAGAGAGAGAGAGTTTTTACAGTGGTTCAGCTATGTGAGAAAGCATACTTCCACTATTATTGTATTGTTTCCAGAGTTTACAAAAAGGTAGGTACTCTTGCAAATAAGAATCTCCTAAAATTCGTTATACCTTGCCCTTGATGAAAGGGATAAAATGTATTTATAGTGACCCGAAGGTTAAGGATCGAAATGTCAAGGGATGGAATGCTTTTATACATTTAAGCATTTACATCCTTACATAATGAATGTGATGATTGGTTGTATAGACCACGTGTAATATGACCCTTGGTATGGTGACATTTAATTGATCTTGATGGTCGTCCTTCCTTATGTTGGTCGGCATAACTGCCGAGCTACTATCTACTGCTTAGGATTTTATCCACGTAGGATGGCAAGTGTTCACTTCTAGTTGGTCCATGTAGATGGATAATTTTTGGCATTAACTAGATCCCCAAATGTTCCATTCTTGATGATTTGATAAAAGGATGGAGTATTTGATTGTGGAAGTAGCTCGGAGTACTTTCATGATGCTTGGTCGGCAACCGACCTGTCACACTTGTAAAATTTCATTGGAACTGTTTGAAGATGGCATTTTCCTAAATAATTTGAATTTTAACGAATCGCTAAAGGGTAAATGTGTATTTTTTTAACAAGAAAATAAATTTATTTATAAACAAAATAGGAGAAAAACCCTCTCAAAGGCCTTTTTCTCGTCAGCAGATAAATATGGAAAAGAATAGTTTTTCTTATTTCTCTTTCGAACTTTTTTTGCCTCGACTGAATTATGGGAATCTTCAATATTTCGAAGAACCTCAAAAGAATTACTAATTGGTGTAATTTGAGTTTGATTTTTACCACCATTTTTCGCAACCGAGTCTGCCAACTTAGGAATCTCCACATATAACTTTATTTCGGTCCCATCATATGAGATGTTTGGGATGTCCTCAAGAGGGGGAATATCACCAAAAGAATCCTCATTATCGGAAATATCACCCCGAGAATTATTTTCTTTTTGTAAAAGATTCGGGGTATGCTTCTCCTTATGAATAGAAACCATTGAAAACTGGTATTTTACACCCTTTATATCGCGAAGCCATCAGAATGTTAATCGTTGGTACGTTTAATCATTACTTTCACTATTTTTGGGGCAAGCTATAAAAGGCGAGAGGCTTTTTTAGATTTTGCCTTACCTCAAATCTTCAAACTGTAGCATTTATTTCTGAGCTTTTGTGTGATCGTTTGACGTCGTTCATCTTTTTCTTCAATAGTTCTTGTTGAATCCTCAATTTTCTATTAGAATTATTTCTTTCACTCTGTTTTTTCTTCATTTCCTTTCTTTCGGAACCATGGTTCACATAGTTGACGAGGATTTTGTAGATGAATTTTGGGTAGAAAAGAAAATCCATCTTGGGTTGATTTAGAAATACCCCATGATCCTATAGACGTATATTCTTTGGCAAAGGGTCATTGGATACCAGCCTTATTTATAGCTGAGTGTTGTTTCACCTTTCCACCAAACCCTTTTCTTCTTCATTTATGCCAAAATTTTGGTAATGTTCCAGCAAGTGTAGCCCCCAACACCTGGAGGGTTATCAATGGGGTGAATAGATTGAATGAAATATATGGGACCCATAGTGGGATTCCAGAAATTAAGTTCTGTTATAAATGGGTTATTGCAGGAGAGAACACTTATTATTTGAAAACTAGACAAGCCAATAGGGCTTTAGTATTAAATCTTCTGTAACAACCCGTGTAATTTTTGTGGTATTTTCGAAATAAAGAGGAAAAATAAATTTTGAGATAAAATTATTTTTATTGCTCAAATTTGTTGGTTATTATTTTTAAAGGCGAGAATTTCAAACGGTTTCAAAATCGGAATTAAAATGGAGTTTAATTGAATTTTTACTATATAGAAGAGTCTTCCAAACATAAAACTCTCTAAGAGTCCTCAAAACATAAAACTGTCTAGCAAAAAAAAATATTTAAAAATATTGAACAGTCCGATCGAGCTAAAATTTTTCTGTAGCTTCCTCTCATCTTCAGCTAACTTTCTGTAAAATTTCATCCAATTCTAACGGTCCGATCGTCCGGAATGTATTTTTTTAGTACTTGTATCTCATTAGAACTCTTTTCTTAATCAAACTCTTAATTCTTTATATATCAACTAATTCGTGGCTTGGCTTTTCAAATCACTTTTTCTCAAACTTTTCAACCAGAAGACCTCTCAAAAATTACTCCCTTTCATATACAAACCATTGCCCCAAACTTATTCAAGATTTCAACCTTAGATTAGAAGGCTTATTTGGTGTTTTCTCGAGTTTGGGTTAGAACTTGATTGGATTATTTTTGCGAGAAGAACGTGATGGTGCGATCTGATTTTAAGGCTGAATTTTTGTGATGATTCATGTTGGTTCTTTTTGGTGGTTTAAGGTATGGGGTTTTACACAATATGCTCCTTAATCTCGCGAGTGTTTCTCCCTTTGGTTTCATGTGATTATTGACTCATATTTGAATTGTTAAATTCTTTTGGAAATCTGAAAATTATTTGTTGGAATCTGATTTCGATTCATGTGGTATTATATTTGGTGTTGAGCATGTTGTCATGAGATTTTTAATATGGCACTGAGGTTGGGCACCTGCCAATATTCCTTTTTCCGGATATGCTAAAAAAATGCATAGGCGCGGTACGGTGGTGAGGCCTAGTGTCCCAGTTAATGTGTTGTTGGGAAATTATATTGATATTATTGCTTATGAGATTCACTTTGATTTGAATATTCGTATTCATATTCATATTGTTACGTTTTATTCACCACTAATATTTGTAGAGCATCTTTCCTGTCGTATTGTGTACTTCCCCGTATTTTCTTTTAGTGGCAGGTTAGCGCGGATTTTGAGTGCTATGGACCAATTGGGATTGATTTTAGCAAGGATTATTTTGAGAAGATTATTGGAGAATACATACTTGAGAAGATTGTATTTAGTTTTGATGTATAGAGCATTGGAGATTTATTTTATTTTTAGTTAGATGTTGTATTTTTTCGAGAGACTTGGTATTTATTTGAAGAAATTGAGATTTGTAGTTCTATTTGTATTGTGGGATTTAGATGCTCTATACCTTGTTATATTGTGGAATTGATTTAGTTTATCGTAGTAGCGCTCCGTTCTCTCTCTCCGGGCGGGCGGGGTGTTACATATTCCTAATTTAAATAAGTATTATTATAGTCATGCTTTGATAGTTGATAACTGATAACATGCCCCACTTAAAAGTAGAGTGGCCTACCATTGTCCCAGATGACCTCAGTCAGGGAATGGGATAAGTTATTATTTCACTACTTCTCCTTTCTTTACTGATTTCTTTTATGATATATTCTAACTACTGCTGTTCATTACTTTTTTTGCATCAGAACGTAAGAGAAAGTGCCCTAAATTGAGTGAATTCAATTTGGAAGAACTCAAATTTTTGTGATATCTGAACCAAAGGATAAGAGAGGATCATCCCCAATCAGCTTTTGTGTCGCTAGAGTATAAAACTTTCATCTCCTCTTTTGTATTTCGGCTATCGAATCTGCTGGTATTGGTGCTGAAGTTGGCACTTCTTCTTCACTTCATTCTGATATTCCTCTTTCTGCTAGCATGGGAAAGAAGAAAATTCCCAACCTTTTGGAGGATGATTCCACTGCTGGTGCTAAGAAACCAGTTGATACCAACACCCAAAAGAAGAAGGTAAATGCTGGCAAGAAGCCCCCAGCCACCAATGGTGGTGAGTCTCCTCTTAAGAGACTAAGAAGAGGTCTTGTTAATAAGCATGTTGAGAAGGTTTTTTATGCCGACCAATTAGGATTGGTTGGTAAGGTTCCATCTTCTACTGGCTCGTCTGTAGCCTTTAGTCCCAGCTTGTCTTGGAAGTTGATCAAAGTTGGTACCCTTTCGAACTATAGAGTTATTGTTGGTTCACTCTCCTAACCAAAACTATGGGAGAGGGCTACCCAAATTTTATCCTTGGTAAATTTTAATATTTGAAGTTGGTTAGATACTGTTCATATCTTCTTTGATTTTGTACTAACTTGGTTTTTTCTTGCAGTTCTTCGTTGATTACAACAAAATATTAGAGAAGGACAATCAGTTGCGTTCTTCTTTTTAAGAAGAAGTTGAGGAGGACTTTTAAGGTCTTTCAAAATCTTTGGGGGAATCCAGGTAGGCTTTGGAGACAAAGAAAAAGTATTAGGAGGAGAAAATCAAAGTGGTCAAAAAAGCATAACAAAAGGCTAAAAAAAAACTCTGACTGTGGCTTCTTTGACCTCGACTCAAGCCGAGCGCAGGGCAAAGGCTGCTGAAAAGAAAGCATCCAAATTATTTACTAACCTTACTGTTGAGTAGGCCAAGGTAAAGAAAACCAGGGAGGATTCCTTGAACAAGGGATGTGATAAGGCCATCTTCACTACTTCTTCCTAGATAGCTTACGCCAAGAAGAAATTCTTCAAGGAAGGTTATTCGACAACATTGAAGGAGGTTGGCACTGTTGAAGACTCATAGCTATTTTTGAGTCACAATCTAGGCTCCCCCCAATCTAGATTATGAAATTAATGATGATGTAGGTTCATGGGAATCTTCTATGGCCATTGAGTCCATTGCTTCTCCATATGACCAAGACAAATCCCCTATTAACTCAGCTACACCTCTTGCCGACCAGGATACAAACTCTAAAGTTGAGAAGGATAAGAAGAAGGTGTAGACTTGTTCGGCTTCTGGTCTTTATATTTTGCACCTTTCTTTTATTTTTTATTTTTGTTTTATTCTGATGTACTTAAACGTTGATATTTATCAATGAAAAATATTCTTCTTCAATTACTTGCCACTTTGCCACTATCATGTTTCCTTTTATTATTGATCAAGCATTACTTTATATTTCTATTTTATTGCCAAGATGGAAAAAATTACCTCCACTGACTCTGACCTACTCAAACGCTGTAATAATCTTTTCAAAGCTATCCACTTGGATTTGACAGATGAAGAATTAATAGACTTTCTCGGCGTAGACGCTTCTGATCAGGTAAAGGATGCATAGATATATCTTAAATATCTTATTTATCAGGTTGTATCCAATAATGTTGCATACTTTGAGATGATTGAAGACTTGCAGACAGACCATAATGAAGCTAAATCCCTACTGCATGCTGGCTATGAAGCCAAGTATAAGGAAATGAGTGAAGGTTGGGGTTTTGAGGAGAAGCTAGAAAAGTATGCTTCTTCCAAAAAAAAATGAATTCTTGTTGAACAGAAAAGTAGATGAAGCCCGAGAAATTTCTAAGATCATAGAAGAAGAGAACAATAGACTCTTAAATGAGCTTTATACTTTGAAAAAATCTTCTACTATGGATGTTGATGAGGGGGATTACTTTTTACAGAAGGAGAATACTAAACTTGTGGAGGAACTTGAGATTCTAAATAAATCCAACCCATGACAATACTCCAAAAATTAAGAACGAACTGACCAAATGTTGGGGAGTCTAGGTCTAAGAAAACCTCTGTAGACCAGGATGTCTAACTGAAAGTAAAGAATGAGGCTATTGTAGAATT
Source organism: Sambucus nigra (assembly GCA_949130495.1). Classification (NCBI taxonomy): domain Eukaryota; kingdom Viridiplantae; phylum Streptophyta; class Magnoliopsida; order Dipsacales; family Adoxaceae; genus Sambucus; species Sambucus nigra. The sequence continues at coordinate 319,465,979 of OX422223.1, forward strand.
GTCTACAAAATTGGAAACTAAGTATAAAGCTCTTACCAACCAATCCACACAATTGAAGGTTAAGGATAGTGTTTTGAAGAAACTTCAACAACAAGTTGAAAGGTTGACCTTTCAATTTCACAAACAGCCTTGAGAGGTGTGGATGGAGGGCTATAATGAAGCTTTTGGGTCATATTAATGATCATTTTGCCCAGAGTCATGATGAAGTGTATAAGTGGGGATAAACCAATTATCTAACTTTACAAAAGCATTATTGGAATAACAAACTATAGTGTTGGAATGAACCTGGTATGCTAGATTGTAACAATGCTCCATTAAAGTTGGATAAATCATGGATCCCTCCTGACGCCATTTCTCAATGTTTAATCACTAAATACTTACGAGATTACAATCTCCATCATGTTCATGGAATAGTTCATCCTTTAAATCTGATTAATGCCCCAAGTAGTAGTAATGGAAAAATCTTAGAAGACTTCAACTTTATCAACTCTCCCTATACATTGGATGATCCTCCTGCTGGAATGGAAATAGTGCAACCGTCATCTAAAGCTGAAGGGAAGCGTCCAACTGAATGAGTTTCCTGTATTTTTTTATTCATTTGACTGTTATACAGTTTATGTGAATGAAAATCCATATATTTATTTTGTTAACTTATGATTATTTTAATCAATCAGTTAATGTGTTATTGTAATGCCATTGATTCTACTAATGTATGTAGATATATTAATACAAATTTAACATTAGTTATCAGTGGTGAACAAGTGTAAGAGGAATATATGTTTATATTCCAATATTTAGGAATATTTTTAGGTCTTCCTGCATTTACCTTAGTTGGGTAAAACTTGTTTATAACTGTTGGAGTTTTATAAGAAGTTTTACCAACTTCTTGTTCTTGACTTGTCTCTACAAAATCATACATGAAGTAAATTATTGTTGCAGACTAAGTGCTGAGGATTATAATCATGTGTTAACTAAGTGCTGGTTGATTATTATTTGTTGTTGTCGACCAAGTGCTGAGGATTATAATCCTACTTTGACTTGGTCAGAGTTGAAGACCTAGTGATATATGGATTATTTCTATTATGGGGGATGCTTATCATCACCATACTAAAAAAAATCAAAAAATTGAAGGGACTGAAATCAACATTTTATTGATACTCAAATAAAAGCAAAAGAAATACAATAACATATATCCTTTAAATTACTGATAATACTTTCGAATGTGCTCGGTATTCCAGGGATTTTTTATTTCCTCGCCATCCAACGTCTATATGCAATAGGTTCCTGGTCGGATGACAGCTGATATGTGATATAGGCCATGCCAATTGGCTTCAAGCTTGTTATTCTCATGGATAACTTTATTAAGAACATAAACACCCTCTTACAGGTTAGTCAGCTTAACCCTTTTATCATAAAAGCGAGTAATTCTGTATTGGTATGCAGTGTTTCTCAGAGCATCATCTTCTCATACTTCCTCCAACATGTCAAGATCTAATCGCCTTATCAAATAACTAACTAGAGAATCAAAATTCAGTACCATGTGGGTTGGTAGAGAACTTCTGGCACTTGTCAAACTTTCTTGCAAAGGCGGTACAATCTGCCCTCCTAGTCGATCAGTAGTATCCCTGAGTGCTGATTCATTGGAGCAATGATCGACCACCGGAATGAGCCCCACAGGAACCTTCATGCACTTCATTGAACAAATTCTCCACTTCCATTGGATGAACACAACGCTGCAAGGAAATCGTCAACCCCCTTCTGTATAAAACTCCTTTATCTAACAAATATCATGTTTCTTTATATCAGAGATTTTTGAACTCTTTAGGATTAGATGGTAGGCTTCATCATTAATATAAACTTTGATGGGATCCAAACAAGAAGGACCCAGATCTAACGCAATGAAACTTACCATCAATTCTTCATAAATACTTCGATTACTGATGCTAGCTGAGCAAGGGCATTAGCTCAGGCGTTTGCTATTCTCAGGATCCCTTTCATCTGGACGATAAGAAACTTGGTAATAACTTCCATGGTCTTATCAAGATACCTGGTCATCAATTCTCCTTTAACTCCATATACATGAAGTACATGGTTAACAACCAGTTGTGAATCACTGTGTACCATTACTTGCTCGGTGCCTAATGAGTGAGTTAAATTCAGTCCAACTATCAAGGCTTCATATTATACCTCATTGTTTGATGCTTTGAACTGAAACCAGAGAGCATACTCAATATTAATATCATTAGGAGTATTAATTATTAAACATGCTCCATTTCCAGTAGCACATGAAGATCCATCCACATACAAATTCCATAACGGGACATCACTGTTGAAACTTTTTGTTGTCAATAGCCCATGCTAGAATATTTTTTTACTCTCCTTTGCATATTTTTGGGTTATCTCTTGAATTCTAGATGACTCGGGTTGATTGACAGTAATTTTACATTGCTTTTGAGTTGATCTCTCTTCTTTTGAAGTTTGCTCGACAGGAAAGTTTTGTTGTTCGGGAAGTAAATTCAGTAATAAAATCTGCCAAAGCTTGGCCTTTCAAAGAGGATCTTAGTTCGTATACTCTCCTAATTCTACCACCCAATACATCAATCTTCCTAACTTCTCAGGCTTGTGGAGTGCTTCTCTAAGAGGAAAATTAATATACACAACTACAGTATGTGCTTGGAAATAAGGTTTCATACGCCTAGAAGCCTTAATAAGCGTTATGGCTAATTTTTCTAAATGTGGTTACCTAATTTTAGCTCCTCTGAATGCTTTACTAGTGTAGTAAACTATTTTTGGGATTCCATTGTCCTGTCTAACCAAGGCCAAGGTCACTGCTGACTCAGAAATAACTAAATATAAGTACAACTTTTCTCTCAAAACTGGTTGGGATAATATAGGAGGTGATCCCAAATACTATTTCAACTCCTGGAACGCTTCTTCACATAATGCATTCCACTCAAAAGTCTTTCTCAGCACCTTGAAAAACGGTAAGTACCAGTCTGTTTCTCGGTAAACAAATCTATTTAAGGTTACCACTCTTCCTGTGAGGCTTTTGTATATCTTTCTTACAAGTCAAGGACTGAATTTTGATCTAAGCTTGTATCTTTGCTGGATTAGCCTTCATTCCCCTTTGATTAACTATAAATATGAGGAGCATCCCTTCTTGTACTCTGAACACACACTTGGTTGGATTCAGTTTCATCTGATGCTTTTCCAACTGATCAAAAGTCTCACTGAGGTCGACGATATGATCTGAGGATTTTTTTACTCTTTGGCAACATATCATCCACATAAAACTCCATGTTATTTGCCTATATATTATTCAAAAATTTTATTCACCAACCTTTGATACGTCGCTCCAGCATTTTTTTAGCCCAAAGGTCATTACATTATAGCAATAAGTTCCTCTGTTGGTGATGAAGGTTGTACTTTCCCTGTCTTTAGGTTTCATCTTTATCGAATTATACCCGTAATAGGCATCCATGAATCTTAAATGGTCAATTATAGGAAAGGTAAAATGGTCTTTTGGGAAATATTTATTTATATCAGTGAAATCCACACACGTCCTCCATTTATCATTATTCTTTTTAACCATTAAAACATTGTCGAGCTAGGTTTGATACTTCACATCTTCAATAAACTAGGATTTTTGAAGTTTCTCGACCTCCTCTTGGATAGCTTGATTCTTCTCAAGACTGAAAACCCTGCGTCTCTACTTGATCGGTTTGGCATTCTTACTTATGTTGAGCTCATGATAGAGGAAATTGGGATCAATCCCAGGCATATCCTCATGGCTCAAAGAAAATACATTTCTTCGCTGCCTTAGAAACATAATCCATTCCTATTTTAGGACTGGATCTAATGTTGATCCACTCTGCGTGGTTCTCTCTAGTTTGTCATCGTCCAGGATAATGTTTTTTGCAACTTTCACAATTTGTCCTTTGACTAACTCTATTTGATCTTAGGGATTGTTAGGCTCAGTGGTATCCACCTGATAAGTGGTAGTTTTATTATTTAATTCAATCAAGTCATCTTGCTCGACTAAAGAATAGTAGCATTCTCTAGCCACTTTTTTGTCGCCTTTCACAACACCTACTCCAAAATGAGTTAGAAACTTCAAGCATTCATAGACTATTGACGGTACTGCTTCAAACTTCTTCAACCTTACCCTATCAAGAATCACATTATAGTAAGACTAAACATTTTAATCCATCACTAAGAAAAGTATTTTCTCTCTAAGATTTGCTGGCCAGGTGCCGAACAACACTTCTAGCTTGATCGTCCCAAGAGGGTAAACTTTTTCACCAGAAAAACGTATTAATGTCCTGTGGTAGGGCTCTAGTTGGCTAAACGTCAAGTCCAAACTCTGAAAGAAAGTACAAAATATAATATATGTTAATCTCCCATTATCCACCAAAATTCTAGCAATGACAGTATCCTAGATCATGAATTTGACAACCAATGGGTTATCATGGGGATAAAGTACCCCAGAGAGATCATTCTTTGAAAAATCGATCACTATTTTTTCTTTGTTGACCCTCCTAGGATGGTCATCTTCGTTCAGATTAATTCTCTGGATATAAGAGTAAGCATTCCTTTTGGCAGTGCTATCGTCTCCTCCTGTATCGCCACCTATAATGACAAGAAAATGAACCAAAAATAAACATAGCTACCTCACATTTTGGTTGCTTGGGCTTCTTCGACAAGTCCGAATCATCTTTGTGATTTCTCTTCCTCTCATCTTTGGGCTTACATAGAGAATTTGACCTTCTTTTAGATTCTCTACTATCACGCTAATTAATAAATTTATTGTGTTTTGCTCGACAGATGAGGGATTCTATCTCAATTTTCAAAGGGACTCAGTTATCCGTTTCATGACCATGATCCTTATGTAATTCACAATATTTGGATCTATCCCTCTTGTTAGGAGGTGCCCTTAACTTCTCAGGCCATCGCAAATCCTTATTGTTCTTGATTTCTTTTAGGATATGGTGAATGCTAACACTCAATGGAATATATGTTCCATATTTTTTGAGATTTTCCTCTTTCTTTGACTTCTGCTCCTGCTGCTCCTTCTTCTTAGGCTTCGTATCAGCTTCATAACTGGACTCTATTTTGTGGCCATCGCTTCCTTGGCGTTCATTATTTTTTCATATTTCTCCATGAGTTCAGCTATAGTTTTAGTAGGATCTTTGGATAGAGTATATTATAGTTTCTCAAGAAGCAACCCACTCATAAAAGTAATGATGGTTTTTTTCTCTTCATAATCAATCACTTATAATTTCTCTTTGTTAAAATGAGTAATATACTCCATAGTACTTTCCCGCACTTGTTGCCTTACACTCAAAAGATAAGCTGCTCTTTTTACTGGATTAGCTTCGAAACAGATTTTACTAATGAATATCTCATCAAGTTGATTAAAGTTGGCGATTTGTCCACGAGGCAGGTTATTGTACCATATTTGTGTTGAACCCATGATGGTACTTAAAAATGTCGTGCACCTCATTTCATCAAGAACTGAAAAAATATCAACTACATCTTGATATTGCTCGATGTGGAAAACTGGTCAGTTTTACCATCATATTTGGGGGTGACCACAGGAGCTTTGAACTTAGCTGGAGTATGAAAATCCATAATTGGCTAAATAACAGGAGATCCTTCAATGAAGCTCCGTTGTAAAGGATTCTTTGCTTTTTCCATTTCACACAATCAATCTTCCAACCTATGGATTGATCATTTCCACAAAGTATTGCCTACATCAGACCTATGCGAAGCAGCTCAGCTGTTCTGACCATGTGTCTGTGCTAAAGTCTCTTTCTGAGAAGTCTACTCGGTGCGTACAGATCGTCGAACACTTGATCTTGATCTGACTGAGGCTTCACACTGGTCGACTAGATGTTGAGTGTTCCTGGATAACTCCCTAGGATGGTTTCTATTTGCTCAGGGTCCCAGATGATCAAAGGGCAAAGCTCTGCTTAGCTTTACAAGATGCTTGGACTTTTAAGAGAAAGAGAATGGATATCATAGGGCTCTATGGACCTGAGTGATGAATTTGCTCATGGACGATAAGACGTATCTCGTGAAGATCTGGAATATCTATGTCTGATGGATCTTAGAGGTGGAGGTTTCATTTCTCTTCTAGATGAGGGAGCTATTTGTTGTTGGGAAATGGATGGAGCCTTAGCTTGTAGTGATTGAGCTAATTGCCTCACCATGTCCTGCATGGCTTACTGTCCTCTGGTAATACTAGTAAGGATTCCAATTAGATTTGTTTCCTGGACTCAGGGTCATTCATCTTGCCTTGAACAAGGGTATATGAGAGTGATAATGGCAATTAGAAACACGTTCCCATAAATTGTGAAGATCTATTGATGTAAAACATTTGACTTGATCCAACAGATGAAATTTATAATTGAAATGGTAAATAAAAAGAGAGAGAGTTCTTAAAGTGGTTCAGCTATTGAAGAAAGCCTACGTACAATATTATTGTATTGATTTCAAACATTATAGAAAGCTAGGTACTCTTGTAAATAAAAATTGCCTAGAATCCATTCTACCTTGCCCTTTATGAAAAAAATACAACGTATTTATAGTGACCCGGAGGTCAAGGATCGGAATGTCAAGGGAAGGAATGCTTTCATACATTTAATCATTTACATCCCTACATAATGAATGTGATGACTGGTTGTATAAACCACGTGTAATATAACCCTTGGTATGGGGACGTTTAATTGATCTTGATGGTCGACCTTCCTTATGTTGGTCTACATAACTGCCGAGCTACTATCTGTTGCCTCGAGTTTTAGCCACGTAGGATAAAAAGTGTTCACTTTTGATTGGTGCGCATAGATGGATAATTTTTCGCATCAATAGTATCCATTTGTAATGAAATGATTTCTTCTTTGGTCCCCAAAGAAGAATATTTCATTGAAAATGACCTTATTTCCTTCGAAACTGAATCTTCAAGCGATGATGAATCATCTCTTGAGTTTTAATTTCTTTACTCCCCATCTTTATTCTATATTATTAAACCGATACAAGTGCCTAATGAATAGGTGTTAAACATTAAAGCGTTTAACCCTTTCACCAATGAGGATTACTTCCTCGAGTTTCTTTCCATGAAGGCAATTTCTCCTCCATGTGCGGCACCTCCCATTCCAATTATAAAATATTTGGGAGGAGATTCTATTTTTTGGATCCCATGTGTTTTTGTCTCCCATTTTATCCAAATCCCCCATCATCCCTCCAAATATTTTAATCAGTGATGGTTCATTTCTTCCACCTTACACAAGCCTTCCATTGTTTGAACGGAATTTCTATTTTTCGAAAGGTATGCATGAAAGGGGTGGTCCCCCGATGATCCTCCAAAGTCAAATCATATTTTGGGTGGACCCTAAAAAATTTCAACTTCTAGTGTATAGTTAGTTAAAAGTTAAAATTATAGGTTGTAAATATTTAGTTTTGTTTTATTTTCCTTTTTCTTCTTTATCCTTACTTATTGTCTCGCGTAGTTAGTTAATTTTTTGTTATTTGTTTTTTGATATGCTTCGTACTAACATGTTTTGCAGAATCATTGGACTTGTAATTTCTGGAGATCGCTCCAATTTGGGTAATATCACCCTTTTCCTCTCTTTAACTTGGTTCTTAATTTACAATGAGGACAATGTCAGTTTTAAGTTAGGGGTGTGGGATATTATTCCCATTCATTGGTAGCTTCTTTGATTTGATTATATGTTCTTCCCATGCATGATTTTCTTGTCAAATAATAAAATTTTCAAATTTTCTTTTTTTTCCCCTTTATTAGGCTTTTTCTTTTGTTTCCGATGATAAATTTTAACCATTGCCCGATCTAACAGACAACTAAATGATGAATGTTCTCAATTTTGGAAGTTATTATACTTTGGTCCTCAATTATTGATATTATGAATAACTTTATGAATTAAACTTTAATCACATGAGCATATGCACTTTTCGTTCTCTATCGATTTGGTTTAAGATTTTTATAACTCAGTAATCTTTTATTGGATTGTATATACTTACACCTAGTGAGATTTGGGATTTTCTTCTTTTGTGAGTGTTATACACTTCTCTTTCCTCTCTGAAAATGTTATATTCGTTGGTAATCTCACTATTCTTTCATTGATCGTTCGTTAATTAAGTTCATATATGAAATGTGTTACTTGAGCATGATTTTTAATAATTATTTTCACTCGATAATTGCGTAAACTTTAGGAAATGATCATAGGCCATCTTTGTTATATCACCCATATTGACCTTGAATTTACCTTATTTGTTTTCCCCTGTCAACCCCTTTGAGCCTTAATATTACCTTTCATTTCATAAGACAAAATCCCAAAACCAACCCCACATTAGAGTTATAAAACATATATAGTACATTCCGTACCTTTGTTTGGAATGATACTTGGGTTTAAATGATGTTCGTGTTATGTGGTTGCAATTGAGCATGTGAGAGTGGGAAAGTAAATAAAAGAAAGAAGTGAAAAATAGAAGAAAAAGAGAAAGTAGAAAAAAAAAATAGAAATGTGTATATGTTGTGTATAGTGTTCAATAAGCTTTATTTTCTTTCTCCATTGTTATATTCAATGCATTTTATGTAATTATATTCCAAATTTTATATTTTCCCACATTTTCCATTGTCCCGAGTTTTCATCTCCGATCACTTTGAATCCGTACATAGTCCTTTCATTTCATAACCATAACCCCAAACTTACATTACATCCCTATACAAGTCCTATGTGATCCTAAAGTGAATTCAATTAAAAATTTTAAATAGTTGCGATAATCTATGAAAATACATTTCGCCTCCTTTAATGATGGTATCTTTCATTGAGATTACATATTTTTCTTTTATATATAGTGTTCTGGTTTGGTGACATGTGCGTGTCGAAGATTCCATTTACATTTACTTTATATGCCCGCATGTCGCGGGTATAACCTCCCATTTATAGTGATCTCATTTATTGAGTGTAATATCCGGTGAGGATTGATATTTATGCATGATATAATCCTTCTCTGATTTATTTGTGTTTTTTCCAAACCATGCTTTTCATGTGCTCGCTCCCCTCCCACTTTTTAAGGTTTTAATTCTACAAAGTTCATTCTATAATGTTAATAATACGGACTTCTATATGAATTCATTCACTTTGCTAATAATGTGTTCGAAATATTTTTCGTTATTATTGGGATTGTCGCATGTGGTTGGGCATATTTTGAGGAAACTTTGATGTTTGCAGGTTTCATCCCTAAAAACCCTCACGAGATCACACCCATCCATTAGGGTAACCTAGGGATTTAATGATTTATTACATATGTTAAATGCAATCGTGTTTCCTATAAAAGTGGCATTTATATTTTCTATTCTTATATACTTTTTGCACTTCCTTTTGTGGACTAGTTTTGTTTGTTTCATCACCAAGGACTAGTAATGTCTATGTTAGGGGTCATGATTAGTCACGAATATTTTATATGCGCGCACATTATCTTTACGCATTCTAGAACTTTTTGTGTTCCTTATGCTAATATTTATGCTCGTTAACTAGACCATCTTGGTTTTGGATATATATATATATATTGATATACCCCAAGTGAGACCTCAGCTCAGAGACATCAACCTCGGCCGAGATTATGGCTGCCATTGGACAAGTCTTGGGGACGCAATATCAACCCTCGGCCATATCAAGGTCGGCCCAGGCCGACACTACCATCAGCCCCTTTAAAGAACATTGCATGCATCATAAGGATCAGCATCACTCTCGTGCATCTGGGAAAGGAAACCTCGGCCTGATGTAGTCTGAGCTCGAAAGAAGCCCTACCAATAACCTCATCAGGACATCAGTCGACGCTCCAAGCGCACACCAGCTCAACCTCGGGCTCAGGCCGACTCCAACCAACTATCTCGACTGATATCAAGCCGAGACCCCTATGGCACATCTCGGATTGAATGACTACCTCGACTTACCAACCTCGGCCTCTCCCAGGCTGAGGCCATGCACCAAGGATGATAGCCGAGCATCTGCTGAGACTTGGATAAGGGAAAGTGGACTCAAATCAGTTATAACAAGATTATACCCACACGAGGGGAATATTTCATCATCATTCTTTACATGTGACAGTGATAGGTGGCTCTCCCATATTGGTGAGGCTAACACACACGTATGCACATTATATGCACGGGGGGTACATTGCACTCCCTAGACACTATATATAGAGGTCATCCTCTACCTTGTAAAGGATCCCAAAATTAGCAACCCTAGCTGAAACTCTGTTCAAATACACAGTAGAGAGAGAAAGCTTGAGAGATTGTATCTATGGCCATTTAGTGCCCTCACATACTGACACACATCATACACTTGCAAAGTGGACGTAGGCCTAATTGGCTGAACCATTTATATTCCGGTGTAAATCCTTTTCTCCTCATCTCCTTCTACTATGTGTGTATATACCCTATGCTGCCATTGTTTACATTGAATTGAGCTCACGAACACCTTGAAGGGTGGTGCTGTTTCCAGCATCATCATTTTGGTGTCGTCTGTGGGAACTGAGAAGATATTTCTTCCTCTTCCTCAGCTTAACCTCACCAGAGACTCTGGTGGTGAACCAGGCACCACCCATTGCGTGGAGCTGTTTCACCATTGAAAGAGGTCCTTTAAGGTATTAAGATCTCTTGCTACTCAATCTCTTTATTATTAACACATGGCACCAGAGTTACCACCGCCTCTTCTACCACCTAGTGGAGGCGGGCCTAGTTCCAGCCAGGCACTGCCCCAGTTCGAAATGGCAGAGGTGGTTGCAGCCTTAAAATCTTTGGCTGCAACGCAACAAGCACTGAAGGAGCAATTCGAATATCTCAATTAAACTATGATGAGGCCACCTGGAGTCTCACCGGATATGATCAATCCGGTGGCTGTTCAGCCTCATCTAAATTCCAGGGGACCACCCCAGGCACCAATGAAGGACCAGACTGCACCCTAGCAGAGAAGGTACATTGCTGACCCTAGGCGCTTACGCCTAGGGAGGCATAGAACCCTTGCCCAGAGGACAGGTATGACGATCTAGAAGCGGAAGAAGCCCCGAAAGACTGTTGGGAGCCGTATGAGGTGTCAAATAATACAGTACGACCTCTTCGGAAAAGTCAAGGATGTGTCGAACGAATAGATGAAGAGGATCAAAAAAGAGGGTCAGCTTTTGATCGGTTGAGCAGAGGGTCAGCCTTCGAGAGGTTGGGTCCAGTGAATGACCTAAGACACAGGTTATCCAGGTCCAGGAGTGCTGTTGGCTCGCAAAAAGGGGACAGACCAGGTCGGCTTGACCAAGGCCGACCCTGTGACAGAAGAGGTAGAGATGAGGAAGAGGTTAACAGCCGACATTTTGCTACGGAAGGGGAACCCTCAATCCATCCCTTAGAGGTGGTCGGGGACAACCTCGGACAGGCTGGTGGCAAGAGGCCACGGAATGACTCCGTCCAACGTCTTGAGGAGAAGATAGGAGACCTCATCAAAAGTAGGGACCCATTACAAGGAGGTTACTCAGAGGGCTCTCCATTTATGGCTAAGATAGTGGGCTTCCCAACACCAGCTAAGTTCAAACCTCCTGTGGTGTCACCCAAGTATGATAGCAGCACCAACCCAGTACACCACATTGAGATGTATCAGTCAGCAGCAGACATCTACTCAATACCTGATGAGATGAAGTGTAGGTCCTTCTCTGGGACCTTAATAGGGGAAGCACACAGCTGTTTACCTCCCTTCCAAAGAACTCGATTGAGAACTTCAAAGGCTTGGCTGAATGATTCATCCACAACTTCTGCTTTGGGGTGAGACCTCAAAAGAAGACTACTCACTTGCTGTATGTCAACCAGGGAAAGGATGAGAGCCTAAGAGACTACATAGCCAGGTTCAACAAAGAGAAGTTGGAGGTCGAGGATTATGAAGAGAACATAACAATGATCGCCCTCATAGGGGGTCTACAGAAAGGGAAGCTATTGTGGAAACTTGAGAAAGACCCCCCAAGGTCTATGGCGGAGCTCTTGGCAGCCGCAGGGAAAGTAATGAATGCGGAAGAGGCAATGGCCACGAAGTATGAGGATGAAAATCGCGGTAGTAGTGGAAAGCCCCAAAATAAGAAAGATGAGAAGAAGAGGTCAGGTGATGACAAGTTCTCCCACTATACTCCTGTAACTGTGAGCTGTGAGCACATCCTCAACGAGATTAAGAATGACAGGACCCTAAGATGGCCAGAGAAACTGAAAGCCTCAACGCATAAGAGGAACAAAAACCTATGGTGCGAGTTCCACCAGGACCATGGCCACGTCACGGACAGATGCTTCGCCTTTAAAGATGATATTGAAAAGATGTTAAAATCTAGGAAGTTGAGAAAGTATGTAGGCGGTAAGGCTCCTAAGGGTGGAAGAGATGACCCTAAGAAAAGGAGAAATGACAGATGCCATGACAACGTCCCAGCCCGAAGAGATGATGATTCAGAAGGTGATGATGAAGATAACCCGAATCTTCCACCGAAAGATGACAACACCCCGGTGAATAGGGTTGGTATGATCTCGTTCGGTGTTGACACAATATGCGAAGGGTTTGGAAGTGGTGGCTCTGAAGTAGCTAATAGGAAGGCTCACGTGGGAGAGGCCAAGTCAGTAGCAAAACTTGAAGTTATGAACCTAACGTCTTTCGATATAGTACAGAAGAGGAAGAAAGTGGACATGGACACCCTTGTAGTTGGGTTCTCCAGGCTTGACTGCAAGGGTATCTTGGCCCCCCAGGATGACCCTTTGGTCATAACGACAAGGGTGCATGGGTGCGAGGTACAGAGGATCCTGGTAGATGGGGGAGCCCGGTGAATGTAATGTTTTGTCCTTGCTTCAAGACCCTAGGTCTTAGTAGAGCAAGGTTGATACCCTATCATCACCCTTTGATAGGCTTCAGTAGCGAAAAGGGCATGTATGAGATGGACATACGGATGGGTGATGAGTGGCCCAAGAGGCTGATGAAGAAGATAAATTTTTTCGTAATGGACGAGAGTGTATTCTCGGCCTATAACCTCATCATAGGAATAGTGGCCCTAAAAGAGTTTGAAGCTGTACCGTCGATGGTGCATCAAATGCTAAAATTCCTGACCCCTATGGGGTAGGGGAACTGCAAGGTGACCAGATCATTGCTCGGCAATGTTACTTCAACTCGGCCAAAGAGAGGGAGGCCCATAAGAGGGCAACCCCCACTTATAGCATTGATACTCTTGATCCAAGAGATGAGACGAAATTGAAGAAGGGAGAGGTCGCGGAAGAGGTAGAATCCATCGTCCTCAATGAGGACGAGCCGAAAAAAACCATCCAGGTCGGTAAAGCCCTTAATTTGTAATTCAAGGAAGAGCTGATAAACTTCCTCAGAAGGAGACATAGTGTCTTCACATGGAGTCACGCAGACATGCTTGGCATCGACCCTGAGGTGATGAGTCACAAGCTCAACGTGACCAAAGATGCCAAGCCTATCAAACAGAGACAAAGAGTATACTCTAGGGAGAAATACGAGGTCATCCGAGAAGAGGTCAAAAATTTAGAAGAGGATGAGTTTATAAGAGAAGTCACATATCCAGAGTGGCTCTCAAATGCAGTCATCGTGCCCAAGGCCAATGGGAAGTGGAGAATGTGTATTGATTTCACTGACCTGAACAAATCTTTTCCAAAAGACAACTATCCCTTACCTCGGATAGATCAGATGGTGGATGCTACAACAGGACATGAGCTCATGAGCTTCATGGATGCGTATTCACGCTATAACCAAATCTTCATGGATGCTGAAGACTCAGAGAAGACAACCTTTATTACCGACAAAGGGACGTACTGCTACAAAGTGATGCCCTTCGGTCTGAAAAATGCAGGGGCAACATATCAACGTCTTGTCAATAAGATGTTCGAAGAGCAAATAGGTAAGACTATGGAGGTGTATGTAGACGATATATTAACAAAGAGTTTGAAAGATTGAACTCATGTACCTGATCTCGAGAAGACCTTAGATATTATGGACTCATACAGAATGAAACTTAACCCTGTTAAGTGTGTCTTCGGACTGGGAGCCGGGAAATTCCTAGGATTCATCGTCAACCAGAGAGGGATTGAAGCAAACCCAGAAAAAAAGCAAGGCTTTGCTTGACATGAAGACACCGAGGAATATCAAAGATGTCCAAAGACTTATGGGGAGAGTGGCTGCCCTTAACAGGGTTATTTCTAGGGCAACAGACAAGTGCCTTCCATTCTTTAAAGTGGTGAGAAAGGCTTTCCAATGGGACGAAGAGTGCAAAAAAGCCTTTAACCAGCTCAACTCCTACTTGGGGTCTCCATTATTGCTATCTCGGCTTGTAGCAGGGGAGAAACTGTATGTATATTTGGCAGTCTCCGAATCAGCCGTCAGCGCAGCCATAGTACGAGAAGACGCGGGGATCCAAAGGCATGTGTATTTTAACAGTAAGGCCCTTCAAGGGGTTGAGCAAAATTACCCTCGCATGGAAAAATTGTCCTATGCCCTAATACATGCTTCACGGAAAATGAAGCCTTACTTCCAAGCTCACTCCATGGTAGTCCTCACCGACTCTCCACTGAGGCAGGTCCTACATAAACCTGAGAAGTCCGGGAGATTGATGACCCGGGCCATCGAGTTGGGGGAGTATGATCTTACCTACCAACCTAGGACAGCCATCAAAGGGCAGGCCCTTGCAGACTTTGTCGCTGAGTTCACATGGGAAGAGGCCGAGATAGAGAATGGCCTGGGGGTATTGAAGAGACAAATCGTAGTGTTTTCCAAAATTCGGAAGAGACGACACCAAACGTCCTCTGAGATCGGGAAGAGGTCACCTCTAACAAGGTTCGGGGCAGAGTAGGAGAGAATGAGGAGGATCGGTACCTCTTCACGTAAGGAGTCATGATAAAAGGGGTCTTCTCATTGTATACAGACATTTGGAGCCTCTTCGTTGATGGCTCTTCCTGTAACAGTGGAAGCGGCGCGGGGTTGATACTCTCGGCTCCAGATGGTGCCAACATTGAATACGCTTTGAGATTTAACTTCCAGGCCTCAAACAACGAGTCCGAGTATGAGTACATGATAGCAGTTCTCTTATTGGCAAAGACTCTTCGCGTAAAGTGACTCCTACTCCACAGCGACTCAAGGTTAGTTGTCAATCAAGTACTGGGAGTCTATGAGGCCAAAGATGAAAGGATGGCCAAGTACCTGAAGAAAGTGAGAATGATGTTAGAATATTTTGAAGAGGCAAAACTGAAGAGAGTGCCTCGACAAAGTAACAGTCACGCAGATGCATTGGCAAGGCTAGCCTCGGCAACGAAGACAGGTGTTAGAAGGACCATTCCGATCGAGGTCTTCGGAAAGGCAACCATCGAGGAAGAAGAGGTATGTAACCCTTGTCACAATTATAACCTAGGAGACTCATGGATTGACCCCCTCGTCAGATATATTAGAGGGGGATAGCTACCTGAGTCCAAGCTAGAGAGGCAAAAATTAAGATATAGGGCTGCCAAGTTCTCGATGATAGGAGACGTCTTGTACAAAAATGGATTTCTATTACCTCTCCTCAGATGTGTGCATCCCACGGAAGTTTCTCGAGTCTTATAGGAAGTTCATGAGGCTTCTTGCTCTAGCCATATCGGGGGAAGACCCTTGTCCAAGAGAATTATCACACATGGGTATTGGTGGCCAACCTTGTCCAAGGATGTTGTAGCCTACGTGAAGAGGTGTGATAAATGTCAAAGATTCGCCACTATTCCTCATCAACCCCATCAGCCGATGACGTCAATCACCTCTCCATGGCCATTTGCACTATGGGGGATTGACTTAGTAGGACCCCTGCCAAGAGCTGCCAATAATTATAGATTCTTGATAGTTACCATCGACTACTTCTCAAAGTGGGTGGAGGCAGAGCCAATGATAACAATCACAGAGCAGAAGACCTTCTAGTTTAGTTGGAGGAACATCATATGCTGATACGACCTCCCAAACACTCTCATCTCGGAGTATGGGACCTATTTCAATAACTCCTCTTTGGAAAAGTACTGCCTAAGAGTTGGGATAAAGCAGTTCTTCTCATTTCCTGGCCGACCTCAGGCAAACGGTCAAACCGAGGTTACGAATAGAACAATTCTCGATGGAATCAAGAAGAGGTTAAAAGATGCAAAGGGAAGATGAACTGAAGAGGTCTACGCTGTGTTATGGGCCTACAGAACCACAACAAGGACACCTACAGAAGAAACCCCGTTCATGCTAGCACATGGCTCAGAAGCTGTCATACCAACAGCAGTGGGACTCCCAACTCATAGGGTTCAGACTTATGACCCCAACAAAAATGGGGACGAGAGGAGGCTAGACCTAGATCTGATTGAAGAAAGAAGAGAAGACGCTGAGATCAGACAAGCAGCCTACCAATAGAGGGCAGCGAAATTCTACAACCAGAGGGTCAAGTCGAGACCCATTGCAGTGGGAGACCTAGTGCTAAAAAAGACTTAACAGAAAGCAAATAAGCTTCACCAAAACTTGCATGGCCCCTACAAAGTGATAGAAGAGGTTATGCCTGGCACCTACAGGCTAGAAAACCTAAAAGGAGAACCTTTCGCTAACCCATGGAATGCTGATCACTCAAAGAAATATTACATATGATGTTGCATAGAGTTTATGTAAATGTACCATCTTATTATGACGAGGTTATTAATAAATTATCAATTCCCATGACGGTTCTTGCGTCATTCTTATGTCGGAAATTATGAGGATAACATCTTGGGTGATGGCCTCAGACCTTCATAACATCACTCAGTGGTGACGAGGTATGAGTTCAGACACCATAATAAGATGACCTCAGACCCTTAACAACATTAATTTGGTGAGATTAATTGAGGATAACATCTTAGGTGATGACCTCAGACCCTTATAACATCACTCAGTGGTGACGAGGTCTAAGTTCAGACACCATAGTAAGATGACCTCAGACCCTTAACATCATTAATTTGGTGAGATTAATTGTGTACAACATCTTAGGTGATGACCTCAGACCCTTATAACATCACTCAGTGGTGATGAGGTCTGAGTTTAGACACCATAGTAAGATGACCTCAGACCCTTAACATCATTAATTTAGTGAGATTAGTTGAGAACAACATCTTAGGTGATGACCTCATACCCTTCATAACATCACTCAGTGGTGACGAGGTATGAGTTCAGACACCATAGTAAGCTGACCTCAGACTATTAACATCATTAATTTGGTGAGATTAATTGAGGATAACATCTTAGGTTATGACCTCAGACCTTTATAACATCACTCAGTGGTGATGAGTCTGAGTTCAGACACCATAGTAAGATGACCTAAGACCCTTAACATCATTAATTTGGTGAGATTAATTGAGGATAACAACTTAGGTGATGACCTCAGACCCTTATAACATCACTAAATGGTGACGAGGTCTAAGTTCATACACCAAATTAAGATGACCTCAGACCCTTAACATCATTAATTTGGTGAGATTAATTGAGGATAACATCTTAGGTGATGACCTCAGACCCTTCATAACATCACTCAGTGGTGACGAGGTCTGAGTTCAGACACCATAGTAAGATGACCTCAGACCCTTTATATCATTAATTTGGTGAGATTAATTGAGGAGACCCTTATAACATCACTCAGTGGTGATGAGGTCTGAGTTCAGACACCATAGAAAGATGACCTCAAGCCCTTAACATCATTAATTTGTTGATATTAATTGAGGATAACATCTTATGTGACGACCTCAGACCCTTCATAACATCACTCAGAGGTGACGAGGTCTGAGTTCAGACACCATAATGATATGACCTCAGACCCTTAACATCATTAATTTGGTGAGATTAATTGAGGATAACATCTTGAATGATGACCTCAGACCTTCATAACATCACTCAGCGGTGATGAGGTCTGAGTTCAGACACCATAGTAAGATGACCTCAGACCCTTAACATCATTAATTTGGTGAGATTAATTGAGGACAACATCTTAGGTGATGACCTCAGACCCTTCATAACATCACTCAGTGGTGATGAGGTTTAAGTTCAGACACCATAGTAAGATGACCTAAGACCCTTAACATCATTAATTTGGTGAGATTAATTGAGGATAACATCTCAGGTGATGACCTCAGACCCTTATAACATCACTCAGTGGTGACGAGGTCTGAGTTTAGACACCATAGTAAGATGACCTCAGACCCTTAACATCATTAATTTGGTGAGATTAATTGAGGATAACATCTTAGGTGACGACCTCAGACTCTTGATAACATCACTCAGTGGTGACGAGGTCTGAGTTCAGACACCATAATGAGATGACCTCAGACCCTTAACATCATTAATTTGGTGAGATTAATTGAGGATAATGGTCGGGCGGAAAAAGTGTGTTCGTGTGAGGACACAATCGTTGTGCGACGCGATGCAAAAACCTATCGCTACAACTACACTTGACAAGCAAGTACAACGGTAAGTCGGGTATCGTAAGAAATCCACAGGGAGTGATTAAATTTTAGATGTTAATTGTTTTAAGACTTCAAGAATAAAAATGGTGTAAAAGAAATAAGAAAAGGTGAGGGTTGGTTGTAGTGACAAAAGAAAAGAATAAGTTAATGCTAAATTAAAGGAAAGCGAGGATCGGTATCGCATCCTACCACACGGATCGAAACAACTACTAACTAGAGTTAAGGCTCGAAAGCAATTTAATCGAGCATATCCAATTAAGCATAAACATCACACAATAAGGAATTTAAGCCAAAGTTGCGAGATTAAACATTTAAAGGAAAATGGTCGCACGCGGATTAAATTCGGATTGTCGCTATAAACATTAACGTTGCGTGACAAAGAAAGTTAAACGCATAACAATCTAACTTTAATACACGCGGTTTCAATTAAATGCGATTTTGCACAAAACCTAGTTTTCGGAGCTCGGCGCCCGAAAATGGAAGAAATGAAATCCCGACCCTATTTATCTAAGGGTGCATGGTGAATTAAACTAAATTATGTTAATTAAACTAGGAAAACAAGAATTAAAGCATGTAAAATAGTTAGAAAGCATGGAAACTAAATCACAAGGCAAGGGAAGATGAAGAACAAACTATATTAATGGAGAGGAAGTGAATATTTCAATCTTACAAAACAACATGGATTGTCAAACCAAGAAGAAGAGAAAATGAACTCTCCAAACCAAACCCTAACTAAAACTATCAATTTCAGAATATGAGAGTCCCTTCCTTTTTTTCATTACAACAAAAACTATCTTATATAGTATGTTGGAATAAAAGAAAAGAAGAAAGAAAAGAAAGAAAATATCTGCAGGAGAAAATAGGGGATCGATCGATCGACCCCTGTGGTTGATCGATCGACAGTGTAAATCATGGAAAAAATAAGAAGGCTCGATCGATCAACCCTCAGGCTCGATCGATCGATCAAGCAGTGGCAGCCTGCAATTTCCCCTGTTTTGGCATACTTTCCATCGCCGCTCAAATCGCCGTAACTTGGTCATACGGACTCGGAATCACGCACCGATCACGATCACGTGAAGCTAGCAAGGAGAGCTACAACTTCCGTGTGGATGTT
This sequence comes from Sambucus nigra, assembly GCA_949130495.1. Taxonomy (NCBI): domain Eukaryota; kingdom Viridiplantae; phylum Streptophyta; class Magnoliopsida; order Dipsacales; family Adoxaceae; genus Sambucus; species Sambucus nigra. The sequence goes on from OX422223.1 coordinate 319,485,616, forward strand.
GGGCCAGGTGCCCAATCTGTGAAATGACCGAATTGCCCTTGAACGTGCGGATGCATACGGAAATTGCGCGAAATATGTCTGGATCCCATACTTGGTACCTAAATACATACAAAATCCCAATTATACCTCATATAGCATGTTAAGAATATAAACCGAGGTTGTCTGGTTAACAGGATTAAATATAGCGATTAAGGCACCCGAGGGGGCTAAAATGAGTAGGTTCGACGGATGAAATACACAATATTTGCGTCGAATCACACCCCCTAACTTACACATTGCTAGTCCCTAGAAATGAAATAAGATGCAACAAGAAGAACAAGTAAACCAACACAGGAGAGAGTACAAAAGTATGGTATAAAAGCAATAAAAAGATAAGGCCACTTTCGCGGGGGATTCGATTGTATTTAACGTATGCAATAAGCCGTTAAACCCTTAGGTTACCCTAGTGGACGAGTGTCATCTCGTGAAGGTTTTCAGTGATGGAACCCACAAACATCATAAAGTTTCCTCAAAATATGCCCAATCAAGTAAGACAAACTCATCAGTGCGAACAAGATTTCAATATGTTATTAGCATAGCAAACGAATTCGCATGAGAAGTCTGTAGTTATTAACATTATCGAATGCACCTCAATGAATTGAAACTCTAACATGTGGGAGGGGACTGAGCATATGCAAAGTACGATTTGGCAAAAAACTAAAATAACTCGGATACTAAATATCAAAGCATGCAGATATTCAATCCTCATGGGCATTACACTCATCAAATGAATTCACTTGAAACAGGGAGGTAACACACGGGACTTGCGGGCATAAGGAGTAAATGTAAAGGGAAACTAGGCCGCGCACATGTCACAAATGAAGAGAGCTATATAGGAAATAAAAATTGCAATCTCAGTGAAAGGATACCGCACATATAAAAGAGGCAAAATGCATTTTCACAGATTATCGACACTATTTAAACAATTGAATTACATCTACTTAAGATCACATAGGACTTGTATAGGGTTGTAATGTAGGATAGGTTAAGGTACGAAATGAACGGGATGTATATATGGATTCAAAGTGTTTGGGGATGAAACTCGGAATAATGTGAAAAAGTGGGCAATATCAAAAGTTGGACAAAGATGTCCAAACGAGCATTAGATATAACAATCGAGAGAGTAATAAAAGCTTATTGAAACAGTACAAACAATATAAACAACTTTCTCTTTCTTTTTCTTTTCTTCGTTTTTCTCTTTTGTTTTCTTTTCTTTTCAACTTTCTCTTTTTCACTCTTTTTCACTCTTTTTTCTTTTCTTTTTCTTTCACGTCTTACTCTTTTTCATACACAAATTGCAACCACAAAACAATAATGACATTCAACTCCAAACAACCAGCCAAACAAGGGTATGTAAGGTAATATATATGGTATAAAACTCCAATTTGGAGTTGGATATGGGATTTTGGGTAACGAAATGAAAGGCTAGTATTTAGGCTCAAGCGGGTTGACTATGGAACATATAAAAGGTGAGATCAATGTCATATGGGCGATATAACAAAGAGGGCCTATGATCATTTCCCAAAGCATACGCAATTCTCGAGTCAAAACAACATATGAAAATCATGCTCAAGTAACACATTTCAAAGATGAACTCAATTAATGAACGGTCAATGAAAGAATAAAGAGATTACCAATGACTGTAACGTTTTCAAAGAGGAAAGAATAGTGTATACACTCACAAATGAAGATAAGTCTCTAATCTCACTCGGCGTAAGTATATACAATGCAAGAAGAGCATACCGAGTTATAAAAATCTTAAACCAAATCAATATAACAAGAATGGTGCATGTGCTCACGGATTAAAGTTTAATTCATGAAGTTATTCATAATATCAATGATTTAGGGACTAAAATCTAATAACATCTAAAATCGAGAACATGCATCGTTGAATTGTCTATTTGATCAGGCAATTATTAAAATTTATCATCGGAAACAAGGGCAAAATGCCCAATAAAGGAGAAAAATGAAAGAAAATATTTTTGAAAATTTTCAAATTTTTAACAAAAATATGCTTTGTAACTAAATTGTAATCAAATCCAAGGACTAAACAGCAAAATGGATAGAATATCCTACACCCCCTAACTTAAATGTTGCATTGTCCCCAATGTGTCCATTAAAGAACACAACACAAAGCGAGGAAAAGAATGATATTACCCAAATGTGGAGCAATCTCCATAAGTACAAGTCCAAATGAAGCTGCAAAACAAGTTAGTACAAAGCATATGAAGAATATGTACCGATGTATTAAGTTAAGAGAATCTATGTCACAAGTCACAATAATATAGAGGGGCTGAAGTTCAAATACTAGATAAATTGATGGTGAACTTTTTGATTTTATAAAATGGAAGATCACGCACATCAAAATCAAATAAACAACCACAAACTACATTTTCATTTCTCATTTCATAAGTTCAATACAAAACCACTTAATACATTACAACTAGTGAAATGAAAGAAATAAAAATAAAAATAAAAATAAAAAGTACAATATACTATCCGATCCCAGAACACAAAAATAAAAACCCAGTACAGCAACACCCTAGTGGCCAGAACCACTAGGATCAGAGGGGTCCTGAAAATGAGGAGGCAATGGTGTATCGGAATCACTGCTCTGCAGATAAAGATCTCTCATCATCCGCTGCATCATTCGGTAATCCTGTCTGTGTTGTGCCCTCGCCTGCCTCTGCACGGCCCACTCCTGCCGCTGCTCGACATAAAACTGCTCCTGTTGAGCCTGCTACTACATCCAATGCTGCCGCTGCTTGGCCTGCAACTGGTCCAGGCGGGACTCCCAAGTCGCCCACCTGAGCTGGGTCACCTCCCAACGCTCATCCTGCACGGCCTGAAATGCCGCAAGGCGGGCATCTTCATCAGTGTGTGGAACGTGCGAACCCTCACCCATCTCCATCTCGCGTATCTCATCCTCCTCCTCGTCCGGCACATCAGCCATCTCTGCCCTCTGTCTCTTACCCGCCGGTTGCCCCCACTCGTGCATCAGTATTTTTGAGATGTTGTCCTTAGAGAGAAGCCCGAGTGGGTCATGCTTACGGTCAGCATCCATCTCTGGGCAACCGTGTGAAATACAAATCCTCGTGATGAGGCAGGAAAAGGAAGGAAAAATCTCCATGCGATCTCCTTCGCAGTCACGCACATCATATCTAGAAAAATGCTGGGCAAGCTGATACTGCCCAAGCCATTGATCATCGTGTAGATCAATGCGGCATGCTTGTGACAAACCTCAGACAGGTTTTTCATCACCATGAAGGAATGAACATTGATGTAGTGTAATAATCGAGGCAAGTCCTCCATCGCAGCCGAGTGGAAAGAACCATTCTTCCACGCCTCGCCCGATGCAAGGGCCTCAATCAATGTCCCTCGACCGAAAATAGTCCCATCAAGAAAACTGACTGAATCCGCGGGGAGAGGAACATCCATAAAATCTGCCAAATCTGATATGTTGAGGGGAATCCTCACCCCATGGACCATGGCCTCGTATGTAGTCGGCCCACTTCTCCCCTTCACCTCCACTAACGTCGCGTAGAATATTCGGACCAACTCTTCGTTGACACGCCCGTTAGCAGCAAGAAAGGGCTCCTACACCTGACGGCGCAACAGAACACGCACCTCCCTCGGTATCTCATCAAGGACACACGCAAAGTGATAACCAAGCGGTCGCTCGGATGTGTGAAAGTGTGCACGGAACCAATTCCGCTCCTGCTCGCAGCGGAAACCATCAACGCCCCCAGCGGGCATACACCTAGTAGACAAGTAATTCTTTGGAGCCATTTAAACCTACAAAACAAGAATTACACAATACAAAGCAAAGTGTAAGCACAATTTATGGTTAGTAGTGTACAAGTTGAAATTGTGGTGCATGTGCGCAAAACCGAGGTGAAAATATGCAACGTTGCGATGAAGAATGTCAGAATACGACAAGGCATGAAAATCACCCAAGTGTGCGTCAAAAATTGGATTGAAATTTGTTTTAGGCATTTTGACGAAACACTTGGCGTGCGCAATGTGCGTCAAGGTTGAAAATACCGAATTGAACCAACGAAATCCCCCTACTCATGAACAAAACAACAATGCTGCAATATAGACTTGTTCATGAGTGGATTTACAACAAGAAACATGAGAAAATTCAGTTGGAACAACCAAAATCAGGGGGAAACACAAACACATCAAACATTTGTCAATTTAGGTTTTAAACATGTAATTAGTGACACAAATCGACCAAATACTACAAATTCATCTAAAAGTAATGTAGATTATACCTTGAATATGTAGAATTTGGATGAAAATGGAAGATATGTGTGTGGGGAAAAACTAGGGCAAAATCGGTTTGAGAGAGGAGAGGAGAGAATAAGAGAAAAGAGGGGAAAAAAGAGTAGCAGCCCTCGGCTTTAACCTGCTCGATCGATCGATCGATCAGGGCCAGGCACACTGCATCCATTTTCCAATGGGGGGGGGGGGGGAATGCAAATAAGGGATATTGGGGGTCTAAATATAAAATAACTATATATGTAGCATATATATATATATATATACACATAAAAATATGAAATAAAAATATAAAAATAAAAATAAAAATAAAAATAATTACACATAGGCATACCTACACACAAAAAGGCCTAAGTGAACCGAATAAAATAACAATATGAACAATGAACAACACACACGCATGGTCACGACAAAATGAAAAATAAAATAAAATAAAATAAAAATAAAATAAAATAAAAAAAGAAAAACAAATGCAATCGTGTGAGAATGCGCGTGTGAAAAATAAAGTTAAATATGTTTTTGCGACTTTTTTGATTGTTTTCTTAAGAAATACGTGCCGGGATGCGAAGTCTCTACAAATTCAAGTATGTCGAACCTACAAAAGAGTTATAACCAAGCATACAAAAAAAATAAAAAGAGATTAAGTAATTACACTAGGCTAAAATTAAGAAAAACAAAAATGAAGAAGTTACTATATACAACCTACACTTAGGATGTGCAATTAACTATATACCAAAAGTTTAAACTTTTGAGGGTCCATCCAAAACACAATTTGAATTTGGCGGATCAACGGTGGACCCTCCCGAACATGCATGCCTCCCGAAAAATAGGAATTCCGTTTGAACAAAGCAAGGCATGTGGGCGGTGAAAAAAGTAAACCATCGCCAATTTGAAATTCTGGGCGGACGATGGGGGATTTGGATAACAAGGGGGAAAGATACACCTGAGGTCCAAGAAAAGTTAACTCATCTCCCAAAGATTTTTCAAACGGAGTGGGAGATGGTGCACACGTCGGGACAACATCCATCGAAAGCAAGTTCTGTAAAGAGTCCTTATCGGTAAAAAGTGTAGAAGTTTTAAAGTTTCTACCGACTCATAGGAATCAACCGGTAATTCTAATGGTTCAATGATGGAAAACGTACATGGTAATGAAATAAATTCAATCTCCATCAACTTATCGTCGGAAGGAGATTGAATTTCGGGGGAGAGAGACTCACATTCGATGAGAAATTCTTTGAAAAATTGAGGTGAAACACAAGTTTCCACCTCCTCGTTGTTTTGTGCATAAGAATTCATCTCATCGCAAAGTGCTCCAAGTCTCACTCCAGCATCATTTAGGCTTTCCAAACCTTGGGAGTAAAGAAGCAAAGTTTCTTCCAAAGTAGTCTTCCTCGGCTCAAGAGCCTCGGACTCCTCATTTGGTTGAAACTCGTCTTTGAATGTAATGAAAAAAGAATCTTCATTGGATTCGAATAATGAATCCAACTCAAGCTCCCAATAACGATTTTCATTTCGATAAATGTTTTCAAGTCTTTAAAACTCAAGAAACTCTTCAAAATGGAAAAGTTGAAAAATATCCCCAAAGTAAGAATCATTAGAATGACCGTAATAACTATAATAGTAGGACATGATTACCTCGTTGTTGTAGATGGAGAATCCGAGCAAGGTAGTGAGCAACCGTGATTCAAAGTTTCTTAGTGCTCAAATATGGTATCCTGCAACAAAGGTTAAAACAAAGAATACAAATACAAAAGGAAAAATACTACGAAAAAATAAAACAATTAAAATCTAAAACACACTCCCCGGCAACGTCGCCACATTTTGTGGTCGGGCGAAAAAAGTGTGTTCGTGTGAGGACACAATCGTTGTGCGTTTCGCCGCCGCGATGCAAAAACCTATCGCTACAACTACACTTGACAAGCAAGTACAGCGGTATGTCGGGTATCGTAAGAAATCCACAGGGAGTGATTAAATTTTAGATGTTAATTGTTTTAAAACTTCAAGAATAAAAATGGTGTAAAAGAAATAAGAAAAGGTGATGGTTGGTTGTAGTGACAAAAGAAAAGAATAAGTTAACGCTAAATTAAAGGAAAGGGAGGATCGGGATCACATCCTACCACACGGATCAAAACAACTACTAACTAGTGTTAAGGCTCGAAACCAATTTAATCGAGCATATCCAATTAAGCACAAACATCACACAATAAGGAATTTAAGCCAAAGTTGCGAGATTAAACATTTAAAGGAAAATGGTCGCACGCGGATTAAATTCGAATTGTCGCTATAAACACTAACATTGTGTGACAAAGAAAGTTAAACGCATAACAATCCAACTTTAATACACGCGGTTACAATTAAACGCGATTTTGCACAAAACCTAGTTTTCGGAGCTCGGCGCCCAAAAATGGCGAAAATGAAATCCCGACCATATTTATCTAAGGGTGCATGGTGAATTAAACTAAATTGTGTTAATTAAACTAGGAAAGCAAGAATTAAAGCATGTAAACTAGTTAGAAAGCATGGAAACTAAATCACAAGGCAAGGGAAGATGAAGAACAAACTATGTTAATGGAGAGGAAGTGAATAGTTCAATCTTACAAAACCACATGGATTGTCAAACCAAGAAGAAGAGAAAATGAACTCTCCAAACCAAACCCTAACTAAAACTATATGTTTTAGAATATGAGAGTCCCTTCCTTTTTTTCATTACAACAAAAACTATCTTATATAGTATGTTGGAATAAAAGAAAAGAAGAAAGAAAAGAAAGAAAATATCTGCAGGAGAAAACAGGGGAACGATCGATCGACCCCTGTGGTCAATCGATCGACAGTGTAAATCGTGGAAAAAATAAGAAGGCTAGATCGATCGACCCTCAGGCTCGATCGATCGATCAGGCAGTGGCAGCCTGCAATTTCCCCTGTTTTGGCATACTTTCCATCGCCGCTCAAATAGTCGTAACTTGGTCATACAGACTCGGAATCACGCACCGTTCACGATCACGCGAAGATTGCGAGGAGAGCTACAACTTCCGTGTGGATGTCGAGCCAGGTGCTCAATCTATGAAATGACCGAATTTCCCTTGAACATGCGGATGCGTATGAAAATTGTGCGGAATGCGTCCGGATACCATACTTGGTACCTAAATACCTACAAAAGCCCAATTATACCTCATATAGCATGTTAACAGTATAAACCGAGGTTGTCTAGTTAACGAGCTTAAATATAGCGATTAAGGCACCCGAGGGGGCCAAAATGCGTAGGTTCGACGGATGAAATACGCAATATTTACGTCGAATCAGATAACATCATGAGTGATGACCTCAGACCTTCATAACATCACTCAGGGGTGACGAGGTCTGAGCTCAGACACCATAGTAAGATAACCTCGGAGGTTGGAGCTCAGATTATTAATTTGTTTTAAGCAGGCACCATTACAACAAGACCAAAAGTGAAAACATCACATGATATTAAATAAAGTTAGTGAGGATGATCCTACTCAGAGACTGATACATTCAGAAACTATAGATGTTTTGAAGGATTACAGACAAGCTTCATAATGTTATGGCTTACAAATAATGTTCACAAATTCTCTAAGGGTTTGAGGTGGGAATGCTGACATCTTCGGCTTGGTTAGGCTGAGCAACGTTGGTCACCTCGGCCACATCATCGCGATGGTCTGCCCCTCCCACCTCAGTGTCGTCCAACATGGCAGTCTCGGCAGGTGCGGAAGCCTCCTCAACCTCTTGAAGGGCCTAGGCAGATAGGGGATCGACAAAGTCGAGGCCTACGAAATCTGAGGCTTTCAAAGTGCTAGCCTCCCTCTCCTTGATATCAGAACACTTGTTAGTGGCTTTGATACCACTTTCAAGGTATTCAAAGCCGAAGCTCATGAACTCGCCAGAGGTCTTGTAGTCAGAAATTATCTTCTCAGAGGCATCATCGAGGGCTGCCCTAACAGCTGAGTTGACCTTCTGCTGCAGAGCATCATCCTTAGACTTCAGAGCCTCAGCGTGATCCTTACCAAGCTGAGAGATGTCCTTCTCCAACCCCCTCACCTTCTTCTCAGAATCCTGCAGCTCAGATTTCAGGCGATCAATCTCTGTGTTTAGAGTGCTGTGGACCTTCTCAGCCTCTTGACCCTTTTGGATGAGGGGCAATTTCCTCAGAGTCTAGTTGGATAAGTGGTGCATAGCTGCCAGGCCCTGTATATTTTGTGATCATGAATGAGCTGAAGAACAATCAAAGGTTACACTTAGAAATGGCAAACTAATAGGAGGTCAAACCTGAAAGGATCTGTGGATGCCGAACTCCACTAGCAATGGATTGTCCAGTGACCTGAAGAAGCATTTGTCAGCCTCGGTCATTGCAGAGCCAAGGGCATCTAGGGCCTGAAGACTGTGGCTGACTATGTTGTCAGTTATCTTCAATAGATCTAGACGAGCCGACAGGGGGTCTGCTGAAGAGATGGGGAATGCAGTATCAGCATTCTTCTTCTTCTGCCTCTGATCCTCAGGGACATGATCAGCTGGAACCCTCTTCATTGAGGCTTAGGTCTTTGAGGCAGAGGGAGCAGGGGGAGGAGCATTAAGGCTTGCTTTCTTGGCAAGTCTCGTCAAGCTGGGTGCAACCATTTCCCAAAGTTCGTCCGAGATATCCTGTGGTCGCTCTACAAAAATTAATAGATATGAGTTAGAGAATCAGAAAGGAATAAACTCAGAGGTTCAACTTAGAATAAAAGTGCTTACCCAGCTCGGCAAGGGGACTTCAACCTAGACTTGTCTCAGAGAGGTAATGGGGGGTCATCAAGTGTTCAAACTTAATAAACAGACCATGTGTCCCCTGATCTTGCAGGGCTTTCACCTTCTAAAGGTTTTGTGGACTCAGGACAGGGTCGACCCTGGCAGACATTGTGACTTTACCCCACCTTAGGGGCATCCTCGGCTCTAGAATGGACGAGGGAACACATGGGCCAAATTCCCATGGCCCAGAAGTGAAGAAATAGCGGGGCTTCCAGTTATGGTTGGAAGTCTGAGTTATTTGAAGCATCTTATTCTTAGGCTTCCGAGCTATAAAATGATAGTAGCTCGGATGATTTTTGGCAGAGGAGGGAACATAAAAACCTACAAAGACCTGAACTGTAAAGTCTGAGTGGTGGACAGCCTTCCATAAGACTATGGCCTCTATTATGACCCTCCAGGCATTAGGTGATAGTTGAGAGGGGGCCAAATTGATGTAGGAAAGGATAGATTTAATAATGGGGTGAATGGGCAGATGAAACCCCAACTTGAACATCTTCTCGTACAAGCAGATCTTTCAGTCTCGGCCATTAAAAGCCCTCTCCTCCCTCAGAGGCCTCCTAAGCTTTATTGAGGGACTGATAGAATACAGATATCTGAAGAAGAGAAGGTCTACCTCAGTAATAGTACTCTCGATCTCGGCCGCCTCAGAGATGTCGACATCGCTCTCAAACTCATCATCATCTAACTCAATATCGACCGGAGCAGATGTTGAGGGGTTACTCGGGAACCTATGATCGAACTCTGCCCTAGTGACGACCGATAGAGGAATGACATCAAGAATGGGTGGAATAGACACACTTGGCTGAACAATCTCAACCTCTGAGGAAGAGGCTGAAGTGCTTGAGTTACTATGGGATAAGGCTCGGCTAGAGACCTTGGCCTGATCAGGGGCCTGATCTTCTCGAGGTGTGAAGTCCATGGCCTTCTGAAAGGAATCCAAAGACATGGGGTCTGATGTGGAAGACTCAGACTCAGACATCGAAGTTGGCTTAACGGGAACCTCTGCTTGATTGGAAGACTCCGAGGGATCAGGATATATCACCTTCAGAGGTGGAGGAAAGATGGGTCTCAGGGGAAACTCTTGTGACATACGAGTCTCCTCCTGTGCTCTTTCTATTTGTCTAATTTTTTCTAAAGTCTTCTCTCTAAGGGAGGGGAACTCCTCAAGAAGTTGGTAGAGGGGTCTGATCATCAGAGGCAGACACTACACTTGGGGAAACTTCCTAAAATACAAACACGACTGGCTGATAAAATAAAGGAATCTAAAGATCAAACCAAGAAATTCAAAGCAAACACAGTTCACCTGAAATTATGGTGGACTCACCGAAAAACTTATAAGCTCATCGAAAAACACAAAAAACAAGGATAAACAGGGAAAAACAAAGGGAAAGAGATGGAAAATAATACCTAAGGAAGAAGTAGTGGAAGGAGGCGAAGAAAACTCGAGAAGGCACCACGAAAGACCTCTGAATCGTGAAGAGAACGCTTCTTAGAGAGAGAAAGTGGCTAGAGTGCAATGGCGATGAAGAAAGAGAAACTGAGGATGGAGGGAAAAGGAAAGGTTTAAAACCTTTAAATATTCAGGCGCGATTCCCAAGGCCCATCATTACCTTGGGAGCCCAAAAGGCGGCTGATATCACACGTTTGCTAAGAAAGCCACACTTCAACATTAGACAAGTGTCAAGCAAACATTGGCTCGTATTAGAAAGGCCTCGGAGATGAGATAATCCCCCAGTCACCTGCTCTCACACGTAACTAAGGCTGGGGGTGATTGATGGTGCGCCCTAAAATATGGCTTGTGATTCAAGTGCAAATCTAATCGCAACAAGTAGAATCCGGTAAGTACGGAATCGTGATCCACAGGGATTGAACGCTCCTAAGAGAACTAAATTGGGGCAACGAGATTCTCTAAACGTCACAAAATGTTAAAGTGTAAAAGATGATTTGTGATTTGGAAAGGTGATTGAGATGTAACCTCTAAACTAACATGCTATTAATGAACAGATGATTAACAACTAGTTACGGAACTGATGAACAGAACTAAGGTAAGCTTGAGTTCAAGAAATTAAGGGGATTGAGGATCATTCTCCCACCTCGGATTCACAAGGAAGGGGATTATAGGGCTTGATTAAATTAATTCTAATCGAGCATAACTAATTAAGTCCGAACATCAACCATGTAGAGTATGAACTCAACAATGGAGGATTAGGGTTTAATTAATTATTGCTAGATGGGTTGAGTTTGTAGTAAAGCTTCAAACACTAGCCCTTGCATGACAAGGGAAGTTAAGAAACTATGATACTCCAAAACCAACACATGAAGTTCCATTAGAACAGTTAAAAACCAAACCCTAGATATTAAGTTCAAGCATCCAAGGTGGGATATTGATCCCCAATCACAAGTCTAGCTACTCATAATTAAAACTAAACTACACATGCTAGTTAACAACATACTTGAATTAGTTATCTAGTTAAAACTCAAATCAATACAAAGGATGGAATTCAATGCAAATTTAAAGCTAGTGGAACAAGAAGAGATGGAGTAATTGAACTTATCTTGCATTAATCACAACTATTCAACAAGCAATCAAAGCCTTACAAGTTGGTGAAAGCCATAAATGAGCTTGACCTAGGAGAGAGAAGAGAGTGTTTTTCTATCTTACTAAATATCCAACAAAAGTAAGTCTCCCTACAAAAGAGGAAAAACAAGGGATAAATCCCCAAAAATTCCACCAAAATGGCAAACTAGTAATAAGAAGAAAGCTGAAAATGCAGGGCCGAATCGATTCGGTGGTGAATCCGAATCGATTCGGAAGTGGAGAGAAAAGCCCCTGCAAGTGACCGAATCGATTCGGTGGTAATGGCGAATCGATTCGGGCCTTCTGCAGAAAGAAGAGTTGCCTATATAGGCATTAATTGTTCCATGCTTCACCGAAACTTCCGTAACTTTTGCGTTCGAGATCGGATTCACGCACCGTCGGAGGCCACGCGAAGAGGAGAAGAAGGTCTACAACTTCCGTGAAGAAATCGGGAACAAAGCCCGCGTGCTGAAATTACTAAAATGCCCCCGACTGTGCAAGTGTCAACGGAACTTTCCGGATCAAAACCAAACTTCCCAAAATGCATTCCCGAGACCTATAAAAGCTCAATAAAGACACAGACAAAGTATATATGATGAATTTAGGGGTTAGTCAATAAATGAGTATAAGAACCGGGAAATACATGCACGGGAATGCTAGAATGTACAAATTAACGGGGTATAAAATACAATAAAAGTGACGAATCACACCCCCTAACTTATACATTGCTAGTCCCGAGCAATGAAGTATGAAGAAACAAGGTCCAACACCGCAACCAAAATATAAGAAATATGTACAACGAAGGAAAAATGCCACTTTCGTAGGCGAACGATTGCATTTAGCGTATGCAATAAGCCGTTAGACCCCTAGGTGGCCCTAGGGGACGAGTGAGGTCTCGTGAGGGTTTCCAGGGATGACACCCACAAACATCAAATCAACTCATACTATGATACTGCAAAATCCAATGCGTAGCTCAACAAATATCAAAGAAACACAATTTATCAACCAAGTGAACGAAGCTCACAAAAAAGACGGCAATTATCGGCATTAAACAAATAACTTCAACTAAAAATCGAAACCATGGGAAAGCGAAATAAGCGGACACATGTGGTAATTTAGATTTGGCAAAACTTTCAAAATCCATATATAAGCTAAGGCATGCATACTCAAGTTCTCTCCGGTTGTTACACTCAACAATTGAAACACTTAGAAATGGGATGTAACACACACGGGACATGCGGGCATTAAGAGTAATTGTAAAGGGAAACTAGGCCACACACATGTCATCAATGAAGAACGCAATATAAAAGTGAAAAATACAATCTCATGAAAGGATATCGCATATTAACCAAGAGAAGAGCATTTAAACAGATTATCGCTAATGTTCGACCTTTGAATCACATCACCCTAAGATCAAATAGGACTTTTTAGGGGTATAGAATTTAGGCTAGGTTAGGGTTTGGAAAAGAACGGGATGCGTGTAGGATCAAAGGAGATTCGGGAATATCGCGCGGGATAATGGATTTAATGGGCAACTTAGGAATCGAAATCAAATTCCACAAGCAATGTATTCATGAGAATGAGACTTTGATATTCATGCACAAGGGGAAATGGGAAACAACAAGGTCCCATTTTATTCGATATTTATCCATTCTTTTTCTTTGATTTTCTCTTTTCTTTTCTTTTCTCTTTTCTTTTCTTTTCTTTTCTCTTTTCTTTTCTTTTCTTTTCTCTTTTCTTTTCTTTTCTCTTTTCTTTTCTTTTCTTTTCTTTTCTCTTTTCTTTTCTTTTCTCTTTTCTTTTCTTTTCTTTTCTCTTTTCTTTGATTGATTGCAATCCATAAAAGCAACAACATTCAATCCCGGGAACAATCCCTAATCAAGGTACGGGGGGAGTAAATAAGAGTTTAGGACTCCAATGTGGAGTTGGACAAGGGATTTGGGGTTCAAACGAAAGGAATAATAAGGCTCAAGGGGGTTGACTAGGGGAAACATTTAAGGGAAAGGTCAAGGTCATGTGGGTTTAACAACAAGGGCCTATAATCATTTCCTATGGTTTCATGTGATTCGCGGGACTCAACACCATTGAAAATCATGCTCAAGTGATAAATCAGTTAGTATGCAATCAAATGAAAAGAAAATGAGATCGTCAACGAGTTCATTGACAAGAAAGAGATAGAGTAGGTGTATACGCTCACAAATGATGATAAGTCTCAATTTTCACTTTTGTAAGGGTATAGCATGCGCCTTAGAATAACGAATTTGAAACGCTTTTAAACCAAATCATAAATAATTATTTGTGTATATGCTCAAAGCTTCACAGTTTAATTTTTATGATGCTATTCACAATGCAAACAATAACGGGCTAAAGGATAATAAATCAATGACTCAAAGCATGCTTCATAGCTATACAACAGGATATGCCGATCATATAAGTAATCATAGTAGATATGAGAAAGAAAAAGAAAAAATAGAATTTTTTTTTTAATTTAATTTTTTTTTTAATTAATTTTTTTTTATAAATAAATAAATAAATACTAATATGATAACCGGCATCACAATGGTATACCATACCCCCTAACTTGAATGAAACATTGTCCCCAATGTCAGTAGGGATAAAAAGGGAAAAAGGGTATGAAAATAGTCACCCCGTAAGGAGTAACTCGAGAACCGCGCAACGGCATGCCTGTTACAAGTTAGTACCATAAACAATAATATATACAACATAGATATATACAAGAAGAAAAATGAAACCAAAACTGAGTCATTTCATTAATATATAATAGTTGTGTACATGGGGAACAATGAAACCAAAATTAGAAAATACAAGAAATTGCACTCTCTCCTCCCCATACTAACACAACTACCTAAGTACAACCCAACAATCTAGATAAAGAACCACCCAAAAATAATCAGCAAAAACAGGGTCACAATAACCTACATGTCGTCCGAGTGGCGGCGCGGGGACTCGGGCGCGGGAGGATCGCGAGGGGCGTATGGATCAAAGAGGTACTGAGGCACAGAAGCCTCGCCCCCTCGCAAGTGTGAGAACAAATCCATCTGCGCCCGAGCGATCATAGATATATCGCGCTCGTACGCTCCCCGATAGGCAGAAAAGTCGGCTCGAAATGATGCAAAGTCCGACATGTAGGCGCCCCGAAACTCGGAGAAGTCAGCCTGAAGCTCATCCATCCGCAGCCCTAGATATGCAATGGGGTCTACAGTAGACGGGACTGGCGGTGGGACTGGATGAGGCACAGGCTGAGGCATGGGCTGAGGCATGTCCGGCATGGGAGCATCCGGGGCAACAGGAACAGCAGGAGCATCCGCAGGAGCATCTAACATCCTCTTCTTTCTCCTCTCCATATGATCCTTCCCAAGACTCTTTTCAATTGCCTTTTCGTTAAGCATCTTGGGAAGGCGAGGAAAATAGTCCGTACCCGCAACCTCACAGTGAGCATCCCTACATATGCGGGAAACCAACCGCGCGTAAGGAAGGGTAGTGGTCCCCTTTTCACAGTATGCGGCCTTGAGCATCCGCTGTAGCACCAACGCGGGAAGGTTTATAATTGAATTCGCATCCAGTAGATGGTAGAGGAAGTGGGCTTGCGAAGAGCGAAGGACCGCCTTTGTTTGGGTAGGCGTGATAGAATTAACGGCTACCAAGTGGATGAGGCGGTGGTTATCGGGCATAGCAGATGTGGGGAAAGTTTCCCCAGCCCAAATATGCCCTGGCGCCAAACGTGCAATCAGGGTTTCGTTGGTCAGTCTCCCCTCGTCAGCACAAGGGTAATCGAAATCCTCGGGGTTTTCGGCCCCGGTGAGGTGCAATGCCAAGAGAGGCTTAGAGAGAGGAATTCGCTTACCCCGTACGTAAGCCTCGAAAGTGCGGTCCCCAGTTGGGACAAGCGATGCATAAAATCGACGAACGTGCTCCTCATTCACCTCCCCCGCCCTAGCAAGGTGTGCCTCCCAGTTGAATTTCTGAAAGTAGCGACGTACCGAGGCAGGAAAGTCCTCAAGATGGATAGGCCGCTCAATAGCTATAGGGCGACCCGAAGGGAATTTCGCAACGAACCAATCCTTTTCTTGTTTAGACCGGAAGGAATCGAAGCCTCCCCGACCCGCAATTAAGTTGGAGGAGGGCTTGGTGACCGAAGGAACCTGCAAGAAAATTAATTTGATACATACACAATTAGTGTAATGCATAAAATCAAGTTGGCGTGAAATAGGGTAGAAAAGGAATCGGAGGGTGTGCATCGGAAAAAATTGGTCGAATTAACGTCACCGATGCACACCGCACTCAAACAAGGGTAATTCAACACCATTGCGCGAGAAAATGAGCGAAAATGAAGCATTATGGCACATTTTCTCCACAGAGGCATTTCATTGAGCACCTAGTGTGCAGTGTATGGAAAATAGGGTGAAATTGACATTTTTATGTGTAAAACCCCCAACACATACTACTTAAACATCACAGCAACTTAATCAAGTAGTATGTGTTGGTTTCTTATCACAATCAGAGGAAAAAGAATGAGGTTTATGCATTAAACATGTAAAAATGGTGAAAATGCAGTTTACCCTATTTTCCATAACATATAAACTAAATCAGGAATGAAATTGAATGAATAAGGTTGAATTAATACCTTGGATGAAGTTGCCTTTGATGATGAAGCCATTGGGAAGATTGAGAATGGAGGAGAGGATTCGATTTGGGAGAGGGAGGGTTCGCAGGCAAGAGAGGAGAAAGAAATAGAATGTGGGATAAAACAGAATATGGGATTTTTAATTGTCAGGTGACCCGAATCGATTCGGTGAGAAGTCCGAATCGATTCGCGATTCTCGAACTTGAGCACTGGAAGTGACCGAATCGATTCGGTGGGAAGTCCGAATCGATTCGCAAAATCAAACTTGGCTACTGGAGTGGGGCGAATCGATTCGGTTGGAAAGCCGAATCGATTCGGCATCTGGAGATCAGTTTCTGCTTTGCTGAATCCTGATTTTTTTGGTTGGTGGTTCGATTGGGCTGCATAAGGAGGTATTTTTGGACCCCAATGTCAATATTACATACGTACAAAGGGTCCGGGACAAAAAGTTTGCACCCCGCACATGCCGGGGGATGCTCGGCACAAAAAATACACAATTCCGACGTCCTATGGAGCCCCGTAAACGGGGTCGGACAATGGAATCGTGTCCGAACTCGGGTCAAATGGTTCTAGGAAGGGCTTTAGACGCTGACCATTGACCTTGAATAACTTTCCATCCGACGGGTCCTCAATCTCAATAGCACCGTGATGATGGACGGTCTTAACGACAAACGGACCCGTCCATCGAGATCTTAGCTTACCCGGGAATAAATGCAACCTAGAGTCGTATAAGAGAACCTTTTGGCTAGGGTGAAATGTTTTACGGGATATGCGCTTATCGTGCCTCTCTTTCACCCTTTGCTTATAGATTCTCGCACTCTCGTACGAATCACTCCGGAGTTCATCCAACTCGTTGAGTTGGAGCATTCGCTTCTTTCCGGCCTTGTCGAGATCGAAATTAAATTTCTTGATCGCCCAATAGGCCTTGTGCTCGATTTCTACCGGTAAGTGGCATGGCTTGCCGTACACAAGTCTAAAGGGCGACATTCCCAAAGAGGTCTTGTAGGCCGTACGATATGCCCACAAAGCGTCAGGAAGTCGAAGAGACCAATCCTTGCGGTCGGGATTGACCGTCTTCTCTAGGATATGCTTGATCTCTCGATTGGCCAATTCAGCTTGGCCATTGGTTTGTGGGTGGTAGGTAGTTGCAACTTTGTGTGTTACACCATACTTTCGCATAAGAGTAGCAAACGGGGAATTACAGAAATGCGTCCCGTTATCGCTTATAATCGCCTTCGGAGTTCCGAAACGCGAAAGCATGTGTTCCTTTAGGAACTTCAACACCACCCGATGGTCATTGGTTTTGCACGCAATGGCCTCGATCCACTTTGAAACATAATCTACGGCCACTAGGATGTAAAGGTTACCAAAAGACGGTGGGAATGGGCCCATGAAGTCAATTCCCCAACAGTCAAAGACTTCAAGTTCTAGAATGGGGGACATTGGCATCATGTTGCGACGTGTTATAGCACCCAATCTTTGGCAACGATCACACGAAACGCAGAATTCGTGTGCATCCTTAAAAAGTGTGGGCCAGTAAAGCCCGCATTGTAAGATTTTTGCGGCGGTTTTCTTGGAAAAAAAGTGGCCACCGCAAGCCTCCGTGTGGGAGAAACGAATCACGCTCTCATACTCATCATCCGGGACACATCTCCGGATGATCTGGTCGGGACAATATTTGAATAGATACGGATCATCGAAAAAGAATCTCCTCACCCAAATAAAGAACTTCCTCTTCTATTGAGGGGTCCAATCAGATGGAATCGAACCCGTCACGAGGTAGTTCACTATATCAGCGAACCACGGCAGAGAGGAAGTGGAGAACAGCTGTTCATCCGGGAAGAATTCAGCGATGGGGAGTTGGTCTTTGGGTGCCTCAAATGTTAAACGCGACAAGTGATCCGCGACAACATTCTCTACTCCCTTTTTATCTTTAATAGTCAAATTAAACTCTTGGAGTAAGAGCACCCACCTAATCAAACGCGGCTTGGCGTCCTTCTTAGATAGAAGGTATTTGACCGCCGCATGATCCGTAAAACAAACTATGGGCGATCCCACGAGGTATGCCCGGAACTTATCTAACGCATAGACGATCGCTAATAACTCTTTCTCGGTGGTAGAATAGTTCAATTGAGAACCGTTAAGAGTTCTACTCGCATAGTATATGACATGGGGCTTCTTGTCACTTCTCTGACCTAAAACCGCCCCAACAGCGAAGTCTCTAGCGTCACACATTAATTCAAAGGGGAGGGTCCAATCAGGAGCTTGGATTATGGGAGCGGTGGTAAGCATACTTTTCAAAGTCTCAAAAGCTGCTTGACACTCATCGCTCCATTCGAAAGGAGTTTCCTTGGAGAGGAGATTACACAAGGGTCTAGCAATCGAGCTAAAGTCCTTGATGAAACGGGGATAGAATCCTGCATGCCCAAGTAAAGACCTTACATCTTTCAGAGACCTAGGAGAGGGTAAGTTGGCAATGACCTCAACCTTTGCCTTATCTACCTCAATACCATCAGAGGAGACGATGTGGCCTAAAACAATACCCTTAGTGACCATAAAATGGCACTTCTCCCAGTTTAACACGAGCTTTTTCTCTACACACCTAGACAAAACCTTTTCTAACATAGAAAGACAATGGTCATAGGAGTTGCCAAAGACGCTGAAGTCGTCCATGAACACCTCTAGACCACGCTCTACCATATCACTAAACATGCTCAACATGCACCTTTGGAACGTAGCAGGCGCATTACACAACCCGAAAGACATTCTTTTGTAAGCAAATGTCCCAAAAGGGCATGTGAAAGTAGTTTTGTCTTGATCCTTGAGATCAAGTTCGATTTGGTTATAACCCGAGTACCCGTCGAGAAAACAATAGTACGGATGACCGGATACGCGTTCCAACATTTGGTCAATGAATGGAAGGGGAAAATGATCCTTTAATGTCATTGCATTAAGTTTTCTATAATCTATGCATACACGCCACCCAGTGGTGGTGCGTTTAGTGATCAATTCCCCTTTTATGTTTTCCACAACGGTAACTCCTGATTTCTTAGGAACAACATGGATTGGACTGACCCATTTGCTATCGGAGATCGGATATATAATATCCGCATCTAAAAGCTTAATTACTTCTGCTCTCACAACTTCTTTCATCAACGGATTCAATCTCCGTTGCATTTCACGAGAGGGTTTTGCATCCTCTTCAAGGTTAATTTTGTGAGTGCAAATCAAGGGACTAATTCCCTTCAAATCTGCAATTGTCCACCCGAACGCACCCTTGTATTTTCTTAACAATTCTATTAACCTTTGTTCATCCCCCGCCTCGAGGCTTGATGAGACAACAACAGGATATGTCTCATTTTCGCCTAAATAAGCATATTTCAACTCGGAAGGCAATTGCTTTAATTCAAGTTTGGGGAATCGCACATCCGAGGGAACCTCATACGAATCACGAGGGGGTAAGTCCTCAAAAACACTACACCAATTAATATCATCTACACTCTCGTCCTCATCTAACAACAAGCTCATGAACTTGACCTCTTCATCATAGGGAGAATAGCTATTCTCCGAGTAAATCGGGTTCACAAGACATCCCTCCAAGGGGTCCGATAAATAGGTAGCATCAAAATGCTCTTGCACCACCTCTTCTAGAAAGTCCACCTCATGGAATTCATCATCACAATCCCCCACATGGTTCGAAACATTAAAGATGTTCATTTCCAAGGTCATATTCCTAAATGTCAGGTTCATTTGGCCATTCCTAGTATTAATCAATGCATTGGAAGTGGCAAGGAATGGACGACCGAGGATAATGGGGGTAGTTCTACCGCTAGTAGAAGTAGGATGGGTATCAAGCACCACAAAGTCCACAGGAAAGTAGAATTTGTCAACCTGTATGATGACATCTTCCACTACACCCCTCGGAACCTTAACGGAGCGATCCGCTAATTGGAGGGTAATCTTTGTGGGCTTGAGGTCTCCTAGACCGAGCTGTTCATAGACATGATAAGGTAACAAATTTACACTCGCTCCTAGGTCTAGCAAAGCCTGCTCAATTTTAAAGTCCCCTATCACACATGAAATGGTGGGACATCCGGGATCTTTATATTTAGGTGGTAATTCAGATTGAATTATTGAGCTAATATTTTCGGCTAAGAAAGCTTTCTTCCTTACATACAATTTCCGCTTAACAGTTAGTAAGTCCTTTAAGAACTTAGCATAAGCGGGACCTTGCTTGATAGCATCTAAAAGAGGGATGTTAATTTTTACCTGTTTGAACATCTCTAGTATGTCCGAATTACTAACATTCCCCTTTGTCGACAAGAGCCTTTGAGGGTAAGGCACGGGACTAGGAAGTTTCGAAACCACATTCGACTCTACCGGGGCTTTCCCCTCTCTCTGTCTCAAGGAGGCATCTTCGACCTCTAATGGGTCGGGCGAAACCTCTTTAACGACGGTTGGGACACTAGGAGGGGTGGGCTTATCAACCACTTTCCCGCTCCTAAGAACGGTCACGGCCTTAGCACTATCGGGAGGGGGATTCGAAGTGTTATTGACACTATTTTGCCCCAATGCCTTTTGAGGTTGAGAAGGGAATTTTCCCTTCTCTTGGATACTTAAAGCCGAGGTCAACTTGGAGATTTCCTTTTCAAGCCTAGAATTCGTGGCTTGTTGAGAGGTTATGAAAGATTGAAGAGTCTCTTCGAGGCTCCTCTTGTTCGGGTGAGCATATAATGGTATAACCGGAGGAGGTGGTCCCTGTGGGGGACCTTGCATTTGAGCTTGGGGTGGAGGAGCTTGATTATATGGTTGCTGAAAATTATGAGGTGGGGGATGATTTTGATAATTCGGTGGAGGTGGATTTTGAGAATGTTGGGGCTGCCCATAAGAGAAACCCGGATGGTTTCTCCACGAAGGATTATAGCCCTCACCTAAAGGAGTCATGTATTGTTTCTTGTAAGTGGCCATCGCGTTGGCTTGATCGTGAAGCATCACTTTATATGTTGGGATTGTTGGGCAATCCCTCGTTGAGTGATCGTCAACGTCGCAAATGGCACAAGACTCCTCTACATGTGAGGGAGAAGGATGGGAAGGTTCCCGAGATTTGGCATCCATTGCCTCGATACGCTTGGAAAGTTGGGCTACTCTTAATGACATATCATCTCCTTCGGCAAGGTGATATATGCCATGGCTAGATGAAGGTGGATTGGATGACCGGGCATTGGTTTTGCTAGGGTCCGAAGTGTCCCAAGCTTGGGTGGTCTCGGCACAATATTTAAAATGTGCCCACGCATCATCCGGATCCAAACCGAAAAACTCGCCGGAGCACATAGTCTCCACCATTTGTTTTGCATTGAGGGTGAGGCCATTGTGGAAAAAGGAGATTAATCTCCACTTTTCGAACCCATGATGTGGGCACTTATGAAGCACCTCGTTAAACCTCTCCCAACATCTCTCAAATGATTCGCCTTCGGCTTGAGCGAAGGTTTGGATTTGACCCTTTAGGGAGTTGGTGCGATGAGTAGGAAAGAATTTCTTCAAAAATTGCGCTTGCATTTCGCGCCAACTCCCAATGGAATTAGGAGCCAAGGACCAAAGCCAAGTTTTGGCTTTGTCCTTTAGGGAAAATGGGAAGAGTTTGAGTCGGGTGACATCTAGAGGGCAATTTTGGTCGCTAAAAGTAGCGCACACCTCCTCAAACTCTCTCACGTGAAGATATGGTTGTTCACTTTCCATGCCGTGGAAAGTTGGAAGTAATTGGATCATTCCATTTCGGAAATGGAATTGCGCGGCATTGTATGGAAAGATGATGCAAGACGGAGAGGTGGTCCTCTCCGGTTGTAAGTAGTCACGCATAGTCCTATAAGGGGGTTCGGGTGCAATCCCCTGACTACCATGTTCACTTACATTATCGGCCATTGTTGTGGGTTCAGAGTGAGCCCAAGTGTACGAAGAAGATGAGATCGAACTAGAACGAGAAACCGATGGTAAAGGTCTCCAATAGTCCGAGGGCTCACTAGACGAGGATTCGCAAACAGGATTTAAATTGCTACTACGCTCGTCTTGCATTTACAAGTGCTTTTGGATTGATGATTCTGGAAACCGTGTTGTCACGGTGACCACAGGGAACGATTAGTGTAAAGAGAATTTCTAAACCCTAAGTTAGTTGCCAATCCCCGGCAACGGCGCCAAAAACTTGGTGCGCCCTAAAATATGGCTTGTGATTCAAGTGCAAATCTAATCGCAACAAGTACAATCCGGTAAGTACGGAATCGTGATCCACAGGGATTGAACGCTCCTAAGAGAACTAAATTGGGGCAACGAGATTCTCTAAACGTCACAAAATGTTAAAGTGTAAAAGATGATTTGTGATTTGGAAAGGTGATTGAGATGTAACCTCTAAACTAACATGCTATTAATGAACAGATGATTAACAACTAGTTACGGAACTGATGAACAGAACTAAGGTAAGCTTGAGTTCAAGAAATTAAGGGGATTGAGGATCATTCTCCCACCTCGGATTCACAAGGAAGGGGATTATAGGGCTTGATTAAATTAATTCTAATCGAGCATAACTAATTAAGTCCGAACATCAACCATGTAGAGTATGAACTCAACAATGGAGGATTAGGGTTTAATTAATTATTGCTAGATGGGTTGAGTTTGTAGTAAAGCTTCAAACACTAGCCCTTGCATGACAAGGGAAGTTAAGAAACTATGATACTCCAAAACCAACACATGAAGTTCCATTAGAACAGTTAAAAACCAAACCCTAGATATTAAGTTCAAGCATCCAAGGTGGGATATTGATCCCCAATCACAAGTCTAGCTACTCATAATTAAAACTAAACTACACATGCTAGTTAACAACATACTTGAATTAGTTATCTAGTTAAAACTCAAATCAATACAAAGGATGGAATTCAATGCAAATTTAAAGCTAGTGGAACAAGAAGAGATGGAGTAATTGAACTTATCTTGCATTAATCACAACTATTCAACAAGCAATCAAAGCCTTACAAGTTGGTGAAAGCCATAAATGAGCTTGACCTAGGAGAGAGAAGAGAGTGTTTTTCTATCTTACTAAATATCCAACAAAAGTAAGTCTCCCTACAAAAGAGGAAAAACAAGGGATAAATCCCCAAAAATTCCACCAAAATGGCAAACTAGTAATAAGAAGAAAGCTGAAAATGCAGGGCCGAATCGATTCGGTGGTGAATCCGAATCGATTCGGAAGTGGAGAGAAAAGCCCCTGCAAGTGACCGAATCGATTCGGTGGTAATGGCGAATCGATTCGGGCCTTCTGCAGAAAGAAGAGTTGCCTATATAGGCATTAATTGTTCCATGCTTCACCAAAACTTCCGTAACTTTTGCGTTCGAGATCGGATTCAGGCACCGTCGGAGGCCACGCGAAGAGGAGAAGAAGGTCTACAACTTCCGTGAAGAAATCGGGAACAAAGCCCGCGTGCTGAAATTACTAAAATGCCCCCGACTGTGCAAGTGTCAACGGAACTTTCCGGATCAAAACCAAACTTCCCAAAATGCATTCCCGAGACCTATAAAAGCTCAATAAAGACACAGACAAAGTATATATGATGAATTTAGGGGTTAGTCAATAAATGAGTATAAGAACCGGGAAATACATGCACGGGAATGCTAGAATGTACAAATTAACGGGGTATAAAATACAATAAAAGTGACGAATCAATTGATATACCCCAAGTGAGACCTCGGCTCAGAGACATCAACCTCGGTCAAGATTATGGCTGACGCTGGACAAGTCTTGGGCACACGATATCAGCCCTCGGCCATATCAAGGTCGGCCCAGGCCGAGACTACCATCAGCCTCTCTAAAGAACATTGCACGCATCATAAGGATCAGTAGAACTCTCGTGCATCTGGGAAAGGCAACCTCGGCCTGATGTAGGCCTTGCTCGTAAGAATCCCTACCAATAACCTCATCAAAACATCGGTCGACGCTCCAAGTGCACACCAGCTCAACCTCAGCTCAGGCCGACTCCAACCCACTGTCTTGGCTGATATCAGACCGAGACCCCTATGGCACATCTCGGATTGAAAGACTACCTAGACTTACCAACCTCGGCCTCTCCCAGGGCGAGGCCATGCACCAAGGACGATAGCCGAGCATGTACTGACACTTGGATAAGGTCACGTGGACTCAAATCAATTATAACAAGATTATTCCCCACACAAGGGGAATATTTCATCATCATTCTTTACATGTGACAGTGACAGGTGGCTCTCCCATATTGGTGAGGCTAACACACACGTATGCACATTATATGCATGGGGGGTACATTTCACTCCCTAGACACTATATATAGAGGTCATCCTCTACCTTGCAAAGGATACCAAAATTAGCAACCCTAGCTGAAACTCTATTCAAATACATAGTTGAGAGAGAAAACTTGATAGAATATATCTATGGCCATTTAGTGCCCTCACATACTGACACACATCATACACTTACACAGTGGACGTAGGCCTAATTGGATGAACCATTTATATTCTGGTGTAAGTCCTCTTCTCCTCATCTCCTTCTACTATGTGTGTATATACTCTATGCTGCCATTGTTAACATTGAATTGAGCTCACGAACACCTTGAAGGGTGGTGGTGTTTCCAGCATCATCATCATCATCATCATCATCATCATCATCATCATCATATATATATATATGCTTTGTAGGGCGTAATTGAGCTTTTGTAGGTATGGAACGCTTAAAGTGAGGATTCATTGTGTTTTGAAGAAGTTCCGTCGTCGGACGCTACTTCAGGGGAATTTTATGCAGTTCTCACTTCATCTATGGATTAGTGGGATTCCCAGGAAGCGTAGTTCATCGATTTAGCTTTGCGTGGACATAAACGACATGTCATTTTGAGTTCGAACGAAGAAGACATGGCCATTTTCGTACTCATCTATTCTCCCTCATTTTGGACCAAAGAAGACCATGGAACTGGGGACCGATTTTCCGGACCTTCCCCATCGGTCAATCGGTGAATCATATTTTGGCTTACAATGGATGCAGTGTGTTTTTTCCTGGGGCTCATTCGGCCGCCCCCTTGCCGCGGTCGACCGGTAGTGCCAGATATTGTGCGTTTTTACCTTTTTATTTATTTTTCCATTTTTATTTTCTCTCTTTTACAACTTACTATAAATAGACCCCTTAGATTATTTTCTTAGATATATTTCATTTAGTGTGTTTTTCATCTTGCATTTTAGGTAGCTTAGGGTTTGAAGGAGATCTTTCGGTTTTCCTTCTCTCTCTCTTAGGGTTTCACCCAAATGGGTTTGTAAGTTACTATTCATCATCTCTCTCTTTAAGCCCAGCTTCCATTGTTATTTTTCTTGCTTTGTTATTTGTTTACTTGCTTTGTAACTTTGATTTAATTTATTTCCTTACTTTCTTGCATTTAAATACATGCCTTCCATTATGTTGTGTAGATAATTTAGTTTAGGTTCTGATTGATGGAACTCACCTTGATTTCAATGTGTTGCTTTGTTGTGGTGATGGGTTTTATGTATAAAATTCGTTTGGGTTGTTCTTGTTATTACGGCTAGGAGATTTAATGGAGTATATCATCTATGCTCCGTATTTATGACCTATCATGTGTAATTTTTGGGATATTTGTTGACGCCAAAATCATATTAGTCTTTTATGCGAATTTAGGGGGTGACAATTCTAGATTTAATTGATTGTTGAAATGAGATTCAATCTTACTAAATTCGTAGTCCTATGTAAGGATTTATACACATTAAACTGAGGTGGGGGATATTAGTTACAACCAATAGTTTTATTCCTTTTTTCTAATCGTAGTTTAAATACACATGCCTAGATTATATGTTCTTTTAACATCTATCCTTTACACTTTTATTGAGAAGTATTAAACCAATTAAATTCTAACAACTAGTTTCTATGAATTTCGATACTCGGATTGGCCGTTGTACTCCCTTGAAAGAGTGTAGTCAATGGTTTAGGTTTCTGCATAACGGTGGGAGCAGAGCATAACGAACGACATATATCTTTATACACTTGAGCCGCGGTTCACCCCTGTTATCAATAATCTATAGTCATCTCGGGGGCAATTTCAGCTCAAACTCTAAGAGTTGATTCAACAAAGCTGGTAACTTCGTGTCTCTCCCCTTCGATTGGGTGCAGACGGTGATACAAGCCCTCATAAAGAGTGACAAAGCTTAATCAGTGAAGCAGATAGAGGGTAGGAGAAAATATGGGCAAACCTTAAGCGGTTTGGGTGAGACTATAGGGATGATGGGTTCTTTGTTGGGCACTATTTGAGTAGATGGGTCAAATAGTGGGTCGCTTTCTAGAAAG
This sequence comes from Sambucus nigra, assembly GCA_949130495.1. Taxonomy (NCBI): domain Eukaryota; kingdom Viridiplantae; phylum Streptophyta; class Magnoliopsida; order Dipsacales; family Adoxaceae; genus Sambucus; species Sambucus nigra. The sequence goes on from OX422223.1 coordinate 319,512,316, forward strand.
AGGGCATTTTTATGTGCTCGAAATGGGTGATGAGTGATGTTGGGTTTAGGAATAGCTGGTGGGGTGATGATACCCCGAATAATTAGGCCTTAGATCACATTCCTATGGTGGAAGCATTGGTCGGTGGTATGACTAGGGGATTGGTTGAAATCACAATGGGCATCGGGCTTGAAGTTTTTAGGGAATAAATTTGTTAATCGACGGGGGTCCAATGGTTTGACGAGATTTTGGCTTAACAGGGCCTAGTAGACTTCAGATAAGGGAGCATAGAGCTCAGTGTACTCTTTCTTGTTAGGATTAGGGCGACTTTCGGGTGCCCAAAAGGTTGCAGGTTAGGTAATGTTATTGATGGTTGAGACTATAGCACTTGAGCGCTTCTTATACTTTCGGAAATTGTATTGCCTGGTCTCTTTGTTTGATTTAGATTCGACTTTGGTAACGACTTCCTTGATTTACACACCAGTCTCGCGAAGGGATCAAAAGTGTGGGTAATATTGTTCTCCCATAGATGCTCGGATATGAGGCAAGAAGTTCTTCTTTACAATACTAACTTGCTCCTCCTCAGAGGGTCGGTTGGTCATGGTTGCAACTTTCTCTATCTAACTTCCTATGAAGATACTGAATGTTTCCCTTGGGTTTTGCTTAAAAAGCTCTAGATCTTGACAATTGAGCTTTAGCTTCTCATTGTACTTGTATTGAGACATAAATTCTCGAGCGATATCCTCCTAACTACAGATTTTGGATTCTTCAAGGGACAAAAACCATCGGAGGGAACATTCTTTTAAGGTCTGTTGAAGTATCTAGGGAATTATCTCTTCGGAGGCACCGAAGAGGGTCATAGCTCATGATAGCTTTGAATCTGAACAATTGGGGGTCCGCTTCCCCCGAATTTCTTAATGTTTGGAATCTTGAACTTCTCTAGGAGTCTGGTCTTTGGATATGGATACATATGGTTGCAGTAAATATAGTTTATTAATATCTTGACTTATTCGAACTTCTTTGATAGCGGTTTGAGCTCTTCCTTGACCTTGTTCAGTTCCTCCTCTTTGGGATTCAAACGTACTGGCAGGTTAACCCGTGGGTGGGCAAGGATCGAAATAGGAATTTGAGCTTGTGGAGGCCCATTGGCAGGTGGAGCACGCGAAGCATGCTGATACTCTTATGGAACCTAAATAGTCTTGAGAGCAGTGGACCCATGGCACGAGGAAAGATAACCTTGAGTTCTTCAGGAATATGGGCCCAGTGATACTGTATTTTATGGAAACCGATTTTAAGGTTGTCAATTTTGGCACTTAGTTAGGATAAGACAGTCATCAGATCAGAATGCACATTTGGTGCTTGATCAGCATTCTCCATGAAGAGATCGTGAAGGTAAATCCTAAACTCGGATGAAATAACAGAAGAACCGACGGAGCTTCAAGGAAGCTTGACGGAAGATCGAAGCCAATAAGGTGCCAAACCAAAAATAAGTATGGAATCGACCTGAGAGGAAAATGGTTTGAATTTATTTTTGAAAGGAGGGGGAATATTTTTTGGTATATTTGAAAAAGGAGGGAAAATTGGAAACGAATCTCAACATAATTATTATTAATGTTATTATTAGGTTCTCACTTGTGTTAGGTTTCCCTAAATTTAGAAAAATGTCAAACAGAACCCGAGCTTGGGAAAATAGGGTTTGAAAATATGTAAGACACGATTTGTCTTGTTTCTAGGCTCACGAATTGGTTCCTGTACGGAAAAAGGAGAAATAGTGAGAAAATTCGGTAGTATGCCGAACTGGAATTTTGATAGAGTTTAGCATGGTAATCGAAAAACTAAATATGAGAGCCCTAGGTTTGATACCTATATGAGGTTTGTGCAATTATTGGGTTAGTGGAAGGGTTCCCCCCTTTGGTATGACTTCCACGATATACCTCTTGCCTATAAGGGAAATCATTCATCGATACGTATAGACAAGCATTCATCGGTACATGTAGACAAGCCATTTGATATACCTAAGTGTATGTGAATTGCCCCACTATATACCTCGTTGGTACAGTACGTGTGAGAGTCCATTCGATATAATCGACTTACATGAACGAGTTCCCTATTATAAACCTCACGTCGTGAGTTCGGTCAAGAGGTACATTATACATCGAAGGTACGAGGCCAATGGAAGGTGAGAGTCGTATCTCTTAGGCTAACTATGAACTGCAAGACCTACGCCCAACACAAAGTGACCCCCAATATGGGATAAAATTTTGGTTCGTATTACCATGCTCTTGGTGATGTAGTGTGAAAAAATGCATGAGTCCTAATTAACATATTATGGAGAGAGAGAGAGAGAGAGTATTTTTTTATCATTTTTTATTAGTATGATGAGTATGGGGAGTACTACACTAATGAGGGGGCATATATAAGTGCATATATGTGACTGAGTGACATGGGGATATATACAAGTGAGTGTGTGGTAGTGAGCCTATACATTGATCAACTACAAGTGGTGTCTGATATGGAGATATACACAAGTGTGGGTGTGTGCTAGTGAAGCCTAATCATGGATATTCTAAGTGGTGTGTGAAGCATGTGAGTAGAAAGTGAAGTTAAGTGTAAGTTTGGGAAGTGTACATGGAGAGTATATACAAGTGTGTAAGTGAGTGGAAACTAATATATACATGAGAGATTTATACACAAAATATAAATAGAGGATAAAATGGAACATACAAGTAGGTGCATAGGCACACATGCCGAAAAAAATAACACCCATGTAGAAAATAAAGTCTAGTCCTATTGAAAGAATCCCCAACAGAGTCGCCATTGTGCCCATCCTGAGGGGGGCCGAGGAGGGCTTCCCCCTTTTCTTCTTTCATGCGTGCATGATTGCACCATTCCTCGGGTTCTCGACCGTCATCGATGAGGGGAAATATGTAAAGATAGAGTCACCAGCCTATTGTGCACAAAACAGGAAAACAAACGTTGTCGCCTAAAGAGAGCGGCATCAAGGACAATACTGATGCTTGCGAAACCAAGTACTTCAAAGGTCCAGGGACTAAGTTACGGAATGGGAAGGTATTAGGCACCCATCCCACCCTTTCGGTCTCTCATGGGAATGTGTTAATTTTATTTTGTTAAACTCCGTGAAGTGTGTGCTCATGTGCATAATATAAATGGAGAATGGAATCGCTCAACTCGCATCATGGAAAAGGACATAATGAGTTCATCCTTAGGAGTGTTCCCAAAATAATAATTTAATGTATAATGTAAGTGTTTGTCGATTCACAAGTCGTTATAGAAGAACGAATGCATACATCGAATAAGACACAACCATATGCCTAAGTATCCCATGGGGCATCAAAATCCACTTAGTTCGAAGATAATGTAGGGTGGTGTTTAACCCATAAATCTAAACGAAAGATTTCTCTTATACGTGTGTGTAGAGATAAGTGTGTTTTAAATGTGAGGATGTGTAGTGAGAATCCCTCTTTTGGAATTTGTAGGTGAAGCCCCGTTTTCTTTTCTTTTTTATTTTTGATGAAAATAAAATCTGCACAAATACTAATAATAAATGATTGAGATTAAGGTATGTGATGTAATGAAATAAATCACTAAAGTATAAATAAAGCAACTAATGATAAAAATGAGAGAATTGAAAGACAAGGGTGGAAAATTGGACCTCCTTAAGAAGACTTGAAGTGGATCGTAATTGTAGATGCACTGATCTCACAATAAGGATATGGTGGTATGAGATGTGTGAGAATTTACTAAAATGAGTATGAAAATAATGGAAAGAATGTGGGAAATGGGCTTTTTAAGAGGGCACAACTATGAATTCGAGATAATTTTCTTTGAATTGCTGAGAGGGATGTTCAGGGTGCAACTTTCAAAGCGAGGACATGGCCTCTATTTATAAGACAAAGAGGGGTGTCCATTGGCAGGGTCCTTGACCTGCCTATCGGCATAGTAACCCATACACACTGCTGATAGGCAGGGTCCTCAGGTACCATTCGGCAGTCTAAAAATTATTTTTTGAAAAATGATCGTAAAATGTGAATCGTAAGTCAGAATTGTGCACAGGGCACACCATTAGAAAGGGTATTTAGATACCTTTAATAATCCATTGAGTCACTCCCGGGTTCGGGAGTTGTTCAAGGTCAAATGGGGCTCGGAAGCCCCCTTTGGTCACTAGACATGAAATTTTTGAAGGAAAATAGATCGTTCGTCTGAACCGTAAGGTCGATTCACGCACAAGATGGACTGTTGAAAAGGTTATTCAGATCCCATTGAGATTTTATTCAGCGGTTTGAAGAGTTGACCAGAGCAAATGGGGATCGGAAGCGCTCGGTGACCTGTTGGAGTAAAATGGATCACTCATCTGTACCGTAACACTGATTCGTGCATGGGGCAGACCGTTGGAAAGGGTATTCAGATCCCTTCAAAGATTCATTGAGTTTTGCTCAAGCTGCAGAGTTGATCGGGGTCAAACGGGGCCCAAGAGCTCCTGGTGGACTCTAAATCTGTTTTCGGTGTAAAATGGATCGTTCGTCCTAACCGTAAGGTCGATTCGTTCACGAGGTGGACTGTTAGGAAGGGGATTCAGATCCCTTCGAAGATTTATTGAGATTTTACTCAGACGAGGAAGTTAATCAGAGTTAAATAGAGCTCGAGAGCGCCCGGTGGTCTTGAGATCAATTTTTTTATAGTAAAATGAATCGTTGGTCTAAACCATAAGGACGATTCACACATGGGGCAAACCATGAGAAAGGGGATTCAAAGCCTTTAGAAGATTCAATGAGCTTTTTCTAAGGTAAGAAAGTTGACCAGAGTAAAACCAGACCCGATAGCGCCTGGTGGCCTCTAGATCAATACTCGGAGTACGACCTAGGTTTTGTGGTGAATGAGTGAGTGATAGGGACCTAAGGAGGTGCTTAGGGGGGGGGGGGTCCTCGAATAGGGTTTCTACACTTTTGTTTTTTCACTCAACAAAGAGATTGACAGAAATTGAAGTAAACTCAATTTTGAAACATTAATGAAGAACAACAAACCAATATGAAACTCTCTCTAGAATATATTTAATGATCTGTGCCCAATAAATGTGCTAAAATATAATGATTCATTTTTTTGTTTCCATTTTTTTCCAGTGATGTTTGTAATAGTACTTGGATTAGGAAGGCCGTAAAGAACATCACTTATAAAGAACATCACTTGTAAAATGCCTATCTTTTGAATAAAAAAAGGATATATTCCTTGAATATCCACACTAAAAGGGGAATTTCCTTGTACTTTGTGATGGGATGTCACAAAGAATGTGGCATAAGACGTGACGTAACAACACAATCTTCTACATTCCCAATTAACCATATAATATCTAACTGTCCATTTGTTTGTCATTATTTGTCATGGCATATGCTAAAAAGTCGGCAAATATGAAAATTTGTCAACTTTTTGGCTGTCTGGTTGCAAAATTTGCTGTGGCATTGTTTGTTAGTGTACAACACCCATTATGCATAAGGTGTTGGCAAACTTTGCTTACCTATTTGAGTGAGAAATATTTACCAACAAATTTGCTAACTTCTTAAATGGTTTCAATATTTTAAAAAACAATTTGAAAACTGTTTTAAATACTTTACAAACTGTTACGAATATTTAAAAACTATTTTCCAATGTTTTAAAAACTGTTTTTAATATTATAAAAAATTGTTAAGAAAATGTTTTACATTTTTTTAAAACGTATTATAAAAATATTGTAAAAATTATTTTTAACATTTTTAAAAAATATTTTGAATATATTATAAAAACTATTTTAAAAAACAATTTTAAAAAATATTTTAAATTGTTAAAAAATTGTTTGGTAATGTTTTTAAAACTCTTTTTAATATTATAAAAATTATTAAGAAAATGTTTTCCAAATTATTTTAAGAACTATATTATAAAAATATTGTAAAAACTATTTTTAACATTTTTGAAAACTGCATTGAATATATTATAAAAATTGTTTTAAAGTTTTAAAAAACAATTTTAAAAACTGTTTTAGATAGTTAAAAAATGTTTTGTAATGTTTTCAAAAATATTTTTAAAAATTGTTAAGAAAGTGTTTTGCAAATTTTTTAAAAAATCGTATTATAAAAATATTGTAAAATTTTTTTTTAACATTTTTATAAAGTGTTTGAATATATTATAAAAACTGTTTTAATAATAAAAAAAATTGTTATGAATATTTAAAAATTTGTTTTGTAATGTTTTAAAAACTGCTTTTAATATTATAAAAAATTGTTCAAAAAATGTTTTACATTTTTTTAAAAATCGTTTTATAAAAATATTGTAAAAACAGTTTTTAGCATTTTTTTTAAAACTATTTTGAATATATTATAAAAAATGTTTGAAACTTTTTAATAACAATTTTAAAAATCATTGTAAAAAATAGGTTTTAAAAATGTGTTATTAAAATATTTTGCCTAAAAACTTTTTTTTACCTCATTTGGTTGTTTGATACCCTAATGTGAGAAAAATAATATTTTGTCTTGGAAAAGTTTGCTTAGGCAAAGGCAAAATTTTCCTAAGAAATATTTGTCATGCCAACTCTTTTCCCAATGTTATTCAAACCGACCCTAAGACTAAAGAAAGGTAAACATGAGAACTCGAAAAAATGTATACCCCATTAACTAAAGAACTTGTGCCTTGGTTTGACCGCGCAAAAGTTTTGGAACCGGCTCGCGCCTTTTAAAGATTGAAGATACAAGTCTTAAGCCCTTAAGGGGTGGTGGAATTCGAAATTATTGATTTATTTAAGACATGACCTTTATGTGCTTGTTCTTCTTCACTCTTATGGTGTTATATATTGTGTGAAATTAACTTGTTTAGTTATCCTCACAGTCCATCATGGGCAATTCATTTTGTGAGATTCACTGTTATGAGTTATCCTTTTTGTAAAAAGTCGTCTGGCCTTGTTTAAGTTGAAATTTGAACAAGTAACACATTGACCAAGTTAAGCCAAAGAGGATGATCCCCGAGTTCATGTATGATATGTTCATATAGATTCTACTAGCTTTCAGAGTATTACCTAAAATTTTGAGTCAGGGATGTTTGTAGAAAAAATGGAAAACTGGAAGCGAGTAGCTAAATTTTTCTAATGGGGTGTTATGTGATTGTGTATATTTGCTGGTATGAATGATATACTCACAACAATTACTTGTAGTCTAGTGGTAACTCTTGACTCGCCCTTATTTGAGGTCATGGGTTCAAGTCCCACTAAGGTATTTAGGAGGATTTCACTACACTAAAAATAGGAATCTGACACAGTTTAAAATCGTGCCAGATTTCCCAATCTGGCATGCTTTTGGCACGCTTTTAAATCGTGTCAGATTTTAATTTGGCACACTTTAAAACCGTGCTAGATATTGAATCTTTCATGCTTTCGGCACAGTTTAAAATCATGCTAGATTTTCCATTTTTTGGCATGCTTTTGGCACAGTTATAAAGCGTGCCAGATTGTTTTATAAGCATACACAAATTTTATAATTTGTTACGATTTTGGCACGGTTTTAAACCGTGCCATATTTTTCAATTAATAAATAAAATAATATTTGAAGACAAATATGGAAAAACAGCAAATTCCAAATCTGGTAGGAAAAATATTAATTATTTGCAAAATAAAATGAAGAAAATTCATAAACTATGAATATCATATGTTGTTGATAAACTAATGTATATATAAACTTCAAAATATTACAAGAGTCAATAGTTCCCAATCAAAAAAGAATTGGGCAGAGTTTCCTCTATTTTCTGAGCATTCCAAAAACTGCTAATACAAAACTTGTAAATATAAAGCCCACATGGCCATAAAATATAACAATAAAATTACAAAAGCCCACACGGCCATAAAAGTTGACAACAAAACTACTAAAGCCTACACGACCATAAAAGTAAATAATAAAACTACTAAAGGTTGCATGACCATAACACAAAAAATTGAATCCTGAGTATTAACGACACTAAATAAATAATCCCCTCATTCTAAAAATTGACTTCTCCATGTGTTCCGCATGGATAAAAGCTAGCGAATGAATGTTATCCTGCAAAACAATGGGACACAAAAAATATATGATATTAGTAAACAAGTTGTTTTTTTAAAGAACGTATTCAAGATGAAAAATTACATACACGAGTTACAATTATTATTATATTCTCAAATTGGAAGTCTCGTGACTACGTGGTCAGTTCATACGAGTTACATTAGTCTCATATAAGGTGCTAGGGCCTCTTATGGGGCCGTTTGGGGTTGGTCTGGGTTTTTACCCTTTAACAACTTAAGTTTAATCAATATTTTCTAATTATCATCATATTCTCAAACCACGAGACCCGTGACTATGTGGTTAGTTCCTATGAGTTACATTGGTCCCGTGCGAGGTGTTCATACCTCTTACGAGGCCATCTGGAGGATAATTTGGGTTTTCACCCTTTAACGGCTTGTTTTTAAGCCTAAGCTAGATACTTTCAAATTATTGTCATATTCTCAAACCAAGAGACCCATGACTACGCGATCAGTTTCTATGAGTTACATTGGTCCCGTACGAGGTGTTACTTCCTCTTACGGGGTCGTTTGGAGGCTGATTTGGGTTTTCACCCTTTAACGGCATGTTTTTAATCCTAAGCTAGATACTTTCAAATTATCATCATATTCTCAGACCGAGAGACCCGTGACTACGCGATCAGTTCCTACGAGTTACATTGGTCCCGTACAAGGTGTTCATGCATCTTACGGGGTCATTTGGAAGTTGATTTGGGTTTTCACCCTTCAACGGCTTATTTTTATGCTTAAGCTAAATAATTTCAAATTATCATCATATTTTCAAACAAAAGGCCCGTGACTACGCGGTTAGTTCCTACAAGTTACATTGGTGTCGTGCGAGGTGTTCGTGCCTCTTACGAGACCGTTTGGGAGTTGGTTTGGGTTTTCGCCTTTTAACGGCTTGTTTTTAAGCCCAATCTAGATATTTTCAAATTATCATCATATTCTCAAATCGAGAGACCCGTGACTACGGAGTCAATTCCTATGAGTTACATTGGTCCCGTATGAGGTGTTAGTGCCTCTTACAGGGCTGTTTGGAGGCTCATTTGGGTTTTCACCCTTTAACGACATGTTTTTAAGCCTAAGCTAGATACTTTCAAATTATCGTACTATTCTCAAACTGAGAGACCCATGACTATGCGATCAGTTCCTATAAGTTACATTGGTCCCGTACGAGGAGTTCATGCCTCTTACGGGGTAATTTGGAAGTTGAATTGGGTTTTCACCCCTTAACGGCTTATTTTTAAGCTTAAGTTGGATACTTTCACATTATCATCATATTCTCAAACCAGGTGACCCATGACTATATGGTCAGTTCCTACGAGTTACATTGGTCCCGTGCGAGGTGTTCAGGCCTCTTACGTGACCGTTTGGAGGTTGATTTGGGTTTTCACCCTTTGAGGGATTGTTTATAACCCTAAGCTATATTTTTTACAATTATCATCATATTCTTAAACCGTAAAACCCGTGACTACGTGATCAATTTCTATGAGCTACATTGGTCCCGTACGAGGTCTTTATGCCTCTTACGAGGTCGTTTAGAGGTTGATTTCGGTTTTCACCCTTAGATGGCTTATTTTTAAGCCTAAGCTAGATTTTCAAATTATCGTCATATTCTCAAATTGGAAGATTCGTGACTATGCGGTCAGTACCTATGAGTTACATTGGTACCATATAAGGAGTTAGTGCCGCTTATATGGCCATCTGGAGGCTTATTTGGGTTTTCACCCTTTGAAGGCTTGTTTTTAACCCCAACCTTGATTTTTTTAAATTATATTCTTATTCTCAAACTGAGATACTCGGGACTACGTGGTCATTTCATATGAGTTACATTGGTCCCGTGTGAGGTGTTAGTACCTCTTACGGGGTCGTTTGGAGGAAAATTTGGGTTTTCACACTTTAACGGCTTGTTTTTAAGGCTAAGTTAGATATTTTAAAATTATCATCATATGGTCAAATCGCGAGACCCATGACTACGCGGTCAGTTCCTATGCGTTACATTGGTCTCGTGCGAGGTGGTGTTTCCTCTTTTGATGCCGTTTGGGGATTGATTTGAGTTTTCACCCTTTAACAGATTGTCTTTAAGCCTCAGCTAGATACTTTTAAATTATCATCATATTCTCAAATCGGGAGACCCGTGACTACGCGGTCTGTTTCTTCGAGTTACATTTGTCCCGTACGAGGTGTAAGTGCCTCTTATGGGTCCGTTTGGAGGTTGATTTGGGTCTTCACCCTTTAACGGAATTTTTTTAGCCTAAGCTAGATACTTTTAAATTATCGACATATTCTAAAACTGGGAGTCCCATGACTACGCGGTCAGTTCCTACGAGTTACATTGGTACCGTACGAGGTGTTAGTGCCTCTTATGGGGTCGTTTGGAGCCTGATTTAGGTTTTCACCCTTTGATGGCATGTTTTTAAACCTAATCTAGATATTTTCAAATTATCATCATATTGTCAAATCGGGAGACCCATGACTACGCGATCTCTTCCTACGAGTTACATTGGTCCCATACGAGGTGTTCATACCTCTTACGAGGCCGTTTGGAGACTGATTTGGGTTTTCACCCTTTAAGGGCTTATTTTTAATCTTAAGCTAGATACTTTCAAATTATCATCATATTCTCAAACTGGGAGACCCGTGACTACGCGATCAGTTAATGCGAGTTAAACCGGTCCCATGCTAGGTGTTCATGCCTCTTACGTGGCCGTTTGGAGGCTGATTTTGGTTTTCACCATTTGAGGGCTTGTTTTTAACCTTAAGATAGATGTTTTAAAATTATCATCATATTCTCAAATCGAAAGACACATGACTACATGGTCAGTTTGTACTAGTTACATTAGTCCCGTGCGAGGTGTTCATGCCTCTTACAGGGTCATTTAGAGGTTGATTTGGGTTTTCACCTTTGTGAGAGCTTGTTTTTAAGAGTAAGCTAGATATTTTCAAATTGTCATTATATTCTCAAACCGAGAGACCCGTGACTATGCGATCAGCTCCTACGAGTTACATTAGCACTGTACAAGTTGTTAGTACCTCTTATGGGGCCGTTTGGAGGTTAATTTAGGTTTTCACCCTTTGACGGCCTGTTTTTAACCCTAAGCAAGATTTTTAAAAATTATTATCATATTCTCAAACCGGAAGTCCCGTGACTACGCAGTCAGTTCCTACGAGCTACATTGGTCCCGTACGAGGTCTTCATGCCTCTTACTAGGTTGTTTGGAGGTTGATTTGGGTTTTTACCCTTTTACGGCGTGTTTTTAAGCCTAAGCTAGATATTTTCAAATTATCATCATATTCTCAAAACGAAAGATCCGTGACTACGCGGTCAGCACCTACAAGTTATATTGGTCCCGTGCGAGGTGTTAGTGCCGCTTACATGGTCGTTTGGAGGCTGATTTGGGTTTTCACCCTTTGAAGGCTTATTTTTAACCCTAAGCTAGATTTTTTAAATTATTGTCATATTCTCAAATCGAGAGACTCGTGACTACGTGGTCATTTCATACGAGTTACATTGGTCCCGTGCGAGGCGTTAGTGCCTATTATGGGGCCGTTTGGAGGCTAATTTGGGTTTTCACAATTTAACGGCTTATTTTTTAGCCTAATCTAGGTATTTTCAAATTATCATCATATTGATAAAATGGGATACCCGTGACTACGCGATCAGTTCCCATGAGATACATTGGTCCCTTGCGAGGTGATGCTGCCTCTTACGAGGCTTTTTGGAGACTGATTTGAGTTTTCACCCTTTAACGGCTTGTCTTTAAGCCTAAGATAGATACTTTCAAATTATCATCATATTCTCAAACCAGGAGACCCATGACTATGCGGTTTGTTCCTATGAGTTACATTTGTCCCGAACAAGGTGTATGTGCCTATTACGAGGCCGGTTGGAGGATGATTTGGATTTTCACCCTTTAACGGCATGTTTTTAATCCAAATCTAGATACTTTCAAATTATCAACATAATCTCAAACTGGGAGACCCATGACTACGCGATCAATTTCTATGAGTTATGTTGGTCCCGTACGAGGTGTTAGTGCCTCTTATGGGGCCGTTTGGAGGCTGATTTGGGTTTTTACGCTTTGATGGCTTATTTTTAAGCCTAATCCAGATATTTTCAAATTATCATCATATTCTCAAATTAGGAGACCCATGACTACGCGGTCTCTTCCAACAAGTTACATTGGTCCCGTACGAGGTGTTCATGCCTCTTACGAGGCCATTTGGAGACTAATTTGGGTTTTCACCATTTAACGACTTATTTTTAAGCTTAAGCTAGATACTTTCAAATTATTGTCATATTCTTAAATCGGGATACCCGTGGCAATGCGGTCAGTTACTGCCAATTACATTTGTCCAGTGCGAGGTGACCACGCCTCTTATGTGGCCGTTTGGAGGTTGATTTGGGTTTTCACCCTTTGAGGGCTTATTTTTAACCCCAAGCTATATTTTTTTAAATTATAATCATATTCTTAAATCGGAAGACCCGTGACTACACGGTCAGTTCCTACGAGTTACATTGGTCCTGTGCCAGGTGTTCATGCCTCTTACGGGGTCGTTTAGAGGTTGATTTGGGTTTTCACCCTTTGACGGCTTGTTTTTATGCGTCAGCTAGATATTTTCAAGTTATCATCATATTTTCAAATTGGGAGACTCATGACTATGCGGTCAACTCTTACGAGTTACATTGGCACTGTACGAGGTGTTAGTGCCTCTTACGGGGCCGTTTGGAGGCTGATTTAGGTTTTCACCCTTTAATGGCTTATTTTTAAGCCTAATCTAGATATTTTCAAATTGTTTTCATATTCTCAAACTGGGAGACCCGTGACTACAAGGTTAGTTCCTATGAGTTACATTGGTCTTGTACGTGGTGTTCATGCCTCTTACGGAGCCTTTTGGAGGCTAATTTGGGTTTTCACCTTTGACGACTTGTTTTTAAGCCTAACCTAGATATTTTCAAATCATCGTCATATTCTTAAGGACATAAAATTTTAGATATAAAACAGATGAATTGTAGTGAGGAAAATCATCGTCAATCACTCATAAGGACATAAAATTAGTTTCTTACCGTTCATATCTTGGTAAGAGAGTTTGGTTTATGAGCAAAGCATGCTGCAGTAGAAGAGAATCCAAGGTTAAAATTAAAACTCAAGCATGCATCCAAATGAACACACATTTTGATAACTGGAGTTGTATTAGGTCCACTGAAAAAAGAGAGGAAAATCCTCAAAATAATTTATCAAAAACCCAACAAAAAGTTGCCAGATATATGACATTGTGCTGACATCAGCATGGCCATCACATCAAAATCTGCCTCAATTCTTTTAATATCTTTTATGTACTTATTTAAATCATTGATACGTACATCGGCATTTCATATACACATGATGATTACAATTATTATAATTACAAAAATTTAATAAGAGTTTCATCTTTAATTAATATATCATACAATGATTGACTAGTTATACAATTTAATCATTGACACGTTATACAATGATTGGCTAGTATATTATAGCCATAGTATTGTAAAAATGGAAGATTATTTTTTATGTATTGTTGTTATACTTTTAGTGCAGGTTCAGTAGGTGCTCTTTTAAAATTTACAATTGCTTGATTAAGTCTTCTTTTAGAGAAATTGTAATATTAGCCACCTAAAACTTTTGTACTCAACTAAGTCATGAACTCAACCTCAATCTACAAAACCTTAATGATTTGGTATTTGAACCATTTTCCTTACCTAGAGTTTCCATACTTGTTTTGTGTAAATTATGTCGACCTCCGTTTATTATTTACCAATTTATGTCCCCCTTAGTTTTTACATTTTCTATGTCTAACGCATTACTTTCATGCTAATAGGGTGTGACCGAGGATGAAATTTTTAAAGCTCTTATTGCGAACAGTGCAACATATGAGAAGAAAATATCATTTTCACAAGTGAGTGTGGCTTACAGTAATCAAGAACTGTGTATAATTTAGATATTACTAAATTGAAGTTCGTCTCCAGGAAAAATATAGGCTTAAGAAGTAAAATAAATGTTACCCCAGAGTATAATTTGTAACAACCCGCGTAATTTTTGGGGTATTTTCAAAATAAAGAGGAAAAAAAATTTGAGATAAAATTATTTTTATTGCTCAAATAGGATGGTTATTATTTTTAAAGGCGAGAATTTCAAACGGTTTCGAAAACGGAGTTAAAACGAATTTTATATTGATTTTACAATTTTGGTCCCTTATAAATTTTTCAAGGCGAACTATCAGATTTTAGGCATGATCGATCGATCGATGCCTGGGGGTCGATCGATCGACCCCTCTAGAAAATGTGAGCAGCAACCATTTTTAAAGGGTTTGGTTTGTTTACAACTCCTACTTCTTTGCCTTATAAAATAAGGTTGTGGGTGACCGTTTTGGAAACAACTTTTTGGCAGCAAACATATTTTTAATTCCTCTTCTTTTATACACAATCAAGCCCTTTAATTTATGCATTAAACCTTAGGATTTTGGAGGTGTTCTTGGGGCTATTTTGAGGTTGTTCTTGGAGGAGTTGTTGGTGACATTTGTGGACTATTTTGATGGTGATTTTTTGCCTTTCTGGGAAGATTTATCGTTGGTTCTTTTGGTGGTTTGAGGTATGGGGTTTTACACAATATGCTCCTGAATCTCGCGAGTGTTTATTCCGTTGATTTCATGTTTAATTGAACTCATATTTGAATTGATAAATTCTTAGAAATCTGGAAAAATAATTATTGAATTATTTTGATTCATGTGGTATCATTATATTATTGTTGAGCATGTTGTCATGAGATTTTAATATGGCACGGATGTTGGGAAGCCGCCAAGATCCCTCTTCCGGCTACTTGCTAAAGTATGGTGAGGTATGGTGAGGCATGGTGACCCGATTAATGTGTTGTTGAGAAATTTATTGATAAAATGCTATTGAGATTTGCATTTGATTTGAATATTCAGATTCGTATTGTTTTGCTTTCTTCATCGCGAACATGTTATTGTTGAGCATCTTTCCTGCCATATTGTGTACTTCCCCATATTTTTCTTAGTTGGCAGGTGAGCACGGATTTGAGTTCTATGGACCAATTGGGATGATTTGGGAAGGATTTTTTATACAAGATTGAGAAGACTTGTATTTATTTTTTATGTGTAGAGCATTGGAGATTTTTTTTAGTTGTTGTATTGTATTTCGAGAGATTCGGTTGTATTTATCTGAAGAGGTTTGAGATTAGTGGTTTTGTCTCCTTTGTGGGATTAGATGCTCTATACCTTGTTATTGTGGATTTGGATTTGATTTAGTATTTTATCATTCGAGTAGCACTCCATTCGCTCTCCCAGGGTGGGCGAGGTGATACAAATGGTACCAGAGCTTAGGTTTCGACCACCCTTGGGTCTTGGGTTTTGGGTCTGTTGCATTTTTTTGGCACGTATTTGGAGATAGTCATTTTAGATGATCATTTAGTGTTAGGCATCTAGATTAGATGTGAGGAAATTATTTTTGGTGACGAATTATTTTTGGAGATTTTGGCCTGATTTTTTAGAGTTAGGCATTAGGCGAATTTCGAGGGAGAAATTCCATTGTTAGTGGGAAACTTTAACAACCCGTGTAATTTTGGGGGTATTTTCAAAACAAAGAGGAAAAAATATAAATTTTGAGATAAAATTATTTTTATTGCTCAAATAGGTTGGTTATTATTTTTAAAGGCGAGAATTTCAAACGGTTTCGAAAACGGAGTTAAAACGGATTTTATATTGATTTTACAATTTTTGTCCCTTATAAATTTTTCAAGGCGAACTGTCAGATTTTAAGCATCATCAATCGATCGATGCCTGGGGGTCGATCGATCGACCCCTCCAGAAAACATGAGCATCAAGCATTTTTAAAGGGTTTGGTTTGTTTACAACTCCTACTTCTTTGCCTTATAAAATAAGGTCGTGGGTGACCCTTTTTGGAACAACTTTTTTGCAACAAACATATTTTTAATTCCCCTTATTTTATACACAATCAAGCCCTTTAATTTATGCATTCAACCTTAGGTTTTTGGAGGTGTTCTTGGGGCTGTTTTGAGGTTATTCT
Organism: Sambucus nigra; assembly: GCA_949130495.1. Lineage (NCBI taxonomy): Eukaryota > Viridiplantae > Streptophyta > Magnoliopsida > Dipsacales > Adoxaceae > Sambucus > Sambucus nigra. The sequence continues at coordinate 319,528,443 of OX422223.1, forward strand.
TAGAGGAGTTGTTGGTGACCTTTGAGGACTGTTTTGATGGTGATTTTCTACGTTTGTGGGAATATTTATCATTGGTTCTTTTGGTGGTTTGAGGTATGGGGTTTTACACAATATGCTCTTGACTCTCGCAAGTGTTTATTCCGTTGATTTCATGTTTAATTGAACTCATATTTGAATTGATAAATTCTTGGAAATCTGGAAAAATAATTTTTGAATTATTTTGATTCATGTGGTATCATTATATTGTTGTTGAGCACGTTGTCATGAGATTTTAATATGGCAGGGACGTTGGGCACCCGCCAAGATCCCTCTTCTAGTTACTTGATGAAGTATGGCGCGGTATGGTGAGGCCTGGTGACCCGGTTAATGTGTTGTTGAGAAATTTATAGATAAAATGCTATTGAGATTTGCATTTGATTTTAATATTCGTATTGGTATTGTTGTGGTTTCTTTATCGCTAACATGTTATTATTCAGCATCTTTCTTGTCGTATGGTGTACTTCCCCATCTTTTTCTTAGTTGGCAGGTGAGCACGGATTTGAGTGCTATGGACCAATTGGGATGATTTTAGCGTGGATGATTTGGGAAGGATTTTTAATACAAGATTGATAAGACTTGTATTTATTTTTTTGGGTATAGAGCATTGGAGATTTTTTTTAGTTGTTGTATTTTATTTCGAGAGATTTGGTTGTATTTATTTGAAGAGGTTTGAGATTAGTGGTTTTGTCCCATTTGAGGAATTAGATGCTCTATACCTTGTTATTGTGGATTTGGAATTGATTTAGTATTTTATCGTTTGAGTTGCGCTCCGTTCTCTCTCCCCGGGCAGGCGGGGTGTTACAGATGGTATCAAAGCTTAGGTTTCGACCACCCTTGGGTTTTGGGTCTGTTGAATTTTTGTGACGCGTATTTGGAGATACTCATTTCAGATGATCATTTCGTGTTAGGCATCTAGATTAGATGTGAGGAAATTATTTTTGGTGACGAATTGTTTTTGGAGATTTTGGGCTGATTTTTTAGAGTTAGGCATTAGGCGAATTTCGAGGGCGAAATTCCATTGTTAGTGGGGAAGTGTAACAAACCGCGTAATTTTTGGGGTATTTTCGAAATAATGAGGAAAAAAACAAATTTTGACATAAAATTATTTTTATTCTTCAAATAGGTAGGTTATTATTTTTAAAGGAGAGAATTTCAAACGGTTTCGAAAACGGAGTTAAAAGGGATTTTATATTGATTTTATAATTTTTGTCCCTTATAAAATTTTCAAGGCAAAGTGTCAGATTTTAGGCATGATCAATCGATGCCTGGGGGTCGATCGATCGACCCCTCCACAAAACATGAGCAGTAAGCATTTTTAAAGGGTTTGGTTTGTTTACAACTCGTACTTCTTTTCCTTATAAAATAAGGTCGTGGGTGACCCTTTTTGGTACAACTTTTTGGTAGCAAACATATTTTTAATTCCTCTTCTTTTATACACAATCAAGCCCTTTAATTTATGCATTCAACCTTAGGTTTTTGGAGGTGTTCTTGGGTCTATTTTGAGGTTGTTCTTGGAGGAGTTGTTGGCGACCTTTGAGGACTGTTTTGATGGTGATTTTCTACGTTTCATGGAAGATTTATCGTTGGTTCCTTTGGTGGTTTGAGGGATGGGGTTTTACACAATATGCTCCTGAATTTCGCGAGTGTTTATTCCGTTGATTTCAAGTTTAAATGAACTCATATTTGAATTGATCAATTCTTGAAAATCTAGAAAAATAATTGTTGAATTATTTTGATTCATGTGGTATCATTATATTGTTGTTGATCATATTATCATGATATTTTAATATGGAACGGACTTTGGGCACCCGCCAAGATTCCTCTTTCGGTTACTTGATAAAGTATGGCGTGGTATGGTGAGGCCTAGTGACCCGGTTAATGTGTTATTGAGAAATTTATTGATAAAATGCTAATGATATTTGCATTTGATTTGAATATTCATATTCATATTGTTGTGCTTTGTTCATTACTAACATATTATTATTGAGCATCTTTCATGTCGTATTGTGTACTTCCCCATCGTTTTCTTAGTTGGCAGGTGAGCATGGATTTGAGTGCTATGGACCAATTGTGATGATTTGGGAAGGATTTTTTATACAATATTGAGAAGACTTGTATTTATTTTTTATGTATAGAGCATTGGAGATTTTTTTTAGTTGTTGTATTTTATTTCGAGAGATTTAGTTGTTTTTATTTGAAGAGGTTTGAGATTAGGTATTTTGTCTCTTTTGTGGGATTAGATTCTCTATACCTTGTTATTATGGATTAGGATTTGATTTAGTATTTTATCATTTGAGTAGCGCTCTGTTCGCTCTCCCCGGGTGGGTGGGGTGTTACAGATGGTATCAGAGATGAGGTTTCGACCACCCTTGGGTCTTGGGTTTTAGGTCTGTTGCATTTTTGTGGTACGTATTTGGAGATAGTCATTTTAGATGATCATTTCGTGTTAGGCATCTAGATTAGGTGTGAGGAAATTATTTTTGGTGACGAATTATTTTTGGAGAATTTGGCCTGATTTTTTAGAGTTAGGCATTCGGCGAATTTCGAGGACGAAATTCCATTGTTAGTGGGAAAGTGTAACAACCCGCGTAATTTTGGGGGTATTTTCAAAATAAAGAGGAAAAAATATAAATTTTGAGATAAAATTATTTTTATTTGTCAAATAGATTGATTATTATTTTTAAAGGCGAGAATTTCAAACGGTTTCGAAAACGGAGTTAAAACGGATTTTATATTGATTTTACAATTTTTGTCCCTTATAAATTTTTCAAGGTGAACTGACAAATTTTAGGCATGATCGATCGATCGATGCCTGGGGGTCGATCGATCGACCCCTCCAGAAAACATGAGAAGCAAGCATTTTTAAAGGGTTTGGTTTGTTTACAACTCCTACTTCTTTTCCTTATAAAATAAGGTTGTGGGTGACCCTTTTGGAAACAACTTTTTGGCAGCAAACATATTTTTAATTCCACTTCTTTTATACACAATTAAGCCCCTTAATTTATGCATTCAACCTTAGGTTTTTGGGGGTGTTCTTGGGACTGTTTTGAGTTTGTTCTTGGAGGAGTTGTTGGTGACCTTTGAGGACGGTTTTGATGGTGATTTTCTGCGTTTCTGGGCAGATTTATCGCTGGTTATTTTGGTAGTTTGAGGTATGGGGTTTTACACAATATGCTCCTGAATCTCGCGAGTGTTTATTTTGTTGATTTCATGTTTAATTGAACTCATATTTGAATTGAAAAATTCCTGGAAATCTGGAAAAATAATTGTTGAATTATTTTGATTCATGTGGCATCATTATATTGTTGTTGAGCACGTTGTCATGAGATTTTAATATGGCATGGACGTTGGGCACCCGCCAAGGTCCCTCTTCCAGTTACTTGATAAAGTATGGCGTGGTATGGTGAGGCCTAGTGACCCGGTTATTGTTTTGTTGAGAAATTTATTGATAAAATGCTATTGAGATTTACATTTGATTTGAATATTCGTATTCGTATTCGTATTGTTGTGCTTTCTTCATCGATAACATGTTATTATTGAGCATCTTTCCTGTCGTACTGTGTACTTCCTCATCTTGTTGTTAGTTTGCAGGTGAGCACGGATTTGAGTGTTATGGACCAATTGGGATGATTTTAGCGTGGATGATTTGGGAAGGATTTTTAGTACAAGATTGAGAAGACTTGTATTTATTTTTTATCTATAGATCATTGGAGATTTTTTTTAAGTTGTTGTATTTTATTTCGAGAAATTTGGTTGTATTTATTTGAAGAGGTTTGAGATTAGTGGTTTTGTCTCTTTTGTGGGATTAGATGCTCTATACCTTGTTATTGTGAATTTGGATATTATTTAGTATTTTGTCATTTAGGTAGCGCTCTGTTCGCTCTCCCCGGGCGGGCAAGGTGTTACAGATGGTATCAGAGCTTAGGTTTCGACCACCTTTGGGTCTTGGGTTTTGGGTCTGTTGCGGTTTTGTGGCGCGTATTTGTAGATGGTCATTTTAGATGATCATTTCGTGTTAGGCGTCTAGATTAGATGTGAGGAAATTATTTTTGGTGACAAATTATTTTAGGAGTTAGGCAATCGGCGAATTTCGAGGACGAAATTCCATTGTTAGTGGGGAAGTGTAACAATCTGCGTAATTTTTAGGGTATTTTCAAATTAAAGAGGAAAAAATTATTTTTGAGATAATATTATTTTTTATTGCTCAAAAGGTTGGCTATTATTTTTAAAGCCGAGAATTTCAAACGGTTTCGAAAACGGAGTTAAAACGGATTTTATATTGATTTTACAATTTTTGTCCCTTAAGAAAACGTGAGCAGCAAGCATTTTTAAAGAGTTTGGTTTGTTTACAACTCCTACTTCTTTGCCTTATAAAATAAGGTCGTGGGTGACCCTTTTTGGTACAACTTTTTGGCAGCAAACATATTTTTAATTTCTCTTCTTTTATACACAATCAGCCCCTTTAATTTATGCATTCAACCTTAGGTTTTTGGAGGTGTTCATGGGGATGTTTTGAGGTTGTTCTTGGAGGAGTTGTTGGTGACCTTTGAGGACTGTTTTGATGGTGATTTTCTGCATTTCTAGGCATATTTATCGTTAGTTCTTTTGGTGGTTTGAGGTATGGGGTTTTTCACAATATGCTCTTGAATCTCGCGAGTGTTTATTCCGTTAATTTCATGTTTAATTGAACTCATATTTGAATTGATAAATTCTTGGAAATCTGAAAAAATACTTGTTGAATTATTTTGATTCATGTGGTATCATTATATTGTTGTTGAGCACGTTGTCATGAGATTTTAATATGGCACGTACGTTGGGCACCCGCCAAGATCCCTCCTCCGGCTACTTGATATAGTATGGCGTGGTATGGTGAGGCCTAGTGACCCGGTGAATGTGTTGTTGAGAAATTTATTGATAAAATTCTATCGAGATTTGCATTTGATTTGAATATTCGTATTCGTATTGTTGCGATTTCTTCATCGCTAACATGTTATTGTTGAGCATATTTCTTATCATATTGCGTACTTCCCCATCTTTTTCATAGTTGGAAGGTGAGCACGGATTTGAGTGCTATGGACCAATTGGGATGACTTTAGCGTGGATGATTTGGGAAGGATTATTAATACAAGATTGAGAAGACTTGTATTTTTTTTTATGTATAGGGCATTGGAGATTTTTTTTTAGTTGTTGTATTTTATTTTGAGAGATTTGGTTGTATTTATTTGAAGAGGTTTGAGATTAGGGGATTTGTCTCTTTTGTGGGATTAAATGATCTATACCTTGTTATTGTGGATTTGGGTTTGATTTAGTATTTTATCGTTTGAGTAGCGCTCTGCTCACTCTCCCCGGGCAGGTGGGGTGTTACACTCTTGAGGCATCCTTTTGCATGAGGTAAATTCATGTTGTCTTATATGCACTCTTCGTAACATAATATGAAATTTGTCTTCTTGTTTTCGCACTTTTATAAAACTATAAATGATGTAAGCGGAATCATTTTCACAACAACATTTGAAATAATGTCTCTCTCTCTCATTCATTTATTTTTAAAAGTAAAGTGATTATAATGTATGGTCAATGACCTTATTATAAGTATGTAAAATGACTAAAGAGAGAACACTAAAGACATTTCGAGGAAATGTCTCCCTCTAACCTAATATAACAACTAAAATAGAGAAAACCTAATAAAACATGAATAAAATTACAAACAAATCAAGGTATATATGTTACGCTCCCCAACTGAGAAAACTGAAAACAACAAGATAGAGGCCTAGAAATAGTTACAAACACATCAAGTGATACCAAACTAACTTGTCTAAACAAACTGTGTCATCATCGAACTCTCGGTTGACCAAATTGACTACTATACGCTTCTTTGGGGGCTTAAAATTGGGTGTTGGGGGCAAAAATTAAAAAAAAAAAAACTAGCTGCCTAAAATAGGTAGAAACACATCAAATTATACGAAAATAACTTGTCTAAACTAATTGCATCCTCATCGGACTCCCGGTTGGCCAAATGGACTAGCATACGCTTCTTTTGGGAGTTAAAAATAGGTGTGTGTGTGGGGGGGGGGTGAATTGAAAACAACCTAGCGGCCTAAAAGTAATTACAAACACATCAAGCGATACCAAATTAACTTGTCTAAACTAACCTCGTCCTCATCGGATTCTCGGTTAGCCAAATTGACTAGTATAAGCTTCTATTCAGGGTAAAAAAATGGGCGTTGGGGGGGAGAAAACTGAAAACAAAAACCTGAAGGCCTAAAAATAGGTACAAGTATACGAAAGTAACTTGTCTAAACTAATCGTATCCCCATTGAACTCTTAATTGGCCAAATTGACTGGTATGCGCTTCTTTTGAGGGTTAAAATGGGCGTTAGGGGGCGAAAATTATAAACAATAACCTACCTACTTTGATTTAAGTACAAACAGATCAAGCGATACCAAAGTAACTTGTGTAAACTAACTGTGTCCTTATCGGACTCTTTGTTGCCCAAATTGACTGGTATAGGCTTTTTTGGGGGGGTTAAAAATAGGCGTTAGGGGGCAAAAGTTATAAAAAACATCCTTGATGCTTAGATTTAGGCACAAACACATCAAGCGGTACCAAAGTAACTTTTCTAAACTAATCGTGCCCTCATCGGGCTCTCGATTGCCCAAATTGAGTAGTATACGCTTCTTTTGGGGGTTAAAAATGGGCGTTGAGGGGAGAAAACTGAAAATAGCCACCTAGTGGCCTTGGTTTAGGTACAATTACATCAAACGATACCAAAGTAACTTGTCTAAACTAATTGCATCCTCATTGGACTCTCAGTTGGCCTAATTGACTTGTATACGCTTATTTTTTAGGTTAAAAATGGCCGTTGGGGGTGGGGGACTGAAAACAACCAAACGACCTAGATTTTGGTACAAATACATCAAATGATACCAAAGTAACTATGGAAGTTTGTTGTGTATCGATTAGGCCCCAATAAAATTACATATGCGTAAATGACCATGGAATGTACTAGTCTTTTATGTTATATACTCATTTATGATTACACGTTTACTAAGGTTGATTTTGTTCAACAGGTTCCCATTGGGAAATATGAAGATTACTTTTGGGAGAATGGAGTCTACTTTGGCAAAGAATATCATGAAGACTACATTTGGGAGAATAATATGTTTAGAACTTCGATGATTTTAGATTTCATTTCAAGTTCATGGTTAAAATGTACATGATTTATCTTGTGCAAAATTTTATTTTAGGAATTTTAATGGTTATGAATGAAATATAATTTCACATCGTTTTAACATCACCGACATGTAGTGTCATTTATTTTGTCATGTGTGTTTTGGAATTATGTTTTTAGTAAAATTTATGGGCATTGGTTCTGCACTGCCATTGGTTGAGCACGAGTTATTCCTAGTGTATTTATATCTATTTGTGTAATGAGATTTTTTTAAATATAATAATATTACTAACTAACTTTAACCGTTACAAATAAAGGAATTTATTACAAAAATATGACAAACCGAATCAGCTATAATGTATTTTCTAATGGTTTTTATTAGTTACAAATTCTATACTTATAACGGGTTAAAATCGTTAAAATTTAGTAAATATGTTACTAATACATGGAATGTGTACCAATGCCAAATCCGTTACAAAATGTATTTGAACGGTTTTAGTCTGTTACAAATATTAAATTTGCAACGGATTTTATCCGTTACAAATGTGGTTAGTAAAATAAAAAACGCCAATTTTTTACAAATATTTTTTGTAACAATTTTTGCCCATTACAATTGACTTGTTTTGATGTAGTGATATGGATAGTTGGGAGTAATTTTGGTAGGTCTAATAAAGATATTTTGGGGTTTTAGCATTTTTCCACGAAATAGCCAAAGGGGGAAAATTACTAGTAGAGCTATAACAAAAGGAAGATTAGTGAAAATATAGGGTAAAAGAAAAAGGGTCCGCCCTAAGCTATCGTGGGAGAAAACTATGGAGAGATCTTAAGGAATTAAACTTTAATGATAATATTACTTATAATAGATCATAATTGAAAAGGGAAATCCACGCGGTGTGACAACTCGCAATTCGAGATAAGGGGTGGCCAGCCCGATACTCAAATGTAACAGGAATCAGGGATGGATATCATTCTCAGCATCACAACAATAAACTGAGCATATGGGAAAACCACCCAATAAATCAGAAAACGGGTTGCAAAAAAGTTTAGAATTTAGTTTAGTTTTAAACACAGTTAAGAAAATTAAATTAAACAACCCAATCTGACAAGCAAGTGGAATTTCCAAAAGAGTATATATAATACATGTAAAAAGAACATACAAGAAAATAACCGAATACGCTGTCGGTCCACAGTTACATATAACGCATTACAACAGTTTAATATCTTATGTAATACATTCATTAATCAAATACAAAAGTTTGGGCCACACGCCTGAGTAAATACCCGAACATAGCTAGAACACAAAAATGAAAGCGTCTAATACAAAGTCCTGTAATATCCGCAAAGTCTTACAGCCCGTCAAATGTACTGGAATGGGAATAATCACAACGGGCGCCCTTGCGGCGGAGCACCTGAGCGGATACAATAACATACACAACATAGACAAATTAATGGTTCAGGGCCCGGTTTTATATGATCAACAGAAGAATAATAAGAATGATAGGAATGAACAGTTATGAATGAATGAATGAATAAGGATGAAAATCTAGCATGTTATCTAGCATGTTTAACTTACATTACAAATTAAGACATTTTAACTAATTATGAAATTTAGTTCATGAATGAATAAGGATGAAAATCTAGCATGTTATCTAGCATGTTATCTAGCATTTTTCATTCAGTTTAATCAAGAAAATATAATTCAAGTTCATTAATTAAAAACCTCAATCCTTACTTATCATTTTCCATTTTATCTTTTCCATTCCTTAAAAGGAATACAATTTCTATCAAGTTCTCTTTATGGCACATATCTCAATCACATGTTCTTTGTGGCACATATCCATGCTCTTCGTGGCATTATTTTATGCTCTTTATGGCATTAATATCCATCAAGTCCCACTTGATGCATAAAAGTTATATTCTCATACATATAACGATTCTGAGACTTCCGCTCCGAGTTTCCCCACTGGGTGCGCCCCAAAATAACTAACATCTTCTAGGGCCTATCATATAAGACAACCTGGGCTCATAACGCAATGTCGGGAAGCGACCATATGCCTGCGGGGTATTCATAACCACACCCAGAATTATCGACCCATCGCAGAAAAATACATATATATAATAGCGCTCAACTGGCCTAGGACTATATCCACCCTGCATTCATTAGTCAGGGGGCATCACCTCACACGCGAACTTCCCTTCTGATAGTATTTAGAGAGGTGTGTATACGTAAATTAACATTTACCATTTTAAATCTCATTTTCATTTTCAAATTTCATTACCAATTTCCATTTCCATTATCCATGTGTTTGGTTCATTTTTATTCGAACCTATCACCATTGAATAGTTTGGTTCATTTTCTTCGAACCTATCCTCATTGAAGAGTATCATTTATATTCCTCAAATCACAAGTCCCGATTTGGTCTCCAAATAATCACAACAATTCTACAAGTCCCAAAGTTTATATAACTCCAATAAGCCACCTAAAGTCTCCAAGTAATGGGCTTAAACTCTAAAACTCCTAAAGGTTTAAATAAGAGAAGTAATGCCTTAACATTACTTTAAACATCCCCAGAATAAACCCCCAGATGAACCCATTCTAATCTAGGGTGGCGACCAAACTTAACTAAAACTCTAGGACTCTAAGATTACTTCATTCAAGAAGGTTCCTAGGTTCTAACCCTGAAGAAAAAGGTTAAAATTAAATAAGAAAAATAACTCAAAACTGCAAGAACTGAATCGATTCGCCCTAGGGGCCGAATCGATTCGCTTTGAAAGAGAATCGGTTCAGAAGCCAAACCCATCTTTCTGCAAATGCCGAATCGATTCGGCCTTAACCCGAATCGATTCGGGTACACAGACCTGGAAAACTGCCCCTATGCGAATCGATTCTCCCCCGGGGCTGAATCAAATCGCCCCTGCGATTTTTCCATGTTTGGTTATGTAGTCTTGAACTCCAAATTTTCCTTAAACCCAAAACCAACCAAACCAAGATCATAAATTCCAACCCATACATCATAAATATATCTATTTACCATCATTAACAACATTTATCATCCAAATCAACTTCTAAGAGTTATAATACCCATAAATCTAACAAAACCCTAAAATGACAAACCATAACAATTCATAACTATCAATACTAATTATTCTCCTTAAATCACATAGTAGCAAGTAGATAACTTGCCTTGATCTTGCTAATTCAGATTTGATTTGGTGGAGGAAAAAATCCAAGCTTGAATCTCTAATTCTCTCTTCCTCTCCCTATCTCTCTCTAGGGCTAACAATTTGTCCTAAGAGAAATGAGGAAAAATAATAAGCCTAGCAAGACTAAATCGGGGCATTAGTCTAAAATGCCCAACTTAAATGATCAATACGCGATATAATTACTCGCAACTACACATTTAAGCTCAAACTAATCAAAAGTGCCCGAAACACCAAAATGCAATATGGCACTTATTTTGACTGTCTCGCACCTACCGGGACTAACTACACCCTCCAAATTATCATTTGGAAATTTTATAACTTATTTTAACTTTCGGTTTCATATTAAACCAAAATGTCATTTTAAACCTTATGACACAATAAATCACAACATGGATACATTTACCTACTCACAAGGTAACTATACAACATTTCACTAAATATTAACCTTTTCCTCATTAAATTAATATTTACTCCACATTCCATCATTTTATATATAATTACTACACATAGTAAACAAATATAAAATAGGCTCTCAAAAGTGAGGGTGGTTACATACTCCCCCCCTTATGAGGGAATTTTGTCCTCAAAATTCAGGCGTACCTTGCAAGAAGAGACGCGAATACTTTTCCCGCATGTCATCCTCGCTCTCCCATGTCGATTCTTCGACGTTATGATGACTACATTACACTCTAACCAAAGGTACTACCCGCGATCTCAATCGCCACTCTCCATGCTCTAAAATAGCAACCGGCTGCTCCTCATACGAAACGTCGGGTTGCAACTCAATATCTTAGAAAGGAATGTGCCTAAGGGCACCATCACATCTCTTGTACTTCTTTAAAGAGGAGATATGGAACACGTCATGAAATTTCTGCAAGTGTTTCGGTAAAGCAAGTTAATAGGTTACCGGACCCACCTTAGCGATAATAGGAAAAGGTCCAACATAACGCGGTGCTAGTTTCCCCCTCTTCCCAAAATGCTTAATGCCCTTCATAGGCGACACTCGCACCAACACTTGGTCCCTGGACTCCATCTCCACATGCGTTTTCCCCGCATCGACATAGCTCTTTTGTCGATCTTGGGTTATCCAAATGCGATTTCGAATGAGCTCGATTTTTTAAAAAGTATCTCGGATCATTTAAGGTCTGAGGAATTTATTATTTCCCACCTCTAACCAACAAGCGGGAGATCCACAAGGCCTACCATACAAGGCTTTATAAAGCGCCATCCCAACAGTGAATTGATACGAACCATAATAAGAGAATTCAACTAATGGGAGACACTGTTCCCGACTACCCTTGAAGTCAAGCACGCACATAAGGAGCATATCCTCCAATATATGGTTTACTCTTTCGGTCTGGTCATCTGTTTGAGGATGATAAGAAGTGCTTAACCTCAATTCGGTCCCCATGGCCTCTTGGAAACTTTGCCAAAAGTGGGAAATGAAAATCTTGTCTCGGTCGGAAACTATAATCCAAGGCACCCCATGTAGTCCAACAAACTCTTCATGCCCGGCCACCAATACTGGCGGTGCATATCTTGACACATTTTGTCATTACCCAGATGCACCGAAAACTTAGAACCATGAGATTCCGCCATTACTTCCCTTCTTAAATCCTTCTCATCCGGGACAATAAATCTCCCGGGGAAATGCACCCCACCCTCAGAGCCAATAGAGTAGGATTATGTTCCCTCGGTCAGCAGCTTGTATATGTGGTCTTAATAACCCTTGTCCCTCCTACAACATCTTGCAACGAATTATTGCTCGCATGAAAGACTCAATTTCTACCCATGAAGTAGTACCTCCCTTTCTATACGGCGATCACCCCCAAGATGAATTTTAATTCAAACATGGGATAATACTTCCCATAAGTCTTAGCTTATGAGGCGCATAAATCATACGTCTATAATCCGGTATTATTACTCCCCATCATGGCAGAGACTTGTTAATTGAATCCACCCTCGAGCTTAGCAACATGGGCTCAGGAGTGCGAGTCAATTCACCCTTTTAGCTCCTCGAAAGCTATGTTACCTACATAACGCTCTAACTACAAGAGGCCTTATCTCCTTCGGCCTAACCTACCAAACCTCTCGAAATCCCCCACTTATCGTTACTAGGGAACCAATCCCTCTTAGAGTTAACACACAACCTATTCATGGTCAACGCCCGACAGCCCTCCTAAACTAACGTCACATGACCTAAAGGCCTTATGACCAACAAATCCTAAGGTCTACTTACATATATCCTATTTAAGTTGTGTACACATAATACTAAGTATATCCCTAGTGCCCAAGACCTTCATCAACTTCTGACATTTGCTCGATTTCATGCGTGGGACGTCTTGTCGAAGCGAAATCCAGACAAGGAACCCTCCCGTTACACTACTACCTCGCGTTATAAGTCATCAAGATATAAAGGTCTAAGACACATGTTCAGTACCGAAAAGATTCTAACACTCAACCCTACTAATAAGATTCTACTTCTATATCTTACAACTTAAGTAATTGAAGATTTCAACTAATCAGACATTCACTTTCTGTAAAGTCTTGCAATTATTTACCCCACAACATATATACATCTTTTTAAATAGCCTTCTTATCAAGGCATAACTCGGTATTTCCCGAAATACATCATCAAAATCTCTAACAACCGGAATAAAATCCAAGGGAACAACTACATCCCGAGAAAACTCCTCCGCAATAAAATATAAGTATGTGTTAGTACCCCCTTTTAAGCGAGGCATAACCACTAGCAACATCTCTTGCCCCGAAACGGCAAACACTATGCTCTTACCATAGCAATTAACGATAGCATGATACTTTACTAACCAATCCATGGTCAATATCACACCATACCCGACCATGTCAAGGATGAGTAAATCGATATCAAAGAACAAATTACCAAAAGTAATTTCCTATGTGTTTACAAACAAAGAAAATGAGCGAGCCATCACCCATAAAAACTCAACGCTAGTAAAAGTACTCTCAGCAGATCTTATCAAATCTGTAGTCTGAGAAAAGCTCCTAGAGATAAATGAGTGTGTCGTACCCGTATCAAATAACACACAACTCAAGTACCCATGAATTAAAAACTTACCCTCAATAGCGGGCGGTGACGGCGGAGCTGGAGGAAGCATAGCCTCCTGAATTTGATAAACTTTCCCATATTGTAGTTGTCCCTGTTGCGGAGGAACATCCGGATTAGGTGCCTGAGGCAGAAACTGAACGTATGGCTGCTGCGAAGCCATAATAAACTGACCCCCAATCAACTGAGGACACTCCATCTTCTAATGACCCGCCTCCCCACATTGGAATCCCCGTCACTTCATATCCTCCTGACCTTAACCCTTGTTATTTCTAAATTGGGCAACGCCTAGGCCCGGATGGCCTCTACCTCCCTGACTACCCCGACCTGCTTGTTGTTGAGCACCCTGACTGTGCCTGTTATTTTTATTGCCACTCGAAATAAACCCTCCAAAACGTTGACTCTTAGGTGAATCCCCTTGTTGAGGGTCCCTCTCTTTCTGCTTACTACCCGAAGATTGGTATTGGGAAATGATCCTCCTCCAATCTCATGCCCTCCAGGCTTTCCTGCTTGCCCCACAACAGTAGCTTTCTTGCTACCCTGCGTATATAATCGATGCTCCCGGCAATGGAGCAATGTTGTATTCATAATCTCACCAAAAGTTTGTAAAGATGGATTACCCAGCAAATGTTTCCGGATTCTCCAGTTTAGACCTCCCATGAACTTCGAGATCTTCCTATCTTCCGGAGTCACCTCATCCGGTATAAAACTCGCCAACCGGGTGAACTCCTCTTCATACTCTGCCATAGATCTCTCTCCTTGCACAACGTCCTGGATCTTCCTTCTCATCTCCCTTTGAATTACGGGAGGAAAGTACTTACGATCGAACAAAGCCCAGAACTCAGTGATCATCATTGTGTCTATCTGCTCTGGTGCGGTCATCGTCTCCCACCAGTGTAACGCAGACCCGACGAGCTTAAAAGTAGGAAGGACTTGTTTCTTCTCCTCACTACATTCTATCATTCGAAGGTGGAGTTGCATGCCTTTCTTCCATTGATTGGCTTTAATAACATCAGCACCCCCCTCGAATTTCGGGGGATGGCCCTTTAGAAAGGACTCGCTACCCCTTTCCCATGGAGAAGGTCCCATAGGAGATTGAACATCGTGTGCCCATTGTTGAGACTGTGGAAATTGTTGGACCACTGCGGTCATGGCGGCATTAACTACTTGAGCCACTATGTTTGCTACATCCGCAGCGTTAATAGTCCCTTGTAGCAGTGGCGGAGGACCTACCTCCTCTTTTACAACCCTATTACGTCTCGATGGGCGACCTCTCTTGGCCGGTATCTGAGATGAAGAAGAAATAGAGTCAGTATACTATTCAAAATAATCTATTTTGCAGAAGATCGCAAACATAAGCAACAAAGAAGTCCTAGCATAAGGCTCTATATCAAAGAATGCTACAATAGAACGTGACGAGTCCGCATAGATCCTAGTACTCTAGAACCTGATGCTCTGATACCATATGGGCAACCCGCAATCCGAGATAAGGGGTGGCCAGCCCGATACTCAAATGTAACAAAAATCAGGGATGGATATCATTCTCAGCATCACAACAATGACCGAGTATACGGGAAAACCACCTAATAAATCGGAAAACAGGTTGCCAAAAAGTTTAGAATTTAGTTTAGTTTTAAAACCAGTTAAGAAAATTAAACTAAACAATCCAATCTGACAAGCAAGTGGAATTTCCAAAAGAGTATATATAATAAATCTAAAACGAATATACAAGAAAAGGACCGAATACGTTGTCGGTCCACAGTTACATATAACGGATTACAATAGATTAATATCTTATGTAATACATTCAATAATCAAATAAAAAAATTTTGGGCCACACGCCCGAGTAAATACCCAAACATATCTAGAACACAAAAATGAAAGTGTCTAATACAATGTCCTGTAATATCCGCAAAGTCTTACATCCCATCCAAAGTACTGGAATGGGAATAATCACAACGGGCGCCCTTGCGACGGAGCACCTGAGCGGATACAATAACATACAAAACATAAAAAATTAAGGGGTCAGGGCCCAGTTTTATATGATCACCAGAAGAATAACAAGCATGATAGGAATGAACAGTTATGCATGAATGCTAAGGATGAAAATCTAGCATGTTATCTAGCATGTTAAACTTACATTACAAATTAAGACATTTTAACTAATTATGAAATTTAGTTCATTTACACAAGAGGATTAAGAATAAGCATTTTTCATTCAGTTTAATCAAGAAAATATAATTCAAGTTCATTGATTAAAAACCTCAATCCTTACTCATCATTTTCCATATTATCTTTTCCATTCCTTAACAGGAATACAATTTCTATCAACTGCTCTTTATGGCACATATCGCAATCACATGTTCTTTGTGGCACGTATCCATGCTCTTTATGGCATTATTTTATGCTCTTTGTGGCATTAATATCCATCAAGTCCCACTTGATGAAGAAAAGTTATATTCTCATACATATAATGATTCTAAGATCGCCCCTCCGAGTTTCCCCACTGGGCGGGCGCGCCCCTAAATAACTATCATCTTCCAGGGCCTATCATATAAGACAACCTGGGCTCATAACGTAACATCGGGAAGCGACCCTATGCCGGCGGGGTAGTCATAACCACACCCGAAATTACCTTCCCATCGTTGAAAATTACCTATACATAACAACGCTCATATGGCCTGGGACTATATCCACCCTGCATTCATTAGTCAGGGGGCATCACCTCACGCGCGAACTTCCCTTATGATAGTATTTAGAGAGGTGTGTATAAGTAAATTAACTTTTACCATTTTAAATCTCATTTTCATTTTCAATTTTCATTACCAATTTCAATTTCCATTATCCATGTGTTTAGTTCATTTTTATTCGAACCTATCACCATTGAATAGTTTGGTTCATTTTCTTCGAACCTATCCTCACTGAAGAGTATCATTAATATTCCTCAAATTACAAGTCCCGATTTGGTCTCTAAATAATCACAACAATTCTACAAGTCCCAAAGTTTATATAACTCCAATGATCCCCCTAAAGTCTCCAAGTAACGGCCTTAAACCCCAAAACTCCTAAAGGTTTAAATAAGAGAAGTAATGCCTTAACATTACTTTAAACACCCCCGGAATAAACCCCCAGATGAACCCATTCTAATCTAGGGTGGGGACCAAACTCAACTAAAACTCTAGAACTCTAAGTTTACTTCATTCAAGAGGTTCCTAGGTCCTAATCCTAAATAAAAAGGTTAAAATTAAATAAGAAAAATAACTCAAAACTGCAGGAACCGAATCGATTGGCCCTGGTGAATCGATTTTCTCTGAAAGTGAATCGATTCGGAAGACAGACCCAACTTTCTGCAAATGCCGAATCAATTTGGCCTTAACCCTAATCGATTCGGGTACACAGACCTGGAAAACTTCCCTTATGCGAATCGATTCACCCCAGGGGCCGAATCGATTCGCCCCTGCGATTTTGCCAAGTTTGGCTATGGAGTCTTGAACTCCAAATTTTCCTCAAACCCAAAACCAACCAAACCAAGATCATAAATTCCAACCCATACATCATAAATATATATATCTACCATCATTAACAACATTTATCATCCAAATCAACTTCTAATAGTTATAATACCCATAAATCTAACGAAACCCTAAAATGGCAAACCATAACAATTCATAACTATCAATACTAATTATTCTCCTTAAATAACATAGTAGCAAGTAGATAACTTGCCTTGATCTTTCTAATTCAGATTTGATTTGGTGGAGGCAACAATCCAAGCTTGAATCTCCAATTCTCTCTTCCTCTCCCTATCTCTCTCTAGGGCTAACAATTTGTCTTAAGAGAAATGAGGAAAAATAATAAGGCTAGAAGGACTAAATCGGGGCATTAGTCTAAAATTCCCAACTTAAATGATCAATACGCGATATAATTACTCGTAACTACACATTTAAGCTATAACCAGTCAAAACTGCCCGAAATACCAAAATGCAATATGGCACTTATTTTGACTGTCTCGCACCTACCGGGACTAACTACACCCTCCAAATTATCATTTGGAAATTTTATAACTTTTTTTAACTTCCTGTTTCATATTAAACCAAAATGTCATTTTAAACCTTATGACACAATAAATCACAACATGGATACTTTTACCTACTCACAAGGTAACTATACAACATTTTAGTAAATATGAACCTTTTCCACATTAAATTAATATTTACTCCACATTCCATCATTTTATATATAATTACTACTCATAGTAAATAAATATAAAATACGCTCTCAAAAGTGAGGGTTGTTACATGCGGCTAACTCCATATGATGAAATTAAGGCAAATATGATGATGATGAGCCAAAGGGGGACAATAAATATCTAATTTATGTTAATTGGATATATTCCGTGTGAAAGCGTTTGAGTCTTATATAATTCTCATCAAAATCATAAATCTTTACATATGTTGTGTAGAGAGTGTGGCTCATTCATTAGACTTCATGAAAATAGAACATAAAAGATCTTCTTGGATTATTATAATATAGAGACTTATGTTGTTGAACATTGAAGACATATCATTTTGACTTCGAATTACGATTGAACATCTCTGATTATGCACACACACACATAAACACACACGCTTTTTATTATGTTTTTAAAAACTGTGTTTTAAACGGAAAAAGTGATTTAAAGACTTGATAAGTGATGTGTATTACCTTGGGAGAGACCTGTATTTTTTAAATTATACTTTTATTAATGAAACACATATTTTCTACCTTGATTTGTTTGCATGGACATACTTTGTCCCCGTAGTCACAGCCCTGCACTCTTTTAGGCTTTATGAAATTTCTTCCTAAAACTGTGTTCATGGTTCTTAATTAACCATGTGTGCACAAAAACTCTTTTTAGGCATACTTTGGCTTGCGGCCTTAAATTGTGCGCACAGTGCCTAATTTCCCCCATGCCCCCATGAACTTAGATTTCAATTTTGTTATATATAGGTGTGACACCCCGAATAATTAAATACCGGGTAGCTACTCATTTATTAAATTAATTCAAAATGCCAAGTTGGCTCAGTTAATAGGATCACTGTCGAAAACATTTCATTGTTACTAACCACCTAGTATTTAAAAAGTAAGTTGCCAAATTTTAATTTAAGTCTGATTAGCATGCGATAAAAGAACAACAAGGAATGACATCACCATTCACCATAACGAGATAATAGAATAACCATCACATGAAATAAATAAATCCAGAGGAAAAAACTCCTCACAACCATCCCATAATCTGAAATGACTACTAAAAACTGAATACTGAAATAATACATGCCAAAGTCTGAACAACTTAAATGTAAAAGATGACTAATAGAAATGGGCAACATGCCCTACAACTGATAAATGCTGAGACTGGAATCCAAACGATAGAAGCGTCTAAAAGCAAATCCCTGTAGCTTCCACAAACAGCTACAGCTCATCATCAGAGTGAGAATCCTATGCTTGGTGTCCTTGTGGCTGGGCACCTAAAATGGTTTTACAAAAAAATCGATTTGAAAAGCAAACGGGTCAGAGCCCGAATGTGGAGTTATATTTAAAAATTTGCAAGTGCTTCAAAAACATTTAAAACATTAAATGCAAAGTACATGTTAGGACGTGCACTCACATGAAATTCTCACCTCTCGTCTAACTGTGCACTCCTAACGTAAGTACCCATCTAAATACACTAACACCTAGCTAAGTGACATACTATCTAGCTAGACCATAGTAAATTCTACCCTTTATTACTCGGTTCCCATTCTCAGTATAAAGTTAACAATTAAATAGGGGCTTAACGTATAATCAGGTTGTCACAAAAGTAATACAACTCAGTATAGATTATCCCATTTATTTTTTCCATATTTATATGCACCATACCATATGAAAGTTCCCATTAATAAGTGTATATTTTCCACAACATAAATATACAATATAAGCACCCCGAGGCTAAGCTGCGATGCACACATACTCTGCTATCCATCCCGGTACATCACGTACATTAGGAATCACGCATTCCTAATCTCTCAGGAATCGTTCAGATAACACAAATCACAAACAGTGGAGGCGAACACAGTCACATCACATGGGTCACGCACATACCTACGCTCCCACGATCAGCAGACTTATTAACATCCCAATAAGTCATTCTCTGACCTATGTTCTCGAGGTACCAGTCTAAATCCCCCCCGTAGGCACACAAGGATTAGAGGGTCCTAAGCGAATGCAAACCTCCCGTGATAGCAAGTATGGTAGGTATGTCATACACACAAATAATATATCAATACTAAGTAAACACACATCTTAGTAATCACCGTACTTTAATCGTAGTACATATCGCATTCTCGTACCAACTTATAATTATCACAATTTATACGATTCCGGTTTATAATCATACGCGCCATAATTTATTCTCACGTCGTAGTAGACACTCACGTCTCAACCCAAACCGTCCATTTAATTTAACTCACTCGTATATAATTTCCTTCTCATAAATACCCAAATGTCCCAAATCTATCAATACATCATCATCGGAATGTTATCTATATCCTCGAACAAGTTTACGGGACTCCAAAAATCAAAACAGTCCAAAAAGGCCCAGACTGCCAACTCGTTAGAAGTCTCGTTCGAACGAGTCTGTTCGAACGAGGTTCAACTGTCAGCTCGTTAGAAGGCTCGTTCGAACGAGACTCTTCGAACGAGATCCAGTTCGTTCGAACGAACTGTACCTTCTAACGAGATCTCGTTCGAACGAAGTATCGAACAAAATTCCCTTTCGTTAGAAGCGACTGGTCAACTCGTTAGAAGCTCGTTCGAACGAGCTCGTTCGAACGACCTGGGGAGGTCTTCTAACGAGGGACCAGTTTCGTCCCAGATTTTTCTTAATCTCGTTTTTCACCATTTTTACTCCTCAAATCTCTTCTAAACTTTGTCCCAACAATCGTTTTAAGGTCTCTAAACAATCCTAAACATATTATAGTCACATCCTAACACGTTTTAAAGGATTAATTCACCCTAACATCAATCAATTTACAAATCTCTACACTTTTCCCCAATTTTTCAAGAACATGAACCCTAAAACTTGAAATCATCAATTAGCCCATTCTAAATCCGTTTTTGTTACATCCAACATATATTAATACCAGAATAATCATCTCTATGTGATTGTACATGCAATTTTGTCCTCAATATTCAAGTTCTAAGTCCAATTAACATGGGTTTTCATTTATCTTCCAAGAACAATAATAAATCCTCAAATTATCTAACATGGAAGGAACATTCTCTGAATTTAAAAGTAATTAAACCACTTGCCTCTATTGTCTCTGAATTTGGTGTTGATTTGGTAAGGATTTCTGCAGAATTCCTTCTCTTCCTCTCCTTCTCTAAGCTTTCTTCTCCAATGGCTATGGTGGCTAGGGTTTGATTTGGGGAACTTAGAAAACCTAATCTAACAACCCCCGTAGCTTGTTGGGTTAATATGGGTTGGTTAGTGGCTTAGTGGGTCAATTCCCAATCAGATTAAGACTCTTAATTTTCGTCACTTTTAATTCTCCAAAAATACAAAATTACTAAAATACCCTTTATGTTGCCGGTATGCCCTAAAAATACCCCAGGACCCAAATTAAACCCCCAGCTAGTGTTTTCTGACTATCTCGACCCTTACGGAATCGTTGGCGCACTCAAAACGACCATACGGTTGATAGAATTTAAATCCACTTTTATAATTAAATAATTGTATACCTGACGCGACTGTCACACGCATCCCAATAAAATATCCAAATTGCCGTATATCAATCTCACGACAAGTATCATAATTAAATATCCATATGACATCATATATACTCAATATAGTCAAATACCAACTCACATCTCGCTAGTATTTTATCCGGACTAATTTCCAAATTAAGTCACATAATTAATTAAACCCAAATTAATCCCAAAATAAATATAGTCAAAAGTACGGGGTATTACATACTTCCCCCCTAATAACAGAATTTCGTCCCGAAATTCGAAACTAGAAAGTACCTGATAAGAACAACTCTGGATAACGTTCGCGCATCTGATCCTCGCTCTCCCATGTGGACTCCTCGACATTATGATGTCGCCACTGAACACGCACTAACGGAACTATCTTTTGACCGCAGCTTCCGCTCACTTCGGTCCAAAATAGCGATCGGCCCCTCCTCGTATGAGCTATCAGGCTGGTGATCAATATCTTCCAAAGCAATGTGAGAATGATCCAAATCATCTCTGAGGTATTTCCTTAGCGAGGAAATATGAAACACATCGTGAATCTGGTGTAAATGCTCCGGTAACCCGAGTCTATACGCAACCGGTCCAATCCGCTCTATAATAGGAAATGGCCCCACATACCTTGGTGACAACTTCCCCTTCTTCCCGAAACCCATAATCCCCTTCATAGGAGATATTCTGAGCAAAACCTGGTCCCCCACTTGGAACTCCCTGAAAGATCTCTTCGCATCAGCATAACTCTTTTGCCGGTCTTGAGCTACCCGAATGCGACTCTGAATCAACTCAATTCTTGCCAAAGTGTCCTGAATCACCTCCGGTCCAAGTAGTTTGTTGTCCCCCACCTCCAACCAACATGCTGGGGAACGACAAGGCCTACCGTACAATGCCTCAAACGGAGCCATGCCAATAGTGAACTGATAGGAGTTATTGTAGGCAAACTCCAACAGTGGAAGGTACTGCTCCCATCCACCCCCAAAGTCAATAATGCACATGCGTAGCATGTCCTCCAACATCTGATTGGTGCGCTCGGTCTGCCCATCGGTCTACGAATGATAAGCCGTACTCAATCACAATTTCGTGCCCATGGCCTCCTAGGAACTCTCCCAAAACCGCGAAACAAATATCTTGTCTTTGTCAGACATGATATTCAGGGGCACACCGTGAAGTCTCACTATCTCTGAAATGAAGAGCTGGGCATACTGTCCCGTAGTGTAGTCGGTCCTCACGGGTAGAAAATGAGCGACTTTGGATAACCTGTCTATAATTACCCAAACGGAGTCGTGACCCCTCTGCGACGTAGGCAACCCCGTGATAAAGTCCATGGAGACGCTCTCCCACATCCATACCGGAATCTCCAACGGCTGTAGAAGTCCTGGCGGTCTCTGATGATCCACTTTTACTAGCTGACAAGTGGCGCATTTCGAGACAAACACAGCAATATCTCTCTTCATACCGCTCCACCAATACTGCCGTCTCATGTCCTGGTACATTTTGTCCCCTCTGGGATGTACCGCGAATCGTGAGCCGTGCGACTCTAACATCACCTCGTGTCGCAATTCTTCCCCTTCCGGAACCATCAATCTCCCATTGAAGCGTAATCCCCCGTCTGAGCTAACGGTATAGGATTCGGCTCCCTCTGCTAGTAATCGAACTTTCTTCTCCTGACAGATCGAGTCATTAGCCTGTGCCCGTACTACCCTCATGACAATCTGTCGTGTAACGGTCATCACAGACATGAAAGATCGGGCCACTGCATCCTGGTGTCCCAACTCCTTCCACTTAGCCTTCCACACCCCTGCCATCTCATCTGCTGGCCTACGGCTCAACGCGTCTGCCACCACGTTAGCCTTACCCGGGTGATACTAGATGTCGAACTAGTAGTCTTTCACAAACTCAAGCCACCTACGCTGTCGCATATTCAACTCATTCTGTGTGAACAGGTACTGTAGGGACTTGTGGTCCGTGAACAATTGGAATTTCTCCCCCAAAAGATAGTGCCTCCAAATCCGTAGGGCAAATACCACTGCCGCCAACTCCAAATCATGAGTGGGGTAATTTTTCTCATGAGGCTTAAGCTTACGGGAAGCATAAGCTATGGCCTATCTCTCCTATTGCAATACACCTCCAAGCCCTTGCAAAGACGCATCGGTGTAAACCAAATACTCAACTCCCGGTCTCGGCAATGCTAACACAGGTGCTGAGGTCAATTTATCCTTCAACTTATCGAATGCCAACTGACAGGCATCACTCCAAATGTATGGCACACCTTTACGAGTCAGATGTGTCAAAGGACCCGCTATCTTCGAAAATCCCCGAATGAACCTCCTGTAGTATCCTGCTAGGCCCAAGAAACTACAAATCTCAGTCGGTGTCGTGGGCTGTCCCCACTCCCTCACCGCGAATACCTTCCCTGGATCAACAGATATCCCCCGGTCAGAAATAATGTGTCCCAAAAACTGGACCTCCTTTAGCAAAAACCCGCACTTCTCAAACTTTGCATACAGCTCGTTCTGACGTAGCATCTGTAATGCCTGCCTCAAATGCTCGGCGTGCTCCTCCTCTGTCTGGGAGTAAACCAGAATATCATTAATGAAAACAATGACAAACTGATCTAGGAAATCCCCGAACACTCTGTTCATCAAGTCCATAAACACGGCTAGAGCATTGGTCAAGCCAAAAGGCATAACCCAAAACTCGTAAGAACCATATCTCGATAAGAACGCAGTCTTCGAGACGTCCTCCTCCCTGATACGCAACTGATGGTAACCCGATCTCAGGTCAATCTTTGAGAAGAAAGAAGCTCCTCTCAACTGGTCGAATAAGTTATCGATTCGAGGAAACGGATACTTATTCCGAATCGTGACCTTATTCAACTCTCGGTAGTCAACACACAATCTTAGTGAACCGTCTCTCTTCTTCACAAACAACACAGGGGCACCCCACGGTGACGTACTCCTCCGAATAAACCCCTGACCTAACAACTGCTCAATCTGATCTCGTAACTCCCTCATCTCCGCTGGAGCCATACGGTACGGTGCGCGTGCTATAGGTCTCGTACCCGGCAATAAGTCTATAACAAAGTTTATCTCTCGACTGGGGAGTAGGCCTGGTATCTCCTGAAACACATCCGAATACTCCCTGACAACTGGGATCGAATCTAAAGGAATCACAACCTCCTTAGAGGTATCCTCCTCTATGTAATACAAATGAGCGGTCGAACCTCCCTCTGGGCGAGGCATCGCCACTACAAACATCTCTTGCCCCGGAATGGAAAAAACAATGCTCCCGCTGAAGCAATCAATCATGGATCTATAAGCTACGAGCCAATCCATACCGATAATCACATCGTGAACATGCATATCCAATACCAACATGTCTGCAGGTAATACCAAACCACCAATCTCTACCCCCACTCCCCGGCATATAAAGAAAATAAGTGATCCATTCCCCAATGGTGAATCGACACACGTCACTGTGCTCTCCGCTGTAGCTAACAACCCTAAAGCCTTCGCAAAATGTTTAGCTATAAAATAATGTGTAGCCCCCGTATCAAACAATACCCGACCCATAGTGCCATGGATAGAAAACGTACCCTCAATCACGGGTGGAGCCTGTGGAACTGCTACCTGGTGGACGTTATAGACACGTCCATACTGTAGCTGTCCTTGCTGAACTGGGACTGCTGGAATGGGTGGCAATCCTGCCATCTGTGGCGGTGCGGGGAGAGCGGCGGGAAACATAGGCCTCTGCGGATCCTGGCGAGCACCCTGCTGCTGCTGCTGTGGGGCCCTGCCCCTGTCAGGACAATCCTGTCATTTATGGTTAGTCTTTCCACAAACAAAACACTTCCCTGGGAAATTTCCCCCTCTCTGCCCCTGCTGTCCCCGGCCCTGGTGGCCGTTACTGTTCCTGCCTTGGCCCTGCTGGCCCTGCTGTCTATTCTGGCCCTGCTGGTCCTGATGGTCGTTTAGACCCTGATGGCCCTGACGGAAACCTCCCTGTCCCTGCCTGCAGTTCCCTTACCGGAACCTCTTATTATCCCCCTACTGGGAACCCTGCTCATTCTGTCTCTGCCCCTAACCAGATTGTGCCCCGCTGGAACCATGTCCTCCAGTCCTGCCCTGATGGTTAGACTCCCCCGATCTCTTTCCCTCAGCCATATGAAAGCGGTGATCCTGGCAGTGTAACAAAGCAGCGTTAACCACATCAGAGTAAGTGGCCAACGAAAGGTTCCCTAACAGATGCTGACGGATCCTCCATGTCAACCCGTCGGTGAATTTCTCAATCTTCTTCTTTTCTGTCGGTATCTCATCTGGAACGATATTGAACAGATTAGTGAACTCGGCCTCATAATCGGCCACTGTCTTCCCCTCTTGCTTCAGATTCATCTGTTTCCTCCTCATTTCCGTATGAACAGCTGACGGAAAGTACTTGCGGTCAAACCGCACCCAAAACTCCTAGATAGTAAGAGTATCCCTCTCCTCCACGGTGGTAATAGACTCCCACCACTGCAGTGCAGATCCAGCTAGCTTGAATGTAGCTAGCACCTGTTTCTGAACATCTGTGCACTTGTACATCCTCAAGTGCCTCTGCATATCCTTCCTCTATTGGCTCAAGACTACAACATCTGAGCTACCTACAAATTCTGGCAGATGCGCTTTCTGAAAAGCGTCACGTACACGTTCCCAAGCAGACGGGAATGCATTTGCCTGTACTGGCACGGCAACCAGTGCCTGAGGTGGTGCCTGCTGAACTACGGCATTTACCGCTTGGCCTACTATAGCTGCAACCTCAGCGGCGTTCATCATGCCGTGAACTGGAGCGGGCTGGGGTTCGGGCGTTGCATCCCTGGGAACTCGTCGTGCACGTTGTGGAGGCATCTGAAATAAGAATAAAGTTTATAAGTTCACAGTTTATAAACTTCGAATAGCTGAAGAACGAATCATACACAAAAAGAGTACAACAGTCCTAAAATATAGGGCTCTATATCAAAGAAAACGTTGCGGAAACATAATAGCCGTACAGATCCTAAAGGATGCTAGAACCTGATGCTCTGATACCACCTGTGACACCCCGACTAATTAAATACCGGGTAGCTACTCCTTTATTAAATTAATTCAAAATGCCAAGTTGGCTCAGTTAATAGCATCACTGTCGAAAACATTTTATTATTACTAACCACCTAGTATTTAAAAAGTAAGTTGCCAAATTTTAATTTAAGTCTGATTAACATGCGATAAAATAACAACAAGGAATGATATCACCATTCACCATAACGAGATAGTAGAATAACCATCAAATGAAATAAATAAATCGGGAGTAAAAAACTCCTCACAACCATCCCATAATCTGAAATGACTACTAAAAACTGAATACTGAAATAATACATGCCAAAGTCTGAAAAACTGAAATGTAAAAGATGACTAATAGAAATGGGAAACATGCCCTACAACTGATAAATGCTGAGACTGGAATCCAAACGATAGAAGTGTCTAAAAGCAAATCCCTGTAGCTTCCACAAACAGCTACAGCTCGTCATCAGAGTGAGAATCCTATGCTTGTTGTCCTTGTGGCTGGGCACCTAAAATGGTTTTACAAAAAAAATCGATTTGAAAAGCAAACGGGTCAGAGCCCGAATGTGGAGTTATATTTAAAAACCTGCAAGTGCTTCAAAAACATTCAAAACATTAAATGCAAAGTACATGTTAGGACGTGCACTCACATGAAATTCTCACCTCTCGTCTAACTGTGCACTCCTAACGTAAGTACCCATCTAAATTCACTAACACCTAGCTAAGTGACATACTATCTAGCTAGACCGTAGTAAATTCTACCCTTTATTACTCGGTTCCCATTCTCAGTATAAAGTTAACAATTAAATAGGGGCTTAACATATAATCAGGTTCTCACAAACGTAATACAACTCAGTATAGATTATCCCATTTATATTTTCCATATTTATACGCACCATACCATATGAAAGTTCCCATTAATAAGTGTATATTTTCCACAACATAAATATACAATATAAGCACCCCGAGGCTAAGCTGCGGTGCACACATACTCTGCTATTCATCCCGGTACATCATGTACATAAGGAATCACGCATTCCGAATCTCTCAGGAATCGTTCAGATAACACAAATCACAAACAGTGGAGGCGAACACAGTCACATCACATGGGTCACGCACATACCTACGCTCCCACGATCAGCAGACTTATTAACATCCCAATAAGTCATTCTCTGACCTATGTTCTCGAGGTACCAGTCTAAGTCCCCCCCGTAGGCACACAAGGATTAGAGGGTCCTAAGAGAACGCAAACCTCCCGTGATAGCAAGTATGGTAGGTACGTCATACACACAAATAATATATCAATACTAAGTAAACACGCATCTTAGTAATCACCGTCGTTTAATCGTAGTACATATCGCATTCTCGTACCAACTTATAATTATCACAATTTATATGATTCTGGTTTATAATCATACGCGCCATAATTTATTCTCACGTCGTAGTACACACTCACGTCTCAACCCAAACCGTCCATTTAATTTAACTCACTCGTATATAATTTCCTTCTCATAAATACCCAAATGTCCCAAATCTATCAATACATCATCATCGGAATGTTATCTATATCCTCGAACAAGTTTCCGGGACTCCAAAAATCAAAACAGTCCAAAAAGGCCCAGACTGCCAACTCGTTAGAAGTCTCGTTCGAACGAGTCTGTTCGAACGAGGTTCAACTGTCAGCTCGCTAGAAGTCTCGTTCGAACGAGACTGTTCGAACGAGATCCAGTTCATTCGAACGAACTGTACCTTCTAACGAGATCTCGTTCGAACGAAGTATCGAACAAAATTCCCTTTCGTTAGAAGCGACTGGTCAACTCGTTAGAAGATCGTTCGAACGAGCTCGTTCGAACGACCTGGGGAGGTCTTCTAACGAGGGACCAGTTTCATCCCAGATTTTTCTTAATCTCGTTTTTCACCATTTTTACTCCTCAAATCTCTTCTAAACTTTGTCCCAACAATCGTTTTAAGGTATCTAAACAATCCTAAACATATTATAGTCACATCCTAACACGTTTTAAAGGATTAATTTACCCTAACATCAATCAATTTACAAATCTCTACACTTTTCCCCAATTTTTCAAGAACATGAACCCTAAAACTTGAAATCATCAATTAGCCCATTCTAAATCCATTTTTGTTACATCCAACATACATTAATACCAGAATACTCATTTATATGTGATTCTACATGCAGTTTTGTCCTCAATATTCAAGTTCTAAGTCCAATTAACATGGGTTTTCATTTATCTTCCAAGAACAATAATAAATCCTCAAATTATCTAACATGGAAGGAACATTCTCTGAATTTAAAAGTAATTAAACCACTTGCCTCTACTGTCTCTGAATTTGGTGTTGATTTGGTAAGGATTTATGCAGAATTCCTTCTCTTCCTCTCCCTCTCTAAGCTTTCTTCTCCAATGGCTATGGTGGCTAGGGTTTGATTTGGGGAACTTAGAAAACCTAATCTAACAACCCCCGTAGCTTGTTGGGTTAATATGGGTTGGTTAGTGGCTTAATGGGTCAATTCCCAATCAGATTAAGACTCTTAATTTTCGTCACTTTTAATTCTCCAAAAATACAAAATTACTAAAATACCCTTTATGTTGCCGGTATGGCCTAAAAATACCCCGGGACCCAAATTAAACCCCCGGCTAGTGTTTTCTGACTATCTCGACCCTTCTGGACGCGTTGGCGCACTCAAAACGACCATACAGTTGATAGAATTTAAATCCACTTTTATAATTAAATAATTGTATACCTGACGCGACTGTCACACGCGTCCCAATAAAATATCCAAATTGCCGTATATCAATCTCACGACAAATATCATAATTAAATATCCATATGACATCATATATACTCAATATAGTCAAATACCAACTCACATCTCGCTAGTATTTTATCTGGATTAATTTCCAAATTAATTCACATAATTAATTAAACCCAAATTAATCCCAAAATAAATATAGTCAAAAGTACGGGGTATTACAATAGGTTCTTTTTCCCTCCGTCTTTAAAAAATATGAGTTCCTCATACTTCTCTACACCTTAGTGAGAACACACTATATATTGACTTACGTGAGTATGCATTTATAGGAGTTCTAACTAGTTTGGATATCTACAGAGAATAGGTTAGATTAGTTTGATAACTCCATCTCCTCAAAGGTTCAAAATCATTGGAGAAATCCAGTCCAAGAGAACCTTTAAGATCAACATAATGGGAAGTTAATTCTAAAGCTTAAAACCACAAATAGGACACTTGCACTGCATCATATATATCATATATTTATTTTAATGGTTTTTCAACAAATTGTACAATAGGGATCTGGTTAGGATAATACCCATACGAATTGATTAGGATAGATAGATTGATGTTAGGATTTTTAGGACGTAAGGCCCTTAAGGCATGTAGCATGGTTTTAGGGAGGCGGTGTGGAGTTGACCACCATAGGTTTGTGGGTTAACTCTAAGTGGGATTTAGTCCCTAGAATGAGGAAGTTTATGAGCTTGAGTGATTCAGAATGTTAGGCCATAGATGGAGGGGCCTTTCTTAGATATAACGTTACATTGGTAACCTATCTTTTGAGGAGTAGAAGTATGAGTTGACTATTTCTCCTGCACTCGTGTTATTAAATTCGAGAGTGGATTTAACGGACGAGCCTTTGTCAGGGACGAGAAGTATTAATGCTAGCGCATAAGCCCCTTTATTTATGCGTCTCGCAGACTTGAATCCTATGAGAAGTACTATCCCCCACTTGATATAGAGTTCATAGTGGTAATATTTGCCTTAAGGAATAGAGGCACTACTTCCTGGGCAGGAAATTTGTCTTTTCACGAGAAAAAAGTTGGAGCTCATGAGGGACTATCGATTGAATATCCCCTTTCGCTCCAGAAATGCGATGGGTTAGATGCGCCGAGTAGGGAACCGTCGGAGAGATTAGGGAAGGCACGGGATGCCAAGTAGAATGAGCTTCTCCTAGGGGATGCTCTAGAAAGAGCATTTATGTCTATGATTGACGAATTCACCCACTAGTATGTAGAGACTAGTGGTGGGAAGAGGAAGGATGGGAGTAGTAGTGTAGTAATCGAAACCTTCGTACATTTGTTCGGATCATTTTTATAAGTAGAGTGTTGGGATAAATAAGTATCTCCTTTCATAGTAGAAAGGTAGGATCGATAGTTCTAGAGGAACGATTAGGTGCTATGTTAGAGCAAGAAGAAGGTAAACTAAGATCGAAAATGATGACCTTAGTCCGAGCCCAATAGGGACGCCATTTTTTACCAAGGGGTTTTCTAGGAATGATAGAACGATAGTTCAGTATAGTATACATTTATATGGTTATACTATATGCCTGAATATTGAGGGCAAAATTCCCTTCTAAGGGGGGAAGTATGTAATAACCCAGGCTTTTGAGCGGCTATTATATATTATTTTGCCCAATGGGCAAATTCTATAAAATAGGGGAAGTTGGAGTAAATATTGTTTCCCATGATATTAAGGGATAATATTTACTATGTTTTGTCTATTTACCGTATGAGAAGGTAAAATGGCATTATATTGTGATATGTTGCGTCGTTATATGTAAAACGACGGTTATGGTTCATATTTAAATTGAGGTATAATTAATGAAATAAAATAAAATTGGAACATAAAATTTCTTCACACTTTCTCGAATGCCAAACTAGGGGTGCGGTTGTTTTTAGAATGGTCGAGATAGTTGAAATAAGGGCCAAGTTGTATTTTGGAGTTTCGGGCACTTTTAACGCGTTATGAATCAATTATGTGGATACGAGCCATTTTAATGGTGTATTAGTAATTAAAAGAGGGCATTTATGTTTTAAGACCCGTTTAAGTTCCCGCACCCCTTTTCTTTCTTCATTTGTGATAAAAGCCAAAGGAGAGAGAGAGAGAGAGAAGAGAGAGCTTGGGAGAAATGGGAGAAAAGAGAGAAAATGGAAGATCGAGGTCAGAAATCGTTGCTACCGGAAGAGGATCCGAGACTACGAACCCCGAGGCAAGTTTCTTACTTGCTAGATGTGATTTAATGTGATATATTACATGTTTAGTTAAGTTTTGGGGGATTTAAACCATAAATTGATTTTTGTTGATTTTGACGATTAACCTTTAAATCTTAGTTTTAAATTGATTTGAGGAATATATATTAGTTATAAATTGTGTAGAAGTTAATTGGGAGAATAAATTTTAGTTGTTGTTGGAAGAAATCAAAGATTGTAGGTTTTGGGAATTTTAGGGTTCTTAAACACGTAGCCCAAACTGGGCAAGATTTCAGGACCGAATCGATTCGGCCCTAGGGAAAAATCGATTCGGATAAGGAGAGGGATACATGTTTGGCAGACCGAATCGATTCGGGTTAAAACCGAATCGATTCGGCAATTGCAGAATTCAGTTTTTGCTCACCGAACCGATTCGGCTGTTTAGCTAATCGATTCGCAAGGATGAATCGATTCGGCCCAGGGGGCGGATCGATTCGGTTCCCCTATTTTTGTGAGATTTTTCCTAGTTTGATTTTTAGCCCTTTTTCTTTTAGGTACAAGGTTTAGGGACCTTCCTTTGGGAAGTAATGGGGAGTCCTAGAGGGTGGTTTTGGGTAGACTAATTCCCTAGGATTAAATGGGATGTTTAGGCTTACCCAGAGGGCTAGTTTTTGTAAGTTGATGTCCGAATGAAATAGGAGATTAACTGAAAGATAAATTGAAGATAAAATATCAATGTTGAAACATTTGGGAGACACTCCTTGAGGGAGATTCATTTTAAATGGTTTATGATATTATATTGAAGTCTTGGGAACTAGTTGAGATTAATGGCACTTCGGGTCTTAAGTCATTAATAAAATATGACTCTAAGAATAAGAAATGTATATTATTAAATGTTTTACTAATAAATAAGTACCAATGATCTTGAGAATATAAAAATGGATGTTTTCAAATGAAAAGGAAGATAACTTTTATAAATCTTAAAAGGTATGGATTCACACCCTCTCTAAATCGCTATCTTAAGGGAAGTTCGCGCGTTGTGGTGATGCCCCCTGACAAATTAACGTAGGGTGGATATAGTCCCTAGGCCATGTGAGCGCTTTTGACTGTATATTTTCTACGATGGGTGGGAGATTCTGGGTGTGGTATTGACTATCCCGCAGGCACATGGCCATTTCCCGACATTTGGTAGCATCCCAGGTTGTCTAAATAACAGGCCTTGGAAGATGATAGCCATTTAGGGGCGTGCACAGTGGGAAAACCCGAACGGGCGGTCTTAAAATTGTTATATATATATATGTAATTATAACTATTCTAAATCAAGTTGGACTTGTTCTATATGGGTTCCATAAAGAGCACAATGAAATGCCATAAAGAGCATGATAAAGTGCCACAAAGAGCACGATGAAAATTCCACAAAGA
Organism: Sambucus nigra; assembly: GCA_949130495.1. Lineage (NCBI taxonomy): Eukaryota > Viridiplantae > Streptophyta > Magnoliopsida > Dipsacales > Adoxaceae > Sambucus > Sambucus nigra. The sequence goes on from OX422223.1 coordinate 319,561,202, forward strand.
GCATATGATGATGATTATATTCCTGATAAGGAAGATATTTTTACAAAGTGTATAATTGAGATAAAATGCCACAAAGAGCATAAAAACAATGATTATATTTCCTGATAAGGATTTTGACTATGAAATGAAATTGTATACGATAAAATTGATTGGTAAACATTTGATAAAATGTTGTACCATTTATATATATTCCTAAAGAATAAATGGGAATTATGTTTTGATGGTGAATGGATATAATTATGTATCCTTGAGTAGTTGTATATGAGACCTCTCACATATATATATATATACATAATATTGTGCTACGGGTCTAATGTATCTCGACGATCAACCTTGCCTATTAATAGTGTATCGGGGGGGTTCCCTGTTTAGATTTCGCTTTGCGAGACACCCCATGCACGAATAAGGGCATAGTGTTGTGACTGGGGAGAAATTAGACTTTAGTACTTGAATTAATTAGGACAGGGTCTAATGTATCTCGACGATCAACCTTGCGTAGTTGTAGTGTATTAGGGGGGTTCCTTGTTTGGATTTTGCTTTGCGATACACCCTACGCACGAATAAGGGCATAGTGTTGAGACTGGGGAGAAGTTAGCCTTTTGTTCTTTCTTTAACCTGAGCATCATTTATATTACGCTAGGTTGATTTTAGATTGAGAGGTGAGAAATATTATTGTTATATGCGAGAGAATTATGTACTTAACTGTCATGCATTTTATTCTCATGGGAATCATATCAAATCGGGCCCTGACCCCTATCTGTATGTCTTTGTTTCTGTATATATTATTGCCGTTACAGGTGCTCTACCGCATGGACACCCATTTTTACATTTCCATTTTGGTTGTCATGGAGCTACAGCATATTGCGAATGTTGGAGGCTATTGGTATTAGACGCTTCTTTCCATTGTACTTTAGTTTAGTTTAGTTTATTTATTCGGGCATGTTTGCCCAAGTGTTGCACTCATTTACTATATTGTAAATATTGAAATGTAATACTCGGTGTAACTATTTGTATTACTCTGTGCACCGACAACTTATTTGGTGATTATTTATGAAATTGTCGTTCTTCATTATCGATTTTTGATATCCACCATTTTCGCAAATGGGATTGTCTAAGTGTTTCCTTTTATTCACAAAATTTTCTTTTATTGACAATCCGTTTTCTAAAATGATTGTTGGTTATCTCGTACTATTATTTTAATCGACAGTGATGCTGAGAATGGACCATCTATGATTCCTGTGATTATTAGAGTATTGGGCTGGCCACCTATTATTTATTTGGCGGGTTGTCACAGTAGTGTATCGGGGGGGTTCCTTGCTTGGATTTCTCTTTGCGAGACGTCCCACAGTCAAAACTGAAAATAAAATAAATTAAATATATGAATTAGTATAATATGAATGAAATTTTTTGAAATTTGTCTTGATGAATTATGCGTGTAATTATGCAAAAGTGTGTGTACTTTATACATATAATTTTTTTGATTACTTATTGTATTGTTTTGGGAATTTATGATTTATGGTTAGCTGATATTTGAGATCATGATTCAATAGCCAATATATTGTTCTTCTTTCCTCTTTATTTAGGAGATCTTCAAAAACTTATTTTTCGAAGGTTCTTTGAATCTAACCTATTTTATTTAATTTTTTAGTTTCGGTCTTCAATTTTTACAATGCTTATTGGAAAGCATCAAACTGTTAAGAGGAAAAAAAGTGAGTGTATATAAAAAACACAAAACCACATGTAATGTAACTAAGTTTAGAGTGTAACCATTATTTTGGCATCTTAAAAGAATGATGTATTTTGTTTCTTGTCATCCGACCAGGGAGAATCCATATGGACAACTTTGTTTTTTCTTTGTATATGATTAAAAATGTGCAATGCCTTTGTTCATGTCCTATTGGTATGAAGAAAGAATCACACGCGCCTAATAATTCAAAAGGGGGTTTGTATATATGCTCGTTCTTCCCTGTTTCTTTATTTTGCCAAACGACATCCTGTTAAACATTATATATTTGTTAGGAAGAAACCAAATGATATTATTTATCTGATGGTGATGCACAAAGATTTAAGTTTTATTTTCCTAACCCAAGCATATATTTTTCAAGTGTGTGTAGTGGAGAGCCCATCCTTTCTCATTTTATTCTCCATTATTTCACTAAAGGCAATAATTACCTATTTCACGCATTTAAAAAGGTAAGGATATAATCAAGGTTCTAAAAAACATGAGGCGTGATCGAGGCGTCGAGGCCAAACCTTAAGCCTTAGAAGCCTAGGCGGGCCTTAGGCGTAAAAAGGCATGAAAAGGCGTTTAGGACTTTTTTAATATATTTTAACATTCTTATCTATAACAAGACTATTAAAAATACTAAAACGGTACATACCTTAAAATATGCTTGAATATATGCAAAGTAAACTACTATTTTTTAAAATACTAAGAAAAACAATGCATTTTTTTATGAGAGGCAGAGAGATTTGGGATACCATTTGTCCTTTGATTGTTTGGACTGAGATAATGGTTCGGTTTTTAAAATAAAATCTTTAAAAGGAGATATAGTTTCACTAAAGAGTTTTTGTTTAAAAAAAAGTGCGCCTTCAGCCTTTTACCAAAAATAAGGCGTAAAAATCTTAAGGCGGGGCATTTCTCCCAAGCCTCAAGCCTAGGCGAGCTTTTTAGAACACTGGATATAATTATGAAAATTTAATGAATGTCATATGCTTGGATTACATACTTGGTTTCATATTTCTTCGCCTTCAAGTAATTCTTCAATATCTTCGTGCCCAATAAAGGCCTTATCTCGCTGATAAAGCAATAACCTGCATTTAAGACAAAGAATAATGTTAGAATAATATTTAAAGCGTGTGTAATCTATGACCATTATGCGTGTATGCTATGGATGTTTTTCACTACAAAATGCATGTACTTTATAAAACTATGCATTTACTTTATAAAACTATGAGTGTACTTCATTAAAAAAATGCGTGTACTTTATTCCAAAATATGTGTACTTTATAAATCCATGTATGTACTTTAGTATATAATGCGTGTACTTTATAAAAATATATGTGTACTTAAATAATAAATATTTGTACTTCATTGATAATGCGTGTACTTTATTAAACTATGTATGTTTTTCATTACGAAATGCGAGTACTCTATAAAAATATTAGGATACATATTATATGGAACTATAATTTACAAAATAAATAAGCAGGGTTATATTCGTATATAAAAATAAGTGTATTACACAAGAAAAAAAAAGTGCATTACAACATAAACAAAATAATAAACTTTATCCTTGTTTTGCTGTTGTTTAATATTCATCCAATTTTACTTTGGCAACTTCACTCAAGTACATAGCAGCAGGGTACATATGAAGGTTGAGTGGCTTGTTAAGCCATTCATTGGGTGATGTGGTCCAAGCCTGTTCGAGCACAACGCTTGGTTTTCATGTCTTGATTTTCTTTGTTTGCCTTGTTTCTTTATTCGATTGCACATTAGTATCTTCAATGGAAGCATTTTTATTCTTTTAGACTGTCGTGACTAATTTTATTGCAGACCATTGATATTCAAAATTAGCGTATTTATTGTCTTTCTGGTCCTCTCTTTTTTGTACTCATTTGTACATCGAATTTTAGAGTTGGATTTTTTTACATTCAGTGACCAATGTTTCTCTTTTATTTTTTTTCGAAAGAGAGGTCTTTAAATCCTGATTTTTCTTTATCATAATTTTTTGAGCTTTTTCTTGAAGAAAAACAATTATGCTTAAATTTTGGATTATTTGATAAACATATTGTCAAAGTACATGCACTAAAACTCAAAGAACATGAAACAAATATCAAACTACATGAGAAGTTGTGGGTTAACTATATTGATAATGCGTGTACTTTATAAAAAATAAAAATGCAGGGAAGCTCTAATACAAATTTGTAAATGCAAAATAATCCAATGGTGGTTCCAAACACATACAAGTTCAATATTTTAAGCTTTTCCTACTTTCATGGTTGAACTAAATGTACCTAATTAAACTTTGCACCGATCAAACTTTTCTTGTGAAACCCTTTTACCAAATTTTATCTTTTAACCCTAAACATGCATCTAGGTGGTAGAAGATTAATCAAACACACAAGAACACGCTAATGTACGAGGAAACCAAAAAGGGAAAAAAACCTCGAACGACCCAGCAAGACAATCACTATAGTATGGTTACACTATAATATAGTATACTTACACAACGACTCATCCCCCTAAAGTCTTAACCCTCTTCTATCTTCAACCACTCCTCCACAGTGCAAGGAAGGATTCCACCTACGCAAAGTCCATAACACATGAGTCCACGTGTGACTCGGTATCCACTGATGTAGCCAACAACCCTCTACGATTTAAAACACAGAGTCCACCGCTTCTTCACCGCAATCACATGTATGGAGTCCACCACACGAAACAAGTTATTCAAATTAAAGAAACGAACAAAGTTCCCTAATAAGATCTCAAAGTATATGAGTTATGAATATTGGATCTTGTAAACAAAAGTGTGAAACTTTTGGAGTTGGAACTTTTGGGACAGGTCTGATTTTCATTTTTGTCAAAAGTTTATCTTTCAAAATAAAAATAAAGTCTAAAAATGTTTTATAGAAAAACTAAGGCGACAGGTCGTTTGAACGATTTACTGATGTCGTTCGAACGAGATAGATACTTCGTTTGAATGAGATTCAATCTCTTTACTAATGACCTCAGCGAAACTAAAACAATAATCTTCATTAGAAGCCTCGTTTGAAATGGGGATCGAATGACCTCAACATACCATTTGAACGACATAAATGAAAAATTAAATATTTAAAAACTCCGCCTACAGGTATCTCAGAAAATATATTTTTGAAAAAATTAAGTTTCAATAAGTTTTAAAAATAGAACACCATTATAAAATATTCTAATGACTCATAAAACAATATACATTCATGCCTGCGAGATCCTCGGCATATGTGAAGACAAACATGGCACGATAAATACGACTTAGAATATGCTCTCTTCAAAGCTTTGTCACTGCGTCTCCATCAAATAATGTCGTAGGCTCTTGGGGTCACAAACTCAAAGTCTATCCTATGACTCAAACATTTTTTCTAGAATTAAGACAATTACAAATTAAATTGACTCAATTGGAAATATGCTCTTAAAAATCTCTCCCTTTGTCTATTCCAAGACAAAATCGAAATAAAAATCCTATGGGCCGTGAATATCTCTAAAAAGCCACATTGCCAAACCCCAAAAAGAAAAAAGTACAAACACTCAATAGACACAAATATAAATAGCTTTGCTTTGCTTGAAAACTTTTCCACTTTAGGCTCAACCTGTAATCCTACACACTTAAACACACCTTCAAATGCAAAGAGAATATAACAAGTATAAACTCACAAATGAACAAACATCTAACAATATCTAAATAATCTCAACCTAGGTAAGGCATCTCTCCCTAATATAAAGATATCCTAATCATGCAAAGGAAATATATCATTTCTCCCCCTCTTTTTGTTCAGGAATAGACAAACTAAGATTGCACAAATAAATTATTCACAAAACCGAATCTCCCCCTAAATATGTGATCCTATGATATCAATACTAAGCAAAGGGATATGGAAATAAATCATGCAACGGTGTAAGGTGTAACAAGTACGTAACATTGCAAATCAAGCACAAGTAATCCAAAGAAAATCAAACATGTGATAAATATGGACAAAATGTAAACCACAAATACTCAAAACCCAAAACCATATACAATATACACACAACATATCAAAGAAAATTCGGCACACTATATAGGTATAAACTACCACAAAACACATAAGCTTTACACACTAAAATAATATCGATGTGCCTAAATAAGTGGAATGAAATGAAAGGGTGTGAACTAGTAACAAAAGAATTATAACCTAAACACTCAAATATGTTCAAGAAGTTCTAATTGACTGCAAAACTTTATCAAACTAAGCTTCAGCCCCAAGTGACAAATAAAGTTGAACTTAATGAACAAGACAAGCACAATGCACATAATCCTAGAATATTTGATGATTCTACTAATCAATAGCGCCATGAAAAAATCAGCATAACATGATTCATTGTAATTGTGCAAACCCGTTGATAATTCCAATCGAATTACCTCAAAATAGAAATATGATCATATTTTTCTTTTATTTTCTTTGTTTATTGATTACATCAAACTAAACAATTTTGGCCCCATTTGGCATATTTTTCTTTCCATTTCCTTAACTTTTTCTTGGGCTCTTTTTAGACGGTGGCTTTCACGACGAGTTCATTATACTCTCGCAGCCCTTTCCCATGCACACTCATCATTTTTTTCAATATTAAAAAATTCCTCACGGGCAACGGTTCTTCTTTGTATAAATACTCCATAGTGAAATAAATATGTAGATGACAAAATTCATAGGAGAATATCTCACCAAGCTCAAGTATACTTCACGAAGTTAAAATCCAATACGCTTGTGCATTTGTTGTGGAGGCATAAACAAATTTAAATCCATAAAGCATGTCAAGATCAAAACAACTCCATAAATATGGTTATGATCAATTCAAGTATCTAAAGTCATAACCAAATGTCCTAGATACATGAAAATTGCATAGTGAATAGGGTTCAATCACACCAATATGCCATACCAAATGTGTAAAACTAAAATACACAAGAATCAAAAATCTTTTTATGTTTTTCAAAAAATATTTTTGACCCCAAAACAAAATATTTTGTATTTTTTCAAAAATATATAAAGCCAAAAATCTTTTTGTATTTTTCCAATAAGACTCAAATAAAGGAAAAAAAAAATAATACAAAGAGATAAACTGGTCATATCACTACCAAAAATATATCATGAAGCAAAACTAGCGTATCCATAAGAAATAACATGTGAAGCATCATGTGCTAGCATGTAAGAATAAACCCATATAACATTTAGCGTCTCCAAAATAGATTTCCTAACCCAAACATGTATGTATATAACTCGAGGGATTATGGGAACCAATGGGACAATATCCTTAAACTTCCTAGAACCTCTTCCAAGATCATAACAAAAATACCTAAAGTGACCTTTCCTACCACAATGCAAACATGTTTAAACACGACGAGGAATTGAACCTTCGAGTTGAACTTTTCTAACGTTCCTGATTTTGGTTGACCCCCTAAAACAAACTTTGGTATTGGCTTTAACATTTGAAGCATGAGAACAAGACGAGCTAATACCATTACTATTAACACTACTCGAGTCTTTTAAATCACGTTTTAACTTCAAAGTTTTAGACTCAAGCAAAGAATTAGACTCTTCCAATTTTAGGGACTCCTTCTTCATATTTTTAATCATTCCTAGAAGGTTATCTTTCTCTCGCTCAATGAAATCAAACTTATCCCTAAGAGTCTTCTCTCGTGTCTTAAAATAATTAATTAATACACTATCCCATTTGGCACAAACACAAACCCTAGAATTTTTTAAGTCCTCTGATTCTTTGTCTAAAACAAGGACTCTATTCTCACTATTTTCCTTGGACATTTTTATAGATTTGAAATCATCATATAAAGTACCAAACTTCTCACGATTAATATCTCTTTGAATTTGAAACGTTTGCAAATATTCAACCATATTTTTAAAATGATAATTTTAATCTTCAAGAATTTAAATTCTTGTTGCAAACTTCAAATTTAAGAGATTTAATTCGTCAAGGCTAGGAGAATTCATCGAGAGAAAAAGAAAACAAGTCAAGAGAGAGAAAAAAACATCCAAAAAGTAGGTAAACATGATCAAACACAATAACTTAATGCAACCTACTCTGATACCAGGTTGAAAATGCAGGGAAGCTCTGATACCAATTTATAAACGCAAAAATAATCCAAGGGTGGTTTCAAACACACACAAGTTTAATATTTTAATTTTTCCTATTTTAATGATTGAACTAATTTCACCCAATTAAACTTTGCACCCATTAATCTTTTCTTGTGAAAACCTGATTTACTAAATTTTATCTTTTAACCCTAAACATGCATCTAGGTGATAGAAGATAAATCAAACACATACGAATACACCGATGTACAAAGAAACCACAAAGAACAAAAGTCAGACGACCCACCTAGACAATCACCATGATATAGTTTTACAAAAAATAAATAGTAGACTTACACAACGACTCGATCCCCCATGAGTCTTGATGAACTTCTATCTTCAACCACTCCTCCACATTGCAATGCAAGAGTCCACCTATGCAAGTTACACAACACACGAGTCCACGCGTGCCTTGATATCCACTGATGCAGTCAACAACCGTCTACAATTCAGAAAATATAGTTCACCGCTTCTTTACTTCAATCAGCACGTACGGAGTCCACCGCACAAAACAAGTTCTTTGAATGATGGAAGAAATAAACAAGGTCCCCAAAACAGATCTCAAAGTATATGAGTTATGAATCTTGGATCTTATAAACAAAAGGGTAAAAATTTTGGGGCATAAACTTTTGAGACATGTCCAATTTTCTTTTTTAATAAAAGTTTCTCTCTCAAAATAAAAATAGAGTCTGAAAAACCTTTTATAGAAAAACTAAGGTAGCGCATCGTTCGAACGATTTACTGATGTAGTTCAAACTTGACAGATGTATCGTTTGAACGAGATTCAATCTCGCTACTAACGACCTCAGCGAAACTGAAACAATAAGCCTCATTTGAAGCCAAATTTGAAATAGGGATTGAACGGCTTCAATATTCCATTTGAATGACATGGACCTGTCGTTTGAACGACATAAACAATTAATTAAAGATTTTAAAAACTCAGCCTAGAGGTATCTCAGAAATAATATTTTCAAAATCATTAAGTTTCAATCAGTTTTAAAAATAAAATACCCTTATAAAATATTCCAATGACTCATAAAATAATATAATTTATACCTGCGATATCCTCAGCATATGTGAAGACAAATGTGACACGGTAAACACTGCTTATGATGTGCACTCTTCGAAGCTCTGCCTCTACGTCTTCATCAAACAACGTCATAGAGTCTTTGGATCACAAACTCAAAATCTATCCCATGACTCAAATGTTTTGTCCGGAACTAAGCCAATTACAAACAAATTGGCTCGATTGGAAATTTTTCCTTATAGATATATTCGTGTACTTAAATAATAAATACGTGTACTTTAGTGATAATGAGTACGTTATTAAACTATGAATATTCTTCATTATAAAATGTGTGTACTTTATAAAACTATGCATTTACTTTATTAAAAAATGTGTGTACTTTATTCCAAAATGGATGTACTTTATAAAACAATTCATGTATAATGTGTGTACTTTATAAAATATGTATTTACTTAAATAAAAAATGAGTGTACTTTATCGATAATGCATATACTTTATTAAACTATGGATGTTCTTGATTACAAAATTCACCAAAGTACCTGCTAAGATTCTTTGAGTTTGGCTTCAGAAATAATTGCTCTCAAGGATTTGTTTTCTTCCCTCAGGGCCTTCTGAGTATTCGCATTTCGTTGTTTAAGTGTTAATTGAAATCTAACATGTACATGTGTGTTTTCTATAATTTTATTTCTTTACTCCTGTCATTTATTTTGGAATCTCTTGCATCTTAAAGAACATTCTTCAAGTTTTAATTATTGGCTCTAAATTGGGCATTATCTTCCTCCACTTATTGATTCTATTACTGTAATTATTTTTTTTATTTATTAACTTCAATTATCTGTAACAACATAAATTTTTTAACGACTATTTTATATTATTTTGCCCGATGGGGTACTTTTATAAAATAGGGGATGTCGGAGTAAATATTGTTTCCCGTAATATTAAGGGATAATATTTACTATGTTTTGTCTATTTACCGTATGAGAAGGTAAATAGCATCATGTTGTGTATTATTGCGTTGTTATATGTAAAACGACGGTTATGACTCATACTTAATTTGGAGTATAATTAATAAAATAAAATGAATATAGAACATAAAAATTTGTTCGTGTTATCCCGAATGCCAAGATAGAGGGTGCGGTTGTTTTTAGAATAGTCGAGATAGTCGAAATAAGTACCCAATTGTAATTTTTGAGATTCGGGAGTTTTTAAATGGTTGACTCAATTAAGTGGTTACGAGTCATTTTAGTGGTGTATTAAAAATTAAAAGTGGGGAATTGTGTTTTATGAACCGTATAAGTTTTTCCCCCACCCCTCTTATTTTCTCATTTTTCATGTTAGAAGCCAAGAGAGAGAGAGAAGAGAGAGTTGGGAGAAATGGAGAAAAAGGGAGAAAATGGAAGATTTGAGCCAGAATTCGTCTTTACCGGAAGAGGATCAGAGACTACAACCTCGAGGCAAGTTTCTTACTTGCTAGTATATGATTTTATGTGAATAAATTGTGTGATTGTTAAGTAAATGGAAAATTTGGAGAAAATTCTAGGTTTTGTAAGATTTTGATGTTTTAACCTTGGATCTTGTTGTTGTTGTGATTTAAGTGATTACAAGGGTTTAGTTTGGTGTGTAATTGTAGGGGTTAGGTTGTGGGGTGATTTGAGTATAGAAATTGTAAGAATAAAGGGTGTAGGTTTCGGATTTGGCTTTAAATAAGAAGGAATTTTTGAGGAGCTGATAGGTGCGGTCGACCGCGGTCCCAGGACCGGTTGACCGGTCATGCAAAAATGAGCTTACTACTTTCTTTGGTAGACAAAATCCTTAAGGGGCGGTCGACCGCGGTCCCATGACCGGGAGACCGGTCCCCTATTTTTCACTTTTATTTCCTTTAGTTTCTTCTAGCTTCTTTAATTTATGATAGGAGCTTAGGAACCTTCCTGTGGGAAGTACTTAAGAGTCCTAGAGGGTTGTTCTGGGTAGACTAACGTCATAGGCTAAACTAGGATGATTGGTCCTACCCTAGGGTTAGTTTGTATAGGTTAATGCCCGAATGATATAGGAAGTTAACCTAATGATAATTGGAGATATAATAGTAATGTCGAGACTCTAGGGGGATACTCCTCGAAGGAGGCTTACTTTGAGGGTTTGTGAAATTTAATGAACTCTTGGAGACCTTGTTTGAGATTTATGGCACTTCACGTGTTAAATCATTAATAAAATATGACACTGAGAACAAGAAACACATATGCTAATATGTGGTATTAAATGAATAAGTACAAATGATTTTGAAAACGTAAAATTTGGATGTTTTCAAAAGGAAAAATAATGGTTTTCATAAATGTTAATTTATGATTACACACCTCCCTAAATTTCTATCATAAGGGAAGTTGCATTACGTGTGGTGAAGCCCACTGGCTAATGAATGCAGGGTGGATATAGTCCCTAGGCCATATGGGCATTTGTATTACTGCACTGGTTAGGAGATTCTGGGTGTGGTCTTGACTTTCCCGTAGGCAATATGGCCGCTTCCCGACGTTGGTAGGTTCCCAGGTTGTCTTGTATAGATAGGCCGTGGAAGATGATAGCCATTTAGGGGCGCGTCCAGTGGGGAAACCCGAAGGGAAGGTCTTAGATTATTAAAGCAAATCATGATAATAAAATGGCTTTAATTACATTTCCTGGATGGAAGAAGGGAAATGGGATATATATGGTACAAAAGTATTTTCGTGCTAATAAAAATGACTTTTGATTTACACTTTCTGGATGGAAGAAGGGAAGTGGGATTTTATGAAAAAGGTTAAAGCATTTTTATGTTAATAAAACTTGCTTTAAAAATGTATTCTTCCTAGATGGAAGAAAGGAAATAAAATTGGTAAACAAATTGTATAAATGATATTTATTGGTAAACATTTGATAAAATGTTGTACCATTTATATATATTCCTAAAGAAAGAATTAGGAATTCTTCTTTTAGATGGTGAATGGAATAAATTAAGTTTTCTTGAGTAGCTGTAGATCATATGCACACACATACATATAGATATTGATTTCGTGCTGAGGTTATAATGGATCTCAACGATCAACCTTGACTAAGTAGTAGTGTATCGGGGGGGTTCCTTGTTTGGATTTCGCTCTGCGAGACACCCCACGCACGAATAGGGCATAGTGTTGAGACTGGGGAGAAGTTAGACCTTAGTACTTTGGGTTAACTAGATCATCTCATGGATATTGCGCTTGGTTGCTTTTAGACTGAGAGGTGAGAAATATTATTGTTAATTGCGAGAGAATACACATTTAAGTGTCATGCATTTTAGTCACATGGGAATCATATCAAACCGGGCCCTGACCCATTTATATATATATATATATATATATATATATTTGCATATACTATTTGCCGTACAGGTGCTCTACCGCGTGGACACCCGTAGTTACATTTCCATTCCGGTTGTCACGGAGCTACAACACATTGCGGATATTGTAGGTTATTTGTTTTTAGACGCCTCTATCTATTGCACTCTAGTTATGTTCAGTTTAATTATTCGGGCGTGTTGCCCAAGTGTTGCACTCATTTATTAGATTTTAAATATTGAAATGTAATACTCGGTGTAATTATTTGTATTGGTCTGTTCACCGACAGCTTATTCGGTGATTATTTATTATATTGTCACTCTTAATTCTTTGATTTTGATATCCACCATTTTTACAAATGGGATTGTCTAAGTGTTTTTCTTTTACTTGCAAATTCTTTTACATTGATAATCCATTTTCTAAAATGATTGGTGGTTATCTCATACTATTATTTTAATCGCCAGTGATGCTGAGAATGGACCATCTACGATTCCTGTGATTATTAGAGTATTGGGATGGCCACCTATTATTTTAGTAGGCGGGTTGTCATAGATGGTATCAGAGCATTAGGTTCTAGAGTCCTTAGGAATCCATACGGATGTATTGCGCCTTCTGCGTTTCTTTAGATTTGATATAGAGCCTTAGGATTAAGATCGTTGATTTCTCTTGTGAGATTCCATTCTTCTGCTAGGTTATGAGAACCCCGAAAATCCTTTGCGCGTTCGTGTGAGGCTAGTAAGTCGTCAGATGATGGGCATCAAGGAAGGCCATTGTGAAGGTGTCACGAGGCGATATTTTGAAGAACTGTAGGTTATAGTTGGGTATAAGGAACGTTTGAAGGTCGCTCCCTTGTAGCATTATTCTAATATTGCTACCGCGAATACTAGGTACAGTTGAAATAGTTTTTTTCAAGTACCGCTGCAAGTAGAGAGTAGTGCTAAGCTTGGGACTCCAAGAGACATTAATTTGAAGACGAGAAGTCCTTGACAAGGACCACATGTTGAAGTCCGGTTGGATAGAGGAGGTGTAACCTTATTCGGTGGAAGTATAAGGCCCAAGAGTTTGGCCTAGAGTGAGGTATAGAGGTGCTCAGGTGTGAAGATTGAAGGAAAGTCTTTCACCGATTGGAGTGAGATTGAAGTGGCGAGAATGGTAGTCGTCATATTTTGGTGGAACAAGAGGTTTTGCCCATAGAGAAACCCGTTAGATATTTTCAATAAGGAGTTTCTATAGGATGTCAGGAACAATGAGAAAGTAGATTCTCAGGTATTCACACATGGTTCGGTTAGAGGCCGACAGTGAATAGAGGGTGCTACAGTTTAGGAAACTATGCACCAAAATAAGGGTAATACAAAGAGATCCTTTCAATGGAAACGATGGTCTCACAAGTAAGTGTTGCTAACACTTTTGGAGAAGTATTGTTCATGGGACCCCATCGGTGGACCTCCACCCGGGGAAGACTTATTGAACTAAGGCTGGGGAGGCTGGTAGTATGTTCTCTTTGCTAAAGGAGTTAAGGGCAACTACGCAAGTGATCTCTAGGATAGCTAGAAATGGAAGTAATTTAGTTCGGATGAGACTAGCATAATGTGTCTGGGAACCATTCGTAGTGGCCAAGGGATTGGAAAGTATGTTGGCAGAAAATTTTCAAGCTAGTTGAGGGTGGAGCATTTCCTTATGATAAGATGGAGTAGTATATATTTACCCTAGATTCGAGTGTGTGTGTATCGAGCTTGTGGTATTATGGATGTAAATATAGTGAATGTATTTATATAGATTCCAGGATAGGTAAGTCTTGTGCTTTTCTTCCACTCGTTATGGGGCGAGTGTGGATATGAGTGGTATGTGCTACTTGTATTATATGTAATATACGAGTAGAGATATTCTTGGTATGGGTTGGTGCGATAGCAAGCAAATAAATCACGAGGCTATCCTATTCCTAGTTCTAGAGAAGGACTAGTTGTTCTATAATATCTCTCCTGGATTCATGTTGAGACTTTATAGAGGTGGTTTACGGTATGTAGATAGTTTCCTTTATTTTTATTTTATTTTTATTTTGTTTTGCTTTGCTTGTTTTGTTTTATTATTTTCTTACTTTGCTTGTGTGTGATATTGCCTTATCTCCACGACCAACAAGTTAAGGGGATTGTGTCAGAGGGGTTCCTTGTTTGGATTTCGCTTCGGTGAGACACTCCGCGCATGATCCTTAACGACGTTGGAAGTGGAGAGATGTGAATTTTAATCTTTTTCTTTCTTTTCTTTTCTTTTGTTGGTTAAGTGCTGGGTTGGAAAGGTTTAGCCAAGAATCACTTAATTGAGTGATTAAAGGGCTAAGTTCATGTGAGATATATGAGCACTATGATAGTTTTGCTCTGATCGATGTGGGGAAGACTAAGATATGAAGTCGGATAGAGACTTATGATTTTACCTTTATGAGAAGGCGATTTAAAAGATGTATGTATATATATTGAGATAGAGCATTTGTGGCATTCTACAAAAAGTAAATGCCAGGTTAGTTAAAAAAATTTGTTAATTGTTATGGACGAATTTAGAAGTAGAAGGGTATTAGTAGGGTTACTAGTTAGAGCCTTAGCAATCCCAATCATGTGTCCTAGACCATTACTTCTCGACGACCGACGATGATAGGTAGTAGTGTAACGGGAGGTTCCTTGTTTGGATTTCGCTTTGGCGAGACGTCCCACGCATGAACCTGAGCGAATGTTGAAAGTTGAGAAAGGCCCTGGACACTAGGGATATAATTAGGATAATACTTATACGCCTAGATTAGGATAGATAGATTGACTTTAGAATTTTTAGGACGTAATGCCCTTAAGGCATGTAGTATTGTTTTAGGAAGGTGGTAGGGAGTTGACCACAATAGGTTTGTGGGTTAACTCTAAGTGGGATTCGGTCCCTAGAACGAAGGAGTATATGATCTTAAGTGATTCGAAACGATAGGCCATAGATGGTGGGGCCTTTTCTAGATAGAGCGTTACGTCAGTAACCTATCATTCGAGGAGTTGAGGTATAAGTTGACTTTTACTCCTAAACTCATGTGTTAAGATCGAAGGTGGATTTTAACGAGCGAGTCTTTGCCAGGAACGGGAAGTATTAATAGGGAGGCATGGACCCATCGTTTATGCGTCTCACACACTTAGACTCTGTGAGAAGTATTGTCCCCCGCTTGATTTAGAGTTCGTAGAAGCAGTATTCGCCTTAAAGGAATAGAGGCACTACTTCCTGGGCAGAAAACTAGTCTTTTTACGAACGACAAGTTGGAGTTCGTAAAGGACTATCAAATTGGATATTCCCTTTTTGCTATAGAAATGCGAATGGGAGTAGTAGCTTTGTTGGGATCGAATTTCTGTATGATAGTTCGGATCGCTTCTTATATGGATGGTGTCGTGTGTGTGGCCTAGTGTAGTCGGTTGAGCAATTCGTCTACTTGTTGGAATGGAGCCAACGGACAGTATATTCTTTGGGCTTAGAGTGGTCCGAGGATGTTTCTTTGATGATTGGGCTCATTGATCCGCATACTTTTAGATGGCTACACCAATGCAAATAGAAGCAAGGAGTGTGGGGATGAGCGATATAGTGTTAGGGTAGTTATTCCCTGACAAGGGTATAACGTGATTCGGGAAGAAAGGCTATTTGTGCCGAGATAGGTAGGTATCTCCTTCCGAAATAGAAAGGTAGGATCGATAGATCATGAGGTATGGTTTGGTGCTATGATTAGAGCACGGAGAATGTAGACTGAGATCAAATAGTGATGACCTTAGTCCGAGTCCAATATGGACGCCGTATTACCACGGGGTTTGCTAAGAATGATAGAACGATAGTTTAGTATAGTATACCTTTATATGGTTATATGTTATGCCTAAATTTTGAGGGCAAAATTCCCCTCTAAGGGGGGGAGTATGTAACAACCCAAATTTTTGAACGATTATTTTATATTATTTTGCCCGATGGGCTACTTTTATAAAATAGGGGATGCCGGAGTAAATATTGTTTCCCGTAATATTAAGGGATAATATTTACTATGTTTTGTCTATTTACCGTATGAGAAGGTAAATAGCATCATGTTGTGTATTATTGCGTCGTTATATGTAAAATGACGGTTATGACTCATATTTAATTTGGAGTATAATTAATAAAATAAAATGAATATAGAACATAAAAATTTGTTTTTGTTATCCTGAATGCCAAGATATAGGGTGCGGTTGTTTTTAGAATAGTCGAGATAGTCGAAATAAGTACCGAGTTGTAATTTTTGAGATTCGGGGGTTTTTAAAAGGTTGTGACTCAATTAAGTGGTTACGAGTCATTTTAGTGGTGTATTAAAAAATAAAAGTGGGGAATTGTGTTTTATAAACCATATAAGTTTTTCCCCCACCCCTTTTATTTTCTCATTTTTCATGATAGAAGCCAAGAGAGAGAGAGAAGAGAGAGTTGGGAGAAATGGAGAAAAAGGGAGAAAATGGAAGATTTGAGCCGAAATTCGTCTCTACCGGAAGAGGATCAGAGACTTCAACCTCGAGGCAAGTTTCTTACTTGCTAGTATATGATTTTATGTGAATAAATTGTGTGATTGTTAAGTAAATGGAGAATTTTGAGAAAATGCTAGGTTTTGTAAGATTTTGATGTTTTAACCTTGGATCTTGTTGTTGTTGTGATTTAAGTGATTACAATGGTTTATTTTGTTGTATAATTGTAGGGGTAAGGTTGCGGGGTGATTTGAGTATAGAAATTGTAAGAATAAAGGGCGTAGGTTTCGGATTTGGCTTTAAAGAAAAAGGAATTTTCGAGGAGTTGATAGGTGCAGTCGACCGCGGTCCCAGGACCGGTCATGGCAAAATGAGCTTACTGCTTTCTTTGGTAGGAAAAATCCTTAAGGGGCGGTCGACCGCGGTCCCATGACTGGTCGACCGGTCCCCTGTTTTTCACTTTTATTTTCTTTAGTTTCTTCTAGCTTCTTTAATTTATGATAGGAGCTTAGGAACCTTCCTTTGGGAAGTACTTAAGAGTCCTAGAGGGTTGTTTTGGGTAGACTAACATCATAGGCTAAAATAGGATGATTGGGCTTACCCGAGGGTTAGTTTGTATAGGTTAATGCCCGAATGATATAGGAAATTAACCTAAAGATAATTGGAAATATAATAGTAATGTCGAGACTCTAGGGGGATACTCCTCGAATGAGGCTTACTTTGAGGGTTTGTGAAATTTAGTGAACTGTTGGAGACTTGTTTGAGGTTTATGGCACTTTGGGTCTTAAATCATTAATAAAATATGACACTAAGAACAAGAAATACATATGCTAATATGTGGTATTAAATGAATAAGTACAAATGATTTTGAAAACGTAAAATTTGGATGTTTTCAAAAGGAAAAGTAATGGTTTTCATAAATGTTAATTTATGATTACGTACCTCCCTAAATTGTTATCATAAGGGAAGTTACGTTACGTGTAGTGAAGCCCCCTTGCTAATTAATGCAGGGTGGATATAGTCCCTAGGCCATATGAGCATTTGTATTACTGCGCTGGTTAGGAGATTCTGGGTGTGGTCTTGACTTTCCCCAGGCAATATGGCCGCTTCCCGGCATTGGTTGGTTCCCAGGTTGTCTTGTTTAGATAGGCCCTAGAAAATGATAGCCATTTAGGGGCGCGTCCAGTGGGGAAACCCGGAGGGACGGTCTTAGATTATTACAGAAATTCATGATAATGAATTGTCTTTAGTTACATTTCCTGGATGGAAGAAGGAAAATGGGGTATATGGTACAAAAGTATTTTTATGCTAATAAAAATGACTTTTGATTTACAGTTCCTGGATGGAAGAAGGGAAGTGGGATTTTATGAAAAAGGTTAAAGCATTTTTTTGTTAATAAAACTTGCTTTAAAAATGTATTCTTCCTGGATGGAAGAAAGGAAATAAAATTGGTAAAGAAATTGTATAAATGAGATTTATTGGTAAACATTTGATAAAATGTTGTACCATTTATATATATTCCTAAAGAAAGAATTAGGAATTCTGCTTTTAGATGGTGAATGGAATAAATTAAGTTTTCTTGAGTAGCTGTAAATCATATGCACACGCACACACACACACACACACACACACACACACACACACACACACACACACACATATATATATATATATATATATATATATATATATATATATTGATTTCGTGCCGAGGGTCAAATGGATCTCAACGATCAACCTTTCCTAAGTAGTAGTGTATCGGGGGGGTTCCTTGTTTGGATTTCGCTCTGCGAGACACCCCACGCACGAATGGGGCATAATGTTGAGACTGGGGCGAAGTTAGCCCTTAGTACTTTGGGTTAACTAGATCATCTCATGGATATTGCGCTTGGTTGCTTTTAGACTCAGAGGTGAGAAATATTATTGTTAATTACGAGAGAATACGCACTTAACTGTCATGCATTTTAGTCACATGGGAATCATATCAAACCGGGCCTAGACCCGTTTATATATTTTTTTTTTGCATATAATTTTTGTCGTACAGGTGCTCTATCGCATGGACACCCGTAGTTACATTTCCATTCCGGTTGTCATGGAGCTACAGCACATGGCGGATGTTGTAGGTTATTTGTTTTTAGACGCCTCTATCTATTGCACTCTAGTTATGTTCAGTTTAATTATTCGGGCGTGTTGCCCAAGTGTTGCACTCATTTATTATATTTTAAATATTGAAATGTAATATTCGGTGTAATTATTTGTATTGGTCTGTTCACCGACAGCTTATTCGGTGATTATTTATTATATTGTCACTCTTAATTCTTTGATTTTGATATTTACCATTTTTACAAATGGGATTGTCTAAGTATTTTTCTTTTACTTGCAAATTCTTTTACATTGACAGTCTGTTTTCTAAAATGATTGGTGGTTATCTCGTACTATTATTTTAATCGTCAGTGATGCTGATAATGGACCATCTATGATTCCTGTGATTATTAGAGTATTGGGCTGGCCACCTATTATTTTAGTAGGCGGGTTGTCACATTATCAAATTATTTTTCAAAACAATGAGTTGGGAATATTGCCTCTCCATCCTATTAAGCTTCATGCCCTGCTTCATCATTTTCCTTAAGTTGAGAATTTTTCTCCTCCAACTTCACTTTAAATTCATCATTTTTTTCAGTCAATTTGCTCACCCGTTGAGCCAAATTTTCTAAATCATTTAAATATTTTTGTCATAGATTTTCTTTTGAGAAGACTTAGCCATCTCATTCAACAGTATGTTCCAATCATCGGAATCAGATTCCTCTCAAGATGTATCGTCCAATTCAGGAGTTATTTGTGAAATGTTCAAAGAGAAACTGAGCGTGTTATCCGTGTTCCCTTATTTTCCATTTCTCTTTGAACCCTTTTTCTTCAAATCAACTGAATATAAATCCTAATCAGATATTTAGTCTTTTAAAGATTCAAAGCTCCATAGACAAATTTAGGAGTCTTGTTCTCTTCCATTCAATGGATTTGATAACTTCAAATTTCTCACATGCCCAATACTGTGATAATGAAAAATAAATAATATAAGTAAATTATAACTTTTAAACAAGTTAATATGCATGCACTGTTAGTGTTTTGATCATTTCAATATTCATGTACTTTTTAAAATTATGTGTGTACTTTCATAAAGTACATGCATAATACATAAAGTACATATGCATTGAAATGAACAAGTTGAATAATAACATAAAGTAAATGGGCATACAAAGAATCGTCCATCGAACATTTTGATTTATTGAAAAAATTGTATTAACAATTGAAAAAGGGTAGAGGAGCGCTGCTAGCGCGAATAATAAAAAATAAGAGACTATTGTGCAGATGTGTGTTTGAAGGACTAATTAGGTTGCTAAGTTTTCTCACCAAGGGTGAAATGAGACATCCACTTATTGTGTTAGGCACAAAGTCTGTTGTTTTGTCGAGAGAGTTGATGAGAAATCCATGTGCAGTAGAAGCCCAGTCAAATGTCTTCATTTCATAAATATTGTTGATGTATTGAGTAAAAAATTCTCCTAATGTGAAATTTGAGTTAGAGAACATAAGCATTGTTATGACATGGTGAACAAAAAGTCATATAAAATCATTTATGCCCTCATCAGTGTCTAGGTCAACCAATTTCTTTAAATCATTTGTTATTTCTGATTTTTCGATTTTTTATCTTGTGTGAAGTATTATCTTAGAAATCCAAGTTTTGGGGTAGACTGATCTATTCTCCTTTTAAGATTTATTTACTTTTGTCCCCCTCTCAACAGGATCCTAAATATTTCACTAATATCTTTTAAGCAGATTTGGGCAGTGCTCTTCATATTAAAACTCTTTCTCTCATTTTTGTAAAGCTTAACAATGGAGAGAATATTTTTATCTATTTTCATATTTTGTGATTTTACTACTTCATTTATGTATTAGGCATTGAAAAGCTCCCTAAAAGGTGTCTTCTTCAGCAGCTCAACATGCTTCTCATTGACTTTGCTGCTAATATCAGAGAAATTATGGTAAAAAATCAGTACATTCGACCTATACTGGTCAAATTTATTTGTGGGACTTGTAGATTTATTTTCCTTCTTAGTATCACGTTTTGTATCTCTCTTTGGACCACTTTCTTCAGATTTGCCTTCTCTGTCTTTTGTATGCTTTCCCTTTTGTGCTTTCATTTTCAACCTCATTTCAATAATATCATACATCCTAAAATAATAAAGTACATGTAAAAGGAATAAATTACACGCAAATTGTAATAAAATACACTCATAAAAACATAAAGTACAAGCAACTTGCAATAAAATACACGCATGAAAAAATAATGTGAACGCATAAAATAATAAAGCACACGTATAAAACAATAAAGTACATGCACATTGGAATAAAATATACCATCAAAATGTAAAGTTTATGCACATTACAATAAAATACACGCATCATAACATAAAGTACACGCACATTGTATTAAATTACAAGTATATTTTCTTAGAGTACATGCATATTTAACAAAAGTACATAAACTTTGCATTAAGTACATAAAATATTATCTTAACACTTCATACTAATCTTAACAAAATACAAGAATAGTTTATTTGAAGATTTCAATAAATAAATTTCCTATTGTTTAATTAATGGCAATACCAAATAGCTGTTGTTTTAAAATATATGAATCAAGAGTGAATTTTAGTAATATATTAAAAAATGATACAATAGCTCCATGCTAAACCGCTAGTTTTGGCAAAACATCTTAAGCAATGCTATTCAATTCGTTTTGTAAATCATTGGCTTTCAATTCAGTTACGTATAAATTTTTTAAATCAAAATAACACTTAATATCTTCATAGTAGTTGTAAAAGCCAATTAACTTTTTTTCTCTACCATTTATGCGAAGCTGAAAATGAATTGTGTCATTGTAAATTGTATTGACTGTTAATGTGGATGGTTTTGTATTCTTAAGTTCTTCAAAGGTGCATCCAACATTTTTGTAGTTGAACATGCTTGATGATTTGATTCCTAAACAATAAGACAATTTAAAAACATCACAGAAAATAATGCAGTATCATTGAAAATGTGAGTGTAGTTTTCATTATAAGATACATTTGCATTGTTAAACTTATCTACATTACACAATATAAATCAATCATATTCCTAAAAAAATGGCGTTGCCGCGAACCACAATAATATATGAGGTATTAAACATAGATAACACGTATATACACTCAACATACAAAATGTTTTTTTAAACTAAGGCAATTAATGTAGAAGCTAGACGCATATTGTATCTTCGCATTGTAATAACCCGTATTTTTATGCTTTCTAAATTTGGGGATTTATTAAATTTAATGTGAGTTGTTAATTTAATATAAATCCAAAAATTAAATATTTTTAATTACTAACGTGACGAGAGTTAGTAATCATTGGAAACTTGTTGAATATTACTAATGGGTAAAGTAATATAATATTGGTACTATTAAATGTCACGAGTGAATAAAATGACAATTTTGGAAATTTATGTCGGGACGCATCCGTGTCGCGTCGGGACTAAATATTGATTAATAAAAGTGAATA
The DNA here is from genome assembly GCA_949130495.1 of Sambucus nigra. NCBI lineage: Eukaryota > Viridiplantae > Streptophyta > Magnoliopsida > Dipsacales > Adoxaceae > Sambucus > Sambucus nigra. Next base: position 319,583,518 of record OX422223.1, read on the forward strand.
AATTATAAGTCACCTGTATGGTCATTTTGAATGCGCCAAAGTGTCCGAAAGGGTCGAGATAGTCCGAAAAGTGTACCCGGGGGTTTAGTTTTGGTCTCGGGGCATTTTTAGGCCTATTTAGCACCCCGGGAGGGCATTTTGGACATTTTGCATTTTTGGGTAATTAAACCCACGAAATTTATTAGGTTATATCAGCCATTTGGAATGGTCTTTTAGGGTTAGCAGACTCACAACCTTAGAACGGCCATTAGAGAGAAAGGTAGAAAGCATTCCAAGCAATCCAAGGCTAAAAATTCATCTAGTTGCACGGCCACCACCACCAACGCGTAGATCGCGCGACGGGGAACTCAACCACACCAAATTCATCCACAAATAGAACCCTGAAATCTACAGGAAACTATTTATCTTACTAAATTCTAGTTAATGTACCTTGCATGTTAGTCTAGGAATAAAAATTTCGTATTTTGATTGAAAAATTATATGTTTTGGAAGAAGAAATCGCATGTGTTGTAAGGAGAATCTGTGTAACTTGAACCTTGATCATATGTAGAGGTTGTATTACGAAATTTGGAATTAATATGGATGAACGAATTGATGTTGATTAGTTTCTTTAATTGAAAATTTGGGAATTAGGGTTCTTACGAATTAATTTGGGGATTTCATGTAATCTAAATGATTTTTGATGAATTAATGATTCTAGGAAGTTATTAACGTTATATAATCATGATATTATTGATTGGGATTGAAGAGGAGACGTTTGGGATTAAACTATAGAGGTTTTTAGGCTAAAAAATGGTGAAAAATGAATCTGCCAAAGGTTGACGACGAAACAGTGCAGTTCGCGCGATGTCACGCGAAGTAGTTCGAGCGAGATGTCAATGTCGCGCGAAGTCGTTCGAGCGAGATGGACAAGTCGCTCGAAGTAGTTCGAGTGACACGTGGAAGTCGTTCGAGCGAGAACCATTCTGGCTCGATCGAGATTTTTAATTTTTAGGGAAATTCCTATTTTTACCCCTATTTTAGAAATCGGATAAATTGTGTGAGGAAAACCAGTATTCAAGGAATTCATATTAGTACAATTTTTTTGGGGTTGTGTAGGTGTGAAGATTTAAGTATTTGGGACGGTGAGGTTAATTTAAAGATCACGAGAGGGAGATAACCGTAATAAACGATATGAGTCCGTTATACGGGATAAGTGAGTAAAATGTCTTCAGAACAAGAAGTTATAATTATAGGTTGTGGGTACACCAAATTGAGAAATGTTACTTAGTGTTGTATATATATGACTATGTGATTGTGCATATATTATGAATGTGTAAAAATCATGCCCGCGCTACTTGCTATCACTGAGGTTACTGCGCTGGGACAATCTTATCTTGATGGGACCTTTATGGGGGATATTGACTCGTACCGTAGAAGATAGAGATCCTTTGGTACAGGCTAATCGGATCGATAGTCAGATGGCCAAAGAGACGTGGGGGCATGTGCTGACCTCTTAGAGACCGGGACTCTATGCTTCACCTCAATATTGTTTATGTTTGTGTTAATATAGTGCGAGAGTGATTCCGAACATGTATTTCCCTTAGTACGAGTGATACGGGGACTGGATAGAAGAGTATACCCGCACCATAATTTTTATGTGGGGTTCTGTTAGAATATATATATTACATGGGTATTGAAGATATATATTAAATTCTGAAATATGTGAATTACCTCCTGTGTTTATGGTAAGTAAGATATGAATAATGATTTCAATTGAGAAATACGTGTTTTGAAAGTATAGTATATTACCGGGAAACTTTATTAGTAAATAAAGGTTAAATGGGAACTTTGTTATTAAATGAAATCTACCTCTTAAACAGTTGAATTCATCAGTTTAAATCTTACGAGTAACCTAAGATAAGATAAGTTAAACCGTTGGAAAGGTTAGTGCGATAGGTGTGCACATTAGAAGAGAGGTGAGAATTTCTCAAGGAAGTGCCGCACTAATATGTTGTTGCATTCGCAAGTAAACATTTTAAATACTTGCTAAACAAATTTTAAATCATTTTTACAATCGGGCTCTGACCCGTTTCCATTTTCTTTCCCTCTTGTATATATATATATATATATATATATATATATAGATGTATGAATTACAGGTGCTCAACCACAAGGGCATCTTGCATAGGATCCTTTGGAAGGAACGCGCTGCAGCTTGGGTGGGAGTTGCAGGCCTCTTGCTTAGACAATCTCATTTATTTGATTCTAATCCTAGCATTATTTATTCCAGTTGGACATGTGTCGCCCTTTCCATTATTCAGTTAATTCATAGGACATTGTGATTCATTTATTTCCAGTATTCACACTTTGGAATTTATTACCGTCAGGATGTTTTTCCTTTAAATTTTAATGTTGGAATTACCTAGTTGGATGTTTAATTATTGGATTGTTTGTTCCGGTATAGTTGTTGTGTGATTCTTTAATTATGAATTTCGTAAAGTTTAAATGTTGGTTTATATAATTAGAAGTTGGAAACTAATGTCTAAAATGGTTTTGACACTTAGCTTAATTATGTAGGGTGTTAAATTGGAAAAGTTATTTTTATGACAGTGATGCTAAGAATGAACCAACCGTTCACCTTGATTATAATTTAATAAAGGACTGATCACCCGATATTTTATTAGGCGAGGTGTCACAGGTGGTATCAGATCATTAGGTTCTAGTGTCCTTAGGATCTGTACGGCTTATTGTGCTTGTCGCTTAACATTTTTGTTACAGAGCCCTATTTTAGGATTGTTGTATTCTTGCTTTTACAATTACGTCTTCAGCTATTTGAGATTTGATAATAACTGTAGACTAATAAATTTCTTCACGTTTCAGATGCCTCCGAGACGTGCACCAAAGGATAGGCGTGCCCAAGCCGAGCAGCTAGCAGTTCCGGCTCAGGGAACGATGAATGCTAATGAGGTAGCCGCTATTGTTGCTCAGGCGGTGAATTTCGCATTAGCGGTAGTACAGCAGGCTCCACCCCAGATTCAGGCAGTGGCACCAGTACCTGCAAAGCTTCAATCAACATGGGAGCGGGTTAGGGATGCTTTCAGAAGGCGCATCCCCCTGAGTTCTCGTGTAGTTCAGATATCATCATCGTTAGCGAATGGAAGAAAGATATCCAGGGGCATTTGCATATGTATGAGTGAACGGACATGCAGAAACAGTTGTTGGCTTCATTTAAGCTAGTGGGGGTGATTAGGCATAAATTCTTCACATTTATCCCCTTAATTTCGGTATTTTTATGATCCCATGCAGTGTAAATAGCTTGGATTTGTCTCATATTTATGATACTAACCCTTTTTGACAAGTATTTCGTATTTTATGTATCTCTTATGTGTTTTATAGGTATTTCATGCAAGAAAGATGGAAAAGAGAACTCAAAATAGTGAAAGAAACGAAGAAGAGGGGAGTTGAAAGGCATTTTCTTAATATTGCAGCCTTAGTCCGGAAGTGGGGACAACTGGAAAGCTGAATATCTTTCAATTACAAGAACACTGGAAAAAACGGCACCTCAATCCGAGCTACGGTGAAAGAGTTATGATCCTTGAAGTTGCGGAAAAATCATAGAAGAAAGTCTAGGAAGGCAAGTTCAAGGGCATTTTCGTAATTCTTGCAGCCCGATTTCGGAGGTGGGTCCTTCTGGAGAGTTGACGATATTGGAAAAATGAGAATACTCGAAAAAATGGCACCCAAATCCGAGCTACGGTGAAGGATTTATGATCATTTGAAGTTGAGAAAAAATTCAAGGAAGAAAAGAAGAAAGTTGGAAAATACTCTAAGTGTTGAAAGAGGCCCAAAACCAGCGAATTCACCCGAACCGGTACACCCAGAACCAGAACCGGTTGGACCATTTGTCACGCCCTAGATCCGTTACAAAATTAGTCACGCTCATAATCCGTTACAAAATTAGTCACGCTTTCTAAGTGTGACAAATTGGCAGATACGGGATTTTTATTTTGTGCTTATCTTTTAGCCAAAAGAGTTTTATGTTTTGGGGACTCTTCTAAACGACCTCTAGCATATATATTTAGTCATTAGTACTCTTTTTATTCATATTTCATTCATGTAAATGCTCCATAAAAAGTAGGAACATCTAGGAGAAGAATTTACATATTTTGCACCTTTAATTCAAGAGCTTTTCTGGTTTTTCTTCAATCTTTGATTTCTTCTTGCAAGTTCTTGTCCTTCAGTCATGGTAACTTTTATTTCCAGCACTTTTATTATTAGTCACCAGGTTAGGCTAGGTTTTTAAAGGTTGGGATACATGAACCCAACCTGATGTGTTAATTGCATGTGTATAATATTAGTCCTCTGAATTTAATGATTGATTATGACCGTATTGCGTAATTACACAATAATTGTAGATCTTTATATCTCGTTTGCCTCTGGGTACTCGTGATAATTTAGAGTGCAATTCGATTGCTACTATCGCGATACTGATTTACTCATCCTCAGATTAAGTATGATGCGGGCTTGAACCTCGTATACGTAATGCTTGGGAGTACTAAATTCCGGGTCAAATTAATCAGTTAAATTTACGATTAGTTTTATACCATCAATACACTAGGGTTGGGGGATTGTGTCTCTACCTTAATTTTTCCAATTATTTTTAGTTAACTTCTTTATTTTTTACTTTTTCCTTTCTCACTCAACCATCATCTTTTACACTTTATTTTTTGAAGTAATAAATCAATTAAAATCTATCAAACATTTCATGTGGATTCGATACCCAGACTCGCCACTATACTCCACAAGAGTGTAGTTAAAGTTTAGGTTTTTGTATTGTGGTTGGAAGCCGATAACAACGATTAGCATATTTACACGGACGCTCGGTTTCCACCTCGATCAAAATGGCGTCGTTGCCAGGGAGTGTTTTGTTATAGATTATAATTGATTTACTATTTTGCAAGATATCTTTTTCTTTTTCTTTTTTTTTGGGTTGCACAATTGAGCGCCAAGAAACGTTGAATCCTTAACCGCACGCCTCTTTATGTGGATTGTCCATTTACAAACCATTCGGTAATCATGTCTTTTTATAGTGAGTTCGATAATTATAATGGTTTACATGGGAATAGTTCTCAACCTTTTTATTTTCAAGAATCCGTGCCTCGACCTATTACCATTGGTGAGGGTCTTCGAATTCTTGAGAATGAAAGGCTTGGGAATATATATCGGGAAGAAAATCGTTTTCGAGCTTTTTATTTTCAAAAACCTCGGCCTCGACCTATTACCATTGGTGAGGCCTATCTATGTATTGAGTATGAATGGTTTGAAAATAAATATCGGGAAAAAATCGTTTTTGGGAGAAAGAGTTGAATGCATTATTCGAATCCAATGACGATTTTTCTTCCGATATTTTTGAAACTAAAGAACGTTTTCGACCAAATGAGGAATTCAAGGTTATAGATACAAGGAATCTTACTTTGGAAGAAAGAATGTTTTTTTAATCAAACAAATACTCAATTTTCTTTCCACCCAAAGCACGATGAATATCGAGATTGGTTTTATTAAGGAAATTCTCGCACTTTGCGATGAGATGCGTTGTGATTGGAAAAACAAAGAGGAGGTTGAGACTTGTGTGTCACCTCAAATTTTTGAAGAACATCTCATTGAAAGTGAGTCTTTTTCCCTTGAAATTCAATCTCCAAGTGATGATAAATCACTTGAGATTGAATTTATTTCATCACCATTTTCATTCACCGTTATTGAACCATTAGAAGTACCGCTAGATTCCTATGAGTCGGTTGAAAATTCTGAAACGTTTACACCTTTTACCGATAAAGACACTTTGCTAGAATTGTTTTTCAATATGGAATCTTCCTTTTTGTGTGCCCCTCTCCCCATACTACTTGAAAAATATTTGGGAGGTGATTATATTTTTCTTGGATCTCAATTGTATTTGTCCCTCCTAGCATCCAAACCACCCATCATCCCGTTAAAATTTTTAATTGGTGATGCTTCATTTTTTCCATCTCACACATGCCTTTCGTTGGTCAAATGGAATTATATTTTTTAGGAAGAATGCATTCTAGTGAGGGTACACCATTAACCCCTCAAAGTCATATTGTATTTTGGGTGGACCCTCAAATTTTTCGACTTCTAGTGTATAACTTATTAGAATTTGAAAATAGTAGGTTGTACAGTAGTTAACTTTTTTTTTAGTTTAGAATTCTTGTTATTCTTTTCGCTATGTTTGGTTCTAACATGTTTTGTAGATTCAATGGACTCACATTCATCGGGGATCGCTCCATTTTGTGTAATATCTTTCTTTTCCTCTCTTTATGTTGTGTTCTTGATTCGCATTGAGGACAATGCAACATTTAAGTTAGGGGGTGTGGGATATTCTTCCCGTTTATTGTTTAGATTCATTGATTCGATCACATGTTCTTTCCAAAAGTTTTTTTTAGAAGAAAAAAAAATGAAAAATTTTGAAAAAAGCCAAAAATATTTTTCTTCAAAATAAATAAAGATTGGAATTTAAAAGTTTCAAAAATGTCACAAATATTTTGTCTCAAGTTGTAAAAATCAAATGCACAAAGCCGAAATTGAGAAAACATGGAAATTGTGCGAAAATTGACGACTTTACAAATAAGTGTGGAGATTAACAAAACCCGGTGAGATTTCGAGCCTATCTATCTTTTTGAGTTTTAAAATCAATCCGAGTTAATGGTTAACTCATAGTTCTAATTCAGCGTTTTACAAAAGTCGTTGATGATCTCTATTTTAATGTTTTGATCGGTTATGGAAAATGGAATGTTGTCTCGAAACACGCGCTATACATCTCTAAATTAAATTAATCTTGAGATGCATATGGTAAATTAATAAGTAATTCAGACAATGAAGTAGGCCATCGTTTGCTACCCACAAATATTAGCCATAAAAAGATGTGAAAAATTATCCCTTTGATAACCCAATTGAGCCGAATAAAATTTATCATTTTCGTTTGGTAACCCGAAAACCCCAAATATCCCGGAATTGTTAAAAATGATAAAAGTCATAATTTAAGTCGGAAAAGTGCAACAAAAAGGGCCAAGAAAAAAATAGAAAAAGAAGAGGAAATGAGCAATAGCCCAAAAAAAAAAGAACTAACGGACATCATAAGAAAAATTTCCAATTTCAAATTTCCCAACCATTTCATGTTACCCAATTACACCTTAAACCCGAAAAAGTCCTAACTGAGTCCGAATTGCGAAATTGGTTACCGCGTGGAGAGTTAAAACACAAAAAGATAATAAAAGAGATTACATGGTGTGAAAAAGAGATGATGGTTCCCATTTCCCTATGACCGTATTCCGATGAAGAGATCTTTTCACCCAAAAATTTCCGTCTTTCAATTTGTGTGCGTGACTTTGCGTCCATTATATTTACTCTTTATAAATCACGCATACCTCCGAGAGATTCATTTGAGAGAGAATCCCGTGAGCATTTGAATCAAAATGAATTTTTGGAAAGTAACGTAATGATCAATCAGTGGAAGTTAGCGGTTCAATTTTTGGCTTCGCACACACACACTCTGACTTGAGACTCCTAAATATGACATTAAGGTGACTGTTTTTGGGGAGTTTAAATTTTACAATTTTTAAGTATTTTGATATTTCTTTGAGTCAATAATGAATTTTGTGGGTATATTCACTGCAAACCCTCACGAGACACCACTCGTCCTACTAGGTTAACCTAGAGGTTTAAAGGCTTGTTGCATGCGCTAAATGCAATCGCTTGCCCGCGAAAGAGGTATTCTATCCCAATAAAGTTTTTTAAGGGTCCTTAACTCATACTCTCATTCTTTTACATTGCTCAGGACGCGCAAAGTTCTAAGTTAGGGGGGTTTGATTAGGCATAAATTCTTCACATTTATCCCCTTAATTTCGGTATTTTTATGATCCCATGCAGTTTAAATAGCTTGGATTTGTCTCATATTTATGATACTAACCCTTTTTGGCAAGTATTTTGTATTTTGTGCATCTCTTATGTGTTTTACAGGTATTTCATGCAAGAAAGATGGAAAAGAGAACTCAAAATAGTGAAAGAAACGAAGAAGCGAGGAGTTGAAGGGCATTTTCTCAATTTTGCAGACTTAGTCCGGAAGTGGGGAAAACAGGAAAGCTGAAGATATTTCAATTACAAGAACATTGGAAAAAACGGCACCTCAATCCGAGATACGGTGAAAGAGTTATGATCCCTTGAAGTTGCGAAAAAATCATAGAAGAAAGTCTAGGAAGGCAAGTTCAAGGGCATTTTCGTAATTCTGCAGCCCGATTTCGGAGGTGGGGCCTTCTGGAGAGTTGAAGATCTTGGAAAAATGAGAATACTGGAAAAAATGGCACCCAAATCCGAGCTACGGTGAAGGATTTATGATCATTTGAAGTTGAGAAAAAATTCAAGGAAGAAAAGAAGAAAGTTGGAAAATATTCTAAGTGTTGAAAGAGGCCCAAAACCAACGAATTCACCCGAACCGGTACACCCCGAACCCGAACCGGTTGGCCCATTTGTCACGCCCCAGATCCGTTACAAAATTAGCCACGCTCATAATCCGTTACAAAATTAGTCACGCTTTCTAAGTGTGACAAATTGGCAGATACGAGATTTTTATTTTGTGCTTATCTTTTAGCCAAAAGAGTTTTATGTTTTGGGGACTCTTCTAAACGACCTCTAGCATATATATTTAGTCATTAGTACTCTTTTTATTCATATTTCATTGATGTAAATTCTCCATAACAAGTAGGAACATCTAGGAGAAGAATTTACATATTTTGCACCTTTAATTCAAGAGCTTTTCTGGTTTTTCTTCAATCTTTGATTTCTTCTTGCATGTTCTTGTCCTTCAGTCGTGGTAACTTTTATTTCCAGCACTTTTATTATTAGTCACCATGTTAGGCTAGGTTGTTAAAGGTTGGGATACATGAACCCAACCTGATGTGTTAATTGCATGTGTATAATATTAGTCCTCTGAATTTAATGATTGATTATGACCGTATTGCGTAATTACACAACAATTGTAGATCTTTATATCTCGTTTGCCTCTGGGTACTCGTGATGATTTAGAGTGCAATTCGATTGCTACTATCGCGATACTGATTTACTCATCCTCAGATTAATTATGATGTGGGCTTGAACCTCGTATACGTAATGCTTGGGAGTACTAAATTCCGGGTCAAATTAATCAGTTAAATTTCCGATTAGTTTTATACCATCAATACACTAGGGTTGGGGGATTGTGTCTCTACCTTAATTTTTCCAATTATTTTTAGTTAACTTCTTTATTTTTCCCTTTTTCCTTTCTCACTCAACCATCATCTTTTACACTTTATTTTTTGAAGTAATAAATCAATTAAAATCTATCAAACATTTCCTGTGGATTCGATACCCAGACTCGCCACTATACTCCACAAGAGTGTAGTTAAAGTTTAGGTTTTTGTATTGTGGTTGGAAGCCGATAACAACGATTAGCGTATTTACACAGACGCTCGGTTTCCACCTCGATCAAAATGGCGTCGTTGCCAGGGAGTGTTTTGTTATAGATTATAATTGATTTACTATTTTGCAAGATATCTTTTTCTTTTTCTTTTTTTTTGGGTTGCACAATTGAGCTCCAAGAAATGTTGAATCCTTAACCGCACGCCTCTTTATGTGGATTGTCCATTTACGAACCATTCTGTAATCATGTCTTTTTATAGTGAGATCGGTAATTATAATGGTTTACATGGGAATAGTTCTCAACCTTTTTATTTTCAAGAATCCGTGCCTCGACCTATTACCATTGGTGAGGGTCTTCGAATTCTTGAGAATGAAAGGCTTGGGAACAACATTTTCATCAGGGCCAACAGGGCCAGTAGCGAGGTGGTAACGGCCAATAGGGCCGTGGTCAATAGGGTCAGAGGGGAGGTAATTTTAGAGGCAAATGTTTCGTGTGCGGCAAGAATGGCCATAAGCGCCAGGATTGTCCTGAGGGTGATAGGGCCCCACAGCAGTAGGGTGCCCATAATGAGCCACAGAGGCCACTTTTTCCAGCCGCCCTCCCAACACCAGCTCAGGTATCAGCCCTACCAGCCATTCCAGCCGCTCCGGTGCAGTAGGGGAAGTTACAGTATGGACGTGTCTACAACGTTCACCAGGCAGTAGCTCCATAGGCACCACCCACGATTGAGGGTATGTTTCCTATCCATGGTACTATGGGTCGGGTTTTATTTAATACTGGGGCGGCACACTGTTTTATAGCTACCCATTTTGCAAAGGCCTTTGGGTTATTAGCCACAACAGAGAGCACTGTGACGTATGTAGACTCACCACTGGTAAATGGTTCGCTTATTTTCTTTATATGCCGGGGTTTGGGGGTAGAGATTGGTAGCTTGGTATTACTAGCAGACATGTTAGTCTTAGATATGCATGAGCACGATGTTATTATCGGTATGGATTGGCTCGTAGCTTACAGAGCCATGATAGATTATTTTGGTGGGACTATTGTCTTTGCCATTTCGGGGCAAGAGATGTTTGTAATGGAGATGCATCGCCTAGAGGGAGGCTCGACCGCTCATTTGTATTACATAGAGGAGGATACCTCTAAGGAGGTTATGATTCCCTTAGACTCGATCCCAGTTATTCATGAGTATTTCTATGTATTTCAGGAGATACCAGGCCTACCCCCCAGTCGTGAGATAAACTTTATCATAGATTTATTACCAGATACTCAACCTGTAGCGCGCGCTCCATACCGTATGGCTCCAACAGATATGAGAGAGTTACGAGATCAGATAGAGCAGCTGTTAGGTCAGGGCTTCATTCGAAGGAGTACCTCACCCTGGGATGCTCCAGTTTTGTTTGTGAAAAACAGAGATGGTTCAATGAGGCTATGTGTGGACTACCGGGAGCTGAACAAGTTCATGATACGGAATAAGTATCTGTTGCCTCGAATCGATGATCTGTTCGACTAGCTGAGGGGAGAAACTTTCTTTTCGAAGATAGACCTGAGGTCAGGGTACCATCAGCTACGTATTAGGGAGCAGGATGTTTCAAAGACTGCTTTCTTGACGAGGTATGGCTCCTATGAGTTCAGAGTGATGCCATTTGGACTCATAAATGCTCCAGCCGTATTCATGGACCTAATGAACCGAGTGTTCAGAGAGTTCTTGGATCAATTTTTCATCGTCTTCATAGATGACATTTTGATATATTCACACTCCGAGGAGGAGCATGCCGAGCACTTGAGGCAGGTTCTTCAAACTCTATGAGAGCATCAACTGTATGCTAAGTATGAGAAATGAGGATTCTCGTTGCGGGAAGTACAGTTCTTGGGGCATGTTGTTACTGAACAAAGGATAACAGTTGACCCGAGTAAAGTGTCAGCGGTGAGGGAGTGGGGACAGCCCACGACACCGACGAAAGTGCATAGTTTCTTAGGATTAGCGGGATACTATAGGAGATTCATTCGGGGGTTCTCCAAAATAGCGAGGCCATTGATGAACCTGACTCACAAAGGGGTTCCATATGTTTGGGATGATGCTTGCCAATTGGCTTTCGATGAGCTGAAAGACAAGCTTCCTTCAGCACCGGTCCTTGCTTTACCTAAGCTAGGCGTGGAGTACCTGGTTTACACCGATGCTTCCTTACGAGGACTTGGGGGAGTACTTCAGCAAGAGGAGAAGACTATAGCTTTTGCCTCCCGTAAGCTTAAGCCGCACGAGAAGAACTACCCCGCTCACGACCTAGAGTTGGCAACGGTCATTTTTACATTGAGGATTTAGAGGAACTATTTACTGGGAGAGAAATTCCGCTTGTTCACAGACCACAAATCACTGCAGTACCTGTTCACTTAGCGAGAACTGAATATGCGTCAGCGCAGGTGGTTAGAGTTTGTGAAGGACTATCAGTTTGACATACAGTACCATTCGGGGAAGGCCAACGTAGTTGCTGATGCGTTGAGCCGTAAACCGGTAGACGATGTAGCAAACGTCTAGAAAGCAAAGTGGAAAGAGTTGGGTCACCTGGATGTAGTAGCCCATTCCTTCATATCTGTCATGATAGTGACACCCGAGATTGTTATGAGGGTGATACAGGCAAAGACCGCAGACCCATTTGGCCAAGAGCAGATTGTACGACTTTTAGCCGAGGGTGCTGAGTCCTATTCTCTTAGTTCTGATGGGGGTTTGAGGTTTAATGGTAGATTAGTGGTTCCGAAAGGAGGAGACTTACGTCATGCAGTGATGACCCAGTCCCACGGGTCCCGATTCGCAGTACATCCTGGGGGAGATAAGATGTACCAGGATATGAGGCGGCAATACTGGTGGAGTGGGATGAAAAAGGATATTGCTGAGTTCGTATCCAAGTGTTCTACCTGCCATCTAGTAAAGGTGGACCATCAGAAACCGTCAGGGTTGCTTCAACCATTGGAAATACCTGTGTGGAAGTGGGAGAGTATTTCTATGGATTTTATTACAGGGTTGCCTACATCACAACGGGGCCATGACTCCATCTGGGTGATTGTGCACCGTTTGACCAAGGTGGCTCACTTTCTGCAGGGGTGAACAGACTACACCAAGGGTCAGTATACTTAGTTGTTCATTGGTGAGATTGTCAGATTGCATGGGGTGCCCCTGAATATTGTGTCAGATAGAGACAAGATTTTCGTGTCACGTTTTTGGGAGAGTTTTCAGGAGGCTATGGGTACAGAGTTGAGGTTGAGTTCATCTTATCACCCACAGACAGATGGACAGATAGAGCGTACTAATCAGATGTTGGAGGATATTCTATGCATGTGTGTTCTTGATTTTGGAGGAGGTTGGGAGCCACATCTTCCACCGGTAGAGTTCGCTTATAATAACTCTTATCAGTTCACGATTGCCATGGCTCCATTCGAGGCTTTGTATGGCAGGACATGTTGGCTAGAGGTGGGGGATAAAATGTTTCTAGGACCAGAGGTGATTCAGGAAACCTCCGTGAGGATTGAGATTATCAGGAGTCGCATTCGAGTAGCACAAGACAGGAAGAAAAGCTACGCCGATGCGAAATGATTCTTTCGAGAGTTTAACATGGGGGACCAAGTGTTACTACGTGTATCTCCTGTGAAGGGAGTGATGAGGTTCGAGAAAAAAGGGAAATTGGCCCCGAGGTATGTGGGACCATTTCCCATTATCGAGAGGATTGGGCTGGTGGCATACAGATTGGGACTGCCAAATCATTTACATCGCATTCATGATGTATTCCACATATCGTCATTAAGACGATACCTTCGGGATGACATGGCTCACACCCACATCGCGATAGATGAGATAGACTTACAGCCTGACAGATCTTATGAGGAGAGACCAGTGGCTATCCTAGACCACAATGAGAGGATATTGAGGTCGAAGGTAGTCCCACTTGTACGTGTCCATTGGGAACATCATAATGTGGAGGAATCCACCTGGGAGCGCGAGGTAGATATGCGCGAGAAATACCCAGATTTATTCGTACCAGGTATGACTTATTTTTCGAATTTCTGGACAAAATTCCGTTATTAGGGGGGAGTATGTAATACCCCGTATTTTTGTGCTTTCTAAATATGGGGATTTAGTAAATTTAATGTGAGTTATTAATTTAATATAAATTCAAAAATTAAATATTTTTAATAACTAACGTGATGAGAGTTAGTAATCATTGGAAACTTGTTGAATATTACTAATGAGTAAAGTAATATAATATTGGTACTATTAAATGTCACGAGTGAATAAAATGACAATTTTGGAAACTTAAGTCGGGACGCGCCCGTGTCGCGTCGGGACTAAATATTGATTAATAAAAGTGAATAAATTATAAGTCACCCGTATGGTCATTTTGAGTGCGCCAAAGTGTCTGAAAGGGTCGAGATAGTCATAAAAGTGTACCCGGGGGTTTAGTTTGGGTCTCGGGACGTTTTTAGGCCTATTTAGCACCCCGGGAGGGCATTTTGGACATTTTGCATTTTTGGGTAATTAAACCCACGAAATTTATTAGGTTATATCATCCATTTGGAATGGTCTTTTAGGGTTAGCAGACTCACAACCTTAGAACGACCATTAGAGAGAAAGGTAGAAAGCTTTCCAAGCAATCCAAGGCCAAAAATTCATCTGGTTGCACCGCCACCACCACCAACGTGTAGATCGCGCGACGGGGAACGCAACCACACCAAATTCGTCCAAATTAGAACCCTGAAATCTACAGGCAAGTATTTATCTTGCTGAATTCTAGTTAATGTACCTCGCATGTTAGTCTGGGAATAAAATTTCGTATTTTGATTGAAAAATTATATGTTTTGGAAGAAGAAATCGCATGTGCTGTAAGGAGAATCTATGTAGCTTGAACCTTGATCATATGTATAGGTTGTATTACGAAATTTGGAATTAATATGGATGAACGAATTGATGTTGATTAGGTTCTTTAATTGAAAATTTGGGAATTAGGGTTCTTACGAATTAATTTGGGGATTTCACGTAATCTAAATGATTTTTGATGAATTAATGACTCTAGGAAGTTATTATGTTATATAATCATGATATTACTGATTGGGATTGAAGAGGAGACGTTTGAGATTAAACTATTGAGGTTTTTAGGCTTAAAAATGGTGAAAAATGAATCTGCCAAAGGTTGAAGACGAAACAGTGCAGTCGCGCGAAGTAGTTCGAGCGAGATGGACAAGTCGCTCGAAGTAGTTCGAGTGACACGTGGATGTCGTTCGCGCGAGAACCATTCTGGTTCGAGCGAGATTTTTAATTTTTAGGGAAATTCCTATTTTTACCCCTATTTTAGAAATCTGTTAAATTGAGTCAGGAAAACCATTATTCAAGGAATTTAGATTAGTACAAAATTTTTGGGATTGTGTAGTAGTGACTATTTAAGTATTTGGGATGGTGAGGTTACTTTAAAGATCACGAGAGGGAGATAACCGTAATAAACGATATGAGTCCGTTATACGGGATAAGTGAGTAAAATGTCTTCAGAACAAGAAGTTATAATTATAGGTTGTGGGTACACCAAATTGAGAAATGTGACTAAGTGTTGTATATATATGACTATGTGATTGTGCATATATTATAAACGTGTAAAAATCATGCCCGCGCTACTTGCTATCCCTGAGGTTACCGCTCTGGGACAGTCTTATCTCGATGGGACCTTTATGGGGGATATTGACTTGTACCCTAGAAGATAGAGATCCTTTGGTACAGGCTAATCGGATCGATAGTCAGACGGCCTAAGAGACGTGGGGGCATGTGCTGACCTCTTAGAGACCGGGACTCTATGCTTCGCCTCAATATTGTTTATGTTTGTGTTAATACAGTTCAAGAGTGATTCCGATCTTGTATATCCCTTAGTAGAGTGATACGGGGACTGTATAGCAGAGTATGCCCGCACCATAATTTTTATGTGGGGTGCTGTTAGAATGTATATATATATATATATATATATATATTACATGGGTATTGAATATATATATATTAAATTCTGAAATATGTGAATTACCTCCTGTGTTTATGGTAAGTAAGTGATTGGTCATAAATATTGTATATTTATTCGCCTAATTTCAGTGTATTTGTGAACCCGAGTGATGCAACCGATAGGAATTTGATGCACATTTATGCTATTACCCTTCGCTGGCAAGTATTTCGTGTTTCGCGCTTCTCTTATTTGTTTTACAGGTTAATTATGCAAGCAGTGCAAAAGGGAAAGCGAGACGATGAAAGAAAATCTAAGAAGGCAAGTTCAAGGGCATTTTGGTAATTCTACAGCCAGATCTCGAAGGAGGAGTCTACTGGAAAGTTGAAAAGCTCGGAACAACAAGAAAATTGAAAGAAACGGCACCCAAATCCGAGCTGCGGTTGATGAATTATGACCAGTTGAAGTTGAAGAAAAATTCAAGGAAGAAAGGAAATAAAATAAGAAAAATTCTAAGTGTTGAGAGAAAGGAAAAGCACCCCAAGCCAGCATAAATTCGCGAACCGGTTTGGGGGGCGAACCGGTTCGGGGAACATGCGAACCGGTTCGGGGGTCCTGAAGCGCGAATTTTCCTCCTTGATTCTGACTGGTTCCAAAGGATCCCATTAGGTTAAAACTCTCCAAAAAGAGTGGGGAACGTAGGTAGTAACCTAGAAACAACAGTTTTGAATAATTTTTTGTAGTTTTTGGTAGAAAAAAAGAAGAGGAGATCATCTAGGAACATAACTTCAATTAATTGCTGCAAGATCAATACATTTCCGGGTTTGTTTTCAAGTTGTAATCTATGTTTTATTTTTATGATCATTATTCTTGCATGGTAATTTTTCTGCATGATTTGAATAAATTTCTGCGTTTATAATACCTAGCCGCGTATTTCAATCTAATGTTATCATGAGTTCTTTCCCATGAAACATTACTATTTCATGCACCCTTCAGTTTAATATGTCAGGCTAGGTTCAAAAGGCCGGGATGCATGAACCCAGCCTAATGTGTTAGTGCGTGTGTATAAAATTAATCCGATGAATTTAGTGATTGATTGTGATCGTATTGCGTAGTTACATAATAATTGTAGATCTTTATATCTCGTTTACCTCTGGGTACTCGTGATGATTTAGAGTACAATTTGAGTGTCAGTATCGCGATACCGATTTACTCATCCTCAGATTAGGTATGACGTGGGCTTGAACCTCATATACATAATGCTTGGGAGTACTAAATTCCGGGTCAGATCAATCAGATAAATTTATGATTAATGTTATAACTGCACTACACTAGGGTTGGAGGATTGTATTCCCGTCCTATTTCTCTCATTATTTAGAACAAAAAGTTTCGAGTCATCAGTCATTCTTCATTTCGATAGATTAGTATAGTTACATCTTTTCTTATTTTCATTATTGCATTTAGCTGTAGTCAATCTAAAAACCAAATCAATTTTTCCTTTTCTTCTTAGAGTCAAAGTTAGGGTTCCTCCGTCTCTTCCCGTCGTCACAACTCTGTTGTCCTTCTTCCCTGAGGATCGATACCCGACTTACTGGGATTATTACTTGAGCGACAGGCTTACACTTGAGCCCAGAGTGAACGCACTTCTGAGACACATTTTTAGTCGCGTCAGTAAGAGATGAATAATGATTTCAATTGAGAAATACGTGTTTTGAAGGTATAGTATATTACCGGGAAGCTTTATTAGTAAATAAAGGTTAAATGGGAACTTTGTTATTAAATAAAATCTACCTCTTAAACAGTTGAATTCGTCAGTTTAAATCTTACGAGTAACCTAAGATAAGATAAGTTAAACCGTTGGGAAGGTTAGTGCAATAGGTGTGCACATTAGAAGAGAGGTGAGAATTTCTCAAGGGAGTGCCGCACTAATATGTTGTTGCATTGGCCAGTAAACATTTTAAATACTTGCTAAACAAATTTTAAATCGTTTATACAATCGGGCTCTGACCCGTTTCCATTTTCTTTCCCTCTTGTATATATATATGTTTGAATTACAGGTGCCCAGCCATAGGGGCGTCTTGCATAGGATCCTTTGGAAGGAATGCGTTGCAGCTTAGGTGGGAGTTGCAGGCCTCTTGCTTAGAAGATCTTATTTATTTGATTCTACTCCTAGCATTATTTATTCCAGTTGGGCACGTGTCGCCCTTCCCTTTATTCAGTTGTTTCATAGGACATTGTGATTCATTTATTTCCAGTATTCACACTTTGGAATTTATTACTGTCAGGATGTTTTTCCTTTAAATTTTAATATTGGAATTACCTAGTTGGATGTTTAATTATTGTATTGTTTGTTCCGGTATAGTTGTTGTGTGATTCTTTAATTATGAATTTCGTAAAGTTTAAATGTTGGTTTATATAAATAAAATTTGGAAACTAATGTCTAAAATGGTTTTGACACTTAGCTTAATTATATAGGGTGTTAAATTGGAAAAGTTATTTTTACGACAGTGATGCTAAGAATGAACCAACCGTTCACCTTGATTATAATTTAATAAAGGACTGATCACCCGGTATTTTATTTGGCGGGGTGTCACACGCATCAACCACAAGATAATACGATTTCATCACTCCATACATACTTGATGATTTAATTCCTAAAAGTAATGAATTGTAAGATGCTTATGCATTGTTAAACTTATCTGCATGACATAATATAACTCAATCATATTCCTCAATTAATGCCTCTGGCGCAGATCATAATAATATAGGCTGTAGATGCATGTGAATTGTTAAACTTATCAACATTACACAATATAACTCAATAATATGTGACACGCCGCCTAATTTAATACCGGGTGATCAGTCCTTTATTAAATTAAATCAAAGTGTTCGGTTGGTTCATTCTTAGCATCACAGTCGTAAAACAATTTTCTTTATTAATCACCTAATAAATAATTAAGCTAAGTGTCAAAACATTTAATTTTAGAGATTAAGTCTTGTAGTTATGATTTAATGTACGAGATCATTTTCATGAACAAGAATAATATTAAAACTAACCCATCCAAATGAAATAAACATGCTAGATAAATCATCCAAATAAAATAACTTGAATCGTACGATAATAAAATAATTTAAAACAATCTCAACTAAACTGAATACTGAAATAATTAAGAGTACAAATCTCTGTGAACTAGATAAATCTGGAAATGGGTGACACATGCCCTATCTAATTATGACTAAAGAGAATACTGAGAAGACAAGGACGAAGTCGTCGACTACAAGGACCTGCAACTTCCACACTCACTGTAGCCCATCAACCATCCACAGATCTAAGCCTGACGCCCCTGTGGCTGGGCACCTGTAATATATATATATATATATATATATATATATATATATATATATATATATACTAGGGTATGCCCCTGCCTGAAGGCACAATGCAAATTTTGGAAAATGTACATCGTTGGTTGGACCATACGTCGTATTTAGTCCGCAACAATAATAATAATCATCTTGGACCTCGTGTAAACATCATAATTTAAGTGGAAAAAAAATTCAACACAACTAAGTGTAAATAATAAATGTTTTATACATTATAAGCGTAAATTTTCAAACTGTTGAATCATGTAAATTTAAGTAGTAATTTTTTTTACAACGCATGAGTAAAGAATTTAAAAAATTTGGGAAAAATTGCCTTTGATAACAGGATTATCGACTATGTTTAGAAATAATAACAACAATAGTATTATCAATTTAACTCAACTTGTTGAAATATAATGAATAAATCAATCAGTAAATAAAATTTAGGCAAAGTTCCCTTTGTGTAAAGGAATATCCAGCATGTTTAAGAAATAAAAAAATACTCCAACAATACTAATAAATCAGTAATCAATTACACCATGCCGCTTGTATCTCCCACGTCACGTATGTCTCGTTCATCACCACACAATGTTTATACTCAAAATAAATCTCCATTTCTCCTGAAACATGAGAAAATTTTACATCAAATTATATATAAATGACAACCACGGTGATATGAAAGTATATATTGAACAAATAGTAATATAACGATTCAAAACATCTGTTCGAAACACAACTTTCATGAAACCTGCCCAACCTTCTACCTCCATTTGAACCCCTCTAATGCCATCAAACCAACATTTCAACTTTTATCGTACAACACGGAATTTGATCCAAACTTTCAACACTTAACTTTTCCCTAATAATTCATGTGTTTATAGTTTGAAATAGAACCCCTTAGGCAAAATTTTGATTTTCAAGACTTTGTTGAACTTTGAAAGTCTATATTTCGGATTTAAGGGACTCAGATCTCACATTTTTGCACTAATTGATATTATGGTGCGCCGGTTCCTCCAATAAGGACAAAAAACCTCATTTAGGCTCCCTCAATGTTGAATTTCAATTGTCCTACAGAGAGAGGGAAGTATTAGAAAGTTAAAGACTCGGGACTCCGTAGCCTTAGACTTTGGGCCAAGGGTTCTAAATTATGGGTTACATTGTTCATTTGTGGATTTACACTATTGTTTCTATTGACATTCTTCACGATATTGTTAAAATATATTCATAGTTTTAACAGCATTCTGGTTCTTCAAGGACATGATTTAAATACTTCTTAAAATTTGTCATTTGGATTAGAATTTTTGTACAACAACATGGTGCTCGTTTCCAATATACACAGAAAATATATAATGACACGAAGACAAAATCCAAAAAAAAAGATCCATTGAAATCACAGCCATCACAACTCTTTTGAAGAATCATAAAAGAATGCAACAGATCTATAGCAATATAGAAGGTGATGAGAAGCTTTTGAACGTTATATTATTTGAAGATGTTGATGAATATATCTTATCAATAAGCTTGGAGGAAGCCCGTTTTTCCCTGATATTCCAATTCATTGATGTAACAACCCAGGTTTTTGAGCGTCTATTTTATATTATTTTGCCCGATGGGCTAATTTTATAAAATCGGGGATGTTGGAGTAAATATTATTTCCCGTGAGATTAAGGGATAATATTTACTATGTTTTGTCTATTTACCGTTTTGAGAAGGTAAATAACATTATATTGTTTTTATTGTGTTGTTATATGTAAAACGACGGTTATGACCTATATTTAAAGTTGGGTAAAATTAATAAAGTAAAATGAAATTGGAACGCAAAAATAGTTCACGTTATTTCGAATGCCAAAATAGGGGGTACGGTTGTTTTTAGGATAGTCGAAATAAGTGCCATGTTGTATTTTCGAGTTTTGGGCACTTTTGGGGTGTTATGACTAAATTAAGTGGTTATGAGTCATTTTAGTGGTGTATTAAAAATTAAAAGAGGGGGATTATGTTTTACAACCCGTATAAGTTCTCCCCACCCCCTTTATTTCTCATTTGTGTCATAAGACAAGAGAGAGAGAGTTTAATCCTAAATCTTTGATTTAAATTTGATTTGTGGTAAATAAATTAGTTACATGATGTGTAGAAATGATTTTGTAGTAATATTTGTTGTTGTGGTTGGGTGAAAGGATGAATAAAAGCTTGGAGGTTTCGTTAATGGCCGAAACAGCTTCTCGGGGAAGAAGTTGTCCGCTAGGATCGATCGATCGAGCCTGGGGGATCGATCGATCGAAGCCTTCGATCGATCGACGGCCAATGGTCGATCGATCGACCCGTTCTGAAAAGGTGGGATTTTTCTAGTTTTGTTTTAGCCCTTTTCTTTTAGGTTCGAGGTTAGGAACCTTCCTTTGGTAAGTAATGGGGAGTCCTAGAGGGTTGTTTTGGGTAGACTAATGTCCTAGGCTAGAATGAGATATTTGGACTTACCCCGAGGGCTAGTTTGTTTAGGTTAATGTCCGTACGATATAGGAGATTAACTAAAAAATAAATTGGAGATAAAATGAGAATATGGAGACTTTTGGGAGTCTATTATTGAGGAAGACTCACTTTGATGGTTTATAAAATAATATGAATTTTTGGAGGCTACTTTGTTGATATTAGCACTTCGGGTCTTAGGTCATTAATAAAATATGACTTTAAGAATAAGAATTTCATATTCTAAAATATGGGATTAAATGAATAAGTACAAATGGTTTTTGAGAATGTAAAATTGGATGATTTCAAAATGGAAAAAGTAATGATTTTCATCAATATTAATTTATTATTACACACCTCCATAAATCGCTATCATAAGGGAAGTTGCGCGCGCATGGTAAAGCCCCCTGGCTAATGAATGTAGGGTGGATATAGTCCCTAGGCCATATGGGCATTTATTATACTGCACAGGTTAGGAGATTCTGGGTGTGGTCTTGACTTTCCCGCAGGCATATGGCCGCTTCCCGACGTTTGTTAGGTTCCCAGGTTGTCTTGTTTGATGGGCCCTCGAAGATGATAACCATTTAAGGGCGCATCCAGTGGGGAAACCTGGAGGGGCGGTCTTAGATTTTGTTAAAGCATTTTATGATAATAAAATGGATTTATTTACATTTCCTGGATAGAAGAAGGGAAATGGGTTAAATATATTGGCTTCGGATACATTTCTCGGATGGAAGAAGGGAGATGGAAGCACATGGTATGCAAAAGTATTTTTATGATGATAAAAATAACTTTTGATAACACTTCCTGGATGGAAGAAGGGAAGTGGGATTTTATAAAAAGTTAAAGCATTTTTATGATAATAAAACTTTCTTTAAAAATGTATTTTTCCTGGATGGAAGAAAGGAAATAAAATTGGTAAAGAAATTGTTGAAATGAGATTAATTGGTAAAAATTTGATAAAATGAATTTACCATATATGTATTTCCTAAAGAAAATAGGAATTGTGCCTTTAGATGATGAATGAATTTATTTATATCCCCTTGAGTAGTTGTAGATGTGACCTCCCATGCATATGCATTCATACATATATTTATATTTATTACGTGCTGAGGGTCTGATGGATCTCGATGATCAACCTTGCCTAAGTAGTAGTGTATTGGGGGGTTCCTTGTCTGGATTTCGCTTTGCAAGACACCCCACGCACGAATTGGGCATAGTGTTGAGACTGGGGATAAGTTAGCCCTTAGTACTTGGGTTAACTAGAGCATTCATTGATATTGCACTAGGATGATTTTAGATTTGAGAAGTGAGAAATATATTGTTAATTGCGAGAGATTTACGCACTTAACTTTCATGCATTTTAGTCACATGGGAATCATATCAAACCAGGACCTGACCCATCTATATTTCTTTGTTTCTGCACATACTCCTTATCGTATAGATGCTCTACCGCATGGACACCCGTATTGGCATTCCATTCCGGTTGTCATGGAGCTACAACATATTGCGGATGTTGTAGGTTATTTGTATTAGACGCTTCTTCCCATTGTACTCTAGTTATGTTCAGTTTATTTATTTGGACGTGTTGCCCAAGCGTTTCACATTTATTATAATGTAATATTTAATGTGTAATACTCGGTGTAATTAATTGTATTGGTCTGTTCACTGATAGCTTATTCGGTGATTATTTACATATTATCACTCTTTATCCGTTGATTTTTTATATCCACCGTTTTTGCTAATGGGATTGTCTAAGTGTTTTTCTTTTATTTTCAAAATTTTAAATTTGACAGTTCGTTTTCTAAAATGATTGGTGGTTATATCATACTATTATTTTAATCGACAGTGATGCTGAGAATGGACCATCTATGATTCCTGTGATTATTAGAGTATTGGGTTGGCCACCTATTATTTTAGTTGGCGGGTTGTCACAATTGATTTCTATGGTGAGAGGATGTCATCTTGGACTTCAACGAACAATTCAAGCTGGGTAGAGAAAACCATCGACTTGGAAGCACTGCTAGATTCTATCTTAAGTGATTTCTGAAGGCTTCATGATGTTTTAACGAAAAAAGAAAATAGCCCAAGCAGTTTCAATTTGGAATATCATTTAGGCAGCGTAGATGACATTTCCAAGAGGATTGATATGGTGAAATTTCTTCGCAATGTTACCTTACTTTGTTTAACTATATTTCCACATAACTACATTTTGGAAGAAGCCACACTTGTTGCTGAAGAGCTATCAAATACAAAGACGGATTCTTGTAGCTGCGCAATCAGACCATGTAGAGCTTTAATAAAGAGCCTGTTGTGCAGGGTTTGCAGATTTATCCTTCCTGCCCAAAAATTTACAATGCTCTTGTTGAAATCATCCATATTCATACTGAACCCAATAAATTGAGGTGTATATCTTATGAGTATCACCGAAGAAATAGAAATTAAATTATGCATATAACCAAGTATCTCACATTAAAGTTACAACTATTAAATTGTAAAACGATTACGATAGTTAACTTACCTAGCCTATGGAGTTACTTTTCTATTGTATCTATCCATGATTCTAATTTTTATTTTATCCAAATCTTGTCAGCAGTAATACCCAAAATTGCCAATAAATAATACCCTCGTAAATGGACGATTTGAGGCTTTTCAAGGAATTCGGTCCAATAATAATTTCTTATAATTCAAGAACCAACATTCAATATAATATTGTTGTTTTAAAATTATGGATAAGGAAGAATATTCATATGCTAGTGTATGTAAATATACATGTTGGGTACTGAATTTTTTTTCTTTCATGCAAAGGAGCACATACCTAAATGCGAAGGAGCTCATAACTCTAAAGGCAGGTCTTTTTTTTTAACAGGAAATATAGAAACCCCCACGTTCTGTCAGCTTAGGCCGAAAATCTGAGGTGGGTGGCAAATCACGGATGATTGTCGGAGGTTGGTAAAAAAAAGTACATTCATCGGAGTCAATGGTGTTCCCACTTTGTACCTTAAAGGATACCCGAAGGGTGTTATTTTTTGAATTTTTAGGAGAATTTCCAAGTTATTTCATAAATATAGAAGTTGAAAAAAGTTCAAAGTGTGGTGTTAATTTTCTTATTTATAGCTATTTAAAATTATAGATACAATACAAAAATTGGATTGAATCAATATTTTGGCCATACAATTATGAAGATGAAAGAAAGGGAAAAACAAAATAATAAAAAGTAGCAGAGTTAAATGAAATTACCACAGCACCAGTGTCCATGTGACTGATATCAGCAGTAACACTTTGGACTACCCAATGCCTCTAGCTGCACCTAATATCGCCACTTTGAATCCATTATTACTTGGTATGAAAGCATTATCTATTATATAGAAATGCAACTCAAGAAGTATGCCATATGTATCTAGTTTTCAAAATCATTATAAACTCAACAAAAAAATAAATAATCAAAATCCCTCTAACAATGCATAGGTTATGCTAATAGCCCCCGTTTATGTACAGAGAGCGCCAATTGAATGATTTTGCATTATTTTTCGTATTGAATCATTTTTCATCTAAAGTTTACGCGGGATGTAGCAAGATATCATTTAAACTAAAGTCTGAATAATGAATATAAGAATTAAAGATGATGATAGAGTCATATTCAAGGGCTAAACTTCCACAAACACATGCACTTAAAGAAAAGAATAGAAAAAAATCCCTTTGGACCATCAATAGTTTTAAAAAAAATCATAAACTTTACCAGCTTTATCAGTTGTAATTGGGTAATCAATTGGTCCGTTGTAGATATCAATAAACTTCAAAAATTCTGCTAAAGGTTTCGAGCATTATTTTCGAGCCTTGTTTTATCGCCCCCTGATCCCTTCTTTATAGGCAGTTAGATTAGTGAGGACTTCATTAACAGATTCAACACTGCTAATAGTAGAACCTGATCCCACCATTTTCACCTCACTATAGGGCTCCTCAATCGAGACACTTCCCAATATAGAATAGGTCTTTTTGTTAAATAGAGAAGCTCTCATCTTCCTCACTTTCTTCTCAAGTGCTATCCCCGAGTTCTCTGCCGGTTGAAATAATACTGAAGATGCAGAACATGTCATTGAAATCAGTTTCATAACTAAGTCACCAAAAGAACAAAAGGTCATTTTATAATTTTTAAAAAAACATTTGAAACTTCATAAACATATCATGCCCATTAAAAAAATCTTAGCTCAAAAAAGAAATATCAAAATCTTCAGTACTGTTTTTATGGCAAGACAACCCCATATATTTCTTACTTAAGTGTGTCAAAGTGTTAAAAGTACTGACCATGTTTTTCACCATTTAGATGCATTATCAAATGCATCAAATGGTGAAAAAAGTAGTCATTGCTTCAAGTTCTTATTTTAGATCATTAAAGGAGGATTCTTACATATATATGGATAAAGAAACCAACATGTAAGAAATGTCACTTTGCAACTGCATCTTCATGGTTGTTCGTGTCATTGACGCTCTTGTAACAACCCGCCCTTTTGGAGACAATTAAATTCCATAATTAACTATAAATTGGATTTTGGGGAATTTCCCTAAATAGTAATTTTTGGGATTTTTGAGGATAAAATGATTATCGATAGGTGATACATTTACTTTTGGGGTTAAGTAAATATGTCGAGCTATTTTAATTAAATGTCGCCATTGAGTAAGGCGACACGAGGTGAGATTTAATTTGGAAAAACCCCCATTAAGTCGTGTGGGGTTGAAATAGTGAGTTGCAATCAAGTACCTCAGATGGAAATTTCGACTGCGCCATGAGTCTCAGAATGGCCGAGATAGTAGAAATTGAGTTCCGGATAATTTTAGAGTTAAACGGGCTCGTAATCGAGTAAACGAGTCGTTTTTGGGGTTTTAAGGGTTAAAACCCCTTTCCCTCTATATAAAGAGGGAGAGAGGTAGAAAAGATAAGAGAAGGAGAGAAAGAAGAGAGAGAAGAGAGAGAGGAGGGAGAAAAGAGGAGAAAAAGGGAGATTCCCGCCAGCCTCCGCGGGATTCGACTCAAGGATGTCGGATTTTATCCACGAGGCAAGTGTTTACTTGCTTTATTTAATTTTTACATAAATATCTCATACCGTAGTTTGGTATAATCAAACCCTAAAGTTTTTGGGTTGGGTTTTCGTGGATAAAATGGGTTTTCGGGAGATAAAATGAATAAACCCCTAAAAATTTATAATTGGAGAAACTTAGGTTTTAACCAATATTATTTGGTGATTTCGGGTTCTAGGACGTTTAGAACCCGTATTATAAATGTATTTGTTGTTGGTTGGAGTCGTGGGTCATTAGGTGAGGAGATGGAAGCTTGGGGAAAGCTTCCATGGCTGAAACAGCTTCTCGGAGAAGAAGCTGCCCGCTATGATCGATCGATCGATCATGGGGGTTCGATCGATCGAAGCAATCGATCGATCGACGGCCATGGGTCGATCGATCGACCCCTGCTGAAAGTTGACAATTTTTCTAGGGTGATTTGGATGGGATAGATTCCATTTCATCTCTCTTCGGGGTTAATTATTTGAAAACATAAGGGACCTTTTTGGACTATATGGTCCTCTAATTGAAGGAATTTAGGAGGGTTAAATGAGAGTTTAAATGTATAACCCTTACATTATATTTTCGAGGAAAATAGTATAATTGTAGAATTTGATGGTTTAGGGTTCCTAAATTATAGGGGGGACCTTTAAATGATTATGGACAAGATGTAGTCCTTGGGTTCATGGAAATGAAAATAGTAACCCATTAAATTTAAGGTTATTCGTGAAAGATAAATCCCTAGGTTATTTCGGTGGGTATTTAGGTCTATATAACTATGCGTATAGGAAGCATAATTATAATCGATTGTGGAGTTAGTATATCCTACGAGATAATTAGGATGATTTGGGGATATAGATATTTATATATTTCACTTAGAGTGAAATGGTATCATTGGAGATATCCAATAAATTCTAAGATAGGATTGAGGTATAAAGTGATTATTAAAGTAAGGAAATACGTTGGGTTTAGTATCATGCTTATATGAATGCATGATTATGATTACTTGAGGGAATCTTTGGGATTATTGGTCATCGCTAGATGAGATTGGAAAATATGGCCATTTATATATATTTGGGGAGGAATACATAGTATATGTATCTACTATGTGAATAAAGTATATATATATGATATGATGTACATGATTTTGAAAATATAAAAATGAATGTTTTCAAAATGGAAAAGAAAAGATTTTCATAATTAATAAAATTATGGTTACACACCTCCCTAAATCGCTATCATAAGGGATGTTGCATGCGTATGGTGATGCCCCCTCGCTAATGAATGCAAGCTGGATATAGTACTAGGCCATATGGCGATTATATTTTACTGCGCTGGTTAGGAGATTCTGGGTGTTGTCTTGACTTTCCCGCAGGCATATGGCCGCTTCCCGAAGTTGGTAGGTTCCCAGGTTGTCTTGTTTGATAGGCCCTGGAAGATGATAGCCATTTAGGGGCCCATTCAGTGGGGAAACTCGAAGGGACGGTCTTAGGTTTGTTAAAGCATTTTATGATAATAAAATGGCTTTAAATACATTTCCTGGATATAGGAAGGGAAATGGGATAATGTTTTGGCTTCGGAAACACGACCCGGATGGAAGAAGGGAAGTGGAAGCATATGATATGGTAAAAGCATTTTTATGATAATAAAAATGGTTTTTAATTACATTTCCTGGATATGAGAAGGGAAATGGTTTGTTTTAAAATGGAAAAGCATTTTTATGTTAATAAAACTGGCCTTTTAAAAGTTGTATGTTATGTTAAAGCAATTCATGCTAATGAGTTGGCTTTTAAATACATCTCCTGGATAAGAGAAGGGAAACGGAAAGTTTTAAAATTACAATGATAAGTATTGATAAATACTTGGCATATGAATCCCCAGTCCGGGAGATAGATCCAGATGTGTATTATTAAGATGAAATTGAATTGGAAATCTTCACTTTGGGAGATATTATCCGGATGTATATTGTAAGATGTATATAAATATGTATTTATACATTTGTTTTGTGCTACGGGCCTAATGGATCTTTACGATTAACCCTGCCAAGTAGTAATGTATCGGGGGGGGGGGGGGGGGGTTCCTTGTTTGGATTTCACTTCACGAGACACCCCATGCACGAACTTAGTTCAGTGTTGAGAATGGAGGGAAGTTTATCCCTTAGCACTTGGAGTATCTAGGGTAGATGGTAGTTGGGTGATAGAATAGTTTAGCAGGGTAGCTTGACTAGGATGTTTAGAGGGGTGCGTTAGGTGTGCACTAATAGAAGAGAGGTGAGGGGTATCTCATGGGAGTGCGATACCAAACATAAATATGAGATAAAACCTTTTTCAAAATAATAAGGCATTTATGCACTTGCTAAATATTTTCAAAACTCGGGCTCTGACCCGTTTATCTACTTTTCCTTTCTTGTTATATTATATATATATATATATATATATATATATATGTGTGTGTGTGTGTGTGTGTGTGTGTGTGTGTGTGTGTGTCCAGACACAGGGACGCCTGAATGGCACTTCCTTCGAGTCAGATGTCAGCTGCAGCAGCTGTGGATGCGTGCAGGTTCTCGATAGATGCTTATATCCTTGTACTCTAGATAGGAGGTATTGTATAAACATTCGGGCCAATGGTCCAAATGCATTTAGTTATTCTTTTAGTATCATTCGATATGGTTATATAATTTTGACCGAGTGTTCAGTTATTTGATTTCACTTCAGTTTCATTTCCGCAAAAATTTGTGTGGATGTTTTAATTGTAGTTGTTAAAAAGAGTAGTTAAGTAAAATTTTGACACCGACCTAATAGGTTATTAGTAATTAAATGGATTTTCGACAGTGATGCTAAGAATGATCCATATGAGACTCCTGTTAAAATTTGATATAGGGGTGATTTCCCGGTATCTTATTAGGCGGGGTGTTACAGCTCTCTGGCAAAGTTCCCAGGTCAATGCGAGCTTCTTTCTCTACTTGGGAGATGGAAGAATTGGGTGAATCATTTTGACTATGCTGGCCATCATCAGCATTGTTGTTTGTGTTCAAAGATTCTTTTTCTCAGCTTGGGAGTTCGAGGTAGAAGAATAAATTGATTTGTCATTTTCATTTGAAGATTCACTATCTTCTTGTCCTCCCGTTTCAGAATTAGTAGTCAACTTCTTGTTCTAGTATCTGTCATGATCTTCATTCCCAGTCAAAATAGATCATATATTAGGTTCTAATCATCATTTTATTCTTTGTAAAAAAATATAAATAAATTTACAAAAGCGAGTCCAAAGCAAATACATCATATATTATGAAATACAACATCATTGTTTATGCAACAAATGACAATACCATCAAAATAAATGTTATTTTTTCTCTTTCAAGCAAAATATAAGGTTAAATGTTTGTGACAGTTATTGGATTCATTGCATTCACAACTAAAAAAATTAAATAGGATACTTTCAAACCCTAAACAAATAGACAAAAATAATTTTTTGTTTCTTTACAAAATTATTTGTTTCGTAATTCCTCATATTAGAATTTGTAACTCATCAAGCAAATTAATCCCTTATTCTTACTTACTCTCCAATTGGGAAGCCCAATGTGATTGACAAAATTTAAGTAACTTTCTTGCAATGATAAAGAAAATAATAACATAAGTAATTAGAGTAAACAATTAGGTGGGCACCATAAAATGAATGCTAAATGTTTACAATAGAAGGCCATTTAATGTTGAGATGTTAGCAACATAAGAAGAAATTCAGGCCCCTTACAAATGACCCATAGGTTGGAAAATTGTACAACACAAACAAAGCAGAGAGTTCTTTCAAATATATAAAATTCAATAAATATATCAATACAATTAACACCAGTATATTCATCCCAAATAGAATCTCAGATAGACCCTCATTCACCATCCATTATCAAATTTTGAAAAGGGAAATTTATATAGGAGGATATTGGGGGGAAAATTAAAAATTACTTTATCTCAGCAAAAATATTCATGAGTGTACCTGAGTAAGCCATAGTCATTCCAAACAGTGTACAATACTTTAGCTCGACAAAAAAAAATCACCTCCTTTGTTACTCAATACATTAATTAATAAAAAAAATAGAAAAAAACAATTCAAGAAAAAGCACAATACTTTACATCAGCAAAACTGCAAATCCAAAAGTGTAAATGAGTAGACCATAGTCATGGCCAAGTAGTTCATCCACAAAAATTTGTTGAACTAATTCATCTTTCATACAGTTCCTGAAATGAAAACTAATTGAAGTCGATGCTATAAAGAAAATCATACCAAGTTATACTCACAAATAACCAATGTGTAAACCCAAAATTAGATAGAGAGAGATGAACAACATTTTGTACGCATAAACCCACCCAAAACATAGACGGAAAAATACAAAATAAATTTCAAAACATAAACTTAAAATAAACTTCAACAAACCTGAATATGATAGAGAGAGAGTAAAACGATACGAAAAATTTCAAGGAAACTCTGATGGTGGTGTTGGCTAGCTGAGCTCACGTTAGCAAATGCAGATAAATCCCCTTTTGTGTGGTAGAACTAAGCATCAACGCTAAGAGGGGGCGAGTTGAGAGACATAGAGTGAGATGGAGATTGGTGGATATAGGTTTAGTAGTGTGAGATTTAGGTTATTGGTGATGTGGTGTGAGGTTTAGGACCTATGATGTTTGGCCGACCGGATGTGTCTTTGCTTCAAATACAAAGCTTCCGTCAAAATAGGTTTGGGAAAAGGGGTTTTGATTCAAAATTAGTGTGTTTCACACTATAGTGAGAGTAACAAAAAGTGACATCAAAATGCTAAAATACTATTATACCCCTATTTTTAAATTTTGAAGAGAAGGGGATAAAATTGAAGTGTGTCAAAAGAGGGGGAATCCAAAAATTTTAAGGTCAAAAAGGGTAGTACAGAAAAAACTCATATAGATGACATCATATGCTAATCTTATGACATACATAAGTTTTGTAACTTATTATATATACATATATATATATATATATATATATATATATATATATATATATATATATATATATATATATATATACAAGAGAAAGAAGAGATGACAGGAAACGAGTCAGAGCCCAAGTGTAAAACAACTTTTAAAATAGTTTAACAAGTATATTAAATGATCACCAGTTAATATTACATACATGTTAGTACCTCGACACTCACTTGGGAATTCTCACCCCTCAACTAGTGTGCACGCCTAACGTACTACTGAAATAATCTAGACAAAGTTAACCCAATTCACTAGTCTAACCCACTTCATTAGTCTAACCCAATTTCTCTTCACCAAATTCTATTTCCAGTAATCGCATAACTATAGTTTATATCTGATAAGATTTTCTTATGAATATTAAGCTAGTTATGTTTATCTCAATACAGACTTAAGTTCTCAACCACTTCATTCATTCAATATTAATTATTCAGTTTTCATCTACTTACAAGCATAGTAGATTAATCACAAGTGTATATATATATATCATAATATACATACTAATAGGGCACCCCACATAAGTCCATGGTGATGGCATACTCTGCTATCAAGACCCGTATCACTCGTATAAATGGGAAATACTAGTTCGGAATCACTCTCGAACTGTATTAACACAAAACAAACATATTGGAGGTGAAACATAGTTCCAAGTCACTAAGAGGTCAACACATACCCTCACATCTCTTAGGAGCGTCTAACTATCATTCTCGAATAGCTTGTACCAAGGATGCTATGTTCTAGGGTACAAGTCAATATCCCCCTTAAAGGTCCAATCGAGATAAGACTGTCTCGAACGCGGAACCTCCCTAATAGTAAGTAGCGCGGGTATGATTACACATAAATATACAACATTATATATATATATATATATATATATATATATATATATATATATATATATATATATATTTATATATATATATTCACATTATTCGGTTAGGTACACCCATGACCAATATTACATTTGAACCATACGTGGCACATAACACATGAGTTCTATGTATAATTAAATCACTCTTTTTATTTTCTCAATTACCACAAATCATTAAGTACTTCTCGACACTCGAAGTGTATCCTCTTGATAAATATAAAATTGGTAGGTGTACACTCACTACCCTACTAGTTTAAGTCCTTCTTAATTCTCATAATACCTAATTTAACGTACGCACGGTCTCCTATTTAATTTATACCCCCGAAATCACACGGTTAAATCCCATATAAAATCACTTCCACGAACCCTACTGGTCCTCCTCAAGTCCCATTATAATACTTAAATTATGCCCAAAGGTCCTTACACATTGGGATTGGACTAACATTTAAAAAGGGGGAAAAATTCCATTTCCAGTAGGAGTTGATCAATCGATGAAGGGGGTCGATCGATCGACATTCTTAAGTCGATCGATCGACCAAGCAGGTGTTGCCTAGAATTCTGCATATTAAGCCTACGGGTTTCTTCCAGCTTAAATCATCAAAACTCCATTAACATGTCCAAAACTCCCAACCAAACATCATGAACGTTATATAAAATAATAAGGATGATTTCTAACGTAAGACATTCATAAATTCCGTAAGATTAGTCATCAAAAGGGGTTAATTCAAGAAATTATCATTTAACCCTAGTTCATCAAATTTTCTCAAGAATTCATTTAATGTCTAGATTTCTATCTCTACTGGGCATCGAATTTCGTGGATAACATTCTACATATAACAAGATATTCATCCTAACATGGTTTCTACTTCAAAATTTCAAAAATAATATCCCAACAACATTATTTTCGTGAAGACATAAATTAACTAATTTCCTACACTAGCATGGATGTGTTATCAACTAACATGTGTTCTACTCCAAAATTTCAAAAATAATCTCCCAACAACATTATATTCATGAAGACTTAAATTAACTAATTTTCTATGCTAGCATGGATGTGTTATCAACTAAATAACAAAAAGTTATATACTTTCCTGGAAACCAAAGTCTGAATCGTAGAGAATTATAGGTATGATTCCGCTCCTCGTGCCCCGATCTACGCATTGGTGGTGGAATTGGTGAGAGTGGTGTAGGGTTTGTGGCTCTCCTCTTTGAAAGCCTTATCTCTTCTCTCTTCCTTAGCCTCTCTGCAACTCCAAAGTTTCTAACCCTCAAGGAATCTAACTCTTATCATATATAACCCTTCAATTTTCGTCCATAATTAAGGCCTAAAATTTAAAATTACCAAAATGCCCCCCCGATTTATCGGTTAAGCTTAAAAACATCTCGGGACCCAAACTAAACCCTCGGGTACACTTTTCTGACTATCTCAATCTTTCCGGACACATTGACACACTCAAATGACCATATGGGTGACTTATAATTAAATTACTTTTTATTCCATTAATTTAGTCCCGACACGACACATGCGCGTCTCGACTTAATTTCTATAATTGTCATGTTATTCACTCACAACAATTTTAATAAATTCAATTTCATATATTACTTTACTCATATAGTAATATTCAACATAATTACTACCAATAATTACTAATTCTCGTCATGCTAGTAAATATTCAATTTAAAATCCGAATTAGTATTAAATTAATTTATCCCAATTTAATTTAATTAATACCATAATTAAAGGCCACAAAAATATGGGGTATTACATACTCCCCCTAATAACGGAATTTCGGCCCGAAATTCAAAAAATAAGGCCTACCCGGCAAAACAATTTTGGATACTTTATCAGTACATAAAACTAACTTCAATGTAAGGCGCTCAATCACTATAGCCCGCCGCCTCAGAACAAGCTTGTTTAACACTCTCAACACTTTATCAGTTATAGGGTCACACCTCCATAACGAAACTTCACATTGTGCAACTACCCGACGACATTCGAATAAGACGATCCTATACATCATTGGCCCCTATTATCTCAATATTATTGGGAGGCCGCAGCTCACGACGTGTCAACTACTCGTATTTATCTAAACACAAAACTCCCATCCTGAGAGAAACCATATGAACATCTGACCACTCTTGTCAGTTCTTCGATTCTCGATTTTCGACGACGTAACTCTTACGACAGTCAAAAGACACCTAAAACAATCTGTGGTAATTCCACTTTAGTCATCAGACTCTAACTCGACCAATCGAAAATTAGATTATCCGCTCACCTCTAAACAACCAGAGGGAGAATAGTTAAGGTTTTTCTGCACAAAACCTGAATAAGCACTTTGTCCACAATAAACATGTATGAGTTCTTACACACAACACTACCATTTGGTAATATCTTCCCCCAAGTACCATACTATACTTCACTTACCAGCTATAATTTTTGCGGAAATGAAATGACCACAATGAGTCCAAAATTACATTCATACAGCTCCACTAGTCGCTTATCACCTTTCGCCTACTCCTTGGGCTATAGGTGATATAACCTAATCAAAATGAAACTTCATCCCCACTGCTTCCTGAAATCATGTATTGAAGGTGGGGTTCAAGGATCTCATCCTAGTTTAGAACAATACAGGGCATGACCATTTACCGATGCGATCCTTCTTTTCAAAGAAATACTAGGGCATACTGTTTAATAGTGTATATCACCTAAAAGAATAACAATTACTTTCGTTTAGGTCAACTTGCTCCACACATTCGAAGGAACTCGTGACCTTATCTTGAGGTTGGAAAACCATCAAAGAAATTTACCAAATTAACTGCCATCTTCCATTACAGGAATCGTTGGCTTGATAGAAAATTATTTGGATGATCCTCTTGCTCCAACCGATTTCTATCTATAAGTGGTGCACACGAAGACTGTTCACTATGTCCCGCTCAACATCGACTTCCACTTGTAATGTCTCACATTAAGTGATACTTAATACTCCCCTTCTTTCCTCAGCGTATACCGAAAGTTTCAACCCGTGCACTTTTGTCCACAATGTGCACTTCTGGACTTTTTATTCCTTGTTAACATCATTATTCTATCTACGCACAAGTCGCTCTCAACATTTGACTAGGTACAACTCCGCTCCAAGTGTTTTCCATAATAGTTAAATTTTACCCTTCTCAAGGAATACCCTTTTTTAAATGGCTTCCCACAGACTTTCAATCGAATTCGGGTGTGCTACTTTGATTGCACACGTGTATATGGATTATCGACCTTCTTACATGATGCTTAATCCACTTTACCATTTCTACTTCGTTATATTAGTTCCTCAAGAATATATTTCATAAATGTATTCCCACGTCCCTTAAACCCGAACGATTTTGACATCAGCTAACTGGGATGCCCACACACCCTATAAACCATGCATACTAGCATAAAAATCACATACGTATCACACATAGCACTCAATTCTTTATTTCCCAAATATTCACTACGCGACTATAACACTTGGGAATTCCCAATCACCCCAGAAATTGAAATTTTAAATTCTTAGTATCATTCCACCCTTCAACTCGTGGTGACAAAAAAAAACTTCCAATGCTTCCTTACCAACAACCGGCTCCAATGGCCTTAAATCATAATTTAACTTCCAACTTAAAGTTATAACTACCTGCTCATATAATGACCGGGGTACCTGACTCATGGACTAATGACCGAACATCTCCCTACTTCCAAACTTACGCTAAGTTTCATGCTTGGGATGTCTCACAAAGTGAAATCCAAACAAGGAACCCCCCGATACACTACTACCTATCATTATTGGATATCGAAATCCGTTAGGCCCTCCATCCATAACATGTACCCCTATATTCCTTCTCATGACATAAAAGCTACATCTCCTCCCACAATTACACTTAAATAAATAACTTTTTGCCAATTGCACTATCGTTCAGTATTGGTGGTAATCAAATTCCATAAACCTCGTACACATACAATCAAGACTCTTAAAATCCTGTTCCCAAACATATGAATATAAGTCTTAACTCCCACGTCTCTAAAGGATAGATATAATAATGTGCTCTTCCTATCACCAAGTCCTGAACGATAAACATAAAAATCAGTTAAATCTTTCCACTCAATCGTAAACACAATAGACACCGAATCATAACAATAAAGTCCCTACACACCCCAGGATTAAACATTTCGATACTAGTATACCCTTCGAAGTGTCTATAATTTATGATATAAATGCGAGCCCAACCCTTTCATAGGTGAGGCTTCGCCAGAACAAAACATCCTACACTAGGGCAGCATCCTCGATAGACTTGCGATATTCGCCCACTATCGGTCTAATTTTTAGTGTAAAACCATAACCAAGATAATATCATACTCGTATAACACATCACTAAAATGAGTAATCTCCATAAGGTATATACCACTATCAATACACCCATTCATCCTTCGTGAATAACACTAAAGATAACCCCACTATAACAGGGAAAACATTCACATAATAATAATATTATCGATATACGCATTAAACTCGTCTCACGTACGAATCTAGCAATAATCAAAATATAGTGACCCGCTCGTGTCACGTAAAACATGCCTCATCCTCCGAGGGTAAAACTCATACTTCTACCTTGCTAATCGCCATGTCTGCTCAATTGGTTTTCAGACATAACACGCATGTTCAAACCAAAACAAAAACTACTCTAATCATTGCCCTTTACTAGGCCCCATATTCTTTCCCCTTTACTCACTTCGCGAAATAATAACACATGTGATTTCACTCTCAACAAAAAGACCTCTATGCATAATCCACTTATCACCGATCATACTGACCATATTCGGGTTGTCCTTCTCTCGGACTTTGGTAGGATCGATTCCTGATGGCTACCCCCATTGTGGCTTTGACAGTCCATGCTAAATTCACCATCGCTTGGTAAGGATTCAGCTACCCGAATCATTTAAGTGGGTCGCCTGATGGGTCTCCCCCTTGTGGAATTTTGCTAACTGCGTTTCATGCAGTCTTACTCCCCAACTAAATCTTACGATTCCTTTAGCTCCCTTCACCAAGAAGCGTTAACATCTCTGCGAAAAATGCGTGACATTATCACCATATGGATCGACTGTCCAACACAATTCCCTTTAAGTGTTGCATACTTTTCTTACGAGTCAATTTCCCACTTAAAATCCTCTTCTCCATTTGAATCTACTTCATCCGACAAAAGATTACCTAAATAATTAAATTCATTTTCACACATGGACCTCTGTCTAGCCTTCCTGTGATGAGTTCAGAACAACATTCACATCTTAACCTGAACATCTGATGAAGGAACTCGCGATCAAACCGTAAACCGTACTTAATATCCTTCTATTTACACAACATTCCACTTCTAAATGTGGTGGTTGACTCCAACCATTATAACTTTGCTCCGACGAGTCAAAAAAACTTTTACCCGAAATTTTCACTTCCGGTTAACCACACTCCACCATATTCCCAAGCCTTTGGATATTTTACCTTCACTAGTTAACACACACAATTTCTGCATTTCTAGATCTTCCACTGATGGTTCTCCTCAATGTTTCGTATGACTCTCTCCCAGTCCTACCGCGTTGGGTGAGTCAAATTTGGCACCACTTTCGACTATAGCAGCACTTGTAAATCATATGTTGATACCTAGGCGTCTTTACAATCTTGGCTTCTCGTTCCATAATAGGGGTGACCTGGACTACGGTCATCATCCTCGAATATACTCTACAACCTCAACTACGCCTTGCCTCCTGCTGTCCGCCCAACCGCCCTCGCCTATCATACTTCATGGTTCAAACATGCCCGAATGAAAATAAGATTCAGTACATATATACGTTATAGCATGAGAAAGAAATCTAACCATATAAATCAACAATCCTAAACATAGGGCGCTATATCAAACAAAGCAACGCTGGAAGAATTATAAGCCGCACAGATCCTAAGGACACTAGAACCTGAGGCTCTGATACCACTTGTGACACTTCTCCTAATTAAATACTAGGTGATTAGTCCTTTATTAAATTAAATCAAAGTGTCTGGTTGGTTCATTCTTAGCATCACAGGCGTAAAAAAAAATTCTTTATTAATCACCTAATAAAAAATTAAGCTAAGTGTCAAAACATTTAATTTTAGAGATTTATTCACATAGTTATGATTTAATGTATGAGACCATTTTCATGAACAAGAATAATATTAAAACCAACCCATCCAAATGAAATAAACATGCTAGATAAATCACCCAAATAAAATAACTTGAATCGTATGATAATCAAATAATTTAAAACAATCCCAACTAAACTCAATACTAAAATAATTAAGAGTACAAATCTCTTGGAACTAGATAAATTTGGAAATGGGAGACACATGCCCTATCTAATAATGACTAAATAGAAGACTGAGAATACAAGGACGAAGTCGTCTACTGCAAGGACCAGTAACTCTCACACTAGCTGCAACACGTCAACCATCCAAAGACCTAAGCCTGACGACCCTATGGCTGGGCACCTGTAACACACACACACACACACACACACACACACACATATATATATATATATATGTATATACAAGAGAAAGAAGAGATAACAGGAAAGGGGTCAGAGCCCGAGTGTAAAACAATTTTTAAAATAGTTTAGCAAGTATTTAAAATGATAATTAGTTGATATTATATACATGTTAGTACCTCAAAACTATCTTGGGAATTCTCACCCCTCAACTATTGTGAACTCCTAATGTACTACTGAACTAATCTAGATAAAGTTAACCCAATTCACTAGTCTAACCCACTTCACTAGTCTAACCCAATTTCTCTTCACCAAATTCTGTTTACAACAATCGCATAACTATAGTTTATATCTGATAATATTTTCTTATGAATATTAAGCCAGTTATGTTTATCTCAATACAGACTTAAGTTATTAACCACTTCATTCATTCAATATTAATTATTCAATTTTCATCTACTTACAAGAATAGTAGATTAATCACACACACACACGCACACACACACACACACACACACACACACACACACACACACACATATATATATATATATATATATATATATATATATATATATATATATATATATATATATATATATATCACTCATAATATACATAATAGGGCACCCCACTTAAGTCTATGGTGCTGTTATACTCTGCTATCAAGTCCCCGTATCACTCGTATAAACGGAAAATACTAGTTCGGAATCACTCTCGAACTGCATTAACACAAAACACACATATTGGAGGCGAAGCATAGTTCCAAGTCACTAAGAGGTCAGCCTCACGTCTCGTAGGACCGTCTAACTATCATTCTCGAATAGCCTGTACCAAGGATGCTATGTTCTAGGGTACAAGTCAATATCCCTCATAATGGTCCAATCGAGATAAGACTATCCCGACGCGAAACCTCCCTGATAGCAAGTAGCGCGGGTATGATTACACAGAAATATACAACATTATATATATATATATATATATATATACAAGTACCCATATATATATTCACATTATTCGGATAGGTACACCCACGACCCACATTACATGCGAACCATGTGTGGCACTTAACGCCCGAGTTCTACGTATAATTAAATCATTCTTGTTATTTTCTCAATTACCACAAATCATTAAGTACTTCTCGACTCTCGAAATGTATCCTGTTGATAAATATAAAATCAGTAGGTGTACACACACTACCCTACTGGTCTATGTCCCTTTTAATTCTCGCAACACCTAATTTAACATATGCACAGCCTCCCATTCAATTTATACCCCCTAAATCTCACGGTTAAATCCCATATAAAATCATCTTCCACGGACCCTACTTATACCCTATTGGTCCTCCTCAAGTCCAATTATAATATTTAAAGTATGCCCAAAGGTCCTTACACATTGTGATTGGATTAACATTTAGAAAGGATAAAAAGTTTCCATTTCCAAGCGGAGTTGATCGATCGATGAAAGGGGGTCGATCGATCGATCTAGTCGATCGATCAAGATTCTTGAGTCGATCGATCTACCAAGCAGGTCTTGTCCAGAATTATGCATATTAAGCCTACGGGTTTCTTCCAACTTAAATCACCAAAACTCCATTAACATGTCCCAAACTCCCAACAAAACATCATGAACGTTATATAAACAAATAAGGATTATTTCTAACATAAGACATTCATTAATTCCTCAAGATTAGTCATCAAAAGGGGTTAATTGAAGAAATTATCATTAAACCCTAGTTCATCAAATTTTCTCAAGAATTCATTTAATTTCCAAATTTCTATCTCTACTAGGCATCAAATTTCGGGGATAACATTCTACATATAACAAGATATTCATCGTAACATGGTTTCTACTCCAAAATTTCAAAAATAATCTCCCAACAACATTATTTTCATGAAGACATAAATTAATTAATTTCCTACACCAGCATGGATGTGTTATCAACTAAAGAACAACAGGTTAGATACTTGCCTTGAAATCAAAGTCTAAATCGTAGAGAATGATGGGACGATCCCGCTCCTCATTCCCCGATCTACGCATTGGTGGTAGAATTGGTGAGGTGTAGGGTTGGTGGCTCTCCTCCTTGAAAGTCTTCTCTCTTCTCACTTCCTTAGCCTCTCTGCAAATCCAAATTTACTAACCCTTGAGGACTCTGACTCTCATCAGATATGACCGGTCAATTTTCGTCCATAATTAAGGCCTAAAATTGGAAATTACCAAAATGCCCTCCCAGGTTACCGATTAGGCTTAAAAACATCTCGGGATCCAAACTAAACTTTCGGGTACACTTTTCTGACTATCTCAACCCTTACGGACACATTGGCACACTCGAAATGACCATATGGCTGACTTTTAATTAAATTACTTTTTATTCCGTTAATTTAGTCCTGACACGACACACGCAAGTCCGGACTTAATTTTTATAATTGTCGTGTTATTCACTCGCGATAATTTTAATAAATTCAGTCTCATACATTACTTTACTCATCTAGTAATATTCAACATAATTATTACCAATAGTTACTAACTCTCGTCATGCTAGTAAATATTCAATTCAAAATTCAAATTAATATTAAATTAATTTATCGCAATTAAATTTAATTAATCCCGTAATTAAATGCCATAAAAATACAGGGTATTACTTAATATTCCTCAACAAATGCCACTGGCGTAAACCACAAGAATATAGGAGGTATTAAACACAGAGATCACGTATAAACACTCAAAATGCAAAATGTGTTTTTTTTATAACCAAGGCAACAAATGTAAAAGCTAGAAGCATCTTGTATCTTCGCATCAACAAAAATATAATATGATTTTACCACTCTATACACACTTAATGATTTGAATTCTAAGAGTAATAGATTGCAAGATATTTGTGCATTGTTAAAAATTATCTTCATTACAAAATATAACTCAATCATATTCCTCAACAAATTTTATTGGCGCGGACCACAATAATATGGAGGTATTAGACATAGAGAGCATGTGTATGCACTCAACATTATTTTTTTTTCTAAAACTAAGGCAACAAATGTAGAAACTAGAAGCATATTTTATTTTTGCATCAACAACAAACAAGATAATATGATATCATCACTCCATACATAATATCTACAAACTTATACATATGAGAAAAAAAATACATAAATAGAAAAAAAAGTTATATAATACTTAAGAACAGAAAAATTAGTACATGGAATACACAACAAAAGATCCAAAACACAATGACAAACAGGTGATAGGCGATATATAAACATAAGGACAAAAAATATACTGAGTATATAAAAGTTAGTGGTATAAATTAAGAATAAAATTATTACATTCACTACACAATAAATTACACAAAATACATCATGGGATCATTTGTATACATTTGTGTTTTTCATTTGAGTGAGAATTCTGGTGAAAATGAGAAAAAAATGTTAATTTATTTAGGGTGTACAAAATAGTAAACTTTGGAAACGTAACAAACATGATTAAGATATATTTACACGGATCAACACCTAAGAAAGTTGTTTAAAATTTTAATTAAGAACGTGAAGCCTTTGTTTGATCTTCAATGAGTAAGGTTTTCTCTGTTTCTAAAGGAAAGGGTTTTGAAGGTTTTTGTTCATAGTTGATTTTGAAATAGCATTTGTTTACGGTTTGGGAGTATTTATATGTTAGACCTAATAGTTTAAAATTTTTTGAACCTATATTTATAGTCGAAAACTGTTACTCTAAGGACTTAATAGTAAAAGGCCCCAAAATAAAAATATCGGAGTGACTACAACAAATCTTAAAAAATGGGACTAAATAATTAAGTTCCCTTTTTGTCACCATCCCATGAGGTGTCCGAGGAGGGCTTCCCCAACTTTTCTTCCGATGTGAACACTGGATTGCGCTCTTTCTCGGGGCGCTTGACCATCGTCGATGTGGGTTAATATGTAGAGATAAAGTCTCCAGCCAATTTTTCACAAAACATGAAAAATAAATGTTGCCTATGATTGGGAATAAATATTGTATATTTATCCCCTTAATTTCGGTACCTTTGTGAACCCGAGTGGTGCAATTGATATGGATTTAACTCTTAATTATGCTACTAACCTTCGTTGGCAAGTATATCGTGTTTTGTGTTTCTCTTATGTGTTTTACAGGTAAAGTATGCAAGCAGTGCGAAAGAGAAATCGAAACAACGAATGAAAGGCTAGGAAGGCAATTTTAAGGGAATTTTCATAATTGTATAGCGTAATTCCAGAGGTGGGGCCAACTGGAAAGTTGAAGAGTTCGGAACAATGATAACAATGGAAAAAACAGCACCCAAATCCGAGATACGGTTAAGGAGTTATGATCATTTGAAGTTGAGAAAAATTCCAAGAAAGAAAAGAAGAAAGCATGAAAATATTTCTAAGTGTTGAATTTCAAGCAAATTCTCCACAACCACAGAATGAACCGATTCGGAGGGCGAACCGGTTCGAGGTACCTACGATTGGTCCAAAGAGTCCTAATAGGTTACAAACTCATCTAAAACGTATTTGTATCTTTATAATGACTTAAAAAAATAGTTCTGAATAGTTTTTCTTAGAGAGGAAGGTAGGAGAGTAACTTAGAATCATAGAAAACAATTCTCCATCAAGTAGGTACTTTTTTTGTTTGAATTACAAGTTTTATTTAAATAAAGTTTGTTCCTTTCTTTCTTAATCTTGTAGTTACTTTATTTACAGGCCTTATTTATTTTCTGGGTTTCCAATTCATTTATACATGCTTAGAGATAGTTTTCTTATTGATTCAATTACATGCAATGTAGGATTCACTTTTTTAATTAATTTCACCATGCTAGGCTATATTTCTAAGGGTTGGTGTTCATGAAGCCAACCCGATGTAATTTAGCCATGTAGAAACTAGGGTTTGAATTGAAATTTGAATGAATCGTGTTGTGTAGTTGTCACACCCATCATATATCTTTTTACCTCGGTTGACCCTAGGTAATCGTGGTGTTTAAGGATGTGATGCGCGTGTAGCTATTGCGATACTGCTTCACTCATCCTTTGATTATGTATGATGCGGGCTTGAACCTCATGTATGTAATGCTTGGGAGTACTAAAGACCGGGTTCAATTAAATTTCTAATTCAAAATTCTAGCATTCTATATGGTAAATTCACTAGGGTTTGGGGGATTGTATTCCCAACCAGTTTTCCCTTTATTCTTATCAAATCATTCTTAGTTAGTTAATTTATCTCACATAGTTATTACAGTAGTTTAATTTAGGGTGCATTTAGTTAATTAGTTATTTCCCATCTCAATCATCTTTGTGTTTATTTTTAGAGTCAAGTTAGGGTTAACAGTCTTACCTTTGTCGTCACGTTCACTCGTCCTAGTTCCCTGAGGATTCAATACCCA
Source organism: Sambucus nigra (assembly GCA_949130495.1). Taxonomy (NCBI): domain Eukaryota; kingdom Viridiplantae; phylum Streptophyta; class Magnoliopsida; order Dipsacales; family Adoxaceae; genus Sambucus; species Sambucus nigra. Next base: position 319,627,596 of record OX422223.1, read on the forward strand.
GACTAGCCACTATAGTTCACAATAGTGTAGTTAAAGTTTTGGTTTTTGTATTGCGATTGGAAGCCGATAACAACGATTAGCGTATTATAATGATGCTTGGTTTCCAGCTCGATCATCCTCCTCGAGAGAGCGTGAATAAGGAAAACACTAATGCTTACGAAACCAAGTATTTCAAGGGTCCGGGGACTAAGTTATGGAATACGAAGGTGTTAGGCACCCATCACGGCCTTTCAGTCTCTTATGGGCACATGTTAATATTTTTTTGTTAAACATCGTGAAGTGTGTGCTTATGTGCATAATATAAATGGAGAACAGAATCACTCAACTCGTGTAATGGAAAATGGTGGAGTCAGTTCATCCTTAGAAGTGTTCCCAAAATAATAATTCAAAGTATAATGTGAGTGTTTGTCGATTTACAAGTCGTTATAGAAGAACAAATGCATACATTGGACAAGACACAAACATACAAGCATATAAAATCCATTAAAAATATATATAATAAAAACAAAGTAACAAATATGTATAAAGGAGGACTCAAGCCTAGGAATTTACCTAAGATGCCTACGTAGTCCAAGGGGCATCAAAGTCCACGTAGTTTTAAGATAATATTGGGTGGGGTTTAACCCATAAATCCAAAAGGGGGTAATTTCTCTTATATGTGTGTGTAGAGATAAACATGCAACAAATGTGAGGATGTGTAGCGAGAATCCCTTGGAATTTATAGGTGAACCCTCTTTTTCTTGTTTTTTTGTTTTTTATTAATATAAAGTATGTGCAAGTACTAAAAATAAAGGTTTGATATTAATGTATGTGATGTAATAAAATAAAGAGCTAAAGTAGAAATAAAGCAACTAATGATAAAAATAAGAGAATTTAAAGACAAGGGTGGAGAATTGGACCTCCTTATGATGACTTGAAGTGAATCTTGATTGTAGATGCACTGATGTCACAATGAGGTGATGGTGGTATGAGGATATGGGTGAGAATTTACTAAAAGGAGTATGAAAAGGATTGAAAGAATGTGGAAAATGGTACTTTTAAGAGGGGAACAACTCTGAATCCGAGAGAATGTTCTTTGAATTGCTGGGAGAGATATTTAGAGGGTGCCATTTAAAGTGAGGTCATGGACTCTATTTATAAGGCCAAGGGGGTGCTAATCGACAAGGTCCTTGACCTAACTATCGGCATAAAACCCTAGACACATTACCGATAGGAAGGTTCTGGGGGTGCTATTCGATAGTCTGAGACAGATTTTTCAGAAAAATGGTCGTAGAACGTTAATCGTAAGTCAGAATTGTGCACGGGACAAACCATTGAAAAGGGTATTCAAATCTCTTTAAGAATCCATAAGCCACACCTGGGTTTGGGAGTTAACTAAGGTCAAACGGGGCTCAGAAGTTCCTGTTGGTCACTAGCCAAAATTTTTTTGAAGGAACACGGATCGTTCATCCGAATCACAATGTTGATTTGCACATGGAATGGACCGTTAGAAAGGGTGTTTAGATCCCTTAGAGATTTTATTCACCTTTATTCGACTCGAAGAGTTGACTATGGTCAAACAACGCCCGAAATTGCCCATGACCCTTCAGAGTAAAATCGGTTATTTATCCATACCGTAAGGCTGATTCATGCACGAGGCAGACCATTGGAAAGGTTATTCAGAGACCTTCATATATTCATTGAGCTTTACTTAAACTAGATTGTTGACTAGGTCAAACGGGTTTCGATTGGGTCCAGTAGCCTCTAGATCAATTTTCGAGGTCAAATGGATCATTTGTCTAACCCGTAAGAATGATTAATACACAATGAGGATCATTGGAAAGGGGATTCATATACCTTTGGAGATTCATTGAGCTTTCATTCAGAGGAGGAAGTTTACGAGAGTCAAATGGGGCTTGGGAGCGCCTAGTGGCCTCCATATTATTTTTCAAATATAAAATGGATCGTTCCTCCAAACAGTAAGGTCAATTCACGCATGGGGAAAATATTTTAAAAGGGGATTCAGAGTCCTTTGAAGTTGACTATAGTCAAATGAGGCTCGAGAGTGCCCGGTGGCGCCCAGATCGATACTCAGAGTATAATCTAGGTTTTGTGATAAATGAGTGAGTGATAGGGACCTAAGGATGTGCTTAGGGTAGTCTTAGTATGAGGTGTCTATAGAGAGTCCCTCGACGTGTGAGCTCAGGATAAGTTAAGGTCATGGAATGATAGACACTACATAAACATTGGGGAAGAGGATTTAAGATCAATTATGTGGACCTAGAGTGTGAGGTTGACCGATTTAGAGGTTCAAGGTTAGTTTTGAGGACTTAAGGAGATGAGGATGATCGATTGATTGGGTTGAGGTCAATTTTGAGGACCTAAGGGGGAGGAGAATGATGGATTTAGCGGGTTGAGGTTAGTTTTAAGGACCTAAAAAGACGAGGATGGCCAATTCAGTGGGTTAAAGATGTGTTAATACTAGTTCTAAGGAGATAGGGTTACCAGTTCAGTGGGTTGAGGTCAATTCTGTGGAACTAAGGTGATGCTGGGGATGACGGATTGATAATACGCAAATATCACGTATTTCATCCGTCGAACCTACGTATTTTAGCCCCCTCGGGTGTCTTAATCTCTATATTTAAGCCCGTTAACCAGAAAACCTCTGTTTATATTGTTAACATGCTATATGAGGTATAATTGGGCTTTTGTAAGTATTTAAGTACTAAGTATGAAGTTCGTACGCTTTCTGCTCAAGTTCTGTACGGAATCGCACGTTCAAGGTCATTTTAGACTTTTCACAGCTTGGGTACCTGGCCTTGGTCGATCGATCGACCAAAGGGGTCGATTGATCGAGGCTCTGTTTTCTGCAGATATTTTCATTTCTTTTCATTCTTCTTTTCTTTTATTCTAACTTACCATATAAAGTTTTTTTGTTGTAATAATAATGTAGAGCAATAGGTGAAAGTTTTTAGATAGTTTTTAGAAGATAGAATATTTAGGTTTTGGGTGATTTGCTTAGTTCTTCTTCATTTCTTCTTGGATTCACACACTTTTGGGATTGAATGTTGACTATTCATCATCTTCTCCATTAAATTAGTTTGTATTTCTTCATTTCTTGCTTTCTAGTTAATTTACAAGCTTTCTAATTTAGGTTTACATGCTTTATTTACATGCTTTGATTTACTTGCTTTGTAGTATAGTTTTATCGCGTTTATTTTCCGCTTTCCATTTACCGCGTTTTTAACATGCTTTCTAGCTAATTTAAATTAGGTTGTGTTTGAATGAAACTCACTTGAGTTGACACGTTGCTTTTCTTTGGTGATGGTGTTTATGGGTCTATCTCGGATGCATTGTCCTAGTTATTACGCCTAGGGGACTGGATGGGGCATATCATGTATGTCCCATGCTTATGACCTTTCGCGCATAATTTCTGCAATATTTGTTAACACCAAAATCTTATTAGGACTTTATGATGATTTAGGGCATAACAACCCTTGATTTAATTAACTGTCGAAACGAGACATATTTGTAATAACTTGTCAACCCATGTAACCATTTTATACTAATTAACTCGGGTGAGGGATATTCGATGCAACCTATAGTTTTTACTCGCTTTCTTAATCTAACTTTATTTTCCCTCGCCTAGATTAATATTTCCCTTTTATGCATCTTTTCCCTTTATGTGTACAATCATCTTTTACACTTTTATTTAGGAATATTAAACCTTATATATTCTAGCAACTCGTCTCTGCGGATTTTCGATACCCGACTTACCGCTATACTCACCCGCTGAGTGTAGTCGGAATTTAGGTTTTTGTATAGTTCAGGTGATCCAAATTCAAAACGACCGGCGCGTAGGTGACTCTCGCACCGCGGCCAAACCCTGTTTATCACCGATTTAACATGTTGGTGCTGATTCTGAGGACCTAAAGTTGTAGCGACCAATTTCGAGGTTCAAGGTTAATTCTAAGGACCAAAAGTTGTGATGACCAATTCTGAGGGCAGAGGTCAATTTTGATGACCTAAAGTTGGTACAACCAATTATGAGGTCCAAGGTTAATTCTCAGGACCTAAATCGACAAAGATGACCGATTATGATGTTCGAGGTCAATTCTAAGGACCTAAAGTTGGGACAACCAATTCCAAGGGCAGAGGTCAATTCTGAGGACCTAAAGTTGGGATGACCAATTCAGAGGGTCGAGGTCAATTCTAAGGACATAAAGAGATGAAGATGACTGATTCTGAGGGTTCAGGTCAATTCTAATGACCTTAAATTGGGACGAACAATTCTACGGGCCGAGGATAATTTTGAGGACCCCAAGTTGTGATGACCAATTCTGAAGGCCGTGATTAATTCTGAGGACCTTGAGTTAGGACGAACAATTCTGAGGTACGTGGTCAATTCTAAGGACCTAAAGTTGTGACGACCAATTCTGAGGGTTGAGGTAAATTTTGAGGACCTAAAGTTATGACGACCAAATTTGAGGGCCGAGGTAGATTCTAAGGACCTAAAGTTATAGCGCGTGGATAGCTCTCCTGAGAAAATTTGAATTATCTTGAGGGTACAAGTGCTCTTATGGTTTTGCTGAGGATTATGTTGTCTTCAAACTCCATTAGGGGATGTTTAATTTTGGGATTACGTTTGGGGAATTATAGTATACTTGAATGCAGGTGCATCATTGGTTTACTGTGTAGTATGATGAGGATAAGAGTGTAAGATTAATCGAACTGGGAATTTTGAGAGTTTTTAAGGGGTTTAGTGATCCAAACATGATTTTTCAAGATTTTTGGGAATTTTTTAGACAATTTCTAGTTTTTTCTGGCATTTTTTGTACAAACTTTGAAAGGGGCTACCGATAGGAAGGCTTCGGGGGTTCCAATCGACAATGGAATGAAATCTTGGGCTTCCTTGAGAAGAGGGAAAGGCCGCTTCCAATCAGTATGGGTCGGGACACCGCATTCAACTGTAGTGTCACGTGCTCTTGGGAAGAGGCGGTGGGAAACTACTCACATATTCCATCTTGGATTTGGCCAGATGACTATTACTCCAATAGACAGGGGTTGATTGTGGGGGGTTCTAGATAGTGGTGGACCTCATATTGAGGGTGACACCAGAGGTGATGCGGGTGGCATTAAAGGACGTGGGTAGGATTGTGTCTAAGGATTCTATCCGCATTTCTTCTTTAAAGGAGATGTTCCTGAGGAGGAGGGCGGATGTGACCGACGGGAGGTAAGTGAGACATATAACCTGTCTATTTATTTTTCTTTTTCTGGACGGTTTTTTAGTGCTGACGAGTGGCGATGTCATCCATCTTTGATTCTTGTCTTATTTGAGGATGATTTTCGACGCCAATCTATATGATTGGTCGAGATATAATTTGGCATCCCTTTATTCTTCTTTGGATATTTTTATTTGGTGCTGCTGGTAGACTTTTATGGGGGCCACGTATCTTTTGGAGGTAACTTTGGATTTATTTTCCTTTTTATGCATTTCCTTGCATTCTCTTTTTTCTGTTCTTTTTGTTGATTCCTGTCATTTGGAGACGTGGTTCTATGAGGTGATAGGGCACAATTAAGGGTTGATGGCCCTAAAGGATGAGAGTTTAGGAACTTCTGTCGGCTATTCTAGTGGCGAAATTCGATTTGGCTATCGAATCACTTAATATCTTTTGCGGATGTACACCGGTTCTAAATGCTCTAACGAGCGACCAAGTAATCTTTTATCTTTTTTTACATTCTTCTTGGCATCTTTATTTCTTGAGTACATACTAAATCTCTGTTGGGGATCATAGGTGACCTTCTAGCTATGGGGTGTGATTTCGCTAAATACGGGGGTGACGGGCATGCATGCGCAGATGCGGTGGCTGATTGCGCATGAGTTCGGGTACGTTTGGTACCTGGGAGGGAGGGTGGTGAGGCATATGATGTGGCATCCATTTCTTATTATTTTCTTTTAGGATATGTCATTGTGACTGGATGATCTTCTCATTAACCATATTGTATTCTTAATTTAGCGGCTTTGTACCTAAAAAGAGACTCAAAAAGTAGAAAATATGCTTATTTTGTTTGATTATCTTGATTTAGTGACTTACTTTACATGCACTTTAATTTGATGCTGAGATTTTATTTTAGGAAAGAGTAGGAAAATTTTGTTTTTTGGATCTGTTGAATAGAGGAAAGCCTTAAAGGACCCATTGCAAAGAGTTTTCCTTTTGAATAGGATTATTTCGAGAAAAATTAGGAGAAATGTGTTTTTGGAAATTAATTTTTATAAAAGAGGAAAATTGGAATTTTTCAAAATAAGAAGGTTGTCGGTCGGCCTACTCCTTGACCTGCTTGTCGACATGGGTGTTAAGTCAAATCATCCCTAGGCTTTGGTTGCACTTTCCTTCACATCAGTGTACTCCTATAGGGCTGAGAATGAATCGATTTTCAGAGTTTTTTTGGCCAAGGATTTTGAGTATAAAAAGTGAGGTATGTGATGTGCTTTCTCCATCAATACCCACATTTCTCTTCTTGCTTCTCTTTTCTTATTCCCAAATGTCTCTTCCCGTGTATGGAGAACTATCCTCTTACTTTGATTGTCTAGAGTCCATGTGCATATATAATGTGTATTATTATGATTTCAACCCGCGTCGGGCTTCCTTTTAGCATAATCGAGCCATAGATTTGAACTTGCTAGCAGCGGCGGTACAGTTCAAGTACCTTAGGGACCATATTTTCCTTTTTATCATGGACGAGGTCTGTCCCACCTACGAATTATTCTTAGTAATATTAAGTATTATCCCCACTGTGGCGACGGTTATGCCCGATTTTTCTCGTTCTCCCCGAATATTTATGGCGGAGTTGCTCCTTATTTGTCCTTCGATGGGTCAACCATTTGTTACTGAAGGGACTATTTCTCTTCAAGAGGTTATGTATTCAGTACGTCTGAGGGGTTTTGAGGATGATGGATTTGCTAGAGCTGTTGCCTTGGACCTTAGTATGAGGCTCTTTTTGGTGATAGGGTAATTGATGGTGAATCCCTAAGTGGCTACGGTAATGGCATTGATGTCTTACTGTCATAATCCTATGGCAGTGGTATTGGCTGAGACCCTGAATGGTCTAGATGTTTGGAAAGAGTTCTCTTTGACTTTTTGAGGGGGATCCCAGTAACATTATTCATGTTGCTTGCAGAGAGTTTCGTATAAAGGCCCCTCGCGAGTATCCTTTGATGGGTGTGCCTAATTTCTTTGTCTAACCTTTTTGCAATTTTGGCCCATCGATAAAGAACTGGGTTAACTGATTAGTGGAGAATAGAGCTCGGTTTCTTCGTTGGTCAATGCCATGGTGAGGAAACTTGCAGCCTATTTTGTAATTCGGAGAGTATCGGTATGTACGATTGGTTAGCCTTCGCCAAACTTCCTTTTATTTCCCCTGGAGGCTTCTGCGCCAAGTCCGGTACGAACAAACTATGCCTCACCTCATAACAAACTACTTCCCAGTGAAGAACTTGACTGAATCATTACGGATGATATTGGGATCCTTGTGATAGTGCCGGTGACCGTCTACCCATCCATCACAGTCCGTGGTAGGGGATTGATATGTATCCGGAGGCTACCATCGAATAAACATCGCATGATGCCTTTGAAAGAAGTCAGTTCTACGGACCTAAGGAAACGAGGATGACCGATTCGGAGGGTCGATTCTGATTCTGAGGACCTAAGGATGAGGATGAGTAATTCAGAGGGTTGAGGCCGATTCTGAGGTCCTAAGGATGAGGATGACCGATTCAGAGGGTCGAGGTCGATTCTAAGGACCTAAGGATGAGGATGGATGATTCAGAGGGTCGAGGACGATTCTGAGGACCTAAGGAAATGAGGATGACCGATTCAGAGGGTCGAGGCCGATTTTGAGGACCTAAGGAAATGAGGATGATCGATTCAGAGGGTTAAGGATGATTATGAGGACCTAAGGGGGCATACTGGGGATGGTCTAAAGGAAGTGACAATCCAAGATCTAGGTCAATTCTAAGGACCTAAAGCATTTCCGAGGGTGACCAATTATGTGGGTCAAAGCCAATTCTGAGGGATTGGGTTGTGATGACCAATTCCATGGGTCGAAGCCAATTCTGAGGGTTTAGGTTGAGATGACCAATTCTACGAGTCGAAGCCAATTCTGAGGGATTAAATTATGATAACCAATTCTACGGGTCCAAGCCAATTCTGAGGGATTAAATTGTGATGATCAATTTTGCGGGTCGAAGCCAATTCTGAGGGCTTAAATTGTGATGACCAATTCTGTGGGTCGAAGCCAATTCTGAGGGCTTAAATTGAGATAACCAATTCTACGGGTCGAAGCCAATTCTGAGGGCTTAAATTGAGATGACCAATTCTGTGGGTCGAAGCCAATTCTGAGGGCTTAAATTGAGATGACCAATTCTGCGGGTCGAATCCAATTCTGAGGGCTTAAATTGAGACAACTAATTATGTGGGTCGAATCCAATTTTGAGGGATTAAATTGAGATGGCCAATTCTGCGGGTTGAAGCCAATTTCGAGGGCTTAAATTGTGATGACCAATTCTGCGGGTCAAAGCCAATTCTAAGGGCTTAAATTGAGATAACCAATTATGCGGGCCAAAGCCAATTTTGAGGGCTTAAATTGAGAAGACCAATTCTGTAGGTCGAAGCCAATTCTGAGGGCTTAAATTCAGATTATGCGGGTCAAAGAAAATTCTGAGAGCTTAAATTGAGATGACCAATTCTGCGAGTCAAAGCCAATTCTGAGGGCTTCAATTAAGATGACCAATTCTGCGGGACGAAGCTAATTCTGAGGGCGTAAATGGAGATGAACAATTTTGTGGGTCAAAGCTCATTTTGAGTGCTTAAATTGAGATGTTTTTGGGTAACTCTACCAGAAAGTTACCTCGTGATTTTGATTTGAGCTGGGGAGCTGATTGCTAGGGAAATCTTCGTATCTTTTGGAGACTTTGTGGGGGAACAACCAATTTGATGCTGTAAATTCAAATGGGGAAGTGATTAGGTGGTCCAGGGTTTGGACGTTTTGCTTAGGAAATTTGAGACTTTTGGGGAATAGGAGATAATCTGAGGTTCAGGATACTTTAGGGGTCCTCTGGGGACGTTCCTAAGGGGAGATTAACCCGACGTTTGAGAGTTACGCTAGGGAATTAGGGGTTCCGCTTGAGGGAGTGATAAATTTTCTTGGTGAAAGTGTTCTAAATCCTCTTCGAGATTTTTAGGAATTTCCTGAGGATTTTTCAGGGTGTTTCGGTATTTTCTGGGAGTTTTGTAGGAAAATATAACGGGGGTGTCGGTTGACATGGTGTGGAGGGTGCCATTCGGCAGTGGCACATACTTTTGGACTATCTTGAGAAAGTGAAAGGTCAGTGTCGATCGGTATGTGGGGTGCAGTGCCGATCGAAATAACCCTTGTCTTCCTATAAAAAGGGGGCGGGTTCCCCTAATTTTTCACAGCTTTTTGCCTTCTCTCTTCCTGCAATTTTTTCCTACAAATCGTTCTAACATTCCGCAACCTAAAAAATGGTCATTTTTATGAGTACTGCGGTACACAGGGAGTGGTTGGCTGTTGATAACTGGGTGAATGTGGAGAGGAGGGCCAGGGCGCCCCTTGCTTTGGGGAGTGAGAACTATTTTGATGCATTTGAGCAAGTGGCGGATGAGCGGACTTTACTACTGGAGCCGTCGTATTATCACTCTTCTAAGGTTGTGAACCCTGGTGGTTATGTAAGTTCAAAATAACTTTTGGCATTCTTTTTTTTGGTGATTTCCTCTTTTCTTGGATTTTGACAAGGCTTTAATTTGATAGTCCAATGTTTTCTTATCAACTATGCGTGCCCGCTGGACGATGGTGCTTAAGGATGTCTTGGAGCACCTTCCACTCGTGGTGCACTTGGTAGTATCGTCAGCGGGTTTTTGGAGGATGGCGCTTGTGCTGGATGAGACACCTCATTCGATGGCGGTCTAATACGCTTTGGAGGAGAGGTGGTGGTACACTACTCACACCTTCTATTTTGGTTTTAGGGAGATGACTGTAACTCCCATAGGTGTGCAGCAGCTACTGGGGATGGATTGTGATGGAGAGCAGATAGAGGTGGATCGTTCCTTGCGGGTGAGGCCGGAGGCGGTGGAGGCGGCACTAGGTGATGTGGGGAGGATAGTGTTTGGGGATTCTATCCGTTTGTCCATGCTGAGGGATGTTTTGATGAGTAGCGTGATTGATGTGGTGGACAGGTTGCAGGTGAGGCAGATGGCCCCACTATTTATTTTACTGGTGTTGGGGGATTTTTGTGGCGTCGAGCGGCGACGTTGTCCACTTATGATTTTTGCCATACTTAAGGATGTTTTCGAACATACCTCTCTAGGATTGGGGGATCCTAACTTTGGTGACCCTTTATTTTTCTCTGGATGCATTTAGCCAGTGTTGCCGGCAGACTTTTACTGGAGCCATGTATCTTCTTAAGGTATTCTTTGGTTTGCACATTTTCCTTTAATGCATTGACATTTTCCTTGTGTGTCACTTTTTTTATTGCGGATTCTTGTCTCTGGCAGGCATGGTTCTACGAGGTGATTGGGTATAATACCCAGCTGATTTCTTTGAAGGAAGAGACTGTTGGGTATTTTTACCAGTTGTATTGGTGGCATAAGGCCAATCAACACTCGAGGAAGTCTCTTTCCCTACAAGCGGTGCGTCAGGTCTTGAGTGGTCTAACCAGTGATATGGTAAGACTTTTTCCTTCTTTAGTCTTGGTCTTTGTGTGTTCTGATTCCATATTGACTTATATCAGCTGGGGATTTTTCAGGTGACCTTTTACCCTTGGGGGATGGTTGTTCAGGACACATGGTTGACTGGGGTGAATGTACAGATGAGGCATTTGCTAGCGCATGAGTTTGTCCACTCCTGGTATCTTGGGGATAGGGTGGTTCGACAAATTTCTGAGGAGGAGGTGGTGGTCCCACCTGCGAGGCCCCCTATGTTTAGAGGCGAGAGGATATGTTGCAAAAGGATGCAAGGATTGCGGTGATGATTGGCGAGTCCTATCTGTTATATACTGACACAGCTGTGCCGTATGATTATATGGACTTCGTGACGAGTTGGCTGATGGCGCACATCATTATGATGCACTTCCTTTCCCTCCTACGGGTTCGAGTAGGCTAGTGGGGTCCTTCCATAGTGGTGAGGGTCCGTCGACTTCTGCAGCGGGAGCGACTTTGGAGGTTCCCTTTATGCGGTTACATACCCCTTCATACACCATTCAGGGGGCTGATGGAGGGATTGTGCCTATATTGCATCGTCCTCATGCGATGCACCCGGAGGAGTTAGAATTTACTGAGGAGTTTCTTCCTCCTATGGTATAATTTTATGTCTTCTCTTTTTTTATTTTTTGGTTTCTTTCCGATCTGCTTGACCCTAATTCTTCCTTTTCTTGCCGTAAATCCGGGTGTCCACCACTTGGCTGAGGGACATTGGAGACTGACTATCTTTGGTGACAGCCCATATTTGGGATGCGGTTCCTATTCCTTCTTTCTTGGTGTCTTCTGCCTCATTCGGGGAGGAGTCTAGTTCGGGTAGTGGTGGTGCGTCATCTCGCCGTAGGGGAAAGAGAGCGCATCGCAGGGATGGGAGCTCTTAGAGGAAGAGGGGAAAGGGTAGGTGAGAAAGAGAGAGAGAATGTGGGTTCGGGCTGAGTCCCATTGTTTTTCTGCTTTCCTTTATTTCCTGCAAAATTGATGTAACACAGAGAAATATCTATGCAATGCAATGGAATTTTTTTATTATCTTCTGGTAGTAATGAATGAATGCATGCATATGCACTTTTTACTTTGCTGTTGAGATCATAAAAATAAATATTTTTGGAATTTTGAAGGAAAGTTTAAAATGAGAAATTATATAAAGGTGGAAGGGGATTTTGAAATTATATTGAGAATATCAATTTATTTTTATTGAGTTTTCTGCTTTTGACAAAAGAGGAAAAAGGGAAATTTCTAAAACAAGAGTTTGCCGATCGGAAAGCCTCTTGTCCTTCCCATCGGCATGTCAGTCTTGTCTCCATTAAAAGCTTTTATTGGTATCCTCTTTAGACATTGGTACCTTGTGGGGTAGGATTCCCTCCGATTTCTGCAAGGGTTGTGCCTTTTGTAAGGGTTTTCAAGTATAAAAAGGGGTAAGGGTGGAGTGTTTTCATCACACCTTCACATTCTTCCTTTTCCTCATTCTTACTTGCTTACTAACTCTCAGTCTTGCAAGATGGCTCTCCCTAGTAGTATTGAGTTTGCTAACTACCTCGGATCCTTGGAAGAAATGTTCCCTTATAATGTTGATTATGATGCCTTTCACATACAACGAGTCTCGTTGTGTCATAGCCGGCCCATTGAGTAGAACATGCAGATGGAGGTTGTCTATTTTTTGTATCCCGAGGATCATGTCTTCCGCTTTGGGTTAGAAGAAGTTTATCCTACCTAGGAGGAATTTTCTGCCACGCTGGGGATAAATCCCAGCGTTACTACACCAAAAACAACAATTTGTCACACCTTGATATTAAAAATCTGGCACAGTGTGAAACTGTGCCAAATTCTGGCAAAGTTTAATAACTATCTGGCACACTTTATAACAGTGCCAAAATTTGGCACTATTTAAAAGCGTGCCAAAATTGAGTACACTTCACTAAAATATAAAAAACCTTAAAAAAATTAATCTTCATATTTTTTGGGCCATCGCCTCCCTCACTCTCACGCTCCCGCTCTCTCTCTCACCTCTTCTTTATTTCTCTATCACGCCCAAATTGGAACAGTGACCACCATTTCTATATTCACCGTCGTTCTCTCCTTCTCTCTTAACCCCACCAACACTTCACCCCAGACAATGGGGGCATATCATAGCATATTTGTGTGTGTATGAATTGGATTAGACTAAAAAAATGGCAAGAAGAGGTGGAATAACGAACGCAATTAACGTGGGCAGAGCAGTGCAAGTAGATTGTGGATAGAAGTGCAAGCAGGTGGAATTAATTTTCCACAGTTCCTTCAATGGTCGTCGCCTCTTTGATTTCCTCGTCCAATTTGGTACCTATATATATATATATATATATATATATATATATATATATATATACACACATATATATATTCCATCTCAGATCTCATATTTATTTGACGCTGATGCTATACAACAATTCTCTATTTTATAATATAATCTGAATTGTGTAGAAAGGGTAACGTATTGATATCCCAAAATAGTATAAGGTTTTATATCTTCCGTCTGATTTTATATGTTGTGCTTCTCAGCTCAATTGGGGTCTTTCTGAAAAAAGTTAGTTTTATGTAATTTCTAAGGATTCTTTAGAATTACTTATCTGCGTGACCCGTTGTGTTGAAATTGATTTATGTGTGTCCTTATGATATCTATATGAGTCTCTGATCTGGTTTTAGTTTATAATTGGGTGTTCTTTGTTACTCAAATGGCTAGATCTTGGTATCTTCATGGCTTTTAGCTGAGTATTTACTAATCTGTTTCACTTGTGGTCTGTGCCTTGATGGTTTCTCCTCCTTGGTCCTAAGACGCTCTATTTCTCCTCACCTCAATCACCTAAAAAATTGATATTTAATCCCATCTGTTTCCTAACTCAGGGAGGCCTTTTTTACTTTTATATGTTTTCGCCCCTGTGTGTCCATCCGACATTGGTTGTTGTTAAATATATACATGTTTTATATTCGACTATCTTTGTTGCTTACGATGTTTCTCGGGGTTACAAAGGTCCCATACCCGTATATGAGGGGAGTTTCTTTGGTTGGACTAGTTGGTTTTTCTAAATCTAATGCTATGGAGGATTGTAGTATGATTGAGGATGTTTATTGTCGTGCTATTGAGATTTTATTTGATTTAGAGGATTGTGTGAGGTGTTCGGCGGTTCACGCGGTAGGATGTTGTAATTTATTCTCTTTTATTATATCTACGTTTGAGGAGAAAAGTAGTAATGGGGTATGTTGTTGTGATTATAGGTTAGTAAGTGGGGGAAATTGCCTGTTGAATCTGTTCAAGGGAGAAGTGAAAGAGAATGGTCAGATGAATTATTTGTACAAGTATTTGGGAAAGACTATACGTATGGAAGTTGAGTACTAAATCAATTTGTAGAAATGGTTCAAATGGATATATATTCTATTTTAGTTATAATTTCATGGGAGACCTTGAATCTTATATGCATTGTTTATGCATTTAGTATAGGCTACTACTTGAGATCTTGCTTCGTTTAAGCCACCGTCCATATGCATATTTATTTTCTCTCTTTCTAAAATAATCTTTGTTATTGCATAAAAAGGGGTCTTGGTGTTCGAGTATGTTCCTAATGGAACTTTGCAATAGAATTTTCACGGCGGGGTAAAGGGGGTAGCATTCCAGCTGGCACAAGCAATGGAATACCTTCACGAAATGTGTATCCTTCATATAGTCCACAGAGATATCAAAGCATTAAAAATTGAACATGTTGGTGCTCACTATTTTCTTAAGGTTTGTTAAAATTATGAATGCTAGATTTGCGTTACTCGCTTGCAGTGTTTCATATAGGATTATATTTTGATGTGTGATATATTTGATTTTGGTTGGTTTTAGGTTTAATTGGTTAAGTTTATTTTCTATTAATTTGATTAGGTTTAATTTTTTATGTACTTTATTTTTGGCATATTGATTAAGGATTTTATCTGGTGGGGTTTCAATCTCTTAGATTCACATGGTTAGTTTCTTTTGGGGTTCAATCCCTGCAAATTGAAAATTGTATCTATCATGATTAATAGGAAAAAAAATAGATCAGATTCCAGAAATGTTATGAATTTGGATAAAAGTTGTTGACTTTATTTTACTTTTTTTCCGTCAATCAAATCACTAACACACTTTATGATATTTTTCTATTCTGGTTTATCTAGGAAGTGTCGGCTCACTTGAAGTTAAAGGAAAGAAGATGCCTGTGCCGACGCACTTGATGTATTTTCTTTGATCGGTGGAGACCAGATGATGCTAAATAATGATTTTGATTTACAATGTTAGTTTGATCTTGATTCCAAATGTTGTTGTAAGAGATGCTCAATATCTGTTGATTGAATGCCATGTAGGTGAGTGCACAATTATAATACTTTCTATATGAATTACCCCTACTATATGATTTTTATCAAGAAATCCCCCGAACATTATTTATTCACAAGAGCCCCCATGAAGAAAAACATTCTAATATAAGTCTTCTGACACTTCAACAGTCGTAGCTCAGTCTCTATCTCATAATGAAGAGCTGAGAAACTTGAAAGATAAGATATTGTCTAATGAATAACAAAATGCCACTCAGAGTAGAAGATTTCAGAATTTGGAGACATTGTTGGACCAAATGGGATACTTTCGAGAAGTTATGGCGCGAAGAGTTCATTGGGTGGCTATCAAAATACAAATGAAATTTGGTTAGTCTCAAAGTCTCAAATTATATTTGAATGTTGCAACATTAAATAAAAAATGGCCTGAAATAGCGGCAACAAGTAGCCAAACGTAAAATGGCTTACTTTATGAGCATATTTAGTTAAATTTTTGGAACGGATTTGCTGGTGGTTTGGTTTTGGAATTTGTTACTGCTGTTGAGTTTATTTTAAATGTTAAAACATGTTGGATTTAACGAATAAAAAAATGCAACTATGTCAAAATTTTCTAAAATCAATAAACATTCTCCCGACTTTTTGTAACTTGTACAAACAGACCGCGTAGTCGTAGGTCTCCCGATTTGAGAGTATGATGATAATTTCGAAATACGAAGATTAGGCTTAAAAACAATCCGTTAAAGGGTGAAAACCCAAACTAGCCCCCAAACGGCCATGTAAGAGGTACGGATACCTCGCACGGGACCAACGTAACTTGTAGGAACATATCGCGTAGTCGCGGGTCTCCTAGTTTGATAATATGACGATAATTTGCAAATATCTCGATTAGGCTTAAAAATAGCCCTTAAAGGGTGAAAACCTAAATCGGCCCCCAAACGTCACCGAAAGAGGCACGAACACCTCGCATGGGACCAATGTAACTTGTAGGAACTGACCGCGTAGTCACGGGTGTTTCGATTTGAGAATATGACGATAATTTGCAAAAATTAACACTTAGACTTAAAAACAAGCCGCTAAAGGGTGAAAACCTAAATCATCCTGTAAACATCCCCGTAAGAGGCACGGACACTCGGCACAGGACCTATGTAACTTATAGGAACTGACCACGTGGTCACGGTTCTCTCGGTTTGAGAATATGATGATAATTTGAGAATATCTATCTTAGGCTTAAAAATAAGCCCTTAAAGGGTGAAAACCTAAACCAGCCCCCAAACGGCCCCGTAAGAGGCACGAACACCTCGCACGGGACCAATGTAACTTGCAGGAACTGACCGCGTAGCCATGGGACTCCCAATTTGAGAATATGAAGGTAATTTGTAAAAATCAACACTTAGATTTAAAAACAAGTTGTTAAAGGGTGAAAACCCAAACCAACCCCCAAACGGCCCTGTAAGATGCACGAACACTCCGTACGAGACCAATGTAACATGTACGAACTAATCGGGTAGTCAAGGGTCTCCCAGTTTGAGAATATGACGATAATTTCAAAATATGTAGATTAGGCTTGAAAACAAGCCGTTTGAGGGTGAGAACCCAAATCATCCCCCAAACGGCACCGTAAGAGGGAGGAACACCTCGCATGGGACCAATGTAACTTGTACAAACTGGTCGCGTAGTCGCGGGTCTCCCGATTTGAGAATATGATGATAATTTGAAAATATGTAGATTAGGCTTAAAAACAAGCCATTAAAGGGTGAAAACCCAAACCATCGCCTGAACATACCCGTAAGAGGCACGGACACTTGGAACAGAACCAATGTCACTTGTAGGAACTGACCGCGTGGTAGAGGTTCTCTCGGTTTGAGAATATGATGATAATTTTAACATATATAGATTAGGATTAAAAACAAGCCCTTAAAGGTTAAAAACCTAAATCAACCCCCAAACGTCACCGTAAGAGGCAAGGATACCTCGCATGGGACCAATGTAACTTATAGGAACAGACCACGTTGTCGCGGTTCTCACGATTTGAAAATATGACGATAATTTAAAAATATCTAGATTAGGCTTAAAAACAAGCCGTTAAAGGGTGAAAACCTAAACCCACCCCCAAACGTCCCTGTAAGAGGCACAGACACCACGCATGGGACCAATGTAACTTGTTGGAACTGACCGCATAGTAATGGGACTCACGATTTGTGAATATGACGATAATTTGAAAAAATCAACACCTAGACTTAAAAACAAGACGTTAAAGGGTGAAAACCCAAACCAGCCCCCAAAAGGCCCAGTAAGAGGCACGAACACCTCGCACGGGACCAATTTAGGTTGTACGAACTGACCGCGTAGTCACGGGTCTCCCAGTTTGAGAATATGATGATAATTTCAAAATATGTAGATTAGGCTTCAAAACAAACCGTTTGAGGGTGCAAACCCAAATCAGCCCCTAAACGACTCCGTAAGAGGCACGAACACCTCGCACTGGACCAATGTAACTTGTACGAACATACCGCGTAGTCGCAGGCCTCTCGGTTTGAGAATAGGACGATAATTTCAAAATATATCGATTAAGCTTAAAAACAAGCCCTTAAAGGGTGAAAACCCAAACGACCCCATAAGAGGCACGAACACCTCGCACGGGACCAATGTAACATGGAATAACTGATCGCGTAGTCGCGGGTCTCCCAGTTTGAGAATATGACTATAATTTCAAAATACGAAGATTAGGCTTAAAAACAAGCCGTTAAAGGGTGAAAACCCAAACTAGCCCCCAAACGGCCTCATAAGAGGGGCGGACACATCGCACGGGACCAATGTAACTTGTATGAACTGACCCGGTTTGAGAATATGACGATAATTTGCAAAAATCAACACTTAGACTAAAAAATAAGCCGTTAAAGGGTGAAAACCTAAACCAACCCCCAAACGTCCCCATAAGAAGCACGGACACCCGACATAGGACCAATGTAACTTGTCGGAACTCAGCACGTAGTTGCGGTTCTCTCAGTTTGAGAATATGACGGTAATTTGAAAATACCTAGATTAGGCTTAAAAACAATCCCTTAAAGGGTGAAAACCTAAAATAGCCCCCTAACGTCACCATAAGAGGCATGAACACCTCGTACGGGACCATGTAACTTGTAGGAACTGACCGCGTAGTCACGAGTCTCACAGTTTGAGAATATGATGATAATCTGTAAAAATCGACACTGACTTAAAAACAAGTTGTTAAAGGGTGAAAACCTAAACCAGCCCCCAAAAATCCCTGTAAGAGGCACGACACCCGGTACGGACACCTCACACGGGACCAATATAACTTGTAGGAACTGATCGCATGGTCGCGGTTTTCTCGGTTTGATAATATGATGATAATTTGAAAATATATAGATTAGGCTTAAAAATAAGCCCTTAAAGGCTGAAAACCTAAACCATCCCCCAAACGTCACCATAAGAGGCACGGACACCTCGTACAGGACCAATTTAACTAGTAGGAACAAACCGTATTGTCGCGGTTCTCTCAGGTTGAGAATATGATGATAATTTGAAAATATCTAGATTTGGCTTAAAAACAAGCCGTTAAAGGGTGAAAACCTAGACCAACCCCCAATCGGACTTGTAAGAGGCTAGACACCTCACACGGGACCAATGTAACTTGTAGGAACTGACCACGTAGTAATGGGACTCCCGATTTGAGAAGATGATGATAATTTGCAAAAATCAACACATAGGCTTAAAAACAAGTCGTTAAAGGGTGAAAATCAAAACCATCCCCCAAACGGCCTCTTAAGAGCCACGAACACCTCGCACGGGACCAATGTAGCTTGTACGAACTGACCGCGTAGTCCCGGGTCTCTCGATTTGAGAATATGACAATAATTTCAAAACATGTAGATTAGGCTTGAAAACAAGCCATTTGAGGGTGAAACCCCAAACCAACCCCCAAACAGCTCAGTAAGAGGCACGAACACCTCGCATGGGGCCATTGTAACTTTTACGAACTGACCGCATAGTCGTGGGTCTCTCGGTTTGAGAATGTGAAGATAATTTCAAAATACGATGATTAGGCTAAAAAACAAGCCGTTAAAGGGTGAAAACCAAAAATAACCCCCAAACGGCCCCGTAAGAGGTGCGGACACCTCACCCAGGACCAATGTAACTTATAGGAACTGACCGCGTTGTCGCGGCTCTCCCGGTTTTAGAATATGATGATAATTTGCAAAAATTAACACTTGAAAATAATCTGTTAAAGGGTGAAAACCTAAACCAGCCCCCAAGCGTCCCCGTAAGAGGCATGGACACCCGACATAGGACCAATATAACTTGTAGGAACTTACCAGGTAGTCGCGGTTCTCTCGGTTTGAAAATATGACTATAATTTGAAAATATATAGATTAGGCTTAAAAATAAGCCCTTAAAGAGCGAAAACCTAAACCAGTCCCCAAACGTCACCTTAAGAGGCACGAACACCTCGCACGGAACCAATGTAACTTGTAGGAACTGACCGCATAGTCACGGGTCTCCCGATTTGAGAATATGATGATAATTTGCAAAAAATCAACACTTAGACTTAAAAACAAGCCGCTAAAGGGTGAAAACCTAAACCAGACCCCAAATGTCCCCGTAAGAGGCACGGACACCCGACACATGACCAATGTAACTTGTAGGAACTGATCGCGTGGTCGCATTTCTCTCGGTTCGAGAATATGATGATAATTTTAAAATATCTAGATTAGGATTAAAAACAAGCCCTTAAAGTGTGAAAACCAAAACCAAACCCCAAACGTCACCGTAAGAGACACGGACACCTCGCACGGGACCAATGTAACTTGTAGGAAATGACCGCGTAGTCGCGGTTGTCTCGGATTGAGAACATGACAATAATTTAAAAATATCTAGATTAGGCTACAAAACAAGTCGTTAAAGGGTGAAAACCTAAACTAGCCCCCGAACGGCCCCATAAGTGGCACGAACACCTCGCACGGGACCAATGTAACTTGTAGGAACTGACCGCGTAGTCACGAGGCTCCTAATTTGAAAATATGACGATAATTTGCAAAAATCAACACTTAGACTTAAAAATAAGCCGTTAAAGGATGAAAATCGAAACCAGCCCCTAACTGGCCCGGTAAGAGGCACGAACACCTCACACGGGACCAATGTAACTTGTACGAACTGACCTGGTAGTCGCGGGTCTCCTGGTTTGAGAATATGATGATAATTTTAAAATATGTGGACTAGGCTTTAAAATAAGCTGCTTGAGGGTGAAAACCCAAATCAACCCCCAAACGTCCCCGTAAAAGGCACCAACACCTCGCACTGGACCAATGTAACTTTTATGAACTGATCTCATAGTCACGGGTCTCCCAGTTTGAGAATATGACTATAATTTGAAAATACATAGAATAGTCTTAAAAACAAGCCGTTAAAGGGTGAAAACCCCAGCAAGACCCCAAACGTCCCCGTAAAAGGCACAAACACCCGACACAGGACCAATGTAACTTATAGGAACTGACCGCATGGTCGCGGTTCTCTCGGTTTCAGAATATGACGATAATTTTAAAATATCTAGATTAGGCTTAAAAACAAGCCCTTAAAAGATGAAAACCTAAACCAACCCCCAAACGTCACCGTAAGAGGCATGGACACCTCGCACGGGACCAATGTAACTTGTAGGAACAGACCTCGTAGTCACGGTTATCTCAGTTTGAGAATATGATGATAATTTAAAAATATCTATATTAGGCTTAAAATCAAGCTGTTAAATGGTGAAAACCTAAACCAGCCCCTAAACGGCCCCGTAAGAGGGATGCACACCTCGCACGGGACCAATGTAACTTGTAGGAACTAATCGTGTAGTCATGGGACTCCTGATTTGAGAATATGGCGATAATCTGCAAAAATTAACACTTAGACTTAAAAATAAGCCGTTAAAGGGTGAAAACCTAAACCAACCCCAAACGGCTCCGTATGATGCACGGACACCTAGCACGGGACCAATGTAACTTGTACGAAGTGACCACCTAGTCGCGGGTCTACCGATTTGTTAATATGATGATAATTTTAAAATATGTAGATTAGGCTTGAAAACAAGCCGTTTGAGGGTGAAAACCCAAACTAGCCCCCAAACGGATCCGTAAGAGGCACGAACACCTCGCACTGGACCAATGTAACTTGTAGGAACTGACCAAGTTATCGCAGGCCTCTCAGTTCTAGAATATGATGATAATTTCAATATATATCAATTAAGCTTAAAAATAAGCCCTTATAGGGTGAAAACCCAAACCAGCCCCAAATGTCACCGTAAGAGGCACGAACACCTCACACATGACCAATGTAACTTGTACCAACTGGACGCATAGTCACGGGTCTCCCGATTTGAGAATATGATTATAATTTCAAAATATGTAGATTAGGCTTAAAAATAAGGCATTTGAGGGTGAAAACCTAAACCAGCCCCCAAATGGCCCTTTAATATACACGAACACCTCGCACGGTACCGATGTAACTTGTACAAACTGACCGCATAGTTGCATGTCTCCCGGTTTGAGAATATAACAATAATTTCAAATTATCTAGATTAGGCTTGAAAACAAGCCGTTTGAGGGTGAAAACCCAAACCAGCCTATACGAACTTTTCGCGTAGTCACAAGCCTCTCGATTTGAGAATATGACTATAATTTGATAATATATGGATTAGGCTTAGAAACAAGACGTTGAAACCGGCCCCCAAATGATCCCGTAAGAAGCACTAAGACCTCACACGAGACCAATGTAACTCGTAGGAACTGATCATGTAGTCATAACTTGCGTAAGATTTTCAATTTTAGAATATAATAATAGTTGCAACTCGTATATGTAATTTTTTAGCTTGAGTATGTTTTTTTTATAAATTACTTGGTTACTAATATCGTATCTTTTTTGCAGGATAACATTTTATCTTTAGCATTTATTCACGTGGAACACACGGAGAACTCAATGGTTTACAACAAGGGGTTTTTTCATGATTCTATTTTTTTGTGTTATCGTCGTGCGGGCTTTTGTAGTTTTTTTGTTAGCTTTTATGTTCATGCGGACTTTTATAAATTTATTGTTATATTTTGTGGCCATGCGGGCTTTATATTATGCAAGTTTTATATTACCAAGTTTTAGAATGTCAAGAAAATAGAGAAAACTCTGCCCAATTTTTTTTTGGTCTGTGAACTACTAAAGACTTGTAATATTTTTAAGTTTGTATGTACCTTAGTTTATCAACAACGTGCAAGATTTGCAATTTGTGAATTTTCTTGTTTTCAAATAATTTTTTTTTCTTTTATCCAAAAATTTGGCACGGTTCGAAACCGTGCCAAAATGTATCAAATTTTGGCACGGTTTTGAACTGTACCAAAAGTTTATCAAAACGTGCTCAATTTGGCACAGTTCAAAACTGTGCCAAAAGTGTGCCAGAAATATCAAATTCTGGCACGGTTTAAAAGTGTGCCAGAAGTGTTCCTGTTTGGTTAAATCAGGCACATTTTTAAACCGTGCCAGGAAAAAATGTCTATTTTGGAACACCTGATTCTGGCACAGTTCAAAATCGTGCCAGACTTGATCTGGCACAGTTTTAAACCGTGCCAGATTCCTATTTTTGGTGTAGTTTTTGGGGGAGAGGTGGTGGGACACTACCCACACCTCCAATTTTCGATTTGGGGAGATGAATGTGACTCCCATAGATGTGCAGCAGCTACTGGGGATGGATTGTGATGGAGAGAAGATAGAGGTGGATCGTTCCTTGCGGGTGAGGTCGGAGGCGGTGCAGGCGGCGCTAGGTGATGTGGGGAGGATAGTGTTTAGGGATTATACCCGTTTGTCCCTGTTGAGGGATGTTTTCCTGAGTAGGTTGATTGATGTGGAGGATGGGTTGCGGGTGAGGCAGATGTCCCAACTGTTTATTTTGCTGGTGTTGGGGGATTTCTGGTGGCATCGAGCGTCGATGTTGTCCACTTATGGTTTTTGCCATACTTGAGGATGCTTTCGAACATACCTATCTAGGATTGAGGGAGCCAGACTTTAGCGAACCTTTATTTTTCTCTGGATGCATTTAGCCGGTGCTGTCGGGAGACTTTTACTGGAGCCACGTATCTTTTTAAGTTATTCTTTGGTTTGCGCATTTTCCTTTCATGCATTCACATTTTCCTTGTGCGTCACTTTTTATTGCAGATTCTTGTCTTTGGCAGGCGTGGTTCTATGAGGTGATTGGGTATAATACCCAGTTGATTTCTTTAAAGGACGAGACTGTTGGGGATTTTTATCGGTTGTATCGGTGGCCTAAGGCCAATCGATAGTCGAGTAAGTCTTTTTCCCTGCAGGTGGTGCGTCAAGTCTTGAATGATCTAACCAGTGATAGGGTACGACTTTTTCCTTTTTCAGTCTTGGTCTTTGTGTGTTCTGATTCCATATTGACTTATATCTGCTGTGGATTTTTCAGGTGACCTTTTACCCTTGGGGGATGGCTGTTCAGGACACGGGGTCGACTGGGGTGAATGTGCAGATCAGGTATTTACTGGCACATGAGTTTGGCCACTCCTGGTATCTTGAGGAGAGGGTGGTTCGGCAGATTGCTGAGGAGGAGGTGGTGGTCCCACCTGCAAGGACCCTTATGTTTATGAGGCGGGAGGAGATGTTGTCGAAGGACGCGATGATTACGGTAATGATTGGCAAGTCCGATCTGTTGTACGCCGACACAGCTGTGCCGTATGATTATATGTACTTTGTGACGAGTTGGCTAATGGCGCACAACATATATGATGCACTGTTTTTCCCTCCTATGGGTTCAAGTCGGCTAGTGGGTTCCTCCCACAATGGTGAGGGTCCGTCGACTTCTGCAGCGGGGGTTACTTCGGAGGTTCCCTTTGTGTGGTTGCATACCCCTTCATTACAATTTGGCAGGCTGATAGAGGGATGGTGCATATGTTGCATCGTCCTCATGCGATGCACCCGAAGAAGTTGGGCTTTACTGAGTAGGTTCTTCCTCCTTTGGTATAATTTTATGTTCTTCTCTTTTTTCTTTTCTGGTTTCTTTCCAATCTTCTTGACCCTAATTCTTCCTTTTCTTGTAGCAAGTCCAGGTTTCCACCACTTGGCTGAGGAGCATTAGGGACTGAATATCTTCGGCAACTTCCCATATTTGGGATGCAGTTCCTGTTCCTTCTTGCTTGGTGTCGTCTGCCTCATCAGGGGAGGAGTCTAGTTAGGGTAGTGGTGGTGCATCATATTACCACAGGGGAAAGAGAGCGCGTCGCAGGGATGGGAGCTCTTAGAGGGAGGGGGAAGGGTAGGTGATAGAGAGAGAGAGAATGTGGGTTTGGGCTGAGTCCCATTATTTTTTTGCTCTCCTTTATTTATTTAAAAATTGATGTAACACAGAGAAATATCTATGCAATGCAATGGAGTTTTTTTATTATCTTCTTCTAGTAATGAATGAATGCATGCATATGCACTTTTTACTTTGCTACTGAGACCGTAAAAATAAATATTTTTGGAATTTTGAAGGAAAGTTTAAAATGAGAAATTATATAAAGGTGGAAGGGGATTTTGAAATTATATTGAGAATATCATTGTAGGTATTCATTGCAGGTATTCATATGCACTTGATCTTAGTAATTCATTGCAGGTATTCTTTTTGTACAGTCATTCTCAATTGATGTAATAGGGTGTTAAATTGTAAATAGTTGAGTTATGTACTTTTTGATTTCTAGGATTTGGGTAGATAGAATTTCTATAGGACTAACTTTTTCTTATTTTTTGTTGCCCTACGAGTCCTAGTTGACTCAAAGGAGTTTTTGTCTCATATTTCCAAAGGGGGAGATTGAAGCCCTTATACTTTTGACTCACTTGAGTCTATATTGTATAAGAGCTCATCTAGTTTGGAAATTGTGACAAAATTATGTCTATCCTAGAAACCAAAGAACCTCAGAAATTGATTTGCTTCTTCATCACTCTATCTTATAGTGATCAAGAGACTATTGCCAACACTCACACACCGTAGAATTCAATTCATGCATGTCATACTGCATAATAATGTGTGTACATATGTTGAGTGTGTTTAAATCCCTAAGTTTGATTTTAAATAATTTTTTGGGATTTTTTAAACTTTTTTTAAACAAGTTTTTATTAATTAAAACTTGATTTATAAGTTTTTGGGGTCATTCTCTAAATATAATTTGTTGGGAATATTGGCCTAATGTTACCTTGGGTAGAATCCAAAAGAGGCATAAACATGAGGGTGTGATTTTAATTATTTTAGACGCGCGCTTTATATGCCGTTGTAGCCCTACACCCGTCTGCATCTGATTGGGTGGAACTGTGTTTCTTTACTCAGTTAAAAATGCGTATGTTATCAACCCTTGGATCATATCTTATCAACGATCTGCATGTCGCCTTGATGAATCCCAGTGTAACCTTTTAAACCAATCACGTTTCATTTAACCACCGCCTTGTGTGAGCCCTTGGATTCAAGTCAAATTATATTGACTCGATCCTAGCCCTTGGTTTTGATTAGGTCTCTCGAACCTTCTCCTCACACTATAAAAAGAGCCCTACTCTCAGACTTCGAAGACTTTTGCCATTTTCCATTTTTCTGAGAGAGTAGAGAGTAGAGAGAGAAGAGAGAAGAGAGGAACCAGAGAGAGAAAAATCAAAGTTAGAAACCCTAACTTCGTTAGTCCAAATCCTCTTCAAACCTAACCCAAACACTTCTTCAAAAACACCATCCTGAGTGTTCTTGAGTGTTTGAGAGTTTGAGTTGAGTTATTTTTGTTGTTGTAACCATGTGTTCATTAGATCTTGTTTCCAACTTAAACTTTTACTTAGATCTAGTTTCTGATTCCATAGAAATCTCATATCTGAGTTATTCATGTTACATTACACTTAGTTTCATTCTTTATTTCTCATCTTGAGAAATATATTGTTGATTATTTTCTCTAAAACGTTTTCTTACTTTGAAATCAACAATAAATGCTTTCTGTTTCTAGTTCTTGTAAAACTAAACCTTTGACCTAGTTTGGAATCACACTTGGAGGTTTTCAATCTCGAAAATCTTTTCTAAACTGAGATTGATTAAGATCTTTACTGATTTCTAAGCAAGATATCCATGGATTCTGGGATTTATTGAAAGGTCAAATAAGGTTCAGAGTTTTGTAAGGAGAAAGAAAAGAAAAGATCACAGCATATAGTCTTTCTGTAATTTGTTAGGACTGTTTGTACTTAATAAGTGTGTGTGTGTGAATGCATGTGTTAGAGAGAACCTCCACAAACACTATCACCATACAACACGAAAAGTGTTGGCAATAAGATCTTGTGAACATAAGTCGACGTAAAGTGCTGGAACAAATAAGAAGTTGACAAACTGAGAGAACTACATCTACAATCAGAACTGTAGAGAAGTTATAAGGACACCAGAGAGTACATTCCTAAACTTATATAGGTCTGAGTTGTTTGCATGTTAGTTATATAGTTTGTAACTCATAAATTTGTTTTAGTGGATTTTTCATTTTACTCCGTAGTGGGAGTCGTGGATGTTTGCTCAATTGGTGAGGTTTTACCACGTAAAAAATCGTGAACAGAATCTTTCTACATCTCCTCACCTCATTATTGGTTGTGCTGTATTTAAAACTTGTTTAAACTATCTTTTAAACTTGTTGCTCAAATCTTAAATAGATCTAGTACATACTTTTATTAAACACTTCTTGTGATCAATTCTTTTTGATTTAAGAAAAGAGTTTTTTCAAAAAACAACTCGGAGTTACTTAAATAGGATATTTTCAATAAACGGCTTTAGTAATGTATTTTCAATTAGTATCAGAGCTTGGTTAAATTTCCTTTAAAAAGGATCCTGTGGTTCTAAAATTGTTTTCTGAAAATCAAATATGGACGAGAAAAATGAAAGATTTGGTAACTTGACCAGACCTCCAATCTTTGATGGAACCAATTTTGCTTACTGGAAAGTAAGAATGATTGCTTTCATTCAAGGAACACTGGGAGATGATGTCTGGGACATTGTTGAAAATGGTTATAATTTTCCTACAAAACCAGACAACGAAGGAAGTAATGAGAGGGTTAAGAAAGCTTTAAGTGAGTTCACTCAAGAAGAGAAACAAGTTTCTCAAAATAATAACAAAGGAAAGAATGCCATATTTATGTCCATAAATGAACATGAGTTCAAAAGAATCTCATCCTGTACCACTTCTAAGGAAGCTTGGGACACCTTGGTTACTGCTCATGAAGGAGACACTAGAGTTAAGGCTGCTAAAACTCAAATGCTTCTCCAGCAGTATAACTCCTTAATTATGTCTGAGACTGAGTCATTTGATGACTTCTATATGAACTTGACTGATATTGTGACCAAACTGCATGCTAATGGGATAACTTATGATAGACAAGAAATTGTATCTAAAATTCTGAGATCATTGCCACAGAAGTTTGATAACAAAAGATATGATATTGAGGAAATGTGTGATATAAATCTCACTCCTGAATTACTCAGTAGTAAATTAAGAACCGTGGAAATGGAACTGGAATTTAAGAAACAATTGACCCAATCCCATAGGAAACAGACTAGTTCCAATCTAAGCTTCTCTTCTAAATTGATTAAGCCTGAGTTTAATACTTCCAATAATGAATCTGATGAGGAATGTGATATAGAGAGTTTGGACAATCAGATTGCCTTAATGACAAAACAGTTTAAGAAAATCATTAAGTTTAGAAACAAAGTGGCAAATAAACAAGGCAAGTCAAATTATCCAACTCCCTCTAGTCAAAGACCTCATGAGAAAAACCATGACAAAAATCACAAGGACTCTCATATCAGACCTAATAGAGACCTTAAGAAGACTTAATGCTATAGATGTAGTAAAATGGGACACATTGCTCAAGACTGTAGAGTTAACTTGAACACTCAAAACAAACATACTAGAGCTAACATCTGCAAAATATGGGATGATTCAAGTGACTCTGAAAATGAGGAACCTGAGTTATCAGATGTTTTTGATCCTTACATGTCTTTCTTTGCCAAGATTATTTATAATGATGACATGCCTATGTTTGTTAATGAGGATGAACCAAATAATTATATGACTGATACTTCGAATATGGTTATTACTGGTTTAGATGCATTGATTACTGAGAATGTTGCATGTTCTACCTCGGGGTGTGTGAGTCAAAGGGAAAGCGATAATGACAATGTCAATGGGTGTGTGAGTTCTAAGAATGAAGCCTTAGGGGTCACTTCACACACTACACTTAGTGACTCGGACAATGAAGATCTCTCAGACATTCACACACTTTACGCTAAAACTCTCAAGAAAAGCGCTAGACTAGAAAAAATTGTGAAAGATCTTACCAAAAAGTTGGAAGATCTAAGCCTGATGGTTAAATTGAATGCTGAAGAGTATACTACCCAATGTTTAACTCATGAAAGTGAAATTAATGTTTTTGATGAAAAACAGAAAAATTTGACTGAAACAAATGAAATTCTGGAGAAAAAGTACAAATGAACATTGTTAGAATTGGAACAAACTAAAGAAAAGACAGCAACTGTTTTTAAAAAATTTACAAAATTTGAAAATAATTCTAACTGTTTTGATGAATTTGTTGCTGAATCTAAAATCAATTTTGATGATCGAATTAGTATAGGGTTTTGCCCCAATTTGAAGACACAAATAAAATCCTTTGAACCTATCAAATTTGTGTCAGGAGGCAAAAAACCTATTGAAACATGCTCAGACTTTCATTCATTAAAAACTGAGTTTGATTTGAAACATCAAAACTTTAATACTGGGGAATCAAGTTGCTCTAAGCTTGAAAGTTCACCTAAGGCTAAATGTGTCTGCCCCTTTATCAGAAAGAGTGAACCTACATTCAATCCTGTACTACCTAGGAATAAAGTTCAGCCTCAAAACTTTTCAAAAACTTTGTTTAGAGACTTTCCTAAGGAGACCCCCATCCTGAGAAATCTTTATTGCTCCTACTGCGACATATATGGTCACTCTTTCGATGGTTGTTATGTTAGGAGACTATTCAATCCAGTCTATAATCCTCATACCTACCAGAACTTTAACTATTCTAGGAGGAGTCGAAACAATTATATACTTCCTAGACAGCCAGATAAAAAGTCTAACTATAGAAAGAGAAAGACCAAACCTAAGAGAACATTTCCTAAAAGGAATCCTAAGAACTTTCCTAAACCAAATGCTCAAGTCTTTCACAAAATTCGAAATCATGCGCAAAACATTTTTCAGCAAAAATCTAATGCTCGCAAATTTTATCAGTTGAGAGCTAATAAGCGCAAACTGAAAACTAGAGCAATTTGGATTAGAAAAGATGATCTATTACCCTAGATGAAATGTAATATTGTTGTTTCTGCCTCGAAAGTTGAACTTACATCTTCTGGTTGGTACTTAGATTCTGGGTGTTCTAAGCACATGACTGGTGATGATACAAAACTTATAAATAAAACCATTTTTAATGGAGGAAAAGTTATTTTTGGTGATGGAGTATCATCACAGATCATAGGCAAAGGAACTCTCAAAGAAGAAGGACTTCCAGTTCTTGAAAATGTCCTCTTAGTTAAAGGTCTAAAGACCAATTTACTTAGTATTTCGCAATTTTGTGACTCAGACCATACTGTTACCTTTTCAAATAACAATTGCAAAATTTTAAATGAAAAAGGTGAATGCATAATTACTGGATTCAGAACTCCTGACAATTGCTATACTGTCATGAACAATTCTGAAATCTGTAATGTTGCCAGAATGGATGACAACGAGATATGGCATAACATAATGGGTCACATAAATTACGATAATCTTAGTAAATTGTCTACTCATAACATAGTAAGAGGAATTCCAAAAATTAAACTCATTCATAATATTGTCTGTGGTTCCTGTCAGGAAGGTAAAATTATTAAGGCACCTCATAAGAAAGTCAAAGATATCATCACCTCTAAACCCTTAGAACTCATCCATACGGACCTAATTGGTCCCTCCCAAACTGTTAGCCTTTGTGGACACAGTTACATCTTAGTTATGGTTGATGACTTCACCAGATTTACTTGGGTAGCCTTTTTAAAACAAAAGTCTGACACTTTCCAAACCTTCCTAAAAATCCTTCTTAGGATTGAAAATGAAAAGGACACTCAAGTAAATAGAATCCGTAGTGATAGAGGTGGTGAATTCAAAGACATTGGTATTATAGAATATTGTGACTATAATGGTTACAAACACGAGTTCAGTGCTCCTAAGACTCCTCAACAAAATGGAATCGCCGAGAGAAAGAATCGTACCCTTCAAGAGATGGCACGTGTTATGTTACATGCCAAGAATTTACCTAAATATTTTTGGGTAGAATCTATTCATACTGCGTGTCACATTATTAATAGGGTCTATCTTAGAAAGAATTCCAAACAAACCCCTTACGAACTTTGGTACAATAAAAAGCCTAATCTCAAGTATCTTAGAACTTTTGGCAGTACTTGTTGTGTATGCAAAGATAGGGAACACTTATCTAAATTTGAGAGCCGGGGAGATAAAGCCATATTTCTAGGATACTCGCCTAACAGTAGAGCTTATCGAGTGTATAATCTTCTCACTAAAACCTTAATGGAATCCATAAATGTAATTGTTAGTGACACTGATGTAGAAAGAAAGCCTGGTGAATTACCTATTGAAGAAGAGTCTTCAAATATTTTAGAAAATGAATCCTCTGAAATAGATAATTCATTACCTATTGAGACACCTGAAGTACCTAACTGGGTTTCTAAAGATCATCCCATGAACAATGTAGTTGGCAACGCTAGTGAGCCAGTGCGTACAAGATCCCAACTAAGAAATTATGCACATTATGCATGTTTTGTTTCCGTTGTGGAACCAAAGAATGTAAATGAGGCATTGAATGACTCTCACTGGATTTTTGCTATGCAGGATGAACTTTTACAATTTGTCATTCATGTTGTATGGTATCTTGTTCCACGTCCTGATCACAAAAAGGTTGTTGGAACTCGTTGGATTTTTACAAACAAAACTAATGAAAATGGGATAATAATTAGAAATAAAGCTAGATTAGTTGCTCAAGGATACTCTCAGATAGAAGGAATTAATTTTAACGAGACCTTTGCCCCTGTTACTCGTTTAGAATCAGTTCGTATGATTTTTGCTATAGCTTGTTACATGTATTTTACATTATATCAAATGGATGTCAAATCTGTGTTCCTTAATGGAATTCTAGCTGAAGAAACCTACGTAGAACAACCTAAAGGGTTCATTGACCCTAATTATCCAAATCATGTATTTCGTCTGAAAAAGGCTTTATATGGCCTTAAACAAGCTCCTAGAGCTTGGTATGAGCGTCTTTCTAGTTTTCTTTTGGATAAAGGTTTCAAAAGAGGTGGAAATGACCAAACTCTCTTTGTCAAACATTTTGACAAACACATTACTATTGCTCAAGTTTATGTAGACGATATTATATTTGGATCAACTTCTCCCTCAAAAGTAAAATCCTTTTCTGAAATTATGAGTAAGGAATTTCAGATGTCCCTTATGGGGGAGTTACAGTTCTTCCTAGGTCTCCAAGTCAAACAAAATCCAGAAGGATTATTTGTTTCACAATCTAAGTACGCTTTAGAGATCGTTAAGAAATTTGGCCTCGAGAGTGCTAAAGATGCTAAAACACCTATGAGTACTACGGTAAAATTGTCAAAAGATGAAAATGGAAAATCTGTAGATCCTACTTTATTTCATAGTATAATAGGAACATTACTATATCTTACTGCCTCGTGTCCTGATATCATGTATGCCGTGTGTGTGTATGTGCTCGTTATCAAAACAACCCTAAAGAGAGCCATTTGAATTCTGTTAAATGTATAATTAAATATGTTAAAGGCACTCTGAATCTAGGACTTTGGTACACTAATGACACACCAAGCACTATTATTGGGTACACTGATGCTGACTAGGCTGGGTGTACTGATGATAGTAAAATCACTTCAGGTGCATGTTATTATATTGGTAATAACTTGGTAGGATGGAGTAGTAAAAAACAAAATTGCACATCACTCTCGACAGCTGAATCTGAATACATAGCCCCTGGTAGTTGTTGTGCTCAATTATTGTGGCTTAAACAAATGCTAAGTGATTATGGTATTCAAGAAAACCAATTGCATCTCTATTGTGATAATCAAAGTGCGATTAATATTTCTAAAAACCCTATTCAACACTCGCGAACAAAACATATAAAAATAAGACATAATTTTCTACGCGAATTGGTTGAATCCAAGGAATTAGAAATCAATTACCTTCCTACTGATCTACAACTCGCAGATATGTTTACCAAACCTCTATTCATTACGTAAATCTATTGGTATGGTTTGTGCTGAGTAAAAACTTTGATGTTTGTCCAAGTTTTTTTTCCCTTTGTCCATTTGAGACAAAATGGGGGAGAAATTTGAGTCTATTAATATCTTGCATATACTAAACAGCTTGATGTTAGTAATTCATTGCAGGTATTCTTTTTGTACAGTCATTCTCAACTGATGTAATAGGGTGTTAAATTGTAAATAGTTGAGTTATGTACTTTTTGATTTCTAGGATTTTGGTAGATAGAATTTTGATAGGACTATGTTTTTCTTATTTTTTGTTGCCCTACGAGTCCTAGTTGACTCAAAGGAGATTTTGTCTCATATTTCCAAAGGGGGAGATTGAAGCCCTTATACTTTTGACTCACTTGAGTCTATATTGTATAAGTGCTCATCTAGTTTGGAAATTGTGATAAAATTATGTGCATCCTAGAAACCAAAGAACCTCAGAAATTGGTTTCCTTCTTCATCTCTCTATCTTATAGTGATCAAGAGACTATTGCCAACACTCACACACAGTAGAATTCAATTCATGCACGTCATACTGCATAATAATGTGTGTACATATGTTGAGTGTGTTTAAATCCCTAAGTTTGAGTTTTAATAATTTTTTAGGATTTTTAAAAAAAAATTTAAACAAGTTTTTATTAATTAAAACTTGATTTATAAGTTTTTGGGGTCATTATCTAAATATAATTTGTTGGGAATATTGACCTAATGTTACCTTGGGTAGAATCCAAAAGCTGCATAAACATGAGGGTGTGATTTTAATTATTTTAGACGCGCGTTTTATATCCTGTTGTAGCCCTACACCTGTCTGCATCTGATTGGGTGGAATTGTGTTTCTTTACTGAGTTAAAAACGCGTATGTTATCAACCCTTGGATCATATCTTATCAACGATCTGCATGTTGCCTTGATGAATCCCAGTGTAACCTTTTAAACCAATCACGTTTCATTTAACCACCGCCTTATGTGAGCCCTTGGATTTAAGTCAAATTATATTGACTCGATCCTAGCCCTTGGTTTTGATCAGGTCTCTCGAACATTCTCCTCACACTATAAAAAGAGCCCTACTCTCAGACTTCGAAGACTTTTTCCATTTTCCATTTTTCTGAGAGAAGAGAGAGTAGAGAGAGAAGAGAGGAACCAGAGAGAGAAAAAGAAAAGTTAGAAACCCTAACTTCGTTAGTCAAAATCCTCTTCAAACCTAACCCAAACACTTCTTCAAAAACACCATCCTGAGTGTTCTTGAGTGTTTGACAGTTTAAGTTGAGTTATTTTTGTTGCTCTAACCTTGTGTTCGTTAGATCTTGTTTCCAACTTAAACTTTTACTTAGATCTAGTTTCTGATTCCATAGAAATCTCAGATCTGAGTTATTCATGTTACATTACACTTAGTTTCATTCTTTATTTCTCATATTGAGAAATATATTGTTGATTATTTTCTCTAAAATGTTTTCTTACTTTGAAATCAACAAACTAAACCTTTGACCTAGTTTGGAATCACAGTAGGAGGTTTTCAATCTCGAAAATCTTTTCTAAACTGATATTGATTAAGATCTTGACTGATTTCTAAACAAGATATCCGTGGATTCTGGGATTTATTGAAAGGTCAAATAAGGTTCAGAGTTTTGGAAGATGAAATAAAAGAAAATATCACAGCATATAGTCTTACTATAATTTGTTAGGACTGTTTATACTTAATAAGTGTGTGTGTGTGTGCATGCATGTGTTAGAGAGCACCTCCACAAACACTTTCACCACACAACACGAAAAGTGTTGGTAATAAGATCTTGTGAACATAAGTCGACTTAAAGTGCTGGAACAAATCAGAAGTTGACAAACTGGGAGAACTACATCTACAATCAGAACTGCAGAAAAGTTATAAGGACACCAGAGGGTACATTCCTAAACTTATATAGGTCTGCGTTGTTTGCATGTTAGTTATATAGTTTGTAACTCATAAATTTGTTTTAGTGGATTTTTCATTTTACTCCGTAAAGGGAGTCGTGGATGTTTCCTCAATTGGTGAGGTTTTACCACGTAAAAAATCGTGAACAAAATCTTTCTACATCTCCTCACCTCATTCTTGGTTGTGCTGTGTTTAAAACTTGTTTAAACTATCTTTTAAACTTGTTGCTCAAATCTTGAATAGATCTCGTACATACTTTTATTAAACACTTCCTGTGATTAATTCTTTTTGATTTAAGAAAAGAGTTTCTTCAAAAAACAACTAGGAGTTACTTAAATAGTTTATTTTCAATAAACGGCTTTAGTAACGTATTTTCACCTTTCACATATGACGAGTCTTTTTATGGCACAACTGGCCCATTGAGTGGAACATGCTGATGGCGGCAGTCGATTTTTGGTATCCCGAGGATCGTGTCTTCCGCTTCGGGGTGGAAGAAGTTTTTCCTACCTAGTAGGAATTTTCTTCCATGTTGGGGATAAATCCCAGCGTTACTACCGCTCTACCTGAGTTTTCCCATTCTCCCAGGGATTTGTTGGCTAGGCTTCTTCATATTACGCCTTCGGCGGCCAGACCACTGGTTGCTGGAGTAATGATCTCCCTTTCGGCGGTGTTATAATCCGTGCATTGCGGGAGGTTGGTGATGTTGGATATGCCGGAGTTGTCGTTCTGGGCTTGCTTTCAAAATTACTACTGGTGACTGGGGAACTACTATTGGACCCACAAGTTGGAGCCATTACTTCATGGATGTCATACCGTCGTAATTTTGCGGCAGTGATACTAGTGGAGAATTTGAATGGCCTGGATGCCTGGCGAGAAGGTCGTTATGACTTTCTGAGGGGTAGCCCTTTGATGATGTTCATGTGTTTGTATGAAAAATTTCGCCTGGTGACTCCTCCAAAATATCCTTTGTCGGTTGTACCCAACTTCTGTTCACGCCATTTCATCAGTGTTGACATGGATATCGAGAGCTGGGAGAACTGGTTTGTAGAGCATGGATCTTTAAATCTGCACTGGACAGTCCCTTGGTGAGGACAGCTACTGCCTATTCTGGAGATGGGGTAATACCCATACGTTCAACTGGTTGATCTCAGTCAGACTTCTTTCTATTTCCCTTGGTGGATTCTATGACAATTTTACTGGGAGCAGGTTGTGCCACCCTGAACACTAGATTTCTTTTTAATAGAAGATCTGACGGAGCATCTGCGCATACGACTTGGCTCTTTGTGGGAGAGTCTACGTCCATCGACCCGTCCTTCTCAGTCTATTGGGAGAGTTTCGCACATCTCCCGGGATTATATGAAGTGGTTGTGGAGAACAATAGTCAGTAAGATGTTGCTAGTGGAGACTGAACAAAGGTAGCTTGTCTTATTTGATACCATAGAGGGAGGTGTTGTGGTTTTTCCGAGGCTTCTTCGATCTTATTGGTCTATGGAGCGTCTACGACACTCTACTCAGGCAGGGAAAGCTTGGGGACCCCAGGATGTAGATAATGATGATGGAGAGGGCTCCTCTAGTAGTTGTGGATAAGATTCTTAGGAGGAGTTTGTTTTGTAATGGGGAATAAATTTGGGAATTTATTTGGCTTTTTAGGAAGGTAGGGGTGATGGAGTTATCCATTCCTTTTCTTATGTAATTGCACTATAATTTCTTATTAGTGAAATAAACAAGTTTTTGATCATCTAGTTGTGCCTTTTTATGAATTCTGTATTTTGAATTATCTATACCGATCGCTAAGGCATGCATAATCCTTTTGTTCAAGTATATGTTAGAATGAACTATCAATTTCGGATATAAGAAAAGAATAGTTTTTTGTGAAAAAGAAAGAGTCATGATCATGTAAGATGTCTGAGCTGCCTACGTACCTCTGGGGATTTCAAAAAAATTTAATTTTTCAGAAAATGGTTTTCGTAGAGGATCAGGCCCATGTAGTTCTGGGTAGAGCGAAATGAAGTTTTTTTTAGAATAGAAGGTAGATGATAAGAGTCGTAACATGACGAGATTTTGGACTAGGGGTGGAACTTCTTG
Source organism: Sambucus nigra (assembly GCA_949130495.1). NCBI lineage: Eukaryota > Viridiplantae > Streptophyta > Magnoliopsida > Dipsacales > Adoxaceae > Sambucus > Sambucus nigra. Next base: position 319,664,046 of record OX422223.1, read on the forward strand.
AGACATTCCATGTTGAATGGACGAGCCATCTCCTCTCCATCATGGTCGGTGTGCATGGCGACACCTCCTGACTGGATCTTCTTCACAATGTATGTGCCGCTTCAATTGGGCTTGAATTTCCCTCTGGGGTCCCAAATGGGCTCTACTATTTCTTTGAGGGATAAATCCCCCTCTCGTACATCGCGGTCCTTAACTCTCTTATTGAATGATCACGCTATACGGATATGGTACCCTTGTATGTGATACAGCACTTTCAGTCTCCTTTCATCTAGGAGGGTCAGCTTATCAAGACGGCTTTGATTCTAGTCCTGCTCACTGACCTTGCCTTCAAGCGTGATGCACAACGAGGGTATTTCTAGCTCCATGGGTAGGACTGCTTCCATGATGTATACTAGAGAGTAAGGGGTAGCCCCAATAGAGGTTCGGTAGCCCCAGAGGGTGTAAGGGGTTCGATCGACCCAATCTCGACTGATTTCGGTCATCTTACTGATGATAGCTTTGAGGTTTTTATTGGCGTATTTGACTTCACCATTGGTCTGAGGTCCGTAGGGAGAATATTTGTGTCTCTGAATCCCATACTCTTTGACCACTTCCGTGACTTCTACCTCAAATTTCGACCCGTTATCTGACACTAGTTCATGCGGGACCCCGTATCGGCAGATGATGTTCTTCCTGATGAATGTGGACACTTTCTTAGCATTCAAAACCGTGTAAGACTCTTCTTTAACCCATTTGGTGAATAATTAATTGCAACTAGGATGAATTCATGCCCGTTGGAAGCCTTGGGTGTAAATTTCCCTATGATGTCGATGCCTTAGGTGGAGAACAGCTAGGGAGAAGTCATGTTGTATAATTCTCACGGAGGCAGGTGTTAAAGGTTAGAAAACTGTTGGCATTTGAGGCATCTTCGGAAATAGGCGGTATAATCCTGCCTCGGTGTGGATTTTTAGCATTATCTCTTCAATGTCATTCCTTGCAATGCAGTGTAGATGGGTTCAATCAAAGTTTCTTTTGAACAATGCTTTGTGACAGTGTAGAGGGTTTCTCGGTCTTTCTTGTTGGAACATTCGGGATACCTACCATGCTTGAGGAGGTGCTAGATATCATAGTACCAACAATTGGCTAGCTCAGGATCTTCCTTGGTGATAAGATCAATGTGGTAGTAGTGGGTTGGTTTATCTTGATTTTGAACTAGTAATGGGGCATTATTATTCCTTCGGGCATGTCGACCATAGAGGCCAAGGTAGCAAGGTCATCGGCTAGGTTATTCTTTGCTCGAGGTAGGTAATGGAAGGTGATATCTTAGAATTGGGAGGCTAGTTCTTCTAAGTGGCCATGGAAGGGTTGGAGTTTCTCGTCCTTGACTTTCCATTTTCTGAGCACTTGACCGATGATGAGGGCCGAATCCCCATAGACATCTAGGCATTGAATAAATTTCTTGAGAGAAACTTTGAGGCCTACTGTACACGCCTCATATTAAGTCATGTTGTTAGCAGGGGAAATCCAACTTGATAGCGATAGGAGTGTGGGAGTCATCCGGGGCGATCAGAAGTATCCCAGTGTCATATCCCTTTTTGTTGGCAGCGCCATCAAAGAACATTTTCCATCAAAGGTCGTCTTGAGCAACGCAGAGGATGTTTTCATCTAGGAATTCAGAGATCCAGACATCAGCTTCTTCCATAGGGTAGTCATTGAGGTAGTTAGAGATGGCTCTTCCTTTCATAGCTTTCTGCGTGAGATACACGATATCAAACTCGGTAGGAGCATCAACCACCGAGCCATTCGACTAGATAAGGCGAGTTTCTCAAGCAGGTACTTGATGGGGTCCATTCGGGATACAAGTTTGATTGGGAAAGTGAGCATGTAGTGTCGCAACTTTTTGGGTGACCCAAACAAGCATAACATATTCCTTTTCTAAAGTATTGTTGTTAACTTCGTATCCGACCAATTTGTGACTAGCATAATAAATGGATCTTTCTTTACGGGATTCTTATAAGTATTGGGCTAGCAAGGCCCCAGATACAATGTCAGTTATGGTTAGGGATAGGAGCAGGGGGAGACTAGGCTGTAGTGGCATGAGTACCAGAGGTTGGGTTAGATATTGCTTGATTCGGGCAAAAGCCTATTGGCAGAACTCATTCAAAACCTTAGTTGAATCCTTTCAGAGGAGTTTGAAAGTAGGTTCATAAATTAAAGTTAGCTGGCTGATGATCTGAGTGATGTATTATCATTTTTCAAGGAAACCACAGACTTCTTTCTCCGTTCGAGGAGGTGGCATCTCAGGTATGGCTTTCAGCTTGGCAGGATCTGCTTCTATCCCCTTCTCACTGACCATGAATCCCAAGAGTTTTCCGTTTGTAATGCCGAAGACACATTTCTATGGATTGAGTCTCATCTGATACCGTTGCAGTCGTTTGAAGAACTTTTAGAGAGAGGGAACATGAACTTCTCTAGTTTTGGATTTGATAATCATATCATCCACATAGATCTTGACTTCTTTGTGAATCAGATCATGCAGGATGGTTGTGGCAGCCCTCTGGTAGGTAGCCCCAGCATTCTTGAGACCAAATGGCATAATATTGTAGAAAAAGGTTCCTTATGGGGTGATGAACGCGGTCTTTTCTTAGTGATCCGGGTGAATTTTGATTTGGTTGTGTTGTCCATGATCATGTCGACATTAGGTAACGGATAATCATCCTTTGGAGAGGCTTTTTTCAAGTCCCGACAGTCTACACCCATCCGAACTTTCCCTCCTGATTTTGGCACAGGCAATGTGTTGGCTAGCCATGTGGGATATTCGATCACACGAATAAAGCCCACGTTCAGCTATTTGAACACCTCTTCTTTGACTTTGAGTGACCATTCGGTGAAGAACTTTCTCAAATTTTATTTTACCGGCTCTTAATCTGGAAGAGTGAGGATCTCATGTTGAGCAATTTCAGGATCAATTCCGGGCATATCGTCATAGGACCATACGAAAACATCCACGAATTCCTTTAGTAATTATTCGAGTTGTGCGCACTGCTGCTCATCAAGGGTAGCCCTATCCTAATCTCACGCAGTTGGATACTAGAACTGAGGTTAACAACAACAGTTTCTTCTTCATTAACTTGAATGCGATTATTTTATTTGTTATTAACCTTATTTAGATAAGTTAAGAATTGTTCATTTATAAAATCATCATCATCAAAAGTTTGATTATAGTCTAAACAATTAATATGAGCGCAACAAGATACTCAAAATCTTCATTTATTTCATTGATAGGAAAAACAACATTGAGAACCTCATCAAAAGAGGTCTCGATTACATTAGAGCAAGGATGGACAACAGAAGAAAAAATAGAGTAAACATTGGGGTTAGGTGGGATTTCAACAAGTAGAACTGGTGTAGCATGCTAGATGAGGAGAGGTGTATCAGCGGCTTTAATCAGGTGGGATGGATCTAGTGATGTAGTGCTTGAATGAACCATGCAGAGTTCCATCCCTAGTGTTTGTAAGTTAAACGAGTCCTCGTAGTCACTTTCCTCAGTCTCTTTGGTATCTTTGATGAGCGGTTGTACATGGTGTTGGGAACTTTTGGCCCATGGGTACCTGTCTTGGAAGAAGATCTCCATTCTAGGCTTCATCTTCTTATCTATATGGTCATACCATGGTTCTGAAAAGCCAAAAAAGAGGAAGTCTTCGCCTTCTTTGATGAATCTCCCATTCAACGAGTCACCTGGGATAGTCTAGATGCAGTCTAATCTTCTCTTTGGTCGAGATTGATGGATCATTATGATCTCTTGTTCTAACGGTTGATACCCAAACCATAAGGAGGGAAAGCTTTTTTTAGTACAATGGGCTCAATTATACCTTGTTGTCTTTGTCCTAGCCCCAGTCTGGGCATGAAGTGCGTGTTTCTGGACATCTGAATCACATTGACGTTGCCATGAAAGTCGTATTCTAGATAAACCCTTTCTCTAAAATCGTCCCCCGTCGGGAGTAGAAGTGGCTCAGCTCGGAATCCTGATAGGATCATATCATTTGACCCGTTTTGTATCTCAAGGATTGGATTGCTGGTACTTGCACCCTCGACATTATCATCGTCGCCCAAAGTGGTGATGACGCGTCCGTCGACGAAGAACTGCAATTTCTGATGGAATGAGTAAAACACACCCTTGATATTTTGGAGCCAAGGTCATCCGAGCAACATGTTGAAACAAGCTGGGAAGTCAATAACTTGGAATTCGACGACAGGGTTTATAGGGCCAGCAACTATTACAAGTTTTATCAATCCCATCACCTCCCGTCGGGTATTATTGTAGGCACGTACAACAGCGGAGGTTGAAGCGAGGTCATTTTCCTTCAGTCCTAAGCATTTGAAGGTTCTTAATGGGAAGACATTCGATGCGGATCCATTATCAACAAGAGAGAATTGTACGATCTTTCCCGTAACTTCGACGGAGATATTGAGTGCATGATTGTGGTTTGGACTAATTATGGGGATTTCTTCTTCGGAAAAGGATACCATTCAGGTAGAGGTCAAGGATCCGACTAAATTTATTACTTCTTCTGGTGTGGTAGAAGGAGGAACTGTGGATCCAGTGAGTAACTTGATCAAAGCATTTCTATGCAGATAGGAAGACATGAAAAGCCCCCATAGAGTGATGTTAGCTTGAGTTTTATTCAGTTGATCGAGGATCTTGGTTTCCTCGAGGATCATCTATGGCATAGGAAGTTTTTCAACACCCTTCCCTTTGTCATTGGTTGGTGGTAATCTTGGGATCTGGTAATGCCTCCCTGATCTGGTCATGTGATTTACTGAAGAAGGGAATAACATGAACCCCATTTCCTTGTCAATATCGGGTTGTTCTACCACCTTATTTATTTCTCCGAGGAGTTCTTCAAATGATATCATCCCACACATGTCGGCTATAGGGCCAGTTTTATCGAAAGCTTGCTCTTCATTTGAATCTTTAAACTCCTCCCCCCATCCGACGACAACAATTCTGTCTTTCCTCTTAAAGTCAATGCATTCCAAAACTTCAGTGGCTTCTTCGTATAGGTCCTCCCATTCTATGGGGAGACGTAAAGGTGAAGGGACCAGGCTCCCTTGTAACTTCAGAGTATTGAGTAACTCAATCATGCTGCAAAGGTTTGCCTGAATAATTCTACCATAACCTAGACAACATAATCTAGGCTGACTTCATCAGTCGGTACTACCCAACTGTCTGACTCTCGAGCCCATTTCTGTGCTTCCAAAATAGCATAATGAACCTTTGGCAATCAATGATCATCTGTGAGGGCAATTTCATCCCGAACTCTAGGAGTTGGTTTAACACTTATGATAATTACATACTTCCATTTTCAGAAAGGGTACGGACAGCGATGCATGCTCTAGTAAGGAGTGACAGTGCCAGATCAGTGAGGCTAACAGTGTGTAGGAGGAAATATGGGTACGTTTGGATAGGTTAGGGAGAGTATATGGGTGTGATTTGAGTTGAGGGATCAAATCATGGGTTCTCTTTTAGGAAGATGGCATTGACATGATTTGGGAGTGGGTTATGAGTAGTTTCTGGCTTAGGATTAGCTGGTGGGGCAATGGTACCCCAGTCAATTAGACCTTGGATTATGTTTCGAAGGTGAAAGCATTAGTCGGTGGTATGGCCAGCAGTTTGGTGAAAGGCGCAATAGGCATCTGCCTTGAAGTTTCTTGGAATGAACGGGGGTCCAAGGGTTTGATGAGGTTTCATCTTAAGAGGGCCTGATAAACTTTGGAGCGGGGAGCATGGAGTTCAATGTATTTTTTTCGAACTGGGACAGGGTGGATTTTTGGTGCCCACGAGGTGGTTGGTTGGGAGATGTTGTTGATGGTTAAGACTTCAGCATTGACAGGTTTATCATAGTTTTTGGGAGTGATGTCCGGATACTTTCTTTGGTTCAACTTCTGTTATAGCAAGACCCTCCTCGATTTCTACTACTTCTTCTCTGAGAGATCGAAAGTGGGGATAGTATTGTCCTCCCATTGTGGCTCGGATGTGGGGTAAGAAGTTCTTCTTCACTATGTTGACATGTTCTTCCTCAGATGGCCGATTGGTCATGGTAGTTGCTTTTTCCCTCCATCGGGCTATGAAATTATTGACTGATTCCCCAGAGTTCACTTTGAGCAGCTCTAAATCACGACGGGTGACATCAATCCCTTCATTGTATTTGTACTGAGACATGAATTCTCGGGCTACATCCTCCCAGCTACGGATTCTGAACTCCTCGAGAGACAAAAACCATCGGAGGGACTATCTTTCAAAGTTTGCTAAAATAATTGGGCCATCACTTCTTCTGAAGCCCCTAGGAGAGTCATAGAACGGTGATAACTGTGAAGATGAACAATCGGGGGTCCGATCCCTCTGAATTTCTCGATATTTGGCATCTTGAACTTCTCGGGTAATCTTGGTTTAGGTTAAGGAGACATGTGGGTGTAGTCCATGTAATTTCTAAAGATTCTGACTTGGTCAAACTTCTTAGTTAGCATCTTGAGATCTTCTTTGACCTTGTTCAACTCTTCCTCTTTTGGATCAGTGATAATAGGCAAGTTAGCCCCTGACTAGGCAAGGTTTGGCATAGAAAGATGGGTAGAGAGTGGCCCATTAGCTGGAGGGGCACGTGGAGCATGCTGATACTCTTTGGGAACCCAGATAGGCTCGAGTGGACCCATAGCGTGAGGGTATAAGGCCTCAGTCTCTTGAGTAACAGGAACCTAGTTTCATTGCATCTCTTGGAGCTCAGTCTAGAGGTTGTCAATCTTGGAAACGAACTTACCTAAGACTGCCATCAGATCTGGATGCACAACTGGTACTTGATCCGTGTTCTCCATGGAAAGAGGATGGATTTTGGACTCGAAAGAAGTACCATGGGAACGGACGGAACTCCGGGGTGATTTGACTAAAGACCGAAGCTAATAAGGATCCAGGCCAAGGGAGTGCAATCGACCTAAGGAGGCATAAAATAGGATTTATTTTAAAAGCAATGAAAATATTTTTGACATTTTTTTCTTTTCGCGATTGAAAGACAAAAATATTTTTGGATTTTTGATAAAGAGAGGAGAAATGTTTTTGGATTTTTGATAAAGAAGGGATAAATGCTTTTGGATTTTTGATAAAGAATGAAGGAATATTTTTGGGGAGACGGGTCTCAGCATGATTATTATAATTATTATGTTCTCACTTGAATTAAATTCTCATAAATGCAAAATGAAATGTCGGATGGGACCCCGAGCTTGGAAAAGTTGGGTTTGTAACATATGCAAAGCTATGGTTGGACTTGTGACCAGGCTCATGGGCAGGGTTCCATTTTAAAAATGCGCACAGATTTGGGCAGCAGGCCGACCCAGAATTTTGACAGAGTTTCAGGTCAAAACCGGCAGTCTAACATGTGTGCCCTAGGCTTGACACCTATATGTGGGTATGGAGTTGGTTGGGTGAATTGGAAAGGGTTCCCCCTTTGGCATGACTTCCATGATATACGTCTTGATTTTGAGGGCAATTGGTACGTGTCGACAAGCCATTTGATATACCTGAGTGTATGTGAATTGCCTCACCATATACCTCGTGGGGACGGTACATGTGAGAGAGAATTTGATATACTCGACGTATATGAATGAGTTCCCTACGGTATACCTCCCTTCATGACTTTGGTCAAGCGGTACGATGCGGGGGAACCGTTCGATATACGTCGAAGGTACTTGGCCAATGGAAGGTGAGAGTCATATCGCTTAGGCTAACTGCGCCCTGCCGGACCAGCGCCCATCACGAAGTGACAATCCTGTTACTGGAAAAAATTTGGTAAATCACAATGCTCTCTGTTGATGTCGTGTGAATCATGAATGATTCTCTTATTAGTATATTATGATGAGAGTATCTTTCTTGATCATGTCAAAAAGGGAGCAAAGTCCAAGTACCAATAGTATACCAAGCATGGACAAGTGATGCGTGCAAATAGGAGGATATACAAGAAAATAAAACACCCATGTAAATAGACTCTAGCCCTCATAAACAAAAGTCCCCAGCGGAGTCCCCATTGTTGTCATACCCGATCCTCTTGGAGAAAGAGAGGAGGGTTCAATCTCCGTAGTGAGAGGATCTTGGTCCCGCGCATCCCTCTTCGGAGTGCTTCGATCGTCGTCAATGATGTGTGAGGTGAAAAATGCAGAGAGATCGAGTCACTAGTCTATTTTACTCAAATAGACAAAAGAAGGTGGAGCCATCCCGAAGGACAACATCCAAAGACATACTGATACATACGAAATCAAAAATGATTCGAAAAGGGTTCGGAGGATAAGTTATGAAATGGGAAGGTGTTAGGCACCCATTCCGCCCTTGCGGTCTCTCATAGATTGTTGATATTTTCCTCTATTTCCCCATGATATGTGTGCATGTGTATATATAGTGGAGATAGGAATCATCGACTTGTATCATGAAAGAGATAAAGCGATTCATCCATAGGAATATTCCTAAAAGTAATATTAGAAAGTAGGATTTACGCGATTATCCTTGCGTTGATAGTTATAATGGAACGATAACGCATGTGGAATAATACACCACTAAGAACAAATATATGTATATGTAAATATATAGAATCTAAGAAAATTAAGTTAAATAAGAAAAAAAATGGAGAGAATAGGACTCGAGTCTCGAGTTTTACCCCGAGATACCTACGCAGCCTATAGAGGCATCAAAGTCCACATAGTTCGTACACAAATTGAGGGGTGGGGTTTATCCCATAAATCCAATATGATACTTCTCTTATATGTGTGTGTTTGTGTAAAAAAGTGTTTTAGTTATGATAAAAGTGTGAGAAAAGTGTGAGAATTCCCGTTTGGAATTTATGAGCAAACCCTCTTTTTCTTGTTTTTTTTTTTTTTGGTTTTATTTATATGAAAATAAGAGATGTGAAATAATACTAAATAAAAAGTATATTAGGATATGTGAGATGAAGAGAATAAAAGTGCTAAGTAATAAAATAAGTTAATGCAAATTTTAGGAGAATTTAAAGAGAGAGTTGAGAAAGTTGTACCTTCTTGAAGATCTTGATCTTGATCTTGGATGTTGGAGAGCAACCCTTGCTCTTGGATGATGATGAAGGGTAGTTAATTCACCAAGTTGGTGAAAAAGGTGATGAAAAGTGAAGGTTGGAAGAGGATTTGGATGTGTAAATCACGCTGACTTCGAGAGAGATTTTCTGAGTTCGTTGAGAGTGATGGATTTTATAGTCCTAGTGCTGCCAATCGATATGTGTTTTTAGGCACACTGTCGATAGGCATGATTTGGAACCTGTCGTTTGGCAGTCTCTTTCAAGTTCCTTCAAAAAATGGTCGTAAAATGCAAACCATTGATCCGAATCACACACGGGGTGAACCGCTGAAAAGGTATTTCAGATACCTTCAAAAATCCTTTAGACTACTCCGAGGTCCAGGAGTTGACTTCGGGTGAAATGTGGCTCAGAAGTGCTCGTCAGTCCTTCGGACGGGGGATTGTTGGACGCAAACAGATCGTTTGTCCGCATGGTGAGTTCGAATCGCACACGGGGTGGATCATTGGAAAGGTTATGAGATGTAATTTGACAGTCCAAAGAGTTTGACTTAGTTTGGGGAGTTGACTTTGGTCAACCGGGGCCTGGAAGTGTTCGATGACCTTTTGGAGTAAAATGGATCGTGCATCCGTACCGTAAGTCAGAAAAGCACATGGGGCGAACCGTTTTAAAGGGGTTTCAGTGACCTTTGAATATTCATTCAGTCTCAGTCGAGCTGAAGAGTTGACTTTGGTCAAAACGGGGCCTGGGAGTGTCCGATGGCCTCCTGATTAAGTTTCGAGGGAAAACGGGTCGTTCGTTCGCACCGTAAGTCAGAATCACGCACGGGGCAGACGGTTGGAAAAGGATTTCAGTTCCTTTTGAAGATCTATTCAGTATAGGTCGAGTTGAAGAGTTTAACTTTTGGTCAAATGGAGCGTAGGAGTTCCCGATGGTCTCTAGGTCAGTACTCGGGGTATGACTTAGGTTTGTAGTGATGAAGGGAGGTGCTAGGGACCTAAGGAGAGGTTAGGGGGTGCTACAATGGGGCGTCTACAGTACCTAATAATTATTAAGGAGTAATTTCATTTTCCTGCCAATAAATATTGATTTCGATTCATTAAGATAACTTTTAATAATCTGTTCTGTTTAATCGAATGATGGGGGGCACAAGCACCTTTCACGACATGCTCAGTTTGAGAATAGAGTCTCTTGAGTTTGTGATTGGACCAAATTGACCCACTCAATTTACACATGTTCCTATACATATACATTTGCTAATTATTTTCATTGATATAATCTTCATAAAATGAAGGTAAATTAACATCCCATATGGGATAAAAATCAACATTGTTGATTTTCTCAAAATTTGGAAATTTTAATTTGTTGACAAGGTTGTTCTGTTCTGAAAATTATCCTTGATCATACTCAAGGATATCAATGAATTGGAAATTTCAATTTTCAGAATTTTCCTATCCAATTATATATTTGAGATTAATCAAGGGTAATTTTCAGAACAAAACCTCATCACCAACTTAGAGTTTCCAAAATTTTAGAATATCAGTAATGTTAATTTTATCTTTATTTTATGAATATTGTATCAAAGAAACTTATGAGAAAATGTACATGTACAAGAATGCGCTGGGGCTCTAGGATCAATTTGGTCTAATCACACATTTAGAAGACTCTATTTAATGGCCTTCTTTTATCGCAGGGACCATGTATTCTTTACTTTAACTAACCTTTTTATATGATTAATATGCATTATCTTTTAAATCTTTTAGATGTTAGAAGGAGTACGGGATAATTATTGTTTTGTTTAATTTGGCTCTTGGATAATAATTAGTTGTTGGTTTGTTTTGGGATAATATGTTAGAAGGAGTACGAATAATTATAGTTTTTTTTTTGTTTGCCTGTTGGATAATTATTGGTTATTGGTTTGTTGTTGGATAGTATGTTAGAAGCAGTACGAAATAATCAGGAGTACGGGTAATTATTGGTTTAATGGTTGGATAATTATTAGTTGTCATAGAACTTAGGCTTGAAAATGTGTCATGAGGGGGAGGAGACCCACAAATGGCATCGCGAGTGGCACGAACACTTTGAGCACGTCCAACATAACACATATCAACCATTCGCGTAATCATGAGACTCTCGATTTGGGAGTTGGTCGTGAATTTGAAAATAGGCACACTTAGGCTTAAAAATGTGCAGTGAGGGGGAGGACACCTCCAACTGCCCTAAACGGCAGCGTGAGGGGCAAGAACACCTCATGTGATTCCAACGTCACCATTAGCAACTGGTCGTGTAGTTACAGGACTCTTGGTTTGGGAATAGGACACGAATTTTAAAATAGACACACTTGGGCTTGAAAACATCTCGTGAATGGGAGAACACCCCTAATCGCCCCCAAACAGCACCGTGATTGGAGCGAGCACCTCGTGCATGTCTAACGTAACACATAGCAACCGATCGCGTAGTCGCGAGACTCCAAATTTGGGAATAAGACATGAATTTGGAAACTGGCACACTCAGGCTTGAAAACGTACTGCGAGGGGACGGACACCCCCAAATGCCCCCAAACGGCACCACAAGTGGCACAAATGTCTCATGCGTGTTCAACGTAACATGTATTAACCGTATTCGAAGTCTGGGGACTCCCGATTTGGGAATTGGACACGAATTTTAAAACAGGCACACTTGGGCTTGAATATAGGCCATGAGGGGGAAGACACCCTCAACCACCCCCAAACGGCATCACGAGTGGCACAAAAACCTCGAGTGCATCTAATGTAACATGTCGAAATTGACCACGTAGTCGTGGGTCTCCCGGTGTGGGAATAGGACACGAATTTGAAAACATCACACTTTTGCTTGAAAACGTGCCGGGAGTGGGGGGGACACTCCCAGCCGCCCCCAAATGGCATTGTTAGTTCCATGAACACCTCGTGCGCATGCAATATAACACCTAACAATCAACCACGTAGTTGTTGGACTCCCGATTTGGGAATAGGACATGAAATTTGAAACACAGGCACACTTGGTCTTGAAAACGTGATGCGAGGGGTATACACCCCCAACTTCCCCAAACAGAACCGCGAGTGGCAAGAACACCTCAATCGCATCCAGCTTAACACGTAGCAATCGACCACATAGTCACGAAATTCCGGTTTAGGAATTGGACACGAATTTTAAAACAGACACACTTGGGATTGAAAACGTGCCGCAATGGGCGAACACCCCCAACTGCCCCTAAAATATTACTACGAGTGGCACGAACACCTCGTGTGCATCCAACATAACACCTAACAACCGACCACATAGTTACGGGAATTCCAGTTTTGGAATAGGACACGGATTTGAAAATAGGCACACTTGATCTTGTAAATGGGCCACGAGGGGCGGACACCTCAACCGCTATCAAATGGCACCATGATTTGAAGTAACACCACGTACGTATCCAACGTAACACGTACTAACAGGATGCATAGTCATGGGACGCCTGATTTGGGAATAGGACACAAATTTGAAAATAGGCACACTTTGGCTTAAAAACGTGCCACGAGTGGGTGAACACCCCCAACCTCCCCAAATGGAACTGCGAGTGGCAAGAAATCTCGTGTGCGTCTAACGTAACACGCAGCAACCGACCGCGTAGTCGAGGGACTCCCGATTTGTTAATAGGACACAAATTTGAAAACAGACACACTTGAGCTTGTAAACGTGCCACGAAGGGCGGACACCCCAACCTCCACCAAATGGCACCGCGAGTGGCAAGGACACCTCGTACGCGTCCAATGTAACACGTAGCAACCGACCGCATAGTCGTGGGACTCCCGATTTGGTCATAGGATACGAATTTGAAAACATGCACACTTTGTCTTGAAAATGTTCCACGAGGGGGAAAATACCCCCAATCATCCCCCAACGGAACTGCGAGTGGGACGAACACCTCGTGCACATCCAAAGTAACACATAACAATCGGTCACGTAGTAGCGGGATGACACGAATTTGAAAATAGGCACGCTTGGGCTTAAAAACATGCCGCGAGGGGGTAAAATCCCCCAACTACCCCTAATGGCGCCACTAGTTGCACGAACACTTTGTGCAGATCCAATATAACACTTAGCAATCAACCTCATAATCGCGGGACTTTCGATTTGGGAATAGGACACGAATTTGAAACACAGACACACTTGGCTTGAAAACGTGCTGCGAGGGGGCGGACACCCCCAATCGCTACTAAACTTCACAGTTAGTGGCACGAACACCTCGAGCGCGTCCAACGTAACACATATCAATAGGCCGCGTAGTCACGGGACTCCCTATTTGGGAATTGGACACGAATTTCAAAACAAGCACAGTTGGGCTTGAAAACACGTCGCGAGGGGACGAACACCCCTAACCACTCCCAAACGGCACCGAGAATGGCACGAAAACCTCATGCGCATCCAACATAACACATAGCAATCGGTCGCATAGTCCCGGGACTCTCGGTTTGGGAATTGGAGATGAATTTGAAAACATGCACACTTGGTCTTGAAAACATGCCGCGAGGGGGCGGAGACCCCCAACTGCCCCCAAACGACATCACGATTGGCACGAACACCTCATGCGTGTGCAACGTAACTTGTAAAAACTAGCTGTGTAGTCGCGAGACTCCAAATTTAGGAATAGGACCCAAATAGCCCATATTTTTTGCCAGTTAAAAAGGGTCACGGCTCTAGTCCCTGGCCCCAGTTTATCATTTTTTCCCAACTAAAGATGGTCACAGCTATAGGTCGTGACCCAATTTGAAGGGAAAATTATTGGTCACGGCTATGGTCTGTGACCAAGTTGGTGATAGTCAAGGGCTTGCCATGACCAGTTTCATGGAAAGTCTAAGTCTTAATCACGGCTTTGGGTCATGAGAGGCTTTCGAGGGTAGTCAGGCATGGTTACGGATTTGGTCCATGACCAGCTGGTCATGGCCCTCATTTACGACTATTATCCCTCTTGTCGTGATCCGTGACCACATCGTCACTTGGTCTGTGACTCGTAAATTTAGTCACACGAGGTATGGTCACAGCTCAGGTCTGCGAACCTCGGGCCTAGTCACCATCCAAGTCCGCGGCCATTCGCCTAACTTGGTGTAATGCTCTGAATGTATTATACTTTAATTATTGTATAACATAAGGTTTGAAAGACTAAGGTTTGATGTCACTTCGAAAGAAAGTAAGGACCAATTGGAGATAGACATGTCTGAGATTACATTGCATGTAATTTCACGCCACACATCCATACTTGATCTATGTCATTAAATATATTTGGCAAGGTTCTAAAAAATGTGGGGTGTGACCGAGGCGGGAGGCCAAGCCTTAAGCTTTAGAAGCCTAGGCAGGCCTTAGGCGTAAAATGGCGTTTAGACCTTTTTAATATATTTTAATATTTTTTAACTATGACAAGGCTATTAAAAATACTGAAATGGTACATACCTTAGAAATATGTCAAAATATTTGTAAATTAAAATACTATTTTTAACATACTAAAAAAATAAGAAAAAAATCGCATTTTTTCACGCCTTACTTCTAAAAAAACTTGCGTTTTTTCATGCCTTACCCACAAAAAATGCGCATTTTTTCACGCCTCACCCCCCAAAATGTTGACCGTCGTTGACCACACCTTAATCCACGCTTAGGGACAAAACTTGGTGTCTCTAAAAAGCCTTGCACCTAGGCGCATTTTTTAGAACACTGGTATTTGGTATGGTGATTATTGATGGATCACGTTACGAAAAAAATATAACAAAGGTCGCTTTGGTATACGAGATGAACCTAATTGATTCATGAGATGTTTTAAGAATAAATAACAAATAGTGTGAGCACTTAAGGTTATTAAATATAATTGCTTTAGAAATTAACATGTAGCCCAAGTGGTAGATTTTTGGAATATTTTTAATATTCTAATGTGGGCTTACATATGAAATAGCAATTGTATTTAGGGTCCTATTTTAATTGGGCTAATTAAGTGATTAAATTTTTAGGGCCCAATAAGACATCTAAAATGAGTATGAGCTTCGTAATGTGTAGTTATCCAAGAGTCACCTATTGGTTACTCAAGAGTTACCTAATTAGTATTTATGGGGTTCTAATTATATGCCTATATAATGAAGGGTTCGGGTCCCCAAGGTTAATGCATTCATATACTCTCGTCATCATTTTTCATCATCAAAAGAGAACTCAGAGAGAGAGAGGAATTAGTTTGTTGAAGACCTCTAACCCCCATGTCTCAATCACCACTATGAAATATAATCTAATACGTTGATATTAAGAATTACATCCGAACATCAAAATCTAAGGAAGAATCATGGAAAGGTATAGGTAAATTATTTCTTAATCTCTTTGTATATCGATGTGACTTCTTTGCTCCCTTCATCACCATGATATTATTTCATTTACTGAGATAGAACAAATGTTCCTCAAAATGACATAATGCATTCTACTCTTGCAGGAAGAACACCAAACTCATGATTTGTTTCATGCTCTTTGGATTCCTAACCTCTTTATGGAATGAGTTCAAAAAAATGGGAAGTGGTCATTGTTTTTCCCTAAGGAGGATCCAAGTTTTTATAATTATTGGGGTCTTATGTTTGATGCGTTATACATGCAATATGTTGGACATCTTAATAAAAATGGCAGCTTATTTAGTCAAACTTTAGAGTCAATTTTAAATGTGACACATATGTTAAAAGTGACGTGTCTTAGTACCAATGTGTCCCTTGTCACAACAAGATTAATTTGGTTTACCATTTGTTCAAAATAATGAAGTAATGAATGAGAAATTTGGATCTAAAGTGACCCATTTCAGTTTAATCTAGATGGTGTAACTTAGTTGAGTGGGATTGTCCAACATTGAAAAAGTGGTAGAAAATATTGGAGTTGATATACCCAAATTATGGGACTAAGGCTTGGATGCCTTTGGAGTATCCTAACTCTTTGAAGGGGAGATGACCTATACTATGCATGTGTTGGGCTTGGGCCAAAAGTCTAGACTATGCATGCCCGGTCAGCTTGTGACCGAGTCCGGGTCTTGGGTCTTTCTTGAGCAACTATTAAATTTTTTGGACAAATTTTTAATTGAAGTTTGGGCTTTCAACTTTATTTTTTGAACCAAAAAATATGTTTTCCCGAAATGAATAAATTAATTACAGATTAATTAATTATTTAATTATTTTTGCATTAATTGATTATTTAAAACACTGTCATTTTAATTACTTTCATTAAAACGTTATGGTATTTTGTTAACAGATATGACTGTTCAAACAGTCACATCTTTCCTAAGAAAAGTCAACAGTTGCAACCCTTCACCACTTATATAAAGGACCTTACGCAGTACATTTTAAACACCAGAAAATCTACATGAATTCCCTACACCTATCCTTGTTCCCTTCTACCATCTTGAGAGAAATTCACCATTTTTGGTTCGTGGGACTGTTGCACTGAAGTGCTTCTTGTCATAGTCGTTGACCGTTTCATCCTGGGAGGCAAACGCCCGTTGAATTTGTCGTCAATACTATAGTGGGAACGTATTCTGTGTTAAGGAGAGATAGTTCAACTTTTGACTCGGTCAAATATTTGCAAGTGATTGTTTCAATCACAAACTATAGGTTCTTCTTTACTTTCTTTTATTGTATTTTAGATTAATTAGTTAATTTTAATGACTGTTTATTTATTTAGTGAAATATTATTTTTGCAATCCGGATAATAACAATCTTAAGATATAATATTTATTTATTTTCTTTTCACTAAATAAAGAGATTTTCTTATTTGAAACCAGATTGGTAAAGTTTACCTATTTTAAAAACATACAAAAACATGTTTGCGTTTTATATTTTCAACTACAATTTATTTCTAAAATTTGAAAAATTCTCTACATTTCATAAATTGGTTCATGTTATTTAATACTAGAATAATGGCTACTGAATCCTCTGAAAATATGATGTCCGTTCCTCAAACCGATGGGCCTGTTAGTGTTCCTAATATTGTTCCTACTCATTTAACCCATGGAGAAAAAGCTAAAAATTTTAATGGTACTGATTTCAAATGTTGGAAACAAAAGATGTTGTTCTATTTAACTACCATTAATATTGGGAGGTTTATTAATGAAGATGCTCATGTGGTTAATGAAGATGAAACGGATAAGACAACTTTGCTAGCTATAGAAGCATAGAAGGATTCAGATTTTATTTGCAAAAAGTATATCCTTAATGGATTGGACAATACACTTTATAATGTATATAGTCCTATCAAAACCGCTAAATTGTTATGGGAGTCTTTGGATAAAAAAATATAAAACCAAGGATGCCAACAAGAAAAAATTCGTAGTCGGTAGATTTCTCAAGTATAAAATGATTGATTCAAAGATTGTCATAAGCCAAGTCCAAGAGCTTTAATTAATTTTTCATGAAATACTTGCTAAAAATATGGTCATAAGTGAAACATTTCAAGTTGCTACGGTAATTGAGAAATTACCTCCTTCCTGGAAAGATTTCAAAAATTATTGGAAGCATAAACAAAAAGAAATGGGACTTGAAGATTTAATTGTTCGGTTAAGGATATAAGAAGATAATCGCAAATCTGAAAAGAAAAATCATAACCATGATATGTCTGCAAAAGCAAATATTATTGAGGATGGACATAAATTCAACAAAAAGAGGAAGCACAAAAATGAAGGCACGAGTCAAAAAGTCGGTGCTAAGATGTTCAAAGTAAAATGTTTTAATTGCAACAAAGAAGGTCATAGGGCCAAAGATTGTCCAAGCCAAAAAAGCAAAAGAACTTCAAGAAGAAAGCACCACAAGCCAACATGACAAAAGTTGATGCATTGTCTCATGATGTTTCCAACGTGTCTCTCTCTGCAGTTGTATAGAAAGTAATTTTGGTGGGTAACACCAAATAGTGGAGGGTTGATACCGGCGCTAAATGTCATGTGTGTTCCGATAAAAATATGTTCATAACCTACCAACCAATTACTAATGGAGAACAATTATTCTTGCGAAACTCCTCCACCTCGAAGGTTAAAGGTCAAGGCAAAGTATTGTTGAAAATGACTTTGGGGAAGCATCTCTCACTCAACGATATATTATATGTGACCAACATTAGGAAGAACCTTGTCTCCGATTCCATGCTAAGAAAGAAAGGATTTAAGCTAGTCTTTGTTGGAGACAAATTTGTACTAAGTAAAGATGAAATGTACGTAGGGAAAGGATATACGTGTGATGGGATGTTCAAATTGAACGTCTTGACTGTTGTACCTAAAAGTAACTATGATAATAATATGACATCTTCTTCTTATATTCTTGAGTCTATGGATATGTGGCTGATAGTACGAATACAACACCCTTCCGCGGAGGTTACTCGGACTTACCGAAGCGTATAGCCTACGGCC
Organism: Sambucus nigra; assembly: GCA_949130495.1. NCBI lineage: Eukaryota > Viridiplantae > Streptophyta > Magnoliopsida > Dipsacales > Adoxaceae > Sambucus > Sambucus nigra. The sequence goes on from OX422223.1 coordinate 319,682,514, forward strand.
CTACACAACATAGGGTGTGACCCTACCCAGTACGGGGTGCGGACCTACCAAGTACAGGGTGTGGTACATACCAATTGTACTTATATAAAGGTCGTGGACCTACCCAGTATAGGGTGCGAAACCTTTGGCTTTAGCCTCATGCAGGGTGCAGCACTCAATATGTTTGCCTTACAAGTCGCATCCTTCTCAATTACAATAACTCCAGACTTGATATGTGTCACGTGCTTAGGGCACGTGACACAGCTCACATACCTCCTATAAACAGAGAACCACACCTCGAAATGATGGATTCCTCCACCTTGAGCAGATTCGACAATACCTGGTGAAGTCTTGCCAAATTCTCTCTACACAACCTCAAACTACAACTTGGGGGCCACTCACCGGCATCGTAGCCACCTCTTCGGCACATCGAAATCCTCAATACTATTGTGTATTCTCCTTTATTCTCTTACTTGTACGCCTACTAGGCTCGATTATATTGTACAATGCAACATATATAATGAGAATGCAGCAACACAGTGGATATAGGCCTATTTTAGAGGATGAACCACTCTAGATCTTGTCATCTATCTATATTGACTTACTCTATTTACTTGTTATGCACTTTATACTTGATTTTCTTATATGAGAACGACAAGTGGACGATTTTTTGTATCATCAATTTGGCACCGTCTGTGGGAAACGAGATATTTCACTCTTGTTTCTCTATGTTTTGAGTTCTCAAACACCTTATTTTATTCAAGGGGACTGTTTGGATCATCGTCTCACGAATAAATCCTAGTTATTGAGTTCTATTTTTATATTTACACCCTTAAATGGGTATTTCATATGTTTAGATCTATTATGGTCTCTTTTTTATGACCTTAGATCTATTTTACATACCCAGTGATATCGTTTCATCTTGATAATGCTGAAAAGCATGATGGGCTTTATCTTCGAAAAGGTGAATGGTTAGGGAAGAGTTATTTTTACTCCTTTTTTGTTGTTCTTTGCCTATGATCTAGGGTTTATCATTAGAATTGTGCCATTTTGTGCACCAAGAGGTTATTCTCTCATGGAAAAACCCTAGTAGGTATGCTCTCCACGAGTTTCAGGAGAAAAACTCAATTTCTGGGTTTCAATTTTGGGATTGTTCCCTTCACTACCCAGTGCGGGATGCGATGTGGTAGTTCAACTCCCTTAAATGTTGCGGCCTCTACTAGTGCAGTTGCATTACAGAAGCTTCAAAAATTCAAGGAATGCACTCAGGTGGTCTTCAGCTCAACTTTGGTGAAAATCCTTCAAAGGTTGCGGCAGTGCACTTGTGTGCTTTACTAGCCGCGGCCTCGTCAGTATATCATTCAGCAGTTCAAACACTGCATCCCATCTTCATACTTGGTTAATCCAATATTTCAGCGACTACTCACTTCTGCTAGTTTTGTCTCAGATTATATATACTTTGTAAAAGAACAAAATGGAAGGAGAATCCACTCAGAGCAAAGAAGTCAAAGATGAGATTGTGCAGTTGTACAATCACCTCAACCATCTCTACGATAGTCATGCCTAACTCAAAACCTAGGTTAACTACTTGACCCAGAGGGTCCTCATGCTAGAGGCCGCGACCTCACCCAATGTGGGTGTCGCACCCAGGAACGTTACTTCAATAGCCTTCACTATCGTGGAAGTACCAGAGGATCCATCCGCGAAAGCAGTCAGTAGGAGCCGGAAAAGGAAATCAGAGAAGGCAGAAGGGTGCACTAAGTCCTACACCCCATTGTCCTTCCCAATGAAAGACATCTTTGAGTCCATTAAGGAGTACAAGCTGCTGAGGTGGACAGAGAAGCTCAAAGCTCCACCCGATAGGAGGAACAAAGCCAAATGGTGCAAGTTCCATCTGGATCATGGCCATTACACTGAGCAGTGCTATGCACTGAAGGGTGAAATTAAAAGGCTGATTGGGCAAGGGATGCTGCAGAGGTTCCTCAGAGATGATTAGGGGATGCATCCTAGTCTCACTTACCACATGCCCATTTTTTATGCTTATGCCTTATATTTCATCTATTTCTATTTTACAGTGAAACTTTTCCTATGCTATTTTAAATTAAACTTTGTATTGGAATAGCAAAGTCTTATATATATATATGTATATATATATATATATATATATGAAATCAAGTTCACTTTATAGTGCCATATCTTGATTCTCATTTCCATGAAATATTATCTTAGCAAAGACCATTTTGTCTTAAACAGATATCGATTCAAGACAATATGTTATATAGGGAATAATACTATCTAAATGGGTCCACAATGCTCGTCAATATGCCTGATCGTCCGAAAGCAAGTAACGATTTAAAATAACGAAAGCAACAATTGAGAGCAGTTATTTAAATTGGTATGCGACATCACTCATAAGGGCTTGCAATGCTTGTTCTAAGATTTCTGGATGCGTCATTAGCCCTGGGAGACATAATACCTAGACCGGGAAGGCCTAAAAATAACCCATAGGGGGCGAAGAGTTAATTGCCTAAGGGGCCAAAGACTTAATTATCTATGGATAATCCTATTATAGCCTGGGAAGGATTTATACATATCCGCATAAGCTTAGAGAAGCTTTATAATACCTATCCTGGGGGGGCCTGATAATAACCCAATCGAAGCAACTAAAGGAAGGCTATGAAAGGCAATCAAAGTGACTAGAGGATGTCGTGTTGCCATCATCAAGACGCATGCTAAAGCTACAAAAGGATGGCCTCAATTTCCTAAGGCTAAAAAGGTGCCGCAGCCTTATCAGTATGGCTGCAACAATTAAGAGAATTCATTCAGAGAGCAGGCCGCAACCTATATGAAGAAACCACGTATACTATAGTGTCATGGCTTAAATTTATTAGTCCCGGAGGAATAAAGCACGCAAATAATATACAGAAACCATTGATCTTTAAAGGTGGTCTCTGCCTTGATAGTAAAGATGGATCACAAAAGAAAGCATTCATTCAAGTATTGAAGCAAGCAAAGCAGAATAATAAAAAAGCTACTAGAAAAAGAGGAACAAATAGTCAAGAATTGAAGGTGGCTACAACACTGATAATAATGCGGGTGCCACAAATCCTAACAATTATTAGTGTTAAGATAACAAATAAAGGGCCGCATCCAGTTAAATAGTTACAAAAGTTAAAATGCAAGGGGACGCATCCCCAATGGTTGAGAGGATGGCTAGGAGGTGGCATCATCATCTTTATTTCCATCTTCCTCTTTTGTAGCCATCTCCGTCTCTTGCTCTATTGCTGCGGCCTCTTCCTCAGCCCTTAGCCTGGCCCTCTCCTCGACTGCAGCCTTCATTTTGGCCACACGGGTGTCATGTTCATCATTCGTGGCACTCCAAGATTTGATTATAGCCGCATCATCGGGGAAATTCTTTGTTACTCTATACCTCAGCTCCTAGTAGCCGCGGATATAAGTCTAATTGTTGATAAGGAAGAAGTGCTAGGAGCCTTTGTAAGATGCGACGATATTGTTAATGGCTAGTTGAAGGGCTTCTCCATGTTTCTCATCTTTTCTGACAAAGGCTGCAGAGTGGTCCTCCTCCATCCTCTTAATAGTCGCGACGTGATCTTCCTCCAGCTTTTTCAATGCCGCACTATGGGCCTAAGCATTATTGGCAAGCTTGATCTTTAACTACTCTCACTGCTTCTCTAGGAGTCCCAACTTTCTATTTTCAAGATCAGCGGCCTTGCAAGCTTCCGCAGTTTGAGCTTAGGAAGCCTTGAGAGCCTCCGCGGCTTCCTTAAAATTATCTTCAGCTTTGCCCTTGGATTTTGCAGTGGCCTTAAGATCCATTTGAGCCACCTGGAGTGCCGTGGTGGAAGATTTCTTCCCAGTATCAAAAGATTCAGCTCTTGCCTTCTCCAAATCAGCTGTGCGAATAGCCTCCGTAGCCTTCTTAAGCCTATAGAGACCCTCGTACTGTATTTTTTGGGTCGCCACAGCTTTCGCTGCCTGTAAGCATATTGAGTTAGAAAATAAATCTCAAAATTGCAAAAAATATTGGTAAGCCATAATTACTTACCCTCAGAAGACTATGGACGGCATAGGACTCCACATCCTCATGGTCCTCAGCTGCCAACCTATCTAAGTCGGCTCCATCCATTGCCCTCCTTATCCTGTGGACGACACGGGCAGTATTATCCCAAGAAGACTAGGGATCCGGTCTGCATAGTTGGGGCCACGAACGTCTGCTTTGTGGAGGAGGCAATTTTGCATCGACATCCATTATGGATGGAGGGGGAGGAGAATTTCTTTCATGTATAGGAGAGGTGTCGTGGACACCTTTATCAGGTAAGGGTGACATCAGACACGCCGTGGCAAGGTTAGGGGCCAAATATCCAGGGGCCAAATCTCCAGCTTAATGTGAGTGTGCGGCAGTATTAGTTTGATCCGTAACAAGATCTTGTGGCGCGACGGTCTCAGCTTGGTCGACAGGGGCAACTGTGACAAGAACCTTGGACTTTGTCCTCTTTCTCTTCATATGCCTAGCAGTGTTATTCAAGACCACTGAGTCCTCATCCATCTTAGCTAGCTGAGCAGCTAGCCGAGACCTATCAATCTCCTCACCTGCGAAAAAGGAAGCAAAGTCAATAAATGATTAAAAATAGTTTTTGCGGAAACAAAAAATTAGATAGCAGCAGTACCTTCGACACCCATCTTTTTGGGAACGGATATACTGGGGAAGTAGTCCTCTTAGAAAATAGATGCAAAGGTTACAAGTGTGCTGAATTTCTTCTGTTTAGCAGGAATTTCTGCGACCTCCCCAACTCTCTTCTCTTGCCGCTTACTCAGCTGTAAGTTGTCTAGAACTGCAGTAAAATGCAAATTTAATACAAGTATAATGAGAATAAAAATAAAATATGAAAAAGGGACGCGACCACAGTTCAAAAGGTATTTACTAAGTTTGGAAGGACACCACCATTTCCGCGACATGCTAAATGATCTCTCCCTCTCATTATCTTCAAGGTGGGTCTCCCACCCTTCACCAGATATATAGAAGTACTTGCCCTTCCAGTTCTTTACACTGGTGGCCCTTTCGGAGTAAAAGGTCTCATCCCTGCCGTGGAATAAGAAGTAGTAGTACCCCACAAACTTTACGAAGTTTTCCTTTGGACGATAGAAGTGGAAGAACTCAGTGGGAGTAATATCTCTTTTGAATTGATTCTCCCATAGCACCATAGTTGCAAGAATGGCCCTCCAGCCGTTAGGGAATAATTAGGTTGGGGCTAGTCTCATTATCTGGAAAATTCTCCTAATGGGAACAGGGACATGTAGCCATAACCCGTAAATGAAGGCGTGCAAGGGGAAGAAAAACCCATCATCAACAAGTGTCATGCATGGCCTCTGTTCTGCAGCAGGGGCTGAGCACAGTAAACCATCAGAAAACTCGAAAGACTCAGTTACCCGTTCAACCCATTCTTGGGTCATAGTGTTGCGGATGCTAAGTGAAATAAGAGGTCTCTCATCCCTCCCAGATGTGCCAGCAGGTTCATCCCTAACATTAGAAGCACCCCCTTCCGTGGCGCCATCTTCTACGTCCATTGGTTGGTTACTAGAGTTGGCTTCCTCTTCCATTAGCGTGGTCTCAAAATCCTTCCTACAGGTAGAGTTCGTAGAGTCTGAGTCTAGTAATAAGCAGTTGGAGCAATCATTCAGTTGGCAAGGCCCTATTAACTTCAAAGGAGGCAAAAAAGGGAGTTCAGGAGGAGAGGCTCCAAAATGTTTTGCCCAAAAGCCTCTAAAAAATTTATCTGGATCAAAGTCCATATGGCTACAGCAGTACCTGAAAAGCACAATCCACAGTTAAGCACCGCATCCAGTATGGTATTGAGGCCTTTCAGAGGCCGCGACAATTGGAATGATATCAAGTTGAGGATGAACAAGAAATATTAAGGCCAAATGGGCAATGTACATCAAATGTTAGGTTCTAAGTCCCTAAAAGGTAATTGTCGCTACGGTATATGGATTTGATAGAAGATATTATTTTCTTACATGCCGTAATTACTATGGGCTAAAATTCTGTGGAGTCTAAACCTAAGAGCATAAGGGATTACCCCAAGTGCTATAGGGCGCAACCTTCACTCTCCACAGGCCGCGACTAGATTACTAAAGGGGTATGTTATCACGACGCGACCACTCACTCAAACATCTTAGTGTCTAATGATGATTCATTTGAAGATTGAAGACTCATAATGTGAAGGGCTTATTCAAGAACAACAAGAACAAATATATGATTCAATGCGATTTGACACAAACACATGCTATATGATCTAAGCAATTCTTGATTAAAGGTTCTGTTCGTCACATAAAGATTGATTCAAAGAAAAATTTGGCAATATTTACAATTATCTATCATTCAGATGTGTTCGATTCTTGGCGATGGGCAACTTATTCAATCAAAAACCCTATGCTTCTATCAAGCAGTTGGGTGTTTTGTTAGATATAATCCAGAAAAATCATATATAAGTTTAGATACAAAAAAACAGGATTCTAGTTCAACTCAAGGCTATTGAAGAGGTTGGTGGTTGAAAAAATTACTTTGAAAGGAAGAAACCGACGATGCTCAGCCTCAAACCACCTCGACACGCCTTGGAACCACCACACACAACTTTCGAAGGTCGTCGGAAAAAGCAAGAGGATAAACGCACATAAATTTGTTCTCGATATGCTCTTAAAGATTTGGAAAACATAATGAAGTCCACGGCTACAACAATTTATATAAGAGTGCGAGGGAAGACGAAGCGTCGCATTGAAAGTACCGCGACACCTTAAGAGGACTCAACTACTCAGTCGCAACCCCAATCGCAATCTCTTAGCACTACGACTTGGGGATTATTGATAGTACAAATACAACACCCTATCGCGGAGGTTACTCAGACTTACATAAGCGTATAGGTCGCGGCCCTACACAGCACAGGGTGCGGCCTTACTCAGCACGGGGTGCGGCCCTACCAAATATAGGGCGAGCCACATACCAATTGTCCTTATATAAAGGTCGTGGCCCTACCTAGTAAAGGGTGCAGTACATTTGGCTTTAGCCACATGCAGGGTGCAACACTCAATATGTTTGCCTTACAGGTCGCATCCCTCTCAATTACAGCAACTCTAGACTTGATATACGTCACATGCTCAGGGAACGTAACACAGCTCACATACCTCCTATACACAGAGGACCACACCTTGAAATGATGGATTCCTCCCCCTTGAGCAGATTCGACAATACTTGGCGAAGCCTTGCCAAATTCTCTCTACACAACCTCAACCTACAACTTGGGGGCTACTCACCGTCTTCGCAGCCACCTTTTTGGCACACCGAAATCCTCAATACTATCATGTATTCTCTTTTATTCTCTTACTTGTACGCCTCTTTAGGCTTGATTATATTGTACAATGCAACGCATATAATGATAATGGAGCAACACAGTGGATGTAGGCCTATTTTAGAGGCTGAACCACTCTATATCTTGTCTTCTATCTCTCTTTACTTTCTCTCTTTACTTGTTATGCACTTTAAACTTGATTTGCTGATACGAGAACAACAAGTGGTTGATTTCTTGTATCATCAGTGGCATTGTAGACTAGGACGTGTTTATTATAATACTTTAAGTAAATTAATTCACTTTGAATTAATTCCTAAATTTAATATTGATACAAGTCACAAATGTGAAACATGTTTAGAAGCTAAATTAACTAAAACACCTTTCCATTCAATTGAAATGAGTAGTGAACCTTTAGATTTAATTCACACTGATATATGTGATTTAAAATTTATTCAAGATAGAGGTGAGAAAAAATACTTTATTACCTTCGTAGATGATTGTGCTAGATATCGTTATGTCTACTTATTAAGAAGCAAAGATGTAGCAATTAAAGCTTTTAAGAAATATAAGATAGAAGTTAAGCATCGACTCGATAAAAATATTAAATAATTATGAAGCGATTGAGGGGGTGAATACGAATCTACTTTTAAGGAAATATGTTTAGAGAATGACATTATTCACCAAACTACCACTCCTTACTCTCCTTAATCAAATGGGATTGCGGAACGAAAACACCGAACTTTAAAAAAAGGATGAATCTAATGTTAATAAGTTCAAAAATTACCAAAAAACATGTGGGGGGGGAGCATTGCTTTCAGCTAATTACATTCTCAATAAGTTGATTCATAAGAAAACAAATAAGATACCCTATGAATTGTGGAAAGGACGTAAGCCTTGCTACAAATACTTAAAAGTGTGGGGGTGTCTTGCAAAACTACTTGTTCCTGAACCTAAAAATGTGAAAATTGATCCAAAGACTATTGACTGCATATTCATTAGTTATGCACATAATAGTAGTGCATATCGATTCCTTGTGCATAAGTCCGACATTCTTGAAATTCATGAAAATACAATCATATAATCTAGGAATGCATCATTCTTGAAAAATATATTTCTTTGTAAGAATACACAAGAAACAATTTCTAACAAAAGAATGCTTGAAAATGGTGAACCTCAAAATATTATTAAGGAAGAACTAAGACATAGCAAAAGAGCTAAGATTTCAAAATCTTTCGATCCGAATTTTTTAACGTATATGTTAGAAAGTGAACCTCAAACGCTAAAGGAAGCTATATCCACTCCAGAAGCCTCATAATGGAAAGAAGTTATCAATAGTGAAATTGAATCCATTATGAAAAATCATACATGGGAACTGGTGGACTACCATTAGGGACAAAGCAGTTAGGGTCTAAATGGATATTCAGACTGAAAATGAAAGCTGATGGAACCATTGATAAATATAAGGATAGACTTGTAGATAAAGGATACAAGCAAAAGAAGGGAATAGATTATTTCGATACTTATTCATCTGTTACAAGAATTACATCCATTAGAATATTAATTGTAATTACAGCAATACATAAATTGGAAATACACCAAATAGATGTCAAAACGACATTTTAAATGGTGAATTAAATGAAGAAATATATATGGAACAACCAGAAGGTTTTAAGTCTCATGGAAATGAATGCAAAGTATGTAAACTTGTCAAGTCATTACACGGGTTAAAACAAGCAGCTAAAGAATGGCACACAAAATTTGACAATGTCATAAAGTCAAATGGTTTCAAAATAAACGAGTATGACAAATGTGTCTATGTCAAAAGCACTCAAGCGGGACATGTGATTGTATGTCTATATGTAGACGATATGATAATAATTGGTAAAATAATAATAATGTTATCAATTCTACTAAAAAAAATTGACTAGTAGACTTGAAATGAAGGATATGGGATTGGCTGATGTCAATCTAGGAATTAAAATTACAAGAACCCCTCAAGGAATTAGATTATATCAATCACATTACGTTGAAAAGATACTTCAAATGTATAATAAATATGATCAAAGTTCAGTGAGAACACCCATATATCCAAATCATCACCTCTTTAAAAATAAGGTGAAGGTATATCTCAATTAGAGTATTCTCGTATTATTGGAAGTTTGATGTATTTATCAAACTGTACTCGACCAAATATAGCATACTCGATTTGTAAACTCAGTCGATATATGAGTAGTCCCGAAAAAGATCATTGGAAAGCCTTGATAAGAGTTCTTCGATATCTTCGATACTCTTAGGAGAATGGATTGCACTAAGAACGATATCCAACTGTACTTGAAGGCTATAACGATGAAAATTGGATATCCGATTCGAATGATTCAAAATCCACAAGTGGATATGTATTCACCCTTGGAAGTGCAACCGTATCTTACTTAGAAATCCTCGAAGCAAACTTGCATTTCAAGATCCATTATGGGATCTGAATTTATTTCTTTAGACAAAGCCGAAGAAGAAGCCGAATGGCTTAGAAACTTCTTAGAGGATATTCCAATATAATCAAAGCCCGTGCCACCAGTCATAATACACTGTGACGGTCAGTCAGCAATTGGTAGGGCTGAAAATAATAACTATAATGATAAGTCACGGCATATACGTCGTCGAATCCAAACCGTTAGACAATTGCTCTCAAATGGAATTATTTCAGTTGACTATATAAAGTCAAAGGAAAATATTGCGAGCCCACTAACTAAATGTATACCTGGAGATTAAGTTGCAAGTTCATCACTTGGAATGGGCCTAAAGCCTGTAAAATTATAAAGATTCGTCTTAATGCAAACCCAACCTAAATGACTAGAGATCCCAAGAAATAGGTTCAAAGGGACAACCTAATTATGACGACTCAGTTAGGACTGAAAAGTAATACTCTAATTACTTCCTCCCATTCCGAAGATGAGTCAGTGCACAAACTGTCACGTGTATAACGATAAATTATGTTTTTAATGATTTCTATATCTTGAATGTACAAGTTAATTGGGGTATTAACAGGATACTCTTTATCACCAATGTGAGTGAGAAGGGGTCGCTTCTATGAGAATAACGAAGGCTATTTCTCTAGCACACTCATGAAACCAGGAGGTGTTCAAGGCCAAAATGGACACAACAATGAGAACCAATAAGGTTAGAATGACATTGTGTGAATATTATTATCTCAGTTCACACAAATGGTCGATCAATTCAAGACATCACGTTCATTGATTGACTAGTAAGCTCGATAGTATCTCACTAGGAAAGATTCAAAGACACAAGCTATCTTTTTCAATGCAATATTTTTTCTTAGAAATTTCTTTAGTTTGCATCTACATTCATTTGATTCTCCAAAATTTCATTCATGTGAGGGATTATTGGATATCTTAATAAAAATTACAGCTTATTTGGTCAAATATTGGAAAATTGGTAGAAAAGCTTGGAGTTGATATACCCAAGTTATGGGACTAAGGCTTGGATGCCTTTGGGGTATCCTAACTCTTTAAAGGGGAGATGGACTAAACTATGCATGTGTTGGACATTGGCCAAAATCCACACACGCAGCGCCATAGCCGTCCGGCCGACCCGTGTCGGGGTTCGGGTCTTGGATCTTTCTTAACCTACTGTTAAATTTTTTAAACAAAATTTTAATTGACCTTTGGGCTTTCAAATTTATTTTTTGAAGTGAAAAATATTTTTTCCCGAAATGAATTAATTAATTATGGATTAATGAATTATTAAATTATTTCCGCATTAATTGATTATTTAGAACGTTGTCGTTTTAATTAATTTAATTAAACGTTATGGTGTTTTGTTAACAGATATGACTGTTCAAACAGTCACATCTTTCCTGTAAAAAGCCAATAGTTGAAACCCTTCACCACTTATATAAAAGACATTATGTAGTCCATTTTAAACACCAAAAAATCTATCTGAATTCCCTACTCCTATCCTTGTTCCCTTCTTCCTGCTTGAGAGAAATTCCCCATTGTTGGTTCGTGAGACTGCTGGACTGAAGTGCTTCTTGTAATAGTCGTTGACCGTTTCATTCTGGGAGGCAGACGTCCGTTGAATTTTCCGTCAACACCATAGCAGGGGCGTATTCTGTCTTAAGGAGAAATAGTTCAACTTTTGACTCAATCAAATCTATGCAAGAAATTGTTTCAGTCACAAAAGTGTATGTTCTTCTTCACTTTCTTTTATTGTAATCCAAAGTAATTATTTAATTTTAATTACTATTTACTTATTTTGTGAAATATTATTTTCCCACTCCGAAAAACAACACAATATTAGAGAATTTTTTTGGGACCTATTTATAAGTTTTTAAGAATACGGGGGGAACTTTTCTAAATAAGCAAAAGTTTTAAAATCGAAAAAAAGGGCTTTGTAAATTTAGGACATATTGTAATATGTATCCTGAAAATAGGAAAACAAATATTTTATTTATAATTTTAGTCTGTATTTTTGAATAAAGTCTCTCGTCTCAGCTCCGAGAGCCTCGCCCCAGTCTTCTCTCCCTCACACCTGCGCTCTCCGTCCCTGTCCTCTCTTCTCTCGCTCAGTCGCAAATGCAACACCACTGTACACACCCTGCTGTCGTCGCAGAGCAGGAGGCCACACAGACACGCAAGAAAGTGCAGCGGCCCCCCTTCCTTTTCAAGTATGCTTTTATGATGTTCTCAAATTTTTAGTTTTTAGTTTTTAGTTACTGTTGCTGAAATTTTTTAGTATGCTAAAATTTTTAGTAGCCCAACACCCATTCCTTTTGAGTACGCTGAAATTTTTAGTTATTGAACTTATTGTTGCTGAAATTAGTTGTTGCTGAAAATGTTGTTAATTTTTAGTTGTTATTTGTTGCTGAAATTGTTAGAAATTATCGCTGAAATTAGTTGTTAATTTCTAGTTGTTATTGTTGCTGAAATTATTGCTGAAATTTTTAGTTATTTTTTTTAGTATGCAGAAATTAATTAGTTTAGTTGTTATTATTATTGGTTAAAAATTGTTAGTTACTCCTGAAATTTTAATTTTATTTAGTTTAATTGTTGTTGAAATTGTTAGTTATTGCTGAAATTTTAATTAGTAACTAAAAATCTAATTTGATATAATGTTTCACATTTAGGCAATTATGTTGAAGATTTAGACAATTAGGGTTAAAAAATTGCAAAAAATAAGTAAAAACAACCCAAAAAATGACATAATTATAATGGCTTGTTTGTTTGGGCTGTATTTCATTTTTGGGCTTTGCTGTTGTAAAACCATTCGTTCTTTGTAAATCTTCTGGTATAAGATTTTGAAAGCCCAGTTACAAACTGGAACACTAGAAACTAAAACCGAGTGCCATAGTGTTAGTGAGTATATATTATTTTTATATCTGTTGATATTTGAGTTTATAATCTGCCTCTATTTTAAATTTGATAGGTTACTTCAAATGTTACAACAAATGCCAACAAAAGTAATTGATGTTAATTACTGCTCTGTTGACATTTCAAAGAAGTCAAATTTGTGACACAAGCGAATTTGGATTGGATTTCAGGGTTTTTCTGATACCTTCATTGTGCTTGGAATTCCATTTGATTCTCCAGAGGTTCACTACTTTCTAAGAGGTTTCATTATATATTTCCATTTGTTTTGTGACTATCTGCAGTCAAGACAACTATATAAAGATATAGCTGAGACCATATAGTACCATGCTTTGAAATCTTCTTCTGAGTTGGCTGCAATTGAAGACCCATATGAGACATATCAGGGTACTCCTGTGAGCAAGGTTTGTAAGTAGAGCTTTCCGTGCTTAGTGGGTGCTCCTACTAGCTATAATATCTGTATCTGTTTCCAAATATGTTCTTTGGGGCTAGTTTTTGTACTTGTGGAATTATGTAATATATTGGCTTTTATGTTAAAATGTTAAGAAGCTCGGACAATAAAGGCCATAATTTACGGAGTCATTGTAATGCGTAGGGAATTCTTCAACCTGACATGTGGGGTGTAATACCATCAGATCGGTGGGATTGGGCTGCTCTTTGACAAATGATCTCCAGGAATGGAATTAGAAACTCTCTCCTTGTAGCACTTATGCCTTCAACCAATCAGATTCTTGACAATAATGAATACTTTGAGCCATACCCCTCCTATATGAAAAAAGTTTTCAGGTTTGCTTTTCCTCGTCCATCAAAGTTTAAATGCTTGTCAAAAAATACAGTAATACTATCGGCATTGCTTATCTCATGTTTGTCTACAATTTGTAGTGAACAAACACCTTATTCTCAACTTAACTTAAACGGTTCAGTGCTCAAGATCTCAGGTACTCACAGATTCCTGAGGATCTCAAAGCTATTTACAACTATGGACTTGATTGTTTATCTTCTATTATAAATTTTTTATTTGCCTGTTACTAACATATTGATGTATGAACTTAGGAGTGTTTGGGAGATAAAGCAGGCCCCAAGATAATGGTACAAAAAATTTGACGAGTTTATGTAGAGAAATGGCTACAACAAGTACAATGTTGATCACTGCTACTACTTCAAGAGATTTCCATCTAGTTACATCATTTTTCTACTATATGTTGATGACATTTAGTGGTAGATTTAGATATGGATATAATAAAAAATTTGAAGAAGTAATTATCAAGTGAGTTCGACATGAAAGATTTGGGCATACCAAAGAAGATTCTTGGGATGAGGATTAATAGAAATAAGAAAAAAGATACTTTGAAGTTGTCTCAGGCAGAGTACATCAATCGTGTCTTACGGAGGTTAAACATGGGTGATGCTAAATTTGTTAGCACATCATTGGCTAGTCACTTTCGACTATCCATGGACCAGTCACCAGAGACGGGGGATGAGAAAAACTTCATGACCAAGGTTCCATATACCTCAGCCATCGAAAGTTTGATGTATGCAATTGTTTGCATAAGACCATATATGGCCCATGTAGTGGGAGAATTGAACATATTAATGACCAACTCGAGAAAATAATATTGGGAAGTAGTGAAGTATATACTAAGGTACTTGTGAGGTATTACCGATAGATGTATATACTTTAGACAAGGCAAGACAAATTTTAGGGGTGTGTAGATGTTGTCTTTGCTGGTGTGGTAGATCATAGGATGAGCACTACCTGCTATGTTTTCACAGTAGGTACCATTGCAGTCAGTTAAGTTTCGTAGCCATAGAAGATAGTCACATTATCCACCATAGAGGTAGAATACATAGCTATGACAGAAGCTAGCAAGGAGATGATATGGTTACAAGGATTATTGGTAGAGTTGGGATTCAAATAGGTGAATAATGTTTTGCATAGTGACAGCTAGAGTGCTACACACGTGGAAAATAAATCAACATTTCATTCGAGGACCAAGCACATCATACTTCGTTACCATTTCCTCATATCATTTTTAGATGATGGGAAGTTAACACTTGAGACGATCCAGGGAATCAAAAATCTAGCAAACATGTTAACTAAAATAGTGACTACAGATAAACAGAAAATGTGTTTAACTTCAGTTGGTCTTCAAGAGTAGAAGAAGGGAAAATCTCACATTGAGAGTTTACTCATTGATGAATACTTTTCGTGGCATTAGTCTCCAAGTGGGAGATTGTTAAAGTTTAGAGCCTAAGACACAATTGTTGACTCACTATAGTAATTATTAGTTAGGCTATAGGCTTTGAGGCACCTTTCAGTAAATGGGTTGGTGGATGATTTAAAAAATTAAGAAGGTTAATGATTTTGTTCCCTAAAATCTTGCCTATAAATTTGCAATGGAAGCAACAAGTAATATATTCCAACACAAATATTGAATTGTCTAAATATACAAGAGAATGAGATATATTAGAATGCGAGATATATCAGAGTGTGAAGTAGGCAGTGTTAGCCTCTATAAAAATTAGTGAGTGGTGTTAGTGATACACAATGTAATCCTGAAAATACAGACTTAGTATTTTTGGAGTGCGAGTGATACACAGTGTGTGTTTTGTAATCATCATCATTATTATTAATTAAAAGAAAGTGCGAGCCGTGGACATAGCCAAATTTGTGAACCATATAAATTTCTTGTGTTATGTGCCCATTATTATTTTTTGAATTATTTTCTTGACCTATTAAATCCCAAGGTCCTAGAAAAATTATTGGCCGAATTTAGCTACGTCTAATTTCTAATAAAAACAAATTCTTAAAGATTCTATGATTACAAATTTTCTTGGTGTCAATGGCACTTTGCCTTCTAAAGACTACCATGGGTAATTAAATAACTAGCAAACTAACTTCTTTAATTCCTTATTATTATATGTCTTTGTTATTTAATTTTGGTTGGTTACTTAATGAATTTGTGGCATTTTGTGAAATGGGTATTGAAGATACACTACACCAAAAACATGAATCTGGCACGGTTTAAAACTATGCCAAATCAAATCTGGCACGATTTTGAACTGTGCCAGAATAAGGTGTTCCAAAATGGTCATTTTTTCTGGCACGGCTCAAAAGTGTGCCAGATTTGGCCAAACAGGAACACTTCTGGCACACTTTTAAACCGTGCCAGAATTTGATATTTCTGGCACAGTTTTTAAGTGTGCCAGATTCAGCATAGTTTAAAAAAATTTGGCACAGTTCAAAACCGTGCCAAAATATGATACACTTTTGCCACGATTTTGAACTGTTTTAAATTTTTTTATAAAAAGAAAAAAAAAATTATTTGAAAGCACAAAAATTCACAAATTAAAAAAATTGCACATTGTTGATAAACTAATATACATACGAACTTCAAAATATTACAAGTCTTTAATAGTTTACATGCCAAAAAAAATGGGCAGAGTTTCCTCTATTTTCTGGATATTCCAAAACCTGCTAATACAAAACCTACCTAACATAAAGCCCGCACGGCCACAAAATATAACAATTAACTTACAAAAGCCCGCACGACCATAAAAGTTAACAATAAAACTACAAAGGCCCGCACGACCATAACAAAAAAAATGGAATCATGAATAAACCCCTTCTTGTAAACCATTGAGTTCTCTGTGTGTTCCAAGTGAATAAATGCCAACGATAAACTGTTATCCTGCAAAAAAATAGGATACAAAAAAGATACAATATTAGTAACCCAATAATTAACAAAAAAAAAATTATCAAACTAAAAAATTACATATAACAGTGGAAATTATCGTCATAATCTCAAATCGGGAGACCCGGGACTACGCGATCAGTTCCTACAAGTTACATTGGTCCCGTGCGAGGTGATCGTGCCTCCAACGGGGTCGTTTGGGGGGTGGTTTGGGTTTTCACCCTTTAATTTTTAAGTCTAACTGTGATTTTTGCAAATTATCATCATATTCTCAAACCGGGAGATCCGGGACTAGGCGATCAGTTCCTACAAGTTACATTGGTCTCGTACGAGATGTTCGTGTCTCTAACGGGGTCGTTTCGGGGCTGGTTTGGGTTTTCACCCTTTAATTTTTAAGTCTAAGTGTGATTTTTGTAAATTATCATCATATTTTCAAACCGGGAGACCCAGAACTACGTGGTCAATTCCAACAAGTTACGTTGGTCCCGTGCGAGGTGTTCGTGCCTCCTACGGGGTCGTTTGGGTGCTGGTTTAAGTTTTCACCCTTTAACGGCTTGTTTTTAAGTTTAAGTGTTGATTTTTACAAACTATCGGCATATTCTCAAATCGGGAGACTCGGGACTACGTAGTCAGTTCCTAAAAGTTACATTGGTCCCGTGCGAGGTGTTCGTGCCTCTTACGGGATCGTTTGGGGGCTGGTTTGGGTTTTCACCCTTTCACGACTTGTTTTTAAGTCTAAGTGTGATTTTTGCAAATTATACTCATATTCTCAAACCAGGAGACCCGGGACTACGCGGTCAGTTCCAACAAGGTACATTGGTCTCGTGCGAGGTGTTTGTGCGTCTTACGGGGTCATTTGGGGGTTGGTTTGGGTTTCACTCTTTAACGGCTTTTTTTTAAGTCTAAGTATGATTTTTGCAAATTGTCATCATATTCTCAAATCGGGAGACCCGGGACTATGCGGTCAGTTCCAACAAGTTACATTGGTCTCGTGCGAGGTGTTCGTGCCTCGTACGGGGTCATTTGGGGGTTGGTTTGAGTTTTCACCTTTTTACAGCTTGTTTTTAAGTTTAAGTTTGATTTTTGGTAACTATCATCATATTCTCAAATCGGGAGACCCGGGACTACGCGGTCAGTTCCTATAAGTTACATTGGTCCCGTACGAGGTGTTCGTGCCTCTTACGGGGTCGTTTGGGGGCTAGTTTGGGTTTTCACCCTTTAACGGCTTATTTTTAAGTCTAAGTGTGATTTTTACAAATTATCGTCATATTCTCAAACCGGGACCACCAGGACTACGCGGTCAGTTCCAACAATTTACCTTGGTCCCGTTCGGGGTGTTCGTGCCTCTTATGGGGTCATTTGGGGGTTGGTTTGAATTTCACCCTTTAACGGCTTATTATTAAATCTGAGTATGATTTTTGCAAATTGTTGTCATATTCTCAAACCGGGAGACCCGAGACTACGCGGTCAGTTCCAACAAGTTACATTGGTCCCGTACGAGGTGTTCGTGCCTCCTACGGCGTCGTTTGGGCACTGGTTTGGGTTTTCACCCTTTGATGGCTTGTTTTTATGTCTAAGTGTTAATTTTTGCAAATTATCATCATATTCTCAAATCGGGAGACCCGAGACTACGCGGTCAGTTCCTGTAAGTTACAATGGTCCGGTGCCAGGTGTTTGTGCCTCTTACGGGGTCGTTTACGGGCTGGTTTGGGTTTTCACCCTTTAACGGCTTGTTTTTAAGTCTAAGTGTGATTTTTATAAATTATCATCATATTCTCAAACCGGGAGACCCGAGACTACGCGATCAGTTCCAACAAGTTACATTGGTCCCGTGCGAGGTGTCCGTGCCTCCTACGGGCTCGTTTGGGGGCTGGTTTGGATTTTCACCCTTTAACAACTTGTTTTTAAATCTTAGTGTGATTTTTGCAAATTATCATCATATTCTCAAACCGGGAGACCCGGAACTACGCGGTCAATTCCAACAAGTTATATTGGTCCCATACGATGTGTTTGTGCCTCCTACGGGGTCGTTTGGGGGTTGGTTTGAGTTTTCACCATTTTACAGCTTGTTTTTTAGTTTAATTTTGATTTTTGGTAACTATCGTCATATTCTCAAATCGGGAGACCCGGGACTACGCGGCCAGTTCCTATAAGTTACATTGGTCCCGTACAAGGTGTGTGTGCCTCTTACGGCGTCGTTTGAGGGCTAGTTTGGGTTTTCACCCTTTAACGGCTCATTTTTAAGTCTAAGTGTGATTTTTACAAATTATCGTTATATTCTCAAATCGGGACCCCCAGGACTACGCGGTCAGTTCCAACAATTTACCTTGATCCCGTGCGTGGTGTTCGCGCCTCTTACGGGGTCATTTGTGGGTTGGTTTATATTTCACCCTTTAATGGCTTATTTTTAAGTCTAAGTATTATTTTTGCAAATTGTTGTCATATTCTCAAACCGAGAGACCCGGGACTGCGCGGTCAGTTCCAACAAGTTACATTGGTCCCGTGCGAGGTGTTCGTGCCTCCTACGGGGTCGTTTGGGCGCTGGTTTGGGTTTTCACCCTTTGATGGCTTGTTTCTATGTCTAAGTTTTAATTTTTGCAAATTATCGTCAGATTCTCAAATCAGGAGACCCGAGACTACGCGGTCAGTTCCTATAAGTTACATTGGTCCCGTACGAGGTGTTTGTGCCTCTTACGGGGTCATTTGGGGGCTGGTTTGGGTTTTCACCCTTTAACGGCTTGTTTTTAAGTCTAAGTATGATTTTTGCAAATTGTCATCATATTCTCAAATCGGGAGACCCGGGACTACACGGTCAGTTCTAACAAGTTACATTGGTCCCGTGCGAGGAGTTCGTGCCTTGTACGGAGTCGTTTAGGGCCTTCTTTGGGTTTTCACCCTTTAACGGCTTGTTTTTAAGTCTAAGTTTTAATTTTTGCAAACTATCATCGTATTCTCAAATCGGGAGACCCGGGACTACGCGGTCAGTTCGCACATGTTACATTGGTCCTGTGCGAGGTGTTTGTGCCTCTTACGGGGTCGTTTGGGGGCAGGTTTGGGTTTTCACCCTTTAACAGCTTGTTTTTAAGTCTAAGTATGATTTTTGCAAATTATTGGCATATTCTCAAACCGGGAGATCCGGGACTACGCGGCCAGTTCCAACAAGTTACAATGGTCCCGTGCGAGGTGTATTTGCCTCCTACGAGGTCGTTTGGAGGTTGGTTTGGGTTTTCACCCTTTAACGGTTTGTTTTTAGTGTTATTTTTGCAAATTACCATCATATTCTCAAATCGGGAGATCTGAGACTTTGCGGTCTGTTCCTACAGGTTACATTGGTCCCGTACGAGGTGTATGTGCCTCTTACGGGGTCGTTTGGGGCCTGGTTTGGGTTTTCAGCCTTTAACGGCTTGTTTTTAAGTGTAAGTATGATTTTTGTAAATTATCGTCATATTCTCAAATCGGGAGACCCAAGACTACGCGCTCAGTTCCAACAAGTTACATTGGTCCCGTGCGAGGTGCTTGTGCCTCCTACGGGGTTGTTTGGGGACTAGTTTGGATTTTCACCCTTTAACGGCTTGTTTTTAAGTCTAAGTATTAATTTTTGCAAACTATCGTCATATTCTCAAATCGGGAGACCCGGGACTACGCAGTCAGTTCGCACAACTTACATTGGTCCCGTGCGAGGTGTTTGTGCCTCTTATGGGGTCGTTTGGGGTCAGGTTTGGGTTTTCACCCTTTAACATCTTGTTTTTAAGTCTAAGTATGATTTTTGCAAATTATTGTCATATTCTCAAACCGGGAGATCCGGGACTACGCGGCCAGTTCCAACAAGTTACAATGGTCCCGTGCGAGGTGTATTTTGCCTCCTACGGGGTCGTTTGGAGGTTGGTTTGGGTTTTCACCTTTTAACGGCTTGTTTTTAAGTCTAAGTGTTGATTTTTGCAAACTATCATCATATTCTCAAACCGGGAGACCCGGGACTACGCGGTTAGTTCTTACAAGTTACATTGGTCCCGTGCGAGGTATTTGTGCTCTTACGGTGTCGTTTGGGGGTTAGTTTGGGTTTTCACCCATTAACGGCTTATTTTTAAGCCTAATCTAGATATTATGAAACTTATTTACTCAGACTGAACATAGTAGCCAACTTCCTTTCAATTTCAAATTATGCATAAATGTATATTATACCATTGTTTCATGGACTAGTCACATCAATCATCACGTTTAATTAATGGCAAATTACGCAGTCCCTGAACCTACCAAGCATCAATTCAATTCAATGCCATATTAATCTGCAGCCCATCATGATGTTAACACAATAAGTAATTTGTAGCCCATTAGGATGTTAAATAATGTTTACCATTTGATCAACCAACATTAATACTGTCTGCAATGAAAATTTTCGGTGACAATACACAAATAAATATTCAAGACTCGTTCCCAGCAATGATGATGAGGTGAATTTATATCTAAAAAGCATCAATGAAACACTAAAAGAGGCAACAATGATTGCGAAACATAAGTGAGAATGAATGAAAAAAAGAGCACATCATGAAAAAAATTCAACGAATAGAAAAAATCAGCAAATAAAAACATTTAGCAATATGCATAAAATATGAAAATCAATTAAAAAAATTTACCAGTGAATGAAGATAAGAGAAGGAGGGGGAGGCAGGCATTGTCCTCACGCACATAGGTCCTCCACTGGAGGCAAGCGATGTCCACAGGCAGTGCACTAGGAGGAGGCCGCAGCAGGGTTGTCCGGGGCAGGGGAGGCATCAAGAGCAACATCCGGGGTAAGGGAGGGAGAGGAGAGGATGGGTGGCAGCAACAGCAACAGCCGCAGTAGGGCTGTCCATAAATGGGAACCATCCTATAGGCCAAATCACAACAAGAGAAAAAATTATAGAGCAATAAACATTGAAATTGCGTGCTAAGTAAAAGAAGCTTCTGCTACCTTATGAGACAGTTCGAAACACCTTCTGAATTTGTCATCAAATTGTTTCTGCTTATCATTTAGTATAATAGTCAGTGAGGCACCTAGAATTAATGAAAAACATATCTTTACTAAAGGGGTAAACACAAACTTATATTCATTAACATCACACACTTGATTAATATATGTTCAAAATTGAATAAATTTAGATCATAAATTCTGGGTATAAATGTACCCAAATCTAATCATCTAAGAAAGAAGGTAGAACCCAACTTTTAGATGACTAGATAAAAAATCACCTATGATGCTCGTCATATGTTATTTTATTCTCGTACTATCTGAATCAGTTCCAGATACAAAAGCTATATCTCCTTTAAAGGGAGTCCTACTATAAATTTGCATTAAAGAAAAAAAGGGAAAAGAGAACCACTTAAGGAGCTACATGAGAAGTAAAAGGCTGGGATAAAAAGCATAAATACTAATTTGAAGAAAAAATTGATTTATATATTAAGAGACAGGTAATCAAACCTCTTTACGAGTGTACCTAAAAAACTAATATGGTTGGAGAATCCTAAAGTGTTTATAGAAACCAAGGCGAGTTCACATCAGAATTTAAATACTAAAGTGTTTCCAAAAATTGATAATTTAAATAGATAGTATTAGTCTGTTGGACATCATGGATAGTTGAACCACCATTCTTCATAAAATTGATAATAACAGTGTTGATATTCACATCAGAATTTAACATTTTAATGTTATTATCACGGGGAACGAACATGATTTTGACATAAATCAACCTCCACATTAGTGGTCACATTTATAAGGGCTTTTATTCCTTTTGATATCATGATTAACAAAGAAACTTTGATTATTTTCAGCTACCTTTAAATAGATTGCACCAAGGAAGTCGAGGGTTATCTGTAATAAAAGTGGGTTCACATCCTAAGGCAGAAAAACGTTCCCATTTCTCGATACCAGTTTTTTAGGCTAATTCCTTGTACTCGACATCTATTTCCTCTAAAGTTTCAATATGTTCGCTGACAAAGATGATTCAAGTGGCATAACAAAATGTAATTTTAACAAAGTATATATAACTTGAGAAATAATTTAACAAGTCATAGTCTTTAACAGGTTGCTAGTAGGGCGGAAATAGATTCTCATAGACGTCATCTCAAATTTAGTTACTTGCTAGTATCAATACCTGACTGGGATAGCTAACAGAATTTTAACTCCTTTCTGCCTAAGTTCAACAGTTGTCTCATCTATATAGGGTTTTAGCCATTCCACTAGTACAACTCTACTCTACATAAGGACCAACAAAGTCACTATGAAGCTCACATAATATGCATCATAACATATTTGAGATTCATTTCAAAATTCTCATTAATATAAAGATTAAATATTAAATACATTCTTATTATGATCTTCTTTATTATTGGAGAATATTCATACTTGAAATATACTAATGGTACCGAAGTAAAATAAAGAATAACTCTAAAGTATCACTAGAAATGCCATAACATCTCCCCAAACCACTACCCAACACTAAGAAAGAAAAACATCCTCATAATCGCATCGCATGCCTTGGTGCGGACTTCCTTGGCTCAAGTTGCCCAGTGAAGGGTGTTTTGTGTTTCGCCAAATGAGAGATTGCTTGAGCTGATATTGGCAATAATTATAGTGTTGCAAGCTCAACTATGGAGTCCCTGAGCAGTTGAGTGAGATTGGAATTACTGTAAGGCATGTGTCTCTTTCCCTGCACAAGGGCATTGATGCAGCTGTTGGAGGGAAATGTTTATGTTGGCACCCTCGAGAAATCGAAGTGTTCTTTGATCGGTAGAAAGAGTTCTCTCGAAATTCGCAAGGTCAATAAGGGAAAACTTTCCCACTCTATTCACAACATTGTTGGAAGTGGTAACTTCAGATAGCTTTCTTCCTACATTGTATACTTAAATTGAATACTCATATTCGGTCACACGTGCAATGCACATATGCACACCTAGTATAGATAAATGAGTAAACCTCACGAAAACATATGCATTGAAGACTTTAGGTCATCAAAGATTCACAACAAGTATAAAGGCAATAAATCAAAGTCATTAAATATTTCTTCCGAACCCAAATCAAAGTCATTATAAAACATAGACATAGAACATACTTTAAACTCCTTTATTTATGAGAAGGTTAGACTCACATAGAATCATGATTGAACACAAAGGGTATGAATGTACATAAGGGAATATAGTGCACGCTCTATTACACTCAATTATTATTGTAACCAAATATCATACACCAATTATAACCTAACCCCCTAACCCCCTGAACCAACTGGTGGACACCACCTGCGCTTCCATACCAGCCCCCTATGCTAAAACCTCCATACACCTGCCCAATAAAATCAGCAAGGCTCACTCTCTTTTTTGTGTGAACCAATCTCCATTCGGTTCGATTTTGTACAACTGACTGAAGTAATATCATAGATTGATTCACACACAAGCCTCGGCTATTCACGAACCCAGTTGATTCAATTTTTTGAACCAACATCGCAGCTTGAGATACCTAAATCAATTGGGTTCATGAATACATCCAAACACAAAAATCCAAAACACATACATCCAAACCCATATATCTTGGATCCATAAAGAAGCAGAGAAGACAATAAACATGGACAATGATTTCGTTTTTACACAAAATGCACCCAAAAAAATTACAACATAGCAATTGTAGCGGACCCAGGATTTTTAGTCCGGGGTGCGAAATTACAACATAGCAATTGTGCGAAATGTAATTACTATAAATTTGAAAAGATATTCGTAATTATATTTCAACAATTAAAAATAATAAACAATGGGAAAACTGGTACATTCACCAAACGATCAAACATTTTTAACAATCTAACAAACCAATATTTTAAATTTAGGGGAAAAAATGAAACTAAAAAACTTGAGCTGAAAAAAAAATGAACTTAAACTTAGGGCTACGCGCTTAGTTCGCTACCTGCTTCCCCAAATCATAATTAATTCCAAATTTCAGATTTTTATTACCTCCCACTCTTCTAGTTACCTAATTTTGAGATGTTAGATTTTTCTTTCATGGGTATGTACCACTGTTAGGTTATGTTCTGAAAATTGAATTCAAATTATCCAAATCTTTTAATCTAAGAGTTGACTCCTTTCTGAATTATCCAACCTCTGTCATTACTGTTAGCAAAAGGAAATTAATATTTGTTTAAATAATGAATTTGGATATCATCACTACACTATCCAAACCAAAAAAAAAAATTACCTCAGCTATCGGAGACAGGGGCGGTGCACGACAGAGCAGGAGCTGAGATAAGGCTCTCAACGTGAGGGACAGAGCTCTTGAAAATGGGTGGTCTGAGCTGAGGCCCTCAACCTGGGGGGACATATTTCTAAAAAAAAAACTTATAAATAAACATAGCAGACAATCATATATTCTTACATCAATTTTTTTGCAAAAATAAATTTGTTTTTTTCAATTAAAACAAAACCCACTTCAAATCAAACAAAACCCAATTCAAGATCACCTCCTCATCACCTGCTTGTGACCCCACGCCTAATTAAATACCGGGCGATCACTCCTTTATTAAATTAAATCAAGGTGAACAGTTGGTCCATTCTTAGCATCACTGTCGAAAAATAAAATTTTCCAATTTAACACCCTAATTAATTAAGCTCTGTGTCAAAACCATGTTCATTCATACTTTCCAAATTTTATTTAAAGAAAAATCATTTATTTTATTAACAACATTCAATAAGTAAGAATCACACCACATTAAATTCTGCAAACATAATCCAATTAATTTAATACATTCGTCAATCTAATGTCAACATACGAAATCTAAAGTCACACATCCAAACTGAATAAATCCCATAGTATCAATACTGGAAATAACTGAAATACAAATGTCCAATAACAACGGAATAATGGAAAGAGCTACACATGCCCAACTAGATGAAAGTACTAAGAGTGGATCCGAATGAACGAAGTTGTCTAATCAAGAGTCCTGCAACTTCCACCTAAGCTGCAGCGCGTTCCTTCCAAGAGATCCTAAGCAAGACGCCCCTGTGTCTGGGCACCTATAATACATACATATATATACAAGAGAGAGATAGAGAGAGAAAAATGGGTCAGAGCCCGATAGTGTATATGATTTAAAATTTGTCTAGCAAGTATTTAAATTGATACAGGCCAATGCAACAACATATTAGTGCGTCACTCTCTTGAGGAATTCTCACCTCTCTTCTAATGTGCACACCTATCGCACTAACCTTCCCAACGGTTTGTCTTATCATTTATCGCACTAATCTTCCCAATGATTTAACTTATCTTAGCTTACTCGTAAGATTCAAAATTTAACGATTCAATTGTTCGAAAAAAATATTTCAATTAGCAACCAAAGTTCTCATTTTTAACTTTATAAATCAATAAAGTTTTCCAGTGTCATATTATACTTTCTCAAAACAAGTATTTACAACTTGAGTCATCAACCATGTCCTACATGTCTCATCACAGTAGGTAGTTCCAGATTTCAGAATTTCATATATATATATTAACTACACATAAAATATATATATATCACAACAGCAC
Organism: Sambucus nigra; assembly: GCA_949130495.1. Lineage (NCBI taxonomy): Eukaryota > Viridiplantae > Streptophyta > Magnoliopsida > Dipsacales > Adoxaceae > Sambucus > Sambucus nigra. The sequence continues at coordinate 319,708,474 of OX422223.1, forward strand.
CCCAAATAACAACTATGGTGCGGGCATACTCTACTATCCAATCCCCGTATCACTCGTACTAAGGGAATACAGATTCGGAATCACTCTCGAACTGTATCAACACATGCTCAAACAATATTGAGACAAAGTATAGATTCCAAGTCTCTCAGGACCGTCTGAACTATCACTGCGATAGCATGTACCAAGGATACCAATACACAAACAAAATGAGGCGAAGCATAGATTCCAAGTCTCTAAGAGGAAAGCACATACCCGCATCTCTTAGGACCGTCTGAACTATCATTCCGATAGCCTGTACCAAGGATATCTATCTTCTAGGGTACAAGTCAATATCCCCCATAAAGGTCCCATCGAGATAAGACTGTCCCAGCGCGGAAACCTCAGGGATAGCAAGTAGCGTGGGCATGATTTTCACACATAGATAGTATATGCATACACAATCATATAACTATACTAACATTACCATTTCAGTAATGGGTAAATTCTCAATTCCCAAAATTACGACATTTGTATTTATTTCTCATTATTTAGTTATCACGTATAACCATTCACATCTTATTTTAATTTGAGGAACTTTTCCACTTACTACATCACGCTCACGGATTCTATCCTCCCAAGTATAAAATTCAGTAGGTATACACATTTATCCCAAAGTAACTCTCTTACGTGTCTCTCTCTCTTTAACATATACTTACATTGTCCCTCATGTAAGATATCCCAAAAATATAGATTTCGCCTTACATTAAAGGATTTTGAATTTTATTTTCAAAGATGAGAATTTCAAATGGTTTCGAAATCGGAATTAAAATGGAGTTTTAATTGTCTTTTTTATTATTATTATTTAGAAGAGTCCTCAAAATATAAAACTCTCTAAGAGTCCTCAAAATATAAAACTCTCTAAGAGTCCTCAAAACATAAAACTCTCTAGTAAAAATACTATTTTTAGAAATCGGACCGTTCGATCAAGCTGAATTTTTATCAGGAGTCCTGTCTCGCCGTTCGCTACAACATACTAAAATTTCAAGCGATTCCAATGGTCCGATCATCCGGAATAAAATTTTTAGTGTTTGTATCTAATTAGAAGTCTTTTCTTAATCAAACAGTTAATCCTTTACATGACAAAGGGTTTCTAAAATATCATTTAAGTCATCACTACATGCAATTTCCTATCTCAAATTGTGTTTTTCTTCCATACAATTCATCCTAATCATTCCAAAACCAATATGAAAGATGCATCAACAAAATAAGCAAGATAAACACTTGCCTGGAATTTTTAGAAATCTGGTTTGGTGCCGAAATTGGTGTGGTTTCGTTTCCCGTCTCGCGATCTACGCGTTGGTGGTGACGGCGGTGCAATCGGAGGTGTTCTTGGCCTAGAACTCCTTGGAGAGCTTCTCCTCTTCCTCTCCAATGACCGTCATTTGTCTTTGGTTGTTCTAACCCTAGAAGACAACCTAGATATCTTATATAACCCTTTTAATTTTCGTAGGTTTAATTACCCATAATTGCGAAATGTCCAAAACGCCCTCCCAGGGTACTAATTGGGCATAAAAACGCCCCGAGACCCAAATTAAACCCCCGGGTACACTTTTCTGACTATCTCGACCCTTACGGATACGTTGGCGCACTCAAAACGACCATACGACCAACTTATAAAATATTCACTTATTAATCAACATTTAGTCCCGACACGACACAGGCGCGTCCCGACTTAAATTTCCATAATTGTCATTTTATTCACACGTGACAATATTATAACAATAAATCTCATATATTACTATTCTCATCCAGTAATATTCAACAGATAACAAATTTCCAATAATTACTAACTTTCGTCATGCTAGTAAATATTTAAAGCAACATTCCGGATTAAAATTAAATTAATTTATCTCAATTAAATTTAATAAATCCCATAATTTAAAAGCTATAAAAATACGGGGTATTACATACTCCCTCCCTAATAACTGAATTTCGTCCCGAAATTCGGAAATAAGGCCTATCAGGTAGCACAATTCTGGATATCCTTTTCCGTACACAAACTAACTACACATTACGGCGCTCCATCACTATAGCCCTTTCTTCACAGTAACATTGTTTTGCATTCTCTTTGGAGACACTTCACATTGTGCTCCCAACCGACAACATTCGCATAGGTCACGCCTGTACGTTATACATTTCATTATCTCACTATCATTAGGAGGCCGCACCTCACTACATGACAAATACTCGGATTTATTCATATACAAAACTCCCATTCTGAGAAAATATTACGAACATTTGATCACTCTTGCTCGTCTAAAATAGTCGTGGAATTCTACCATAGTTATCGGATATTTTCTCGACCGATCCAAAAATTCTGATTATCTACTCTCCTCTAAGCATACGGAAGGAGAATAGTCGAGGTTCTTCCATAACAAAACCTTAATAAGTACCTCATACGTGACAAATAGGTACGAGTGCTTCTACAGAGCATTCTTGAAATCATCGTACCAAGATTCCAAAATCTCCTTCACATGGCTCCACTAATCTTTAATCACCATGCGCTTATTCCTTGGCTAAGGGTGATACATCCTACTTGAAACGAAATCTTATCTCCGCTGGTTCCTGAAATCCCATATCAAAGGTGGGATTCACCAATCTCATCCTGATTCAGAAATTTATGCTGCGTCGGACCATGCACTAGCGCGATCCTTCCTTTCAAAGAAAGTCTGGGGCATACTAGTTAATAATGTAAGCCAGCCCAAAGGAATATCAATCACTTAGTTCTCGGCGACTTAAATCACATGTTCGGGATAAACCCTTGATCTTGTTTTGAGGATGGCAACCCATCCAAGAACTTTACCGACTTTACCAACCTCTTCCAATTTCAGGAATTTTCGATAAATACAAAATTATTTGGTTGAGTCTCCTCTTTCAACCAAACCTTACCTATGGGCAGTGCATGTAGAGACTACTCACTACGTCTCGCTAAACATCGATTATTCCCTTGAAATGTCTCACATTAAGTGACACGTAATACTCCCCTTCCTTCCTTGTAGTATGCCGAAAGTTCCACCCGTGCTCTTCTCTCCACGAAGCGCACTTCTGGATCTCTTATACTATACTAACACCATTACTCTTTATTGGTGTGAGTCGCTCTCACACTTGACTAATAACAACTCCGCTCCGGGTGTGCTTCATAACAATTAAAATCTAATATATTCAAGGAATACCAATTCTTGAATGGCTTCCCACAGCCTTCCAATCAAGTTAGGGCGTGCTATTCTAATTGCACACTTATGTATGGATTATCACCCCTCATGTGACGTTTAATCCACTCTATCACTTCCACTTCGTTATACTAGTCCCACAAACATATATTTCACACGTCTATTACCACGTCCCTTCGACTCGGACTATTTTAACTCTAGTTAACCAAGATGCCCACATTTTTGCATCACTCCGACCGCCCTGGGATAGCGAACGTCGTGCTACTCATCTGTAGGACTAACTAAATTCAACGGAATAGAAGGGATAGGGCATTAAAATTCCATGACAATAAAAGAGGAATAATAATTCTCAACCTTCCTCAGATAAGTACAACAATTTTCCTAAATAGGTACAATAACCAAAATAAATCACTAACGCTCTATTCATCAAAATAAATACAGGTCATCTCTTTTGTATAATATAAAGTTCTTTCCAGATAATCCATGCTAAAAACAATTCCAACTATTTATTCACCTTGTGTTCTGTACGCGGTTATGACATTTGGGTACTCTCAATCACCCTAGAAATCAAAATTCTTAAATTCTCCTTATCATCGTTCCACCCCTCAACTCGTGGGGATAACTTTTAATGCTTTCCTACCACAAAAATCCGGCTCCAATGACCTTAAAACAAAATTCAACTTCCAACTTACATACATAATTACTTGATCCCATTTCGACCAGGGTACCGAACTCATGGAATAGTGACCAAACGTCTCCCTATTTCCAACCTTACGTTAAGTTTCATGCGTGGGATGTCTCGCAAAGCGAAATCCAAACAAGGAACCCCCCCGATACACTACTACCTAGCATTGTCGGTTATCGAAAACCGTTAGGTCCTCCGTCCATAGTATATATACCCCTTTATTCCGTCCCTTGACAAAAAAGTTACAATTTCTCCCGTAATTATGCTTATCAAAGAACGTTTCACCAAATTTCACTATCGTTCAGCATAGGTTAGTGGTAATAGCATTCCATAAACCTCGAATACATACAATCGGAATTCTCGAAATTCCTTTTTCTAACATTAGGGGTATAACTCTTAACTCCCACGTCTCTTAAGGATAAATATAACACTGCACTCTTCCTATCACTAAGTCCGGAGTGCCAAACATAATACTGCGTCAAATCTTTTCGCTCAATGGTAAATCCCGATACATACGGAATCATATTGGCAAAATTTATATATACTTTGGCATCGAATATCTCGATCCCACTATCTCCTCCGAAGTCTCTAGGATAGATAATATAAGTGCGAGTCCAACCTTCTCAAAGGTAAAGCCTCGCCAAAACAAACATAAAACATGTTGCACTAATGCAACAACTCCGATAGCCTTGCAATAAATGCCCACTATCGTACTAACCATTTCTGTAATGTTTTAAACAAGATAATATCATACTCGTGTATCGCATCACTACAACGAGTAACCTCAACAAAGTATAAAACACTGTTGATATACTCATTCATCCTCCGCGGATAGCACTAAAGAAAAATCCCGCTACACTAGGGAAAAATATTCACATAATGGTAACATTTATAATTATATGCATTAAGCTCGTCTCACATGCTAATCTAGCAATGAACAAAATATAGTGACTCTCTCGTGTCACATAAACACGCCTCATCCTCTGAGGATACAACTTACACTTCTACCTTGTCAATCGTCTTGACTGCGCAAATGGTTTTCGGACGTAACACGTGTGCCCAACCCATAACAAAATTATTTTAATCGTTACCTTTTACTAGGCACCGTATTCTTGTCCTTATACTCACTTTGGAACATATTATCGTGAGCGATCTCACTCCGCACAAAATACCTCAGGACATAATCCACTTACCACCTGTCCTACTAACCAGGTTAGGATTTGTCCTCCTCTCGGACTTTAGTAAACTCGATTCATGTTAACCATTCCGATTGTTCCTTTAACTTTGTAGGCCATAAAGATCATGTTACTATCTATAATAGCACTTACTGAATTTACCATCACTTGGTAAGAATTCCATTATCCGAATCATTTAAATGGGTCCCCTGATGTATATCCACATCTCTTTTTGGTGCTATATCACCACCATTGTATTCAGTCTTATTCTCGACTAAATTCTTCGATTTCTTTAACCTTCCCACACAAGGAGCATTATCATCTTTATTGACAAAATACAACATTGTCAACCTCTGAATTAACCGTCCATCAGAATTTCCTCCTCGAGTATTATCAATTATTATTACGAGTTAGTCTCCCACTTGGAGTAGTTTCCTCCACTCGTATCTACATCTTTCGATACAAAATTTGCTAATAATTAGGGTTCATATCCACAATCGTACTTCTATCATGCCCTCCCGCAATGAGTTCAGAACCACGTTTGCTTCTCACCCTGAACAGTTGAGGAAGGAACATACGGTCAACACTGTACCTAAGTTTCTCCTATAGGCATAGCATTCCACTTATAAAATTGGTGGTTGACTCCAACCATTATAATTTCGTCTCGAAAGCCAAGAAAATTTTCTCTAAATTTTCAATTTTAGTTTTCCACACTTCGTCCTATATCTAAGCCTTTGGGTACATTACCTCCTTTGGTAAAGACACATACAATTTCCGCATTTCTAAAATTTTCCCATTGACAGTCTCTACACATTTTTGTAATACGTTGGGTAAGTTTACCCTCGCACCTCATTTGACTATAACAGCATTTGAAAAATCATTGTTGCACCTTAGTCGCCTTTCTAGTCGTGGCTTCTCGTGCCATAATGGAGGTGACCTCGACTACGGTCATCATCCTCGGATATATTTCATAATATCAACTGAGCCCTGCCTCCTGATGTACGCTTAACGGTCCTCTTCTGACATCCGTCATCGCTCGGCACATGCACACATCCGAACGAAATTAGAATTCACTAGTGTATACACATTATAGCAGGAGAATGAAATCTCGTCAAGGGAATCAACAATCCTAAACATAGGGCTCTATAACAAACAAAGCAATGCTGAAAGCATAATAAGCCGTAGAGATCCTAAGGACACTAGAACCTAATGCTCTGATACCACCTGTGACACCCCGCCTAATTAAATACCGGGCGATCACTCCTTTATTAAATTAAATCAAGGTGAACAGTTGGTCCATTCTTAGCATCACTGTCGAAAAATAAATTTTTCCAATTTAACACCCTAATTAATTAAGCTCTGTGTCAAAACCATGTTCATACATACTTTCCAAATTTTATTTAAAGAAAAATCATTTATTTTATTCACAACATTCAATAAGTAAGAATCACACCACATTAAATTCTGCAACATAATCCAATTAATTTAATACATTCGTCAATCGAATGTCAACATACGAAATCTAAAGTCACACATCCAAACTGAATAAATCCCATAGTAACAATACTGGAAATAACTGAAATACAAATGTCCAATAACAACGGAATAATGGAAAGAGCTACACATGCCCAACTAGATGAAAGTACTAAGAGTGGATCCGAATGAACGAAGTCGTCTAATCAAGAGTCCTGGAACTTCCACCTAAGCTGCAGCGCGTTCCTTCCAAGAGATCCTAAGCAAGACTCCCCTGTGGCTGGGCACCTGTAATACATACATATATATAGAAGTGAGAGAGAGAGAGAGAGAAAAACGGGTCAGAGCTCGATAGTGTATATGATTTAAAATTTGTTTAGCAAGTATTTAAATTGATACATGCCAATGCAACAACATATTAGTGCGTCACTCTCTTGAGGAATTCTCACCTCTCTTCTAATGTGCACACCTATCGCACTAACCTTCCCAACGGTTTGTCTTATCATTTATCGCACTAATCTTCCCAATGATTTAACTTATCTTAGCTTACTCGTAAGATTCAAAATTTAACGATTCAATTGTTCGAAAAGGATATTTCAATTAGCAACCAAAGTTCTCATTTTTAACTTTATAAATCAATAAAGTTTTCCAGTGTCATATTATACTTTCTCAAAACAAGTATTTACAATTTGAGTCATCAACCATGTCCTACATGTCTCATCACAGTAGGCAGTTCCAGATTTCAGAATTTCATATATATATTAACTACTCATAAAATATATATAAATCACAACAGCACCCTAAATAACAACTATGGTGCGGGCATACTCTACTATCCAATCCCCGTATCACTCGTACTAAGGGAATACAGATTCGGAATCACTCTCGAACTGTATCAACACATGCTCAAACAATATTGAGACAAAGTATAGATTCCAAGTCTCTCAGGACCGTCTGAACTATCACTGCGATAGCCTGTACCAAGGATACCTATACACAAACAAAATGAGGCAAAGCATAGATTCCAAGTCTCTAAGAGGAAAGCACATACCCGCATCTCTTAGGACCGTCTGAACTATCATTCCGATAGCCTGTACCAAGGATATCTATCTTCTAGGGTACAAGTCAATATCCCCCATAAAGGTCCCATCGAGATAAGACTGTCCCAGCGCGGAAACCTCAGGGATAGCAAGTAGCGTGGGCATGATTTTCACACATAGATAGTATATGCATACACAATCATATAACTATACTAACATTACCATTTCAATAATGGGTAAATTCTCAATTCCCATAATTACGACATTTGTATTTATTTCTCATTATTTAGTTATCGCGTATAACCATTCACATCTTATTTTAATTTGAGGAACTTTTCCACTTACTACATCACGCTCACGGATTCTATCCTCCCAAGTATAAAATTCAGTAGGTATACACATTTGTCCCAAAGTAACTCTCTTACGTGTCTCTCTCTCTTTAACATATACTTACATTGTTCCTCATGTAAGATATCCCAAAAATATAGATTTCACCTTACATTAAAGGATTTTGAATTTTATTTTGAAAGATGAGAATTTCAAATGGTTTCGAAATCGGAATTAAAATGGAGTTTTAATTGTCTTTTTTTTATTATTATTTAGAAGAGTCCTCAAAATATAAAACTCTCTAAGAGTCCTCAAAATATAAAACTATCTAAGAGTCTTCAAAATATAAAACTCTCTAAGAGTCCTCAAAACATAAAACTCTCCAGTAAAAATAATATTTTTAGAAATCCGACCGTTCGATCAAGCTGAATTTTTATCAGCAGTCCTGTCTCGCCGTTCGCTACAATATACTAAAATTTCAAGCGATTCCAATAGTCCGATCATCCGGAATAAAATTTTTAGTGTTTGTATCTAGTTAGAACTCTTTTCTTAATCAAACTCTTAATCCTTTACATGACAAAGGGTTTCTAAAATATCATTTAAGTCATCACTACATGCAATTTCCTATCTCAAATTGTGTTTTTCTTCCATACAATTCATCCTAATCATTCCTAAACCAATATGAAAGATGCATCAATGAAATAAGCAAGATAAACACTTGCCTGGAATTTTTAGAAATATGGTTTGGTGCCGAAATTGGTGTGGTTTCGTTCCCCATCTCGCGATCTACGCATTGGTGGTGACGGCGGTGCAATCGGAGGTGTTCTTGGCCTAGAACTCCTTGGAGAGCTTCTCCTCTTCCTCTCCAATGGCCGTCATTTGTCTTTGGTTGTTATAAACCTATAAGACAACCTAGATATCTTATATAACCCTTTTAATTTTCGTAGGTTTAATTACCCATAATTGTGAAATGTCCAAAACGCCCTCCCGGGGTACTAATTGGGCCTAAAAACGCCCCGAGACCCAAACTAAACCCCCGGGTACACTTTTCTGACTATCTCGACCCTTCCGGATACGTTGGCGCACTCAAAACGACCATACGAACAACTTATAAACTATTCACTTATTAATCAACATTTAGTCCTGACACGACACAGGCGCGTCCCGACTTAAATTTCCATAATTGTCATTTTATTCACACGTGACAATATTATAACAATAAATCTCATATATTACTATAATCATCCAGTAATATTCAACAGATAACAAATTTCCAATAATTACTAACTTTCGTCACGCTAGTAAATATTTGAAGCAACATTCCGGATTAAAATTAAATTAATTTATCTCAATTAAATTTAATAAATCCCATAATTTAAAAGCTATAAAAATACGGGGTATTACACAGCTTTGTTCAATTTCGGAGCTGGAGCAGGTGGTGGTGTTTCGATGATGAAGTTTCATGGATGTTGGTGGTTCGTGGATGAGGCAGCGATGATGGTGGTTCATGAATGAGGCAACGATGGTGGTTCGTTGATGATAGTGTGTATGCGGATGATGGAGGTACACGAAAAGAAGAGAGGGATCAGAGGGGGTGAGCAGGAACCAAAATGTTAGTGCTGAATGTTTTTTTAGGGGTTTTTATATTTTAGTGAAGTGTACTCAGTTTTGGCACACTTTAAAACAGTGCCAAAATTTGGCATTGTTTTAAAGTGTGCCAAATTATCATTAAACCGTGCCAAAATTTGACAAAGTTTAAAACTATGCCAGATTTTTAATACCTGGGTGCGCCAAATTGTTATTTTTGGTGTAGTGATATGTGAAATAGGTATTATGTTACCGATTCTTGTTAACAAAATAACATTACACTACTAAGCACAATAAACAAGTTACGATAAAAAAAAATTATTTATAATCAGTGTAAACCAGTGAGGTTGAATAAGGGTTTTGAGTTTAGAAAGCTAATTTGTTCAAAGCCAAAGAATTATTTATAAATCATAAATTATAGCTTAATCCCCCACTTTTAAAAAAAAATTAGATGTAATATCCTTATTTTTGTAATCAAATATAATTAATTAAATGGGTTAATTAATTATAATGTGTTATGAAGTTGGGATTTGAATTAAATTAGAAAGAATTTAATTGAAATTAGTTTGGTGATTTTTTGATAATTAAATGAGTATTTTGAGCATTTAATTATTTAATTGGTAATATTTTGGTTTAATATAAACCTAAGGGACATTTGAGTTGGTCTCCAAGCTACGAATTTTTAAAATTCAGCCACGACTAGAATTTGTTGTTGATTTAGAGTTTGAAATCTGGGTGAATATTATAAATTATCTTAATTAAATAAGGAAAAGAAAAAGGGAAATAATAAGAGAGAGAAAGAAGTATGTACAACAGCGACCGCGGGGTGGGGGTGTTCATTAGCTCTTGCGGATCACCCAACTCACATCCGCGGGTGAGAACGCCACTATATCGGGTGTAGAGTACCGCTATAGCGGGTGGGAGAGAGAGGTTTGATGGACTCCTTTGATGCAACGATTCTTTATTTTTATTTTTGAGACTTTATTTTTCAACCCATGCTCTTTATACTTACAAAAAATGGATATTTTGAAGAATGCCAAAGAAGAACAACTGTAGATTTTTGGAAGAGGAACAACCTCGGACAATAATATTTCAGAATACTTTCATATAAGGCAAGCGTATCTCTATTTTTCTTTTTAAGCATTATTTGATTTAAATGTTGCCTAAACATTAAATATGTATGTTTTGAAAAGATTATTAGCAACTTAATTAGGGGACATGCTAACGTAATCATAAATACGTGTTTATGAACTTTTGAAATTGAATTTAATACTTAAAATCCTAGATGCTTAGAATTATGGGCTTAAGTATTGTTAGGAGTGAGATCGAATGGCTCATTAAAAAGTATATGTATCTCAAAACTATGTTATGATTTATAAAATCATGTAAAAGATGAATGTGGTGTAAAACATCAAAGAATGTTGATGAAAATTATTAACGGGCATAATTAATACGTTTGTTGATACCAAAATTCACCACCTTATATGAAGCAATTATAAGCTAACACGTGTCATTCAATGCGGCATAAGTCCAAGTCAGCATGATACAAATCTCTGATCAACATAGCAACCCGACCAACAGGGAAGCCTGACCAACATAGAAGAAAGACCAACAAGGCATCCCGACCAACAGGGAATACCAACCAACTGGAAAGACCGAACAATATCCTATAATCCAAACAGTATAGCTAATCAAGCGACAACAGTCTTATATTTAATTCTCATTATGTATTGATGTATATGTCTAACAATTGAAGCCATTATATCCTTTCACATGAAAACTCTCTATACCCCTGTTGGGCTATAAATACATTGTAACACCCTCATTGCAAGGGACTGAAAAAAAATCAAGGAAGTCAAGCAATACATAATAGTGGATGTAGGCTATTCCATTGAGCCGAACCACTTTAAAAATCTCTTTATCTTATTTGTTTTTTACTTATTTATTTGTGATCAATCAATTAGGCCTAGTTTAATTTTTTGCATCAAAAGATTGGCATCATCTGTGGGAACGTATTGCTAAACATTTTCACAAATTCATCATACATGGACGATATCCCTTAAACAAGTACCAGAAATGAGGTTATTCCGCCTAATCTTTTTACCCCTCCAAATAACAACGAGTTAACTTGAATTTTATCTATCCTAGACAAAGGTCAATAGGCTATGTAGGATACGATAAGATAATTGACCCACACTCTTTAAGACGGAGTTCTTGTACAGTCGAATCAAAGGCGTATGCCACCACCGGTAATAAGGAGTATTGGTTATAACCACTCCAGAACTTCAAGTGATCCTCCGTATCGTCCCGGAGAACTTCTTTTATCAGGATTACTAATTCGTCTAATGGATAGTCCCTCATACCAGAGATATTGAGTGCCTTAGAAAGGCTAAGTAGGGCTTCTCCTTTCTATCATTCGAACCCAGAGGAAATTCTATTCAGATTATGTCGAGAAATACTCGATGACCAAGGGACTTGAGAGAAGGCTCAGCCCAATCCAAGATCGAATGCCCGACGAACTATTCGGTCCAGTCAAAGAGAAGGTTCACAAGAGGAAAGATCAACACAATCAGTTGGTTGGCATAAACGAGCTGTCACCCACAGATCTGGTGTTAGTAATGATGCTTGGAAGGGGTCCATTCAGCGTTTGGAAGATAGATTGGGAGAAATGGCCAAGGCCAAGAATTATCTCCAGAGAAGTTTTGTTAAAGGTTCTCCTTTTGAGCAAATCATTGTAGATTTCCCTATGCTGACTAAGTTTAAAGCTCCAGTGGTCACTCACAAGTCTGATGGGAAAACTGGTCTAGTTCTTCACATAGAATAATACCAAACAACCACTGATATTTATGTTGTTCCTGATGAAATGAGGTTCATGGATTTTTTAGGAACAATCATTGGACCTGCTCAAATCTGGTATAATAGTCTTCCTCGAGGGCATATTTTTAGCTTCCAATAACTCGCCGAGTTATTTGTTGGTAATTTCTGCTTTGGATCCAAACCGTAAAGCGATTAGCTCATTTTCTTAGTGTGAGACAGAAGGTGGGAGAAAGTACCAGGGATTATATCACTCATTTCAAAAATGAAAAATTAGAAGTGATTGATTACGAGGAGAAGGCTACAATCACTACCCTCATGAGTGGTTTTCTCCCTGAAAAACTCTATTATACTTTAGCAAAATATCCCCCGAAGATGATGATAGAATTGATGGCCAAAGTAGCGAAGATTATGAACGCCGAGGAAGCTATGACTGCTAAAAAGGATTCAGACGCAAAAGTAGAAGCGAAGTTTGAAGGGAAGTCAGATAAGAAGGAGCATAAGAATCACAATGAGCGTAAGAATTTGAAAGTAAAACAAAGCCTAGATCGGCTTAGAAAATTTACCAATCACACTCCCTTAACGGTGGATAGACATCATGTTTTGGAAGAAATCAAGAACAACAATGATTTGAGTTGTCCTAAAAAGTTAAGGTCACCTGATGATATGAGGGATGAGTCCAAGTATTGTGAATTTCATAAAGACTATGGTCATACGACCAACCGGTGTATTCCTTTCTAGAATGAAATAGAGGCACTCATCCGAAGAGAAAAATTGGACAGATTTGTTGATCGATAAGGTAGTGGAAGAGATGGAGATAGAGGTCGATAGAGATCTAAATCACCTGTTAAACCTAGAGAAGATAAGAAGAGGAACCATGACGATTATCTAGAAGATGATCCTGATCTCCCCAATAAGCCTAGACAACCTGAACGTGACGTATTCACACTCAGTTTTGGATCCTTTGATTTCCATATGATTACAGGTGGGGATGATGGAGGAGGAGATCATACAGATGAAAGGAAGGCTTACCTCAATGAGGCTCAAGTTTGTTCCTATATCCAACGAATCAACCTTTTCGAGTAAGGTCAACTAAGGAAAGTAAAAAAGGATAAGCTCGTAATTGAATTTTCTAAGAACGATCTATCTGGAGTATTCTATCCTCATGATGATCCTTTAGTGATCAGAGTCAGGATGAAAGATGTATTGGTAGCAAGGACATTAGTGGATAATGACAGTTCAACGGACATTCTATTATATCCCTGTTTTGATAGTTTGGATTTAAAACTAAGCCAGCCGGAGCCTTACCACATGACCCTCATTGGAGTCTCTGGTGAGAACGTGTTTCCATTGGGAACAATCAATCTAAATGTGTTGATCAGGACATGACCGGTGAGCAGGACAGAGAAAGTGAGATTATTTTTAATGGACAAAAATGTTCATTCTTTCGATAACATGATCATGAGAAGAGTAGGTCTGAAGAAGTTTGAAGCTATACCTTCTATTGTTCATTAATGCTTGCAGTTACCGACCAACTTTGGAGTTAAAATAGTAAAAGGAGATCAGAAAGTAGTTCGGGAATGCTACTATTCATCTACTGAGGAAGAAGATATGCTAAAAATAAAGAGGAAAATGGCCACTTATCAAGTGGATATATTTGAACCGAATAGTGAATCTGAGGTTGAAACCTTAGATTTAAGAGATGAATCAGAACTTGTAAAAGGCTAGGCGATGGAGGCAACCTAAAGCATTATTTTAGACGATGATAAACCAGAGCGAACAACTCAAATAGGAGTGTCATTGGATCCGGTTCTTAAACAGGAGTTAATGACTTTGTTGAGATAAAGAAAATAGGTGCTCGTATGGAGCCACGAAGATATGCCTGACATAGACCCAAATTTCCTGTGCCACGAGCTTGATGTTAATAAAGAGGTTAAACCTGTAAAGCAGTGAAAGAGTTTTTAGCCCGGAGAAGAACCAGGATATACAAGAAGAAGTTGTAAGGACATTTTGTCCAACATACTTGTATGTGTCATTAGCCGTAACACTGTTGAAGAAATTCAAGTTCATATCGTCATCAACGAAATCCGAGTATCGAATCAAGAAAGAAGAATTCAGAAATCCAGAATACGGGACCGGTCCGCCCCAAAATAAAAAGAACCGGTCCGCCTAGCAGCAGACCGATCCGCCAAGAAATTAAAAGAACCGATCCGCTTTCGGACCGATACGCCTCCCTGGCGGACCGGTCCACCTTGCATATTAGCCAGTGGACCCCGGATCGAATGAGAACCGAATCTGCTTCAAATAAAACGAACCGATCCGCTATCGGACCGATCCACCTCAGGCCCGGACAGGTCCGCAATGGATAACCACGAACAGATCGTGTGGAGATTTTTTAGGGCAAATGAATTCTTATTTATACCACGATCGGGGAGTTGGTTTTCTCAAGACTTATACACGATTTTCTGAGTTCCATAACTCTAAAGTCTTCATGGTATTTGAGTCCATTGATTCATACCCTTGATTCACACAAATTCCATACATTTGTGAGTCACTTTTGGTAACCCTAGAACACCATTGATGTTCTACCCTTTGTGAAGTGGACCGCTTCTTCCTCTTCATTGCAGCCCTACTAGACAGGGATTGTTCCAGCCGCCACCCCTACTGGAAAGGGTTTTCTTCCAGCCGCGACTACAGAATCCGATACCCGAGGGTAATTCTTAGTCAACCTGTATTTCATTGTAATCCGATTGTAAACCGTCTTTTACAAATTATAGTGATATACAAATGGTTTTTCCCCTGTGGGGGATTTTTCCTTAACTGTGTGTGTTGAATTATTCTTGCATGATTTCATATTGATTCAATCACATCTAGTTGCATGCTTAGGGTTAATTTGGGTTAAAATTGGTGTTTATTATATTATTTCTTTATTGAACGCAAGCGCCAACTCTTTCAAATTGGTATCAGAGCAGGTTACGCCAATCTATCGCGTATTCCTTTCTTCCGCAAAATTTTTCTAAAGATATCAATTTCTGAAATAAATTGATTTTTGAAAAGAGAGTGTTCAAATGGAGAAGTCATATTATAAAATGCCTATTTTTGACGGGTCAAATTATGCCTATTGGAAAGCCCGTATGAGGTCGTCTTTCAAAGCCATTGATGAACGTGTCTGGATTTTGGTTGAACGAGGGTGGAATCCTCCAACCGTGACTGTTAATAATGTGACCAACTTGAAACCTGACATCACTTGGACTGATGATGAATTTAATGGTCGTCTTTTAACTCTAAGGGTCTAAGTGCTATTTCTGGGTCTGTCACACCCGATGAGTTCAAACGCATAATGACGTGCACCACGTCAAAAGAGGCATGGGATGTTTTGCAACTTACCCATGAAGGAACAAATGCTGTTAAAGAGTTAAAATTGCAAAATTTAACAACTCAATTTGAAACCATCACCATGCATGAAAATGAATGTTTTGATTAATTTTATGCTAGGCTTTCTGACATTGTTAATACTAGCTATAATCTTAGTGAACATATTCCAAATGCTAGAGTTGTTTAAAAGATTCTTCGTTCCCTTCCTAAGCATTTTATACCTAAAGTCACTGTGCTAAATTCCTTGGGTAATTTAAATACTCTAAAATTGGAAGAACTGGTAGGAGATTTACAAACTTATGAAATAGACATGTTTTCTAAATCTGCCAAGTCAAAAGATAAGGGAATTGCCCTTAAAGCCCAAGAGAGAAAAAGTGAGGGGTTGGCAAGAAAGAGAGTCAAGTCGTCTAGAAAGATAGAAACTTCTGATTCTGAATGTGAGTTTGACCTAGATGATTTGGCACTTTTTGCTAAAAACTTCAAGAAAATTCTGAAATTTAAGAAAAATGGGAACTTCAAAGATAAAAAGAATTTTCAGAAAAATAAGTTTGAAAAGAAAGATTTCAAAGAACCCCCTAAAGACAGTGAGAGGTGTTTTGAGTGCGACGGTAAGGGACACAGAGCGTTGGAGTGTGCCACTCGTCTGAATAGGGAAAAGGGTAAATATGTCCTAAATGCTACCCTTAGTGACGACAGTGAGGTCGAGTCGGTGGACTCGGGAGATGAGTCACCACATGAGCGTAACTTCACTGCGTTCATGGATAGTCATGTGAGTACTCCTAGTGCATCTCACGACGATAAGGATGCTACTTCACAGGGACACCTCGACAGCGAGAGCGAAGAGAGTGAGGAAGAGGAGGAAGGTAGTGAGGATGAGAGTAGCCTTCAATGCGCCTACGTCGAGTTGTATGATGAGTCTTTCAAAACTAAAAAACATAACAAGGTGTTAGTTCTTAGGATCACCGCGTTAGAAGAAGAGTTAGGAGAGACGAGAGAGAGAGAGTCCTCCACCTGCACCGCTATGAGAGAGAGAGAGTCTGCCTAGGTTATTAAAGAGAATTTGCTTAAAGAGAGAGAGTGCAGCTTTGAGAAAGAGAAAGCGGACTTGACTAAACAAGTGGCTAGTCTTACT
This sequence comes from Sambucus nigra, assembly GCA_949130495.1. NCBI lineage: Eukaryota > Viridiplantae > Streptophyta > Magnoliopsida > Dipsacales > Adoxaceae > Sambucus > Sambucus nigra. The sequence goes on from OX422223.1 coordinate 319,725,291, forward strand.
AGTGAGCTCCATTCCTCCATGGAGTCTCGAAAGAAACTTGAAGCCCTTGTTGATCAGCTTTCTCATGACCTTGAGAGAGCTAGGAAAGTCAAGGTTCAAATCGAGGACAGATCTGGGAAGATGGGAAAGATGCTCCTCGGTCCCTCTTTAGGTTTAGGTGACCGGCAAGGAATAGGTTTTGATGGTGCCTCCACGTCCCAAATTGCACCCGGACCAATTCCTGAGTTTACTACGACTCCTTATGGCCGTCATAATAAACCAAGAAGGAGAGTTCGACCAAGAAAAGCAAACCAAGGTCCTCCTAATACTGTGCCCTTTTGCTTCCATTGCAAAAGAAATGGACACCTTAGGGATGATTGCTATAAGTTGGGTCGGACACGATGTACGTTTGCTCCACCACATCAGACTGATGAGTTTGCCAGTCTGAGAGAGCTTGTTGATTTTCTAGCTGCCACATCACAGAGTTTGATGGGGGAATTCCGACGGATGACCTTACCATCAATGAATGCGCCCCGCATTCCGGTTAAAACCAACAACAACAAGGGAATACAAAAAGGTACCTACACTTGGGTTCCTAAGAAAGAGAAAAAGTCCCTTGTTGTCCATGTCGCTCTCAAAGCACATAATACCTCTCAGTGGTATTTTGATAGTGGATGCTCCAGACACATGACAGGTGATGCCTCATATTTTACCCATCTTGAGGATTATAATGATGGGAGAGCCACCTTTGGAGATGGTAGCAAATCTAGCATAATAGGATGAGGTACAGTAGAGTTACCAGGATTTCCTAAGCTAGAGAACGTGTTGTACGTTAAAGGTTTGAAAGAAAACCTTATTAGCATCAGCCAGCTGTGCGACGATGACTTTGCAGTAAAGTTTGACCGGGAAGCTTGTAAGGTCTATAATCAAGCCGGTAAATTTTTAGTGCAAGAGGTGAGGACAGAGGATAACTGCTATGGGACTGAGACCACATCCTCACTTGTTTGCAACAGCGCCACGATCACTCCTATGGATCTGTGGCACCAATGTCTAGGTCATGTGAACATTAGAGACTTATCTCGTTTAGTCAAAAAGGACCTAGTGCGTGGCTTACCATCACTTGGAAAGCCAACTTCCATGATTTGTGGACCCTGTCAGTTGGGAAAACAAATCCGTAACCCTCATAGGAAGTTGAATTCCATTACCACCTCCCGTGCTCTTGAGTTGATTCACATGGATCTTATGGGTCCTACTCGCACGGAGAGTCTAGGTGGTAAGAGATACATTCTCGTGATGGTAGACGATTTCTCTAGATACTTTATTGTAGGTTTTCTAAGAGAAAAATCTGATGCTGTAGAATTTTTAATGACCAAGTGCCGTGTCTTGCAAAATCAACACGGGGTCACTATTAACAGAATACGTAGTGACAACGGCACTGAATTTAAGGAAGCAAAGGTGGATTTGTACTGTGATAGCGTTGGGATCAAACATGAGTTTTCTGCTGTGAGAACTCCTCAGCAAAATGGGATTGTTGAGAGGAAGAATAGAAAGATCCAAGAGATGCCTAGATCTATGCTTCTAGGTCGTAAAATTTCTAGGAGATTTTGGGCAGAGGCAGTTTCTACTGCATGCCACACGGTGAATAGGGTTTATCTTCGTCCACACACTCTTAAGACGCCTTATGAATTGTGGACTGGCAAGAAACCCAACTTGGCATATTTTCGTGTTTTTGGGAGTAAATGCTACATCCTACGGGATAGAGAGCAATTAGGAAAGTTTGACTCCCGGAGCGACGAGGGAATATTGCTAGGATATTCATCGAACAGTAGAGCGTATCGGGTTTTTAACCTGAAGAGCTCTAAGGTTATGGAATCAATAAACGTCACTTTGCAAGATGACGAACCTCCGACGGTTATTGATCCCAACCTTCAGTGTGAGGATGAGGATTGTTCTGACAGTGATTTACCTGTTCCTCTCCCACACTCTGTGGATCCTATTCCTGTGTTAGGGGACACACCTGCTTGGGTTCGCAAGAGTCATGATCCTTCAGCCATTGTTGGAGATCCCACTCTAGGGGTCAAGACTCGTGCTCAACTAGAGAACGTTGTTAGTCATCATTGCTACACGTCCAAAGTCGAGCCCAAGAACCACAAAGAAGCACTCAAAGATGAACACTGGATATCTGCTATGCAGGATAAGTTGCTTCAGTTTAAGAAGAACAATGTCTGGGAACTTGTCCCCCGACCTAGTGATACTAATGTTATTGGTACCCGGTGGATTTTCAAGAATAAAATGGATGAAAATGGTACCATAATCAGAAATAAGGCTAGGTTGGTCGCTCAAGGCTACACACAGATAGAGGGTGTAGACTTTGGGGAGACATTTGCTCTTGTTGCGAGGCTTGAGTCCGTCCGCTTACTACTCGCCATCGCATGTCATCTGCACTTCAAAGTATATCAGATGGATGTCAAGAGTGCCTTTCTGAATGGCATTCTACAGGAAGAGGTTTTTGTGGAACAACCAAAAGGGTTTGAAGACCCTAAGAACCCTGATCACGTCTACTATCTGAGGAAAGCCTTGTATGGTTTGAAGCAAGCACCCCGTGCTTGGTACGAGAGGCTTACTTCCTATCTCTTAGCCCGTGGCTTCAAGAGAGGGGGAGTTGATATGACGTTGTTCATCAGAAGAGATGACGGTGCTATCTTGGTTGCCCAAGTCTATGTGGACGACATAGTATTTGGATCCACATGCTCCCAGCATGCTCACCACTTTGAGGAGGAGATGATAATTGAGTTTGAGATGAGCATGGTTGGTGAGCTTACATTCTTCCTTGGTCTCTAGGTTCGTCAGCTAGAGGATGGGATGTTCATCTCCCAATCCAAGTATGCTCGAGACCTAGTGAAGAAATTTGGCTTAGACTCCGCTAAGCATGCTCGTACACCTGAGAGTACCACTACCAAGCTTAGTAAGGACACTTCAGGCAAGGACGTAGAGCAAACCTTGTATCGGAGTATGATAGGTAGTCTTCTCTACTTGACTGCTAGTCGTCCCGACATTGCCTTTAGTGTTGGAGTCTGTGCGCGTTATCAGGCGTCTCCTAAAGAGTCACACTTACTCGCTCTAAAACGTATTATCAAATACGTGAGTGGGACTCTCTCATGCGGTATTTGGTATTCCTTTGATACCGATGACCGTTTGTCCGCCTTTTCGGATGCCGATTGGGCTGGGGACGTAGATGGTTGTAGGAGCACTTCTGGTGGATGCTTCTACTTTGGTTCTGCTCTTGTCTCTTGGTTGAGAAAGAAGCAAAAATCCATCTCTTTGTCCACTGCGGAGGCTGAGTACATCGCCGCCAGGAGTTGTTGCACGCAACTCATGTGGATGAAGCAAATGTTGGAGGATTATGGGATTTCACAGGACACCATGACCATTTCCTGTGATAACACGAGCGCGATACACATATCCCGCAATCCTGTCCAACATTCGCGCACAAAACACATCAGGTTACGCGAGCACTTTATTCGTCAGTTAGTTGAGGAGAAGGTCGTAACCCTGAGTTTTGTTCCCACGGACAGTCAGCTAGCCGATATTTTCACGAAACCTTTAGATGCCCTTAGATTTGAGAGTCTTAGGATGTCTTTAGGGATTTGCACAGTTGACTGAGGGGTTGGTCCGTGTCTAGCATAGGTTGCATTGTCATTTACATATCATCTGATGCCTATTGCTAGATTGTACTATGTTGTATATATTTTTGCTTTTCATTATGCTTTGAAAAATACAAAAAGATTTTCTTTTTAAAAAATTTTTTAGAAAAGCACAAAAAGATTTTATTTTGATAAAATTTTTGAAAAATCAAAAAGAGATTTGTTTTTATGGATGAGCATTTAAGATAGCCAAGTCACAACTTCATTCCACATATCCATGTGACTGTTTGATAGAGATTTGAGAGGCCACATCATTTCATCCATGTGCTTAACATTGATTGGAGTCCTTGAGATGTAATTAGTGATATTTCCTACATGCTTGACTCCTATATCCTTTATTGCACACATGCACGGCTATATTTGATTGTTGTACTTGTCAATCTCATGTTGGCTTGAGTGTTTCTATCTCAATCCTGTCTATACAATGTATAAAATGCGATAAAACTTGACAAGATTGGATTGCATGTAAAAACCGTTTTGGTGAGACTGTGTGATAATTGGCATAACGGGGAGGGGCTGCGAAAGTTGATTCTTTATACTTTGCGCAAAAGCCACCGTTAAAAAGGACCTAAAAAATGGAGGTATCGTAATATCCGAGGTCCTTAGAGGTTAAAAGAGCCCGAAAAAAATTTAAAGGCAATAAAAAGCAATACATGCCATATATGGGCCATTTAGGTTTTCACCATCAATTCTCCAAAGTTTGAGAATGTAGTATACCTCTATTAAAAAATATAAATCTGAGGGAGTTTGGTTGGAGATTGAAAAACGGGTTTGTACTTCCTTGAAAGTCCTGAAAAAGCATGAAAAACATTTTGGATGTTATTGGTGTCGAAATCACTTTGAGCTTTGATTTGTAGATTTGATATAGTCAATGTCTTATATTTCCAATCTTTTACACCAAAGGAAGCATTTGAGTTCATTCGTTAGGAATATCCAATATTCATCGTGCACATATGTCATGTTTGTATGCTTTGATTTTCCTATCGAATTTTGATCACACCCATTCATTTACGCCATCATCGACTTGGTTGTTTTATGTTCATTCATGGTGTGATTTTATGCCTAGTGTCACCCCGGTACTTGATTGCTTGATTTATTTCTCTCATTTGTCTATTTGGGGACATCATAAAAAGGGGGAGAATGAATTATCTGATTATGGGGGAGTTTTGAAATTTGAGATTCATCATAAATCTGGTATATATTGCTTATGTTTATCTCATTTCAAACTCGATACGTCACTTGGTATTTGCTTTATCTCGTGTGTGTAGGTACATCCTTGATAATCCCATGTTGCACACCCTGATGAGAAAAGCGGTAAGATTTCTGAAGATTCGAAGAAAAAACGATGCAGCCTTTATCATTTGTACCTCTTTCAGTTTTGGGTTCATGGAAGTGTAGATTTGTATAGGCATTGTTCATACTTGATAATTCGGATGTTTTATGTATGTTCCGGCATAGACATAGGGGGAGATTTGTAAGGACATTTTGTCCAACATACTTGTATATGTCATTAGCCGTAACACCGTTGAAAAAAATTCAAGTTCATATCGTCATCAACGGAATCCGAGTATCGAATAAAGAAAGAAGAATTCAGAAATCCAGAATACCGGACCGGTCCACCCCAAAATAAAAAGAATCGGTCCGCCTAGCAGCAGACCGAACCGCCAAGAAATTAAAAGAACCGATCCGCCTCCCTGCCGGACCGGTCCTCCTTGCATATTTTCCAAGTGGACCCCGGATCGAATGAGAACCGAATCTTCTTCAAATAAAATGAACCGATCCACTATTGGACCGATCCGCCTCAGGCCCGGACCGGTCCGCCCTGGATAACCACGAACAGATCGTGTGGAGATTTTTTAGGGCAAATGAATTCTTATTTATACCACGATCGGGGAGTTGGTTTTCTCAAGACTTATACACGATTTTCTGAGTTCCATAACTCTAAAGTCTTCATGGTATTTGAGTCCATTGATTCATACCCTTGATTCACACAAATTCCATACATTTGTGAGTCACTTTTGGTAACCCTAGAACACCATTGATGTTCAACCCTTTGTGAAGTGGACCGCTTCTTCCTCTTCATTGCAGCCCTACTGGACAGGGATTGTTCCAGCCGCCACCCCTACTGAAAAGGGTTTTCTTCCAGCCGCGACTACAGAATCCGATACCCGAGGGTAATTCTTAGTCAACCTGTATTTCATTGTAATCCGATTGTAAACCGTCTTTTACAAATTATAGTGATATACAAATGGTTTTGCCCCTGTGGGGGGTTTTTCCTTCACTGTGTGTGTTGAATTATTCTTGCATGATTTCATATTGATTCAATCACATCTAGTTGCATGCTTAGGGTTAATTTGGGTTAAAATTGGTGTTTATTATATTATTTCTTTATTGAACGCAAGCGCCAACTCTTTCAGAAGTGGAGAAACTTAAAAAACATTCCTTTATTGAAGATGTGAAATACCCGGACTGGTTGGCCAACTTAGTTATGGTCAAGAAGAAAAACATTAAGTGGAGGATATGTGTGGATTTTACTAACTTGAATAAGGCGTGATCAAAGGATCATTTTTATTTGCCATGAATTGATTTACCTAGGAGCACCGCCACTACTCTTCTCATCAGTGTTGGGAGAAAAGATGTATTTTTATTTGGCAGTTTCTGAATCATCTGTTAGCTCTGCCTTGATCAGGGAGGAAAATAGAGTTCAAAAGACGGTTCATTACACTAACAAATCTTTTCGAGGAGCAGAAGTCAGATATTCCAGGCTGGAGAAGTTAGCATTGGCCTTAATTGAGAGTCATAGATGGATGAAGCCGTATTTTCAAGCTCATACCATAGTGGTATACACTGACATGGCACTGAGGCAAGCTTTGCATAAACCTGAGAAAATCGAAAGATTGATGTATTGGGATGTGGAGTTGGGAGAATATGATGTTGTATATGAACTAAGGTCTTCTTTAAATGTCCAAGTTGTGGCGGATTTTATTTCAGAATTCACTTATACATAGGTTCTCGAGAAATAAGAAACTCATGTCGAGCAATACTCAAGAGTTATCAGCCCTACTGGAAATACCCCCGACCAACTCCAAGCAAATGAAACTGGAGAAGAAGTTACCACCGATCAACCAAATCCTCCCAGTGGAGTACAAGGGATGAAAAAGAAATATGAAGAGGTAAAAGATGAAATCTTCCATCAAGGGATTCTGATAAACCAAGTGTTTGACAGTGATATTCCCATATGGAGTCTGTATGTTAATGGGTCATCCTGTGCAACTAGATGTGGAGTAGGAATTAACCTCAATACTCTAGATGAAATTTATACAGAGTATGCTCTACTATTCCAATTTCAATCCTCCAATAATTAGGTAGAGTATGAAGCTTTGATTGTTAGTTTAAATCTAGCCAAATCATTGAATGCCGAGCACGTTGTGGTATGCAATGATTCACAGTTGGTGGTAAATCAGGTTTTGAACTTATACGCAACTAAAGGAGAATGGATGTCTAGATACTTAGCTAAAGCTTTGAAGGTAATCACGAATTTTTTATCTGTTTAGATGATCAGAATCCCAAGACTGAAGAATGCACGGGCCCCAGCTACCTTTAGTAACCAGAATTAAGTTGCGAAGAACTATTCCTATTGATCTAGTTGCTAATAGAAGCATTGATGAAGATCTAATGGGTAATTTTATTGCAGTTGACATGGGAAAATCTTTGATGGATCCCATAAGAGCTTATATTGAAGATGGAATTCTACCAGCCGACCTACTTGTTGCTAAGAATTTGAAATACAAAGCAGCTAGATATGTGATAGACACTGGTGTGTTGTACAGAAGAGGATTGACTGATGGTCTCCACCATTGTGTGCACCCAACTGAAGTAAAATATTTGATTGAGGAAGTCCATGAAGGGTCCTGTGGAGCCCGTGTAGCCGAAAGAACTTTATTGCGAAGAATCAATACACAGAGGTACTATTGGACAACTTTTTCCAAGAAGTGTGATAAGTGCCAGAGGTTTTCCAGCATACACAAGACTTCACAAGCTCTCCTCACACGAATCACTTCACCCTGCCCCTTTGCTATGTGGGGAATTGACTTGGTTGGGCTCTACCGACCACCCGAGGAAGGTTCAAGTGCCTGGTTGTAGCTTTTGATTACTTCACTAAATGGGTGGAAGTTGAACCCTTGATCGATATGTCCTATGAAAATGTTTATTAGTTTATTTGGAAGAATATCATATGTAGGTATGACTTTCCCTACCCTTTATCACTGATTATGGCACATAATTTGATAACGATGAGTTTACTGCTTATTGTGCCCAATCCAATGTCCAAAAAATCCATTATGCTCCTGGACATCCTCAAAGTAATGGCCAAAAAGAGGTAACCAATAAAACTTTATTGAACGGGTTGAAGAAACGGCTGGAAAATGCTAAAGGTAATTGGATCAATGAATTGTATTTGGTCATATGGGCTTACCGAACAACTCCTAGAATTGCTACTAGAGACATTCCCAACATTCTACCATTTGGTACTGAAGTTATAATTCCTGTCGAGATAGGATTACCTACTCACAAAGTTCTTAATTTTGACACCCCAGTCAATGATTTAATGAGAAGACTAGACTTAGACATGCTAGAAGAGGTACGTGAAGATGTAACTTTAAGGAATGAAACCTATCAACAAAGGGCTGTACGTTTCAATAACAAAAGGGTGAAGTCGAGCAACTTAAAAGAAGGTGATTAGAAGAACAACAAACTTGAAGCCAATTAGCATGGGCCTTATCGCATGACATCAGTTATCTGACAAGGCACATATCGAATTGAGACTTTGGAAGGTGAAGAATTCAAGAACCCATGGAATGCGTAACACCTGAGAAAATATTATCAGTGATGTAATCATGCTATACCCAGTTCATTTTAATATTAAAGAGAATGTGATTTCCCCAATATTGTTATTTTTTTGGAGTACTAGTGCAACGCACTACACTGCAAATTCATTAAGAAAAACCACCAATAATGTTGGTTGGCATCAACCAAGGCACCAACAATGTTGGTTGTCAACACAAACCAACAATGTTGGTCGACATCAACAAAGGCACCAATAATGTTGGTTGTCAATACAAACCACCAACGAAATGTTGGTCGGCATCAACAAAGGCACCATTAATGTTGGTTTGTTAACACAAACCACCAACAATGTTGGTCGGCATCAACAAAGGCACCAACAATATTGGTTGTCAACACAAACCACCAACGAAATATTGGTCGGTATCAATAAAGGCACCAACAATGTTTGTTAAAAACCATGCAAGGCAAAATTGTAAGTCCTAAATGCTTGGTTAATGAAAACCCGGATGAATATTTTTCATCTAAATTAGGCTAAAAGATGGACAAATGTTCCACTCACGCCTGGGAACCAAGGTAGCTAATGCAATTACCTAAAACTTTAGGTACATTAGTAGAACCATGGTGATGCATTGGTAATTGGTACAATACTTAGGATAATCCTAAGGGTATCAATAGAACCGGTGAAAAACTACAGATTGGCAAATCATAAATTCAAAATTAGATATTGACTAAAAGTTGAGCCATTCACAGTAAAAGACTAAGAAGACATTCATATACTGAGATTGACTAAAAGTTGATCCATTCATAATCAAAAATTGATAAAATAATTTTTTCATTAATTCAATTAAATGATTACATATTGTTCCTTAACAAGCAAAAACAAAATACAAAGCCTTATTCTACAGGGCATTTTCCTTCAGCCTTAGAGACAGGATCCATGCCAGCTGTAGGATCATCCAAAGTATCAAGAGAGTTGATGAAGTTAAAATTCTAAAGCATCCTGGTATTTCTAATACTAGGACGATCAAACGGATGAGGAGGTTGGACAATCTCTAGTTCATTATGTAGCTCATAATCTACTAAGTACTTTGAAATCAAGCATTGAGGAATATGATGAACAGGAATCCAGTTAACAACTAACTTGAGATAAGGATTTTTAAGCTCAAGCAAACCTGGGTCATACCAATCCCACAATGAACTATTTTGATCTACCTTCATAATTGTTAAAGCGTTCGTCCAACCCCATTTATAAACCTCACTCTCAACTTGCTGAAGCCTATCATCAAGATTCCCCAGAGCTTCATTATACCTGTCCATCCAGATTTCTCTAGGTTGCTTATGTAATTACAAGGTTAATTTATCAACCTGAGAATGCAGCTTCTTCATCACTCCATCTTTAGCTTGTAATTGGGAAGACTGGGTGGATAATTGTTCAGACAAAGTGTGCAGCTTCTAGGACATCTCAGTAATATCTCGATCTTTAGCTTTTAACTACACAACTTGATTGGCAAGGGTCTGTTGGGTCCTAATTTCCTTTGTGGTTCCTCGACCGATTTATTTCTCTCTTGGGAAGAGGATGCAGACTTTATATTTTTTAAGGATTCCAACTCATACCTTAATGTTGCATTTTCATCTTCTAAAAAGGAGTACCCTCGTTAGTATTATCAACAACAAATCCATAGGCATACTTCAAAGGATTCACTTCATCCCTAAAATTATTATTCTCTTCTTCCAGAAATAAAGTTATCAAAACCCCGCCTACACTTAAGCGTCGATATTTCTGGTCGTAGCTCTGGTTCAACAACGTAGTGGATTCTTTATGCTATTCTTAAAGTTCTTCTATCATCTCATAGTAGACAACATTGTTTTCCACCCCCCGATCAAGTAAGTACTTCAAATACGTATAGGCTTCTTTAGCCTGCTGTGATGCATCATCACCAAGAAACTTAATAATTTCTTCCTCTCATAAGTCTTTATGACCTGCTTTGAAAAAAGTATTAAATTTTCTCAGTAGTTCGATATAATTGGCAATCTTCGGTATAAACTAGCAAGAAAAAATGACCACCAATCAATAACAAGAATGAAGAACAAGCATAATCAACAAGAGATAAAAAGGAACAAAAGGTTTCTTTTATTGATAATGAAGATTTCAAGTACAATAAAAATAAAAATAAAAGAAACAAAAAGCGAAAGAGAAAATGCCGAACAACTTTACACCTTCTCCCTATCATTCTCAACCTTCTTATCATGCTCAGAAGAAGGGGATATAGATTGGAGTTGTTCGGTTTTCTTGGTTGGAGGAAGAGAAGACTCAATGATTTTAGGTTGATCGATATCATATTCAACCACTAGAGAAGACTCTCCAGAACCAACTTCATTTTTAATTTCATCCTCAATAACATGAGGAGGACCATGAGTATATCTTTGAAAACGTTCAGAGCCTTCAACAGTAGTTAGCTCCTGAAGAGCAGCAACCCAACCATATCAAAAATATTTTTATTTTGCATACTCAATCTGAGCAGAGGCAGCAAAAATGGCTTTATTCCAGCCCTTGTCCCACCCCAAAACAAAACGAGTTTATGATTACAAAGATATGTCAATAAAACCCAAAAACTTAAACACAAACAACCCCAAAACAAAAGATCACCACCAAAATGAGCAACACTATCACGAACCAAACTAATCTTTATCATCCGATCACGCGTCATATATAGTTAGAAGGCATCGTATTTCACCACTTTGACCAACGATGGTTCTTCTCATGCTCATAAACTCTCATTCACTGTAAGAACACAATTCATCATCCATTGAAGTGTGAGCCCTATTTGACTCAATAAATTCATTAATATCCAGGTAAAAAAGATCCGGAGTGAATTCATAAATATAATCCATGTTTCGTGGACAAGTGAAACTAAGAACTATATGAGGATTGTGTTGCTCCAATGAGCTACCTCGAGTTCTAATTCTAGGGTGTCATGGTGAGGGGCTTGCACCTTTAAATCTAACACCTATTGGGTTTCCATATGATCTATTTCTTCTTCTTCTTCTTCTTCTTCTTCTTCAATTATCCACCTCCATTACATCATCATCACCATGATCATCAAGTTTTGCTTCAGGATCACCACTTTTCTTTCTTCCTTTAAGGAAGAACTTATGAGTGATTTCAGGGGAGAACTTTATGGATATTTCACCCATAACTGACTTCATATTTCTATCTTTCAAAGGATTACAAATCAACCTTCCAAATGTGAAAGGGGGTTTCACATTTCCTCTACTCAGGGCTGAGCCTCTCATGGCATTGTATATCTCATTCACCAAATTAATTAGAACACCCGTTCCAACTTTTCATAAAAAGAAGTAATGGGAGATCAAAAGTGTTGTATAATGGATTTCACAAAAATAATACTTGTGATGATAATGTGGAAGAGGTAGTAATAATCAATGAGATTATTTTGTCCTAACGCCTTTTTCACATGCCGATCCAATAGTTCATTGGTGATTTTGTCAAAACTTGTCCCTTGTTCGATTGCATACGATAGTTGTGTGGATATTCAGTGCATCCAGCAATAAGAACATGATAGTGTAGAGTGCTGATGCTAGGTTACATAGCGACACAAACTCCCCTTATGGTAGAAGTATCAAATTCTTTATTATCATCATCATATTAGACATTAGCATAAAACTCTATAACCAAGTCCATAAATAGACTCTCATTATTTTCTCCACGAGAGAAAACACGTATCTAATCCAACCTTTCAAGCTCCTTATATACCGATGGGATATTTTTATGAAAGCATGTCCAATCAATCCATATCTCATATAAAAGTGTTCTTAAGCTAAAATATCTCTTATTCCTTAGTCTATATAAACATGATCAGTTCGGGTTGGCTAGTTGTTCCCCATTCTTACTTCCATTTCATATATGGCGAGAGGCTGTACTTTCTCCCCATTAAGGTCGATGATTGATTGGTGATATGAAACCAATCTCTTCTTGCTCACATCTAGACCTTTGTAGAAATATTAAAATATAACGTCGGCTGAGCTATCTTCGTCTACTAGAATCCATGGAACTTCATAGCCATGAACCAAAGTAGTGATGACCAAAGAGTCATCATGTGGAGCTAAAATTCCTTTGAAATCTAACCTTGAAAATAAAACTACTAAAGTATTCATATCAACCTTGTCTCTCTTACCTTTGATAAGATGAATTGCAGTTGAGTTGATAGTCTTAGGATTTGGTAGGAGAGACTTTGCCTCTACTACGTTTGCTCTTCTATATACGACTTCCTTTCCTCCTCCATCAAGTCCCCCCGCAGATCATCTTGACCTCATGCGAGATTATATTAAGCTGAACCTTTGGATCAGTAAACTTAGGAGGGAGGTCAAGGTCGTGTTTATCACAGTCGTCCAACTCATCATCGTCTCGGTCAGCTGTAGCTTCTGGTCTTTCACTTGTCATTTTTCTCCTTCTTCTGGGTGTTTTATCGGCTACCCCTTGAAACACTCTTGTCTATGTACTTCCTTAGCTTTCCAGCCTTCAGCATCTTTTCTATTTCATCCTTCAGATAAAAACATTTATCGGTCAGGTGACCATAGTCCTAGTGGAATTCACACAATAAATTTTTTTCCTCTTGTGAGGAGGAGCATTCAACTTTTTAGGCCACCTTAAGGACCGATCATTCTTGATCTCGTTCAGGATATGCTCGCAGTTGACAGTGAGGGGAGTGTAGTCAAAAAACTTATCGTATGTTGATCTCTTCTTTCTATCTTTATTCTTTTTCTAGAACTTGCATCCACTTCTAGTACCCTTCTCATCCTCATACATTGCTAGCATAACTTCTTCGGCATTCATGACCTTGTCAGCCATCGCCAATTAGTCGACTATAGACTTTGGTGGGTCTTTAGCAAGCTTCCACAGTAGCTTCCCTTTCAAAAAATCTCTTATCATAGATGTCATCGCAATGCTTTCTTCATAATCCTCCACTTACAACTTTTCCTTATTAAACCTCACAATGTACTCCCTGAGACTCTCATTCTTCCCCTGATTAACATATAGTAGGTGAGTTGTCTCCTTTTTGTGCCTTACCCCAAAGAAGAAGTTGTGTATGAATCTCTCTGCGAGTTGCTTAAAATTATCAATTGAGTTCTTTGGAAGAGACGGAAACCAAACATGTGCAACCCCAGTGAGAGTGCTGGAAAATTCCATATCCTTTATCTCATATGAAACTAAATAAATGTCTGCAGCCGAATAGTACATCTCTATATGATGCATGGGGTTTGTACTCCCATCATACTTGGGTGTAAACACTGGAGGATTGAATATATCCCCTCTGCAAGGGGTCTCGACTCTTCAAGATGTGACCTATCTTATCTTCCAACCATTGTATGGAGTTATTTCAAGGTTTGTCAACCACCACAACCTCGACCATAACGTCATTTTCTCTAGCTCTCTCTCTTCCATTTGGCTAAACTAAAATTTCTCTGGGAGACATTCTCTGTCAGTTGCTTACCTCTCTTTGCTCCTCGTATCGACCTCTTAAGGACTAATAGTCATCGCCTCCATTATTCCTTCTCAGATCGTCTGGTGTTGGGCCGAGCCTATCAAAGGCTGACCCCTTAATCAACCTATCTAGGGATGATGCCCTTGGCCTACACTCTCGGCTCAGCCTTCCAATATGACCTCATCTTGGTTGAATCGGTCTTGCAGTGCCACCTATGATCTGGTGGGGCTCCCAACAGCTTCGATCCTCCTCCTCCTCACACTCTTGTTCCTCGTCATTGGGGCACTACTAACCTGCCCTCCCTAGGCATAAACACCTAAGTTCCATGTCTCTACACCTCTGCTGATGAGGGAGCTCCCTGTGTGGGCCCTGGGGTGGTCCTCTGGCCACCAAATCTTGATGTTCTTCCCTTGCCGCCAGAGTTATCATATTGTCTCCATCATCCCCAATTGCTTTGTGGATAAGAGTAGAAAATTATTGCTACATCAATTGCTGGTTGGCTACTAGGGAGTGTAGAGCCGCCACTACTTCTAGCCATTTCCGACTGAGGAGGCTGGCTGGTACTGGGTCCACCACCACCCGATGGTGGTGGTTGTGGAAGATATGAAGTCATGTAAGGGTTCGAGTGATAAAAAAAAAGTGTTGTTCTGGAAGGGAGCTGAAAGCAAGATAGGGCTCAAACCAGAGCTCTTTCAATGGTGGTTAAAGCTCAACCAAGGGTGAGGTTGGACCACCGCCAGAGAATTCGGTATAGCAACTGCAGAAGAAACATAAGAGACTGACTATCTTTTCCCATGGACGATGCCAAGTTGATGATACCAGAAATGGTATCACCAAGTCAAGATGAATATAAGATCAAACCAGAATAATTATGGAGTGAATGCAGCAATATATATATATATAAAAAGATGAGTATAAGAGGAAATAACAAACAAATTAAGTGGTTCAGTCAATCAGGCCTACTCCACTGTGCAGGGATGAGTAAGTTCACTATAAGCTTTGGCTATAATGTCCAAGTGATACAATCCTCTCTCTATCTCTATCTCTCTCTCTCTCTCTCTCTCTCTCTCTCTCTCTCTCTCTCTCTCTCTATATATATATATATATATATATATATATATATATATATATATATATATATATTGTGATTTTAACAAAGTTTCAGCTAGGGTTGTGAATAGTCGATCCTCCCACAAGGTAGAAAATGAATCGTATATATAGTTCTTGGGAGGTGTAAACTACCACCCAAGCATTCGATGATCATGTGCCAAATTAGCTAGCCAATATGGAGAAGACACCTGGCACTATCACAAGTATGTCATGATGATCAAATATTCCTTCACGTGAGAGAATGATCTGGGCATAATGGTTTTGGTCCACGTGTGATATGTACCCACGCGTGCATCCTCACGTGTCTCCCAATGCGCATGCCATGTTAGCTATGTGACCTCGGCCGAACACATTGGCCGAGTCTAGATTTGTAGATCTGTGATCCACTGAGGAGTTGACACATATGATGCCTATTGATCTCGGCCTGAATTTGGCTGAGGATAATGATACTCAATCCATGGAAATAATACGGATTACTCATGCTGGCTTGTTATTAAAGGCCGAGGCTGAGGCATCCTACACTGCTCCATCAGGCGAGTTAGTCTGGATGAGTCTGATCTTGCTGAGTTATAATGCCCCACTGCTGGATAGTTGGTGAAGGTCGGCTATGGCCGAGACTATATAATGTACGGGTCCACACTTAGCATATTAACAAATACTCCCAAAGGTTCTAAATTATTTTGATTTGGGTTTTTTGTTGTACCAATGTTCATATGAAGTTAATTTGCCATTATTCCCAAGGTCTACATGATTAATAATGTGACACACTATCTGTACCGCCTCAACCCAAAAGTATTTAATCATATCCTTAGAATATAATATCACTCAAACCATTTTTCGATTATACGATTTTTCCTTTTAGCAATAATATTTTTTGTGGAGTTTTAGGAGTATTGAACTCATGATGATACACATTATTAAAACACTATTCTACCACATAAGTTTCCTTGAATGCACCACCTCTATTACTTCGAATATGTGATACTTGGGTAACTTTTTCATTTTTTATTTTTGAAATGATTTTATGAAATTCTCAGAAGGTGTCCAATTTATTTTTCATAGAGGAAACCAAAGTAAAACGTGTAAAATTATCCATAGTAACAAGGATGTAACCGTTAACACATAAACTAATAGTACGGGAGGGACCCAAAATGTCCATGTGGATAAGTTCTAGGGATTTAAAGTCATCATATCTTTAACTTTCTATGAGAGGACTTAATTATTTTCCCAACCTGGCAAGGGCCATAAATTATGTTTTGAGATATTTTTATTTTAGGAAAACTTCTGAACAATTCAAGGGAGCTCAATCTGCTTAAGTTGTCGAAATTAGTATGACCCAATAAATTATGCCACAAATTTAAGTCATCTAATCCTGTTAACTTATAGGACTTAGGGATCAATTGTGTCCCAATTTTCCTAAGTTCTGTTTCATGTAAGAATATAGTTATTGTGGGAACCCATTTATTCTCAACCCACGAGAGTAGCTGACCAAGCCCAACAGACCTAAGAGGCTGCCCGACCCAAATCATGGGATCAAGATACAACAGTTTATTATCTAAACCACATTGGGATATGACCAAGTCAATCCCCAATGATCTCGCAGAGATATTCAAGGGATTCATCGTTCATCCGATCGTGGTCATCGTGGAGTTACTTTCCCAACTGAAATTTTACATCTATAAAATATAACCCCTGGATTGGGGCATGGGTTCATGTAACCAACCATATTGAGAGATACTTAATAAAAGAGTGGACGTCTCCGTGGACGTAGGGAAGTTGCCAAACCACTTACATAGTTGTGTTGTGTGTGCGATTGTATGCTTTCTTGCTTAATTGTGATTGTCCTTCGTAAATTCTTTATTATGATATTTTTTCATACCACAATTGGCGCCATCTATGGGAAATAATTATTATTCCTATGAGAACACTCACTAACTGAATACCTGCAATGTCTCACCACAGAAGTAACTTCCCTCAAGTCAGCGACGTTCAGGAAGAACCTATGACACCTCGCCTAATTAAATACCGAGTGATCAGTCCTTTATTAAATTATAACCAAGGTGAACGGTTGGTTCATGCTTAGCATCATTGTCGCAAAAATAACTTTTCAAATTAAACACCCTAAATAATTAAGCTAAGTGTCAAAACCATTTAAAACATTATTTCCATATTTAATTTAAGCCCAGTGATAAAAACATTCATAATTCATAGTTTAAGAGTCACACAATAACTAGACTAGAAAAGATCATCCATGCAATTTAAGCATTCAAATAACTAATTCCAACTTTAAAACTTCAAAGGAAAAACATCCCGACAATAACAAATCCCAAAGTAAAAATACTGAAAATAAATGGATCACAGTCTCTGATAAAACCAACTTAATAAGGAAAAAGGGCGACACATGCCCAACTGGATTAAAACAGAACTAGGAGTGGAATCAATAATGAGATCGTCTAATGAAAAGGCATGCAACTCCCACCTAAGCAACAACACGTTCCTTCCAAAGAATCCTAAGCATGATGCCACTGTGGTTGGGCATCTGTAATATATACATATATATACAAGAGAGAAGAGATAACAGGAAACGGGTCAGAGCCTGATTGTAAAACATTTTAAAATTTCAGTTTAGCAAGTATTTAAAATGCTTACCGGCTAATGCAACAATCATATTAGTATGCGGCACTCTCTTGAGAAATTCTCAGCTCTCTTCTAATGTGCACACCTAACGCACTATTAATCCCCACAAGTTAAGCTTATCTTAAATTCCTCATAAGGTTTCATGACGATACTTTTCTAGGGCTAAGATGATTAATTTCTGAGAGTAAAGTTTTTATAAGAATTTCATTTTATTATAAAGTCTTTCGATATTGCCATAAACTTTTCAAATACTTATTTTAAAGTCGAAATATTTACTCATTACTTAACTACTTTTAGTCACAGTATAAAGTTACAAATTTCTATATATATATATATATATATATATATATATATATATATATATATATATATATATATATATATATATATACTATCGGCACCCCACATAAAATTTATGGTGCTGGCATACTCTGCTATCAAGTCCTCGTACCCCTCGTACTAAGGGAACTACTAGATCGGAATCACTCTCGAACTGTATTAACACAAAACACATACAAATTAAGGCGAAGCATAGTTCCAAGTCACTAAGAGGTCAGCACATACCCTCAAGTCTCTTAGGACCATCTGACTATTGATCAGATAGACTGTACCAAGGATTCCTATGTTCTTGGGTACAAGTCACTATCCCCCATTAAGGTCCCATCGAGATAAGACTGTCCCAGCGCGGCAACCTCAGTGATAGCAAATAGTGTGGGCATGATTTTTACACGTATATAGTATATGCACAAACATATTCATATATATGTATACTACCATTCCCATTTCTAAATTAGGTACACCCACGACCCATACTTATGATATTCGTTCTTAGTACACATTACTAGATTATCCCGTATAACGGCTCGTCTTTTTTATTCTTATTTATGGGATCATCCCAAACTTACTTTGCATCACTCGTAGTATCTTATCTCCCTATGTATAATTTCATTTCAGTAGGTACTCTCTTATTTTATGACGTGGATTCCTTACGAGTCTCACTCCTTTAGACGCACGTTCCCATAATTCCTTAAGTGTAAATCAGTCCCCGTTAACACTATTTTCGTCTTTGCATTAAATGCTCCATTTTTACAAAGTCCTACTGGTCCTCTTTATGTCCCAAAATGTTCTAAAAATAATGTTCAAAGGTTACCACTCATTGTAATCGAAATAAAGTATTTAAAAGAGGAATATGAATTTTCCAGGAGGGGTCGATCAATTGATGGAAGTGGGTCGATCGATCAAACATCAATTTATCACTGCTCTTTGGTCGATCGATCGATCAAGCAGTTATGGCGAAACTGCAGAACTACCAGTTACGGTAACCCTATTCCAAACTCATCCAAATCATCATTTTTGACTCCCAAACTCCCAACAAATGATACTACAAGTGTTATATACCCAATTAAATAATATTCTATGTAAAACATGTGAGTTTCCATCAAGTATAATGAATTAAATGGGAAAAATCTATATAAGTCTCAAGAGCCCTAATATTTTCTTTAACATAGTTCGTCCCATTCTTTTTTTCCCCATATTTTCTATTCCTAACTCAATGCAAATTCGTGGTTCAACCTCTTAATATAAAATAGATTTCCAGAATATGATTTTCACATCTACAACATGTAAATTCTAGTCTCCAATATGATTTTCTTTCATGAAAACTAGTTCTAATCAACCCGAGACTAATATAATTGAAGCATTAACAAAAATAGAGCAAGATAGATACGTTCCTGGAAATATTTGTTACTGATTTGTGGAAGAAATTGGTGTGGTTGTGATCCTTGTCGCGTGATCTATAATTTGGCGGTGACGACGGTGCAAACGATGGATTTCTTGGCCTAGAACTCCTTGGAAAGCTTTTCCTCTTCCTCTTCAATGTCCGTTCTTGTTTTTTGGTTATGCTAACCCTAGAAGACAACTCCTAACATCTGATAAAACCTTAAAAAATTCGTGGGTTTCCATGCCCAAAAATACAAAATGTCTAAAACGCCCTCTCGGTGCTAATTAGGCCTTAAAATGCCCCGAGACCCAAACTAAACCTCCGGGTACATTATTTTGACTATCTCGACCATTCCGGACACATTGATGCACTCAAAATGACCATACGGGTGACTTATAATTTATTCACTTTTAATAATTCGAATTTAATCCCGACACGACACAGGCGCGTCCCGATAAAATTTCCAAAATTATCAAATTAGATTCTCGTGATAATTTTAGTAAATTTAATTACACATCTTACTTTACCCATAAAGTAATTTACAATAAAATTCCAATAATTACTAACTCTCATCACGCTAGTAAATATTTAAATGATTTCGAGATTAATATTAAATTAATATCTCTAATTAAATTTAATAAATCCCCAAAATTTAGAAATCGTAAAAATACGGGGTATTACATACTTCTCGCCTAATAACAAAATTTCATCCCGAAATTCAAAAAATAAGGTACACCTGGTAAGAATAACTCTGGGTATTTCTCACGCATGTATGCCTCACGCTCCCAAGTGGATTCCTTAACATTATGATGCTCCCACTGGACCCGTACAAGTGGGACTACTTTCGACCTCAATCTCCTTTCGCTCTGGTCTAGAATAGTCACTGGCCTCTCCTCGTAAGGCTATATGGATGTATGTCAATTTCCTCAATCGCGATGTGGGTGTGGGCTATGTCGTCTCGAAGGTATCGTTTCAACAACGAGATGTGGAATACATCATGAATTCGGTGTAAATGCTATGGCAGTCCTAATCTGTATGCTATCGGCCCAATCCTCTCGATAATGGGAAATGGTCCCACGTACCTTAGGGATAGTTTCCCTTTCTTTCCAAACCTCATCACTCCTTTAATATAAGATACACGTAGTAATACTTGGTCCCCTACATTAAATTCTCGAAAAAAACATTTTGCATCGGCGTAGCTTTTCTGCCTGTCCTGGGCTACCCGAATGCGACTCCTGATAAGATCAATCCTAGCAGAGGTTTCCTGAATCACCTCTGGTCCAAGAAACTTATTGTGCCCCACCTCTAGCCAATAAGTTGTAGAACGACAAGGCCTGCCATACAATGCCTCAAATGGAGCCATGCCAATCGTGAACTGATAGGAGTTATTATAAGCAAACTCCACCAATGGAAGGTGTGGCTCCCATCCTCCTCCAAAATCAAGGATACACATGCGTAGCATATCTTCCAACATCTGATTGGTATGCTCTGTTTGTCCATCTGCCTGTGGGTGATAAACTGAACTCAATCTCAACTCTGTACCCGTTGCCTCCTGAAAGATCTCCCAGAAACGTGACACAAAAATCTTATCTCTGCCCGACACAATATCCAGGGGCACCCCATGTAGTCTAACAATCTTGTCAATAAACAACTGAGCATACTGGCCCGTGGTATAGTCTATCCATACTGGCAGAAAATGATCCACCTTGGTCAAACGGTCCACAATCACCCAGATGGAGTCGTGACCCCGCTGTGATGTAGGCAACCTAGTAATAAAATCCATGGAAATACTATCCTACTTCCACGTGGGTATTTCCAATGGCTAGAGCAACCCCGACGGTTTCTGGTGGTCTACCTTTACCATTTGTCAAGTAGAACACTTGGACACGAACTCAGCAATGTCCTTCTTCATCCCACTCCACCAGTATTGTCTCTTCATATCCTGGTACATCTTATCTCCCCCAGTATGCACCAAAAAATCTGGACTCATGAGACTGTATCATCACTGCATGACGTAGGTCTACTTCTTTTGGGACCACTAATCTCCTGCTAAACCTCAAACCTCCATCGAAACCAACTGAATAGGACTCAGCACCCTCAGCTAAAAGTCGTACAATCTGTTACTGGCAAAATGAGTCTGTTGTCTGTGCATGTATTACCCTAGTAACATCTCGGGTGTTACTGTCATGAAAGATATGAAGGAATGGTCTAATGCATTCTGGTGACCTAACTCTTTCCACTTTGATCTCCAGATGTTCGCTACGTCGTCTACCGGTCTACGGCTCAACGCATCAACAACCATGTTAGCCTTCCCCGGATGGTACTGTATGTCGAATTGATAGTCTTTCACAAACTCTAACCACCCGCGCTGATGCATATTCAGCTCTCGCTGAGTAAAGAGGTACTGCAGTGACTTGTGGTCTGTGAACAAGCGAAACATCTCCCCCAATAAATAATGTCTTCATATCCTCAATGCAAAGACGAACGCTGCTAACTCTAGGTCGTGAGTGGAGTAATTTCTCTCGTGATGCTTAAGCTTGCGGGAGGCTAAAGCTATAGCCTTCTCCTTCTGCTGAAGTACTCCCCCGAGTCCCCGTAAGGAGGCGTCGGTGTAAACCAGGTACTCCACCCTCGGCTTAGGTAAAGCAAGAATTGGTGCCGAAGTCATCTTATCTTTCATCTCATCGAAAGCCAATTGACAAGCATCGCCCAAAATATATGGTACCTCCTTGCGAGTCAGGTTCGTCAATGGACCTGCTATCTTGGAGAACCCTCGGATGAATCTCCTGTAGTACCCGACTAACCCCAAGAAACTATGCACTTCCGTCGGTGTCGTGGGTTTTCCCACTCTCTCACTGCTGACACTTTACTCGGGTCAACCGCTATCCGCAATTCAGATACAAAATGTCCCAAAAATTGCACCTCCCGTAACCAGAATTCGCACTTCTCGTACTTAGCATACAGCTGATGCTCTCGTAGAGTCTGAAGATCCTGCCTCAAGTGCTCAGCATGTTCTTCCTCAGTGAGTGAATATATCAGGATGTCATCTATGAAGATGATGACAAAATGATCCAAGAACTCTCTGAATACTCGGTTCATCAAGTCCATGAATACGACTGGAGCATTTGTGAGTCCAAATGGCATCACTCTGAACTCATAGGACCCATATCTTGTCAAGAAAGCAGTCTTCGAAACATCCTGCTCCCTAATCCATAGCTGATGGTATCCTGACCTCAAATCAATCTTCGAAAAGAAAGTTTCTCCCCTCATCTAGTCAAACAGATCGTCGATTCGAGGCAACGGATATTTGTTCCGTATTGTGACTTTGTTCAACTCCCGGTAGTCCATAATAGCCTCAATGAACCATCTCTCTTATTCACAAACAAAACTGGAGCGCCCAAGGTGAGGTACTCCTACGAATGAAGCCCTGACCTAATAGCTGCTCTATCTAATCTTGTAACTCCCTTATTTATGCTGGATCCATATGGTACAAAGTGCGTGCTATCGGTCGAGTATCCGATAATAAGTCTATGACGAAATCTATCTCTCAACTGGGGGTAGGCCTGGTATCTCCTGAAATACATCAGAATACTCACAAACAACTGGGATCGAGTCTAAGGGAATCATGACCTCCTTAGAGGTATCCTCCTCTATGTAATACAAATGAGATGAAGAGCCTCCCTCTGGGCGAGGCATCACCACTAGAAACATCTCCTGCCCCAAAATGGCAAAGATAATAGTCCCACCGAAACAATCTATTATGGCTCTGTATGCTGCGAGACAATCCATGCCAATAATAACATCGTGCTCATGCATATCTAAGACTAACATGTCTGCTAGTAAGATTAAGCTACCAATCTCTACTCCCACACCCCGACATATAAAGAAGATTGATGACCCATTTCCTAGTGGTGAGTCTACGCATATCACAGTGCTCGCTGCTATGGATAATAATCCTAAGGCCTTCGCAAAATGAGTAGCTATAAAATAGTGTGTCACCCCAGTATCAAATAAAACCTGACCCATAGTACCATAGATAGGAAACGTACCCTCAATCGTGGGTGGTGCCTGAGGAGCTGGTGCCTGGTGGATGTTATAAACACCTCTGTACTACAACTTCCACTTCTATACTGGAGCTGCTGGGATGGCTGGTAGGGATGGTGCCTGAGCCGGTGCTGGGATTGCGACTGGAAAAAATGGCCTCTGTGACTCATTACGGGCACTCTACTGCTATGGGGCACTATCTCCCTCTGGACAATCCTGGCGCCTATGGCCATTTTTACCACACCCGAAGCATCGGCCCCTGAAATTTCCTCCCCTCTGTCCCTGCTGATTACGGCCCTACTGGCCGTTACCACCCCGCCATTGACCTTGCTGGCCCTGCTAAAAACGTTGTTGGCCCTGATAGCCCTGCTGCTGACCCTGTGACAAACGGTGTTGGCTCTGCTGGACCTGCTGATTACACTAGCCCTACTGGCCCAGCCTAAATCCCTACCTGGAGTCACCTGATCGGAACCACTTGGAAGGTTCCCCCTGATGGGAACTTTGCTCATTATGACGATTATGCCCTTGAGATGCCGGTGCTCCACCAGTACTACTACCCCCTGTCCTGCCCTTATGGATGGACTCTCCTGCTCGTTTACTTCCCTACAGATGGAAGCGGTGATCCTGGCAGTGTAACAAAGAAGCATTGAGTACATCCATGTAGGTACTCAGTGACTGATTACCTATGAGGTGCAGACGGATCCTCCAGGCCAACCCGTCCGCAAACAACAGTATCTTCTTCCCCTTAGTGGGTGCCATATTTGGCACTATAGTGATAAGTCTAGTGAACTCCTCCTCGTACTCAGCAACAGTCGTATTCTCCTGTTTCAGATTTAGTAACTTTCACCTCATCTCAGTCTGCACGGTAGATGGAAAGTATTTACGGTCAAATCGAGCCCAAAATGACTAAATAGTGACAATGTCCCTCTCCTCCAAGGTGGTGGTGGATTCCCACCACTACGAAGCGCCCCCAACTAGCTTGAAGGAAGCCAATAGTTATTTCTTCACGTCCATGCACTCGTACATGCGCAGATGCCTCTGGATATCATTCTTGCAATGGTTGGCTACAATGATATCCGAACTACCCGCGAATTCTGGGTCATGCGCCTTCTGGAAGGCATCCCTAACCCGCTCCCATGTAGATGGAAGCTGTGCTGGTACTGGCGCCACTACCTGAACTTGGGGTGGAGCTTGCTGCACTACTGCTAATGCGGTGTTCACCGACTGGGCAACTATAGCGGGTACCTCTGTTGCATTCATCACTCCCTGAGTCGGAGCTGCTGGCTACTCGGTCGGGGAACATCTGTCTTTTGGTGCGCATCTCGGAGGCATCTTGTGACACCCCGCCTAATTAAATATCGGGCGATCACTCCTTTATTAAATTAAATCAAGGTAAACAGTTGGTTCATTCTCAGCATCACTGTCGATAAAAATAATTTTTCAATCTAACACCCTAATTAATTAAGCTAAGTGCCAAAAACATTTTTCATACAAACTTCCAAATTTTAATTAAAGAAAAGATTTAATTATTCAAAACAACATTTACAATATAGAATCACACCACGATGAACTAAAATAAAACCATACATTCACCAATCGAATGTCAACATAATAAAACTAAAAATCATAAACCATCCTGAATAAATCCCATAAAACAATACTGGAGTAACTGAAATATAAAAATCCCAACAATAACTGAAATGATAAAAAGGGCGACACGTGCCCAATAAATGAGAGTAATAGGAGTGGAGTCAATAACAGAAGCTGTCTACTCAAGTGACCTGCAACTCCCACCTAAGCTGCAGCTCGTTCTTCTCAAAGGATCCTAAGCAAGACGCCCCTGTGGCTGGGCACCTAAAAATATACATATATATACACAAGAGAGACAGAGAAAAAGAAACGGGTCAGGGCCCGAAAGTGTGTTTGATTTTAAAATACGTTAAGCAAGTATTTAAATTGATACATGCCAATGCAACAACATATTAGTTCGTCTCTCTCTTGAGAAATACTCACCTCTCTTCTAATGTGCACTCCTATCGTACTAACCTTCCCAACGGTTCGTTTATCTTAACTTACTCATATGTTTTCAAAACTGAACGATGACAATGTTTTAAAAAGGTTACTTTCAATTTGTAGTACTCCTCTCGTTTTAGCTTCATTGAATTATAAGGTTTCCCAGTGTCTTCTCATACTTTCACAAAACAAGTATTTATTATTTCGTCAACAACTATGTCCTACCTATCAAATTATAGTAGGCAGATTAAAGTTTATAACCATATATATATATATTAACTACTCGAATAATATATATATAACAGCACCCAACTAATTTATGGTGCGGGCATACTCTGCTATCCATTCCCCGTATCGCTCACACAAAGGGAATACAAGTTCGGAATCACTCTAGAACTGTATTAACATATACAAAACAACGTTGAGGCGAAGCATAGATTCCAAGTCCAAGAGGTCAGTACATACCCACACGTCTCTTAGGACCGTCCGACTATCAATCTAATAGCCCGTACCTAGAATCTCTATCTTCTAGGGTCCAAATCGATATCCCCCAAAAGCAACACAGGATACGATCGTCCCAGCGCGGTAACCTCAGGGATAGCAAGTAGCGCGGGTACGTTTTTCACATGTATATAATATATGTACACACAATTATATAAATATACCTATTTCATCATATTAATATAGGTTTCTCTCGTAACCCATAGTCACAACATTTATCTTTAATTTCCCATTATTATGATTACGTATAAGGTTTCGTCTCTAACCTTAACTCGAAGAGTTTTCTCACTCATTACCTAATACTCATGGGTCATATCCTTACCAATCTAAAATTCAGTAAGTGACTTTATTTGATTCCAACGTAACTCTCTTACGCACCTCACCCTTAAGTTTCATAAATCTACCAACCTAAAGTAAATATCCCATAATTACCCTTCTCGTTGAAGATTAAAGGTTCTAACATTATCCATATACCCTACTGGTCCTCAATATCTCCCAAATCATTTTATTTAGAATGCCCAAGGGTTATTCCATGATAAATTAATTTAACTAAATAAACAAGAGAAATAGGAGTCTGCCAAGAGGGGTCGATCGATCGAAGCTTGGGGCTCGATTGATCGAAGCTCTATGCTCGATCGATCGATCAAGCAGGTCTAGGCAAAAATTCTGCAGAAATTGCAGTGACGGGATTGATTAAGTTTCTTCATCAAAACTCATATTTTCCAACACTAATCGACCCAAAAAGTCTACTGCTAACATCCTAACATAATTCCAGATATCTTTAACGATCAGCATGTGTGTATTCATCATTAAACATGGTTAAACAACCTAAAATTTCATCTAATCATCAAGAACCCTAAGGTTTTATTAACTTTTGTTCTAATCAGTTTTCTCCAGAATTTCCTTCTAACAAGTCATTACAAATTCGTGGGTTAATCATCTACTTCACATATAAATTTCCAAAAGAAGATTATAATGATTTCTACATGCAAATCCCTATCAAAATTGGGGTTATCTTCCATTGATTATACTCCTAATCATTCCTACACTAATATGATTATTGCACTAACGAAAATACGCAAGTTAAACACTTGTCTGGGATTTCAGAGGTCTGGTTTCCTACTGATATTGGTGTGGTTGCGTTCTCCTCCTCGTGATCTACGCGTTGGTGGTGACGGCGGTGCAATCGGTGGTGTTTTGGGCCTTGAATCACCTTGAGAGCTCTCTCCTCTCTTCTCCAATGGTCGTTCTGGGGTTCTGAATGTTCTAACCCTAAAAGGCTGACTTAAATGGCTGCTAAGGATGGCTGAAATTCGTGGGTTTAATTACCCTATTTTGTAAAATGACCAAAATGCCCTCCCGGGTCACTAATTAGGCCTAAAAACATCCCGAGACCCAAACTAAACCCCCGGGTACACTTTTCTGACTATCTCGACCCTTCCGGACGCGTTGGCGCACTCAAAACGACCATACGGACAACTTATAAAATATTTGCTTTTTATTAAACAAAATTAGTCCCGACGTGACACAGGCACGTCCTGACTTAAATTTCTGAAATAGTCATTTAATTCACTTATGACATTCAATATAACCAATATAATATATTACTATGCTCATTAGTAATATTCAAAAAGTTTCCCATAATTACTAACTCTAGTCACGTTAATAATTATAACATAATTAATTTTTAGATTTTTATTAAATAAATCCCCAAATTAAATATAGCATAAAAATACGGGGTATTACATACTTCCCCCCTAATAACGGAATTTCGTCCCGAAATTCAGAAAATAAGGCATACCTGGTAAAAACAAATCTGGATATCTCTCGCGCATATCTTCCTCACGCTCCCAGGTGGATTCCTCCACATTATGGTGTTCCCACTGTACCCGCACAAGTGGAACTATCTTCGACCTCAATCTCCTCTCACTG
This sequence comes from Sambucus nigra, assembly GCA_949130495.1. Classification (NCBI taxonomy): domain Eukaryota; kingdom Viridiplantae; phylum Streptophyta; class Magnoliopsida; order Dipsacales; family Adoxaceae; genus Sambucus; species Sambucus nigra. The sequence continues at coordinate 319,753,277 of OX422223.1, forward strand.
TAGTCTAGAATAGCCACTGGTTTCTCCTCGTAAGAGCTATCCGACTGTAAGTCGATCTCATCTATCGCAATGTGAGTATGGGCCATATCATCCCGAAGATATCGTCTCAGTGACGAGATGTGGAATACATCGTGGATGCGATGTAAATGTTCTGGCAATCCCAACCTGTATGCTACCAGCCCAATCCTCTCGATGATGGGAAATGGTCCTACGTACCTCGGAGCCAATTTCCCTTTCTTCCCGAACCTCATTACTCCTTTCATAGGAGATACACGCAACAACACATGATCTCCCACATTAAACTCCCGGAAGAACCGTTTCGCATCGGCGTAGCTCTTCTGCCTGTCTTGGGCTACCCGAATACGACTCCTGATAATTTCAATCCTCGCGGAGGTCTCCTGAATCACTTCTGGTCCTAGTAGCTTGTTGTCCCCCACCTCGAGCCAACAAGTTGGGGAACGACAAGGCCTGCCGTACAAAGCCTCAAATGGAGCCATGTCAATCGTAAACTGATAGGAGTTATTATAAGCAAACTCTACCAGTGGAAGGTGTGGCTCCCAACCTCCTCCGAAATCGAGAATACACATGCGTAGCATATCTTCCAACATCTGATTAGTACGCTCTGTCTGTCCATCTGTCTGTGGGTGATAAGCTGAACTCAGTCTCAACTCTGTACCCATAGCCTCCTGAAAGCTTTCCCAGAAACGTGACACAAAAATCTTGTCTCTATCTGACACAATATTCAGGGGCACCCCATGTAATCTGATAATCTCTGTGATGAACAACTGGGCATACTGACCCGTGGAATAATCTATCCTTACTGGCAGAAAATGAGCCACCTTGGTCAGACGGTCTACAATCACCCAGATAGAATCGTAGCCTCGCTGTGATGTAGGCAACCCTGTAATGAAATCCATGGAAATACTTTCCCACTTCCACGCAGGTACTTCCAACGGCTGAAGTAATCCTGATGGTTTCTGGTGGTCCACCTTCACCATCTGGCAAGTAGAACATTTGGACACAAATTCAGTGATGTCCTTCTTCATCCCACTCCACCAGTACTGACGTCTCATGTCCTGGTACATCTTATCGCCTCCCAGATGTACTGCAAATCGGGACCCATGAGAATGAGTCATTACCTCATGACGTAGCTCCGCTCCTTCTGGAACCACTAATCTCACATTAAGCCGCAACCCTCCATCCGAACTAACAGAATAGGACTCAGCACCCTCGGCTAGAAGTCGTACAATCTGCTCCTGACAAAATAGGTCTGTGGTCTGTGCCTGTATCACCCTCGTAACAATCTCGGGTGTGACTGTCATCACGGATATGAAAGAACGTGCTACTGCGTCTTGGTGACCCAACTCCTTCCATTTTGCTTTCCAACTGTCCGCTACATCGTCAACCGGTCTACGGTTCAACGCATCAGCGACTACATTGGCTTTCCCCGGATGATACTGTATATTGAACTGGTAATCTTTCACAAACTCTAACCACCTGCGCTGACGCATATTCAGCTCTCGCTGAGTGAACAGGTACTGCAGTGACTTATGTTCTGTGAACAAATAAAATTTCTCGCCCAATAAATAGTGCCTCCAAATTCTCAATGCAAAGACGACCGCAGCTAACTCCAGGTCGTGGTTGGGGTAATTCTTCTCATGCGGCTTAAGCTTACGGGAAGCAAAAGCTATAGCCTTCTCTTCCTGCTGAAGTACTCCCCCAAGTCCTCGTAAGGACGCATCTGTGTAAACCAGGTACTCTACACCCGTCTTTGGTAAAGCAAGAACTGGTGCCGAAGTAAGCTTGTCCTTCAGCTCGTCGAAAGCCAACTGACAAGCGTCATCCCAAACATATGGTACTCCCTTGCGAGTCAGATTCGTCAATGGACCCGCTATTTTGGAGAATCCCCAAATGAACCTCCTGTAGTATCCGGCTAGCCCCAAGAAACTATGCACTTCCGTCGGTGTCGTGGGCTGTCCCCACTCCATCAACGCTAACACTTTGCTCGGGTCAACTGCTATCCCCTGCTCAGAAACAACATGGCCCAAGAATTGTACCTCTCGTAACCAGAATCCACACTTCTCGTACTTAGCATACAATTTATGCTCTCGTAGAGTCTGAAGAACCTGCCTCAAGTGTTCGGCATGCTCCTCCTCGGAGTGTGAATATATCAGAATATCATCTATGAAGACGATGACGAACTGATCCAAGAACTCTCTGAATACTCGGTTCATCAAGTCCATGAAAACGGCTGGGGCATTTGTGAGTCCGAACGGCATCACTCTGAATTCATAGGACCCATATCTCGACAAGAAGGCAGTCTCTGAAACATCCTGCTCTCTAATCCTTAACTGATGGTACCCCGACCTCAGATCTATCTTCGAAAAGAAAGTTGCTCCCCTCAACTGGTCGAATAGATCATCGATTCGAGGCAACGGATACTTATTCCGTATCGTGACCTTGTTCAACTCCCGGTAGTCTACACACAATCTTAGTGAGCCATCTCTCTTCTTTACAAATAAGACTGGAGCGCCCCAAGGTGAGGTACTTCTACGAATGAAGCCCTGACCTAATAGCTGCTCAATCTGATCTCGTAGCTCTCGCATCTCTGCCGGAGCCATACGGTACGGTGCGCGTGCTATAGGTCTCGTATCCGGCAATAAATCTATAACGAAGTCTATCTCGCGACTGGGCGGTAGGCCTGGTATCTCCTGAAACACATCGGAATACTCCCTAACAACTGGGATCGAATCCAAAGAAATCACAACCTCCTTAGAGGTATCCTCCTCAATGTAATATAAATGAGCGGTCGAACCTCCCTATGGGCGAGGCATCGCCACTACAAACATCTCTTGCCCCGGAATGGCAAAAATAATGCTCCCACTGAAGTAATCAATCATGGCTCTATAAGATGCGAGCCAATCCATACCAATAATCACGTCATGCTCGTGCATGTCGAAGACTAGCATGTCTGCAGGCAATACCAAGCTACTAATCTCTACCCCTACTCCTCGGCATATAAAGAATATAAGTGGCCCGCTCCCCAGTGGTGAGTCGACACACGTCACGGTGCTCTCTGCTGCGGCTAACAACCCTAAGGAGTTCGCAAAATGCATAGCTATAAAACAATGCGTTGCCCCCATATCAAACAAAACTTTACCCATAGTACCATGGATAGGAAACATATCCTCAATCGCTGGTGGTGCCTGTGGAGCTGCTGCTTGGTGGACATTATAGACACGTCCATACTGTAATTGCCCCTGCTGTACTGGAGCTGCTGTAATGGCTGGTAGGGCTGGCACCTGGGCTGGAGCTGGAAGGGCAGGTGGAAAGAGTGGCCTCTGCGGCTCATTACGGGCTCCCTGCTGCTGTGGGGCCCTATCGCCCTCTGGGCAATCCTGATGCATATGGCCGTGCTTGCCGCACACAAAACACCGGCCTCTAAAATTACCTCCCCTCTGTCCCTACTGACCACGGCCCTGCTGGCCGTTACCTCCACGCCATTGGCCCTGTTGGCCTTGTTGGCCCTGATGTGAACGCTGTTTGCCCTGCTATTGTCCCTGCGGTCGGTGTTGGCCCTGCTAGCCCTGCTGATTAGGCTGACCCTGATGGCCCTGCCTGAATCCTCCGAATCCCTGCCTAGAATCACCTGAACGGAATCGCTTAGCAGGGTCCCCCTGATGGGAACTCTGCTCGTGCTGACGAGTCTGCCCATAAGTTGGTGCCCCACTGGCACTATTACCCCCGGTTCTACCTTACTGGTTGGACTCTCCTGCTCTCTTGCTTCCCTGAAGATGGAAGCGGTGATCCTGGCAATGTAGTAACGCTTCATTGAGTACGTCAGTGAAAGTACTCAGGGATAGATTCCCAATAAGGTGTTGACGGATCCTCCAAGCTAACCCGTCGACGAACAGCAAAATTTTCTTGCCCTCAGTGGGTGCCTCATCTGGCACAATAGTGAGAAGTCTCGTGAATTCCTCCTCATACTCGGCTACAGTAAGGTTCTCCTGCTTCAGATTTAGTAACCTCCGCCTCATCTCAGTCTGCACTGCAGGTGGAAAGTACTTGCGGTCAAACCCCTCCCAGAACATCTGAATAGGGATCGTGTCCCTCTCCTCCAAAGTAGTAGTGGACTCCCACCACTGTAATGCGGCTCCCACCAGCTTAAAAGAAGCCAATAACTGCTTTTGTACCTCGGTGCACTCATACATGCGAAGATGCCGCTGGATGTCTTTCTTCCATTGGCTAACCGTGACAATGTCGGAGCTACCAGAGAACTCAAGGGGATGTGCTTTCTGAAAAGCATCCCGAACCCTCTCCCATGCAGATGGAAGTTGTGCTGGTACTGGCGCCACTGCCTGGACCTGTGGTGGAGCCTGCTGAATCACCGCTATCGCGGCATTTACCGCCTGAGCAACGATGGCGGCTACCTCATTCGCATTCATTGTGCCTGGTGCCGGAGCTGCTGGCTGCTCGGCTTGGGCACGCCTATCTTTCGGATTACGTCTCGGAGGCATCTGAAACATGAACAAGTTTATTAGTCTACAGTTATCAACAAATCTCGAATAGCTGAAGACTTAAACGTGAAAGCAAGAATACAACAGTCCTAACAATAGGGCTCTATAGCAATAACGTTAAGCTGAAAGCGAAATAAGCCGTACAGATCCTATGGACACTAGAACCTGCTGCTCTGATACCACCTGTGACACCCCGCCTAATTAAATACCGGGCGATCACTCCTTTATTAAATTAAATCAAGGTAAATAGTTGGTTAGTTCTCAGCATCACTGTCGATAAAAATAATTTTTCAATTTAACACCCTAATTAATTAAGCTAAGTGCCAAAAACATTTTTCATACAAACTTCCAAATTTTAATTAAAGAAAAGATTTAATTATTCAAAACAACATTTACAATATAGAATCACACCACGATGAACTAAAATAAAACCATACATTCACCAATCGAATGTCAACATAATAAAACTAAAAATCATAAACCATCCTGAATAAATCCCATAAAACAATACTGGAGTAACTGAAATATAAAAATCCCAACAATAACTGAAATGATAAAAAGGGCGACACGTGCCCAATAAATGAGAGTAATAGGAGTGGAGTCAATAACATAAGTCGTCTACTCAAGTGACCTGCAACTCCCACCTAAGCTGCAGCTCCTTCTTCTCAAAGGATCCTAAGCAAGACGCCCCTGTGGCTGGGTACCTGAAAATATACATATATATACAGAAGAGAGAGAGAGAAAAAGAAACGGGTCAGGGCCCGAAAGTGTGTTTGATTTTAAAATACGTTAAGAAAGTATTTAAATTGATACAGGCCAATGCAACAACATATTAGTTCGTCTCTCTCTTGAGAAATATTCACCTCTCTTCTAATGTGCACTCCTATCGTACTAACCTTCCCAACGGTTCGTTTATCTTAACTTACTCATATGTTTTCAAAATCGAACGATGACAATGTTTTAAAAAGGTTACTTTCAATTTGTAGTACTCCTCTCGTTTTAGCTTCATTGAATTATAAGGTTTCCCAGTGTCTTCTCATACTTTCACAAAACAAGTATTTATTATTTCGTCAACAACTATGTCCTACTTATCAAATTATAGTAGGCAGATTAAAGTTTATAACCATATATATATATATATATATATATATATATATATATATATATATATATATATTAACTACCCGAATAATATATATATAATAGCAGTAGACTAATTTATGGTGCGGGCATACTCTGCTATCCATTCCCCGTATCGCTCACACAAAGGGAATACAAGTTCGGAATCACTCTCGAACTGTATTAACATATACAAAACAACGTTGAGACGAAGCATAGATTCCAAGTCCAAGAGGTCAGTACATACCCACACGTCTCTTAGGACCGTCTGACTATCAATCTAATAGCCCGTACCTAGGATCTCTATCTTCTAGGGTCCAAATCGATATCCCCCAAAAGCAACACAGGATACGATCGTCCCAGCGCGGTAACCTCAGGGATAGCTAGTAGCGCGGGTAAGTTTTTCACATGTATATAATATATGTACACACAATTATATAAATATACCTATTTCATCATATTAATATAGGTTTCTCTCGTAACCCATAGTCACAACATTTATCTTTAATTTCCCATTATTATGATTACGTATAAGGTTTCGTCTCTAACCTTAACTCGAAGAGTTTTCTCACTCATTACCTAATACTCATGGGTCATATCCTTACCAATCTAAAATTCAGTAAGTGACTTTATTTGATTCCAACGTAACTCTCTTACGCACCTCACCCTTAAGATTCATAAATCTACCAACCTAAAGTAAATATCCCATAATTACCCTTCTCGTTGAAGATTAAAGGTTCTAACATTATCCATATACCCTACTGGTCCTCAATATCTCCCAAATCATTTTATTTAGAATGCCCAAGGGTTATTCCACGATAAATTAATTTAACTAAATAAACAAGAGAAATAGGAGTCTGCCAGGAGGGGTCGATCGATCGAAGCTTGGGGTTCGATCGATCGAATCCTTCGATCGATCGAAGCTCTATGCTCGATCGATCGATCAAGCAGGTCTAGGCAAAAATTCTGCAGAAATTGCAGTGACGGGATTGATTAAGTTTCTTCATCAAAACTCATATTTTCCAACACTAATCGACCCAAAAAGTCTACTGCTAACATCCTAACATAATTCCAGATATCTTTAACGATCAGCATGCGTGTATTCATCATTAAACATGGTTAAACAACCTAAAATTTCGTCTAATCATCAAGAACCCTAAGGTTTTATTAACTTTTGTTCTAATCAGTTTTCTCCAGAATTTCCTTCTAACAAGTCATTACAAATTCGTGGGTTAATCATCTACTTCACATATAAATTTCCAGAAGAAGATTATAATGATTTCTACATGCAAATCCCTATCAAAATTGGGGTTTTCTTCCATTGATTATACTCCTAATCAGTCCTACACTAATATGATTATTGCACTAATGAAAATACGCAAGTTAAACACTTGCCTGGGATTTCAGAGGTATGGTTTCCTTCTGATATTGGTGTGGTTGCGTTCTCCTCGTCGTGATCTACGCGTTGGTGGTGACGGCGGTGCAATCGGTGGTGTTTTGGGCCTTGAATCACCTTGAGAGCTCTCTCCTCTCTTCTCCAATGGCCGTTCTAGGGTTCTGAATGTTCTAACCCTAAAAGGCTGACTTAAATGGCTGCTAAGGATGGCTGGAATTCGTGGGTTTAATTACCCTATTTTGTAAAATGACCAAAATGCCCTCCCGGGTCACTAATTAGGCCTAAAAACATCCCGAGACCCAAACTAAACCCCCGGGTACACTTTTCTGACTATCTCGACCCTTCCGGATGCGTTGGCGCACTCAAAACGACCATATAGACAACTTATAAAATATTTGCTTTTTATTAAACAAAATTAGTCCCGACGTGACACAGGCACGTCCCGACTTAAATTTCCGAAATAGTCATTTAATTCACTTATGACATTAAATATAACCAATATAATATATTACTATGCTCATTAGTAATATTCAACAAGTTTCCCATAATTACTAACTCTAGTCACGTTAATAATTATAACATAATTAATTTCCGGATTTTTATTAAATAAATCCCCAAATTAAATATAGCATAAAAATACGGGGTATTACACATCTGAAGCGAGAAGGAAGTTTATTAGTCTACAGTTATTATCAAATCTCAAATAGCTGAAGACGTAAGTGTAAATGCAAGAATACAAAAATCCTAAAAATAAGGCTTTATATCAAGGACACTAAGCTGAAAATGAAATAATCCGTACAGATCCTAAAGGACACTAGAACCTGATGCTCTAATACCACAGGCGACACCCCACCTAATTAAATACCGGGTGATCACTCCTTTATTAAATTATAACAAGGTGAACGGTTGGTTCATTCTTAGCATCACTGTCGCAAAAATAACTTTTCAAATTAAACACCCTAAATAATTAAGCTAAGTATCAAAACCATTTAAAACATTATTTCCATATTTAATTTAAGCCCAATAATAAAAACTTTCATAATTCATAGTTTACGAGTCACACAATAACTAGACTGGAAAAGATGTTCCAAGAAATTTAAGCATTCAAATAACTAATTCCAACTTTAAAACTTCAAAGGAAAAAACATCCTGGCAATAACAAATCCCAAAGTAAAAATACTGAAAATAATGAAAAGGGCGACACATGCCCAACTGGATTAAAACCGAACTAGGAGTGGAAACAATAATGAGATCGTCTAATGAAAAGCCTGCAACTCCCACCTAAGCGGCAACACGTTCCTTCCAAAGAATACTAAGCATGACGCCACTGTGGTTGGGCATCTGTAATATATACATATATATACAAGCGAGAAGAGATAATAGGAAATGGGTCAGAGCCCGATTGTAAAACAGTTTAAAAATTCAGTTTAGTAAGTATTTAAAATGCTTATCGGCTAATGCAACAATCATATTAGAATGTGGCACTCTCTTGAGAAATTCTCACCTCTCTTCTAATGTGCACACCTATCGCACTATTAATCCCCACAAGTTAATCTTATCTTAAATTCCTCATAAGGTTTCATGTCGTCACTTTTCTAGGGCTAAGATGAATAATTTCTGAGAGTAATGTTTTTATAAGAATTTCATTTTATTATAAAGTCTTTCGGTATTGCCTCAAACATTTTAAATACTTATTTTAAAGTCGAAATATTTATTCATTACTTAACTACTTTTAGTCACAGTAGAAAGTTCCAAATTTCAAGTCTATTTATATATATATATATATATATATATATATATATATATATATATATATATATATATATATATATATATATATATATATATATATATATATATATATTAATCTCTGATATAATATATATATACTATCGGTACCCCCCCATAAAATTTATGGTGCTAGCATACTCTGCTATCAAGTCCCCGTACCCCTCGTACTAAGGGAAATACTAGTTAGGAATCAACTATATTAACACAAAACACATACAAATTCAGGCGAAGCATAGTTCCAAGTCACTAAGAGGTCAGCACATACCCTCAAGTCTCTTAGGACCATCTGACTATTGATCAGATAGACTGTACCAAGGATTCCTATGTTCTTGGGTACAGGTCACTATCCCCCATTAAGGTCCCATCGAGATAAGACTGTCCCACCGCGGCAACCTCAGTGATAGCAAGTAGCGCGGACATGATTTTTACACGTATATAGTATATGCACAAACATAGTCATATATATGTATACTACCATTCCCATTTCTAAATTTGGTACACCCACGACCCATACTTATGATATTCCATCTTAGTAGACATTACTAGATTATCTCGTATAACGGCTCGTCTCTTTCATTCTTATTTATGGGATCATCCCAAACTTACGTCACATCACTCATAGTATCTTATCTCCCTAAGTATAATTTCAGTAGGTACTCTCTTATTTTACGACGTAGCTTCCTTACGAGTCTCACTCCTTTAGAGACACATTCTTATTATTCCTTAAGTGTAAATCACTCCCCATTAACACTAATTTAATCTTTACATTAAATGCTCTATTTTTACAAAGTCCTACTCGTCCTCTTTATGTCCCAAAATGTTCTAACAATAATGTTCAAAGGTTACCACTCATTGTAATAGAAATAAACTATTTAAAAGAGGAATGTGAATTTTCTGGGAGGGGTCGATCGATCGATGGAAGTGGGACGATCGATCGATTGATGGAAGTGGGTCGATCGATCGATCGATGCTCTTTGGTCGATCGATCGATCGATGATCTTTGGTCGATCGATCGATCAAGCATTTATGGCGAAACTGCGGAAATATCAGTTACAGGAATCCCATTCCAAACTCATCTAAATCATCATTTTTGACTCCCAAACTCCCAACAAATGATACTACAAGTGTTATATACCCAATTAAATAATATTCTACGTAAGACATGTGAGTTTCCATCAAGTATAACGAATTAAAAGGGAAAAATCTATATAAGTCTCAAGAACCCTAATATTTTCTTTAACATAGCTCTTCGCATTCCTTTTTTCCAGATTTTTTACTCCTAACTCAATGCAAATTTGTGGTTCAACCTCTACATATAAAATAGATTTCTAGAATATGATTTTCACCTCTACAACATGTAAATTCTAGTCTCCAATATGATTTTCTTTCACGAAAACTAGACCTAATCAACCCTAGACTAATATAATTGAAGCGTTAACTAAAATAGAGCAAGATAGATACTTGCCTGGAAATCTTTGTTTCTGATTTGTGAAAGAAATTGGTGTGGTTGTGATCCTCATCACGAGATCTACAATTTGGCGGTGACGACGGTGCAAACGGTGAAGTTCCTGGCCTAGAACTCCTTGGAAAGATTTTACTCTTCCTTTCCAATGGCCATTCTTGATTTTTGGTTATGCTAACCCTAGAAGACAACCCCTAACATCTGATAAAACCTTAGAAAATTCTCTCTCCCGGGATGCTAATTAGGCCTAAAAATGCCCCAAGACCCATACTAAACCTCCGGGTACCTTATTTTGACTATCTCGACCCTGTCGAACACATTGACGCCATCAAAATGACCATACAGGTGACTTATAATTTATTCACTTTTAATAATTCGAATTTAATCCCGACACGGCACAGGCGCATCCCGATAAAATTTCCAAAATTATTAAATTAGATTCTCGTGATAATTTTACTAAATTTAATTACACATATTATTTTAACCATAAAGTAATTTACAATAAAATTCCAATAATTACTAACTCTCATCACGCTAGTAAATATTTAAATGATTTCCAAATTAGTATTAAATTAATATCTCTAATTAAATTTAATAAATCCCCAAAATTTAAAAGTTGTAAAAATACGGGGTATTACAGAACCTGCCCCTCCTAGGGTGAGGTCTGAAATTCGCTAATCGAATCCAAGGCTTCTCTTGGAAAGTCGGCCTTTTGAAGAAAGTCATGAACCACCTAGGTCCACACAGATTTCCAGGTTGGTCAACACCTACGAGGTAAGAATTTGAGAGCAAGCAAAAGCCATGCGTCTTCAGGAAGAAGAAAATGCTCGCCCAAAAAGGCGACTGGAAAGAATGGAGAGAGATCTCCACAGGAACACAAGGCGACACCACAATCGGACTCTTAGCCCTTATCCAAGGAAGGAAACCCAGGCGCAACCAAGAAATATTTGAGAGGAAAAGGTCAAAGGATAGTCGATTAAAATGACTACATCAAGCTCGACGCCACAGGAGTCCTTCTCGACTGGATGATGAAATCAAGAACTTGGTATGAAGGGAGATGGATCATCATCTAGCCCACCAAGGAGCCATATCCACATGAGAGCTAGCCAAAAGATCTATTAACACTCAAATGAAGTCCCATTTTTCAAGGGCTATAAAAGAAGAGGAGCCCCCTAAGAAATTTACAATCGATAGATTCAAGATTTATGATGGGAAAGTTGACCCCATCAACCATGTCCGATAGTATGGGAAGGCCATGACCTTGTGGAGCCATAATAACGCACTAATGTGTCTCATCTCCCTTTTCAGTCTGCACAACATGGTGCAGAAGTGGTTTGATAGGCTTCCACATAGGTCCAGTAGGAGATTTAAGGCTCTACATAAATTATTCACATATCGATTCATAACCAGCAGCTCCACCCCAAGTGAATAGATGCACCTCTCACAATAAAGAAAAAGCCATGAGAGAACCTCAGGGAGTATGCCAAAAGGTAATTGGAGGTTTTTAACAAAATTGAGGACTGCTCGGAGCAGATTGTCATAGCATCCTTCAAGATCGGTCTGCCAAGCACTTCTCTACTGCACCAATTCCTAACTAAGAAGGAGGCTAATTCCATCAACGACCTAATGGTCCATAATAAAAAATATGCCAATGTCGAACATGTAATCCATATTAATGTAGGGTACAATGGTTGTACAAAGGAGAACAAAGGGACAAAGAAGAATGATTCTAAAAAAAAGGAAACAAGAATGGGGGCAAGAATGGCTCTAAAAATGGCAACGAGAATGACCCCTAGAAAGCATTCCAGGCGGTCAACACTGTCTTCATGGAATCGATATATAAAATCCTCAGCAAGATCAAGTAAGAGACATTTGTCAAGTGGTCCAAGAATATGGGATGAGACCCAGAAAAAGGAAATAATGCACTGAGATGTGCATTCCATAAAGAGGGCGATCACACGACTGAACACTTCAAAGCACTCAAGTATCATCTAAAGGAGTTGGATCAAGATGGCCATTTCAACGAGTTCATAGATAAGAAAATAAATGAGGTCGCAACCAATGGTGACCAGAAGCCGGATAATGTCCTCGAAGATGAGATAGGCCATGAGTTCACAGTAATTTTTGGGGTATCATACCTCAAATAAGTAAAAGGAAATACTGTTCGGATGGAAATCAAAAAGCGTACTGATGTTATTTAATATTTTCAGATAGATCCCGCGAAGGCTCAGGTCAGGAAGCGTCAAAGACCAGAAGACATCGACTATAATAAACACATTGTGTTTACTAAAGATGACTTAGTTGGGGTAAGGACCCCACATCATGATGCATTGGTTATCACACTCAGGATAGCTAACTGGGATATCGACAGGTTGATCATTGACCAGGGTAGCTCTTCCGATGTGATCTACCTAGAACTATTCCAAAAATTGAAGCTAAATATCACCGACCTAAAGGAGGCCACTGCTCTGTTAGTCGGCTTTGCAGGAAGGATAAACATGCCGTTGGGAAAGATAGTCCTTCCAGTCAGGGGGGAAATAATTAGAAGATGATTAAGTTTCTTGTGTTAGATATCGATTCCCATAATTAGGACATCCCAGGTAGGGGGGCGTACTATCCTCATATTATCGTAAACTCAAGTGTATTACATATCGGGGGTGGTTGAGATCCGTGCCGACCCGGCTATGCCTAGAAAATGCTTCATTGCAGCCATATGCCATAAATAAGAGAAGAAGAGGGACAAAAAGAAAGTCTAGGAGAGGGTATTACCTTCTAAATAGCAATTATGGTACGGTCGACTAGGGGTGGAGGAAACTAGGGTCCAACCCATAAATAGGGTCATTGAAGACCTAGAGGAAGTTGCAGCTAAAATAAACTCACCCGAAAAGAGATTTCTAATTAGTGCCTCTCTCACTAAACGAGAAAAGAAGGATCTAACCACGTTCCTCCGAAGCAATATGAATATCTTTGTTGTGGAACCATACAAGCGGCCAACAAAAAATCTCACTATTGCATGCCATCGACTGCACGTCAACCCAGCTTTCAAACCAGTCTGTAAGGATATATTTTTATAAATGTTCGTCACAATTAATTATGTCATATACTGTTACAATTGTCGAAGAATTGAAGAATTTTTCATCTACAAAAGACAAATCTTAATTATAAGTTGTCTTCAACATTCAAGCCCAACAATATGATCTTTGGTAAGATAATGTTTTAAAGTTTCATTTACATCTCATATTAAGAGTGTTGGGATATTTTTTACAGTGTTTTAAAAAGATTTTATATAAAAATATTTTTTTATAAATGTTTTTATTCAAAAAGGTTGTTAACTGTTTTAGAAAAAAAATGGGTTTTGAAAAGTTTTGAGGAAATTTTCTAAGGTAGTAAGCGGACCTCAATTTCGACACCAAGGTCGTTCAAATGAGATCACCATCTCGTTTGAACGACATTGAGATGTCGCGCGTAGTCGTTAGAATGACACGTATATCTCGTTCGAGCGAGATAGGCTTCTCGTTCGAGCGACATTACTTTCTGGCTGACACGCTGACCTCATGCTAATCCTTTGACCGACTCAAATCTTCTTTAAAAAGGGTCATCCAACCTTGGTTTTCATGTGGAGAAAATTTTTCTAACTTTAAGAGTTTTAAATTCTTTTAAAGTGTCTTTTGTTTATCTGTCCAGATTTTAAACTCAGTACCTTTCGCAGTATGTTTATTTCTCCAACAATTTAAGGGTTCAAATATTTGTTTTGTTTACAATTCACAAAAATTCCAATTACTTTTGTGTGAGTTACTTTGTGGAACCCAAGAACATATTTTTCTTTTGTTCATTCTTTGTGGGGAGAACTCTACAACCGATAGCTGCATGCTATTGTGGAGGGAGGAGAAGACATTTTCTTCTTCATTGCTGACCATCTGGAGTTCTTACGGGAGATTCCAGCCAACGATATTTCTAGCCGTTGCTTTGAAAATTTGGTGAAGACACCGTGCGTTACACTTGTGGGCAATTATCAGGTTGTATGTAAGTCAATGGTCAGGTGAATTCTTCAAAGTTATAATAATAAAAAGGTTTTACCCTTTGAGGAATTTTCCTGAATAAGTGTGTCACATGCTTTATTTATTTATGGTTTGACACTTGAGCACATTTAGATGCATGTTTAGGGGCTGAATTAATTTGGTTAAAAAATAGACTCCAAATAAATAAGGTTTACTTGGAAAATTGTGAATTAATTCAAATCGATATCACACACCGCATTTATACAATTTTACAAATTGGTATCAGAGCAGGTTGCGCTAATTTATCGCGTATTCTTATTTTCCAAAAAATCGTGTGATATTGATTTTTTTTTAAAAATAGTTCTGTGAAAAATTGCAATTTTTCCAATGGAACGCCCATCTAATGAGGAGCCTATTTTTGAAAAATTTCACGACAGTGCTAAAAAATTAAAACTTTTGAATTTAAAACTTTGCCAAAGAATTAAAGTTTTGGAAAAAGAAAATTCTTGTTTTAAATCCGCGATGGATCTTTTGCAAACGGTTCAAAATCAAATAGATTTTCATCGTGAAAATTTTTTTTCTTTGGAACATGAATTTAATGCTTTAAAATTATCCAAAAAGGAGAGTGTTGAGAGGGTCCTATTTTTAGAAAAAGAATTGGAGGACCTTAAAAATTCGATAGTTTGTACAAAAGAGGACAAAAATATTTTAGTCAATGAGTTTGTGGCACGTGAAGAGACTCTTAGAGAAAAGTTTACTTTAATTGAGGGAGAGAAAGATACCCTTTTAGGAATTGTTGAAATTTTGAAAAAGGCGTCCCTCAAATTGGAAGAGTTTAAAATATTTTGAAGTTAAAAAATTATTTGACAGACTTGAGTAGGTTTGATAGTAATGGTAATGGCTCATCTTGTTCTCATGCTTCTAGTGCTAAAGCCAAAACCATTATTTGTTTTAGAGGGTCAACCATTCCCGTGGACATTAGAAAAGGTCAACCCATAGGTGTCGTTCCACCCGTTTACACATGTTCATATTGTGGTAGGAAAGGTCACCTTTGGCGTTTTTATTTTGATCTTGGAAAAAGTTCTAGGAAGTTTATGTCTAGTGTTACCTTGGTTCCTAAATCCCCCAAATGACGTTTCACATCTATTTGGGTTAGGAAATCACTTTTAGAGGCACTAGATTTTAGACAAGTTGATTCTCGTTTGCTTGCACATGATTCTTCTCTTGCCATATTATATAGATGATTGTGTTTGCATATTTGTCATACACTAGTTGTGGTTTCATGATATATATTTTCTAGTATGTTGACATGTACTTTTTGTATCAATTTTTGCTTTTGAAAAATACAAAAATATTTTATTTTGATAAATTTTTTGAAAAATCCACAAAGATTTTTGTATTTTGTTTGCACTGTTTATGGATAGACATTTAGGATGACGGAGTCACAACATCATTCCATTTTTTCATGTGACTATTTGATAGTGTTTTGAGACAATAGGTCAATTCATCCATGTGCTTTATAATATTTGGAGTCATTAAGATGTAATTAAGTGTTACTTCCTCTATGTTTGACTCGTGATTTTCTTTATTGCACACATGCACGAATTTATTTGATTATTGTGCTTGTCTTATCACATGTTGGTTGGGTGTTTTTACTTCAATCATGTCCTTAAAATGAACCAAGCACGATAAAACTTGATTAGAAAGTTGTTCATGTAAGAGTCGTTTGTGAGGTTGTGTGCTTTGTTTGAAAACGGTGAAGGGTTTCGAAAGATTATTTTTTATTCTTTGCGATTAAGCCTCCGTTTAAATTGGACCTAAAAAATTGAGGAATTTTATTATCCGGGGTCCAAAGAGGTTTAAAAGAGCCCGAAAATATAAAGGAAATAAAAATAAATTCATGCCAAAAGGGGGTCAATTAGGTTTTTACACCAATTCTCCAAAGTTTGAGAATTTAGTTTAACACCTCTAAGAGAAAATATATATGAGGGAGTTTGGTTAGAGATTTTATAACGGGTTTGCACGTCCTTGAAAATATTGAAAAAGCGCTAAATAGTTTTGGACATTATTGGTGTGGAAATCACTTTGACTTTGATTTTTTTATTTGCATAAGATGATGTCATCTAAATTCAACAATTTTTACACCTAAGGATACTTTTGATATTCATTCGTTTGGAGTACACATATGCATCGTGCACATATGATTGATTGAGTTTATTTACCTATCGAATGTGTTCACACCCATACATTCTATTTCCATGACTTGGTTGTTTGAGTTTAAAATCCATGGTGTGATTTTTAGTATCTTATTTTTGTATGAAAAATTGAAAAATAGCTTGTGGATGTTTTTGGGGCATACCTTTGCATGCGCGTAGCTTTATTCTTATTTTCTATACATTTTTATCGTGACACTCTATGTTTATATTTTTTTCTTCCTATCTGTCTATTTGGGGACATCATAAAAAGGGGTAGAAAGAATTATCATGTTATGGGGGAGTTTTTGCATTATGGTGGAGATTTAATTTATTAATGATTTATTATTATATAATTTCGAACTCGATGTGTCACGAAGGTATTCTTGCTTTATCTCATGTGTCTAGGTACAAAATTGAAGATTAATATGTTGCGCACCCTTATGAGAAAAGCTTTGACAGTTTTAATGTTGAAGAAAAAAACTTGAGGATTTGCAAATTTTACCTTTTCAGTTTTGGGATTCATGGGAGGGTATATTTGTATAGGTAATTTGGTATTTTATAATTAGGATGTTTTTATGTATGTACCGGCATAGACATAGGAGGATATTTGTAAGGACATATTTTTATAAATGTCCGTCACAATTAATTATGTCGTATACCATTACAATCGTCGAAGAATTGAAGAAGTTTTCATCTGCAAAAGACGAATCTGAATAATAAGTTTTCTTCAACATTCAAGCCCAACAATATGATCTTTCGTAAGATAATGTTTTAAAGTTTCATTTACATTTCATATTAAGAGTGTTGGGATATTTTTTAAAGTGTTTTAAAAAGATTTTATATAAAAATGTTTTTATAAATGTTTTTGTCCAAAAAGGTTGTTAATTGTTTTAGAAAAAAAATGGGTTTTGAGGAAATTTTCTAAGGCAGTAAGCGGACCTCGATTTTGACGATAATGTCGTTCAAACAAGATCACCATCTCATTCGAAATACATTGAGATGTCGTTCATAGCCATTCGAATAGAATGTGTATCTCATTCGAGCGAGATAGGCTTTTCGTTCGAGCGACCTTACTTTTTAGCTGACACGCTAACCTCATGCTCATCCTTTGACCGACTCAAATTTGCTTCAAAAAGGGGCGTCTAGCCTTGGTTTCCGTGTGGAGAAAAGTTTTCTAACATTAAGAGTTTTAAATTCTTTTAAAGTATCTTTTGTTTATCTGATCAGATTTGAAACTCAGTACCTTGGGCAGCATGTTTATTTCTTCAAATATTTATTTTTTTACCATTCACAAAAGTCCCAATTACTTTTGTGTGAGTTGTTTTGTGGAACCCAAGAACATATTTTGATTTTTTTCATTCTTTGTGGAGAGAAATCTGCAACCGATAGATGCATGCTATTGTGGAGGGAGTCCTTATAAAGTTCATACTTGTGGACAAGCCGTTTTCTTCTTCATTGCTGACCATATGGAGTTCTTGCGGGAGATTCTAGCCGACGATATCTCTTGTCATTGCTTTAAAGGTTTGACGAAGACACCGTGATCTACACTTGTGGTATTATCAGGTTGTATGTAAGTCAATGGTCTTATGAATCCTGCAAAGTTTTAGAAATAAAAAGGTTTTGCCATTCGGGGATTTTTTCTGAATATTTATGTCACATGCTTTAGTTATTTATGGTTTGACACTCGAACACATTTAGATGCATGTTTAGGGGCTGAATTAATTTGGTTAAAAAATATACTCCAATTAAATAAGGTTTACTTGGAAACTTGCGAATTAATTCAAATCGATATGACACACCGCATTTATATGGTTTTACACTGTCTCCTAAAAGGCTTACCGAACAGCCCCAAAAAGAAAAAAAATAGTACAAAAGGAGGTTGGAAAGTTACTAGATGTAGGTTCCATTCGGGAAGTTCAGTTCTCCAAATGGCTATCCAACCTAGTCATGGTGCCTAAGATCAATGGAAGCTAGAGGGTATGTATTGATTTTACCAACCTCAACAGGGATTGTCCGAAAGATTGTTTTTCCCTCCGAAAAATAGATTAATTGATCGACACCACAACAATGCATGAAAAGATGAGTTTTCATGCTTACTCCGGATACCACTAGATCCCACTTTATAAGCCTGATCAGGATAAGAACTCCTTCATAACCCCTATTGGGTTATATTGTTGCAAGGTCATGTTGTTCGGCCTCAAGAACATAGGCGTGATTTATCAGCAGTTGGTCACCAGGATGTTTAAGAAACTGATGGGAGAAACAATGGAAGAGTACATCGATGACATGCTCCTCAAAATCAAAGACAAGGGACACCACCTCTCAGACCTAGTAGGAAACTTTAAGATCCCCAGGAAGTACCGGATGAAACTTAATGCAAGCAACTGCTCATTCGGTGTCCAGTCAGGTAAGTTCCTAGGATTTTTGGTAAGAAAAAGATGTATTCAAGCAAACCGAGATCAGATCGATATTATCAAAAAGTTCCAACCCCCTCAGACGATAAGGGATGTCTAGAAGCTCACCATCATTCTTGCCGCACTTAATCGTTTCATCTCTAAGTCTGTAAAATGTTGTGTGATACCAATTAAATTATTTATTAGAACACTTATTTAATTAGGTGACTAAATTTGATCAAATGAAATTCAATTTTAGATCATCCCCTAAATGTGCATCTAAGTGTCATAAATCATTTAAACCATCATGTGAAACAAATACGAAAAATTCAGGAAAAAACCCTTTCGGGTAAAAACCTTTTTAAACATTTTGAAAAGATTACAAGACCATTGACTTACATACAACTTGATAATCCCCCACAAGTGTAATGCACAGTGTCTTCGTCAAACATTCAAAGCTACGAGAGACAGCGAAATACCCTCTAGGTGTCGGTCCATCATCTTCGTCTCATCCACATGCAGAATAACTACGCTCGGTATCCACCAATTAGATATGGAGATGACTTATCCACAGAGGTTAAACTATAACAAAGTATGCTTTATGTTCCACAAAATAACTCACACAAAATATATTGAGATTTGTGAATTGTAAAATAAAATTTGAACCAAAAAAAATGTTGGAAAATAAACCAAAACACTTAAAATTGTATTCTGTTTAAAACCACTGTTTCTCCACAAGAAAATCAGAAGACTGGCACCCTTATTTCTAATAAAAATCAAGTCAGTGATGTGTCAGCTTAAACCTCTCTCGTTCGAATGACATACGACGTCGTTCGAGCGAACCTCCATCTCGTACGAATGAGATGTGACATCGTTTGAACGACAATCACTGATCCACTTAAAAACTTTTAAAATTTTAAATAAATTGGAATCCTCAAATCTTAAAACTGTTCATGGGATCAAGAGATATTTATCCCAAACTTTTATGATTTTGAAAAAATTAAAAACCATTTAAAATCATTTCAAAAATCATTTAAACTTCTATAAAAATATTCCAACACTTTTAATGTAAAATGTAAATGGAACTTAAACACATTTTACCAAATTCATTCTTGTTGGACTTGAATGTTGAAGGCTTCTTGAAATTCAAATTCGTATTTGTAGATGTAAGCTTCTCAACCCTTCAACAACTTGTAGCAAATTATAGCGGTTTATGACATACTTAATTGTGACGGACAATATCCTTACAAATCTCCCCCTATGTCTATGCCGGTACAAAATCAAAATATCCGAATTATCAAACGTAAAGTGACCTATACAAATCTACCCTCCCAAAAATTCAAACGTGGAACGATAAACTGACAAGACTTCAATTTTTCAAACTTCGGCTTCAACAATAAATTCTTCAAAACCTTTAAGCTTTTCTCATCAGGGTCTACAATCCAAAATCTACAATTGTACCTACACATATGAGCCAAAGCAAAAACCTCGTGTCGTATGGAATTTGAAATGATATAAACATAAAACATGTAAGCATAATCAAATATCCCCCATATTTAAACTCCCCCATATTATCATAATTCGTTCACCCCCTTTTTATTTGTCCGAAATAGACAAGGAAAATAATAAATCACATAAAGAAAATCGAGGTGTCACGGTAAACAAAGAAAATAAATGTTTTTTCAATTTTCTAATTTTTTATACAAAAAATGCAAAACTGATGTTACAAAAATCACACACCATGAATTTTTACTAACACAACCAAATCGTGGAAATGGAATCAGTGGGTGTGAACAGATTTGATAGGAAAATAAACCCAATCATATCATATGTGTAAGATGCGTAAGTGTACTCGTAACGAATGAACATAAAAAATAGTCCTTTGGTGTAAAATTGTTGAATTTATATGACATCGTCTTAATCATATCAACAAATCAAAGTATAAATGATTTCCACACCAATAACATCAAAAACTATGTAATGCTTTTTCATGACTTTCAAGGACGTGCAAACCGTTAAAAATTCCATTCAAACTCCCTCATTTAAAGAAAATGATTTTTTTTCTTATCAGGTGATGAAATTATTGGCCCATTTATGGCATAATTTACTTTTTGTTGCCTTGCAATTTTTTTGGGCACTTTTAAACCTCTTTGGACTCCCAATAACTTTAAATTTCTACACTTTTTTAGGTCCATTAAAATGGTAGCTTAATTGCAAAGGATAAATGAGTACCTTTTGTATCCCTTGACCATTTTTCAAAATAAAACACACACTTCTCACAAAAGGTTTATATCATGAACTGCCTTTTGTCAAGTTTTATCACATTTGGTTCGTTGTATAGATAAAATTGAGATGGAAACACTCAACCAACATGTGATAGACAAGCACAAAAGTCAAACAAATCCGTGCATGTGTGCAATAAGGATAGATAGAGTCAATCATGTAGGTAGTAACATTATATCATCTCAAAGACTCCAAACTTTGTAAAGCTCATGAATGACACAACATATTATCTCAAAACGCTATCAAATAGTCACCTGGATATGGCATGAAGTTGTGACTTGGTCATCCGAAAAGTCAATTGATAAAAGGTGCAAACAAAAAAAGCAAAACTCTTTTTGGATTTTTCAAAAAAAATTTATAAATCGAAAATCTTTTTGTATTCTTTCAAACACTGTTCAGAGACTACCCAGCAACACCAAAAAAGTATAACACGATGAACTAGGGGACTTCAAATAGAAGAGACAAAATTCTCTAGGGGTCGTTCGAATGAAGCGCTATGTCGCTCGAATGACAAGGGTTCTCGCGAGAAGAAACTTTGCGTGACATCATAAGTCGCTCGAATGAAACTTTATCTCATTTGAACGAGAATTTTTTTTTCACAGTTTCCCAGAATGTCAGGCAGTTTTGTCCAGTGAGAAAATTTTGTAAAAACAGTTCCTGGAATGGGCAAACAGATCCAACACGGTACTAAAAAAATATCAAAAATAAGAAAAACAAACAAAAATTCTAACAAAGTATAAAAACAAATGGTACATACTAGAAATAAGCATAAGATAATATCATGCAAAATAACCTATGCTAGCAAACATGTCTAGACCTCAACCAGTAGGTGCGGTGGAGTTTTCGAAAGATGGTGAAATATTTTGAAACAACTCCATCCAATCATGAGAAGTCTTATTCAAAAATTTTACTTTCTCTCGAATATGTGCAAACTCTTTATCATTATGTGCAAGAAAAGTATCATGGGTGGGTGTATGTGTGTGAACATGTGTATGAGCAAAGCGTGACACACAACCCAATTTAAAACAAAACTCCCTAAGGTGTACTCTCTTTTTGGAATGGGAGTAAACATAAATCAACCTAGGTACACCTTTCTCAACAACTTTAGGACGTGATTTCTTAACATTTATGGGACACCTAGGTGGGTTGGATCGAGTCACCAAAATGGGAATCGGCTCAGGTACAACAATAGAAGTGGATATACCATCATGACCTTTTCCTAAATTATCACAACCACCCAAAACGCGATTGAGAACCATCTTTTCTACTTTCTTAGATGCGTTCTATAAAGGGACTTTGACCTCCAGGCCACATTCGAGATCACTCTCGAGTTGGGATACACATGTCATCAGACTAGACACCGTGTCGGTCAAATCACACTTTTCCCTCCTAAAAACTTATTTTTCTTTCTCCAAATCAAAGCCCCGATGACCTAAATATCTATTATAATTCTTTGTTTTCAAGGTCTCGATGTACAAATCCCTAAAAGCCTTTTGGAGCTCACTTTCATCTCCACTCGAGTCATTACAGTCGCTCTCATGAATGCTATCATCGTGATACAAAGTGGGTGTGCTCAGACGACTCGAAAATGCTACACACATCCCATGCGCTAAACCTTTGTTGGACTCATCTCCCTCTCTATCACTAAGAGTGGCGGCACAGTAGTTTCTTTTCCTTTTCTCCTTGTTCTAGGAGGACACTCTTTAGTTATGTGCCCTTTACCCTCATAGTCAAAGCACCTGATCTCATCCTCCTTATCACTTTCTTTGGCCTCCTTTTTCTTTTTATTTTTCTCAGAATATCTCTTTTTATTGGAAGAATTTTCTTTAGACATTTTGAGAAACTTTTTAAAAAAATTCGCAAGTAAGGCCATGTCAAAATCAGACTCGTCCTAAGACTTGGACTCACAAAAACTTACTTTCTTTTTCTTATCCCTCTTCCTCGAAACATCCTCACTCAATCTCGACTGTGACCTAAGTGCAATCCATTTATCTCTAGGTTTGATAGTTTGAGGAAACATATCTAACTCATAAGTTTGAAGATCACCTACCAACTCTTCTAACGTAAGTGTGCTCAGATTTCCCATCGGGTTTAAAACAGTGACTTTCGGAACAAAACGTTTCGGAAGGGATCTCAAAATCTTTTTCACAACCCGCGTGTTATCAATTACCTCGCCCAAATTAAAACAAGTGTTGATAATGTTCGAAAAACGTGCGTAAAACTCATCAAAAGTCTCGGACTCTAACATAGTAATGGTCTCAAATTGGGTGGCAAGGTTTTGAAATTTTGACTCTTTAACATCGATTGTACCTTCATGTGTCAATTTTAAAACATCCCATGCCTCTTTAAATGTGGTGCACGTCATAATACGACGGGATTCGTCAGGAGTGACGGCTCCAAAAATAGCACTCAAACCATGAGAATGAAAGTTAGACAATTTATAATCATCCTCAGTCTAGTTTGACAATCATGGTGGGAGGAGTCCAACCATTTTCAACCAACAACCAAACTCGCACATCTATGACTTTTAAAACATATTGCATGCAAGCTTTCCAATAGGCATAATTATCGCCATCAAAGATGGGCACCCAATTATATAAGTGATCTATTAAACAAGCTTGCGATTCTTTAAACAAAATCAATATCACACAAGCTTACAGAAAAATAGGAATGTGCGATAAATTAGCGTAACACGCGTTGATACCAATTTGTAAAATGCTGTGTGATACAAATTAAATTATTTATTAGAACACTTATTTAATTAGGTGACTAATCTTGATCAAACCAAATCCAATTTTAGATCAACCCCTAAACATGCATTTAAGTGTCATAAATCATTCAAACCATGCATGTGAAACAAAGATGACAAATTCAGGAAAAAAACCGTTCGTCTAAAAAACTTTTTTCAACACTTTGAAGAGTTCACAAGACCATTGACTTACATACAACCTGATAATCACCCACAAGTGTAATTCACGGTGTCTTCATCAAACCTTCAAAGCTGCGAGAGATAGCGAAATACCCTCCAGGTGCCGGTTCATCATCTTCGACTCATCAACATACAGAATAACTATGCTCAGTATCCACCAATCAGATATGGATATGCCTTCTTCACAAAGGTTAAACTACAGAAAAGTATGCTTTAGCTTCTACAAAATATCTCACACAAAAGATATTGGGATTTGTGAATTGTAAAACAAATTTGAACCCTCCAAAATATTGCAGAATAAACCAAAACACTCAAAATCGTATTATGTTTGAAACCAGTGTTTATCCACACGAAAATCAGAAGACTGACACCTTTATTTATAATAAAAATCAAAGCGGTGATGTGTCAGGTTAAACCTCTCTCATTAGAACGACATGCGACATCGTTAAAACAAACCTCCATCTTGTTCGAACGAGATATGGCGTCGTTTGAACGATAGTCACTGATCAACTTAAAAACTTTTAAAATTTTAAATAACTTGGAATCCTCAAGTCTTAAAACTGTTCACGGGATCACGAGATATTTATCCAAAACTTTTATATTTTGAAAAAAATTAAAAACCATTTAAAATCATTTCAAGTCATTTAAACTTTTATAAAAATATCCCAACACTTTTAATGTAAAATGTAAATGGAACTTAAACACATCTTACCAAATTCATCCTTGTTGGGCTTGAATGTTTAAGACTTCTTGAAATTCAAATTCATCTTTGTAGATGTAAGCTTCTCAATCCGTTGACGACTTGTAGCAATTTGTAGCGGTATATGACATACTTAATTATGACGGACAATATCCTTACAAAGTCTTTAGAGTGCTTTCTACCATTCTTCCAACTGTTGATGAAAGATAATGGAGTAATATGGAACGACTAACGCTAAAAAGCCCTGTAAGAACATAAGTCTTACATCAACAAGATACCTTTGCTTGTTATTCCAAGCAAACGTGTTCTTTTATATCTTTACCTTATCATGTCAGACCATTCTGTGAGATTCTCCTTGGTATATGAGAAGGAAGGAGGTCAACACCCGCCCTAGTACACAAGAAAGATGCTTCTGGATGTCGAGCGCTGTTATTTTCCCCTATATAAGCTTGCTTATGCCTTAGTGGTAGCCTCGAGGAAGCTGAAGCATTACTTTGAGGCTCATTCCATCATCGTGATCACATCACATCCCCTCAAAGTTGTTCTAAAGAAATCTGACCTCTTCGGTCAACTTTAAAAGTGGTCGATCGATCTTGGAAGATTTGATATCCACTTTCAACTAAGAACAATAATTAAGGGGCAAATTCTTGAAGATTTTATCGTTAAATTCACAAAAAACCAGCCTGTCGCTTAGTTAGAAATTGAGTAACCGACTGAATAGGAAGCAAAATCATTCGGCTGGACCTTTTATGTTAATAGAGCCTCAAAATCCAAGGGTACAGGAATATGTATTGTAATGGTTACCCCAGAAAATACTATGCTCAAACAGGGGATCTGATGGGGATTTGAGGCATCCAACAATGAAGCGAAAATATGAAGCATTGGTCGCTGACCTGCATAAAGCACAACTGATGGGGGAAAAGTTCCTTCGAGTATTTGGTGACTCAAAACTAGTGTCCGAATAGATAAATCGAGATTTAAATGCCAAAGATGAGAGGATGGCATCTTACCTCATTGTTGTAAGGAGACTTATGGAAAAGTTTGATAAAGTTGACGTTCAACATTTCCCTAGGTGGTAGAACAATCATGCCGACACCTTAGAAGCTATAAGTTCTGCCATTGACTCCGATTTAAAGACAACCATTCAAATATAATTCCTCGCACATCTGAGCATCAACCAATCAGTCATGGCTGAGCAAGTCCTCCACATAGAAAAGGCACCCAGTTGGATGGATCACATCATAACCTCTCTGTGGAGCTACGTGTTACCATATGATAAGAGGTTGACACACTAGATAAGAGTCAAGGTTGCTCACTTTCACTTTTCTTCCACGTCTTGTGTTGATCCCTCAAGTGCTCCAAGACGGAATCACGTAGCTTTGGATCCAAGTTGAATTGTTCCTGTCCAACAAAGTCAATGTTTGTTGCGAATAAATATAAATATAAATATAAAATGAAATAGAAACTGAAATTGAAATTGAAATTAAAATATTCATATAAATATAAATATATTACCTGTAATGCCGCCCAAACAGCTAACTTGAACTCATATGCAACCTCCTTCCAACTCATAAACCCCGGGCCGATGACCGTCTTTAGCAGCTCGAGGGATCTCGCTAATAGCTCCGATTTGTTCTCGACGGTAATCCCAAATTTTCCATATTTGGGGAGCCTAGGGGCGGAGGAGCCCTCGTCGCCTCCACTACCACCGAGCCCAGACGACATCATCATAAACAGCATCATCAGCTTTGCCTTAATATCTGAAGGAGACAATTGTTGTAAAAAAATGTTATTAGTACAGATAAAAAAAATGTTAATAGTACACATACACACACCCCTACCCCACCCCCACCACACACACGCACACGGCATGCCACTTTTAAAACTAACCAACCCAACATTTCATCAATTAAACTAACAATTAAAGTATACAATTATTAATTTACTAATTTACAATGAGGGACAATCCTACTTTCATATGAAATTGACACTAATTATTAATTTATTTTCATCTAAAACTATATAATTAAAATTACAATTAAAGCTATACAATTTCTTAATTAAAGATATACAATTGTTAAAATTTCCCCCCCCCCCCACCACCACACCCCTTGCCTCCTCCCCCCACCACGCACACACGCACACACCTACGCACACACACACACACACACCACCCCACCACCCCCTCCCCCCACCACGACCGTGACAACTACATTTGTCATGGCCTTATCACGGTCAATGACCATGACAACTCTTTGTCACGGTCGTGTCAAGGTCAATGACCGTGAAACAAACGGGTGTTTTATCATCTTATTCATTGCATGATATTTTATCATCATCTTATCTGTATATTCATTGCAATTATCTACTTCTTTAATCCTTTATTTTTATATTTATTCTTTGAGATTCTTTTATATTTCAAAAGTCTCTTATCCTCATTATATTTTATCCCAATATGCATATCTTATAAGAGAGTCGGGTTTGGCATGAATAATTTGTAATGAAGTCTAGAACGAATCTTGTTAAATCAATTGGGGGACTTTCATATTTTTATTACTTTATTAATTTATTGTTTATCAATAAAATTATGACATGAGATAATTATAATTGGAGCATAAATTTCATTATCCTAAAAGGATAAATCCAACCAAGTACAGAGATTCTACAAATTAAAGTGAGAACTAAATTTATGACTTTCTAACCACATGCATGTGTATGGATTCTACATAGTTGGGCACGAAAGTAACTAATGATATTCCTAAAAGCATACAATTGGCAACATTTTGTGAATTTACTAAACTTTATATAATATTATCAAATTCTGTTAAAAAATTATCTAGGGTTTTACCTAATTGAATTAATTTCATGAATAAAATTATTATCAAATTTAAATATTTATATAATTAAATTTAACATATGAATTCTAGAACTTTTCTAACATTTACACAATTCTAACTATCACTAACCTTGCATTCATACTAAGGTTTACATAGTTTTAACAAATTATAACAAAATATTATCATATTTTTAGTTAGAAAATTCCACCCCCACCACCCCACCCCCTCCCCCCACCCCACCCCACCCCCATTACCCCCTTCCCCCCTCCTCCACCACACACCACCACACACATATATACCCACACATATACACATACCCCACCCCCTCCCCCCACCACACCACACCACTCCACCCCCATTACCCCCTTCCCCCCTCCCCCACCACATATCACCACACACATATATACACACACATACATATACACACATATATATACACACATACACATACACATACATATAGAAATGAAAGACAAAGAGAGGAAAAAAAATATACCTTAGAGAGAGAGAGAGAGCAGAAATCGCTTAGAGAGAGAGGGGGGAAACCAAAAAAGGTGGGAAAAAAAGAAGCCTAGGGCTTTTTTTACTGCAAAAATTGTCACGGTCATGTCAAGGTCATTGACCGTGACACAAATCTCGCGTTTTGTGTCACGATCATTGACCTTGACAAGGGTGGCCGACTGAAAGGTGACAATTTTATCATTTTGGTGTAGTGATTAATCCAAATTTTTTGGGTTCTAATCTATATACATAAAGGCATTAAACTCAAACAAATTCAGTTCTAAGTTATGAATTAAATCGTCCAATTTCACCCAAATTCATATGCAATTCGTGTGTATTTTTCACATACACTAACATGGACATAATCTATTACTACTATAAAATGCTTAACAAGCATTTAAGATTCCTAAAAAATGAGCCTATGCATGTCAACAAGCTTAGAATAGCTAATCCCTCTTCCACGTCAGTTATAAATGAGATTTAATTAAGCAGAGAAGTAGAGGAACATGTCGGTTCCACATGAGATGTAATTAGCAGAGAATCAGAGCAATCTAACAATCATACGAGAGACCGCTCGTATTCATAACCTTTCGTATTCATATACATTCATCAACGTCCATTTGTGATAATAATCATACGACATCAATCGTATATAACAACTGCCCTCATTAAAATTATAAATTTGTGTATCAATTAACAACTGCCGATTTCATAAGTTCCCCACATTTGTGTATCAATTAACAGATGCAAATTTCACAATGGCATACGCAGTGGGTATTGGGCAATCTATATATGTTGGTGGAACCCAAATGAATTCTCAAGTAACTTTTAATCGACTGTTAGTGCATTTCCTCTATTTTCGTAAAGAAGGCTTTGTGTTTGCATCCGATTAAGTAAAAAGATTCGTGTTTGCACCTGATAAAGTAAGTATACGAATTTTTAATGTATTTCTATCAATGTTTTAATTTTTAATGGATTGAATTTGTTGTTTATTTGAGAAGATATAAGAATATGGCATATATAAATATTGTCTTGCCCAATAGATGTTTGATGAAATTACTAGAAGACAATGTATGTGATTATTTTTTTATAATAACACATTTTTCCCCTCGATTCATTGTGATAGATGTAGTATGCTCAATTTTATCGATTATATTCATTTCAAATTATGAAGAAGGAAAAAATATTTGCAAATATAATTTTTTTGTTGTTAGAAATTTATGTTTAGAGTCATTGTGGAAAATTTCGGTTGTCATATATAAATATTGTCTTGCCCAGTAGATGTTTGATGAAATGACTAAAAGAAAATGTATGTGTTTATTTTTTCATACTCACATTTTTCCCATAGATTCATTGTGATAGATGTAGTAGGCTTAATTTTACCGATTATATCTCTTTGAAATTGTGAAGAAGGAAAAAATATTTGCAAATATAAATTTTTATGTTGCTTAAAATGTATGTTGAGAGTGATTGTGGAAAATTTTGATTGGCATATATAAATATTGTCTTGCCCAGTAGATGTTTGATGAAATGATTAAAAGAAAATCTATGTGATTATTCTTTCATACTCACACATTTTCCCCCTCGATTCATTGTGATATATGTAGTATGCTTAATTTGATCGATTATATTTGTTTCAACTTGTGAAGAAGGAAGAAATATTTGTAAATATGAGTTTTTGTGCTGTTTAAAATGTATGTTGAGAGTCATTATGGAAAATTTCGGTTGTTTGTTAAATTTGACTTCAAAATCATAGAGGTTGATTAAGCTTTATATAAATATATTTAGAACTTGTAATTTGTTTTTTTATTTCCTCATGAGTTAGAGGATATTCAAACCTATGTTTTAGTAAATGTATGTTGAGGTTGTGTCAATTAGGGATTGCCTATTTGGGTTGTTTGTGTAAGTTGATTGTTTTGCATATTTTTACACCTTTGTAATTTCATGCTATATGTTTGATGAAATTCCTAAAATCAAAATAAAGGCTACTGTTCACATGTTATTTCAATGTTCCAATCCAATCCCCGTGATTCATTGCAATAGATGTAGTATGCTCAATTTTACCGATTATATTTGTTTCAAATTGTGAAGAAGGAAAAAATATTTACAAATATAAATTTTAATGATGTTTAAAATGTATGTTGAGAGTCATTGTGGAAAATTTTGGTTGTTTGTTAAATTTGACTTAAAAATCATAGAGGTTGCTTAAGCTTTATATAAATATATTTAGAACTAGTAATTTTTTTTTCTTTTTATTTCCTCATGAATTAGAGGATAATTGAACCTATGTTTTAGTATATGTATGTTAAGGGTGTGTCAATTATGGATAGCCTATTTGGGTTGTTTGGGTAAGTTGATTGTTTTGCATTTTTTTACACCTTTGTAATTGCATGCTATATGCTTGATTAAATTCCTAAAATCAAAATAAGGGCTACTGTTCACATGTTATTTCATTGTTCCAATTCAATCACCATGTGTGCATTGCTCTTCTCTGCCTTGATTTATTTGAGAGATCTTTAATTGTAGTAGTTTCTACATTTTACATTGTAAATCTAACAATTGTTTATACGGATAACATGCTACATAGAATTTTTATGATAATAATTGGTAATTGTGGAGGATTTATGAGTCTTCTATCAAGATTTTGAGTTCAGTCCCTTTTTCATCAAAGATGAGTAGCATTTAAAAAAAATGAACATATAATTATAATATAGTCCTAAGGCATCTCATTTTCAGCTAAAACCTTTTTTTTCCAAATGACCAATTTTGAGTTCAGTTCCATTTTCCTCAAAGATGACATTGAAGGAACTTTCAAGGGTTTATGACATTGCATATTAACTATTTGTTGATAAGTGACTAAGAATAATAAACCCTACTTGGTTACTTGCATTTTTTTAATTACAATTGCCTTTTTCAACTTTTTTTCTCTTTAGTCCATAATGTATGCAACTTATGAGTTTGAAATGGAGTTCTTTACATGCACTACCGGATTCAAATATTTTGAATTGTGGTGGATTTATGAGTCTTCCATCAGCATTTTGAGTTCAGTCCATTTTTATCAAAGATGACATTGGAGGAACTTTCAAGAGTTTATTACATTCCATATTAACTATTTGTTGATATATATCCAAATTTAAATATCATTTATACTTTGTAATTATATTTTTTTAACATATATTAGCGGCTAGATATTACAATAAATATACTATGATTTTTAGTTATGTTTGTTCCACGTCTATGATTATTTACATAGAAAAATTCAAAGAGTTTATAATAACTAGAATGTTGATCTATTGCCATGTTATATATGTTGCATGCTACTATTCACCTGATAAAAACAAAATTTTATTTTCATTCAACTTAGATGGATAAAGCGTCCTAATCTCGCATAACTAGAATTCATCGTAAGCAGAATATGTATCATAAACGCTTGAGTAAGTTACGTCGTGCGGCATCACCAAGTATTACTTTAAGTAATATGTCGTATGACATACATCCATCAGTTCAAAACATGCCTTCCATTCAGCATATAAGTTGTGATCCAGAGAATTTAAGCAAGCGAGGGAGGTCTATGTGACACCCCGACTAATTAAATACCGGGTAGCTACGCCTTTATAAAATTAATTCAAAATGCCAAGTTGGCTCAGTTAATAGCATCACTGACGAAAACATTTTTATTATTACTAACCACCTAGTATTTAAAAATCAAGTTGCCAAATTTTAATTTAAGTCTGATTAACATGCAGCAAGTGTAATGAAGAAATGAATAACACCATTCACCATACTGAAGTAAAACGAATAACCATCACAATAGAGTAAATAAAGTCTGGAGGAAACCCCTCATAACAATCCCATAACTGAAATCAATAAACTGAAACAATACATGCTATAGTCTGAAAACTGAAATGTAAAAGATGCTCTAAATAGAAATGGGCAACATGCCCTACAACTGATAGATAGTGACTCTGGAATCCAAAGAATAGAAGCGTCTATGAACAAATCCCTGTAGCTTCCACAAACAGCTACAGCTCGTCACCTGAATGAGAATCCTATGCTTGGTGTCCCTGTGGCTGGGCACCTAAAATGGTTTTACAAAGAAAAAGAGATTTGAAAAGCAAACGGGTCAGAGCCCGAATGTGGAGTTATATTTTAAAAACCTGCAAGTGCTTTAAAAACATTTAAAACATTAAATGCAAAGTACATGTTAGGACGTACACTCGCATGATATTCTCACCTCTCGTCTAACTGTACACTCCTAACGTAAGTACCCATCTATAACTACCCTTTCCACTAGCTAAGAGACAACGTAACTAGCTAGACTACCAAAGGTTCTACCCATAATACTTGGTTCCGTTTAACATGACAACGCTCGTGATTAAATAGAGGTTTAACGTAAACTCAGTTACTAAATATGCCATATATATAAGTATCAGTAACTCCTTATATATCTTGAAACAATACCGTAATACAGTTACAACATTAACATGAGGATTCCCATTATTTAAATGTATATTATTCACATCATAAATATACGATACAAGCACCCCGCAATCTAAGCTGTAGTGCACACATACTCTGCTATCCATCCCGGTACATCACGTACATAAGGATTACATATTCCGAATCTCTCAGGAATAGTTTACCGATAACAACATCACAAATAATGGAGGCGAACACAGTCACCATCACATGGGTCACGCACATACCTACGCTCCCATGGTCAGCGGACTTATTAATATCACAATAAGTCTTTCAATGACCTATGTTCATCAAGGTACCAGTCTATATCCCCCCCGTAGGCACACAAGGATTAGAGGGTCCTAAGCGAACGAAACCTCCCGTGATAGCAAGTATGGTAGGTATGTCATACAAACAATCCATATACTAATACTAAGTAAACACACATCTTAGTAATACCGTATTTTAATCGTAATACATATCGCAATCTTGTACTAACTAATTATCACAACCTATTTTATTCCGGTTCATAATTATACGCGCTATAATTCATCCTCACATCGTAGTAGTCACTCACGTCTCAACCCAAATGATTCATTGAATATAACTCTCGTATATGATTTACTCATCCCAACAACCCAAAAGTCCCAAATAAGTCACTATATCATCAAAGGGATGCTAACTCTACCCTTGAACCATCTCCCGAAACTCCAAAAGTCAAAACAGTCCAAAAAGGGTCAAACTGTCAACTCGTTAGAAGTCTCGTTCGAACGAGGCTTCGAACGAGTTTGGACTGTCAGGTCGTTAGAAGTCTCGTTCGAACGAGGCTGTTCGAACGAGATCCCAGTTCGTTCGAACGAACTGACCCTTCTAACGATATCTCGTTCGAACGAGATATCGAACGAAAATCCTACTCGTTAATAACGACTGGTCAACTCGTTAGAAGCTCGTTCGAACGAGCTCGTTCGAACGACCTGGGGCTGCTTCTAACGAGATGCCAGTTTCGGCCCAGAATTTCCCAAAAATCGTTTTTCACCATTTTTACTCCTCAAACCTCTTCTAAAGTTCGTTCCCACAATATATTGAGTTCTCTAATCATCCTCAAACATGTTAAGGTGCTATACTAACATCATTAAAGGGTTTGATATCATCTAAACATCATTAAATTACAATTTCTACATTAATTCCCAATTTTCTTCAAGAACATAAACCCTAACTTTTTCTCATCATAAATTCCCAGATTTTAATTCGTTTATACATCACCTAGATATGAAATATCCGAAATTAAATCTCCCAACAATGTTTCTACATGCAAACCTATCCCAACATTCAATAATAACTTCAAATTTCATGGGTTTTCTTTTAATCTTTCAAGAACAATTAAGATTCTTCAATTTCTAACATGGAAAAGACATTCTCAGTAATTAAATGGAAATAAAGTCACTTACCTTGGTTTGATTTCTGAATTTGGTGTGGATTCGGTGTAGAATTTCTGCAGAATCTCTCTCTCTCTCTCCTTCTCCAAGCTTTCTTCTCCAAAAAGGCTATGGTGGCTAGGGTTTGCTTTGGGGAAACTTATGAAACCTAATTTCAATAAACCTCCGTAGCTTGTTGGGTTAATAAGGGTTGGTTGGGGTCAATCCTTATCAGATTACAACTCTCAATTTTCGTCACTTTTAATTACCCAAAAATACCAAATTACTAAAATACCCTTTAAGTTACCGGTATGGTCTAAAATTACCCCGGGACCCAAACTATACCCCCGGCTAGTGTTTTCTGACTATCTCGACCCTTCCGGACGCGTTGGCGCACTCAAAACGACCATACGGATTATAGATTTTAAATTCACTTTTAATATCAAAATTTTATACCGTGACGCGGCGGTCCCACGCGTCTCAACAAAATTTCTAAAATGCCGTATGTATCCCACGCGTCTCAACAAAATTTCTAAAATGCCGTATGTAAATCTCACGACAAATTTACAAATTTTATAATACCAAGTTCATATATAATCATATATGCACCTAATCAAATACCAATTCGCATCTCATTAGTATTTATAACCCGGATTAATTTCCAATTAATACGCAATTTAATTAATTAATCCCAAAAATAAATATAGTCAAAAGTACGGGGTATTACATACTTCCCCCCTAATAACTGAATTTCGTCCCGAAATTCGAAACTAGAAAGTACCTGCTAAAAATAACTCTGGATAACGTTCGCGCATCTCATCCTCGCGCTCCCATGTGGACTCCTCGACATTGTGATGTCGCCACTGAACACGCACTAACGGAACTATCTTTGACCGCAGTTTCCTTTCGCTTCGGTCCAAAATAGCAATCGGCCCCTCCTCATAAGAGCTATCCGGCTGGAGATCGATGTCCTCCACAGCAATGTGAGAATGAGCCAAATTATCTCTAAGGTATTTCCTCAGCGAGGAAATATGGAACACGTCGTGAATCCGATGCAAATGCTCCGGTAACCCGAGTCTATACGCAACCGGTCCGATCCGCTCAATAATAAGAAACGGCCCCACATACCTCGGTGCCAACTTCCCCTTCTTCCCGAAACGCATAATCCCCTTCATAGGAGATACCCTGAGCAAAACCTGGTCCCCCACTTGGAACTCCCTGAAAAACCTCTTTGCATCAGCATAACTCTTCTGCCTGTCTTGAGCTACCCGAATGCGACTTCGAATCAACTCAATCCTTGCCGAAGTATCCTGGATCACTTCTGGACCAAGTAGTTTGTTGTCCCCCACTTCCAACCAACATGCTGGGGAACGACAAGGCCTACCGTACAATGCCTCAAACGGAGCCATGCCAATCGTGAACTGATAGGAGTTGTTGTAAGCAAACTCCACCAGTGGAAGGTACTGCTCCCATCCACCCCCGAAGTCAATAATGCACATGCGTAGCATGTCCTCCAACATCTGATTGGTGCGTTCTGTCTGCCCATCGGTCTGCGGATGATAAGCCGTACTCAAACGCAATTCTGTGCCCATGGCATCCTGGAAACTTTCCCAAAACCGCGAAACAAATATCTTGTCTCTGTCAGACACGATATTCAGGGGCACACCGTGAAGTCTCACAATCTCTGAAATGAAGAGCTGGGCATACTGTCCCACAGTGTAATCAGTCCTAACGGGTAAAAAGTGAGCGACCTTGGACAACCTGTCCACAATTACCCAAACGGAGTCGTGACCCCTCTGCGACGTAGGCAACCCCGTGACAAAATCCATGGATATGCTCTCCCACATCCATACCGGAACCTCCAACGGCTGTAGCAATCCTGCTGGTCTCTGATGATCCACTTTTACAAGCTGACAAGTGGTGCATTTCGAGACAAACTCAGCGATATCTTTCTTCATACCGCTCCACCAATACTGCCGTCTCATGTCTTGGTACATTTTGTCCCCTCCGGGATGTACCACGAACCGTGAGCCGTGCGACTCTGCCATAACATCGTGTCGCAATTCCTCTCCTTCCGGAACTACCAATCTCCCATTGAAGCGTAATCCCCCGTCTGAGCTAACGGTATAGGACTCGGCTCCCTCTGCTAGCAATCGAACTATCTGCTTCTGACAGAACGAGTCATTTTCCTGTGCCCGTACTACCTTCGTAACAATCTGCGGTGTAACGGTCATCACAGACATGAAAGATCGGGCCACTGCATCCTGGTGTCCCAATTCCTTCCACTTAGCTTTCCACACCTCTGCCACCTCATCTGCTGGCCTGCGGCTCAACGCGTCTGCTACCACGTTAGCCTTACCCGGGTGGTACTGGATGTCGAACTGGTAGTCTTTCACAAATTCAAGCCACCTACGCTGCCGCATATTCAATTCCTTCTGCGTGAACAGATACTGTAGTGACTTGTGGTCCGTGAACAGCTGAAACTTCTCCCCCAAAAGATAGTGCCTCCAAATCCATAAGGCAAATACTACTGCCGCCAACTCCAAATCATGTGTGGGGTAATTCTTCTCATGAGGCTTAAGCTTACGGGAAGCATAAGCTATGGCCTGTCTCTCCTGCTGCAACACACCTCCCAGTCCTTGCAAAGACGCATCGATGTAAACCAAATACTCAACTCCCGGTCTCGGCAACGCTAACACAGGTGCTGAGGTCAATTTGTCCTTCAACTCATCGAATGCCAACTGACAGGCATCACTCCAGATATATGGCACACCCTTACGAGTAAGATGTGTCAAAGGACCTGCTATCTCTGAGAAACCCCGAATAAACCTCCTGTAGTATCCTGCTAAACCCAAGAAACTACGAATCTCTGTTGGTGTCGTGGGCTGTCCCCACTCCCTCACCGCTGACACCTTCCCCGGATCAACAGATATTCCCTGGTCGGAAATAATGTGACCCAAGAACTGGACTTCCTTCAACCAAAACCCGCACTTCTCATATTTTGCATATAGCTCGTTCTGACGAAGTGTCTGCAAAACCAGCCTCAAATGCTCGGCGTGCTCCTCCTCTGTCTGAGAGTAAACCAGAATGTCATCAATGAAGACAATGACAAACTGATCTAGGAAATCCCTAAACACTCTGTTCATCAAGTCCATAAACACTGCTGGAGCGTTGGTCAAACCGAAAGGCATAACCCGAAACTCGTAAGAACCATATCTCGACAAGAACGCAGTCTTCGAGACATCCTCCTCCCTGATACGCAACTGATGGTATCCCGACCTCAAGTCAATCTTCGAGAAGAAAGAAGCTCCTCTCAACTGGTCGAATAAGTCATCGATTCGAGGCAACGGATACTTATTCCGTATCGTGACCTTATTCAACTCTCGGTAGTCCACGCACAATCTCAGTGAACCATCCCTCTTCTTCACAAACAAAACTGGAGCGCCCCAAGGTGAGGTACTCCTGCGAATAAAGCCCTGCCCTAACAGCTGCTCTATCTGATCCCGTAACTCTCGCATTTCAGCCGGAGCCATACGGTACGGTGCACGTGCTATAGGTCTCGTACCCGGTAGCAAATCAATAACGAAGTCTATCTCTCGACTGGGTGGTAAGCCTGGTATCTCCTGAAACACATCTGAATACTCCCTGACAACCGGGATCGAATCTAAAGGAATAACAACCTCCTTAGAGGTATCCTCCTCTATGTAATACAGATGAGTGGTCGATCCTCCCTCTGGGCGAGGCATCGCCACTACAAACATCTCTTGCCCCGGAATGGCAAAAACAATGCTCCCGCTGAAGCAATCAATCATGGCCCTATATGCTACGAGCCAATCCATACCGATGATCACATCGTGAACATGCATGTCTAACACTAACATGTCTGCAGGCAATACCAAACCTCCAACCTCTACCCCGACTCCCCGGCATATAAAGAAAATAAGTGACCCACTCCCCAATGGTGAGTCGACACACGTCACTGTGCTCTCTACCGTAGCTAACAATCCTAAAGCTTTCGCGAAGTGTGTAGCAATAAAACAGTGTGTAGCACCCGTATCAAATAACACCCGACCCATAGTGCCATGGATAGGAAACGTACCCTCGATCGCGGGCGGTGCCTGTGGAACTGCAGCCTGGTGAACGTTGTAGACACGTCCATACTGTAGCTGCCCCTGCTGAGCTGGGACTGCTGGAATGGGTGGCAATGCTGCCATCTGTGGCGGTGCAGGAAGAGCTGCGGGAAACATAGGTCTCTGCGGCTCCTGGCGAGCACCCTGCTGCTGCTGCTGTGGGGCCCTGCCCCTATCAGGACAATCCTGCTTCTTATGGCCAGTCTTGCCACAAGTAAAGCACTTCCCTGGGAAGTTCCCTCCCCTCTGCCCCTGCTGTCCCCGGCCCTGTTGGCCGTTACCATTCCTCCCTTGGCCCTGATGGCCCTGATGGAACTGCTGCCCATTCTGTCCCTGTTGGCCCTGCTGGCCGTTTGGACCCTGATGGCCCTGGCGGAAACCTCCCTGTCCCTGCCTATAGTTCCCTCACCGGAACCTCTTGTTATCCCCCTGCTGGGAGCCCTGCTCAGTCTGTCTCTGCCCCTGACCCGATTGTGCCCCGCTGGCACCATGTCCTCCGGTCCTGCCCTGATGGCTAGACTCTCCCGACCGCTTGCCCTCGGCCATGTGAAAACGGTGGTCCTGGCAGTGCAATAACGCAGCGTTAACCACATCAGAATACGTGGCCAACGATAGGTTCCCTAGCAGATGCTGACGGATTCTCCAATTCAACCCATCAGTGAACTTCTCTATCTTCTTCTTCTCTGTTGGAATCTCGTCTGGAACGATATTCAACAGGTTAGTGAACTCGGCCTCATACTCGGCCACTGTCTTGCCCTCCTGCTTCAAACTCATCAGCTTCCTCCTCATCTCTGTATGAACTGCGGACGGAAAATACTTGCGGTCGAACCGCACCCAGAACTCCTGTATCGTGAGGGTATCCCTCTCCTCCGCGGTGGTAATAGACTCCCACCACTGTAGCGCAGATCCAACTAGCTTGAAAGTAGCTAGCACCTGTTTCTGAACATCAGTGCACTCATGCATCCTCAAATGCCTCTGCATGTCCTTCCTCCATTGGCTCGAGATAACCACATCTGAGCTTCCAGCAAACTCTGGTGGATGCGCTTTCTGAAAAGCGTCACGTACACGCTCCCAAGCAGACGGGAATGCATTAACTTGTACTGGCGCGGCAACCGGCGCCTGAGGTGGTGCCTACTGAATCACGGCAATCGCGGCATTTACCGCTTGGGCTACTATAGCAGCAACCTCAGCGGCGTTCAACATACCCTGAACTGGAGCGGACTGGGGTTCTGGCGTTGCATTCCTGGGAACTCTTCGTGCACGTCGTGGAGGCATCTGAAATAAGAACAAAGTTTATAAGTTCACGGTTATAAACTTAATATAGCTGAAGAACGAAGCATACACAAAAAGAGTACAACAGTCCTAAAATATAGGGCTCTATATCAAAGAAAACGTAGCGGAAACATAATAGCCGTACAGATCCTAAAGGACACTAGAACCTGATGCTCTGATACCACCTGTGACACCCCGACTAATTAAATACCGGGTAGCTACGCCTTTATAAAATTAATTCAAAATGCCAAGTTGGCTCAGTTAATAGCATCACTGACGAAAACATTTTTATTATTACTAACCACCTAGTATTTAAAAATCAAGTTGCCAAATTTTAATTTAAGTCTGATTAACATGCAGCAAGTGTAATGAAGAAATGAATAACACCATTCACCATACTGAAGTAAAACGAATAACCATCACAATAGAGTAAATAAAGTCTGGAGGAAACCCCTCATAACAATCCCATAACTGAAATCAATAAACTGAAACAATACATGCTATAGTCTGAAAACTGAAATGTAAAAGATGCTCTAAATAGAAATGGGCAACATGCCCTACAACTGATAGATAGTGACTCTGGAATCCAAAGAATAGAAGCGTCTATGAACAAATCCCTGTAGCTTCCACAAACAGCTACAGCTCGTCACCTGAATGAGAATCCTATGCTTGGTGTCCCTGTGGATGGGCACCTAAAATGGTTTTACAAAGAAAAAGAGATTTGAAAAGCAAACGGGTCAGAGCCCGAATGTGGAGTTATATTTTAAAAACCTGCAAGTGCTTTAAAAACATTTAAAACATTAAATGCAAAGTACATGTTAGGACGTACACTCGCATGATATTCTCACCTCTCGTCTAACTGTACACTCCTAACGTAAGTACCCATCTATAACTACCCTTTCCACTAGCTAAGAGACAACGTAACTAGCTAGACTACCAAAGGTTCTACCCATAATACTTGGTTCCGTTTAACATGACAACGCTCGTGATTAAATAGAGGTTTAACGTAAACTCAGTTACTAAATATGCCATATATATAAGTATCAGTAACTCCTTATATATCTCGAAACAATACCGTAATACAGTTACAACATTAACATGAGGATTCCCATTATTTAAATGTATATTATTCACATCATAAATATACGATACAAGCACCCCGCAATCTAAGCTGTAGTGCACACATACTCTGCTATCCATCCCGGTACATCACGTACATAAGGATTACATATTCTGAATCTCTCAGGAATAGTTTACCGATAACAACATCACAAATAATGGAGGCGAACACAGTCACCATCACATGGGTCACGCACATACCTACGCTCCCATGGTCAGCGGACTTATTAATATCACAATAAGTCTTTCAATGACCTATGTTCATCAAGGTACCAGTCTATATCCCCCCCGTAGGCACACAAGGATTAGAGGGTCCTAAGCGAACGAAACCTCCCGTGATAGCAAGTATGGTAGGTATGTCATACAAACAATCCATATACTAATATTAAGTAAACACACATCTTAGTAATACCGTATTTTAATCGTAATACATATCGCAATCTTGTACTAACTAATTATCACAACCTATTTTATTCCGGTTCATAATTATACGCGCTATAATTCATCCTCACATCGTAGTAGTCACTCACGTCTCAACCCAAATGATTCATTGAATATAACTCTCGTATATGATTTACTCATCCCAACAACCCAAAAGTCCCAAATAAGTCACTATATCATCAAAGGGATGCTAACTCTACCCTTGAACCATCTCCCGAAACTCCAAAAGTCAAAACAGTCCAAAAAGGGTCAAACTGTCAACTCATTAGAAGTCTCGTTCGAACGAGGCTTCGAACGAGTTTGGACTGTCAGGTCGTTAGAAGTCTCGTTCGAACGAGGCTGTTCGAACGAGATCCCAGTTCGTTCGAACGAACTGACCCTTCTAACGATATCTCGTTCGAACGAGATATCGAACGAAAATCCTACTCGTTAATAACGACTGGTCAACTCGTTAGAAGCTCGTTCGAACGAGCTCGTTCGAACGACCTGGGGCTGCTTCTAACGAGATGCCAGTTTCGGCCCAGAATTTCCCAAAAATCGTTTTTCACCATTTTTACTCCTCAAACCTCTTCTAAAGTTCGTTCCCACAATATATTGAGTTCTCTAATCATCCTCAAACATGTTAAGGTGCTATACTAACATCATTAAAGGGTTTGATATCATCTAAACATCATTAAATCACAATTTCTACATTAATTCCCAATTTTCTTCAAGAACATAAACCCTAACTTTTTCTCATCATAAATTCCCAGATTTTAATTCGTTTATACATCACCTAGATATGAAATATCCGAAATTAAATCTCCCAACAATGTTTCTACATGCAAACCTATCCCAACATTCAATAATAACTTCAAATTTCATGGGTTTTCTTTTAATCTTTCAAGAACAATTAAGATTCTTCAATTTCTAACATGGAAAAGACATTCTCAGTAATTAAATGGAAATAAAGTCACTTGCCTTGGTTTGATTTCTGAATTTGGTGTGGATTCGGTGTAGAATTTCTGCAGAATCTCTCTCTCTCTCTCCTTCTCCAAGCTTTCTTCTCCAAAAAGGCTATGGTGGCTAGGGTTTGCTTTGGGGAAACTTATGAAACCTAATTTCAATAAACCTCCGTAGCTTGTTGGGTTAATAAGGGTTGGTTGGGGTCAATCCTTATCAGATTACAACTCTCAATTTTCGTCACTTTTAATTACCCAAAAATACCAAATTACTAAAATACCCTTTAAGTTACCGGTATGGTCTAAAATTACCCCGGGACCCAAACTATACCCCCGGCTAGTGTTTTCTGACTATCTCGACCCTTCCGGACGCGTTGGCGCACTCAAAACGACCATACGGATTATAGATTTTAAATTCACTTTTAATATCAAAATTTTATACCGTGACGCGGCGGTCCCACGCGTCTCAACAAAATTTCTAAAATGCCGTATGTATCCCACGCGTCTCAACAAAATTTCTAAAATGCCGTATGTAAATCTCACGACAAATTTACAAATTTTATAATACCAAGTTCATATATAATCATATATGCACCTAATCAAATACCAATTCGCATCTCATTAGTATTTATAACCCGGATTAATTTCCAATTAATACGCAATTTAATTAATTAATCCCAAAAATAAATATAGTCAAAAGTACGGGGTATTACAGTCTACCACAAAGAAACAAAAGATAATTACGTCTCGAACAAAAGTACTAGAAAATGGAGATGTCATAACAACTACGATTGACGGTGAATCATCAAATGTGATTAATCCTCCCGATAACCATTGTGGATATACCATTACCTTTGTAGACCATGCATTGGAATCACTCAATTCTGTAATTGGATCAGGTTAATCATTTATTAACTGTACGAAAGAATAACTCATATTTATATAAAAATTAAATATTTACTTTTTTGAATATAATTTATGAGTATTTTATGTATCTATGAACTTTAGGGTCTAAGTCAACATAGGAACGTACGAATAGAAGTAAAGATCATTTGAATAGGGCACCGAAAAGTACGTACGATATTAATAAGTGCTTCATTGAATACACTCACAAAAAATTATGGATCAACTTCAATTATGGTTTAACAAATGAGAAAATTTATCAATTTTATAGGGAAGTTTAATGAAGCATGGAATTTCGTGGTCTTAGCACTATTTGCGATAATTGTAGTGCCATTCTATGGTACGAGGAGACTCCTGCATCTCCGAAATTCTCTTTGTGTTGCCAAGAAGGGAAGATCATCTTACCCATTATGAATGTCGCACCCCAGATTTTAAACATCTACTAGATTCTGAAAATGAGTCGGGTTCATCAAAATTCAAGGATAACATTAGAGAATACAATTCAATGTTCGCCTTTACCTCTACTGGCGCTAAAGTTGATCATCGAATAAATAATGTATTTGGTTCGTATATTTATCGCATTAGTGGGAAAAACCACCATTTTCTTGGTTCATTGCTTCCAGTTGAAGGTCAAATCCCAAAATTTGCGCAACTATATATTTATGACACGGAGAATGAGTTGAGCAATCGAATGAAATCATTAGGAGGAGATAGTCCAACATCAAAGTTGGATGCAAAAGTTATTTTTAAAATTACTATCAATGTTTGATGTGCATAATGATATTGTAAAAGTTTTTCGAATGGCACATGAGCATTTTGAGCATTCAAATGTCATGCATGTGAGAATAAGGTTGATTAAAAATTGTTTCAAAGGCCCAACGATTTACAATATGCCTACTGCTTATGAAATAGCCGCACTCATTGTTGGTGACTTTACTGAGGAAAATGTTATGAGAGAGATTATTGTTGACCTTAAGTCAAATGGTTTACAAAGAATTAGCGATCTTCATCGATTCTTTATGGATATGTAATACCCATTGTTATTCCCACATAGGGAA
Source organism: Sambucus nigra (assembly GCA_949130495.1). Lineage (NCBI taxonomy): Eukaryota > Viridiplantae > Streptophyta > Magnoliopsida > Dipsacales > Adoxaceae > Sambucus > Sambucus nigra. Next base: position 319,797,135 of record OX422223.1, read on the forward strand.
GATGGTTATCAAATGGGTATAACTTACAAAAATAAAAATGGGAAACGTAAGACTAATTGCGTGACAATGAGAGAATATTACGGATACCGTTTGCATCATATAATAAATGAAGGTAACACCGTTTTGCGCTCATGAAGACTTTTTCAACAATATGTTCTGATACATATACATGCATAGAACAATAAAGGTTGAGATGGGTTAGAACAAACCAGCCAAGTAAGGGTTGATCTATATAAAGGGTTGAAAGCTGTTGTACTTGAAGGAGATTCAACGCCGTTATCTGTAGGTAAACGTGTTGTCCTTCCGTCTAGTTTACTTGGAGGTCCGTGTTATATGGCTTAAAATTTCTAAGACGCAATGGAAATTTGTAGATTCTTTAGTAATCCAGATATGTTCATCACTTTCACGGCTAATCCTAAATGGCCTGAAATCACAAAGTTTCTTGAACTCATTTCTGGCTAAAAGCCTGAGGATAGGGAAGATATTATCACTCGAGTTTTTAAAATTAAACTTGATGCTCTAATGAAGGATTTAGTGCAAGGAAAACACTTTGGGAAAGTAATGGCAGGTACATATTCTATATTTAATAAGTAATGATCTGTAATTAAAAATCATATTATTTGTGTTGTCAGCTATCTATACTACGTCAATTACTATAACAAGATATAATTTTTATGACAACTATCTACACAATTGAATTTTAGAAAAGAGCACTTCCACATGCCCACATACTTCTATTCTTACATGCAGACGCAAAACATCCAACATCAGAGGATATTGATAACACTATTTCTGCTGAGTTACCTGACTGTATTAACGACCCAATTGGATATGCATCTGTTTCACAATTCACTATGCATGGTCCCTGAGGCCATGCAAATCCCTATTCTCCTTGTATGGAAGACGGATGTTGCGCCAAAAAATTTCCCAAAAAATTCACAAGCATGACCAAACTTGATGAAAATGGATACCCAATTTATAGACGTAGAGATGATGGAAGATTTGTAGAGAATATGGGCATCAAACTTGATAACAAAATCATAGTTCCCCACAATATTGACTTTGTCGTCATATACCAAGCTCATATAAATGTTGGATGGTGCAATAAATCCAGGGCGATTAAGTACCTTTTCAAGTACATAAATAAAGGCCCTGAGAGAACCACAATGGAGTTGATGGAATCAATTGTCCAAAATAATGATAATTGTAATGAAAAAATGTTAAAGGTTGATGAAAATAAAACATTCCTCGATTGTCGTTACTTATCTGCATGTGAAGCTTGCTGGAGAATTAATCAATTTCAGGTACAATATCGAAGCATCGACGTTGAGTGTTTGACATTACATATATCGAACGAGCAGTTTGTCACTTTTAAAGATTCTGACAATTTGGGTACCATCATTGAAATGGTAGATATTAAGAAGACTATGTTTATACAATGGATGCAAACAAATTGTATCCACGAGGATGGGAGGGAGTTAACATATGCAGAATTTCCATCAAAATGGGTTTGGGACTCATAGGCAAAAGAATGGTTTAGGAGTAAAAATTTAGGAACCTGCCTAGGTCGTATATTTTATGCTCATCCAGACTCTTGTGAAAGATTTTACCTTCGTATGCTCCTCAACGTTGTTCACGAAGCAAGAAATTACGATGAGGTGAATACGGTGAGTGGAATTGTTTATCCAACATGCAAAGCCGCATGTTACACTATTGGTCTGCTAGAAGATGACAAAGAATGGCACGACGCTCTAGATCAAGCTTCACAATGGGATATGGGTAATCAATTACATGACTTATTTACTGTAATTCTTATTTTCTTTGAAGTTGTTGATCCGAAAAGGCTTTGGGATGACAATTGGGAGGTTCAATCAGAAGATTTACTTCATCGTCAAAGAAAAATCTTAGGGCTCCCTGATCTTATTTTGAGTGAAAATCAAATGAAAAATTATGCTCTTCAAACAAAAATGGGAAATGCCTAAAAGATTTCTCACCAATGCCACTACCAGATGCTATACTGATTCAAGAAAAGGATAATATGCTTTTAAGAGAGAAACTTTCATACGATGCGGATTCTTTAGCACTCGACCATAATAACATGTTCAAATCATTGAATGATGAGTAATTGGATGTCTATAATCATTTTATACGATCCGTCTACGAAAACAGAGGACGATTTTACTTTGTAAATGGGGCAGGTGGCTCAGGAAAAACTTTTTTGTACAAAATAATTCTTGTGCGCTTGCGTTAAAAGGGAAAAGTGGTTCTCGCAGTTGCATCTTCGGGAATTGCATCGTTATTTCTACTTAGTGGAAGAACTGATCATTCAATATTTAAGATTCCCATTGATATTCATGCAGATTCAACATACGATATTCATCAACGGAATCATCTTGCAGAGATCATTAGGAAAATAAGCATAATTATTTTGAATGAGGCTCCTATAAACCATCATTATTATTTTGAAGTTGTTGACAGAACATTAAGAGACATAATGCGCTTCAATGACGAAAAATCTTCTGAAAAGCCTTTTGGAGGAATTACAGTTCTTCTTGGTGGAGATTTTCGACAAACCCTACCAGTTCATAAAGGAAGTAGAGAAGAAATTGTAAATGCAATAATTAACAAATCAATTATCTGGAGTTCGTGCCATGTATTCAACGTATCGAAAAACATGCGAATATAAGATTCGACTTCATTCAGAGATTGGGTCCTAGCACTAGGTGACAGGAAATTACAAACAGAATCATTCGGAGATGAAGGCTATCCATCGTGGGTAAAAATGCCAAATGCAAACCTTATACCCCATTCAGAAAGCCCAATTTTCGATATTATTTCAAGTGCATACCCTGATTAAGTCAACAGATACAGTGATCCCGATTACATCAAGGATCAAGCTATTCTTAATCTAATAAACCATATGGTTGACAACATCAATTCTTATGTACTCAATGTCATTCCCGGAGATGCGATAACATACTTCAGCTCAAACTCAATATCTAAGGCTGCTGGGGACATTCATGACCAATATATGTTGTTTAATGTAGAATTTTTAAATAGCTTGAACTTTGCTAGACTCCCAGGTCATATCTTGGAGCTAAAGACATGTTCACCGATTATGCTAATGAGAAACATAAACCAAAGTTCTGGCCTTTGCAATGGGACAAGATTGATCATTATACAATTATCTCCATTGGTTATTGAGGCTATAATTATCGCATGATCGAATATAGGCACAAAAGTATTCATTTCACGAATAATCATGTCTGCAACGGTCTCAAAATGGCCGTTTATTCTGAGAAGATGATAATTTCCTGTTCAGCTTGCTTTCTTTATAACAATAAATAAAGGCCTAGGGAAAACTCTCATTCAAGTTTTAATATACTTACTAAATCCTGTTTTCAGTCATGGTCAACTATATGTCGCTATATCTAGAGTAACTTCAAGCAGCGGTCTAAAATTATTCATAAATAATGAAGTCCAAATTGATAGACATTACACAAAAAGTGTTCACTGCGATGAGGTTCTTTCCTCTAATCTATAAGTATAGTTGCGTAATTCACTACATTATTAATATTGTTAATCCTTTTAATTCTGATTCTACTGCCTTAATTCATTTCACCAATAATTTTTTTTTATTAAACCACCCAGTAACATGAAACAAGTTACAAGACATGAAGACCTTTCACTAGGCAGGGATTATTGGACCATCTTTGTGCGTGTCGTTCGAAAATGGGAATCCAAGACTCGAAATGGCGATAATCCAAAAATATCAGATGACTTTCTCTTAGTTGATGACCATTTAAACCATTTTTACCTTATCATTTTTTTTACTATTTTGTCCCTAGAATTCACATTATCTTCATTATTATTTTCCCTTTAATTATATATATCTTTTTATATTCACAGGGTGATTCGATGCACGCAGTAATGTGCCGATACTTACTTGGTAAATTCGACAATTCACTCGATGTTGGAAAAGTCTACATAATAACTAATTTCAGAGTTATGGATACCAATCATAGCTACAGGGTGTCAACCCACAATCTAATGATTGAATTCATTCCATCTTCAAGGTTTATACATTTTGAAGGTGACAATTCTCTAATTCCAAAATATCACTTCCAATTTCTGGAATTTGATGGATTGACATCTAAATGGGGTATTGACATATATCCCAGGTATATTATATTCTTTACTCATTATAGAATTAACATTATACGTTAAAATCAATTCATATTTATCTAATCACTAATTATATAATCAGATGTGTTGGGACTTTTGACATCAATATCACCTGTTGAGGATCAACCTGTTAGGGGATCTATAGTAAAAAAGGGTTTTAAATCTTTAAAATCAAAGGTGATACTTTCTTATTTTCATAATATTCAATGCATTCAATATGAATATATAATAGGCAAACTTCCTTAACCACTTACCCTATTATACAGTGGGGATAGGATTTCTACCACCCTGTGGGCTGACGAAACGGCACTAATAACCGAAGATGTATGCAATAATCTCAAAGATCACTTGATTGTTGTCGTTACCTCCACTACAGTTAAAAAATTTAGAGGTACTTATACTATAATTCTTATATTTTCCTATTCATAACAATTAACTATTATAAATAAAGCAATTTATGATTCATATCACATTTATTTCATAGGTGAATTTTCACTATCATTAACAAACGCATCCAAAGTTTATATAAATCCAGATGTTCAAGCCATAAAAGAATTTATGGCCAAGTAAGATATACTATATTGCAATATCATTTTAACACTAATATAAATCATTTATATTTTCTCATCTAATTTATCCAATCAAAAATTTAATTATGCACTATATGTCTCTCCGTAAAATATATTTGGACACATGAAAATTAAAGTTGATTCTGTTACTTCCCACTCATTTGAATTTATGTAAAGGACTATGAACCAATTATTTTCTCCTTGATACACCCCATTTGATAGGATGATTGCTAGGAAATAGGGGTATTTTACACCTATAATTATAACTCCATTATTTAGTTGTTTCCACTTCCATTTTTTTAATGCCTTATCTAATCTCGACCATGATAATGTCAATTTTTTGTTTTGAAATATAAAATTTTCCATTAAAGATTCTTGAGCAAGTTTAGAATTAACATACATTTATGTTGCACCCACTGAGTCATTTATTAAATGAAATAATTATTTGGCAAACTTGACCCGCTTATAAGGATGTTGGGTCAAGGAGGTATAAGTATTGAGGTCCGGTGTGGGATTGGAAGGTTGACCGGAGGTGTAGAGTAGGATCTAGTTGGGAGGTTGCCTAAAGGTGGTGTTCAGGAGTTAAAAGGATGGTCTGGTGTTGGCTACGAGCCACTTGCTGCTGCTGGTGGCAGGTGGCTATGATTGATTTTCGGGTCGGGTTGGGGCGAGCAGGCATCGTACCGAATATGATACGAGTTCATGGGTTGTCCATCCAGATTACTATACAGAACCAACTGGGCCTCACATTTCCTTTGTTTTTCGTTTATGTGTAACTACTTTTAGTAAGGACACACATTCTATCACATATTTTATTTCTCTCGCTACATAAGATCTATATGACTATATCCCATAACAAATATAGCTTTAATCTCAACGCCCAACAAATTTTCATTCAGAAGATGTTTGGAACCACAATTCTGTATCTCTTTCATGTAAAAGAATTCAAATTTTCAAATATGATTGCAATTGATTACTAATTTGGAAAAAATATTTGAACAACAATTATTTTGAGATGTTATCTTACTTTTCCATAGAATCCAATTTTAAAGCTCCATCACCCCTAGAGATAGATTCCACAAAAACTGGGAAAATAAGATAACATCCCACGAAGCTGCCCATCTCATTTTCCACTCTTTTTTCGACATCTCATAAAAAATAAATTGTTTTTCAATATTTTCCAAACTTTGCAAGCAAAATCACCTAAAAATATTTTTATTTTAATTCCAAATAATAAAATTGAGGTTCCCAAAATATCATCAGTGTTCTTCAAATTTAAAAAATGGACTGTGAAACAATCATTTGCTTCTTCGTACACCCCATTTGATAGTATTATTTCTACGGAATAGGGGTAGGATAATATATAATATTATGAGTTTCATTGAGGTATCGATAATTATATTTGACATATGTTATTTCAGGAGGACCATATCATTGAATTTACTGACATACATACCATACTATAAACTCAGTACCTGCCTTAGTTAACTTTCATTGTTGGCCAACATATATAATGTTGTTATATTGATTAACATTCACCACATTACCTTTTCTCTTTTTCCCTTTCTTCAATTTAAGTTTATATTTTTTCCTTATTACTTTATTTCACTTTCATTTTTTTAATGCTTTATCTAATCTTAATCAAGATAAGGTCAATTTTTTTTTGACATATAAAATTTTCCATTTAAGATTCTTGATGAAGTTTACAATTAACGTACATTTATGTATAAACTACTAAGTCATTTATTAAATGAGATCATTATTTGTCAAAATTGCATTCTGTTGGCTACTTATAAGGCTGTTGGGTGAAGTAGGTATAAGTATTGATGTCCGGTATGGGGTTGGAAGGTTCGCAAGAGGTGTAGAGTAGGATAGAGTTCGAAGGCTGCCTAAAGGTTGTGTTCATGAGTTAAAAGCTTGGGATGGTGTGGCATACGAGCCACCACTTGCTGATGAGGGCAGGTAGTTATGGTTGATTGATGGGGATTATTTTTTCCACATATTAGGGGGTTGGGGTGGGCTTCCATGGTACCGGATATGATTAGAGTTCATGGGTTGTCCACCCAGATTACTATTTTTGAACTCTCAAATGAAATGAAATCAGCTCATTTACTACTTTATGTTGAGAAACATATGATTAACTAAAGGGTTAAGTGCAAAATAACCCCATGAGTTCTTGCAAGAAGACCCTTCAACCATGTATCTTTACATAAGTGTATAATTAAAAATTGTATTGCTTTTAAATAATTCAGGGGTTTCATGCAAAAGATGAACCAATCCTTTTTTTTTCTTTCTTTCTTTTCCCTCAATTTCTTCTTATTTTTAATTAAATCTAAGAAAATTTGGCATTAAGTTACCTGATGTTTTTGTTGTGAGTTCTTAGTTATGGTGAATAAATATGAGATTCCTTGCAGGGATGTTTAAGAGAACAATAATGGTGTTATTGATTGGGTTTGTAGCATGGGCATATCAGGCCACATTGTATTTTTTCTCTCTACCTAATATCTATATGACTATATCCCACAACAAATATAGCTTTAATCTCAACGCCCAACAGAATTTCATTCAAAAGATGTTTGGAACCACAATTATGTATCTCTTTAAGGTAAACGTATTCAAATGTTAAAATAACCTTACATTTTAATACTATGTTGGAAAAAATTATTTGAAGAACAATTATTATGAGATGTTCTCTTACTTTTCTATATAATCGAATTTTAAATCTCCATGACTCCCTGCCCATCTCATTTTCCACTCTTTTTTCGGCATCTCATAAAAAATAAATTATTTTTTAATCTTTTTCCAACTTTGCAATCAAAGGCACCCTAAAAATATTTCAATTTTAATTCCAAATAATAAAATTGAGGTTCCCAAACATATCATCAGTGGTCTTCTAATTTATAAAGTGTACCTATGTCTATACCAAAGTTTTCATGTATGAACTTTTACATCTTGGTTGATATAGCTGAGATGTGTTCCATATGGAGGTCTGTATACTTTCATCACATTTATCTTAAAATTTTATAAAAGATGAATTTTTAAAATTCCTTAATGCAATATCATTGTCAGATTCCTGCTTAACTACTACATTTATTACGTTCTTCTCCTATTTTCTTATAGGATATTATCAATCTAAGAATATTTTGTTTCTCCCTTAATTGCATATGCATAGCTTGTATGTATTTTTATTTCATTTTGTTTTCCCTTAATGAAATAATAAGTTTTACATCCCATTACATTAGTGAACAGGTGCTTACTATTGATGGAAGAATGATGATGTAATGATCTTGATTGGCATACCTGTTATGGTGGAATTTTATGCAGTATGATTTTTTTTATATGTATGAAATAAAACTGAAATACTTGCAAAATTTGTCACATTTTCCCTCATATAACTGTCATATGCGATGTTCGTATCTGTCATATTTGTACTAAATATAGTGCATGCGAAATGGATAATAAGACGTGATCATCATATCAATATACACATCTCCACATCAACTGCACATCGGGGCCATTAACAGCCTATACAAACCACTCACAAACATAAATATGTTCTCTTTTGATACATTCATTGCCCCGTTCAGTGAAATAAGTAGTATCTTCGCTATAAACCACAAAACATTTCTTCACTAGACATTACTAACACATGGAGTGTAATTTAAGTGCTATTTTTACCCTGGTAATGCTCGATCTATTGAGTTTTTTAATTCTTAGTCGAAGAAACTTGTACATTTATTTAATACGGCACCTATTCCTCCTGTTGTGGATCAGATGCAGTTTTCTTGAGTTGCATAGTAGTAAGGCCAATAACATTTTGCAATCAATTTATATGGCTTTTTTTATAACTAATAGTTGTATGACTTTTTTGCACTATAATTTAGAAACCCAACATTTTGCAAGGACATATAAGCATGCCCATCATAAGCTCATAATTTTTTTTCCATGCCTCTGTTTCTACATTACATCAAATGAGGCGTCAGCCTATATGGTATCATACAAAAATACGAGTGTTATGTTGAACGAGTTGGCACAGTAACTCACATCTCACTAACAGACTATCTTTAATATCTAACCTCTGAATCATTATTATTCTATTTCTTCTACTGCGAATGTATTGCTATAGATTGAATTACGATATTATTGATATCATAATGTTTATTTGGGTTAAATAAGGAGTTTATCATAACTTTACTTTATGTCACATCGTTTTTCGTTACTATATCATAACTTAACTTTATTCACACAGACTTCTTGATGATAACTACTTATTCTTCATCTCAACGAATCTGACAAGGTTTGACATTTCAATTGTTGATACTGAAGCAGATTTTAGATCGATTGAAGATATAGTAGCTCTTCGTTCCAACTCTCCAAATGAGGTATTTCATTTCAAATACATATTTCCAATCTCTCCTTCATTATCTCATAATAATATAAACGTTGCAGATTCTATACGTCATTTGCCAAGGAAGAATCACAGGTGTAGAAGACGCTACTGGCAGGTATTATGTGGCATGCAACCTCTGTAACAAGAAACTAAAACATAACATCACTTCCTTCTTCTGTGAATCATGCAACACCGACAATATCATTCCTTATCCTAGGTAATTTATTCTTAAATTTTCTTCATTCTCCTACTCAATCTACCATTTCATAACAAATTAAATTCCTCCATAAATAGGTACAAAGTTTAAATCAGCGTCAAGGAATAAACAACTGCCAGAATATTTGTCCTCTTCAACAAAGAGGTCGAATCTTTTATCAAAGTCCAATGTTCTGAACTTGTACATATCAACCATGACATCAGCGTATGATTTTCATAACCGTTGATAATATTCTCTCCAAACTGTCATTTTTCAAATTCCTGCTTTAACCATACTATTGTTACTATTTTATACAGGTAACCAAAGATCCACTACCACTTGCAATCACACGGATCATCGGTACCTCACACAGATTTTGCCTCAAGAAAAATAACTACAACTTAGTCCGTGGTTATGAAAACTACACCATTGCAAACATTTTCCATGATTCCTTAACCAAAGCTACTTCAAAGACTATCAGCTCCATTCATAAGGTATTGTACACATACTTTATATAATTTATTTACTTCATTTATTTGAATAACTCTAATACAATCTTATTTACATAATAGAAAATAATTCCTCTGAATCCCAATCAAGACCCAATCATTATCACAGACAATGGAATCAGCACTAATGTGATTCATTCTTCTTCTCTAATATCTACTACATCACATAAAACACATCCTTCAACTCACGTCGAATGCGACAATTTCTCTAAAAGGAAGGTGCGGGAAGGTATTTTCAATTTTATATCTATTCAACTTTTGTTTATCTTTTCTCTTTACTATTATAAAATTCTTCTAACATATATTTCACCATCATTGTAGGAACGTTTATCATAGGAAAAAAAGGATGCTCTAGACTCTCATTCAATAATTCAAGTTTCATCAGCATTTTATTAATTTTACTAATTTCAAATTCTATTTTATTTCATATCTTTACGTCAAACATTGACAATGTTTATTAATATTGCTAAATTCTTTTCACATGTCACTACTACTTTTCATTCTTACTCTATTACAATTTTTTTAATCTACTATCAATTTGTCTTCTTTCTTATTTTATTATGCATTCAATACCTCATTCACCGCCCATTGCGCGGGTTTCCACCTAGTTATTGATAAAAGTGCTCAAGTTTAAACACTTGACTCTAGAATGAAGGTCTGACCTGTTGAAGGAGATGGTATAGATGTGATTCCCTCTCTCTGATCTATGTGGTGCTGGTGTTTGTGTTGTAAAAGGTATAGCAATGGAGGTTCTATCCCTTGAAACCTCTCCTCCTACTTCCTCCTTTTGCCTCTATGTGTGTAACAACTGATAACCCTAAATCCTCCCACGTATAAGCTATTTTATCCCTCTAATTTTCGTAGTTAATGATTCTTCAAAAATGTAAATTATCAAAATGCCCTCCCGGGATGCCGGTGGGGTAAAATTGTCCTGGGACCCAAACTAAATCCCTGGGTAGGCTTTTCTGACTATATCTATCCTTTCGAACACATTGGTGCACTCGACATGACCATCTGGGTGACTAAAAATATATTTACTGTAACTGTCGTAATTACCGTAACTGTCGTATTTCTCACTTGTAACAATTTTCATAAATTCACAATCACATATTACTTTATTCGCCCAGTAATATTCAATATAATTCTCATCAATAAATACTAACCCTTATCTTACTAGTTAATATTTATTTTAAATCGGATTAATTGTAAATTAATTTTCCACAATTAAAAATAAGGGGTGTTACAAAATCTAACATGCGGTCAAATTTTTATTTAAAACAGTAACATTATTTTAACACGATAGAGCCAAAGAAAAAGCACCAGTATCATCCGAGCAGGTGAAGGAGTGAAGCTTGCAGATTTAGGATTTTTCACTTTTATTCTTGTTCAGATGTTATACCTTTCTTTTTCCTTGGTTGTAATGGCTCTGTCTACCGCTTCAGTTATTAATAAAGAGTAACTATTTCCCTTTACTAATTTCCCTTTTATTTTTGTTCATTTTACTGCTTGTAGCTTGTTGTTGAGGGCATTTCCTCCTTTAAGAATTTTGATAAATTGGTTGATCCCGATGGGAGCGAGCAAGCTCGTCACGTATTTTTAAAGGCCTGTGATTAGGCATAAATTCTTCTGAATTTATCCCCTTAAATTAGTAGATTTTAACACCTTGAATAATGTAATTTGTATTGATTTATCTCATTTATATGCTACTGACCATTCGCACATAGTGCCTCAAGTTTTGTGTGTTTTTCGTGCTTTTTATAGGTATGTAATGCTAAGTGAAGAAAAGAGAAATCCAAAGCCAAGAAGTTATCAAAGGAGGGAAAGTCAGAGGGAAAAAGGGACAATTTACATCCAGAGTTCGGATGAGGGACCTACATGAAAAATAGAAACTTCGCATCTATGAGGGTGTAAGAAGAAACGACATCGCAATCTGACCATCGGACCAGAAGATATGAAGCCTCGAAGATCAGATAATCAAGAGAAAGAAGACTGGAGCAATTTCAGCACCGGATCGATCTGGATATTGCCAAAAACGAACCGGTCTAGGGAAGCAAAAATATACTGTCTAATTTTGGAAGTCGAACCGATCCGTTTATAGAAGAAAGCAAATTGATCCGATAACTGGCAGACCGAACCAAAGCTTAACCGTTGGACCGATCCGGTGGACATAATTTTGGATCTTCAGTTCTGATTAAGAGTTTCTCGTGGTTCCAACCAGGGGTGTAAACGGATCGGGTCTGGATATATCCATATCCGATCCGGGTATATTTTTAACGGATCGGGTCTTACCCGATTACCCGACGGGTCTCAGAAAATGGATCCAGACCCGGATCCGTTAAAGACCCGAAGACCTGATTATATATATATATATATATATATATATATATATATATACACATAGTTTATATAAACTGTTTATATATATATATACATATATATAAACTATCTTACATATATATATATAGTAAAATTGTTTTTATACATACATATATATATAACTTATATATATATGTATGTAAAACTGTTATTTTTATATATAACTTATATATATATATATATATATATATATATATATATATATATATATATATATATATATATATATGTATGTATGTAAAACTGTTTTTATATAAAACTATTTTTATATATAACTTATATATATATATAACTATTATATATATGTATGTATGTATATATCTATGTTTATATATATATATATATATATATATATATATATATACACACACATTCGGGTCAGGTCCTTATCGTATCGGAGTCATGTATATCCAGATCCGGTCCATTAACTAATCGAGTAATCGGATAATCGGGTCTATAAAATTTGCTCAGATCCGTTAACTCAGGTCGGGTCCGGATCGGGTCCGGGTCCAGACCCGGTCCATTGACAGCCCTAGTTCTAACTCTTGAAAAATTCATAATGTATTTAAACTAAATTGATGTCAGATATTTAAGGATTGGAGTTTTTACAGGTTCAGACATTAGAAATTTAATTACTTTTTAGAGGAGCTCTTACAAATTGAAAACCCTAGTTTTGAAGATTTGCTATTCTAATTCAAGATTCAATTTTTGGTTCCAGATTTAGGGTTAGTCTTCTATTCATGCGTCGCTACGAGATTACGTCCTACTTCCCTGTGGAGACGATCCCGACTTACCGGGTTTATTACTAACGTGACAAGATTGCACTTGAGCCTATATAGCACGCACACTAGATACACATTTGTGGTCGCGTCAATCTATAAGGAATTGAAGATGAGGACTGGAGCATATAAGGACTAGCCTTTACTAGTTGCCAAATAAAATGAGGATCTCGAAGGCTTGGAGGATATCAGCTCCGTGATGCAGAATGAGATAGTTGACCTTGAGGCCTAACTTGTAGAGAACAAGAATGTAGACAAAGTTAGCGAGCTAGCTCAGTTGGAGAATGATGCCCCAAAGAAGAAGGTTGTAGAGAGACATAAAGAGGCTCAAATTTTGATTTTCGATGGGTCCCTGGGTTGCATGGTTGGCAGGCTATGATGAAGGTTTTAAGGATGCACCTATGAGGTTTTAGGAGGCACAGGACATTGCGTATAAGCATGGGTGGTTAAATTCCCTCAAAGTGCTCAAAGATACTAAAGAGTCTCGATTGTCGTTTATGTGGCAGTTGGACTGTCCAATGTATCGCCGACTTCCTTTTAGGAAGGACGAGGTGTGGTTTTCTCAAGATGCTATCCCTCGTCAACTGCTCAATGACTTCGAGGTGGATTCTGGTAAAAAGGATGAGTTTTCCCCCAATCCGAACGATGTCCGGAGAATGGAAATAGTGTAATTTTTGTCCCGTCGACCATAATGTGTTGTATTGTTCTTTGTAATTTTGACTATGTGGTTGATATGTTTTGTACTTTGGGCTCTTTTCGACCAAATAAAGTTAATATCAGTTGTTATCTCATTTTCCATTTCATTATGACTTTTCATGTATTATTCCATCTCCCTTACCTTTTAGGTCGTGTCGTCACACTCCCTTAGGCCCAGGAAATACGATTGAAAAAGATGCACCTTGTTAATGGGTCATCCACCCGTTCAGGATTTTTCAGACCAACCGGTGTTGGCTTTTATGCCTAGGGATCTCCCGTAGGGATTTTTGTTATTGCCTTGGAAAGTCATGAGGTCATTTTTGTTTAAACATAACAAATACTTGTGGACCCTATCACTTCACTAGAATAAACCAAACAACTTATTATAGTTGAATTGCGAGCACTTGAGGATTTATTTTTGTTGAAATAAACTCAATAGGTTACTGTAATTCACTTTAATCCTATTCGTTATGAGGAAGTTCCTTGATTGGAACAAGTTAAATAATTACTGTAATCAATTGAACTACTACTTGACACCCAAAGTTGAGGACTAATCACTTGGAAATAATGCATAATATCGAGATAATAAAGACACTGAAATATAAGGATCTTTATTTATTCATAACATAAAATGGAAATTGCGAGAAATATAAGTTTGAAATAAAAATTTACATACACTAATTGAGCTTAGATATAAGAAGTCTAGAAGTATAACTTCTTGAGGTTTCCCGTATTCTATGCCTTTGGTATCTCTCTACCCTCTATTATTTCCAAGTGATAAGATCCTTGAATGTCATCTCTCACCACCTTGAAAGTTCCCTCCTAGTTTGGCCCTAGTTTGCCTTCTGATGGTCTTACGGCACTGTCAAGAACTTTCCTTAGCTCGTAGTCTCCTACATGAAAATCCTCATATTAACCTTTTTTTGTACTGCCTTGCCATTTTTTTATTAATACGAGACCATCTTAATCATATCTTGCTCTCTTCGTTCGTCTGCTAAGTCAAGTTCAGTGCAAAGAGCATCTTCATTAATTCCTTGGTCGATCAGTTTGGTTCTCATAATGGGGAGGCCATCTTCTAATGGTATGATGGCCTCCCTTTCATAGGTGAGTGCAAAGGGTGTTTCCACAGTTGATCTCCTGGTCATAGTACGATATGCCCAGGGAACGTGGGGAAGTTTTTCCACCCAAGCGCCTTTTTCATTTTCCAACCTCTTCTTTAGGGCGTCGAGCATTGTCTTGTTGGAAGCTTCTACTTGGAATTTTCCTTGGAGATACATTTCCGAACTCTAGTGGTGTTCGATTCCATGCTTGGTATAGAAGATCTAAAAAGGGACACTTTCAAATTGTGTTCCGTTATCAATTATGATGGCTCCTGGTACCCAAAGTGTGTAATGATGTTCTTCAAGATGAATCACATCATGTCGATAGTTTGGATACTGACCAGTGATAAGAACCAAAAAGTGTACATTTTATACCCTGAATTATATGCTTAATTGTTTAATGTGCAGGCTGAATCCTCATTTGCGGAGTTCAAATGCTGATTTCAAGGTAAATGTGCGATTTATGGAGTTAATTCCCTAGTCCCGTACCTTACCCAAGCCTAACCTAGCCTAAACCTTTACCCGAATCCCATGTGTGTTTAGTTTGTGTTTTTAGATTTTTTTTTTCATTTTTAGGTTTTATTTTTTATTTATGTAGAATTTTCTAGAATTTATTTTCTATATAGTTTCTATTTATTTTTATTTTTTATTTTTATTAGTTTTTAATTTAAGTCTTTATTTTTAGTTTTGCTAGATTTTATACTTTTAGGATTTATTTTTAAAAAAAAATTATTTAGTGTTGTTCTATTTTAATTATTAGTTTTTATTTTATTTTTATTAGGATAAGTTTTTTTTAGGAATTTATTTTTCTACGTTTCTTAGTTTATTTTTTTAGGACTTGAGATTTATTTTTACTACGTTTTTATTTTTATTTTGTTAGGATTTATTTGTTTAATTTTATTAGTTTAGTTGGATAGTTATTTTTAGGGTCCAAATTAAATACACTCCCTACACCTCACCCACACTATACTACACTCACATACACCTTAATACTCCTAAACAACTCACAGCCAAATACCATACACCCGCAGTACACCCAAACAATACCCCCACCTACTATTCATCATCTCCCACCAAACCCATCTTCTCTCTCCTCACTCACCTCCATTAACACACGCAAACCTTAAATCCATTCTCTCACCTCCATTAACAACTCAAACGTCCATATCTATCCCCACCCTAATTCCACCTTAACCTAAAATTCACCTAACCCTGACCTTATTCCCCCATTCCAGGGAGATGCTCCGGCCAACTCGAAAACGGCCACCCCTCACCACATTTCCATCACTCAACCACCTGACATAATCTAATAACCCGCGACCACACTCAACCCGGCATCCCTAACCAAACTCGGATCTTAACCGCGCCCACATTCAAGCTAAAGACTCCAAATAAACCCACTAGAGTCAAGCCCATCTCCGACCGGACCTCCGACTTTCTCAACTCCGGCCCATCTTCAAAACCCGATTCCCACTTAACCCGACTTCCACCATCTATTCAAACTAAAATCATTTTGTTATCCCTTGATTCAAAACCCAAATGAGCGAAAACTAAATGCAAATGTTTATTAACCCCATATGTTTTAAGTGTCCCATACCCTTTTGTCCAAAATACCTCCAAACAAACCTTACTCCATTTACACCTTTTAAAACCCTCGTATCAAATCTGATTTTTACCCTCACCCATGATACATGAACAATTATCTTCCAAAAATGACCCCATCTCCATGTGCATCTAAAAGATGACTCAAGGCCATTTGAAGACCCATCTACATTATCTAGGGTTTTAGAGAGAAATTTTGAGAGAGAAACACTTTTTATTTTTTTAGAGTAGTTTTTATTTTTAATTTTTTTTATTTTAGAGATTAGTGTGAAATTAAATTTGTGAAATTGAAGTTGATTGAATTTTTCATTTATATTATTAGTGATTACTCATTTGAAGGGTTGTATGCTTCTCATTCAATGATTGAAGTCAATTGAATTCAAGAGATTGGTTTGATTGTTCTTCTCTCTATTTTTTTATATCAAATGCCTATTGAATGACTCTCTTCCTTTTCGCCAAGAATTACTCTTGTCCCATAGTTGTTACAATAGGACCAACAGTAAAAAATAAAAGCATCAGAGTGGATACAAACGAATCTTTAAAAGTGGGACCAAAATACGTGTGATCCTTATTTAGAATTGATCACAATAATATAGAATTTGCAGGGTGTCAGATGACCTTCCTATATAATCCTTTCTCTCTTAAGATGAAATACCGTAAGGTTCTAAAATTTGTATTCAATTAATGATTCCGAGAAGGAGGAGTATTTGGAGATGAACTTCGGCATAAATGGCAACCCGTTATAATAATGGTCTACATGGCCACTGACTACAATAAAACAAAACACAAAACCTAAACCTAAAGAACCCATAATTTAAGAAAAATAAAAGCAACTAAAAAGTGCCTATCCGAGTTACATGCAAACCAAGGTTGGTGAAAAATAAGGAAGAGTGTCAGGCAAAGAAAAACTATTATTAGGGTATTGTGAGAAGCGTTGACAAAGAAGTTCTTTTGTCTTTAAAAAGGGCATTTTCCTTAAAATAATCTCTTTGATATAAAACAAGTTAAAGGTAGGAAAATGGAATTGAAAATAGGTTATAATAGCATGCAATCCCCGCGATACGTGGGTGGTCTACAATAAAATTATTAGGCTTAAAACAAAAAAAATAGGCAAAAAGTTTTCTTTCAAACTTAATATTTTAAAGATGAATAGGTTTCAAAAGTATATTATGATCTAAAGAAAGTTCCATATTTCTATACTTATAAAAAAGTACAAATGTCTCAATAAAAAATCATCACATGATTCTAAATTCATTATGTTTATTTTGACACTCTTGAAGAAATTCTACTATTCATTTAGTGACTGAAAAACATATAATACCAAAGAAATATATAACATATAAAATATATTAAAAAATAATATCAGCTAAATATATTAAACATAACCAAAAATACCTAATTGTATAAATTACGAGAAACATATTGTGCGCTTTGGTATATGTTTCTGTTTCCAAAAAACAAACTAAATAATATTGTAAAGAAAAACACAAGGAAAAGTCTATTTTAGTGTAAGTCAAATACCAATAAAACATCCCTAAATATATAAAATGAAGAAAAGTGAACTAAAAGGAAACCTATTCTTAATAGTTATTTCTATACATGTACACATGACAATGACAAAAATGATATCTTTATCTTTGTTCTTACTTATCGTCTTACCTGAAAATCCATGGCCATAAAAGAATGCATGGAAATGGCCCAAAAATAACATCGATCTCTTGGAGCACTCAATTTTAGTCTAAATTGTCACTAAATATTCTATAATAAACCCAAGTCCATTATCTCTCCCTCTATAGAATGAGGGGGAACAAATGAGAAATACAGTGGGGGAGAAATGGGAGTGGACAAACATTAAAAGGTGAGGAGAGAAAATGGGAAAAAAAGGGAGACGAAATGACGAGAAATTTTTGGATTGAAAACAAATTAAAAGGAGAGTGTGAGGAAGTGATTAGATTAGAATGTAACAGCCGGTATTTTTTAGAACTTAAATAATTATGTGATTAATTATTATTGTGGGATTAATTAAATTAATATGCGAGAATTAATTGGAAAATTAATTCGGACTTTAAATTAATTATTAACTAGCGTGACAAGGGTTAATACTTATTAATGAGAATTATTGAATATTACTGAGTGAATAAGTAATATGGAATTATTGAATCAAATAAATTGTCGAGAGGAAAAATACGACAGTTAAGTATATTAAGTCGGGACACGGGTGTGAGACGTGTCGGGACTAATTGAACGGAATATAAAAGTAAACTATTTTTATGTAACTCTTATGGTAATTTCGAGTGCACCGTTGAGTCCGGGAGGGTCGAAATAGTCAAAAAATACTACCCTAGTATTTTATTTAGACTCCGGGAGGTTTTTAGGCCAAACCGGCACCCAGTAGGGGTAATTTTGTAATTTTAATTTTTGGAGGAATTAAATGGACGAAAATTGGGAGTTTATTTTATTATCTAGGAGAAGTTCATTAGGTTTGAGAGATACAAAAGTAACGAACGGACACAAAGGGTGTGAGGGAGAACAAATTCCAAGAAGGAAGGCCCAAATTAGCACCACCTCGCACGACCACCACCACCATCGTGTAGATCGGAATGAGAGGAACATACCCATACCAACAACATCAAGAAATCATACGGTTGATTCGAGGCAAGTATTTATTACTTGCGTGATTTAGTAATAATTATGTTCATGATTAGAGTAGTTGATCACCCATTAATTATGAAAGTTAATTTTGATAAAAATTGATGTTATGGTTCGTAGATTGGGACTGAGATTTCAAGGGATTAAATCCCTTCATGTAGATAGGATTACATTCACGAATTTATGATAATTTTTCATGAACAAATCTGGGTTTAATTTGGAGTTATGCTCTTAAATTAAGAACTATGGCTCTTCTTAAATAAATTTGGGGATTTCGTATTTACTTGATGTATTGTGAGGATTTAATGATTCTAGGTTGTTAGAAATCATCTAAATATGTTATAAAATCGATTGGGTTTGTTGTTTGGGTGTTTGTGAATGAACAGTAGAGGTTTTGGAGGTGTTAATGGTGGAGAAAATGTTAAAAGTTTGGGGAAAAAGACGAAATAGTAGGTCTCAGGCGAAGGTCATTCAAGCGTGATAAACATCTCGTGTGAAGTCGCTCGAGCGACACGTGCTAGTCGTTCAAACGACGTTTCCATCTGGTTCGAGAGGTTCATTAGGGTTGAGAGGTTCATTAGGGTTGAGAGATACAAAAGTAAGGAACGGCCACAGAGGGTGTGAGGGAGAACAAATTCCAAGAAGGATGGCCCAAATTAGCACCACTTCGCACAACCACCACCACCATCGTGTAGATCAGAGAGGAACATACCCATACCAACAACATCTAGAAATCAGACGGTTGATTCGAGGAAAGTATTTATTACTTGCGTGATTTAGTAATAATTATGTTCACGATTAGAGTAGTTGATCACCCATTAATTATGAAAGTTATTTTTGATGAAAATTGATGTTATGGTTCGTATATTGGGACTGAGATTTCAAGAGATTAAATCCCTTCATGTAGTTAGGATAACATTCACGAATTTATGATAATTTTCCATGAACAAATATGGGTTTAATTTGGAGTTATGCTCTTAAATTAACAACTAGGGTTCTTTTTAAATAAATTTGGGGATTTCGTATTAAATTGATGTATGGTGAGAATTTAATGATTCTAGGTTACTAGAAATCATCTAAATATGTTAGAACATCGATTGGGTTTATTGTTTGGGTGTTTGGGAATGAACAGTAGAGGTTTTAGAGGTGTTAATGGTGGGAAAAATGCTGAAATTTTGGGAAAGAAGACGAAACAGTAGGTCTCGCGCGAAGTCGCACGAAGGTCGTTCAAGAGAGATAGGCATCTCGTGTGAAGTCGCTCGAGTGACACATGGCAGTCGTTCAAACGACGTTGCCATCTGGTTCCAGCGACGAGGTAAATTTCTAGAATTTTTCTTAGAGTCCAGTTTTGGAATTTTCAATTTATTGGAGTGAGAGAAACTGCCAGTTAACAATTTAAAACGAGTCAAGTATTCGAATAAGTGTGTGAGATTTATACTTTAAATATTTCGGGAAAAAGGACTTACTTTGAAGATTATTAGAGAGTCATGGTAATCTAATAATTTTATACAATACGTAACAATAAGAATAAAATACGTATAGTAAGTATGCAAATAGGTTGGGAGAATACCTATAAACTTTAATAGGATGTGTCTATGCCTATTATTTATTATTTTTGTTAAGTGCACTAATAGGTGATAACCCAGGGGTGCAAGGTTATGTTGGTTAATACACTAAAGGGTGATAACCTGGAGGTGTAATGTTTTTATTTAGCGCACTAATTGGTGATAACCAGGGAGTGCAAGGATATGCTATTAAGTGTGCTAGATAACCCGGGGGTACATGATTATTTTATTAATAGCACTAATGGGATTTAAACCGGTGGTGCAGGACTGATATACATATATATATATATATATATATATATATATATATATATATAGGGATGATATGGATATTTATATATATGTATAATTATGAGAAATTCTACTGAGAGAAACTAGTTGTTAAGGCAATGAAGACAAATGAATTTAATCTTAATGAGATAAAGACTTAAATATTCATAGTGAATGTGATAGGTAGTAACATGTGGTAGACTACTCATGGGGTATTGTATGGGAAATATGGAAATACTATGGTTGGATGTAGAAAATGTTTAAGTAACTTGAACTAGTTAGCTTGGGTATAGTTACAAGTACCAAATAGAAGATTCGTTAGGAGTGCACAATAGAAGAGAGGTGAGATCTTCATGTGAGAGTACGAATCTAACATGCACATAATACTTTCTTAAAGAGAGTTTTAAATACTTGCAAAACATATTTTTACACATCGGGCTCTGACCTGTCTCTGGCATCTCATTTCTCTCTTGCTATATATATATGTATTATATCAGGTGCTCAGCCACAGGGTCACCAAATTTAGATACTTGGTTTACTTGGCACACTGCAGCTGATGTGGAAGTTGTAGGTCTTTGCTATAGACGCTCCTATCTTTACTCTCAGTTCATCTAGACTCGTCATTTAGGGCATGTGCCGCCCATTCCTTAGACATTTTTATCAGATTCTAGTTGGATTAAATATTCATTCTAGTTGGATTTGGTTTACTATGATTCTTGGCTTAAGGTTTTGAAATGGAATATTTAATCCAGTCTTATTTATTTCAGTACGTGATTCAGATTTATTAATTATCCTTGTTGAATGGTGAATGAATTATATTTATATTCTTGGACTTTAAATAAAACATTTTGTATTACAATTTTAAAAGGGAAAAAGTATTTTGGCACCAGCTTAATACAAATTTGGTGATTGTTAAAAATAATGTTTTTCGACAGTGATGCTAAGAATGAACCAACCAGACATTCTGTTTTAAAATTTTATAAATGACTGATCACCCGATATTTAATTGGGCGGGGTGTCACAGGTGGTATCAGAGCATCAGGTTCTAGAGTCCTTTAGGATCTGTACGACTTACTGTGCTTTCAGCTTAGCTTCCTTTGATATAGAGCCTTATTTTTATGACTTTTGTATTCTTGTTTATGCGATCACATCTTCAGCTATTTAAGATTTTATGATAACTGTGGAATAATAAACTTATTTCTAATCTCAAATGCCTCTTCGACGTGCACCAAAGGACAAGAATGCTCATCCAGAGCCACAGCCAGTCATGATGAATGCTACAAAAGTTTTTACCATCGTTACACATGCAATAAATGCAGCGCTAGTAGTGGTACAACATGCACCACCACAGGCACCAGTAGTGGCGCCAGAACCTGTTCCCTTTTTCCATATTGCATGGGAGAGAGTCTGGGATGCCTTTCAGAAGGCGCATCCTCTAGAGTTCTCAGGTAGTTCTGATGTAGTGTTGGCGAGTTAGTGGAAGAAGGATATAAAGAGACACCTTCGTATGTATGACTACACTGAGGTATAGAGGCAAGTCTTGGCTACCTTTAAGCTAGCAGGGGCAGCCTTACAGTGGTGGGAGTCCGATACTACTTCAGAGGAGCGAGATTTGATGTTGATTGCCAATTTCTGGGTGCGGTTCGATCGCAAGTACTTTCCTTATGTCATCAAGACTGAGATGAGATGAAAACTTTTAGACCTCCTGAAAACAGTTGCGGAGTATGAGGAGGAGTTCACGCGATTGACTAATATGGTACCTGACGAGGTGCCTACTGAGGAGAAATGAATCCAGATGTTCATGGATGGTTTGACTTGGAGGATCCGAAAGTATCTTCTGGGTAACCTTTCCCTACATTCCTACACATATGTCCTAAAGGCAGTATTTTTACATTGTCAGGACAAGCGCTTCCATGCTAAGGGAAGAAAGCGGGGAGGAGAGTCTAGCCAATTGGGCAAGATAGGGGGAGGTAGTGCTAGTGGGGCACCAGTTGATCAGAGTTAGAGGCAGGGTTCCCAGCAGGAGGATTCTGCAAAGAGGTTTCATTCGGGGGGTTTCAGGCATGGTCAGGGGGTTTCAGGCAAGGCCATTAGGTCTAGAATCAGGGCCAATAGCAGGGATGACAGTAGGGCCATCAAGGCCAAGGTAGGGATGGTAACGACTAGCAAGGCCGAGGCTAACAGGGATAGAGGGGAGGAAATTTCATCGGTAAATGTTATATTTATGGCAAGACTGGCCATAAGAAGTAGGATTGCCCCGATAGGGAAAGGGTCCCTCGACAGCAGGATGCTCACTAGGAGCCCCAGAGACCCATTTTTCCCACCACCCTACCAACTCCAGTGCCAGTTCCAGCCTTACCTGCAGCCCCAGTTCAACATGGGGCAATTACAGTATGGATGTGTCTATAATGTCCACCAGGCAGCAGCACCTCAGGTACTACCTGCGATTGAGGATATATTTACTATACATGGCACTATGGATTGATGTTTATTTGATACTGGGCATTGCACTATTTTATAGCTACTCATTTTGCACGAGCCTTAGGGCTATTAGACGCGGCAGAGACTAAAGTGACATGCGTAGACTCACCACTGGGGAATGGGTCTTTGATTTTCTTTATATGTCGGGACGTAGGTATAGAGATTAGTAGCTTGATTTTACCTGCAGACATGCTAGTGTTAGATATGCATGAGCACGATGTCATTATTGGCATGGATTGGCTCGTTGTGTATAAAGCCATGATAGATTATTTTGGTAGGAGTATTATCTTTGCCATTCCGAGTCAGGAGATATTTTTGGTGGCGATGCCTCGCCCAGAGGGAGGATATTCAACCCACGTGTATTACATAGCAGAGGATACCTCTAAGGTGATTGTGATCCCCCTGGATTCGATTCCATTCGTTCATGAGGTTTTGGATGTATTTTAGGAGATATCGGTCCTACCCCCCAGTTGAGAGATAGATTTCATCATAGACTTGATGTCGGGCACTCGATCGATAGCGCGTGCACTATATCACATGGCTCATACAAAGATGAGGGAGTTACGGGATCAGATAGAGCAACTGTTAGGCCAGGCCTTCATTCGTAGGAGCCCCTCGCCTTGGGGCACTCCGATATTGTTTATAAAGAAGAGAGATAGTTCACTAAGGTTATGCATGGATTACCGAGAGTTGAACAAGGTCACGATAAGGAATAAATATTTGTTTCCCCAAATCGATGACCTGTTCGACCAGCTGAGGGGAGCAGCCTTCTTTTCAAAGACAGATTTGAGGTCGGGATACCATCAGCTACGGATTAGGGAGCAGGATGTGTCTAAAACACCTTTCTTTATGAGGTATGGATCCTATGAGTTCAGAATCATGCCATTTAGGCTGAGAAATGCTCCAGTCGTATTCATGGACTTGATGAACCGAGTGTTCAGGGAGTTCTTGGATCAATTTGTCATCGTCTTCATAAATTACATCATGATTTATTCATACACTGAGGAGGAGCATGACGAACACTTGAGGAAGGTTCTTCAGACCCTATCGGAGCTTTAGTTGTATGATATGTATGAGAAATGCGGATTTTAGCTACGAAAAGTACAGTTTTGGGGGCATATTGTATCGAAATTGGGGATATCGGTTGACCCGAGCAAAGTGTCGATAGTGAGGGAGTGGGGACAGCCCACAACACCGATAGAGGTGCATAGTTTCTTGGGGCTAATCGGGTACTACATGAGGTTCATCCGAGGCTTTTTAAAGATAGCGGGTCCGTTGACGAATCTGACTCACAAGGGAGTATTGTATATATGGGATGATGCTTGTCAATTGGCTTTTTATGAGCTGAACGATAAGTTAACTTCGACGCCAGTTCTTGCTTTGCCCAAGCCGGGAGTAGAGTATCTGGTGTACACTGACGCCTCTTTACGGGGACTCGAAGGAGTACTTCAATAGGAGGAGAAGGCTATAGCTTTGCCTCCCCGCAAGCTTAAGTCTCATGAAAAGAATTACCCCACCCACGACCTGTATCTAGCAGCGGTCGTATTTGCATTATGGATTTGGAGAAAATTCTTGTTGGGGGAAAAGTTTTGCTTATTCACAAACCACAAGTCACTATAATACTTGTTCACTCAGTGAGAGTTGAACATGAGTCAGTGCAGGTGGCTGGAGTTTGTGAAGGATTATCATTTCGAGATACAGTACCATTTGGGGAAGGCTAACGTGGTTACTGATGCATTAAGTCGTAGACCGATAGGCGACGTAGCGAAAGTGTGGAGAACAAAGTGGAAAGAATTGGGACACCAGGATGCAGTAACCCGTTCCTTTATGTCTGTTATGTCAGTCACACCCGAGATTGTTACGAGGGTGATATAGGCACAAGTAGTGGATATTTTTTTCCAGGAGCAGATTGTATAGCTCCTAGCTGGGGGTGTTATGTCCTATTCCGTGAGTTCTGATGGGGTTTTGAGATTTAATGGGAGATTAATGGTCCCATAGGTAGAAGACTTACGTTATACAGTTATGACACAGTCAGACGAATTCATATTTACGATACATCCCGGAGGGCATAAGATGTACCAGGATATGAGGCGGCAGTACTGGTAGAGTGGATGAAGAAGGACATTTCGTGTCCAAATGTTCTACCTGCCAGATGGTAAAGGTGGACCACCAGAGACAGCTAGGGTTACTTCAGCAATAGGAGATACCTACATGGAAATACGAAAGTATTTCCATGGACTTCATTACTCGGTTGCCTACATCACAACGGGGTCACGATTCCATATGGGTTATAGTGGATTGATTGACCAAGGTATCTCATTTTCTGCCAGTACATACAAACTACACCATAGGATAGTTTGCATAGTTATTCATTGCTGAGATCGTTAGGCT
This sequence comes from Sambucus nigra, assembly GCA_949130495.1. Lineage (NCBI taxonomy): Eukaryota > Viridiplantae > Streptophyta > Magnoliopsida > Dipsacales > Adoxaceae > Sambucus > Sambucus nigra. The sequence goes on from OX422223.1 coordinate 319,822,893, forward strand.
ACATGGGGTGCCCCTGGATATCGTGTTTGATAGAGATAAGATTTTTGTGTTGCGCTTCTCGGAAAGCTTTCAGGAGGTCAGGCTATGGCTACAGAATTGAGATTAAGTTCAGCTTACCACCCACAGACAGATGGACAAACAGAACGTACCAATCAGATGTTGGAGGATATGTTACGCACGTGTGTCCTTGATTTTGGAGGAGGTTGGGAGCCGTATCTTCCACTGGTGGAGTTTTCCTATAATAACTCCTATCAGTTCACAATCGACATGGACCCATTTACAACTTTGTATAGTAGGCCTTGTCGTTCTCCCGTTTGTTGTCTAGAGGTGGGGGACAACAAGTTGCTCGGACTATAGGTGATTCAGGAGACTTCAGCTAGGATTGAGCTTATCAGGAGTCGCATTAGGGTAGCCCAGGATCGACAGAAGACCTACATCGATGCGAAGCGGTCCTTTCGAAAGTTTAGCGTGGGGGACTAAGTATTACTAAGTTTATCTCCTATAAAAGGAGTAATGAGGTTTGGGAAGAAGGGGGAGTTAGCTCCGAGGTACGTGGGCCCATTTCCCATTATCGAGAGTATTGGGCTGGTGGCATATAGACTTTGGTTGCCGGAACACTTACACTGTGTTCATGATGTGTTTCACATATCGTCATTGAGGCGGTATATTTAGGATGACTTGGCTCACACTCACATCGCGATAGAGGAGATCGATTTGCATCCCGAAAGTTCTTATGAGGAGAGGCCAATGGCTATCCTAGATTACAGTGAGAAGAGACTGAGGTCAAAGGTAGTTCCACTTGTGCGGGTTCAGTGGCAGCATCATAATGTGGAGGAGTCCACTTGGGAGCGAAAGGCGGATATGCGTGAGAAATATCCAGATTTATTTCTACCAGGTATGCCTTACTTTTCGAATTTCGGGATAAAATTCGTTATTATGGGGAAGTATGTAACACCCCGTATTTTTTAGAACCTAAATAATTATGTGATTCATTATTATTGTGGGATTAATTAAATTAATATGCGAGAATTAATTAGAAAATCAATCCGAATTTAAAAATAATTATTAACTAGCGTGACAAGGGTTAATACTTATTAATGAGAATTATTGAATATTACTGAGTGAATAAGTAATATGGAATTATTGAATCGGATAAATTGTCGAGAGGAAAAATACGACAGTTTGGTATATTAAGTCGGGACACGCGTGTGAGTCGTGTCGGGACTAATTGAATGGAATATAAAATTAAACTATTTTTATGTAACTCTTATGGTAATTTTGAGTGCACCGTTGAGTCCGGGAGGGTCGAAATAGTCAAAAAATACTACCCTGGTATTTTATTTAGACTCCGGGAGGTTTTTAGGCCAAACCGGCACCCAGTAGGGGTAATTTTGTAATTTTAATTTTTGGAGGAATTAAATGGACAAAAATTGGGAGTTTATTTTATTATCCATGAGAGGTTCATTAGGTTTGAGAGATACAAAAGTAAGGAACGGCCACAGAGGGTGTGAGGGAGAACAAATTCCAAGAAGGAAGGCCCAAATTAGCACCACCTCGCACCACCACCACCACCATCGTGTAGATCGGAATGAGAGGAAGATACCCATACCAAAAACATCAAGAAATCAGACGGTTGATTCGAGGCAAGTATTTATTACTTGCGTGATTTAGTAATAAGTATGTTCATGATTAGAGTAATTGATCACCCATTAATTATGAAAGTTAATTTTGATAAAAATTGATGTTATGGTTTGTAGATTGGGACTGAGATTTCAAGGGATTAAATCCCTTCATGTAGATAGGATTACATTCACGAATTTATGATAATTTTTCATGAATAAATCTGGGTTTAATTTGGAGTTATGCTCTTAAATTAAGAACTATGGCTCTTGTTAAATAAATTTGGGGATTTCGTATTTACTTGATGTATTGTGAGGATTTACTGATTCTAGGTTGTCAGAAATCATCTAAATATGTTATAACATCGATTGGGTTTGTTGTTTGGGTGTTTATGAGTGAACAGTAGAGGTTTTGGAGGTGTTAATGGTGGAGAAAATGCTGAAAGTTTGGTGAAAAGACGAAATAGTAGGTGTCACGCGAAGGTCGTTCAAGCGTGATAAGCATCTCGTACGAAGTCGCTCAAGCGACACGTGGCAGTCGTTCAAACGACGTTGCCATCTGGTTCGAGCGACGAGGTAAATTTTTGGAATTTTTCTTAGAGTCCAGTTTTGAAATTTTCAGTTTATTAGAGTGAGAGAAATTGCGAGTTAACAATTTAAAACGAGTCAGGTATTCGAATAAGTGTGTGAGATTTATACTTTAAATATTTTGGGAAAAAGGACTTACTTTGAAGATTACTAGAGAGTCATGGTAATCTAATAATTTTATACAATACGTAACAATAAGAATAAAATATGTATAGTAAGTATGCAAATAGGTTGGGAGAATACCTATAAACTTTAATAGGATGTGTGTATGCCTATTATTTAATATTTTTGTTAAGTGCACTAATAGGTGATAACCTGGGGGTGCAAGGTTATGTTGGTTAATACACTAAAGGGTGATAACCCGGGGGTGTAATGTTTTTATTTAGCGCACTTATGGTTGATAACCAGGGGGTGCAAGGATATGTTATTAAGCGTACTAATGGGTGATAACCTCGGGGTACAAGATTATTTTATTAATAGCACTAATGGGATTTAAACCGGGGGTGCAGGACTGATATATATATATATATATATATATATATATATATATATATATATATATATATATATATATATATATATATATATATATATATATGGATGATATGGCTATTTATATATATGTATAATTATGAGAAATTCTACTTAGAGAAACTAGTAGTTATGGCAATGAAGGCAAATGAATCTAATCTTAATGAGATAAAGACTTAAATATTCATAGTGAATGTGATAGGTAATAACATGTGATAGACTACTTATGGGGTATTGTATTCACAATACGAAAATACTATGGTTGGATGTAGAAAATGTTTAAGTAACTTGAATGAGTTGGCTTGGGTATAGTTACTAGTACCAAATAAAAGATGTGTTAGGAGTGCACATGCACATAATACTTGCTTAAAGGCAGTTTTAAATACTTGCAAAACATATTTTTACACATCGGGCCTTGACCCGTCTCTGGCATCTCTTTTCTTATATATATATATATATATATATATATATGTGTGTGTGTGTGTGTGTGTGTGTGTGTGTGTATTATATCAGGTTCTCAGCCACAGGGTCACCAAATTTAGAGACTTGGTTTGCTTGGCGTGCTGCAGCTGATGTGAAAGTTGTAGGTCTTTGGTATAGACGCTCCTATCTTTACTCTCAGTTCATCTAAACTCATCATTTAGGGCATGTGTCGCCCATTTCTTAGACATTTTTATCAGAGATTGTATTTAGTTTACTTTCTATTCATTCTAGTTGGATTTGGTTTACTATGATTCTTGGCTTAAGGTTTTGAACTGGAATATTTAAGCCAGCCTTATTTATTTCAGTACGTGATTCAGATTTATTAATTATCCTTATTGAATGGTGAATGAATTATATTTATATTCTTGGACTTTAAATAAAAGATTTTTTTATTACAATTTTAAAAGGGAAAAGGTATTTTGGCACCAGCTTAATATAAATTAGGTGATTGTTAAAATTAATGTTTTTTGACAGTGATGCTAAGAATGAACCAACCGGACATTCTGTTTTAAAATTTTATAAAGGACTGATCACCCGATATTTAATTGGGCGGGGTGTCACATCGAATTAGAATGGGGGAGGAGCAAGGGAAATAGAAGATTTGGACTATTAGCCTTCTCATGTGAAATAGAGAATATGAAGGGATGGAGATAAAAGGGTTCATGTACATTCTTTCAATAAATTAGCATAAATTTCCAAAAATGAATAAAGTGAATAAAAGATCCCCGGATTAGAAAAACTAGTATGCAACCCGCATGATGCGCGGGCATTTTTTATATTATTTTGAAATAATATATTTGATATATTTCTTACAATATAGTTTCGAGTGAACTATTAAAAATTCGTGTGATAAAATAGTAGAATTTGGAAAAAAAAAACACATAAAGACAAAGATGGTCTATTGCTACAACTAATAATTCATAAACAGTGATGAAGTTGATGAGAAAAAATAATTTCGTGATATATGGTTGAATTATTTTTTTATTAAGGAATGGCTATATTGAAAAATGTATAATAATAATTGTGTAAATTCTCTAAGACCCCGTGAACTAAAAATAATCAAAACTATCCAAAGTAACGTCTCTATTACATAGTCTGACAACTCATTTAATAACAAAAAAGTGCAAAAAATAAAAATTAAATAAAACTTTTTCAAGTAGCGTATTTTCAATAGCATACATATCACATGGACTTATCCAAATCTTCACAGTGTTATATACAATGCATCTTGATTTTTTAAATTAATATTTAACAATATAAAGTAAAAAAAAAAAAACATTGAAATAAACTTTCTTAGCAATTTTTATTAATGCACCCTTTCACATAATAACACTCCAATTATTTTTCATCATAATACAAAAAGTGAGGCTTATGTATAACTCACAATCCTAACATTGTATTAACATAAAAATACAATAGAGTTATATACAATACATGTTCATTTTCTGAATTTGATATTTAACACAATGAAGTAAAATAGAAAAAAAATTAAAGTAAACTCTTAGCAATTTTTATATATGTGTTGATGCAAAAAACTACACTGTGCTAATTAGTTGATCACAGATAAATCAAAATAAAAGAGACAAGAGAATTTTAAAGTGGTTCGGCTTTAATGGAATAGCCTACGTCAACTGTTGTGTATTGCTTTGGAATTATTAAATTGCCTCTCTTTTCGTGTCCCTTAGATGTAGGGTTTACAACGTATTCATAGCTCCCAGAGGGTGTACAAGAGATGGATTATCTTTATATCATAGACATTTACATCTGTACAATCATTATTGTATACAACTGTTGGTGTTTTCCTATCATCGGTTGTCGGCATCCCTGGTATTGGTTTGTATCCTGGGTGTAGGTTGGTATTTCATCCTTGATGACTAGGATTAATCTTATACTGAACAACACGTCTTAGTATCTTAATGGTCCACGTAGATGGACAATTTTTGGCATCAACAGAAGCCCCCAATGTTTCATGCTCGAAGTTTTCATAAGAGTATGGAACATTTGGCTCTTAAAGTTTCTCGGGAAATAATTTTAGGCCTGGTCGGTTGCTGACTTCCCATACTTGTAAAATATAATGATTTAATTATGGAAATATAATGTGCGTGGAATTTTTGAAATTAACCTCAACTTTAACGAATTATTTTTGGGCCAATCCGTTTTTCTTCCTTTAGCCGCTACCAGTTCAATCGATGCTTCCTTTTAATCATTATTTTTCCAGTTTTTAAGGCAACCTATAAAGAACGAGAAAAGCCACAAACTTTTACTACCTCGAATCTTCTGAGTGTTTTTTGCTACAATGTCTTCAAGCTTTCTTTTTCTCTCTTAAGCGATCATTTTTTGTTCTTCAGTTCTTGTTGAATCCTTAATTCCTGTAAGAACTCTTTCTCTTCTATTCTATTCTTCATCATGGTTTACTCTATTGATTCTCTTAATGAATTCAGGAATGAATTTAAGATTCCCTCTTGGGTTGTTTTGTAACACGCTACTTTACCTGCTGATTTTTTCTCACTTGCTAAGGGTCTCTGGTTTTCCTCTATTTTTATAGTTGAGTGTGGGTTAACCTTTCCCCCTAACCCACTGTGCCTTGAATTTTTTCAATACTCTGACGTTGTCCTAGCTAGGGTAGCCCCCAATACTTAGAGGGTTGTAAATGGGGTGTATAAGTAGAATAAAATTCATGGAACCCATCAGGGGATTCCTGAAATAATGTTTTGTTATAAGTGGGTGACTAGTGACACCACTTTTTATTTAAAGACCAGGGTTGTAAACAAAGCGTTAGTAGTTAATCTTCCAGACTCCAATAGGGATTATTTTAAGCATGGTGTTGTTGTAAAAAATAGGCAATACTCCCCTTTGACTGGAAATGCTGAGTACCAAGGACATAGATGCCCTCCTTTTGGCAATGGGATAGGTTTTTCCTTATTTAACTATTTTTCCTTGTATGTATTTGTTTAAATGTTACACTATTTTTTCTCTGTAAATTTTTACTGTAGTTGATCAGAAGATAAGGTGCCCAAATGAAAGTGACTTGAATATGAGGGAGTGAAAGTTTATTTAGGGACTTCATTAGAGGATTGGTGAGGACCACATTAGGTCTGCATCATATTTGTTACAATACAAGAATACGATTTCTTCTTTTGTTTATTGTCCTACTCCTTCTGTAATTAACCTTGTCTAAGAACCTCCTTCTACTTCCTCGGCTACTATATCTGACAGTGATGATCTTGCTGCCCTTTCCCCCTCTTCCTTAGATTCAAATTTACCCCTTGCCACATCCATGGGGAAGAGGAAGATTCCCAACATTTTTGGAGACATAGCTTCCAATCCCCCTTCCAAATAAGCTGATGAAGGGGTGAAAAATAAAGATGAGACTGGGAAGAACACCCCAGCTAAGAAAATTGAAGAGAGCCCTCTAAAACAAATAGAAAGAGGATTACCTTCTAAGTTAGCAGAAGATTCTTATGTTCTTCCTGACCAACGTGATTTGGTCGATATAGCTTCTTTTTCCTCTCCAGTGGTCCGTGGCCCTCGATTGGCAAGACAACTAATAAAATCTAGGACTTTACCATACCACAGAAATGTTGCAGCTGCATTGCCACATTCCAAAAGGTCTGATAGGGTTGCTCAAAGCCTTCTTTAGTTTTTTGTTTCTTGATTTGTTCTTCATAATACTGAGTTTTCTTGTTGTTCTTGTGCAGTTCCTCGTTGACTTCAATAATATATTGGAGAAAGATGAGGCTTTGAGAGCTTATTCCTCCGACGAAGTTGAAGAAGATTTTAATGAGATAAAAAAGTCATTGCTTGATTCCCAACAAGCATTGGATAATGAAAAAATTAAATGGGATGAGAAGATAAAAGCTACTAAAGGAGATGATGACTCTGCTCAGGGGCTGGCTGACAAGTTATAAAAAGACTCAGATGTTGAGAAAGTCAAGTTTGCCCAGTTAAAAAAGGACTTGGGTGCTGAGAAGGTTAAGAGGGCCAAGGCCAGAGATGATGGATTCAACATAGGTTGGGATAAGGCCTTTGGAGCAGCTTCTTCGCAAATTGAGTTTTCGAAGAAGAAATGCTTCAAGGATGGCTGGTGTGCTACACTGGTGGAGGTCGGCACTCCAAAAGATTCCAAACTATTCTTGTGATATGATGCTAGGACTCCTCTAAACCTGGACGAGGAAGTTGATAATGGGGGTTCCATTGAATCCTTGATAGCGATGGATTCTTTCGATCAACACCAAGATGCTGATTCTACTATGCCCTCTAAAGTTAATCCTTATCCTCCTTTTACTTCTTCTTCCACTTCAGCTAATCCTAAGGCAGATAAGAAGAAGGTGTAGAACCGAGCAACTTTTTATTTTCACTTTTTCAGTTGTTGTACATTTTCTTTTCTTTTTGAAGATGTATCTGTACTTCCTTTTTTTATTAATGAAAAGAGAAATATTTTTGTTCCTCTGCTTGCGTTTTTCAATACTCTGTAACTTATTGATTGATGACTTTCTTCTTCTTAATAGTTTATAAATAAATTAGAATACTTCTCATCTACTGACTCTGTGCTACTCGAAAGGTGTAATGGGGTTTTCAAAGCTGGTTATTTATCTCTGACTGATGTCGACCTACTAAAGTTTCTTGGTGAAGGGGTCTCTGAGCAAACCAAAGAAGCCTATGTTCACTTGAAGTGCCTTTTTGATTGGGCAGTGGCCAATAATGTTGCGTAATATAAAAAGATTGAAGACTATATGAGGAGCATAATGAAGATAGGGCACTTTTGCATGAGGATTATGAGAAGAATTTCCAGGCCCTTAGTGAAGGTTGGGGATTTGAGCAAAAGTTAGATAAATTTAATTTCTTATTTTTTAAGATAAGAATTCCTTCTCAAACGTGAAGTAAATGAAGCAAGGGACATTGCAAAACTTCTAGAGGAAGAGAATAACAACTTGAGAGATAAAATTGATGCCCTAAAGTCATCCACTGCTGTTGTTACTACTACAGATGGGGGTAATTCCTTTTTGGAGGCTGAAAAATGCAAGGTTGAGTGAGGAGTTGGAGGCTCTGAAGAAATTGAAATCGACTTCTTCATCTTCCTGATCTAGAGTTAAATATGAATGAGGTACTACAGAGGAAGTCATGACCCAATACACCCTTACTAACTAAACTGCACAATTAAAGGCCAAAAATCAAACCATTGCTGATATGTCGCAGAAGTTAGAGACCTTATCCGAGAAACTATCCACCCAATCTTCTCAGTTACAAGCTAAGAATGGGTTGTTGAGGAAACAGGATTACCAAATTGACAGATTGACCTTTCAATTCCATAAACAACCAAGAGAAGTCTAGATGGACAAATACAATGAAACTCTGGGGCATTTTGATGATAAGCTTGAATAGTCTAAGAATGAGGCCTATAAATGAGGTTTTATGAACGCTTTGACAGTGATGAAGGTGCATCAAAATAGCTCATTATGGGACTAGTATGATCCATGCTTGATTGAGCTTGACAATCCCACTTCTAAATTAGATGTCAATTAGATTCCAGTCCATCGTATTCCTCAATGCTTGATTTTAAAATACTTGGGAGATTACGAGCTTCATGATGAATTATAAATCGTCCGACCTCCTCACCTGCTTGATTATCCTATTAGCAGCAATACCAAAATGCTTTAGGATTTTAACTTCATCAATTCTCCTTATACTTTAGATGATCCTCATGCTGGAATGAATCCTGTTTCAAAAGCTGAAGGGAAACCAGCAGAATGAAGCTTTGTACTTTGTTTTGTTAACACAGTCATGTAATTAATTTGATTGAATGAAATGGAAAATTGATCAACTTATCTTAGGTTGAATGTTAATCCTTTATTTATCATTGTTTCTATTGATTCACTTTGATTAAGTTGAGTATCAATGATCGATGAGTGTATATGTTATACTAGCGTACTTAGATTAAAATCTAAATTTAGAGCTAGTTAGATGAATACATATTTTCTACTAACATGCTTAGATTAAAATCTAAATTTAGAGCTAGTTACCCATGTGTCTCCAAAGGTTTTGCTAATGCACCCAAGTATGGATTTTTGCATTAAATACTAGTGGTGTGACCAGGCGTTTATGGAATATGTGCTTACATTCCTCTTAAGGAATCTTTAAAACGTTCTTCCTATACTTTGCCCACTCGGATAAAGATCTAGTTTTATCTTTATGTTTGTGAAGCAAGTTTCTTGAGGATTTAACGTCCTGTTGACTTGGACTTTGTATATCAACGATCAAGTTTGTGGCTGCTCCGAGCAACTTATTGCTTCTGTTGAGCAACGTTCAAGGCGATATTTATTATGCTGAGCAATGATTTCCTAAGCCGGGTAATAATTTATAACTTTTTGTCAAGTAGCTATCGTAGTCTATAGCACTAGTACTCGCAAAAAAATAACAACAAAAATGGAAAGAACTGAAGATTTTATTAATACTACAAGTCGATTTCAAACTGATTACAACATCATTGATAATATTTTTTGAGATGCTCTGCATGCTATGGGTTTTTGAATTCTTCACCTTCCAAGGTTTCAATTCGATAGGTTCTAGGTCAGATCACTGTCGAAATACGATAGAGCCCATGCCAATTGGCCTCAAGCTTCTTATTTTTCTGTAGCACTTTCTTCAGCACATAATCTCTTTCCTTTAAGTTGGATGGTTTCATCCTTTTATTGTGAAAATGGGTTGTTCTATATTGATAGGCCGCATTTCATAAGGCAATATCTTCTCTTACTTCTTCCATCATGTCTAGATCCAACCTTCTCATCAGGTCACTTGCAAGAGAATTAAAATTTAAAACTCTATGGGATGGCAAGCCTAGCTCGGCAGGAATGACAACTTCAGTCCTAAATGCTAACATAAATAGGGATTCGCCAGTTGTTATTCTCGGTGTTGTTCGGTATGTCCACAAGATAGAATGTAGCTCATTTATCCAATTTCCCTTGGCATCATCAAACCTTTTCTTCAACCCTCTAAGCAAAGTTTTGTTTGTAACTTTAGTTTTTCCATTACTTTGAGGATGTCCTGGAGCTGAATGCAATTTTTAAACCTTGGACCGAGCAGAGTAATTTATGAATTCATCATTGTCAAAATGTGTTTCATGGTCGATAATGAAAGCATAAGGCAACCCATACCAATAAATGATGCTTTTCCATATGAACTAATAGACCTTTTCACAAGGGATATCTATCAGAGGCTTTGCCTCAACCCATTTTGTAAAATAATCCACGGCAACAGCCAAGTATTTAAATCTTCCTCAGGTGGTTGGCAGTGGTCCGACCAAGTCTATACCCCATATAGCGAATGGTCATGATGAAGTCATTGGAGTGAGAGAAGCCTGTGGAGTTTTTCGAATGGTAAAGAATCTTTAAAATTTATCACACTTCCCGGCAAAAGTTGTACAATTTTCTCGCATTATTGGCCAGTAATATCCATGAGTACTGATTCTTTGCAGAAGTGTTCTTCCTACTATGTGAGCTCCACATGATCCTTTATGCACCTCCTGAATTGGATCTTGGACCTCCGATGGATGCACACAGTGCTGCAAATTGACTATTAATGCTCTCTTGTACAAAACACCCTTATCTAATACATACCGAGCTGGTTTGTATTTCAACTTCTTTATTTCTACCATGTCTGTTGGTAGGGTTCCTTCTTCAATGTATGCTATGATGGGGTCCATCCATGATGGTGCCATATCTATGGCAATAAAATTGATCATCAAATCTTCATCTATGCTCCTACTCGATAAAATCTCAATAGGGATAGTTCGTCATAATTCAATTCTGGTAGTTGAGGCTAGCCGAGCAAGGGCATCAGCTCGGGCATTTTCTAACCCTGGGATTTCGTTCATCTGAATAGCTAGTAATTTTATAATGACTTCCATCACCTTGGATAATTATCTGGTTATCAATTATCCTTTAGCTCCATATAAACCTAATGTTTGGTTTACTACTGATAAGCACCCAAAACTGTAAAATTTATATCCCGAATGGATGTACTTTAGTTGTTAATTCTTGACAATATGGGTCTTATACACTTAAATATTTATTATGCAGGCTTAATTGTAGTTGCAGTGTCAAAAGCTACATTTCGGAGCAATTGCAGTTCAATGGAGTTAATTACCAACCCCGTAACCTCACTCGAGCCTTAACCTAGTCTAAACCCACCCCAAACCATGTGTGTGTTTTGCTTGTCCCCTTTTATTATTTTTTAGATTTTAAGTTTGAGTCATTTTTATTTTTAGGATTTATTTTAGATTTATTTAATATTTTCTAGGTTTATTTTCTATTTTTATTTTTATTAGTATAATTTTATTTTATTTTGATTTTTATTAGTTTTTAGCTTTATTTTATTAGGATTTTAATTTTAAGGATTTCATTTATTTATTAGTTTTTACATATTCTTTTTAGGATTTTAATTTTAAGTTTTATTAGATTTTATTTTTATTTTTATTTTATTTCTTTTTTAGTTTCATTTTCTTATTGAGTCTTTATATTATTTTTAGAATAGGAATTTTATTTTTAGATTTTTACTTTTAATCATTTTAATTTTTTAGTTAGTGTTAATTTTACGTGTTCAAATTAAACACACACACACACATCACCTAATTAAACTCACACATACCCTACTTCTATACACACTCACCAACACCTAACTACACCCTCACCCTCACCAAACTTATTCTACACCCCACTACACCTAAATCTACCCACTTCATCTTCCTCACCACTCTTTTCTCTCTCCTCTCACACCCCTCCATTAACACAACATTACTCCACCGTTACCAAAACCTCCACTACCTCTACCCAAACCAACCTCTACTTACCACCCCCTTACCCTATTAAACCCGCCACCACTAGCTGGTGGTGGCTTGCCCCAAAAACCCGGCGGCAACTCCCAATTCCAGCCCCTACCCCTACTAAACCCTCTCTCCCCGGCTCCGACCGAGTGCCGATCGCGACCCACTTCACCCCCTGTCTGATCCCCTTCAGGCGACACCCTCCGGCGTTCCCACCAAGTCCGGTGCACTGACCGGCGTTGACAAACCAAACCCCCTGCCAAATCGCCGGCGAAACACTACCCGATCGCGGCTGGACCTCTCGACACCATCCCTCCCCGGACCTCTCCTCCATTCCGGCGACTCCACCGACAACCCACCTGAGCTACCCGACCCATTTTCATCCAACCTTATCCCTCCATGGAAACCAAACTAAAACCCATCTCCTTTTGAAACCCACATCACCCATTTTCCCTCTTCTCCAAAAAATGTGACCTGCCAAAAACTAAGACAACCAAAGCCAAAAATAATCCAACTAAAACCCATGTGCCAAATAAAACCCATTTAACCCCTTTTACCAAAAATACCCCCAACTACTCTTTTACCCCAAAACCCCAAAATAACCTCTCATCCCCAAATCTGATTTTATTCCCTCACCTCACTACCCACATGACCTCACACCCAATCCACATGCACCCTCCATTAAACTCCTAAATTAACCCTCACCCTATACCTTACACACCCTCTTGCACCATTGTCTACCCAAAATACCCCTTAGCCCCATGTGTGCCATGCATCTACTATAAAAGAAGACTCAAGACACCATTTGAAAACTCATCATCAAATAGAGAGAGAAAATTCTTGAGAAAAGTAGAGAGTTAGGTTAGAATAAATTAGGTAGAAATATTTATAAACAGTTTATTTTATTCTTTTTTTTTATATTTGTGAGTGATAATTGTGTGAGATTCAAGTTGAGTAAAATTTTCATTTATATCTTTGTTGATCACTCACTTGGAGGGTGGTATGCTTCAATTTCAAGGATAGAGTTTAAATTGCCAATTTTAAGGAGACTTGTTTGAAGATTTGTCCTCTTACCCTTCTATTTTATTTGTTTATGCCTTTGATTATTAATTTGTCAAATTTTATACCATGTTAGGATAAATCCCCTTTCAAGGGGTGGGGTGAAAGCCTTATTCAATATTATTTTAGTTTAATTAGTTTTATTACTCGAAATTTCCCTTTGAATGTTAATTTGGATCCCTCACCCTTTGATTTATGCCTCAAGAGAGGGTAAATGATTTTCGAGAGAAAATAGAAATTCTAATTATAATACCCATTTTAGATTCGAACTAGAAATAGAGGTTTCTTAAGTGGGGTATAATAACTTGAATTTCAACTGTAAAATTATTTTCTAAGATTTACATGAATTTTAATCGATCGATCCTAGCGGGTGATTAATTAAAAGGAGTGTAGATCTATTTTTCTAGAGTTGTGGGGTGTTAAACTTAATTTTCTAAAATATTACTATTATAATTACACTTGCAACGAGAGTTGGTTTGTAATTTTGATATTAATTTGGTAGAATTCAAATAATTAAATTAATTAATTATAATAACTAAAATTTGTGGTGTAATCCCATTCCTTGATTATTCTCACAATTATTTACCTCACTTTATCTTTTATTTTAGTGATAGACTTTGGTTTCATTTTAGTCACTATCTAGTTAGTTATCTTCATCTTAATTTAGTTTAGTTTAAAACCTCACTTCACCCTATTGTTTTAATATTGAAAAAGCTAAAAAAAATTAGAAAAGTGAAAAAGCACAAAAAGAAAATAAAAAGTGAATTACAATTGAATTTGTCTCCAGCTTACTCCCTAGGAAGTGGATTGATACCCTTACTTACCTCTACACTTTAGATTGTTATATTTTGTAGGCAATTCTAGGTTTTGATTAGAAGGATCTTGTACAACAACGACAAATATACGCAAAAGTTCTTTCTATCCAATGGCACTGTTGCCGGGGAGTTAAAAAGTTACGTTATCAAATGGCGACGTTGCCATTCTTGGGATTGTGAAGCTTGGAGCGGATTTCATATTGTAGTTCATTTATTTTTTTGCACTTTTTTATTTTTTGTACCATTTTTCTTTATTTTAGAAGGCTTTTATTTAGGATTATTTTATCCTTGGCTTGTATTGCGGTGCATAGGACACCATTTTATTTTTCATTTTAAAAATTGTAATAATTGAAGCCAAACGTGATAGGGAAACCGGACAAGGTAGAGAGAGGGCGTCCAAAGGCGATGATTTAGAAGCCTCTCTATCTTGGGTCGGTAGGACTCCCGGGGACGACTGAGATAGGTGTATTCTCCCCCTGGTCGACTCAACATTTTCGGCACCCCACGGCCTAAAAACCGTGGGAGGTATATTTCTCAAACCCTCGCGCCTCTCCTGTTAGCGAGTCAATTCTTTTGTGTGCTTTGTGTGCTCTTACTTGATTTTATTCTCGCATTTACTTTTGAATGGTGTGATGAATTAATTGACTAAGACTTACACCCGGTCACTCACGAGAAGGGATTTCATCATCCGACTCACTCGCTTACCATTGTGTGCTACCCTAGCCATCACTATATTTAAAATCAATTAACTAGGTAGTCCACTAGGAGAACATTTTTGCAAAGGCGATCACAAAGATATTTTCGTGATTTTTTATCGCCCACGGACTTAATTAAAATTTAACTACCCCTTTCACTATAGTTTGAAGATAAAATTGGCTATGTGCTAGTTAAGAAATTTTCTTGACTTGTGTGTGTGTCCAATTCATTTTTCGGTGGTCGATTTTAGTTAGTTCGTGCAAAATCAAGAGTCCGTATTTTTTCCCACCTTTTCTTCCACAAAAAAATCCAAAAATATTTTTCTTCCTTTATTTTTCCAAAAAATCCAAAAATAATTTCTTTCATTTTTATAAAAAAATCCAAAAATATTTTCTTTCTTTCCTTTTTAGAAAAAAAAAATCTAAAAATATTTTCTTTTTCTCACTTTTTCGAAAATCCAAAACTATTTTCTTTCCTTTTGAAAAAAATTAAAAATTCAAAAAAAAATAATATTTTTCCCCTCATGGCCGAAGAACATTCTTTACGGGACTACTTTGGTCATTTTCCATTGACACGCGACACGTGTGAGAGTGATCCCGAGCCGTCTCTTTATGAGATTTTTCATGGTTTTGGCTCTCTCACTAGTATCCTTGATACTCTTGACCCGTCCTTGCACGCACCTTCTATTCCATCACCCTCGGTGTCATGTGTCGGCGTGTCGCATCCTTGTGCACCCATTTCCGCTCAGTCCCCTCACTATGCACCCAATGAGTATCAACCAATTATCCATCACGAAAGCAATACTTTCGTGTATGATGAACTTATCCCCACCCCACACACTTCATATGAGTATTTTCTATATAGGGCCGATTATAGCGAGTTGAGTCCACCTCACCCACCGCCACCACACGCCACTCCACCACCACCTTCATCCACCTCCACTCTCGAAAGCCTCTTGCAAAAGTTCATTCTCGAGCAAGAGCGAGCCACTCAAATTCAAACTCAAGGTCTCCAAAGGCTTGAACAAAGGTTAAATGAATTAGAGTGTGCGAGAGAGTCGGACATGCATCCACCCATCGTTGCAACCGAGTGTGACGATGATGTGTCATCTTGTGACACGAATTTTGAGTGTAACCAACCCCACCACCCCGAGAATCTCGAAGTTGAGACCATTCCATGGTTCGGGTCCCAAATTGACAATTGTGTTGACTTACCTTTCGATAGTGAGCCTGATCAAATCACACCATGTCATCATGAACCCCACCTTGCGGTTCCCATTCCTTTTCCGGTCGAATCTACAAAAATGCCCGAGTCTACACCTATCGAGCTTCACCCTTGTGTTCCCGAGGAATCACTTCATTCTAGGTTAGCTCCGGCTACGAGTGTTCACCATTTTCCCGAGATAGAATCCGTGATAGTTCCTAACTATCGGGATGTGGATGATGTCCCACCATGCATGGCTCTCGTTGAGCCCAATATTTTTAGTGATTCCTCTATCTCCGATCTTGGTGCCTCGTCTTACCCACCCACCACATTCACCGATGCTACTCTTATGGAGAAGTTGATAACTCCATCTTTAGAAAACACACTCCCTTGTGAGTATTCCTTTACTCCTCCCAATGAGTGTGTGTCTCCCACTCTTGAGTTGGATCATCTTCCTCCACCATTTATCCCACCCGATCCACCGTTTATCCCACCCAACCCACCCATTGTTCTTTCCACCCCACCACCTGATTTGGATCTTGATTTTACACAGTTCATGTTTCCATCCACATTTTTAGATCCTCGCCTTAAACCATCCTCCACCACCTATGAGAGTCTTTATGGTGCTACTCTCCATCGTGACACCGATCTTGTTACTTTATGCAAACCACTCTCTTGCGGTGTTGATTTTTTCCATCTACAGCTCCCTGGCGTGTCACGGTGCGACCATTAGCATCGCCCATTTATAGAATGGTCGTGTGATTTCTCTAAGGCACAACCCATTCCACTTACCAAACCCTATTTCCTTCCTCACCAATTAGATCACCATTCTTATTGGGCCCTAGTTTCCCTCACCTTCCGGATCAACAAGGCCCGTGACCGATGCCTATTCAACCTCACCCTTTTCCTACTACCCACCCGCCCATGGTCCACCGATGCTTTGCATTATGTGATTCACTTTGCCATACAGGTGCATTGACCCCTTTTAGCCTTTATCCAACAAGACTGACACTTCAGTCTTGTTTGGGGATGATTCTCATCACCCGATTCTTCTGCCACCCCGTGATTTCATAGATCTTATCTTTAGGGTGAGAATGGTTCGGTCTGGATGAAGACATTAAACTTAGCGCTATCGGGAGGCAGCCCGCGTTCCTTGTACTAGTCTCATTCTGTTTGGGGGTGGTGTTTCACATCACCCTATGCTTTACCATGTTATGGACTAGTATAATTTTGTTTTCTTCTCATTCAGGTTTCATCTTAGCTTCACATGTTCACTTCATTAGCGGTTCATTCTGGTAATCTCTTTCCTACCTTATACTCTCAATTTTAAAAATCATTTTATCTAACATCGAGAACGATGTTCCTTTTTGTTTGGGGGTGGGGAATTTTATCAAAATCGTGCCTCTTTTGAAAAATTTTGATTTTAAATCTGATTTTTAAAATTTCGCGCAGTTTCTTTCATCTCACTCATTGATGTGAATTTTCAATCATCCATCTTTCAAAAGTCTAGGAATCAAGCTAAAGGATTTATATGTTTTCTAAATAGCTTATGTAATACATAACAAGGCATGTTGCACTATGAATTCCTAGACTCAACAAAATTTGCGCACTTATCAAGTCACTACGGTTTAGAGTTGAAGAGTACTACAATTCTAAAGAGAACCTTAAGGATCACTAGTAGAGACTTTAGCTTGTGAGATTTGTGTCTTTCACCCTTTTTAGAGTGTCTTACGCAATCTCCGAGTCACAAGTTGATTCAACTTCGTTTGGGTCCGCACTTAAATTGTTGTATGATCTCATTATCTTTCATAAAATTTTGTCTTGATCATTGAGAATGACATGTTTTTCGAGTTGTAAGAAACGTGTGTCTTGAAATTTGTCCCGAATACTAGATTTTCATCCATACACCTACCACTTTTCCCCATATCATATTCTCATTACATTCCCCCCATACACTACCCATTAACTTCACCCATTATATTCCCATGCTCTTCCACATTCCCACATTCTTCTCCCTATCCATACTCATTCCCCACCACATTAACACATCATCTTTCATTTTCAAATAAAAGAGTCTGATTTCAAATGTAAATGTCTTCATTGTTGGTTTGAAAAGAGAAAAAAAAATATAGCAAAAATAGGAAAAATAGAAAAAAAATAAAAAAAATAAAAAAAAGAGAAAAGAAAAGAGAAAAGAAAAGAAAAAGAGTTTGTAGTCAGTAATAAAGACATTTGTGCCTAAAAGTGCTATACACTCTCTCACATATCATATCCACCATCCAACCATTATATCCTACATACCACATCCATACATCACACATCCATCATACCACACCTCAGACCATCCTTCCCATTTCATTTCTCCCTCACCCATATACATCCATATTTCCCCTAGGTGTTCGGGCAAATGATAGTCAACGTGGTGAATAACTCGACGTTCTCACTATAGTGATTAGCATTCTTTCATGAGATCAATTTTCTTTCTATATGTTCGTTCTTTCTTATATGTGTGTGAGACGTTTGAACTTGCTTACATTTACTCACCTCCTCACACACAAGAGCGATACACTTACCCTAATCTCGAGAGTTCGTTTGAGAGAGATATATCCGTGAGATTTGAAGTTGAAGCGTTGATTTCGAAGAGGCAATCTAGGAATTACTTTGATGATACTCGACCCGTTTTTGACCGATTCACACTACAAATGTTGAGTTCTAGAAAGGATGTGCCTTGAGTATTTAGTTAGCTAAACTTTTTATGCACTTTTAGCTTGTATTTCTCAATTATTTCTCTCATGATGGATTATGCGATTATTCTACGTCTAATAAGAGATTGACTGCATTTCAATAAATTTTTGCAAATAAGAATTTTGTGGGTATATTCCCTGCAAACCCTCACGAGACACAACTCCTCCTGTAGGGCAACCTATAGGTTTAAAGGCTCGTTGCACATGCTAAGTGAAATCGCAAGTGCCCGCGAAAGTGGTACACTTTTGGTTACTTATCTTTCTCTTTCTCTTTATCTTATTGCTCGAGGACTAGCAACGCTCTGTTTGGGGGTGGTGTGATAAGCACCCAAAACTGTACAATTTATACCCCGAATGGATGTACTTTAGTTGCTAATTCTAGACAATACGGGTCTTATGCACTTAAATGTTTATTATGCAGGCTTAATTGCAGTTGCAGTGTCAAAAGCAACATTTCGGAGCAATTTGCAGTTAAATGGAGTTAATTACCAACCTCGTAACCTCACTCGAGCCTTAACCTAGCCTAAACCTACCCCAAACCATGTGTGTGTTTTTCTTATCCCCTTTTATTATTTTTTAGATTTTTAGTTTGAGTCATTTTTATTTTTAGGATTTAATTTAGATTTATATAATATTTTCGAGGTCTATTTTCTATTTTTATTTTTATTAGTATAATTTTATTTTATTTTGATTTTTATTAGTTTTTAGCTTTATTTTATTTTATTAGGATTTTAATTTTTAGGATTTCATTAATTTATTACTTTTTACATTTTCTTTTTAGAATTTTAATTTTAAGTTTTATTAGATTTTATTTTTATTTTTATTTTATTTCTTTCTAGTTTCATTTTTTTTATTGAGTCTTTATTTTATTTTTAGAATAGGAATTTTATTTTTAGATTTTTAGTTTTAACCATTTTATTTTTTTAGTTAATGTTATTTTTAGGTGTTCAAATTAAACACACACACACACACACACATCACCTAATTAAACTCACACATACCCTACTGGTATACACACTCACCAACACCTAACTAAACCATCACCCTCACCCTCACCAAACTTATTCTACACCCCACTACACCTAAATCTACCCACTTCATCTTCCTCACCACTCTTTTCTCTCTCCTCTCACACCCCTCCATTAACACAACATTACTCCACCATTACCAAAACCTCCACTACCTCTACCCAAACCAAACTCTCCTTACCACCCCCTTACCCTATTAAACCTGCCACCACCAGCTGGTGGTGGCTTACCCAAAAAACCCGGTGGCAACTCCCGATTCCAGCCCCTACCCCTACCAAACCCTCTCTCCCTGGCTCCGACCGAGAGCCGATCGTGACCCACTTCACCCCATGTCCGATCCCCTTCAGGCGACGCCCTCCGGTGTTCCCACCAAGTCCGGTGCGCTGTCCGGCGTTGATAAACCAAACCCCCTGCCAAATCGCCGGCGGAACCCTACCCGATCGTGGCTGGACCTCTGGACACCATCTCTCCCTGGACCTCTCCTCCATTCCGGCGACTCCACCGACAACCCACCTGAGCTACCCGACCCATTTTCATCCAACCTTATCCCTCCATGGAAACAAAAATAAAACCCATCTCCTTTTGAAACCCACATCACCCATTTCCCCTCTTCTCCAAAAAAACGTGACCTGCCAAAAACTAAGATAACCAAAGCCAAAAATAAACAAACTAAAACCCATGTGCCAAATAAAATCCATTTAACCCCTTTTACCAAAAATACCGCCAACTACTCTTTTACCACCAAACCGCAAAATAACCTCTCATCCCCAAATCTGATTTTATTCCCTCACCTCACTACCCACATGACCTCACACCCAATCCACATGCACCCTCTCTTAAACTCCTAAATTAACTCCCACCCTATACCTTACACACCCTCTTGCACCTTTGTCTACCCAAAATACCCCTTAGCTCCATGTGTCATGCATATACTATAAAAGAAGACTCAAGACACCATTTGAAAACTTTTCATCAAATAGAGAGAGAAAATTCTTGAGAAAAGTAGAGAGTTATGTTAGAATAAATTAGGTAGAAATATTTATAAATAGTTTATTTTATTCTTTTTTTTTATATTTATGAGTGATAATTGTGTGAGATTCAAGTTGAGTAAAATTTTCATTTATATCTTTGTTGATCACTCACTTGGAGGCTGGTATGCTTCAATTTCAAGGATAGAGTTCAAATTGCCAATTTCAAGGAGACTTGTTTGAAGATTTATCCTCTTACCCTTCTATTTTATTTGTTTATGCCTTTGATTATTAATTTGTCAAATTTTATACCATGTTCGGCTAAATCCCCTTTCAAGGGGTGGGGTGAAACCCTTATTTGATATTATTTTAGTTTAATTAGTTTGATTACTTGAAATTTCCCTTTGAATGTTAATTTGGATCCCTCACCCTTAGATTTACGCCTCGAGAGAGGGTAAATGATTTTCGAGAGAAAATAGAAATTCTAATTATAATATCCATTTTAGATTCGAACTAGAGATAGGGGTTTCTTAAGTGGGGTGTTATAACTTGAATTTCAACTCTAAAATTATTTTCTAAGATTTACATGAATTTTAATCTATCGATCCTAGCGGGTGATTAATTAAAAGGAGTGTAGATCTATTTTTCTAGAGTTGTGGGGTGTTAAACTTAATTTTCTAAAATATTACTATTATAATTACACTTGCAACGAGAGTTGGTTTGTAATTTTGATATTAATTTGGGAGAATTCAAATAATTAAATTAATTAATTATAATAACTAAAATTTGTGGTGTAATCTCATTCCTTGATTGTTCTCACAATTATTTACCTCACTTTATCTTTTATTTTAGTGATAGACTTTGTTTTGATTTTAGTCACTATCTAGTTAGTTATCTTCATCTTAATTTAGTTTAGTTTAAAACCTCACCTCACCTTATTGTTTTAATATTGAAAAAGCTAAAAAAAAATTAGAAAAGTGAAAAAGAACAAAAAGAAAATAAAAAGTGAATTACAATTGAATTTGTCTCTAGCTTACTCCCTAGGAAGTGGATTGATACCCTTACTTACCTCTACACTTTAGATTGTTATATTTTGTAGGTAATTGAAGGTTTTGATTAAAATGGAGCTTGTACAACAACGACAAATATATGCAAAAGTTCTTTTTATCAACTACCACTTGAGAGTCACTGTGTGCCACAACTTGTTCAGCACTCAATGAGTGGGATAAACTTACGCCCACAATAAGATCTTCATACTCTACTTCATTATTTGAAGCTTGGAATTGAAAACTTAGTGCATACTCAATATCAATACCATTAGGAGTGTTAAGTATTATACCTGCTCCACTACCGGTTGAACAAGATGACCCACCAACATATAAATTCCTTATTAGGACGTCGTTGTCAAATGCTTGGTTTATCAAACTCCTATAGTGGAATATTTTTCATTTTGCTTCTTCATACTTCCTAGTCATCTCATGTGTTCGGGAAGAGGGGTCTAGGAGGTCTGTAATCTCTTCATTTGAAGAACATTCTTCGAGAGATTTTTTTAACTTCATTTTCTCCTGATTCTTATTCAGCTTGCTTACTTTGTTGCTCGGGGACCTCAGAATATGTGAACTCCGCTATGAAATCTGCCACTTATTATCCTTTCAAAGAAGATCTTGGATCATATATGATATCATACGCCCCTAATTCCACAACCCAGCACATTAATCTACCAGATTTCTCTAGTTTATGCAAATCCTGCCTTAGAGGCATATCAGTATAAACTATTATTGTATGGTCTTGGAAATAGGGTATCATGCGTCTGGATGCTTCAATCAATTCTAATAAAGATTTCTCCAAGCAAGGCTATCTGATTTTTGCTCCTTAGAAAGCCTTACTGGTATAGTAGATGGGTTTTTGAACTCCATTCTCTTCTCGAATCAATGCAAAACTCACAGCTGACTCAGAGACAATTAAGTATAAATACAATTTTTCACATGTGATGGTCGGGAGAGTAATGGAGGTGACCCGAAATACTTTTTCAATTCCTCAAAAGATTTTTCACATTCTTCGTTCCATTCAAAGATTTTTTTGAGCACCTTGAAGAACGATAAGCACCTATCTGTAGCTCGGGACACGAATCTGTTCAAGGTTATTACTCGTTTAGTCAGTCTTTGCACATCCTTCTTGCAAGTTGGAGATTGCATTTTAATTAATTCTTTGATTTTTCTGGATTTGCTTCAATTCCCCTTTCATTCCCTCTTGAATTCCAAAAATGCACTTGGTCGAATTCAACATCATCTGGTGCTTCTCAAGTTGATCAGAAGTCTGGCTGAGGTCAAAAATGTGATCGGGTGCCTTTTTACTCTTTATAAGCATATCATCTATGTATACTTCCATATTCTTGCCTATCTGTTCCTCGAACACCTTATTGACCAGCCTTTAATATGTAGCACCTACATTTTTTAAACCAAAAGGCATAACAATATAACAGTATGTTCCTCGAAGAGTGGTGAAATAAGTGTTTTTCCCGTCCTCAGGTTTCATTCTTATTTGGTTATAACCAGAATAAGCATCCATAAAGCTGAGTAGCTCATGTCCTGATATTGCATCCAGGAGTTGATATATTCGGGGAAAAGGAAAATAATCTTTTGGACATTCTTTATTTAAATCTGTGAAGTCTACACACATTCTCCACTTGTTTTTCTTTTTTACCATAACTACATTGGCCAACCAGTCTGGATATTTCACTTCATTAATAAAAGCTTCTTTCTGAAGCTTTTCAACTTCTTCTTATATGGTTTGGTTCTTCTCGGGGTTGAACACTCTTTGTCTTTATTTGACTAGTTTAAGTTCTTTATTTATGTTGAGCTCATAGCAAAGGAAATTGGGATTTATCCCAGGCATATCTTCATGACTCGAGGTGAACACATGCTTTCTCTATTTAAGAAAGCTCACCAGTTCCTATTTAAGAACAGGATCCAGTATTGTCCCTATTTGAGTGATGCGCTCCAGTTTATCATCATCTAACACAATGCCTTCAGTTGTTTCTACAATCTATCCCTTTACCAGCTTAGTTTCCTCTCTTGGATCTAAGGTTTCAACCTCATATTCTTCATCAAGCTCATGAATATCCACGTGGTAGGTAGTGGTTCTCTTTTTTATTTCTTCCAAATCTTCTTACTCAGCAGAAGAGTAGTAATACTCTCGAGCTACTTTCTGGCCACCTTTCATAATTCCCACCTGAAAATTAGTAGGGAATTTTAGGCATTGATGAACAGTGGATAGTATTGCTTCGAGCTTCTTTAGCCCTACTCTTCCCAGTATTGTATTACAAGCTGAATGGATATTTTTATCCATTATAAAGAAACGGATCTTCTCTGTTCGGCTAGCTGGCCAGGTGCCTATCATCACTTCCATTTTAATCATTCCCAAAGGGAAGACTTTCTCACCTGTAAAGCCTATTAATGTTCGATGATAAGGTTATAATTAACTAAGTTTAAAATTCAAGTTGTTGAAATAAGGATAGAACATCATATCCGTCGAGCTCACATTATCTACTAATACACTAGAGACAATGATTTCTTCCTTTTCGATTTTGATTACTAATGGGCCGTCATGAGGGTGCAGTACTCCTAAAAGGTTATTTTTGGAGAAAACAACTATTAGTTTATCTTTGTTAACCTTCCTTAGTCGATCTTCCTCTGCAAGGTTGATCCTCTGTATGTACGATCAAGCTTGTGCCTCATGGAGGTAAGATTTTCGCTCTGCTGTATGACTCCTCCTCCCGCATCTCCACCTGTAATTATTTGGCAATCAAAAGAACCAAAATTGATACAAAATACCTCACATTCTGGTTATCGGGGTTTTTTAGGCAGATCCGCATCATCGTCCTGATCATCTTCATGAGTTGTTTTCTTCGCCTCTCTAGGCTTACAAGGAGATTTTGATTTATGTCAAATTCCTTCATTATTATGCCGATCAACGTACTGATTCAGATTTCCTCTTCGGATGATAGTTTCAATATCATTTTGAAGAGTTGTGTAATTTTCCATCATGTGACCGTGATCCCTATGGAATTCACAATACTTAGTTTTATCTCTCTTGGTCGGGGAACTTCTCAGCTTATAAGGCCAACGCACATCTTTATTATGCTTGATTTCTTCCAAAACATAATGAATTCCCATGGTTAACGGAGTATAGTCGTTGTACTTCTTGAGTCACTCCAAAACTCCTTTATGTTTTGATTCCCTGTGTTCTCTGGGGTCTTTATGATCTTTCTTATCATTTTTGCCATTAACTTTTTTACCCAAGCTTCGCTTGGCTGCCATTGCTTCCTCGACATTCATGATCTTTACTGCTTTAGCCATTAATTCTGCCATTGTCTTCGGAGGATCCTTAATAAGAGTCTAATATAATTTTTCGAGGAGCAATCCACTCATGATGGCGGTTATTGCAGTCTTCTCCTCATAATCTATGACTTCTAATTTCTCGTTATTAAAACGAGTGATGTCATCTCTGGTGCTCTCTCCTTCTTTCTGTCTTACACTAAGTAAGTATGCCACCCTTTTTACAGGCTTTGCTCCAAAGCAAAAGTTGTTAATGAATAGCTCGGCCAATTAGTTGAAGCTAGAAATTTGTCCTCGAGGAAGACAATTGTAGCAAATTTGGACAGATCTAGTAATGGTTCCAGAAAATGCTCTACACCTCATTTCGTCGGGAACAACATAAATATCAACAACTACCTGGTATTGTTCTATATGGAGGACTGGATTAGTTTGTCCATCATATTTGGGTGTTACTATTGGAGCCTTGAACTTTGCTAGAGTAGGGAAATCCATAATTGCTTGCACAAACGGAGACCCTTTTAAAAAACTTCTTTGTAGTGGATTTCTTGTCTTTACCATTTCTCCTAATCTGTCTTCTAATCTTTGTATGGAGCCTTTCCATGCATCATTGGCAGCACCGAATTTATGCGTTGTAACTTTATTAGTTGCTGAGCTTTCTTCTTGAAGCCGTTGCTCGGTCCGAGTTATAGTTTGTCAGGCGTTTCATCTAGATTGAGTTGTGCTTTCCTTTGATCAGATGGTCGTCGGGTATTACTAGATCTTGCCCTAGGAACATTTTTGTTCCCCTTAGGTCCCAAACAATCGAAGTGAGAAGCACGACTTAATATCTCTAAAGCACTTGGCCTTTCTGGTGAATAAGACTGAGTGTGAAAAGATTTCGATATCCTGAGTAATGAATTTGATCCTGGATGGTAGGACACATCTCTTGTTGTCATCGAGTGGCTGCGCCGACCACCTCCTGGTGGGGGTGGGGCATATTTCTTTGAGCATATAGAGCAGGTGCTCCGGCTTGAAGAGTTTGTGCAAGTTGCCTGATAGTATATTGCATAGCCTCTTGGACTCTTGAAAGACTAACCAGAATTCCAGTTAAATCATTTTCAGATGGAGGAGCAGAAGGGGTAGACGGAATAGCTTCGTTCCTGATACTCGATTCAGGAATATCAGTCATTTAAATGCTTGATTGAGTGAGATTGATTAAAAAAGTCGTTCCCATAGACGGTGCCAATCTGTTGATGCAAAAAACTAGACTGGGCTAATTAGTTAATCAAAGATAAATATAAATAAAAGAGACAAAAGAATTTTAAAGTGGTCGGCTTTAATGGAATAGCCTACATCCACTATTATGTATTGCTTTGGAATTGTTCAATTGCCTCTCTCTTCATGCCCCTTGGATGTAGGGTTTACAACGTATTTATAAACCCCGGGGGTGTGCAAGAGCTAGAATGTCAAAGGATGGAATGTCTTTATACCGTAGACATTTACATATGTACAATTATTAATGTATACAACTGTTAGTGTTTTCCTGTCATCGTTGATCGGCATCCCTGGTGTTATCGGTATCCTTGGTGTTGGTTGGTATTTCATCCTTAATGACTAGGATTAATCTTATATTGTACAACACGTGTCAGTATCGGAATGGTCCACGAAGATGGACATTTTTTTACATCAATAATATGATTAATACATTCTTTCACGCACCCACACTGCCGACTATTTTCTATCATAATACAAATAATGAAGCTTACATAATTAACTCACACTCCTAATATAGTATTAACATAAAAATATATTTTTTTTAAATTTGCGAAGGCCATGTTAATAAAAAAAACTTATAATTTTTTTTTTGGCTTAAATAAGAAAAAAGATATCACCAAAATTGCCTTTAATTCATATCATTATATTACTCCCATTCCATTATAGAAAAATATTTTATAAAAATGAAAAAGGTATAATTGAGAAGGTGCGATGTTTTGTTGAATATCTCATTTACAACATTGATTGGTTTTGGGCTTGCAAGCATTTGTTAGAACCAAATATATTTTGATAGCATGTGCAATTTGTTACAAAAACTTACAGTAAACCGAAAAAAATAAGCGACGTGGGTTGAACATACTATAAATTTCAATATAACTCATAGTAAATATTAAACTCCAATATGAAGACTGCAGAAAAATAAAAAGGTAGTCAAATTTTGCCAACTTGTAATAATTGAAATCTGAGGGGAAATCCTTCCTTAATTCTCAACAGATACATTTTGTTGATACTCTTCTACCATCCAAATGACATTTTAATATTAAAACAAATGAACAAATAAACAACCAGTTCCAAAATAAATGAACCCCAGTGGTGATTGACTAATATCGTTGCTTTCAGATACCTCAACCTCTCTTTAGATATTTTCTCACTCACCTAAAACATCAATCAATGAATCATAACAGACTAAATAATATGTCCCAAATGGCCTTGAATGGAATAAAGGAGGGGAGAGAATCAATAGTGGTAAGAAAGTTGAACCTTTGATTTTCGTTGCGAGATAGTTGGTTTTAATTAGTAACCCTTAAAGAGATAGGAGACGAGAATAGACTAAATGGAAAATGATGAAAAATAAAGGGCTATCAATTGATGATTTTGTAGAGATGGGGATATAAAGAGAATGGCTCTCTTTATTTACCAGAATAAAATATAAAAAAGTGTAAGGAAATGAGAGTTATCTTTTATTAGGGGATTAAACGTAGATAGGCTAGATGTGAAGGAGAAATTAGTGTAACGTGGAATTTTATAGTATTATATAGATAGAGGGTTCCACATTGACACCTTGGATATAAGGTATTGATAAATATCGTAGTTTGGTTTATAATATGCTAGCCAGTAGACCTGCGCAATGCGAGGGCGGTTGAATAATGTGGTAAAATAGAATATTGTATAATTTTATAAGATCCATGAGTTATGGATGGGTACAGTTTGAATGCACAACTCCATTTATGGATTCACTAATGCACAATACGGTTATAATCACAATTATCATCCTAGTGGCATATGTAAATATGACTATATAACATTGATGCCAATTATTTAACATTTATAAAAATTTCAATGTTTATTTGATTCAAATTTCAGCATGTGTTGCGCTTCAATTTAACCTTATAACAAACATTAGGATAATCTGAAATGACTACAAGTATAATATCTTCACATGTCATCTTATCCTGTATTTTGCATATTATTAAACTGAATGAATACGTACTTATGAGTCTCAAAATTTGCAAGTCATGCATTCAAATATGCATGCATGCAACAAAATCATAAATCTAGTATCCGCACATATGAATTGTAGCATGTGTTTGGCATTTAATTCAACTTAATGGGAGTACTGGCATTAGAATAAATAATAATTCTGATTTTCAACCACTTGAATCGTTGGCCTGTGTTTAGCACGAGACTCATTAAAACACGAATATCATAATATTCAACAATATGAATCATTGGCCTGTGTTTGGCCCGAGACTCATCAAAATATGAATATTAACAATAACGTAAGTCTAATATCCTACCATATGAAATATGTTGGTGTAATACCCCGTATTTTTATGCTATATTAATTTGGAGATTTATTAAATTTAATGTTAATTAATTATTTAATAAAAATCCAAAAATTAATTATGTTATAATTATTAACGTGACGAGAGTTAGTAATTATGGGAAATTTGTTGAATATTACTAATGAGAAAAGTAATATATAATATTGGTTATATTGAATGTCACGAGTGAATAAAATTACAATTTTGGAAATTTGAGTCGGGACGCGCCCGTGTCGCGTCGGGACTAAATATTAATAAATAAAAGTGAATATTTTATAAGTTGTTTTTATGGTCTTTTTGAGTGCGCCAACGTGTTCGGAAGGGTCGAGATATTCAGAAAACTGTACCCGGGGGTTTAGTTTGGGTCTCGGGGCGTTTTTAGGCCTAATTAGTACCCCAGGAGGGCATTTTGGACATTTCACATTTTCGGGTAATTAAACCCACGAAAATTAAAGGGGTTATATCAGATGTCTAGGTTATCTTCTAGGGTTAAAACAATTCAAAACCTTAGAACGGACATAGGAGAGGAGAGGAGAGAGCTCTCAAGGCAATCCAAGGCTCAAAACCCATCCGTTTGCACCGCCACCACCGCCAACGCGTAGATCGCGAGACGGGGAACGCGACCACACAAAATTCGGCACCAAACCAGGACACCAAAAATCCCAGGCTAGTGTTTATCTTTCTCATTTCGCTGATGCATCCTTCATATTAGTTTAGGAATAATTAGGATGAGTTGTATGGAAGAAAAACCCAATTTGAGATAGGAAATTGCATGTAGTGATGATTTATATGATATTCTGGAAACCCTTTGTCATGTAGAGGATTAAACCACGAAATTATGATGTTTTATAAGAAGGAAATTATGGAAAAGATTTGTTAGAACCATGTTCAAGAGATTTCTAGGGTTCTTGATATTTATATAAATTGTGGCTTGTTAATCCATGTTTAGTGACGGAAATTGACATGTTTTACGTAGGAAATGCATAATATTATATTAGGATGTTAGTAGTACAAATTTTTGGACGTTTGGGAATGCAAAACTTGAAATTGGATGAAGTTATATGTTAGAACCCGTAACTGTAAAACTGCAGAAATCGCAATACCTATTTGATCGATCGATCGAGCCAAGAGCTTCGATCGATCGAAGGTTCGATCGATCGAGCCCCTAACCTCGATCGATCGACCCCAAGACTAAAGTTACCCTTTTAAAACTGTTGAATTGATTCGAAATGAAGAAAACTCCTTAGACATCCTTGTTAGAATAATTTGGGAGATAATGATGACTGGTAGGATTCATTAAGGAATAAGGGACCTTTAATTTAAGGCGAAATCTATATTTTTGGGATATTTTACATAAGGGGCAATGTAAGTATTTATTAAAGGGGTGAGACACGTAAGAAAGTTACGTTAGAACATAAATGAATACCTACTGAATTGTACATTTGGAAGGATAGAGTCCATGAGGGTCGCGTAGTAAGTTGGAAAATCCTTCGAATTAAAGTTAGGGACGAACAATTATACGTGATAACTAATAATGAGATATGAGAATAAATGTCGTAACTATGGGATTTGAGATATACATAATATTGATATGGTAATATTAATATAGTTATATGATTGTGTATGCATATACTATCTATGTGTGAAAAACATACCCACGCTACTTGTTATCCCTGAGGTAACCGCGCTGGGACGATCTTATCTCGTGTGTCTTATAGGGAATATTGACTCGTACCCTAGGAGATAGATATCCTTGGTACAGGCTATCGAATTGATAGTTCAGACGGTCCTAAGAGACGCGGGTATGTGCCATCCTCTTAGAGACTTGAAATATATGCTTCGCCTCAATATTGTTAGTGTATGTGTTAATACAATTCGAGAGTGATTCCAAATTTGTATTCCCCTTAGTACGAGTGATATGGGGATTGGATAGTAGAGTATGCCCGCACCATAGTTTTTATTTGGGGTGCTGTTATAATATATATATTATATGAGTATTTAATATATATATGAAATTCTAGAATTTGGAACTGCCTACTGTGATATGGTAAGTAGGACATGGTTAATGACTCAAATTGTAAATACTTGTTTTGAGAAAGTATAATATGACACTGGAAAACTTTATTAATTAATAAAGTTAAAATGAGAACCTTGGTTACTAATTAAAATCTTCCTTTTTAAACAATTGTATTGTTCAGTTTTAAATCTTGCGAATAACCTAAGATAAGTTAAATCATTGGGGGAGATCAGTGAGATATATGATAGATAATCCGTTGGGAAGGTTAGTACGATAGGCGTGCACATTAAAAGAGAGGTGAGAATTTCTCAAGAGAGTGCCGCACTAATATGTTGTTGCATTGGCCTGTAATCAATTTAAATACTTGCTAAACGAATTTTTAAATCATATACACTATCGGGCTCTGTCCCGTTTCTATTTCTCTTTCTCTTTTGTATATATATATGTATATATTATAGGTGCCCAGCCACAGGGGCGTCTTGCTTAGGATCCCTTGGAAGGAACATGTTGCAGCTTAGGTGGGAGTTGCAGGCCACTTGCTTAGACGACTTCATTTACTTGATTCCACTTCTATCATTCTCAGTTATTGGAGCATGTGTCTCCCTTTCCATTATTTAGCTGTTTCATTTGGACATTGTGATTCCGTATTGTAGTAGTGATACT
Source organism: Sambucus nigra (assembly GCA_949130495.1). Classification (NCBI taxonomy): domain Eukaryota; kingdom Viridiplantae; phylum Streptophyta; class Magnoliopsida; order Dipsacales; family Adoxaceae; genus Sambucus; species Sambucus nigra. The sequence continues at coordinate 319,854,040 of OX422223.1, forward strand.
TTGGGATGTACTATGGTTTGGATGTTTTACTTTAAATTTTAAATGTTGGGATTCAATTGTCGTATGGTTAAATTATTTGGATTATATGTTCCTGGATTATTGTGGTGTGATTCGTTATATATTAACTTGTTGTAAATAATTAAATCTTGTTTTCAAAATAAAATTTGGAAAGTAATGTTTAAAAAAAAATGGTTTTGACACTTAGCTTAATTAATTAGGGTGTTAAATTGGAAAAGTTATTTTTTTTACGATGGTGATGCTAAGAATGAACCAATTGTTCACCTTGATTTTAATTTAATAAAGGAGTGATCACCCGGTATTTAATTAGGCGGGGTGTCACAGGTGGTATCAGAGCATCAGGATCTAGTGCCATAGGATCTGTACGGCTTACTTCGCTTTCAGCTTAACATTTTTGCTATAGGGCCCTATTTTTAGGATTGTTGTATTCCTGCTTTTACGTTTACGTCTTTAGCTATTTGAGATTTGATAATGACTGTAGATTAATAAACTTCTTCACGTTTCAGATGCCTCCGAGACGTGCACCGAAGGATAGGCGTGCCCAGGCCGAGCAGCCAGCAGGCCCGGCACAAGGCACTATGAATGCTAATGAGGTAGCCACCATTGTTGCTCAGGCGGTGAATGCCGCGCTAGCGGTGGTTCAGCAGGCTCCACCCTAGATTCAGGCAGTGGAGCCAGTACCAGAACAACTTCCATCTGCATGGGAGAGGGTTATGGATGCTTTTCAGAAGGTGCATCCCCCTGAGTTCTCTGGTAGCTCAGATATCGTCATAATCAGCCAATGGAAGAAAGACATCCAGCGGCATCTTCGTATGTATGAGTACACCGACGTGCAAAAACAATTGTTGGCTTCCTTTAAGCTGGTGGGGGCCGCTTTGCAGTGGTGGGAGTCCACCACCACCTTGGACGAGAGGGACACGATCCCGATTCAGTCATTTTAGGAGCGGTTTGACCGCAAGTATTTTCCACCCGTCGTGCAGACTGAGATGAGGCAAAAATTACTGAATTTGAAGCAGGAGAATTCTACCGTAGCTGAGTATGAGGAGGAGTTCACGAGATTTCTCACCATAGTGCCAGATGAGGCACCTACTGAGGGTACAAAGATAATGATGTTTGTGGACGGGTTAGCTTGGAGGATCCGTCAGCACCTTATAGGAAATTTTTCTTTGAGTAATTTCACTGATGTACTCAATGTTGCGTTACTACATTGCCAGGATCACCGTTTCCATCTGCAGGGAAGCAAGAGAGCAGGAGAGTCCAGCCAGCAGGGTAGGACCGGGGGTAATAATGCTAGTGGGGCACCATCTCATGGACAGACTCATCAGCACGAGCAGGGTTCCCATCAGGGGGACCCTGCTAAGCGATTCCATTTAGGTGATTCTAGACAGGGATTTGGGGGTTATAGGCAGGGCCAGCCTAATCAGCACGGCCAACACCGACAGCAACAGGGTCAGCAGCAGGGCCAATAGGGCCAACAGCGTGCTCATTAGGGTCAACAGGGCCAGTGGCGGGGAGGTAACCGCCAGCAGGGCCACGGTTAACAGGGTCAGAGGGGAGGTAACTTCAAAGGCCGATGTTTTGGGTGTGGTAAGCACGGCAATAGGCGCCAGGATTGTCCGGAGGGAGATAGGGCCCCACAGCAGCAGGGAGCCCGTAATGAGCCACAGAGACCACTTTTTCCAGCTTCCCTCCCAGCTCCAGCCCAGGTGCCAGCCCTACCAGCCGTTCCAGTAGCTCCAGTGAAACAGGGGCAGTTACAGTATGGGCGTGTCTATAACGTCCACCAGGCAGCAGCTCCACAGGCACCACCCGTGATTGAGGGTATGTTTCCTATCCATGGTACTATGGTTCGGGTTTTATTTGATACTGGGGTGACGCATTGTTTTATAGCTACACATTTTGCGAAGGCCTTGGGGTTGTTAGCCATAGCAGAGAGCACAGTGACGTGTGTAGACTCACCACTGGGGAGTGGGTCGCTTATTTTCTTTATATGCCGGGGAGTGGGGGTAGAGATTGGTAGCTTAGTATTAGCTACAGATATGTTAGTCTTAGACATGCATGAGCATTATGTTATTATTGGTATGGATTGGCTCGTAGCTTACAGAGCCATGATTGATTATTTTGGTGGGAGTATTTTCTTTGCCATTCCGGGGCAAGAGATGTTTGTTGTGGCGATGCCTCGCCCAGAGGGAGGTTCGACCGATCATTTGTATTACATAGAGGAGGATACCTTTAAGGAGGTTGTGATTCCCTTAGACTCGATCCCAGTTGTTCGTGAGTATTTCGATGTATTCCAGGAGATACCGGGATTACCCCCCAGTCGAGAGATAGACTTTGTCATAGACTTATTACCGAAAACCAGACCGATAGCACGCGCTCCCTACCGTATGGCTCCGGCAGAGATGCGAGAGTTATGAGATCAGATAGAGCAGCTGTTAGGTCAGGGCTTCATCCGTAGGAGTACCTCACCTTGGGGTGCTCCAGTCTTGTTTGTGAAGAAGAGAGATGGTTCACTGAGGTTGTGTGTGGACTACCGGGAGTTGAACAAGGTCATGATATGGAATAAATACCCATTGCTTCGAGTCGATGATCTGTTCGACCAACTGAGGGGAGCAACTTTCTTTTCGAAGATAGATCTGAGGTCGGGGTACCATCAGCTACGTATTAGAGAGAAGGATGTATCAAAGACTGCTTTCTTAACGAGATATGGGTCTTATGATTTCAGAGTGATGCCATTTGGCCTCACAAATGCTCCAGCAGTGTTCATGGACTTAATGAACCGAGTGTTCAGAGAGTTCTTGGATCAGTTTACCATCGTCTTCATAGATGAAATTTTGATATATTCACACTCCGAGGAGGAGCATGCCGAGCACTTGAGACGGGTTCTTTAGACTCTACGAGATCATCAGTTGTATGCTAAGTACGAGAAGTACGGATTCTGGTTACGAGAAGTACAGTTCTTGGGGCATGTTGTTTCTGAACAAGGGATAGCAGTTGACCCGAGTAAAGTGTCAGCGGTGAGGAAGTGGGGACAGCCCACGACACCGACGGAAGTGCGTAGTTTCTTGGGGTTAACCGGATACTACAGGAGATTCATTCGGGGATTTTCCAAAATAGCGGGTCCATTGACGAATCTGATTCGCAAGGGGGTACCATATGTTTGGGATGACGCTTGTCAATTGGCTTTCGACGAGCTGAAAGACAAGCTTACTTCAGCACCAGTTCTTGCTTTACCAAAGATGGGTGTGGAGTACCTAGTTTACACCGATGCCTCTTTACGGGGACTTGGGGGAGTACTTCAGCAGGAAGAGAAGGCTATAGCTTTTGCCTCCCGAAAGCTTAAGCCACATGAGAAGAATTACCCCACCCACGACCTGGAGTTAGCAGCGGTCGTTTTTGCATTAAGGATATGGAGGCACTATTTATTGGGGGAGAAGTTCCGCTTGTTCATAGACCACAAGTCACTGCAGTACCTGTTCACTCAACGAGAGATGAATATGCGTCAGCGCAGATGGTTAGAGTTTGTGAAGGACTATCAGTTCGATATACAGTACCATTCGGGGAAGGCCAACGTAGTTGCTGATGCATTGAGCCGTAGACCTGTAGACGGTGTAGCGGACGTCTGGAAAGCAAAGTGGAAGGAGTTGGGTCACCAGGATGCAGTTGCCCTTTCCTTCATATCTGTTATGGAAGTCACACCCGAGATTATTACGAGGGTGATACAGGCACAGACCACAGACCCGTTTTTCCAGTAGCAGATTGTAAGACTTTTAGCCGAGGGGGCTGAGTCATATTCTGTTAATTCTGATGGGGGTTTGAGGTTTAATGGGAGGCTGGTGGTTCCAGAAAGAGCAGAATTACGTCATGCAGTGATGACCCAATCTCACGGGTCCCGATTTGCAGTACATCCTGGAGAGATAAGATGTACCAGGATATGAGGAGGAAATACTGGTGGAGTGGGATGAAGAAGGACATCGTTGAATTCGTATCCAAGTGTTCTACCTGCCAGCTGGTAAAGGTGGACCATCAGAAACCGTCAGGATTGCATAGCCATTGGAAGTACCCGCGTGTAAGTGGGAGAGTATTTCCATGGATTTTATTACGGGGTTGCCTACATCGCAGTGGGGCCACGACTCTATCTGGGTGATTGTAGATCGGTTGACCAAGGTGGCTCATTTTTTGTCAGTGCGGATAGACTATACCACGGGTCAGTATGCTCAGTTGTTCATTGTGGAGATTGTCAGATTACATGGGGTGCCCCTGAATATTGTGTCAGATAGAGACAAGATTTTTGTGTCGCATTTCTGGGAGAGTTTTCAGGAGGCTATGGGTACTGAGTTGAGGTTGAGTTCATCTTATCACCCACAGACAGATGGACAGACAGAGCGTACTAATCAGATGTTGGAGGATATGCTATGCATGTGTGTTATTGATTTCGGGGGAAGTTGGGAGCCACATCTTCCACTGGTAAAGTTTGCGTATAATAACTCTTATCAGTTCACGATTGGCATGGCTCCATTTGAGGCTTTGTACGGCAGGCCTTGTCGTTCCCCAGCTTATTGGCTCGAGGTGGGAGATGACAAGTTGCTAGGACCATAAGTGATTCAGGAAACCTCCGTGAGAATTGAGATGATCAAGAGTCTCATTCGAGTAGCCCAGGACAGGCAGAAAAGCTATGCCGATGCGAAACGGTTCTTCCGGGAGTTTAATGTGGGGGACCAAGTGTTACTACGTGTATCTCCTATGAAAGGAGTGATGAGGTTAGAGAAGAAAGGGAAATTGGCCCCGAGGTACATGGGACCATTCCCCATCATCGAGAGAATTGGGCTGGTAGCATACAGATTGGGACTGCCAGAGCATTTACATCGCATCCACGATGTATTCCACATCTCGTCGTTGAGATGATATCTTCGGGATGATATGGCCCATACTCACATTGCGATAAATGAAATAGACTTACATCTTGACAGCTCTTACGAGGAGAGACCGATGGCTATCCTGGACTATAGTGAGAGGAGATTGAGGTCGAAGATAGTTCCACTTGTACGAGTCCAGTGGGAGAGCCATAATGTGGAGGAATCCACTTGGGAGCGCGAGGCAGATATGGGCGAGAGATATCCGGATTTATTCTTATCAGGTACACCTTATTTTTCTAATTTCGGGATGAAATTCTGTTATTAGGGGGGAAGTATGTAATACCCCGTATTTTTATGCTATATTAATTTGGGGATTTATTAAATTTAATGTGAATTAATTATTTAATAAAAATCTAGAAATTAATTATGTTATAATTATTAACGTGACGAGAGTTAGTAATTATGGAAAATTTGTTGAATATTACTAATGAGCAAAGTAATATATAATATTGGTTATATTGAATGTCACGAGTGAATAAAATGATAATTTTGGAAATTTGAGTCGGGACGCGCCCGTGTCGCGTCAGGACTAAATATTGATAAATAAAAGTGAATATTTTATAAGTTGTTTGTATGGTCGTTTTGAGTGCGCCAACGCGTCCGGAAGGGTCGAGATAGTCAGAAAAGTGTACTCGGGGGTTTAGTTTGGGTCTCGGGGCGTTTTTAGGCGTAATTAGTACCCCGGGAGGGCATTTTGGACATTTCACATTTTTGGGTAATTAAACCCACGAAAATTAAAGGGGTTATATGTCACACCCCGCCTAATTCTGGCGTCGGCCGCCACCAAAATTAAGCCGGGCGTGAGTAAATAAAATACCATTCTTAGCATGCGACAGATATGAGACATCAAATTTTAATCCACAATATAATTAATTTTAATCAAACCCAAATATGAAATAAATGATCCATCACATGCTAACTCCAAAGGAAATCCATACTCCAATAATAATATAAATCAATCCAACTGAACTTAAAACAACTTTGGAACCAAAAGGCCCAATAACTCCAAAATAGTCTCATAAATAAAACGACTGAATGGAAAGAGAAAATCCAACTACTAAACAGTAACATAAATCCAGCCGCACCTCCAAAAGATCTCCAAAGAATCCTATGCAGCAACTCCCAAAAATCATGAAAAAGATTAGTCAACGCATGTGTCATAGCCAAAGCCCCGAGCATGTAAACCGGCTACTCTCCTCAAATAGGGTCCTTGAACCCAGACAATAGTGTTATATATATCGACTATAACAATAGAATCTTTTAATTACGAGATTAATAATCACCATAAATAAATTCATAATTACCCTCAAGGTTTTCATAAAAGCCACACCAATATGATTTTAATTACCCCACCTTCCCACAAATGTTAAATTTAATTGATTTAACCATGAAGAATATTACCAATAGCCGTCCCCTTGTCAAGTCCGCCGTCTGGTCCGTTTTTATCCTGCGACCCTCGCGATATGACAAGGTTCCACACACGCACCCGTCCCCTTATCAAGTCCGTCGTCTGGTCCGTTTTTATCCTGTGACCCTCGCGATATGACAAGGTTCCACACACGACACGACATAACTCGTCCTCTGACACGTTCAAATTATCGGCCCTAGACACATTATGTCGCCAATAAATTTTTAATATCCATTTTAGTCCTGCGATATTAAATTCCACATTCCTTGTTTTCGTTAATCACATTAATTTCCCCCACCCTTAAAAGCGATGTAAAAATGCTCAAAATAACCTTTAGTGCCAACTAAGGGTCCCCCAAAACACAATATCGTCCTATCCTAAGCAAAGAATGATTATAAAATTTCACTCCACCTAGATATCAATCCTAGGCCATCACAATAAAGGTATAAAATAGAAAATCATCCCCCACCCCAATTATATAACCCACATAGACTTACACTAACTAGTCCCATACCTAATTAGTATAAATCGTAATTAAGGCCCACTTACTAGTCCCATACCTAACAAGTGTACTATAACAAGGGTGAAAACCAATTATCTACCATACCCAACCCTTCCGAAATATTAACATATTTCCATAAAGTAACACAATTCCAAATTATAACAACATTCATAATAACAATAAATTCCCATTTAAATAATTCAATTTAAAAAGTGTAAATCAAAGACACCTAAATATAATGATTTTCAGAATAATCGCTACATGCAAGTCCTATCATGATTCTTATTTTCCAACATAAGGAATTAAATTAAACTAGGGTTTTCACATGAAATATCACAATTTACTTTTAAAAGGGCTCCTCTACATGCACGTGCCCAAAACAAAAATCGACTACACCGATACAACCCCAAGAATAACAAAGTTATAAGTATTCGGTAACATTAATTTTTTTTTCATGCAAAACAGTCCCGAAATTTATCTCTTCAATATTTATATTCGTAACTTATTTTAGAAAAACATGCGTTTAACGGAGGCTACAATCAAGACACATAACACTAAAGGAAAAGAATAGGGTCAACATGCCTGGGATTAGTTCGACAGAAAAATCTGATTACGTGACTGTGTTCCTCTCGAAAAATGGGTCAAAACCCCTTCTTATACCGACTCGGGACAGATTAGCCTTGGCCCTCAAAACTGAGCTTGAAAAGTTATTTTAATGGTGGCTAGGGTTTTGAGGTAGAAGAAGATGAAGAACATAGAGTTTTCTACTCTTAGGGTTTTCACAAATGAGTGTTTAAAATTCAGCCCCGTCCCTTTAAATATATATATGTGGAAGAGTTTCAAAACCAATCAAATTTGTCAAAAATAAGACTGCTGCGCACGTTTCCTGGGAGGGTCGATCGATCTACCCCCCCGTCGATCGATCGATCACCCCAAACAACTGACAGTTCGCCCAAAAAAATGCCATAAGGCAAAATATTGTAAAATCAATATAAAATCCGTTTTAAATCCGATTTCAATTCCGCTTAAAGTTTTATTCTTCTAAAATCATAACCAACATATTTAGCCAATAAAAATTATAAAATTCAAAAATTTATTTTTCTCGAAAATTCCAATTAATTAATTAAATAATAAATAAAAACACGGGGTGTTACATTATATCAGATGTCTAGGTTATCTTCTAGGGTTAAAACAATTCAAAACCTTAGAACGGCCATAGGAGAGGAGATGAGAGAGATCTCAAGGCAATCCAAGGCTCAAAACCCATCCGTTTGCACCGCCACCACCGCCAACGCGTAGATCGCTAGACGGGGAACGCAACCACACCAAATTCGGCACCAAATCAGAACACCGAATATTCCAGGCAAGTGTTTATCTTGCTTATTTTGTTGATGCATCCTTCATATTAGTTTAGGAATAATTAGGATGAGTTGTATGGAAGAAAAACCCAATTTGAGATAGGAAATTGCATGTAGTGATGATTTATATGATATTATGGAAACCCTTTGTAATGTAGAGGATTAAACCACGAAATTATGATATTTTATAAGAAGGAAATTCTAGAAAAGATTTGTTAGAACCATTTTTAAGAGATTTCTAGGGTCCTTGATATTTACATGAATTGTGGGTTGTTAATCCATGTTTAGTGACGGAAATTGACATGTTTTACGTAGGAAATGCATAATATTATATTAGGATGTTAGTAGTTCAAATTTTTGGACGTTTGGGAATGAAAAACTTGAAATTGGATGAAGTTATGTGTTAGAACCTGTAACTGCAAAACTGCAGAAATCGCAATACCTGTTTGATCGATCGATCGAGCCAAGAGCTTCGATCGATCGAGCCCCTAACCTCGATCGATCAACCCCTCCTGGCAGACTAAAGTTCCCCTTTTAAAACTGTTGAATTGATTCGAAATGAAGAAAACTCCTTAGACATCCTTGTTAAAATAATTTGGGAGATAATGATGACCGGTAGGATTCATTAAGGAATAAGGGACCTTTAATTTAAGGCGAAATCTATATTTTTGGGATATTTTACATAAGGGACAATGTAAGCATTTATTAAAGGGGTGAGACACGTAAGAGAGTTACGTTAGAACATAAATGAATACCTATTGAATTATACATTTGGAAGGATAGAGTCCATGAGGGTCACGTAGTAAGTTGGAAAATCCTTCGAATTAAAGTTAGAATTATACGTGATAACTAATAATGAGAAATGAGAATAAATGTCGTAACTATGGGATTTGAGATATACCTAATATTGATATCGTAATATTAGTATATTTATATGATTGTGTATGCATATACTATCTATGTGTGAAAAACATACCCACGCTACTTGTTATCCCTGAGGTTACTGCGCTGGGACGATCTTATCTCGTGTGCCTTATGGGGGATATTGACTCGTACCCTAGGAGATAGATATCCTTGGTACAGGCTATCGAATTGATAGTTCAGACGGTCCTAAGAGACGCGAGTATGTGCCATCCTCTTAGAGACTTGGAATCTATGCTTCGCCTCAATATTGTTTGTGTATGTGTTAATACAATTCGAGAGTGATTCCGAATTTGTATTCCCCTTAATACGAGTGATATGGGGATTGGATAGTAGAGTATGCCCGCACCATAGTTTTTATTTGGGTGCTGTTATAATATATATATATATTATACGAGTATTTAATATATATGTGAAATTATGGAATTTGGAACTGCCTACTGTGATATGGTAAGTAGGACATAGTTGATGACTCAAATTGTAAATACTTGTTTTGAGAAAGTATAATATGACACTGGAAAACTTTATTAATTAATAAAGTTAAAATGAGAACCTTGGTTACTAATTGAAATCTTCCTTTTTAAACAATTGTATTGTTCAGTTTTAAATCTTGCGAATAACCTAAGATAAGTTAAATCATTGGGGGAGATTAGTGCTATATATGATAGATAATCCGTTGGGAAGGTTGGTACGATAGGCGTGCACATTAGAAGAGAGGTAAGAATTTTTCAAGAGAGTGCCGCACTAATATGTTGTTGCATTGGCCTGTAATCAATTTAAATACTTGCTAAACGAATTTTTAAATCATATATACTATCGGGCTCTGTCCCGTTTCTATTTCTCTTTCTCCTTTGTATATATATATGTATATATTACTGGTGCCCAGCCACAGGGGCGTCTTGCTTAGGATCCCTTGGAAGGAACGTGCTGCAACTTAGGTGGGAGTTGCAGGCCACTTGCTTAGACAACTTCATTTACTTGATTCCACTTCTATCATTCTCAGTTATTTGGGCATGTGTCGCCCTTTCCATTATTTAGCTGTTTCATTTTGATATTGTGATTCCGTATTGTAGTATTGATACTTTGGGATGTATTATGGTTTGGATGTTTTACTTTAAATTTTAAATATTGGGATTCAATTGTCGTATGGTTAAATTATTTGGATTATATGTTCCTGAATTATTGTGGTGTGATTCGTTATATATTAACTTGTTGTAAATAATTAAATCTTATTTTCAAAATAAAATTTGGAAAGTAATGTTAAAAAAAAATGGTTTTGACACTAAGCTTAATTAATTAGGGTGTTAAATTGGAAAAGTTATTTTTTTTACGATAGTGATGCTAAGAATGACCAACTGTTCACCTTGATTTTAATTTAATAAAAGAGTGATTGCCCGGTATTTAATTAGGCGGGGTGTCACAGTTGGCATGTGTTTGACACGAATATTCAACTAAAATAGGATCATTAGAGCAAGGTTTTATCAGAGTTCTAGATAAATATACATGAAATATGGAAAAACTTAAATTTTTCCGAAAAAATGAGTTGGCATCATGGAACTGTAGAAAATTACTCCAGAAACTCAAATATTCGACGGAATTCAAAAATAATTTTTCTGGAAGTCCTAAACATTATTTATGCAAAATCAATGTCTCAAAAAATATTACACTCAAACCTTAATGTATAATTAATGGTCCAAATATATTTGCATACAAAATAATCTAATATTTATAATTATATATTAAGACACTTTTATGTCTTCCCCATCCAACATCATATAAATATTATTGTCGAAAAATCAATTCATAATTACCACTCTTCTAAAAAACCTGCCTAGGCACGTCTAGGCTTGAGGCTTGGGAGAAACGCCCTGCCTTAAGATTTTGACGCCTTATGCTTGGTAAAACCCTTAAGGCGTACTTTTTCTCTAAAAACAACAATGCTTTAGTGAAACGATATCGCATTTTAAAGATTTTTTTACAAACCGGACCATTATCTCATCCAAAATATTTAAATATTATTTTTATTTGCAAATATTCAGACATATTTTAGGATATGTACAAGTTTAGTATTTTAATAGCCTTGTTATGGTTAAAAAATATTAAAAAGACCTAAACGCCTTTTCACGCCTTTTTACGCCAAGGCCCGCCTAGGCTTCTAAGGCCTAAGGCTTGGCCTCCATGCCTCGATCACGCCCCGCGTTTTTTAGAACCTTGATAATTACATTAGGACCTTTGGGCTACCAATTATAGATTATGCACAATAACCTAATATATCGAAATGTTATTGTCAAACACATAATCATACATCCAATATTCAAAATTTAATATTGAACCCTTTCATCAATACCAAATAATACATAACGTGAATATTTAAACAACCATTAACATAAAAAAAAACAGCCCCCGTGGTGGAAAAATACATAATATTTGGGAAAATCGTAATTTTTGCTAAAAATAAAAAATTTGAGTTAGCACCAAAGGGATGTAGACAATTACTCTAGGATCTCAGAACAATTTGTGAAATTCAAAAATCAATTTTCTGGAGTGAGATATTGACGTCAACATTATTACCAAAAACGACAAAAATACAATTTTAAGTGTCTAAACGACGTCAAACCGCAAAAATAGGTTGGTGCCCATTTAAAAAATGTGGTTTGTTTATTTTGATGTTTCCAGTCGACCATGTGAGTTTCGTAAAATTCCGAGTAAGGTTTGACCTTTTATTCTAACCAGTGAGCATTGGCGACAGAAGAAAAACGTCACAGAAAGTGTCAAACATACTTTAAAAGCATATTTAATGACAAAAATAAGACGTCGCAAAAGTTCTCAGGCACAAAAGCAATTTAATGATATAAATAAAAATGTCGCAGAAAATCTCACGCATATATTTCATTATAGACGGACATCAATAAGGAAAATCATGAGATCTTAAACTTTAGCTCTGATACCACATGTAAAATCATTCTTAAGAACACCATAATATTAATCATGAATACATTAATATGATTAAACTTTAACATACAATTGTTCTTAATAAAAGGATCTTAGATCTTCATGTTTTCACAAAATACGTCTGAAAGATATAAAATAAGACTTACCTTGATCCAATACATTGATCAATCTTGTTGTAGAAATCTCTTTTAATCATCTTGATTAATTGCTCCATCAATCTCCCTTCTTGGAAAAATTACACTCAAATGGAATCTTGAAATTTCTCTCCCACCTCAGAAATAGTGTGTTATGAGATAACCCAGATGGTGTAGGGCTCCTCTATTTATAAGGGGAAGAGGGTCGAAATCCTAGTCAAGGTGGGAATCTATTTCAAGTCTCCCACAAATACTACTAATCATCATGTGACTAACGGATAAGATTGACCCAATCTTCTAATATTCGTATTTATCACGTTCCTAATTAATTATCTGATATTTATCAAGACCACATAATTGAGAAATTCATAAATTTGGAATTTAATATAATTAAGATCAAATAATTAATTTTGGCACTTTATATTAATTTCCAACAGTTATAGCATGAAACATCAACAAAAGTTTATAAAACCCACATAAAAAGAAAGCCTTTTTTAAAATTATTCCAAAACAAAAATCCACCAAAAATTGCAAAGAAAAGAAGACGAAAATCAAAACAGAAAATCATATGAAGATTTTTTCAAACACTTAGAAAGCATACATATATTCATAGTAGTTGATCCCATTATTTTCTTAGTTGAACCCTTCATATGAGATCAAGAAAGTAAGGCAGAGAGAGAGAGTACCATGGTACTAAAGTCAGTTGGGTTTTTTGGAAAATGAAGTATAGTGGGTGTGAATATAGACAATATATGAGCCTCTTTATATTGAAAAAATATCAATCGTCCATAGTAGAACTAGAGAGGGAGAGATAATTGGAATATGAAATTATTATTTTAGAGAATGAGAGCCATGAGTCATACTGAGGGGGAGATTAAGAGTGTTAAGGTGGAAATAAAGGGTTATGAATGTGGAAAATGAAAAGATGGAGGCAAAATAGATGAATGGAGATAATGGAAGGTTTATTATAAATTGTCATTGCCACTGTCACGTGGAGTAGTTGGATGATTATAAAATTTAAATATACTAGGGGTTTATATAATAGTTAATAGATAATAGATAGATTTGTCTAAAAAATCTTTGCGGTAATAGTTATGAAGTCTCATTCACTTGGTTATTGAGGAAAGAGATCATTTGACTGAGTCAATTGTCAACTCAACGCATTAAAATGACATATACACTCCCAAGATATCTTTGACAGGCATTACCTCATTTTTTGCAAAGAAAAACCCATCAAATCTTAAAAGTCAATAACTTCAAATCTATAAATCCAAAATTCACAAAATTTATATATTTTGAATCTAATCGTTAAGATCTACCAAACAACATCCATATTCAATATTATTTTACGAAAATAATTAAAACAGATAAATTTACTATTTTTGTAAAATCTATATTTTTCTAGTTAAAACTCCAATTTTTCGACGAAAAATCTTCTTCTTCTGCTCGGTCGAATGTGTCATTGGCACGGACTAGAAAAAATAAAGAAATAAATGAAGAGAGAGAGAGAGAGAGAGATAGAAATGAGGAGAGAGAAACACTCCGACGAGAATTCCTGGCCTCCGGTGTGATTTTTCGGTGGATTATTTTCGACGAGTCTCGAATGGGGTCGGCGGGGGTGGGAGTGGAGTGTAATACCCCGTATTTTTTGGCTATATTTATTTTTGAATTAATTAATTAAATGCGTATTAATTGGAAATTAATCCGGGATAAAAAAAAATACTAATGTGATACGAGTTAGTATTTGATTATGTGCATATATGATTATATATGTACTTGGTATTATAAAATTTGTCGTGGGATTTATATACGGCATTTTAGAAATTTTGTTGAGACGCGTGGGACCGCCGCGTCACGGTATTATATTTTGATGATAAAAAGTGAATTTAAAATCTATAATCCGTATGGTCGTTTTGAGTGCGCCAACGCGTCCGGAAGGGTCGAGATAGTCAGAAAACACTAGCCGGGGGTATAGTTTGGGTCCCGGGGTATTTTTAGGCCATACCGGTAACTTAAAGGGTATTTTGGTAATTTTACATTTTTAGGAATTAAAAGTGACGAAAATTAGAGATGTAAATCTGATGTGGATTAAACCCATTAAGCCCATTAACCAACCCATATTAACCTAGAAGGCTACGTAGGTTGTCATTTAGGTTTTCTAAGTTTCCCCAAATCAAACCCTAGCCACCTTAAGCCACCATTAGAGAGGAAGCTTGGAGAGAAGAAATTCTGCAGAAATTCTTCATCAAATCAAAATCAAATCCGGAATCAAACCAAGGAAAGTGATTTAAATTTCATTCCTTATGCAGTGAATGCTTTTTCCATGTTAGAAACATTGATAATCAATCTTATATAAGAGTTAAAAGAAAACCCATGAAATTGGAAGATTGTTGTTTAAATTTTGGGATAGGTTTGCATGTAGAAACATTGTTTGAAGATTTAATTCAGAGATTTCATATCTATGTGATGTATAAAAGGATTAAAATCTGGGAAATTTTGATGAGAAGAATCTAGGATTTATGTTCTTGAAGAAAATTGGGAATTTATGTAGAAACCTTGTGATTTAATGATGTATAGAAGGTATTAAACCCCTTTAATGATGTTAGTATAGCACCTTGGCATGTTTGAGGATGATTAGAGAACTCAATATATTGTAGGAACGAATTTTAGAAGAGATTTGAGGAGTAAAAATGATGAAAAACGAATTGGGGAAAATCTGGGCCGAAACTGGTCACTCGTTAGAAGCAGACCCCAGGTCGATCGAACGAACTCGTTCGAACGAGCTTCTAACGAGTTGACCAGTCGTTATTAACGAGTAGGGATTTCGTTCGATATCTCGTTCGAACGAGATATCGTTAGAAGGGACAGTTCGTTCGAACGAACTGGGATCTCGTTCGAACAGCCTCGTTCGAACGAGACTTCTAACGAGATGACAGACCAAACTTGTTCGAACACTCGTTCGAACGAGACTTCTAACGAGCTGGCAGTTTGGGCCATTTTGGACTGTTTTGACCTTTGGAGTTCCGTAAACTGATTTGAGGGTATAGATATCATTCCGTAGATGTAGTAAAGATAGGATTGGGACATTTGGGTATTTATGAGGAGAAATTTACATACGAGAGTTGTATTACATGGACGGTTTGGGTCGAAACGTGAGTGTCCACTACGACGGGAGAATAAATTATGACACGTATGATTATAAACCGGTATAGTACGAATTGTGATAATTATAGTTAGTACGAGAATGCGATATGTACTACGATTAAAATACGGTATTACTAAGACATGTGCTTACTTAGTATTGGTATATGGATTGTTTGTATGACATACCTACCATACTTGCTATCACGGGAGGTTGCGTTCGCTTAGGACCCTCTAATCCTTGTGTGCCTACGGGGGGGATATAGACTGGTACCTTGATGAACATCGGTCATAGAAAGACTTATTGTGATATTAATAAGTCCGCTGACCATGGGAGCGTAGGTATGTGCATGACCCATGTGATGGTGACTGTGTTCGCCTCCATTATTTGTGATGTTGTTATCGGTAAAATATTCCTGAGAGATTCGGAATATGTAATCCTTATGTACGTGATGTACCGGGATGGATAGCAGAGTATGTGTGCACCATAGCTTAGATTGCGGGGTGCTTGTATCGTATATTTATGATGTGAATAATATACATTAAATTAATGGCAATCCTCATGTTAATGTTGTAAAAATATTAAGGTGTTATTTCGAGTTATATAATGAGTTAACTGATAGTTATATCAATGGTATATTTAGTAACTGAGTTCACGTTAAACCCCTATTTAATTACGAGCGTTGTTATGTTAAATGGAACTGAGTAATATGGGTAGAACCTTTGGCAGTCTAGCTAGTTATGTAGTCTTAGCTAGTTGTATGGATAGATATAGATGGGTACTTGCGTTAGGAGTGCACAGTTAGACGAGGGGTGAGAATATAATGTGAGTGCACGTCCTAACATGTACTTTGCATTTAATGTTTTGAATGTTTTTAAAGCACTTGCAGGTTTTTAAAATATAACTCCACATTCGGGCTCTGAGCCGTTTGCTTTTCAAATCTTTTTCTTTGTAAAACCATTTTAGGTGCCCAGCCACAAGGACACCAAGCATAGGTACTCATTCAGGTGACGAGCTGTAGCTGCTTGTGGAAGCTACATGGATTTGCATGTAGACGTTTCTATCTCTTTGGATTCCAGAGTCACTATCTATCAGTTGTAGGGCATGTTGCCCATTTCTTTAGAGACATCTTTTACATTTCAGTTTTCAGACTTTAGCATGTATTGTTTCAGTTTATTTATTTCAGTTATGGGATTATAGTGAGGGATTTCCTCCAGACTTTATTTACACTATTGTGATGGTTATTCATTTTACTTCAGCATGGTGAATGGTGTTATCTATTTCTTCATTTTACTTCTTACATGTTAATCAGATTTAAATTAAAATTTGGCAACTTGATTTTTAAATACTAGGTGGTTAGTAATAATAAAATGTTTTCGACAGTGATGCTATTAACTGAGCCAACTAGGCATTTTGAATTAATTTTATAAAGGAGTAGCTACCCGGTATTTAATTAGTCGGGGTGTCACATGGAGGTGGAGGTGGGGTTGCTAAATAGAGAAAAATGTGGGATTACGAGTTTATTTTTTAGAAAGAGAGAGTAAGTGGGTTTAAAATGAGAGTGTGTGAGTGTAGAATAATTTAAATATATGTAGCGTATAATAAAAAAATAACTTGATGCATTAAAAAATAGTCAATGAGATTTGATGCATCTTTGACCTAATATATACGAGAACCCTTGAATTATCACAAAACCTTTTCAAATTCAATAATATAGATGGGGACTATTCAATGGTAAAGGGTAGGGGTGACAATTTTAGAAACGAAGCGAAAAAACGACACGAAATCAACACGATATGTCGTGTTCGTGTCGTATTTTCTTGACACGAAGTCGTATCGTGTCGTGTTCGTGTCTGAATTATGAGTCGTGTCGTGTCGTGCTCTCGTGTTTTTTAGGTATGGAATTTAAGAAATTCTGGTATTTGTGTCGTGTCGTGCCGTGTTATTTTTTATTCGGATCGTGTTCGTGTCAACTAAAAAAACACAAATTCGTGTCGTGCCATGCCATGTTCGTGTTCGAAAAAAACTTATCGTGTTGACTCGAAATACGATCCGTTGACCCGAATTGTCAACCCTAGTAAAGGGTATTGAGTCGTCATGTGTGATGACCAAATATGCCCACGTGCGAACTAGGATATTAACACTTCAGGTTTATGCCAAATTATTAGGCATGAATCCCAAGAACCTCTAAAGCTAAACAAACAAGGAAAGGAATGACTTTGAAACCGAGCGCCAATCCCAAAATGATCAACACACGTGGCACCTGGAACAGGAAGCACATAAGTATTGGAGCCCGATCCAAGCTCCAATAAAGATCAACATCATCACCCATGATCGAGTGTGCGAATGAAGATTCCATCATCGTAACTACAAGACACATAAGTCCATTCATACATATATTTGGGATCTAGAAAAGGATTACTTTTTGTGGACTTAAACCATGTTTCATTGTTAATATATTCAGGTATGTTGATGCTGATAAGAGTTAGCGGCCTTGATTCTTTTAAAGATGGTTTCAGGTTAGGATTTGTAGTATAGGTTCCTTTCAATGTTTAGTTCGGTATGTCTCACATATTATATATACTTTTAGGTCCTTTGTTTATGGGATCACAAAGTTGTAAGGTTTATAGTTTATTTTATGGATCAAATATCATAAAGTCTCTCAAATAATTTTTTTTAATACATGCTTAGTTCAAGTTTTTTATTTTATACTAAAAAGTCTTTTATTCTCTTATCTTTAAAGTCCGTGCCAGTGGCGGCATGGTAAAGTCTTTTTGGCATGGTGAAGGATATTTTGGTGCAAAATAAAAACGCTTGGACTAAATGTGTATTAAAAAAAGTTCGAGTGATTATTTGGTATATGCTCTTATTTTATTTATTTATAGATTTATGGATATATTTTGTTTTTTATTTAGCGACATTTTTGTATGGTTCGCAATATTTATATGTTCATTTTCATTTTTTGTGTTATTCAACGTGCTTAAATTTTTTTTTCCCCTCTATTAGGGCTTCTCTCTCTATTTTTTAGAGACTACTTTTTCTTTCCTTGTTATCTTCTCTTTGTTCTTTGTTTTCTTCTTTTCTATCTCCTCGTGTTTAAAGGTCCTTCGTTTCCTTTTTTTGCTCCTCTGCTTTTTCTAAGTTGGTAGCGTTCAGTTTTTTACAGCTTCTCTTGTTGTTGTTTGGTCGTTGCTAGCCTACTTTAGTATTTATAGTGCTACGTGCCATTAAGGGATTATGTCATTTTCACTTCCAAAATCAGCTTCTTTAGAGGCAGCTCACTTCCCTTATAGGGAAAGTAATCTGTGACAAAAACTCCAATATTGCCCAAATTGAAGGCCTTGTTAATAAGGTATGGAAAGCTAAAGGTGGGGTTAAAGTTGCAAAAAATGAATTCAATACCTTCAGCTTTGATTTTACTAATGAGACTGATGCTGGAAGAATACTGGACCTCTCCCCTTGGTCCCTCTCAGATGGTTTATTGGTTTTAAAATCTTGGGATGAAAGGTTGTCTGCTGATGAGATTGTTTATTCCACTTTCGAGGTATGGGTACGTGTGCATGGACTCCCCAAAGATGGGTATAATATTGAAAGTGGAAGAATAATAGGCAACAACTTTGGAAAATGCATTCTTGTTGATATTAAACTAAAGCTTTACTCTTATTTGCGGCTAAAGGTTAGCTTGCCCATTATTGAATCTCTGGTCAGAGGTTTCACCCTGCAACGTGAGGAAGGCGACAAATGGATTAATTTTACTTACGAAAAAATTAAAAGATTTTTCTTTGAGTGTGGAAGGATTGACAATGTTAAAGACGATTGCTCTTATAATCCTATACCTGTCTTGGATCATGAGGTAGATTTTGAAAGCTGGATGACTGCCTCACCTTCATTCAAAGAATCCATGGATTTATTCCGCAAGAAATTGCAATGTTGCTCTTCTCCACGGTGCTTAAGTCATGCTTTAATTGGCATTAATGGGAAGCCCTGTGACACACCAAACCTATTCCCTATTCTGTCAAATATCTCACCCCAAGCCATCACTAGCAATTCAATCAGCAACCCTTACCATATGAAAACTTCTACTTCTGATCCTATGTCAGGGGATAAAGACTCTATCAACTACACTTCTTTTACTCCCTCTAATACTTTGGTCCTATCTGACCTTAATATCTCTGATAAGGCATGGGTGGTTGATGAGTAATGTCTAATCTCATTTAATCCTAATAATCCAAACCCAACTAACCAACCACTCCAGAGTAACATCATCAATGTCCCTCCACTTGCCTGTTGCCCTCTGCCAATTACCTATTCCTTTTGTAAATCCCCTAGATTTCATCATATCCAAATGGAAACGAGAGATATTGTCTCTCAACCTTTAATCCCTAAGAAACCAACCTTAGTCACATCATCCATTCCCCCCGCCCCAAACCTATTAGTATATCCCCTTCTTACATTAAGACCAAGCCCCCACACTTTACCTTTAACCATCCACAAAAAAACAAGATCCAGAATATTCATATTCCCAAGTCTAATTGTTCCAGCCCAAACCAAGAAAACCTTTTAAATACAAATAACCAACCTATTAAAACTCTTTGGCCCAGATCTTTCCCAGGAGAAAATTCCCAAACTCTTCAAATCCATTTTAAAGGCCAAACCCAACCAAATGAAGTCCTTCCCAAACCACCTCTTTTCAAAAAGATAATAACCCCGATAACCAAACTTTTCTACCCCAACCTTTAAGGCACTTCAGAGGAAATAACTAAGGTTACCAATCCCCACCACCTACACCCTCCAACCCTCAATACTCAAGCGCTTGACATCTCACACTCTAGCCATAAGCAGGGGCTACAAGATTTTTCCAGATATCACCCACCTTTTGAGGAGAAATACATACATAATATCATTAATGCTCAAAATTTCAGCATTAGCCAAATCAACAGTGAGAAAGGTAAAGAGGTTGCAAGTATGTTTAGTTACCTGTCTCAAGATTTCGTCAATTTGTCCCTACAAAAAAAGAAAACTCTCATCCTCTTTCATGGGTTCTGAACAATGCAAAGTACAAACACTACACCAAATCTGTCGAATTGTCACGGTCATTAACCTTGACAAGTTGGACTTGTCAAGGTCAATGATCGTGACAATTCTGGGGGTGACAACGTTTATTATCACGGACGTGTCACGGTTAATGACCGTGACAAGTTCATTATAATTGTCACGGTCATGTCACGATCTATGACCTTGACAAGTTTTGTCATGGTCATAAGCCGTGACAAACTCGTGACACTCTTTAAAAATTATCACGGTCAATGAACATGACAAGTTTTCTTTGTCACGGACTTGTCACGGTCATTGACCATGAAAATTATGGACAGAATTAAAAAAAAACTGTTGGGCAGTATGGTCACTGCCACTACCCAGCAGTATATTTGTACCTGTTATAGCAACATTATACCTGTTCAAACATCATATATCCAAATAAAATAGAGAGAATGCAAATATACATTCAAAACAATATGCATAACGAGATAATCTAAATATAATTCAAATGTAACAACTTAAAACAATTCAATTCAAATAATGTCACTACATGTCTGGGGTAAGGTTAGCTCTAAGGAGGTGAGTAGGCCACACGATATACGAATTGACACACCCACTAATATACATCGTGCCACATTATTCGTACAACCACAAGGGGGATTTCTCCTTCCCGGGTATCACATGCATGACGAGCACCATAGACTCGATGTCTTGAAGCAAACGTCCAAGAACTGGCATACCCTAGACGGCATTCGGGTCCCTCAACCCCCCTATCCGTTGGCCATCAAATATGTCTAGTATAAACACGCTCGGCCAACCAAGTGTCGACATCGGTCGGTGTAAAGGAGCTAAATAGGAGAATGGATCATCAAAGTCCGCACGTGTCGGCGATGAAGCAATGAGGTCCACATCCTCATCATCCTGCACCTCCTCCTCCATCACCTTCTCCTTCCCTTTTACCTTACGGTTTCCTCCCAACAAACGCTTCATGAATGAGAACATATCTTGGACCGTCACTTCCAAATGGGAAAGCTTCGTGTCATGCAAGTCCACCGTTCGAGTTAATCCGGTGTCGCTCGTCTCCATTCCGATGATCCTATATTTGGCCACCCGCGAGCTCACCCCCTTGTCCTCCCCTAGCGATCAGAGCCAAGCACTTGACTGAGTGCGTCTATGGACAAAGATGCCATGTCGGCATCAGAACGCGACTCATGCACTTCCTTAAGCTTTGCCTGAAATGACAAAAAGCACATGATTAGTAAAATAAGTAAATAAAACAATTATAACGTAATTAACAAAAAGTTAAATGTCGGATTACTTATAATCGTGGCCGTGACGCTCGGGGACACCTCCTTATCCTTCCCCTTCTTCGTCCGAATAGCCACATAAGTATCGAGCCTATGTGGCCTACCCCAGGGCCACTCCCTGTCCCCTGAAATAAAATAAAGTAAAATTAGTATCGGCCCCACAAAGTAAAATAATGTAGAATAATATATTTCTGTAGTTATAGAAAAATTAAATCTTATCATCATCCTATGCTCCACCTTAGCGTAAGACGTCCGGTCGAAGTAGGCACGTCCATCTTTTTTGCCCGATTTTTCCTCCTCGATTGGCGAGATGCCAATTATCGCTCCCCGATCTCATTGTCAATGAACTTTTTCCATTGTGCCAATGAGATCGGCTCCATCGGCGGGACGGATTCACGCATTCGGATAACGGACTCTTGGGTCTTCCCAAAGTACCGGGTCCGCATATTTTTCTTTCACGTCTTGTGTTTCTCCCTCAACTGCTCCAAGACGGAATCGCGTAGCTTTGGATCCAGGCTGAATTGTTGCTGTCCAACAAATACATTGTTAGTTGCGAATAAATATAAATATAAAATAAAATCGAAATTGAAATTGAAATTGAAATATTCATATAAATTCATTACATGTAGTGCCACCCAAATATCTAACTCGAGCTCATTTGGCATCTCCCTCCAATTATTGTATCCCGGGCCTATGATCATCTTTACCAGCTCGAGGGATCTCGCTAATAGCCCCGTCTTGTTCTCGATGGCTATCCATAATTTTTCATATTTGAGGAGCCTGGGGGGTGAGGATCCCTCCTCGCCTCCGCTACCACCGAGCCCAGACGACATCATCACAATCAGCATCATCATCCTGACCTTAATACCTGAAGGAGACATTTGCAATAAAAAAAAATGTTGTTATTAGGACAAATCAAAGTGAATTAGAAAAAGACATGCAAATATGTACAGTTACTACAAATCCAAATGAATTGTTACTGTTTAACACCTCAATTCTGAATTCCAAAACAACAACATCTAGCTCATAATATGTACAATTACTAAAAATTCGAAACATCCCAACCCCCACCCCTACTGCCCAAAAATGGATTGATATTCGGTAGAAGCAGCCTAGTCATCCACACTACTGTTTAGACGCTTTGGCGCGTGTAGGACAATTGACCACGGCTCGTTGTTGATATACTCCAAGTAAAACACTTGGTTAGCCTTTTGAAATGTACAAACAAATGGCTCATCGCTCACGTTGTCATTGCTCTTCAACTTGGACAAGTCAACCATGATCAAATTGGTGACATGATCAACTTTACAAGCATTTTTATCCTCAACTCTTACCCACTCACAGTAAAATACAACCTCTTTGAAGCTTATATAATCCAATTCAAATATATTTTGTATTACACCATAGTAAGTCATTTTAGCTTCAACGAGGTTTTTATCTTTTGCGCTCGCTCGAAAGAAAGTAAGAGCCTTGTATGAAATGCCCGAGTTCTGTACATTTGTACTTTCCTCGTACACTTTTGCGCCGAATACGTAACCGTTCAATCAATACTTGTTATACTCTTGTGCCAATGGCTAAACGTGCAAGCCTTGATACCGCATCACCCGTCTTTAAGAGATCAGCATATAGATAAATTAATTAGATTAGTTGTAAAGTTTGAGTGTAATGTAATATTATATAATGACCATTTTCATTATAATTACCTCTTGTGACAACCACAACCTAAATTCGCTGTCTGATTATACCATTATTTTTCATCTTTTATTGTTCTAACAGGCTTCATATTTTCTGCATATTACAAAATTAAACTTACTAAAATATTCTAAAATAATGCTAAACATTAAAATAATCTAAAATATTCTAAAATAATGTTAAACATTAAAATAATTTAAACTTACTTTTTCCATTTTTCGACATCTTCATGTGTGTCAAATAGATAACGAGCTACTTGTTCATGTTACAAACTCGTTAATTTCACTCGTTTTCCCATCACATGACCACCATCATCGACAAACTCACCAGTGTCATCAACGCTGGTCGAGTCAGGCATATATTCCCGAGTATATATTGATGACTCCACGGTGATGTATTCCACTGCAATTGATACTGAAATGTATCACGTATTCTTGACGTAATCTTTAAAAACTTTCATCGATCTTTGAAACGGATACAACCATCGATATCTAACTGGACCAAAAAGAAGTGCATCATCGCATAGGTGTACCAACAAGTGAACACTTATGTCAAAGAATGCTGGGAGAAAGTACTTCTCCAACACACAAATCGCTTCGGTCACCGCTAATTTTGCGGCCACTATGTGTTCTCGATTGACTAGCTTCTCACATAAGAGTGAGAAGGTTATACTAATTTGCATAATAGCCCTCCGCAAATCCTTATGCTTGGAGAAATAGTGCTTAAACAATAGAGGAACCAATTGCATGATCACATGCCAATCGTGGGACTTACACTTATGTACATCATGAGTAGCATAATTCACAATCCTTTGCAAGTTGGACGAAAAATTAGATGGGCCCTTCAAATTATATATTGTGACTAAAAACACCTTCTTTTCCCCACTCGTCAAAGTAAACACACCAGGGGGTATTATTGTCCTTCCCCTACTATCTTCTTTCAACCATAGTTGTGGCTTAAGTTTCAACGATTTAAGGTCTTTTCGTGCATTTTCTCCTTCCTTCGAATGACTCCCCCCAAGGCAAGTGCCCACAATATGTTCAGCGAAGTTATTCTTTGCATGCATCACACCCAGTACACGGCGCATCAGGTTATTCTTCCAATAAGACAAGCTAAATAAAATTGGCCTCCTAGACCATGCCTTTCTTGTTTCAGTTTCATTCGCAGTTGGTGTCTTCTTATGCTTGAATTTAGGACTATTACCTGGCATATTAGGGCCACATTCAGAAGATTTACTTTCAATTTCTAATCCTGAAAGTTGTCTCGACAGTAGTCTATGTTCAACCATGCCCGATAAAAAATTAGAAACTTTCTCAAATCTAAAACTATGAGCCGAGGGTAAAAACCTCCTAGGGGAATGGTATACATTTTTTGAGCTAAAGGATAGATGAAGAGATTCAGTCTCCTCTCGACAAATGGGACACCCTAAATAACCATATACTACACAACCGGATAATGTCCCATAAGCTGAAAAATCATGAATTGCCCACATCAACACAGCTTTCAGCGTCAATTCTTCTTTTCTAAAAGAGTCAAATGATTGCACACCATCTTCCCACAACTCATTTAATTCTTCTACCAAAGGAGTCAGGTAGACGTCGATTTCATCACTTGGTACCTTTAGCCCAAATATCAACAAAGACATCATCAAAAATTCAGGTCTCAGTCACTGTGAAGGAGGGAGGTTGAGTGGGGCTAGGATCACTAACCATACACTCTGATTGGTGCTTAGATTTACAAATGGATTGAAACCATCTGTTGATATAGCCAAATGAATGTTGCGCTGTTCTCGAGAAAAATTGGGATACTCATAATTCATCCTCCTCCAAGTTGTAGAATTAATACGATGACGCATGAGATTACCCCCTACTTCTCCCTATCATGCCAAGTCATTGCCTCCGCTATCCATGGTACTGTGAAAAATCATTTAATCTAAGCCCAACGGGAAAATAATTCAACACTTTTTGAGGCACTTTTGAGCTTGTGCCATCTTTACTAATAGATTGGACATATCTAGGTTCATCGCAAATCGGACAACGATCGAGACTTTCATACTCCTTTCGGTATAGTATGCAGTCATACAAACAAGCATGAATTGATTTATACTTCCTTCCGAAATCTTTCAAACTGCTCTTCATAACATGGTAGCTATTTGGAAGCGTATTCTCCTTGGGTAGTAACCCCTTCACCCATTTCAGAATTCCTACCACGCTATTGCTAGACAAACCATACTGCGTCTTCAAACTGTGCAAACCAACCATGGCATGTAAAGTTGTTTGATATTTCTCAAAGCCATAGTATAACGGTTGGGTCGTCTTAAATTTTAAACTTTGGTAGTCATCGTCAAGGTTTATCGTGATATCTTCACGATCACTTGAACCTTGTACATCATCAGTAACCTCATTCTCCTCGGCTTCATAAACTCCGTACACATCATCAACTAAATCCTCTAACATGTTATGATCTACGTCGTCCCCTTCTACATCTATCCTACTTGTTGAAGGTTGTTGTGAAGATTATTCGGGGACAAAAGAAACTTTTAATTCACCGTGAAAACTCCAAAATCGATAACTATCTTGCATACCCGATCTTAACAAATGTAGTTCAACTATTTTCCACTTAAACACTTTACCATTCTTACACCTAGCATACGGACACGGAAACTCTTCATCATTATGACATCTCTTTGCGTATTTCATAAATTTATTATCACCTCTACAAAACACATCCCCCATTCTATTTGTCTCACCCATCCACTCTTTGTATTTTGGATATTCCATCACAGCTACCACAACTAATCACCTATTAAAGGTAAGAAGCGTATATTCATGGATTAGTATAAACAGAACTTAGATTTATAGTATGTTTCATTTAATTTCATTTAATTTCTATTTCCTCCATCTCCTCTAAAGGGTGAGTGGTCCTATCATATTCAAGACCGCATATTTATGTAATATACTTAACAGTTCATGCACATTGTTACGATTTGAAAAAAATTCGGCAGCATATCCCTGTAGTTCTCCAAGTACACGACGTAGATTGGCAAGTGTGAGTATTATTTCAATTGATCAATTAAAATAACAGTCACACTTGCCAATCTAGTATGTACCCAGAGAACATTAGGATACGACTGCAGAACTTCCTCCAAAAGTAATAACTTTAAGCCAATAAGAATATTATTATACAAAAATTATGCAGTCCCAAACTATCCAAACGGGACAATTCGAGAGATCTCATTACATGGATAATGACTCTCGAACGGGTCTAAGGGTTATTGAATGCGTATGCATAAGAACTAGAAGGCTAGTATCTATGCGCACTATATGTAATTTCAAGTATGTTTCATTTAATTATCATACTATACATATATTGTTCGTTATACAAAGTAATTTTAAAAAAAAAATGAAAAATCCCACTCCCATATAGACAATAATCCAGTGGTCATGCCACTTTTAAAATTAAACAACCCAACATCGATCCACTATAATCCAACCGCAATGGCAACAACAAATGTGTATCCCGTACTCCTTCTAATTCATCTACTCAATTAATTATTTTCATCAATTAAACTAACAATTAAAGTATACAATTATTAATTTACTAATTTCCAATGAGGGACAATCCTACTTGCATATGAAAAGGGCACTAATTATTAATTTACAAAAAAAATTAACAACCAATCAATATTAAATCAATCAATTCTTTTATAAGGGGCACTGCAATATGAGGGGCAATATCTAATAAACCAGTAAAAATTTAATTAAAAAAAAATACACATGCACATATACACCCCCTGCCCTACCCCCTACCCCCTCCCCTACCCACCACATGCACATATACACACACACGCACATATACACACACACGCATATACACACACATACACACGCACATACCCCCCTCTCCTCCCCCCAACCCTGTTGCCTCCCCCCCCCCCCCCCACACACACACGTGCGCATTTACACACATATATACACAGACGCACATATACATACACATATACATAAATGGGGGATAAATAGAGAGAAAACATACCAACGTTGTAGAGAGAGAGAGAGAGAGAGAGCAGCCGCTAGAGAGAAAGAGAAATGGAGGGAACGAATTCGGTGGGAAAAAAAGAAGGGAGAGGAGTTTTTTACTAACAGAATTATCACGGACGTGTCATGGTCACTGACCGTGACAAGTGCGTGACAAACTTCACTTGTCACGGACTTGTCAGGGGTCATTGATCATGATAAGTCTTTGTCACGGACTTATCACAGTCAATGACCGTGATAAAAAAAACACGTGTTTTTGTATCACGGTCATTGACCGTGACAAGCCTGGCCACTAAAAATGTCACAATTTTACCATTTTGGTGTAGTGAAAAAGGAACAAACATGTGGACTGGATCGAATGCAGCTTTGCTTACTGAAATTGATGAAGTTGTGGGGGTGTCTCATACCATCCTGTTTGGGGTACCTGTCAAAAATACAAAGAGAAAAATTATCAAAACAAAAACTAGGAAAAAAACTATCACTGAAGTAGAAATGGTGGAATATTCTGAAGAAAATTTGGTGGATATTGAAGTTAACATGAGTTTGTCATCTGATATCGACATGGTTGAGGGGATCCCATCGTGGACCCCTCAAAAGCAATGATCATTCTAGCTTGGAATTGTCAAGGAATCGGCAAATCCTTGACAATTCAATCTCTTCAAAACACTTACAATTTGAAGAGACCAGATGTTGTTTTCCTATCCTATTGGTTTGTTAGGAGGTACCTGTTTATTCTGGAAGAATAATATTACCATCTTGATTTTTGAAAGATCTAGGGACTTTATAGACATCATTGTTTCAGCTAATGATGACTCAATTTCTAATGTGAGAGTCACTTTCACGTATGGGAAATTGTATTTTGATACGAGGAAATCTCAATGGGAACGACTTACTGTGATGGATGGAAGTATTAACACTCCGTGGATGTGCTTGGGAGATTTTAATGTTATCTGTTCCCAAGATGAGGAGGAGGGTATTTTGTGTAAAGCATGGAGGGAAATTGCTTGTTTCAATGAAATGATTAGCAGGTGTCACTTTTTGGAACTCTAAGCTAAAGGGTGTAAACTAATTTGGAATAATAAGAGGAAATATATGGATAATGTTAGGGAAAAGCTTGACAGGGCTTTTAGCAATGTGGAATGGTGTCTTACCTTCCCACATACTGTGGTTTCTGCTTTACCGACGATTGGGTCTGATCATAGCCCTTTAGTGATGGAGTGCACTCCTCAAGTTAGGAAGAAAAAAGGGAGCTTTAAATTCGAAGTGTTCTAGATTTAGGATGAGGAGTTCCATGATATTGTTAAAACAGGGTGGAATTATCCAGTTTGGGGCTCGGATATGCATAGGCTTACTTCTAATACTTTCAACACCAAAGAAGCCCTTTCTAGATGGAGTAGCAAGAAATTCAAAAATGCTAAAATCCATATTGTGAAGCTTCAGGAAAAGTTAGGGGTCATCCAGTCTAGTCTGACGACTGGGTATATTCTGCTAGGTTGTTGAGAACCTTAACTAATAATATCAAGGCTTTATGGATTCGGGAGGAAAAGTTCTGGGCAGTTAGATCGAGGGTGAAGTGGCTGCATTGTGGGGACAAAAATACTAAATTCTTTCATGAAACTAATATTAAAGAAACCAAAAGAAGCTCATCACTAAACTCAAAGGCTCGGAGGGAAGTTGACAAGAGGGTTCTCACGCTCTTGAAGGACATATCATGGAGTATTTCAAGACTCTCTTCACTTCTGACGGGCCTATTGACACTAATTTGGTAACGAATTATATCCCTTGTGTTGTTTCTGATAATATGAATACTACTCTTTTAAAAGTTGTCTCTTTAAGGAGCTTAGGGAGGATGTTTTTGATTTGGGTCCTTTAAAAGCTCCCGGGCCTGATGGGATGCTAGGTTTTTTCTATCAAACATTTTGGGAGGATATTAAATGGGATTTAGTCAAGGCTGTTAAAAAAAAATCAACACTATCCATCTTTTTGAACATCTTAATGAAACCAATATCATTTTAATCCCCAAAACCCCTAACCCTGAAGTGATTAGCCAATTTAGACCCATCAGTTTAATCAATTTCTCTTTCAAGGTCATTTCATTTGTTAAGCATAGTACCCAAAGAGAATTAATATTTGAGCGCAATAATGGTTATCCAATTTATAAAAGTTTTGCCAAATTATACTTTGCATATGCTCGCTCTTTCTCTCGCATCTTAAGGTTTCAATTCTACAAAGTTCATTCTATAATGTTAATGACAAAGGACTTTTGTGTGAATTCATTCACTTTTCCAATAATTTGTTGAAATCCTTTTCGTTGTTGTTAGTCTTGTCACATTGTTATTGGGCATACTCTTTTGAGGAAAATTTTATGTTTGTGGATTTCATCCCTGAAAACTTTCACAAGACAACACTTGTCCACTAGGGTAACCTAGGGGTTTAACGGCTTATTGCATATGCTAAATGCAATCGTATTCCCTACAAAAGTGGCATTTATTTATTCTATGTTTATATATGCTTTGTACTGCTTACTGTTCGACTGGTTTTGTTTTGTTTCATCACTAGGGAATAGCAATGTCGAAGTTATGGGGCATGATTAGTCACGAATATTGCATATTAGCGCCCCTTATCGTTATGCATTCGAGCACTTTTACGTTCCTTAACCCCTATATTATGCTCGTTAACTAGATACCCTCGATTTTGGATATGTATATATATAGGGTTTAATTGAGCTTTTTTAGGTATTCGAATGCTTATTGTGGGGATTGATTGCATTTAGAAGAAGTTTCGTCATCTGACCCAATTTCAAGGGCAATTATGTCATTTAATACTTCATCTCTGGCTTAGTAGAAATCCACGAAAGCTTAGTTCGTTGAGTTAGCTTCGTGTGTCCATGAATGTCACGTCGTTTGGAGAACGAACGGAAAAGTTATGGCCAATCCCATACATGAACCCTTCTTCCCTTTTAATGATCAAAGGACCCAAGAATATAGGGTACCAATCGACCGACCTTGGGACCTCGATCGATCTCCCTTTAAAATATGCATGCAAAGGAAGGTAGATAGCTTGATTCCTTATTATCAATCGATCGCCCCTGGCCCCAATCGATCGGGCCATTTAGATCTGCATTTTTACCCTTTATTTTGTTTTTCGTTTTCATTTATTACAACTTACAATATAAACCCAGTTAGGTTTTTTTTAAGGGATCTTAGATATATATTTTATTTCTTAGTTTTTCTTAGTTAGTTTAGGGAAGCTAGGGTTTGGAGGTGGTTTTGGGTGTGGCTTTTCTCCGTCCTAGGGCTTACCCAATTGGTTGTGTAAGAACACTATTCGTCATCTCTCTCCTTAAATTCAAGCTTCCATTGTTCTTTTATTGTTGTGTTAATTTGTGTACTTGTTTTGTACCTTATATTTATCACTTTCAATTACTTTCTTGCATTTATTGCTTTCTTTTAATACAAGTCATTTAACGAGCTTTGTAGGTAACTTAATCTAGGTTGAGATTGTTAAACTTACATTAGTTAATTAGTTGTTATGGTATGGTATGATGGGTCTAGGGTAGTTTTAATGAGTTATTTGTTGCTTGGATCAC
Source organism: Sambucus nigra (assembly GCA_949130495.1). NCBI lineage: Eukaryota > Viridiplantae > Streptophyta > Magnoliopsida > Dipsacales > Adoxaceae > Sambucus > Sambucus nigra. Next base: position 319,885,053 of record OX422223.1, read on the forward strand.
ACTTAGGAGATTTAACGGGGTATATCACGTCTGCTCCGTATTTACGACCTTTCATGGATAATTTCGAGAATATTAGTTAACACTAAACTTAATTTAAGCTTTTATAACAATTTAGAGGGTGATAAATCTAGGTTTAATTAATTGTCCAAATGCGATTAATCTTGTTAGCACTTTTATGTTCATGTAACCATTTATGCTATTTTGCCTGTGTGAGGGAGACGATTCTTAACTTATAGATTTTACTCGTTTTGTTAACCTTTGTTTAAATACATGCCTAGAATAATCTTTTTTTTTGCTATACGATATCTTGTACACTTTTATTGAGAAGTAATAAACCAATTAAAGTATTGCAATATTTCTCTGTGGGTTTGATACCCGGATTGGCCGTCGTACTCCCTTAAAGAGTATAGTCATAGTTTAGGCTTTTGTATTGAGGCTATGAAACGAATTCAATGACCGGCGTACTGACACTGCTCTACTTTTCACCCGTAATCATTTATAAATAAATATACTTTTTAGGCTATAAATGTAATTATAAAACCAATCAGGGACCAAACCTCCAAGGTTCCTTAGTTTCAGTAAACCCCTTGTCCACCAGTGCCCCACATCAGCACTAGAGGTTAAAAGGCAAATGTGTACACCATGCACACATGTGAACAACACTTACCAACCTTGAAAACTTCACATAATCAACTCAAATCCACTACCCAATTTTACCAATTGAATCCCCTGAGTGTGTAGTACATTTAGCCCACCAATTTAGTAGTTAAGACACACCTTAAACTTCAGCTCAAAACTTAAAATTTAATTTATGAGTAATTTTCAATTCTTTCAATTATATTTTCTTTCTGTGTAGTTAATATAGTTAAAACAATGATAATACATAAGCTTTTACATGTAGAACAACTTAGGATAGAAAACATATGAAGAAACTCCATTCAAGCTTGAGCTTCAATGGTGAATCTTGATATAAAGTTCCAAACTTTGATTTGAAGCTACTTTTAACTTCATTACAACCTAAGGATCTCGAGTGTAATGGTAAAAAACCATGAATGTGTCTATTAAGCTCAAATCAAATGAAAGTGTATTTTGAACTTGAAACCTGATGAAAATTTGAAATCCTCCATTATAATCCATCTTAACCCTTGAAACCAAAGACAAAATATTCCTATATATAGCAGAAAATAACCCGTGTTCATAAGAATCCTTGCCATGATCTAGAAATCCACGAATATTAGTTCAAAATTTTGAAAAAACACACAGTTTTTGAACTTGAAATACACTGCATCTCAATCCATAAAACTTATATATTTGGATTCCTCATGAAAAATTGGTTAGCAAATCATCATAAATGGTATAGAAGTAAGGAGAAATTCAAGGTCAAAATTTGGAAACTCTAAAAGTCATGATCGAGAGGTTGAAGATGAAGACTTTGACCAAAAACCTTGACCACTCGGGTGAGGGTACATGGCCAATAAAAAATTTCTGATTTTTTTTCCAGATTTTTTATTTTATTTTTCAATTAAAATGGTATAAGGTAAGGCCATGTTTGGATAAACCTAGCCTAAGTTATGAAAAAATGAGGTTTTTACTTAAGAATATTTTTCTAAAATTATAAATTAATCCAAAATAAAGTAAAGAATACTCACAACGCCGGATGTACAGAAAAAAACCGAAAAGGGAAAACAACCTCGGACGGCCTAAGCCAGACAATCACTATGAACAATGGTTTTACAAAGACAGATTAGCCTTACTAAATGACTCGATCCTCACGGGTCTTGACGCTCCTTCTGATCTTCTACCGTTCTTCAATAGTGCCCACGCAAAAAATTCATCTTCCACGATACCTGTCCACAACACACGCGTCCACGTATGTCTCGGTGTCCACCGATTGGCTTTGATTCGTCTACGATGTCGAACAAGAAGTCATTCTATTTTCTTCACCCCAAAACCCTTATGTTCAAAGGTAGAACAAACAAACTTAGTGCAGCAAGGTCACGTAAGCATATAAGAATGGTAACTCGGACCTTTAAAAACTCTAAAGATGTGTTTAATCTTTTAAACCTTATAAAACATATACCAAACTCGTACTGGATAGTATACTATTTTTCCAGAATGTACACTTACGCAATTCTGACGCAAATGCGCTTTAAATAATAATTCATTGCCACCTCGAAAAGAGTGTCATTCGAACGACAATGCCACGTCGTTCGCATGACATACCTATCTCGTTTGAACGAGACTGGAAGTCGTTTGAACGAGCTGGCGTGTCAGTTTGACATTTTGACTTTTAGTTCAAAACGTCTCTTTTAAAGAATATCCAAATAAGTCAAACTCTATTTCGAGTATATCACAATAAAACGTAGTGTAAACCTTTGAAACACTTTTAAATACAGTTTAAACATTTTTCTTTTATAAAAATGCATCCTTATCTTTTATAAAAATAATTCCGAGCACCATTAATTATACGCATTCATACCTGAGTGATCTCGGGATGCAATTAACTTTGAAGACAAATAAACTTGCACTAATTAAACTTCGACATGATTGTTTATTTGAAGCTTGAAGCTTTGCTGAAACGACTTCAATTTCTTTAATACATGATAGACCAAGTGGGATCGTGACAAAATAAAAATCTCCACATGAAATATTACAAACACGGTTTCATTCACGAAATTCAGTCAAAACAATACAGGGACTCAATTGAAAATTTATATCCTACCAAATCTCCCCATTTGACTATTCAGGGACAAAGCTAAACCAGTGAAATGACTAAGTCGTGCCGTCAATCCGTATGACGCCTAAATCCCATCCCATAAACCCAACATTAAAAATACAAGACACGGACTAGTATATGTAGCGCCGGCGAGCATAAACTGTCTGAATGTGATGTAGACCTGAAATCTCGAATCGCTGGAGCGTACCTACACACATGAAACAGACAAATAAATACCCCGTGAAGTATGGAGGAACAAATGAAACTAATATATTTATCCAAATGATACCAAACAATAATATATACCAATATGAACAATCTCTGAAAAATCATTTGTTAAACAATTTGGGCAGCAAAATGATACCGATGTGTAATACCAATTTGAGATACCAATTTGTAAACATATGTAAACCAAAACATTCTCAAATCCCCCTACATCACGTACATCTCTCCCCCCTTTTGTCTCGAATCGACAATCCGATGAAAAGATAAGCCAATGAATGTATCTAGCATAAGAATATACCAATATGAATCAATGTGAAATCGCTAGATAATCATGAAACAACCAGCTAAATATGATCAATAGATGACAAATCTGTTTCTAGTAAACCAAGGAATCACACAAAGAATATAGCAATCTAATCAAGTGTGATAAACGGACTCATATGCAAATAATCAATTTTGAATCAATATAACCTGCATATAAACCATTCAGTCCAGAAAGCTTCCAGCAGTAACAAAAAAATACCAATATAACCAGAGGACTACGAACAAATCAGAAGCAAAAACTCATACTGTCGTTTGAACGAGCCAGAGACATCGCTCAAACGAAATGAGGACGTCACTCGAACGAAGGACAGATTTCGTTCGCGCGACATGAAGATGTCGTTTGAACGACTTCTCGCGACCTGCCAAATTTTCACATTTTCCCAGAAATATCTTATATTTTTGCCCAGTGAAAAAATTACATAAAAAGATTCCAGGAAGGCCCTGATAGTAGCAAAACAATGTTAAAACAGTAAGATTTTAACACAAAATGCAAAATCTCATAAAAACTAATAATGTGAGTTACATGAAAATATAGTACCGATGTGCCTAAACATGGATATGGAATGTATGGGAATGAAACTACAACAAATGAGTCACAATTCCAACACATCAAGACGGTCAAGAAGCTCTAATTGATAGCGATAAATCATCAAACTTTATCATAGCCATATGACAATTAAGTGTGAGCTTAATGAACTAAACATACTACATGCACACAAATCCAGAATTTTGATGATTCTACAAACAATAGTGTCAAAATGCAATGTTTCAACATTAGGATTAGTTGTGCAAACCCGTTTAAATTTTCAATCCATCCAAACTCCCGCAATATTATCATATTTTCTTTGGAATGAACTAAACTAATTTGGCTCTTTTCTTAGCATATTGCATTTTCTTTTGGGCTCTTTTAAACGGTGGCTTTCACGACGAGTCAATTTTGAACTCTCGCAGCCCTTTGTCGCGAATCACTCATCATTTTAAAAAAAATGTCAATTTAAATCCTCACTATAAACGATTCTTACATGCACACTTCTCCTTAAGTCTACTTACGCATAGATGACAAGATTGAGTAAAGAACGCCTCACCAAATTCAAATATTCAAGAGAAGTCAAATATCCATATAAACTCGTGCATGTGTGCAATGTTTGCATATATACAAAGTTGAATCAAAATGCATATCAACTTCGAAACAACCCCACATATACAATGGTTTAGATCATTCCAAGCATCGATAATAACGACCAAATGTCCTATCCACATGGATATGAAACGATGGGGGGGGGGGGGGTCTAAGCACACCAATATGCCACATCAAACATGTAAACTCAAAGATAAAAATAGAAAATCTTTTTGGCTTTTCATATTTTGACTCAAATAAAAGCAAAATCTTTTTGTATTTTTCAAATAAGACTCAAACAAATGAAAAAATATATAATACAAAGAGATAAACATGTCATAACACTAGCAAATTATAAAGATGATGCACGGGCTAGCATATGACAAAACATGCTAGCTACTATCCATAAGAAATAGCAAGAGATGAATCATGTGCATGCATGAGAACGAAGCATTTAGCATCTACAAAACGGATTTCCTAACCCAAACAGGTGTATACCTAACAAAACGGGTTTTGGGAACCAATGGGATAATACGTTTAATCTTCCTATGGTCTTTTCTAAGATCAAAACAAAAACTCCTAAGGTGACCTTTACTACCACAATGCGAACATGTGAAAAAACGATGAGGAACGGGACCTTTAGGTTGACCTTTTCTAATACCCTCGGATGTGGTTGACGCTCTAAAACAAACTATGGTTTTGGATTTGACATTCGAACCCCTAGAACAAGATAAGCCGCTACCATCACTACTTGATTCATTTAAATCATTTTTAACTTCAAAACTTTTGACTCAAGCAAACGATTAGGCTCCTCAAACTTTCGAGACTCCTTATTTAAATTTTCAATTACCCCTAGAAGGTTATCCCGCTCCCCCTCAATGTGAGTAAACTTATCCCTAAGTGCCTTTTCTCGTGCCACAAAATCATTAATCGAATTATTTTCCTCAACAGCATAAACCCTAGAATTTTTTAAATCCTCAAACTTTTTTTCTAAAACGAGGACTCTATCATCACTCTCCTTTTTGCCCAATTTTAACATTTTAAAATCATTAAACAAGGAACTAAATTTCTCATGACAAATATCTCTTTGAATTTGAAATGTTTGCAAATATTCAATCCTATTTTTGAAACCATAATTTTCTTTCTCCAAAACTTCAATATATTTTGCAAACTTTAAATTCAAATGATGTAAATTGTCAAAGCTTAGAGACTCTATCGAGAGAAAACAAACACAAGAGAGATAAACAAACACACGGGATCACAAAAAAAAAATTATGTTTTCTAGCTCTGATACCAATTTGAAAGTGCCCAATATGTGTGTTTTTAAACAAAACCAACTTTCTCCGAAAATTATCCAACTTTTAATTATGCACCAAACCAAGTTGTGAAAACCCAATTCTTTCTTTAAACCAATTTTATCTTGATTAATCCTAAACATGCATCTACGGATTAAAGCAAGTAAAATAAAGTAAAGAATACTCACAACGCCGGATGTACAAGGAAAAAACCCAAAACGGGAAAACAACCTCGGACGGCCCAATCCAGACAATCACTATGAATAATAGTTTTACAAAGAAAGATTAGCCTTACTCAATGACTCGATCCCCACGGGTCTTGACACTCCTTCTGATCTTCTACCGTTATTCAATAGTGCCCACGTAAAAATTTTATCTTCCACGATACTTGTCCACAACACACGCGTCCACGTATGTCTCGGTGTCCATCGATTGGCTTTGATTCATCTAAGATGTCGAACAAGAAGTCCTTCTCTTTTCTTCACCACAAAACCCTTATGTTCAAACTTAGAATAAAGAAACTTGATGCACCAAGATCACATAAGCATATAAGAATGGTAACTCGGATCTTTGCAAACTCTAAGGATGTGTTTAATCTTTTAAACCTTAGAAAACATGTGTCAAACTCATACTGGATGGTATACTATTTTTCCAGAATGCACACCCACGAAGCTCTAATGCAAATACGCTTTAAATAATAATTAAGCACCGCCTCGAAAAGAGTGTCGTTCGAATGATAATGCCACATCGTTTGCACGACATACCTATCTCGTTTGAACGAGACTGGATGTCGTTTGAACGAGTTGGCGTGTCAGTTTGACTTTTTGACTTTTAGTTCAAAACGTCTCTTTTAAAGGAGATCCAAATAAGTCAAACTCTATTTCGAGTATATCAGAATAAAACGTAGGGTAAACCTTTAAAACACTTTTAAAAACATTTTAAGAACTTTTCTTTTATAAAAATACATCCTTGTCTTTTATAAAAACAATTCCGAGCACCATTAATTATACGCATTCATACCTGAGTGATCTCCGAATGCAGTTAACTTTGAAGACAAATAAACTTGCACCAATTAAACTTCGGCATGATTATTTCTTTGAAGCTTTGCCGCAACGTCTTTAATTTCTTAAATATACCATAGACCAAGTGTGATCGTGACAAAAAGAAAATCTCCCTATGACATATTACAAAAACAGTTTTGTTCACGGAATTAAGTCAAAACAATATAGGGACTCAATTGGAAATTTATGTCCTAATAGAACTAGTAGAATTTGCTTAGCATATTTGTGCTAATTCCTTTTTTCTCCAGATGAGCTCAGAGAAAGAGGATAATATTTCCTCCTTTATTAGGGACAAATATCGTTCACATATTTGCGTATGTGATTGTGTGGGCAAAGAATAATCCAGATGGGAACAAAGAGTGGCGCTTTTTGATTTTCTACATTGCGGTTTGTAATAAAAAAATATAACTCACCCCTACAGTGGTACAACCCTATGTAAACCTACTTATTAATGAATAAAGTTATGTTATTTCGTCTTAGCTCTAATTCATTGCTTTATGTGTACTTCTTGTGCATTTATACCCAAAATCATGGTGTGACACCTTTACACTTGACCAATTAGGTACACAGACAGGGTGCAGACTTCACAACTTGACTGAATCAAAAGGCAAGGCTTGCTTGTAATAGGCCACGACCCCTCAGCCTCAGCACATACCCAAATATATAGGTTGTAGACCCTGACACATCATTAGTGGCCTTCCAATCGTCCATCTTCTCAAAGGATTCGATCTTACACACACTTATCCACAAGTCAAGTGGACCATGCATGTAACACTCCCATTAACTACTATAAATAGATATCCTAACCTCCTCAATTGACAAGCAAGGTCATGGTAATGAAGTTCTTCCTAACCTTCTCTAACTTTTCTCTATACCAGAGCCCACACTTCGGTCACCTACTCCGATAACCTAAATCACCAACAATCGTGACCTCCTTCCATTCCACACTATGAGGCCACAGCCTCCTCTACATAGAATTAGTATGTTTATGAATTTATCCTATTTATCTCTTATAATATGCCTCAAAGGCCCCCAAACCTGTACTACTACATTAATCTAATGAGAATAAGGTACCAAAGTAGATGTGGGCTCATTTCATGGACGAATCACTCTAAATATCACGTTTATCACTCTTTATCTCTCTATTTTACTCTATTTCTATACTTTTATTGTGGTGCATGTGTTTCATGGGATAGTTTACCCTAATAGATCCAATTTTTTATGACAACACATGTCTTATTCTATTGTTTTCGATAATCGTAATGATAATTGTCAAAATCCCCCTAAACATATGACTTTTGATGAATATTTGCATAAAGAGAATAATGAAAATTGCAAAATCACTTTGGTGAGTATTATAAAAGTCATACTATGGATTATGGGACTTTTGGGAATAATATTTTTGATAGAGGTTTGTAGAATCATTATAATAAGAATGTTGAAAACCTTTGGGAGAAAATTCAGTTTTTGTTGGAGCCCATGTTTACTCTTCACCCGTTCAATCCAAACCAACCGCCATTCGCCAAAAATTTCAATTAATGGTGATTCACTTTCCCCGCCCAAACCATGCCTCCCGTTTTGCAAACAAAATTCTTATTTTTTGGAACACGTGAACTCAAATAAGGGACCGCACTAGTCTCTCAAAGTCAAATCACAGTTTGATTGGACACTTAAAAATTTCAAACTTTATTGTATATTTACGTAGCAGTTGAAATGTAGGTTATACGTAGTAACTTATTTTTTTTGAGTTTTTTTTAGTTTTTAGTGTAATTTGTTAAATTTTCCTTTATTCTTTTTGGGTATGCTTGGTTTTAATTTTTTTAGGTTCAATTGACTTTTGGAGAACTCTCATCCTAAGCATGCTTTTATCCAAAAAATCCAAAAATAGTTGTTTGCCTTATTTACAGTCCCACGGGCCCGCATTGGGTGCCATGTAGATTCGTCTTGGACCGTTCTATTTTTGGATTGACCAATTCCTGATCATTGTCAATCGTGCTTTTACATACGCTCGTACATACTTTTATGTATATATTTTCTCATTTATGTGTATGTATATTTATTTCCCCCATGTTAATCCTAACCCTATATGTGCATTATTATATATATACTTATATATATTTTAATATATTTTAGTTTTTTCCTATTCTTTTTATTAATTTTTACCTTCATCTCAACCCACTTCAAAGGAAGCTAATTTCCAAAATTTGCTAATCATAGATCGATGATTTTTACCGATTAGTTATTGAACTAAATTGAAACGACTAAACGAATTAAAGTTTCATCAATCTATCGATGAATTTCTTCGATCGATCGATTGATCAATTATTTTGTTAGTGTTTTTGTTTAGTTGTTTCCCTTTTCCTCACTACTTTCTCTTCATTTCCCTTATTCAAAAATCTCATTTTCAATCCTTGGTTTCCATACCTACATTTACTCCGTAAATTGCCACATTTAGTCACTCTAACATCTAGGGTATAAATTATTCTCATCTTATACTTTGATTATTTGGTGATTTTATTGGGTGTTTGTCTTTTTAAGGGCTTGTTGTGTTGTTGTGGTTACACATGTTCAATATGCATGCCATCCATGAATTGTTTGTTGATTTCTCAATGTTATCACCATGTATACACATATTGCACTCAATTATATTCTTATATTACCTTCAGGGTTGATGCTTCACTATATTTAGGTTGAACTGGATGCATGTTGATAGTTTAAGGAGTATTTTGAAACTTTAGTCCCGAGTTTCCAATGTTTACAATCAAATGCTATTTTTTTCTCTTCAAATTGAACAAGTACATATGGTTATTATGTTGTTTGATGAGTAGAATTTATTGTCTTGTTTATCATTATTTTATTGGTTATTTAGGACTGTTTTGACCCATTTTGGGGGCGTTTGGGGTGGCAATTTAGGTTAGTCATGTCATTTTCGGGTCGCGTTGATTTTGATTTGAGTATAAGTTTTGAGTAATTTGAAATATATACAAGCTAATTGTGTCATGTTCGGGTCATTTTGGGTTATTACCGTAAACGGGTTATCGTGCCAAAATTGCGCTCTCATGCATGCTGAATATTCATCCAACTTATGTTAGAATTGTTAAATGTTATATTCTTTGTAGAAACTCATCCATGAACACATTGTTGCTATATTCTTGAGTTTTTCATGGATGATGGCTGGTTTTTGGTTAAAATGTGACCTCTACCCCTTTTTTCACATTGTGCACACCAAATGTTTGTTAAAATACCTAAACCATTTTTATGCCTCATGTTTAGCATACACTTGCGTGTTTATCTTTTGTTGTCACATTTTGAAAATTTTATTCACAATGTGTTATGTTTTCACTCATTTTCACACACTTGCACACACCATTTCAAACTTTTCACCCCGTAACTCTTAATTATGCTTTACAATTTATATTATTTTGCCTAATTATTATTTTGTAGGATGCAATGGCCGAAATCAATAATTACGAGTCAACAAAGTGTATTCCATCAAGGGGTTTTGAAGGATTTCTATGTGAATGAGAAAAGAATTGGTTTGAATCATATTTTCAGTACAAGAGGTCGTTAGCCTACCACTGTGCTTGGGACCTAGAAAAATTACCCAACGAAATCCGTGTGCTCCCGTGTCAACTAACTGGGAGCCATTTCTCGTGACCAATGGGCTATAAATGAATAATGGGTAAGGATGTTCTATGCATCCTTAGTTTGTGTGAAGGGTAGAACAGTTTCATATGAGGCCACGGTGAGGGGAGCAAGAATTTCTTTCACCAAGAGGTACTTGGATCGATTTATGGGTGGTGTAGACAACCTCAACACTTTTTGTCAAGTTCTGGAATTTTGGCCTTGATACATTAATAAAGAATTTTGTACCGGGTGAAGTCTGGACTGATAAAAAGGCATTCGAGGAAATTATTATGCATGATTTGACTAGTCTATAACATTACATTAACGTCCACTCCTTTATGGTCATGTCACATCGATATGAGGTTCGTAAAAAATATGTTGCATTTATCTATGCACTGATCAATCACTCGAGCAATATCAATTTGCCCCAAATATTATTAGATATGATGTGTGCGATGATGAAAGAGAAGGCCAACCACTACCACGTTCCTTTTCCACCCCTCATCGCACATATTTGCTTTGAGCATGGCTACGTCAATGTACTAAGTGATCAAAAAGTAGACCTAATCGATCTCTTAGATGAAAAAAATATCAATATATTTTTAGGTCACCCCTAGAGACAACCGGATAGAAAACGAGGTAGGGTGAAGGATTATTCTGATTCAGAGGAAGAAATAAGAGAGGTCGATCAGGGCCAGATGCATCAGGATGATCCCGCATCCCCAAACACCCGCTTTGGGACATTGGAGATGAGATTTTAACGTATATGTGATGCATTTGAGCCTAACTATTAATGAGACTACGACATGATATACTCGATTATGTTGGATATCTATACTTTTTAGAGGCGACGAGATGCACAGATACTACCGTATGTCCAGTATTTATATACGCCGACCAATCCTGATGCGTCGAGACCCTCGAGTGGTTCCGATTTCTAAGTTATTATTTATATTGTTAAAATTTCTATCTTTATTTTTCTTCTGCTAACTATTTAGTATGGTTTTAAGTTGTATTGATTGTGTTAAGTCATTTTGATAGAATTAAGAAATTTTAAATGGTGATGTAGTTTGTGGTTGAAATATTAGATTGTGATAAATGTGAACGTGTATATTTATAAAATAAAACTATTCTACATTAATTTATCTAGTATTTTTACTTCAACTCTTCTACGTTATTATGACTTACGACATGATTTCTTTTAACTTAATCCATTTGTGTATATTCTTTCTTTTTTTATATATTTGTATATGCTCTTGTTGATTATCTCGGGGATCGCTCAAAATTGGGGACTTATTTCTAATCCCTCTCTTTTCATTACGTCTTTAATTACATTGAAAACTATATGTGATTTAAGTTAGGGGTGTGATTTATCATATCAGTTTTTATTTTTCTTTATGAGACATGATTTATTTATATATTTATTAAAAAATCAAAAATATTTTTGCTTTATTTCTTTTCTCTTTCTTGAGCCTCTTGCCTAATTTCCCATGGAAAATTTAATAATTGCCCTATCCAATTGATAATTCAATGATGTATTTTCTATTTCTTTCTTATTACTAAACTTTAGTCCTCAAATGGTTCAATATTGTGAATAAATGAATGAATTAAACTTTGAAAACCATGAGCACTTAAGCACATCTTATTAAATGATTCAGTATGGCAAGTATAACTTGGTAATGTTTTGTTTCTTTGAAAAACACTGAAATCGAGCAAGCTTTATGCTTTTCTTCATTTGTGAGTGTTTATAAATTACTCTTTCCTTCTTTGACACGTTAAATTCATTGGTAATCTCACTATTCTTTCATTGATTATTCATTAATTAAATTTATTAGAAAATGTTATTGAGCATGATTTTTAAAGTTATTTTGACTCGAGAATTATGTAAATCTTAGGAAATGATCATAGGCTCTCTTTTTTTATAAACCCATATCGACCTTGACCTTATCCTAAATATTTCCCTAGTCAATGCCTTTTAGCATAGATATAACCTTTTTTTAGAGCCTAAAATCTAATGACTAACTCTACATTGGAGTTTTAAACCATATATGTACCTTCCATACCTTTATTTGGAATGATACTTGGGATTTGATGATGTTTTTGTTTCATGGTTGCAATTAAGCTTATGAGTTGACTTTTATTCTCGAGAAAAAGAACAAGAAAAAGAAAAGAAGTAAAAACAAAGAAAAGGAAGAGAAAAAGAAAATAAGTAAAAAAACCAAAGAAAAAGTAAGGGATTGAAAAAAGTAAGAATCCTGATTTTATGTTATTTGAGAATAATGAAAATTATACTTCATTGTTATATCCATGGCTTTTTATAGAAATTATATTCCAATTTTTAAAATTTTCACAATCTTCCATTATCCCAAGTGTTTCATCCCTAAACACTTTTGAATCCATAAATATTCCATTTCTTTCATAATTTCAACCCCAAACCTATAAGATTTAAAGTCCTATGAGATCTTAAGATGAGAGTGTGATTCAAATGTTATAATGATTGTGATAATATGTGAAAATGCATTTTGCCTCCCTTAATAAGCAATATCTTTTATTAAGATTACATATTTTTCATTTTATATAAAATGTTCTTCATTAAAGACATGTGTACGACCTTGTTTACTCTTTATGCCTTCATTAAAGATGATATATTTAAATATCTATTTCTCAATGCGAAATTACATTGTGTAATCTCTTTGAGAAATCGTAGTATATGCAATTTCACACTACAAAATCAAGATGCAATTTCAGGTGCGAATTGTCATTGTGATTTCACACTGTAAATTATCTTTGTAAAACTAGATACCATTATTCAATAATAATTATTGAATGAGTTATTTCAATACTCACATTACTTGACATCTTATCCCTGTTTATCAAGTGATATAAGTCATCAATTAACACATTTATGCCATCAACACTACAAATCTCTCCGTTATATCATCAAAGTATTTAATAATACCATAAAAACTTAATTTAATGAATGATAATTTAATGATATTAGTTCTTACTCTCTGTAATTCAATGACATCGCTTTTTGAAGAAGCTCCTTATCTTCATGTGTCAAACTATTGCAAATGTTTTTGTCAGTGGGGAATGACATTACGCATTTTACAAACAAAGCATTCTTATCCTCATCTAGTTGCTCTCTTGTTGTGGAGTTTCATGCTTCATTTATTAGACTCCTTCACTCTATGAAGTTTTCGCTCATTTGCATTTTCCCCCTCGTTGTGAATATGTCACGAATTGTCTTGACAACTTTTCTTGGATTTTGTTTCAATATAGCAAAAATGGTGTTGACCTCATTTTTATTGACTTTTTTTTGTTGGGGTATACATATATCACATTATCAATTTTTGCGACATCAAACTTTGCATTCATGAGGTCCATCTCTGCTGATTTATTCAAAGCTTCCTTTGTTAATACTAATATTCTATTTTGAAGAGTTGTCGCTTCTTTCTCATGATATTTATTGAGATTTTGAATATTCGATTTTAGTGAATCAATATCAATCTTAGTTCAATCTAAATCATGCTTATTGGTGCGCTCTAAATAAAGCTTATGATTCAAGTGCAAATCTATCGCAACAAGTAATATCCGGTAAGTACGGAATCGTGATCCACGGGGATTGAAGCACTCCTAAGAGAACATGATTAGGTTAAAGGGATTCTCTAAACGTCACAAAAGTTAAAGTGTAAAAGATGATTTAATAGTTTGGAAAAGTTATTGAGAGTAATCTCTAAACTAACATGCTATTGATGAACAGTTAATTAAATAATAATTACGGAACTATGAAAGGAACTAAGATAGGCTTGAGTTCAAGATTTTAAAGGGATTGAGGATCATTCTCCCACCTCGGATTCACAAAGAAGGGGATTATAGGAATTAGTTGAAATTAGTTATAATCGAGCATAACTAATTAAGTCCGAACATCAACCATGTATAGACTAAACTCATCAATGGAGGATTAGGGGTTAGTTAGTTATTGGAAGATGGGTTGGGTTTGTAGTAAAGATTAAAACACTAACCCTTGCATGATAAGAGAAGTTAAGAAACTATGATACTCTAATATCAACACATGAAGTTCCATTAGAACAATTATTAACCAAACCCTAAATATGAAGTTCAAGCATCCAAGGTGGGATTATGATCCCCAATCATAAGCCTAGCTACTCATAATTGAAACTAAACTACACATGCTAGTTAACAACATAATTAAGTTAGTTATCTAGTTTAAACACAAACCAATACAAGAGATGTAATTAAATCAAATTAAAGCTATTAGAACAAGTAGAGAAGAAGAAAATGAATCTTTCTTGCATTAATAACCACAATTCAATTAGTAATAAAATCTTTACAAGTGGGTAAAAACCATAAATGAACTTGACCTAGGAGAAAGAAGAGAGTGTTTTCTATATATCCAACTATCTAACAAAAGTAATCTATATCTTCAAAGGAGGAAAAATAAGGGATATATCCCAAAAATCCAACCAAAATGGCAAACTAGTAATAAGAAGAAAGATGGAAATCCAGGGCCAAATCGATTCGGTGCCAAATTCGAATCGATTCGGAAGTGTAAAATTGTTGCCCTTCTGAATACGAATCAATTCGGCTGAATCCTGAATCGTTTCGGACCTGCTCAAAAAGGAAGGTTGCGCTACTTTGGCATTATTTCTCCCATGTTTCACCGAAACTTCCGTAACTTCTTCATTTGAGATCGGTTTCAAGCACCGTTGGAGGCCACACGAAGATAAGAAGAAGGTCTATAACTTCCATGAAGAAATCGGGATCAAAACCCGAGTGCTGAAATTACCAAAATGCCCTCGACTATGCAAGTGTCTACGGAACTTCTCCGGATCAAAACCAAACTTCCCAATATCAATTCCTGAGACCTATAAAAGCTCAATAAAGACACATATAAAGTATATATGATGAACTCAAGGGTTAGCCAATAAATGAGTATAAGAACCGAGAAATACATGCACGGGAATGCTAGAATGTACAAATTAACGGGGTATAAAATACAATAAAAGTGACGAATCACACCCCCTAACTTATAGATTTCTATTCCCGAGCAATGAAGTATGAATAAACAAGGGCCATCAACAAAACCAAAATAGAAGAAATATGTACATAGAAGGAAAATGCCACTTTCGCGGGCGAACGATTGCATTTAGCGTATGCAATAAGCCGTTAAATCCCTAGGTGGCCCTAGGGGACGAGGGAGATCTCGTGAGGGTTTTCAGGGATGACACCCACAAACATCAAATCAACTCATACTATGATACGGCAAAACCCTATGTGTAGCTCAACAAGAGTCTATGAAGCACAATTTATCAACAAAGTGAACAAAGCTCACACTAAAGGTGACAATTATTGGCATTAAACAAATAACTTCAATAAAAATCGAAACCATGGAAATGCGAAATAAGCAGACATATTTGGTAATTTAGGTTTGGTAAAACTTTAAAAATCCATTTAAATGGGATGTAACACACACGGGACACACGGGACATGCGGGTATAAAGAGTAAGTTCTCTTCGGTTGTTACACTCAAGTTATCGCTAATGTTCGACCTTTGAATCACATCACCCTAGGATCAAATAGGACTTTATTGGGTATAGAATTTAGGCTAGGTTAGGGTTAGGAAAAGAAAGGAATGTGTGTAGTATCAAAGTATGTTCGGAGATGAAAAATTTGGGATAATGGAAAATAGTGGGCAATTTCAAAATTGAAAAATAATTTCCAAACAAGCGTTAAATAGATCAATCGAGAGAGTAACAAGGATTATTGAATCATTATAAACAATATATACAAATTTCTCTTTCTTTTTCTCACTTTTTTTTTCTTTTGTTTTCAACTTTCACTTTTTCTTCTCTACACTTTCTTCTTTTCTCACTCTTTCCATGCTCAAATTGCAACCACACTACACAACATCATTCAATCCCAAGTAACATTCCAAACAAAGGTATGGAAGTTAATATGTATGGTTTATAACTCCAATTTGGAGTTGGTTATGGGATTTGGGGACTAAACAACAGGAAGAAAAAGGCTCAAGGGGGTTGACTAGGGAAAACATTTAAGGTTAAGGTCAAGGTCATACGGGTTAAATAACAACGAGGGCCTATAATCCTTTCCTAAAGTTTCATGTGATTCGTGGGACTCAATACCATTAAAAATCATGCTCAAGTGATAAATCAATTAATATGCAAATGAAAAGAAAATGAGATTGACAACGATTTCATTGATAAGAAATAGATAGAGTGTATGTATACGCTCACAAATGATGATAAGTCTCAATTTCACTTTTGTAAGGGTATAGCATGCGCCTTAAAATAACGAATTTGAAATGCTTTAAACCAAATCATAAATAATTAGTTGTGTATATGCTCAAAGATTCACAGTTTAATTTTATGAGGCTATTCACAATGCAACCAATAACGGGATAAAGTCTAATAAATCAATGACTCAAAGCATGTTTCATGGCTATACAATGGGATATGCCGATCATATAAGTAATCATAGTAGATATGAGAGAAAAAGTGATTTTTTTAAATTTTGTTTTTTAATAAATAAATAAATGCTAACATGATAACCGGTATCAGAAATGTAATCCATACCCCCTAACTTAAATGAAACATTATCCCCAATGTTAGTAGGGATAAAAAAGGAAAAGGCGTTAGAAAATAGTCACCCCATAAGGAGTAACTCGAGAAACGTACAACGGCATGCCTGTTACATGTTAGTACCAAAAACAGCAATATATACATAAGAGATATTTACAAGAGCAAGTATGAAAATGAAAAAGAGTAATTTCAATAATAATCATGAGTTGTGTACATGGGGCACAAAAACCAAAATTAGAAAATACACTAAATGTACTCTCTCTTCCCCACACTAATACACAACTAAAATGTTATAAACCCAAAAATCAAAATAAAGAACCACAAAAGTCAGCGAAAGAGAAAACGGGATGGCAACGCCCTATATATGGTCCGAATGGCGGCTCAAGGACTCGGGAGCGGTGGGATCACGAGGGGCGTAGGGATCATAAAGGTAAGGAGGCACAGCAGCCTTGCCCCCACGAATATGAGCAAACAAATCCATCTGTGCCCGAGAAATCATGGAAGTATCTCGCTGATATTCAGCCCAGAACGATGCAAAGTTCATCATATAGGTGTCCCGAAACTCAGTAAAGTCAGCCTGCAACTCATCCATCTGCACCCCAAGATATGTAATGGGGTCAACAGTAGGTGGCACAGGAGGTGGGACTGGATGAGGCACCTCCGAAATATCCAGTATAGGGGCATAAGGGGCATCCAACATACGCTTCTTCCTTCTTTCCCAATGATCCTTTCCTAAACTCTTCTCAATGGCCTTTTCGCTAAGCATCTTGGGGAGGCGAGGAATGTTATCCGTTCCCGCCACCTCACACTTAGCGTCTCTACAAATTCGAGATACTAGCCGCGCGTACATGAGGGTAGTAGTCACCTTATCACAGTAAGCGGCCTTCAGTATCCGCCGAAGTACTAAGGCAGGAAGGTTGACTATGGAATTGGTGTCTAAGAGATGGTAAAGGAAGTGGGCCTGGGCGGAGCGAAGAACATCCTTGGTTTGGGTAGGCATGATGGAATTAATAGCAACAAGGTGGATAATACGATGGTTATCGGGCATAAGAGAGGTGGGGAAAGAATCCCCAGCCCAAACATTCCCTGGCGCCAGATGCGCAATCAGGGTCTCATTTGACAGCATCCCCTCGTCGGAGAAAGGGTAATCGAAATCCTCGGGGTTATCATCCCCTGTCAGATGCAAAGCCAAGAGAGGCTTTGAAACAGGAATTCGCTTACCCCGCACGTAAGCCTCAAATTTTCCGTCCCTAGATGGGAAGAGAGACGCATAGAACTGACGAACATGCTCTTCATTGACATCACCCCCTTGGCAAGGTGGGCTTCCCAATTAAACTTCTGAAAATACCGACGAACAGAGGCGAGGAAGTCCTCAGGGTGCACAGGCCTCTCAATAGCAATTGGGTGACCTGAAGGAAAACTATCCTGGAACCAGTCCCTCTCCTGCTTTGAGCGAAAGGATTTGAAACCTCCCCGACCTGAAATTGCATTGGCTGTGGGCTTAGAGATCGAAGGAACTTACAAAACATTAATTCAATACACTAAGTGTGATGCATAAAATCAAAGTAATCGTGAAATTTTGGGAAACTAGGTTCGGAGGGTGCGCATCGGGGAAAATTGGTCGAGTAGATGTAACCGACGCACACCATACTCAAACAAGGACAATTCAACAGGTATGTGCGATAAAAGGTGCGAAGATAGAGCTTTAGCGTACAAGATACCCAAAGGGGCATTTTATCAAACACATAGTGTGCAATGTATGGAAAGTAGGGTGAAAATACCATTTTCAATGTGAAACAACCCCAATAAATACAACTTAATCAACAAAGCAACATAAACAAGTTGTATTTGTTGGATTCACATCATAAACAATGAGAAAATATGGAGTTTCATGAAGAAAATGTGGTTTTTTAACAAGAATCCATTTAACCCAACTTTCATACCAAGAACACTAAATAAAATTTGAAATCAATTTAAGAGGGTTGAATTAGTAACCTTGGATGAGGAAGCCATGAGGGTGGAACTGAATGGAAGAAGGGAAATGATATGGGAGAGGTGGAGTTCGACGGTTAAGGGAGAAGAGAAAATGAGAAGTGAAATTAAAACAAATGAGGGAGTTTTAAGTGACCTGGAGAATCGAATCGATTCGATAGTTAATCAAATCGATTCGCTACTCTCGAATTCCACACTTTCTAAGGACGAATCAATTCAGCATTACTCCGAATCGATTCGAATGGAGATACCTGACACTTTTGGTTTGTCGAATCGTTTCGGCATTAACCCGAATCGATTCGGAAATGGATGGGGATGTTTCTGCTTTGCTGATTTCCTAAATCTCATGAAGTTTAATTATTGGGCTACTTTCAACTGGATTTCTTGGACCTATTTGATATATCTAATGTACGTAACTAGTCCGGAACCAAAAAAGGCAACCCCACACGTTCCGGGGGTTGCTCGGCACCAAAATTGAGAATTTATTGAACCTAATCAACCCCACTATCGGCGCTGCTACGTACAATGTCTGGCGGTAAATCCGTAGATATTATTAGGACGTAATTTACTATGTGAAATCCTATTTTTCCCATTCTTACGACTTCGTTCCAACTCGAGTTCAACCACTTAACATTTATATCGGGTTCTAGATCGGAAGATATGATAGCTATAAAAAATGAACAACCCCGGCCGTTTGACCCGTGTTTGGTTTTGGAAACCGAATTAATATTTGAAAGCGGGGGCCATGGATTATTAAAGTAACGGATCGGTGGGTCGGTGCACAAATCGATAGAAACATCATCTACCCTGTTTTCCTCCGAGCAACTCTCCTTACATGGGATTAATAACTCTATGTAAATGTCAATTTCGGGTATGATAGAGTCGTCAATCGGAGTGAAATCAAAATTCCCTAATTCATCCCCTATTTCATGGTTTTCATCTACGCCAACCTCTCCTAGCATGTCAAAACACACATCTAACACACACCATTCAATTTTATCTCTCGCAATTTGATCGTCTTCCACGAATACCACTCCAACAAAGCTCACTTCCTTAACACACTCATCCTCATTACTCGAGAGGTGCGACACATTGAAAATATTGACATCTAATGTCATATTCCCAAAAGACAAGTTCATATCACCATTCCTACAATTTATCGAAGCATTCACGATCGCGAGGAATGGTCATCCTAGGATGACGGGAGGTTGATTATTGGGGCTTAAAACTGGATGGGTATCGAGAACGATAAAGTCGACTGGGAACACAAAGGTGTCTATATGGACAAGGATATCTTCCAAGACGCCCCGTGGGATTTTGGTGGAGCCATCGGCCAATTGAATTCTAGTTTTGGTTGGACTAAGTTCTCCTAGGCCCAATTGAAGATAAACCGAATACGACAAGAGGTTCACACTAGCTCCTAGATCAAGAAGAGCGTGATTAATGGCGAAGTTTCCAATCACACATGAAATCGTTGGACACCCTGGGTCCTTAAATTTTGGAATCGTGTTGTGTTATAAAATGGAACTTACATGTTCAGTCAACTCCACCTTTTTTTGAGAAACATGATTTCTCTTAAAGGTGCATAAATCTTTCAAAAACTTACCTTAGGAAGGGATTTCCTTAATCGCGTCAAGGAGAGGGAGATTGATTTTTACTTGTTTGAATGTATCCATGATTTTTACTTGATCTTTGTTGGGTTTAACTATGGGAAGGAGCCTTTGAGGGTAGGGTGCGAGAAATTGACAAGGGACAGAAATTTCCGGCTCCTTGATCGACGACTTATCTCTTCTCTTTTTAGGAGTCACTTCACTCTCTCAGTGAGTTATTGTGATATCGTCGGATTCTTTCGGGGAAGGTGGAAGTGGATTTTCAATCACCTTCCCACTCCTAAGAGTGGTGATGAAATTAGCTTGTTCCATAGATCTACATTGAGCGAAAGAGGGAGTAGAAACATCGGAATTCACACTATTTTGCCCAATGGGCCCTTGAGGTTGTGACGGGAATTTTCCTTTTTCTTGCACACTCAAAGCAACGGTCAACTTGGAAATTTCTTTTTCAAGCCTAGAATTTTTGGCTTGTTGAGAAGTCATAAAAGATTGAAAAACGTCTTCCAGACTTCTTTTGTTCGGGTACACGTAAGGAGAGAGGTGGTCCCGGTGGGGGACCTTGCATTACAACTTGAGGAGGAGGATGTTGAATGTATAGTTGTTGGTAATTCTGAGGCGGAGGAGGATGAGATTGTTAATAATGGTAACCGAGTTGGTTAACCCAATATTGATTAAACCCTTGGTCAGGAACGTTTTGGGATCCTCTAAAAACTCCCATAACATTCACTTGGTCATGGAGGATCACTTTGTAAGCCGGAATAATAGGACACTCTTTTGTTGAATGAGCACTAGTGTCGCAAATGGAACACAACTCCTGAATCACGGATTGAATTTGAACAACGGGATCTTGACCCTTCGAGCCAAACTCCTCAACTTTCTTAGATAATTTATCTAATCTCATTTTCATTTCAACCTCATTAGCGAGGTGATACATACCAGGGTTAGAAGAGGAAGGAATCGAAGGTCGCGAATTTGTTTTGTTCGGATCCGAGGTATCCCACACTTGGGTGGTCTCGACACAATATTTGAAATGTGCCCATGCATCATCGGGATCTAAACCAAAGAACTCACCGGAGCACATTGTCTCCACCATTCGTTTCACATTAAGTGTAAGCCCATTGTGGAAAAATGAGATTAATCTCCACTTTTCGAAATCGTGATGTGGGCATTTATGAAGTAGCTCATTAAATATCTCCCAACACCGCTCGAAAGATTCACCTTCGGTTTGAACGAATGTTTGGATTTGAATCTTTAAAGAGTTGGTGCGATGAGTTCGAAAGAATTTCTTCAAAAACTGCGCTTGCATTTTGATAAGCACCCAAAAGGTATTTGCATTTTTAGCAAAAACCTCAATATAGAGGTGTGTAGTGAAAATTATCTCTAGGATAAATTTCACCCCACCCCTCTATTATGAATTTTTGCATTTTTATCAATTATTTCAAAATAGATTGATGTAGTTGAATTTATCCCTTATGGGAGGTAAATTCTAACCCATTCCTTTGTGTTGAGATTTTACATTTTTAGCAATTATCTCAATATAAATTAATGATCTAGAATTTATTTCTTTGGATGAGTTCTAATGTACAATTTTATGATGTTAGGATTTGCATTTTTAGCAAATCTCTTTTATTATTTAATTATCCATTATGAATTCGTCCACTATCTTTTTTATTTTTATTTTGTAATTTTTAGTTTAGATTAAAAAAAAAGCTTTTAGATAGGAATTTCTAGAGAGAGAGTTGTAGAGGATCTCAAAATTAGTTTTAAGCTAGGTGTGATAAAATTCTCCCCACCCCTCTATGTTGAGTATTTGCATTTTTAGCAAATACCTCAATATAGAGGTGTGTGTTGAAAATTATCTCTAGGATAAAATTCACCCCACCCCTCTATTATGAATTATTGCATTTTTAGCAATTAATTCAAAATAGATTGATGTAGTGAAATTTATCCCTTATGGGAGGTAAATTCTAACCCATTCCTTTATGTTGAGATTTTACATTTTTAGCAATTATCTCAATATAAATTAATGATCTAGAATTTATTTCTTTGGGTGAGTTCTAATGTATAATTTTATAATTTTAGGATTTACATTTTTATCAAATCGCTTTTATTATTTAATTGTCCATTATGAATTCATCCACTATCCTTTTTATTTTTATTTTCTAATTTTTAGTTTAGATAATCTAGAGCTTAGAGATAGGAATTTTAGAGAGAGAATTGTAGAGAAAATTATCCTTGTAAATAGTTTTTCCTTTTTTTATTTTTTTTAGATATTTGTGAGAAATTAATTGTTGAGTGATTCAAGTGAGTGTTTGTATGTAATTGAATATGGTGGAAATCTCACTTTGAATGGATGTTGCACAATTTTAATGGAGGATTAGAGTCCAATTTAAAAAAAATTAAAAATCAAAAAAATATTTTCCCCCTCATGGCCGAAGAACGTCCCGTACGGGACTACTTTGGTTATTTTTCATTAACACGTGACACGTGTGAGAGTGATCCCGAGCGGTCTCTTTATGATATTCTTCATGATTTCACCTCTCTCACGAGTACCGTTGGTACTCTTGACCCATTCATGCATGCACCTCCTATTCCATCACCCTCGGTGTCAAATGTCGACGTGTCTCCTCTTTTGTCGTGCACCCATTGTTCCTATGCCGATCACTTGTCCCATGAATGCCCTTACATTACATATCCATCTGAATCCACCGTGGAACATGTGTATCCATATGACACTGTTTCGGAACCCACCTCGGCCTACTACCCCGCTATACCTAATCCCGAGTTGTGTGAGCACCCGAGCTATTCGTGAAGGCATGATCACCCTTCCACGCAATACAAATCCCAACCCGATGTTGTGGATCCTCACACGTTCCCACAATCGTCATGGCAACCTTGTGCACCCGTTCACGATCAGTCCTCTCACTACGCACCCACTGAATTTCAACCAATTGTCCATCACGAAAGCGATCCTTTCGTGTATGATGCACTTGGCCCCACTCCACACACTTCCTTTGAGTATTCTCCATATAATCATGGTAGCAGCGAGTTGTGTCCACCTCACCCACCGCCACCACCCGTCACTCCACCAACACCTTCATCCACATCCGCTCTCGAAACCCTCTTGCAAAATTTCATACTAGCGCAAGAGCATGCCACTCAAATTCAAACTCAAGCTCTCCAAAGGCTTGAACAAAGGTTAAATGAATTGGAGTGTGAGTGAGAGTCGGATATTCCCATGGCCCCACCCATCATTACCACCGAGTGTGATGATGATGTGTCCTCTTGTGACACGAAATTTGAGTGTGACCAACCCTATCACCTCGAGAATCTTGAAGTTGGGACCATTCCATGGTCCGGGTCCCAAGTCGATAATTGTGTTGACTTACCTTTCATTAGTGAGACTGATCCGCTTCCGCAAAATCCATATGAACCCCCACTTGAGGTTCACATTTCTTTTCCCGTCGAATTTACAAAAATGTCCGAGTTTACACCTATCGAGTTTCACCCTTGTGTTCCCGAGGAACCAATTTATCTTAGGTTAGCTCCGGCTACGAGTGCTCACCAATTTCCCGAGATAGAATCCGTGATAGTTCCTAACTATCTAGATATGGATGATGTCCCACCATGCATGGCTCCCTTTGAGCCCAATATTTCTAGTGATTCCTCTATCTCCGATCTTGGTGCCTCGTTTGAACCACCCACCCCATTTACCAATGCTACTCTTGTGGAGAAGTTGACAACTCCAACTTTAGAAACCACATCCCTTGTGAGTATTCCTTTACTCCGCCCAATGAGTGTGTGTCTCCCACGCTTGAGTTGGATCATCTTCCTCCACCGTTTATCCCACCCGATACACTATTTATCCCACCCGACCCACCCATTATCCTTTCTACCCCACCACCTGGTTTGGATCTTGATTTTTCACATTTCAAGTTTCCATCTACATTTTTAGATCCTCACCTAAAACCATCCTCCACCACCCATGAGAGTATTTGTGGTGATACTCTCTACTTCCGTGACATCGAGATTGTTCCTCCATACATGTCACTCTCTTGTGGTGTTGATTTTTCTCAATAGCTCCCTGGCGTGTCACAACGCGACCATTATCATCGCCCATTCATAGAACGGTCGTGTTCTTTCTATAAGGCCCACCCCATTCCTATTGCCAAACCATTTCGCCTCCCTCACCAATTAGAGCACCATGCCTATAGGGCCCTAGTTGCCCTCACCTTTAAGCTCAACAAAGCCCGTGACCGATACCTATTCACCCTCACTTTTACCCTAATACCCACCCGCCCATGGTCCACCGATACTTTGCGTCGTGTGATGCACTTTGCCATACAAGTGCATTGACCCCTTTAGCCTCTATCCAACAAGACTGACGCTTCAGTCTTGTTTGGGTGTGATTCTCATCGCCTATTTTTCTGCCACCCCGTGCCATCATATATCTTATCCTTAGGGTGAGATTTCATCGGTCTGGCTGAAGACATTAAACTTAGCGCTACCGGGAGGCGGCCCGCGTTTCTTGTACTAGTCTCATCCTGTTTGGGGGTGGTGTTTCACATCACCCTATGCTTTATCATGCTTATAGACTTGTACACCTTTTTTTTCTTATCACTTATTCAGGTTTATCTTGGTTACATCTTCCCACTTCATTAGCGGTTCATTCTGGTAATCTCTTTCCTACCTTATGCTCTCAATTTTAAAAATCATTTCACTTAACATCGAGGACGATGTTCCTTTTTGTTTGGGGTGGGGAATTTTATCAAAATTGTACCACTTTTGAATTTTTTTTATTTTTAAACCTGATTTTTAAAATTTCGTGCAGTTTCTTTCATCTCACTCATTGATGTGAATTTTTAATCGTCCATCTTTCAAAGTCTAGGAATCAAGCTAGAGAATATTTTTTCTAATAGATTATGTAATACATAACAAGGCATTTTGCACTATGAATTCCTAGACTCAACAAAATTTGCACACGTATTACGTCACTACGATTAGAGTTGAGGAGTACCACAATTCTCAAGAGAACCTTAAGGATCACTAGTGGAGACTTTAGCTTGCGAGATTTGTGCCTTTCACCCTTTCAAAGTGTTTTACGCAATCTCGGAGTCACAAGTTGATTCAACTTCTTTTGGGTCCGCACTTTAATTGTTGTATGATCTCATTATTCTTTCATAGAATTTTGGTTGATCATTGAGAATGATATCTTTTTCGAGTTGTAAGAAACACGTGTCTTGAAATTTGTCCCGAATACTAGATTTTCATCCATACACTTACCACTTTTCCATATACCATTTACCATTCACTCACCCAATACATTACCATATTCTACCCTTTTTCCATATTCCCCACATCATACATTCCCCACTCCACTCATATATCATCCTTCATTTTTGAGAAAAAGAGTGTGATTTCAAATGTAAATGTCTTCATTGTTGGTTTGAAAAATGAGAGAAAAATAAAGAAAAAAAAAGAAAAGGAAAGAAAAAAAAAAGAGAGAGAGAAAAGAAAAAAAGAGAGTTTGTAGTTAATTTTTATGTAATAAAGACATTTTGTTCTTCAAGTATAGAACACTCTTCTATCATATCCATTCATATATCATCGTTCATATCACCATTATATCCTACATCGCATATCCATTATCCATCATATCCCCATCCATCCATCATATCATCATCCCAACCATCCCACATCATCATATCCTTCCCATCTCATTTCCCCTCACCCATTATCATTCCATAGGTGTTCGGACAAATGAAAGTCAATGTGGTGAATAACTCGACGTTCTCACTATAGTGATTAGCATTCTTTCATGAGATCATTTTTCTTTCTTATTGTTCGTTCTTTCTTATGCGTGTGTGAGACGTTTGAACTTGCTTACATTTACTCATCTCCTCACCCACAAGAGTGATACACTAACCCATATCTTGAGAGTTCATTTGAGAGAGCTATATCTAGTGAGATTTGAAGTTGAAGCGTTGATTCCGATAAGGCAATCTAGGAATTACTCTTGTGATTCTCGACCCGTTTTGACTGATTCACACCACACACATTGAGTTCTAGGAAGGATGTGCCTTGAGTATTTACTTAGCTAAATTTTTTACATTTCTAGCTTGTATTTCTGAAAATATTTTTCTTATGATGGATTGTGCGATTATTCTACATCTAATAAGAGATTGACTGCCTTTCAATAAATTTTTGTAAATAAAGAATTTTGTGGGTATATTCCCTGCAAACCCTCACGAGACACAACTCGTCCTGTAGGGCAACCTATAGGTTTAAAGGCTTGTTGCACATGCTAAGTGCAATCGCAAGTGCCCGCGAAAGTGGTACACTTTTGGTTACTTATCATTCTCTTTCTCTCTATCTAATTGCTCGAGGACTAGCAACGCTCTGTTTGGGAGTGGTGTGATAAGCACCCAAAACTGTACATTTTATACCCCGAATAGACATACTTTTGTTGCTAATTCTCGGTAATATGGGTCTTATGTGCTTAAATGTTAATTATGCAGGCTTAATTGTGCATTGCAAAGTTCAAGCGTTTAAATCAAGAAAATTGCGCGTTTTATGGACCTAATTCCCTCTCTCATATCCTAACCTGAGCCTAAACCTAGCCTAAACCCCGTGTGTGTCTAATTTGTCCCTTTTTATTATTTTTAGATTTTTAGTTTGTGTCATTTTTATTTTTAGGATTAATTTTAGGTTTATTTTAGAATTTTTAGATTTTATTTTATATTTTTCTATTTTATTTTTTATTAATATAATTTTACTTTATATTGATTTTTATTAGGTTTTAGTCTTAGTTTTTATCTTATTTTATTAGGATTAGATTGTTTAGGATTTATTTATTTTTAGTTTATTTTGATTTTACATTTTCTTTTTAGGATCTTAGTTTTAGTTTAATAGATTTCTATTTTTTTATTTTTCATTTCTTTTTAGTTTCAATTTTATTTGAGTTTTTATTTTATTTTAGAATTAGATTTTATTAGGTTTTTATTTTATTTTATTAATTTTATTTTATTAGTATTATTTTAGGGTCCAAATTAAACACTCACACAAATCACACCTTATCCCCACTATAAACCCTACACCCTCACTACACCCAATACCTCACCCCCTTACCATACACCTCACCTACACCTTAACCCCACACTCTTCATCTTCCTTACCACTCCCTTCTCTCTCCTCACCAATAAAACCTCCATAGTTATTCAAACTAAAACCCATCCTCTCTCTCCTACTCCACCTTTACCAACCACAAAACTCCATAACCTATCTCTCCCCCACCCGCCGACAACTAACTGCCGAAGACCCCCCTCCAGCGGCCTGAATAAAAATCGGCGGCGCCACCCTTTAACCCCCTACCCCGCCGGCCACTTCCAGCGCCGATACCACCCTTTAACCCTCTGACATTGCTCGCGACTCCAGCCGCCGGCAGCGCTCTGTCCCTCCAGCCCTGTCCGGCGCCACCTCCGGCGAAACCCATTCCAGCCCCCTGCCTTCATTCCCACACCGCCTCTCTCCTCTCCAAACCCAGCGGCTGCCACACGTCCAACCCCCCCTCCGGTACCCGTCAATCTCACCCCTCTCTCTAATCCAAACGCTCCGTCACCCTCCTTCACCCTGCCTCACCCAAACACAAACCGGCGATTCCTTTTTCCAAAAACCCATTTCCCATCTTCCATACCCCATACCCATTTACCAAGACCCATGTCATTTCTAAACCTCAAGCCATTCACGATTCTTCTACCTGCATAAAAACTCCCCAAGCCAACAAACAAAGCAATACCAAATAACCCATGTGCCAAAATATAACCCACTTATTCCCTTTAAACCCCTTTTACCCATTTACCCTAAAAATCCCCGACTACCTCTTTTAACTAATTTCCAAAATACCCTCACCCAAATCAGATTTTTGTGACCTCACACCTCTCAACCCACATGCTCCTCACACCATTCCCACATGCAACTTAATTCTTCCAAAAATACCTTCATGCTCCATGCGTACTATAAATAAAGATGAAGACCTCAAATAAATAAATAAAAAGGAGCTTAGAGATAGGAATTTTAGAGAGAAAAATGTAGAGAAAATTATTCTTGTAAATAGTTTTTTTTTTTTTTTAGATATTTGTGAGAAATTAATTGTTGAGTGATTCAAATGAGTGTTTGTATGTAATTGAATATGGTGGAAAGCTCACTTTGAATGGATGTTGCTCAATTTTAATGGAGGATTAGAGTCCAATTTTGCAAATTAACGAAACTTGTTTGAAGATTTGTCCTCTTACCTTTCCATTTTATTTGTTTATGCCTTTGATTATTAATTTGTCACGTTTCATATCATGTTAGGCTAAAACCCCTTTCAATGGATGGGGTGAAACCCTTATTTGATATTATTTTAGTTTAATTAGTTTGATTACTTGAAATTTTCCTTTGAATGTTAAATTTGATCCCTCACCCTTAGATTTACGCCTTGAGAGAGGGTAAATGATTTTTGAGAGAAAATCGAAATTCTAGTGATAATACCCATTTTAGATTCGAACTAGAGATAGTGGTTTCTTAAGTGGGGTATTATCATTTGAATTTCAACTCTAAATTTAATTTCGAAGATTGACATAAATTCTAATTGATCGATCCTAGCGGGTGATTAATTAAAAGGAGTGTAGATCCAATTTTCTAGAGTTGTGGGGTATTAATTTTAACTTTCTAAAAGATTACTATTCTAATTACACTTGCAACGAGAGTTGGTTTGTAATTTTAATATTAATTTGGGAGTATTCAAATAATTAAATTAATTAATTAGAATAACTAAAATTTGTGGTGTAATCCCATTACTTGATTGTTCTCACAATTATTTACCTCACTTATCTCTTATTTTTAGTGTTAGACTTTATTTTTCATATTAGTAAATTTCTAGTTAGTTATTATCATATTACACTTTAGTTTAGATTAGTTTAAACCTCACCTCACCTTATTGTTTTAAAATTGAAAAAGCTAAAAAAAAATTGGAAAAGTGAAAAAGTCCAAAAAGAAAGTAAAAAGTGAATTACAATTGAATTTGTCTCTAGCTTACTCCCTAGAAAGTGGATTGATACCCTTACTTACCTCTACACTTGAGTTTATTATATTTTGTAGGTATGTGAGGTTTTGATTAGAAGGAGCTTTTCAAGCAACAACGACACAAATCTACATTAAGAGAAGCAATTTTTTAGTTATCAAATGGCGTCGTTGACGATCTTTGGAGCTTGAAGCACTTGCGAGGATTACCTATTTGTGATTCATTTGTATTGCACTTTTTATTTTATTTTATTTTGTTTGTACCATTTTTTTTCATTTATTTAGAAGGCTTGTATTAGGACTCTATTACTTGGCTTGTATTGCGTTGCATAGGACACCATTTATTTTCCATTTAAATTTGTAATAATCAAAGACAAGCGTGATAGAGAAACCGGACAAGGTAGAGAGAGGGCGTCCAAAGGCGAGGATTTAGAAGCCTCTCTATCTTGGGTCGGTAGGACTCCCGGGGATGACTGAGATAGGCGTGATCTCCCCCCGGTCGACTCAAATTTTTTTGGCACCCCACGGCCTAAAAACCGTGGGAGGTACATTTCTTACACCCTCGCGCCTCTCCTGTTAGCGAGTCAATTCTTTTGTGTGCGCTTGTGTGCTCTTGCTTGATTTTATTCTCGCATTTATTTTCGAATGGTGTGATGAATTAATTAATTAAGACCTACACCCAGTCACTCACGAGAAGGGATTTCATCACCCGACTCACTCGCTTACCAATTGTGTGCTACCCTAGCCATCACTAAATTTAAAATCAATCAACTAGGTAGCCCACTAGAAGAATATTTTGCAAAGGCGATCACTCAAATAATTCCGTGATTTTTTATCGCCCACGGACTTAATTAAAATTTGACTACCCTCTCACTAAATTTAAAGATAAAAATTGGCTATGTGCTAGTTAGGAAATTTTCTTGACTTGTATGTGTGTCCAATTCATTTTTTGGTAGTCGGTTTTAGTTAGTTCGTCCAATTCAAAGAGTCCACATTTTTTTCCCCACCTTTTCTTCTAAAAAAAAAATACAAAAACATTTTCTTTCTTCCAACAAAAAAAAATCCAAAAACATTTTCTTCCTTTATTTTTTTTAGAAAATCCAAAAATATTTTCTTTCCTTTTGAAAAAAAAATCCAAAAATATTTTTTTTCCTTTCATTCTCTAAAAATCCCAAAAATATTTCCTTTCTTTTTCAAATTGGGATTAGATAGGAATTTTAGAGAGAGAATTGTAGAGAAAATTATCCTTTGTATATAGTTTTTCCTTTTTTTATTTTAGATATTTGTGAGATTAAATATTGTAAGAGAGTTAATTGAGTGAATATTTCAATTTCAAATCATATGGATGCTCAATTAAGTGGTGTATGCTTCAATTTGGAAGAGTAGAGTTCAACTTTCTCAAAGAGATTTGGTTTGCTTGTTCTATTCTCTTCTCTTTTATTTTAGTAGCCTTGATTATTAATTTGTCATGGTTCATATCATGTTAGGCTAAAACCCCTTTCAAGGGGTGGGATGAAACTCTTATTTGATATTATTTTGGTTTAATTTGTTTGATTACTTGAAATTTCCCTTTGAATGTTAAATTTGATCCCTCACGCTTAGATTTACGCCTCGAGAGAGGGTAAATGATTTTCGAGAGAAAATCGAAATTCTAGTGATAATACCCATTTTAGATTCGAACTAGAGATAGGGGTTTCTTAAGTGGGGTATTATCATTTGAATTTCAACTCTAAATTTAATTTCTAAGATTGACATAAATTCTAATTGATCGATCCTAGCGGGTGATTAATTAAAAGGAGTGTAGATCTATTTTTCTAGAGTTGTGGGGTATTAATTTTAACTTTCTAAAAGATTACTATTCTAATTACACTTGCAACGAGAGTTGGTTTGTAATTTTAATATTAATTTGGGAGTATTCAAATAATTAAATTAATTAATTAGAATAACTAAAATTTGTGGTGTAATTCCATTCCTTGATTGTTCTCACAATTATTTACCTCACTTATCTCTTATTTTTAGTGTTAGACTTTATTTTTCATATTAGTAAATTTCTAGTTAGTTATTATCATATTACACTTTAGTTTAGATTAGTTTAAACCTCACCTCACCTTATTGTTTTAATATTGAAAAAGCTAAAAAAAATTTAGAAAAGTGAAAAAGTCCAAAAATAAAATAAAAAGTGAATTACAATTCAATTTGTCTCTAGCTTACTCCCTAGAAAGTGGATTGATACCCTTACTTACCTCTACACTTGAGTTTATTATATTTTGTAGGTATGTGAGGTTTTGATTAGAAGGAGCTCTTCAAGCAAAAATGACACAAATCTACATTAAGAGAAGCAATTTTTTAGTTATCACATTTCGCGCCAACTCCCGATGGAATTAGGAGCCAAGGACCAAATCCAAGTTTTGGCTTTGTCCTTTAAGGAAAATGGGAAGAGTTTGAGACGTGTGACATCCAGAGGATAGTTTTGATCACTAAAAGTAGCACACACCTCCTCAAACTCTCTAACATGAAGGTACGGTTGTTCACTCTCCATGCCATGGAAAGTAGGAAGTAATTGAATCCTTCCATTGCGAAAATAGAATTGCGCGGCATTATAGGGAAAAATGATACACGACGGAGAGGTGGTCCTCTCCGGTTGCAAATAATCACGCATGGTTCGATAAAGAGGTTCGGGTGCTACCCCTTGACTACCGTGCTTACTAACATTGTCGGCCATGGTAGTGGGATCGGAGTGGGCCCGGGTATAAGAATAAGACGAGACTGAACTAGAAAGATAAATAGACGGTAAAGGTCTCCAATAATCCGAGGGTTCACTAGACAATGAGGGTCCACGAATAGGATTTAAATTTCTACTACTCGGGTCTTGCATTTACAGAATTTTGGATTGATTTTTGGAAACCGTGATGTCACGGTGACCACAGGGAACGATAGTGTAAAGAGAATTTCTTAAACCTAAAATTGTTGCCAATCTCCGACAACGGCGCCAAAAACTTGATGCGCTCTAAATAAAGCTTATGATTCAAGTGCAAATTTATCGCAACAAGTAATATCCGGTAAGTACGGAATCGTGATCCACAGGGATTGAAACACTCCTAAGAGAACATGATTAGGTTAAAGGGATTCTCTAAACGTCACAAAAGTTAAAGTGTAAAAGATAATTTAATAGTTTGGAAAAGTGATTGAGGGAAGGAACTAAGATAAGCTTGAGTTCAAGATTTTAAAGGGATTGAGGTTCATTCCACCACCCCGGATTCACAAAGAAGGGGATTGTAGGGCTTGGTTGAAATTAATTATAATCTAGCATAACTAATTAAGTCCGAACATCAACCATGTAGAGACTGAACTCATCAATGGAGGATTAGGGGTTAGTTAGTTATTGCTAGATGGGTTGGGTTTGTAGTAAAGCTTCAAACACTAACCCTTGCATGAAAAGAGAAGTTAAGAAACTATGATGCTCCAATACCAACACATGAAGTTCCATTAGAACAATTATTAACCAAACCCTATATATGAAGTTCAAGCATCCAAGGTGGGATTATGATCCCCAATCATAAGTCTAGCTACTCATAATTGAAACTAAAATACACATGCTAGTTAACAACATAATTAAGTTAGTTATCTAGTTTAAACATAAACCAATACAAGAGATGGAATTAAATGCAAATTAAAGTTATTAGAACAAGTAGAGAAGAAGTAAATGAACCTTTCTTGCATTAATAACCACAATTCAACTAGTAATCAAAGCTTTACAAGTGGGTAAAAACCATAAATGAACTTGACCTAGGAGAGAGAAGAGAGTGTTTTATATATATCCAAATATCTAACAAAAGTAATCTATATCTTCAAAGGAGGAAAAACAAGGGATATATCCCAAAAATCCAACCAAAATGACAAACTAATAATAAGAAGAAAGATGGAAATGCAGGGCCGAATCGATTCGGTGCCAAATCCGAATTGATTCTGAAGTGTAGAGATGTTGCCCTGTCTGAATTCGAATCGATTCGGCTGAATCCCGAATCGATTCGGGCTTGCTAAAAAAGGAAGGTTGCACTACTTCAGCATTATTTCTCCCATGTATCACCGAAACTTCCGTAACTTCTTCATTCGAGATCGGATTCAAGAACCGTTGGAGGCCACGAGAAGATAAGAAGAAGGTCTATAACTTCCGTGAAGAAATCGGGATCAAAACCCGAGTGCTAAAATTACCAAAATGCCCTTGACTATGCAAGTGTCTACGGAACTTCTCCGGATCAAAACCAAACTTCCCAATATGCATTCCCGAGACCTATAAAAGCTCAATAAAGACACATATAAAGTATATATGATGAATTCAGGGGTTAGTTAATAAATGAGTATAAGAACCGGGAAATACATGCACGGGAATGCTAGAATGTACAAATTAACGGGGTATTAAAATACAATAAAAGTGACGAATTACTTATACTTGTTGAGCATGGCAAAAGCATGATTTATATTATCAACACTTATTTTTTGCATTGATTCAAATGTGGCATATTTTTGCGTTTAACAAATCTTCAAATTGTTTCATCCGACTATCCTTATTTTAAATTATTTCACACTTATTTTAATAATATTTCCTTCTCTACTAATTGTGTTTCATATTTATTCTTCTCTCTTTTTAATTCCTTTATCCTATCATCCAACTAACACCGATTGTATATCTTGCTAAGACTTTTTAAGTATTTATTTATTTTCATTTAAGCTTTTACTTAAAATTATTTACACATTCTTCTTCCTTGTTTGTGCCCCTATGTTTATGATGGATAACTTCCACTTTTGACTTTTCTAGTAACTCTTCTTTCTCAACCATTTTAGTTGATTGACTACGGCTTTGATCCTCCCTTTCTTTCTTCATTTTTCTTAATTTAATTAATAAATCAACATTTTGACATTCAAGATTTTTGAAGTTGTTCATATAAATTTCATGTTGCATTCTAAGTTCATCATTTCCCTTTTTTAAGAAATTGCGCTCACTTAAAACTTTTTCAACCTCTATGTTAAGAGACTTTTCCAAATTTTAATACTTCATTAACCTGGTTTTCAACTGGGTATACTTAATATAGGTTATCAATGTCAAATTTATGGTTTCCCATTGAAAATTCCATTATACCTTTCATAGCTCCCAGTATGTCACCCTCAATAGCAACTGTTGCACTCTTAGTGATTGCATCACATAATTCTTTAAGTGATTTTTTTCATACGTCAAACCCATTATCACGAATTGGGATTTGTTCATATTTTATTTCATCCCTTAATCATAATATTTGTCATCATCATGTATACCCTCATAATAATCATTCTCAATTCCGACATCATTTATACATTCATCTTGTTTTTTACTCTCAACTTCATCTTTGATTTGCTTTGATTTGTGCCTCATTAACTAAATAAACCATATAACATTTGTTCATTTGCTAATGAGTTTCAAGTTATGAGTAATTGCAATATATCATTCTATTGTATATTTCAAGCTTTATGAGATTCAAGTGTGAAGTTGTATTTCTGATTCGTCATAATTGTAATTCACAATGAAAAATTGCAGTGTGAAATTGCGCTGTGAAATATCACTACAAAATTACACTGCGAACTTTTAGTGCGAAATTGTATTGAGAAATTGCATTGTGAAATTGAACTGCAATATTGCACTACCAAAATACTATATTAATATATCCAAACATGTCATTTTATGGAAAATGAAATGTTAGGGACCTATTCTGGTAGAATACGACTAATTCATCCTTCATTGTTCTTTAATTTATTGTGAATAAGGTTGAAAGACCACTTAAAAAACTTCAGCACTTTGGATGGAGATGTTGGTTTCACTATAGTTGTTTTCTCACGTAGCCAATTCTCAAAAGTAAAAACATTAATAATATAGTTTCTATTTAATAAAATTACAATTACATACATAATAATTGTACACAAATTTATACCTTCAAAGCAAAAAGAATTCTTTGACTCTGTCAGGGTGATGATGCTCAGATGCAAGTGACTCCATCATAAAATTAGTCATTTATATTGCCCAGTTAAGGTTTTTGATACTTCTAAAGTCAGTTATATGACGAACAAAACCCCATTTAATAGTTATTCCTGACGTTGTAGATAAGGAAGTTGATATCAACTAATTTGTTAACAACCACAAAACACTCTCAATGTCACCTTTCTTTATGAAATTGATACGTTCTTTAATCTTCTTCATAATGTCTAGTTGTGTTATCATTTGCTAATTACTAAAACTCTTATTCAAGAACTCATTATCCACTGGCTTGGGTCTATGTTTGCAATCTTTCATACCTATTTTTCCACACTCGATCCCAAAAAACTATTTCATGTGATAACATTGAAATTTCAATGTAGCACCGCTAATCAAAAACCCATTGTGGTTACTGTCATATGTCTAAATTAGTTGACATATATCATCGTCATACTTCTTCACTAACGCAACCATTGCTCGTCCTTCCCATATCTCTTTGAAAATTTAATGGAATAGAGTTTGACTTAGTGAAACTTTGTGTTCATTGGTAAGCTTCGGGTTATTCATCACTGATACCATTCCAACCAATGTCGAACGGTAGACTCGTATAAGCTCCTGCTTCTTTAAAGCATTTACTTTTCCTCCCTTGTTACATATTATTTTCCATCATAATTTGATTGTAAACTTATAATTATTGAAATTACATCTATCAGAATTGTGAAAATATGATTTCATATTGTTATTTCGCAAATATAGTAAGAAATATTAATTTTATAGTGCAATTTTGCGATATGAAATATGTCTGCAATAACAACTTCATACATTTTGCAACGTTATTTTGCATCGTTATTGACATCATCTTATATTAGCATTTCTTAATGCCAATTCACAGATAGGTTTCACAATGTTATATAACATTGATGAATAATAGAAATGATAAAAATAAATTTGAATCATAATCTATTGTATTTCAAAAATTGAAATCAAAACACAAGTCAAAAGTAATTTCGATCACTGATAACATAAATATTAGTGAATTATCAATACATTAATAAGAAGAAATTACTTTAAACAATGAATCTGAATGCAATTTCAGATAAATAGACTGATAACAAATCATTCAGTTACTGCACTCATAAATTGAGATTTTTTTATTTTTAGATGTTCGTTTATTTAATGAAGCTTTTTTAGACTCAACAATTGCATTTATTTTCATTCTTACCATCTAATAGGATTAACAAAACCTTACGATAAATTGATATTCTACTGTATATTAAAATGATATATATCGGAATGAGGAATATATAAGGAACTTACAGTTCAATTTTTCAATGAAGTTATTCCAAATTTATATGAAATATACCGCTGATGTTCTTCAATATACAACAATGGAGAACTTTTATTTTTTGGAGTTCTTATGATTTTTGAAAATCCAATACACGTGAAAGAGATATGGTTTTTGTTATGGTAACCACTATAGACGATTAACACTTTTTCCCTGTCGATTTTTAAGTCGCATGTTGCGTGCGTTTTAAATGCATTTTGATAAGGATTGTGAGGACTAAACACGTTTCACCACATAATTTTTCTTTTCAAATGTTTCATGTCAAGGGTAGATAATTGATCTACTATTTAAAATATTGATTCTAGTGATTGTGAATCAAATTAATAATCATTCCAATTACATCAAAGAAATAATATTTTTAAAGGATAAAAAATTTATTTGAGTATCTCAAGATGGTTTAAAATAATTATTTGGACGTCTACCTCACAAAAGTAATAATTTAAAAGTCTAAAGAACTTAAGGATCTTAAATATTTAGTTCCATTTTTAAATATTCATTTACACCCACTCCAATTTATTTATATTTTCACTTGTTCGTCCTGGAAACAGAGAAAAATCAATATAGCTTACCTACACGAAACAAAATGGAAGGGAGAAAAGACAAGAGGGATAGGAGAATGTTATAAATTATTTTATTCAGGAAGGAAAGTTAATCGTAGAAATGGGGTAGGAATTATTGATGATCACTACATGAAAGATAACTTGGTGGATGTTAAAAGATGGGGAGATAGATTCATGAACATTAAGATTATCTTAGATAAAATAACATTTAGTGTTATTAGTGCTTACACACCCCAAGGAGCTTTTAGAAATTATTTTGGGAATTACTAGATGAAATATTACAACAAATTCTTACGCATGAAAATATATTTTTAGTAGGTAGCTTGAATGGACATGTAGGAGTAAAACGGGATAGTTATTCAAGGATACACGGGTTGTGGTTTTGGTGAGAGAAATGAAGTAGGAAAAACTATCTTAGAATGTTTTTAAGGCCTACAATCTAGCGATAGCAAACATATTTTCAAAAAAAAAGGGAAGAACATTAAATAACATTTAAAAGCGGCAAGAATAAAACTCAAATAGATTATTTCTTACTTAGAAGAAGAGACTTGAACACATGCAAAGACTGTAAGCTTATAACTGGTGAAAGTCTAACAAATCAACATCACCTATTACTAATAGATTTAACAACTAAAAGATTCAAGTACCGAAAAGAGAAAATAGGTTATCAAAATATAAAATAAAAGGATGCAAAAGGATGCAAAAATATAGAAATTATGCAGAAGTTCTTTAAACATGAAGTGGAATTGGGGTGAGAATTTTAACAACATTTGATCAAGAACAAGGAATGATGTTGAGAAAATAAGTAAGAAAATTTTGGGTGAGACTAAAGGAAAAAGATTCATTAAAAAAGAGACTTGGTAGTGGAATGATGAAGTACAACAGATAATACAAAAGAAATAAATAAATTTTAAAGAATGACAAAAGAGTAAAAATCAAGAAGACTTATAAAGGTATAAGAAATTAAAAGTGAAGTAAAAATACTATTAGAAATGCGGAAAAGATGCAATAAATAATATTTATAGTAAATTAGGTATCAAGAAAGGTGAAAAAGAGATAAATAAATTGTCAAAGAATAGAGATAGATTGACACCAGCTATGAGTACAGTTAAGTGTATTAAAGACAAAAAGTCAGAATATATTAATTAACGATAAAGAAATTCTAGATAGATGAAAAGAATATTTTCAGGATTATTGTGTAACAACCCGTAATTTTAATTGGTAATTAATTAAATTAATTTGGAATTTGGAAAGCTATCGTAAAAGAATCCTAATATGAGTATATATAAGTCTAGGGTCGTTTAGAATAGTCATCAGAACATAAAACTCACTAGGCAAAAAAAATAGGGCCAAAATAAAAATCCCGCTTCAGAGATTTGTCACGGCCTTAAACCGCGACTAACTGTTTGTCACGGTTCTGGAGTATGACTAACATGCGAACTGTTTTAGTTTTAATAGGATTCTAATGCCACTTAAATTCTCTAATCTTTTTTCATTTAAATTAATACGGGGTTAGGACTTTTCAAACGTATTTTCACAACTTCTAAGTGTTGTAGACCCATATAATTTTCATCTTCTTCCTCCTACAAACCCTAGCCCCAAAGTTATAAAGTTTTAACTCATGATTTATGATTTGAAGGCTAATTTGGTATTTTCTCGAGTTTGGTCTAGAGCGAGTTTTTATTGTTTTTGCGAGAGGAACGCAGTGGTGTGATCAGAATTTTGAGGCAGAATCTTATGAGTTTCTTGTGATGATTTTAAGTTTACACAATATGCTTCTTGAATCTATCGAGAGTAGTCATTTTTTTCCTCATTTATTTGTACTCATATTGTTGATATCATGACGTTTATTGGAATCCAAAATATTGATTCAATTTGAGATATTATTTTTGTTGATGGGCATAGGGTCATGAAAATTTTTATATGACACAGAGAATGGTCACTCGCCAATAATCCAAAAGTCCAATCGCCAGGATGAGGCTTTACGAAGCTTAGGTGAGGTGAGGTGAGGCCTGGTGACCTATTGATGTGTTATTGAGAAATTAAATTGGTATAATACTCGGATGATGCATTGGACTTGAATTCAGATTCGTATTATTGTATTTTATTCACTGTTATTGTTTTGAGCATCTATTCTTGTCATATTGTGTACTTTCCCATATTTTTCTTTTAATGGCAGGTTAGCGTGGATTTGGACGCTCTAGAATTTTGGAGGATTTTAGAGCGTGAAGTTTGGAGGGTTTTATTTTTGTATAGCTTGACAATATAATTTATTTGGAGAGCTTAGTATTATTTTCGAGTGGAAGTTAATTGTAATTATATTGGAAGTGTAAATTTTGGATTCATTATATTTATTTTGTGTAATATAAATGCTCTATAGTAATTGTTGAGGATTTAGTTTAGTTTTGATCGTAGTAGCGCCTCATGTTTTACGCAGGTTTTTACATATTGAATGAAAAATATCCCAAAAAAGATGATGAGAACACTACACCAAAAACAGTAATCTGGCACGGTTTAAAACTGTGCCAGATCAAATCTGG
Organism: Sambucus nigra; assembly: GCA_949130495.1. Lineage (NCBI taxonomy): Eukaryota > Viridiplantae > Streptophyta > Magnoliopsida > Dipsacales > Adoxaceae > Sambucus > Sambucus nigra. The sequence continues at coordinate 319,925,149 of OX422223.1, forward strand.
CAACTGTGCCAGAATTAGGTGTTCCAAAATGGTCAGTTTTTTCTGACACTGTTTAAAACTGTGCCAGTTTTGACCAAACAAGTACACTTCTGACACACTTCATAACCGTGCCAGAATTTAAAAATTTTGGCACACTTTTGGCACACTTTATAACTGTGCCAGATTAAGTAAATTTTGGTACACTTTTGGCACGGTTTTAAACTGTGCCAAATTTTTGGATCAAAGAAAAAAAAAATTATAAATAATATTACCCAAAAAAAATCAACAACATTTCCACTATTTTTTGTTCTTGTTTTAGAATAACAAAAATTCAATAATAATCTAAAACCAGCATGGAAAAAATAGTACAACAACAATACAAATAGTCCGCAACAACACTAATACACGTAGAACATGCCCACTAAAAATTATTGGCTCAAATTCCATTAATAGAAAATTCATGTCAATACATATTAAATTCATCTCAATACATGCACAAACATCGATCCTTTCGAAGAGATTCTCGCTTGCCAACACCTTGTTCGTGGAAACTCTATTGCTTTTGTTCATGAATTGATCGTAGTTGGTCAAAGCAGCACAGTAAACGGCAAGGTCAATGTCTTCGAACATTTCTAACCACTTATAATAATCTTCAAGACTTCTTGAGTGAACTCTAATGAGTTGGTACCTGTAGATGCAAAGCAAAAACTGGTATTAGCACTAAAATTGTGTGTATAGTCACAAGTACTTGAAAACATGAAAAACACTAAAATATGCATAAAATGTTGGTGAAATAAAGAAAGTAGCAAGTAAGCATTTTACAGAACTAATTCCAAAGTTTCATGTTGAGATAGATGTGAATTGCATACCAGTTATAAACAGTTTATAAAATTTGGGCAGAGTTTCCTTTGTTTATATGACTATCCACCCTATTTAACGACTAAAACCTACTCAAACCACAACAATTGTAATATGCAACAATCGTGCCCATTAGTCAGAGGCATACATGCAGATGATTTCTCAGTGACATACATTAATGTCCATTAGTCACTCGCCTTGATGATTTCTCGGATAACTTTTGAAGAAATTCAGAAAAAAAATTTGATATTAGTAAAGTCAGATAAAATTTGATAAGGTGAAACAATCCGTAAACATATATAGAAATCAGAAGCGTAAAACTTTGACTTGATATGAGCGTATGAATCTAGAGGCTACATCATATGGATCTCATAAACATCTTACAATACCTAGTAGCCCGTTCCATCTCATAACTTTCTCTCAAAGACTGACCATAAGGTGATCTGTCAAAATAAAAACAAACATCGATTAATGATAAAAAAAATGCATAACATCGATTAATGATCGGTAAATATGAATCTCTCTCTCTCTCTCTCTATATATATATATATATATATATATATAATAGTAGGGATGCGCTCCTAGCTCACGGAGCTAGATACCGAAAAAATAAAAAGACTATCTCTATTACTTTGAGAAGAGAATCATTGGTTTGACCGACGGACTACGTGGGAAATACGAGGATGCTTATAGAGTTCATTATGATCATTCGTGTTATAGAGCTATCAACTGTTTCATGGAATCCAGAAAATAGAAATCACTACATCTTCCCTTAGAGATTGATGTTGAATTATTAAACAGAAAACTTGATCTTCATCATGAAGAACCTACACTTTCATATCAAATGAACCATATTTTGTTAGTACAATTGAAACTTGACCCTACAAAATCCCATTTTCACTGACATTTTTTTAATTTTAGTTGAATATACTTTAGGTTCAACCAAAGCCATTGCAGGAACCTTATGAAATCTGATTAACTTTTTTATTGTTTTAGAAGTAGGTCTATTTGCAGCCCCTCTAACATTCCAATATAAGAAACTTATCATTGATACTTCCCAAAAGTGGAATTTGTGGATACCTTAGCTTTGGATCTTGTAATTATTCTAAAGAGAGGATCTTAAAGTGTAGCAACCGGAGATGGCGACAGCAACCGAAGAACCCCATAGCAACCCCGTTGCAGTTGCTACCGTAGCAGCCCCGTAGTAGCCTCCACCATAGCATCCTCATCAGTGGTTTACTTCAAAGCAAACATCATCAGGGAGACTTCAAGATTCCAAACAATTAACTCTTATACTACAAATAACATAATTTAGGAAGGAAAATGGTTACATCCTGTATGGAAAAGTTAAAGAGTTTGTTGAAACCAAACTTGATTCAGTGGGTCCAAACGAATCAGATCGAACCACCAATGGTGGAGGTGCTTTAGACTCAACTTGTCTATCTCTCATTTTCTCCACCAGAGTTGTCATTTGGTAAGTACCGGGAAGATGAACAGACATGGGTGGACATAATTGAATCTATGGGACACGGTGAAACTGTTAGAATCAGTATTATGGATTAGCTTGGTCAGTCATAATACTACTCACAAAAAGGCCAGTATACCTGAGATAACTCTATTGAAAATGACCAGTTTACCTGAGATAACTGTCAATCACCCAATTGAACAGCAGCTCTGTATTATAACACACAACTAGATCAAGTAAACTAAACATACCTATTAACAAATGAATGAACCACTGCATTGACATCCTCATCCAATTGAATAGTGGCCTCAACACCATACTCAGCTTTGTATATCAGCATTCTCAGTAAATCAACTTTGAACCACTACATTATCTGCTACGACTGCCATATAAATGATAGAATTTATATTCTTAGTAAATCAACATGTCACTATGTTGTATGTTTCATAGATCTGCATATATAAATAAGTATTTCATTATGCTAAATTATAAAAAAAACATTTGAATTTGGGTTTTTGTTGACACGCACATATAAAACACATATAACTGAGCTCTATTCACCTTACACACGAATGGATGGGTTGGCGGCTATGCGGTCCATAAGAACCACCTTATGGACAATACAAGTTCTTTACTAATTGTTTTGTTCTTGAAGAGTAGTTGTATTAGTCGACCGAGCCACATCGCAATAGCGCAACCACCACCACCACCATGTTGTGGTGTTTTGAGCAAATCACCCACCTCCCTGTGTGTCCGCATGTTGAAGCATAATGACCAAGTTGAGGAAGCTGAATCGTCTTTCGCCCTCTCCCTCTCTTTATCTTTTTATCTCCCTCACCATCTCCCTCTCTTTCAACACCTTCTCGAGCGATAAGTGACACAGTGGACCAGTTTATCCCCATAAATGTTTGCACTCACCCTCTATAGACGGCTCCCATATCCATAGTGTTCCTCACAGTGGACTAGTTTATCCCCAAGCCACTTATATATGACTTGGTAACCACACATTTCCAGTGTTCATAATCTGCAGTGAAATCCTGTGGTGCAGGTTTCCCACAAACTCCAACCTGTGAACTCGACAACCAGTAAGGTGACGTCTCTACCCTTGAAGGCCATTATTTTATTCATTATGACCCGCGTTCTGATTCCCCACTTTGTGCATTCATGCTTGCAACGCACACTCCTACACACATTATATTACTGTTAGACCAGCAACAACTCAATACCCCACTATGTACTTTCAAAGTACATGAAATATCCTGCTCTTATATTGTGTCGAGTTTATAAAGATGAAAAAATGTCGATTACAAATTACATGGCATCTTTAAAAATGAAAAAGAAAAACACTGCACATATGATTCTAATCTCAGGTGAAGAATGGAGTACCAGACTGCATTGGGATCATCAAATTCTTTGCAGAGTGAAGGCTCATGTTGTGATCTTTTCTCATATAACTCATTAGATTTAGGCTTTTGATATACAACCACACCCACTCCGTTAACTTTATCCTTACTAATCGATATAACTTCCCTACACATTGACTTTGTTAGTTTCTTCATTGCTGCCAATAATTTCCAAATGAATGCGCAATTTTTAACAATCAGTGAACCAAATCTCAACATCTTTAATATTATGTAAGAGAATAAATCACCAACCTTCCCAAATATCAACATCTTCAGGAAGTTTTTGGTAGATAGAAGTAGCAGACCACATAAAGAAACCACCAGGGTGCAATAGACGATTCAGCTCCAAAAGAAGCTTACCGCCTGCATGTAATACTCGTGTAACTAATTTCAAACCAAAATTAAAGTAGGCTACAATTTGAACCAAAATTAAAGAAGTTTACCGCCTGCATTAAGTCCTTCAGACTAAATTACAAGGTAGAACCACTTTTTAAAGTCGAAGAAATCATTGATGTATCTAAAGCTGAACGAGAAGATTGTAATAGAGGAGATGTATCTAATAGATCTTCTAAATCATTGTTGACTTTATTGGTACATGAAACATTTTAGACCGAACCAGCAACATGCACTAGTTTGTCTTGAATTTCCAGGTCCTGAAAACCAAATATTTGACTTAGAAACATAGTCGAACTATACGAATTAGGTTTGTTATTTTAAAAAAATTATAACTTCAACTAAATATATTAATTTTTTGTCTTCAACCGTTAAGCTGGAAGGGAACATGTCAAAGAAAGGAAAGTAAGCCCCCATATACCTCTCCATTTTCATGGTTGTTCATGTTGGTTCCAAAGTAAACAAGAACTTCTATTTCATTAAAGACTTTCTCCGCTCTAAGATACTTTGATGGCTCACGATCATTGTTGCAAACTTTATCAGTTTTTTTAACCTCATTACAGTTTACTAAGGATCCTGAAAACCCAGTGTACATGTCAGAATTACTTTTCCTTGATTGGCTGAGAACAGGTCCATTCCTAAGAAGAGGGAATTCAGATAAGACACTGCTAATATTTTCAATCTTTTTCTTATTTACTGTAACAAAATTTGTAAGTGATGACTGAACAATATTTGAACGAATGGGTGAATTCGTATTGTCAACATTATGTTTCTTCATTTCTCTAGAATAGAGTGGATCCATTTTAACACTATTAAATCGAGAAAATCCATCAACCTTCTTAAGGTCGTGGACTCTAAGCATAAAATATCTTCCTGTTGAGCTATCATCATTGTCGATCACCTCTACAATAGGTGGTCCCGTGCCACCGTTTGCACATTCTTCCTCACCGTATGCTTTTTCTTTAGGATCACATTTATCTGGAGAGAGATGCTTCGATGACAGATGTGAACTCTTTTCTTCCTTGTCGAGTTCCCCAAATTTATTAACCAAATAACTCACATGACTCAGTGAGTAGATATTTTCTAGAGCTTCTCTTAAGGAGTGGAAAATAGACCCTTCATCAGAAATGACTATTTTTCTTTTATCAGGAGTTACATTGAAATTATATGCAGTTGTTAGAATAATAAAATTCATTATTACAATTGGATATAGCTTGGAATTCGCACCTTTATACAACTCATTCACAACCTTGCCGACTTTAGGCATATCAACAGGTCGACCATTTATGAAAAAGTATTAACAATCTCCTAAATTACGTCCACTACCATATCCGAGCTTGGAAAGAAACCCGTCGACCTTGCAGTAATCTGATATACATATACTCACAGGTTCTAAGCAAGTTAAGGTGCTCATGCCAAACATTGTGATGATATTATCTTTAAAGGAACCATTTCCCTGTGTTTTAAGTACTACAGATTTCACGTTTCTTTCGGTTGTGTTGCTGCAAGCTGATCTAACTCCCATTGAAATAAGAGCATGTGCCTGAAATAAAAATAAAGTAAAACTTTAAAATGGGGCAGTGAAAATAAATTCTCCTCTAACATGACATATGGTATGCTTAAATACAAGATCAATAGAACATGTGCCTGTATTTTTGTCAATGTCTAACTCCTCATTTATATCATAAAGAGATAATGAAACAGAAGACACCCCTTTCAAAGTGAAGCATCACATACTGAGAAACTTTGAGATTTGAAGTACTCCCTCATATATACAACATGCTGCAAGGTCTCATATGCAGCTTATATTCTCTGCTTAACTGTATCAATCTTAACTAGGGTACCTACAGATTTTAATGAGGTTCCCTCTACCTTTTTGAGCTTTAGGAGGATCGAGGCAACGAATTGATGGAGAGAGGGGACGTCGTCATGGAGACGGATGACGTCGCGGGTGGCACATGGTCAAAAACTTAGTTAGAATTAATGATACCTTATTTCTTATACTCCAATTCGATTCCCCTCAAAAGTCTCGTAGTCTCAAAATGATCTTCCTCGATAGAGTTAGAATGACCTCCCCCAAACCTCACTTCAACTTGTAATTTCACTGAGGACTAACTCCAATTACTACGACGTAGTAATTATAATCGAAATCTAAGATTTATACCAAGTCATTAAGTTCTTTTAATTCGAGTTATCATAATGTTGGGGTTTTATTGCAATACACAACTACAACTACTTATCAAAATGAAGTGTCTTTGGTTGCCTAAAAAACAGAGGTAAACGTAAACCAAATAATAGACAATAAGGCTTGAAAAAAAGAAGCTACTTGTAGAATATTATTCTAGTCAAATGTAAACCTAAAGAAACTTCTAAACGAAGCATTCCAGAAAATAAAATATTAATAAAGTGATAACATTAGTCCCACACTTGTGTTAATAAGCTAATAAGGAACTTCACAAAATCTAACATTCATTTCTGCACAAATATATCTAAAATAAGTATGTAGCAACTAGACTAACATCACTTAATTCATGGATATAAGCTCAATTGAGGACTTTCATCAAGCAACTATTGAGCCAAATTCATATCCAATTATAATCCATCAAACGGTTGAATCAAATCCAACACTTTTCTGGAGCATTTTACACACCCACACGGATAAACCCAAAATATTCTAATCAATCTCGTGACTCCTTTATAAAACTACGTCAATTTAGAGAGCATACCTTCATATACAAGTTTCACACCTCCATATATAAATTTCACCGTTCCTACAACAGACCAATACTCAAAGTGAGTTTCGAGACTTGAAATGCGGCGACTTAGGGTTTTCTGCACATCTTCCTCAAATTGACCATGTGAGACCCACGTTCCTCCAACCAATGCTATGATGAAGAGGGATAGATATATCGAAGGGAAAATCTGGATATGGAGGAATGGGGAGATGGGGTTCACCCAATTTTTAGGAACAAACGATTTGAGCGGGAGTGTTATTTAGCAATAATTAAGGTAATTTTATTAAGACAGTTGTAGAATGGTCGAATAAAAAAGTTTATAGGTCGGTTAATTAAAAAAGTGATGTTAAACCGTATGGATGAAACAGTTTACAACGCCTAACTTATTAGTGATGTAAATTAATTTATAAAAGTGTCTTAAATTTGCATTTTTCTTGTAGGGTATAGTGTTAGGTACAGGCTTTATGGCACAATCTTCCTAAAGGCATGATAATATTCATGAAAGCTAACACGCCTAACAACAACATAAATGGTGTCACACTTCTAGCACCACAAAAATAAAATAAAACCAAGGAAAATATTAAACAAATCAATAATGGCAATTGCAAAATACTAAAGAAAATAAGTATACATTCATTTCGGAATTGTTTCAAACACCTGAGAGGTATACCATGTTTAGGCATTAATAAGCATGAATGATATTTGTTATTTGACTAAAACCAAGTAGTAAATACCAAATTATGAACTTTCAAACATTATATTTTCATACTTTAAACATCCAACATTACATTACTATAAAAAATATATGGCCCAAAGCATAACCAAAAATAGAATGATAGAGCAGTAACAATAGTAGTGTAGTTTTCACACTTAACAATAGGAGTATATTCTTGTTAACAATAACATTTAAAAGACTAAAAACTAATGCTGGAGCAAATATGCTGAACAAAATATATGCTAAACAAATATATATATATATATATATATATATATATATATATATATATATATATATATATATATGTGTGTGTGTGTGTGTGTGTGTGTGTGTGTGTGTGTGTGCTGTACCAAACATGAAACATAAAAGTAAAAACCTACTCATTGTCATGCCTACTCATTTTTAATTAAATAAAAAAGAACAAACATAGTACATTCAATACACAAAAGAAGTATAAAAAATAACTTACCTCTCCATACATTAGAGAAACAAACCCCCAATTTTGACGTGGGAATGGAATACCCAATTTTTCAACCTACAAAATAAAAGAAAAATAAATTACCAAATGTACACATTAAATAAGAGAACAAACTTAGTTTGAAACCAAAATCAGTTTTTTCAATTCGTAGGTTGCAAATCGAAACCCTAGCATTTACATAAAACACAAAACAAGTCATGCATATATCTAGTATGCACCCAATCTAATATGGCCGGAGAGAGAGATAAATGTGAGCCGAGAGAAATCGAAGGAGAGAGAGGATGAAAGGGTGAGCGGGAATGAGAGAGTTGTCCAAAAATTTAGTATAATGATTTTTTGTAGGGTATTTTATATTTTAGTCCAGTGTACTCAATTTTGGCACTGTTTTAAAGTGTGTCAGATTGTCATTAAACCGTGCCAGAATTTGGCACGGTTTTAAACTGTGCCAGATTTTTAATATCAGGGTGTGCCAAATTGCTGTTTTTGGTGTATACATAATCGAATATAGGAATGGTGTATCTGAATACTGAAAAGGAAGTAAACATATTAAAAAAAGTGGAGAGGAATAAAGTTGTTGAACCGGATAGAATACCTATATAGGTGTGGAGAACCCTTGAAAGTATAGAGGTAAAGTGGCTAACATGTTTATATTAATAAAATTTTAAAAGAATAAAATATGTTAGATGAGTGGAGGAGAAGCACGATAATACATTTGTATAAAAATAAAAGGGGTATACAAAATTTTGGTAATTATGGAGGAATCAAACTCATGAATCACACTATAGAGGGGTGCTCACCCATTTGCCTAAATAAATAAGCGAGCAGGCCCATATGGTGAGGGGGGGGGGGGAGGGGCATCACGAGCAACCCCTTTTAAAGAGTGCTTGGGCAAAGACAAAACTTAACTAGGTGAGGAGGCCCATCACGAGGAGCCCCTCGTCCCCAAAGCTCAAAGATCACAAAAATGAAGTTAGGACGAGGAGACCCACCACGAGGAGTACCTCTTCCCCAAAGCTATTGATCACGGAAATAGAGTTAGGATGAAGAGGCGCACCATGAGGAGCCCCTCGTCCCCAAATATTAAAATCACAGGAAATAAAGTTAATTATGAGGAGCTCCTCATCCTCAAAGCTCAAGCTAAAGAAAAAAGCAAGTTCGAGGAGGGAAGCAATGAGAAACCCCTCCAAAAGTATTGAGACCACAGAAAAATTCCAAGGCAAGGGGGCTCACTGCGAGAAGCCCCCTATGCCCCAGACAACTTCAAAGTATAAAGGGAAGATGGGTGAAGAGGCTTACCTAGAAATGATCACTCTACTCCCAAATGACTTACTGTAGAATTAATATTGGGAGATGAGGCCCACCTAGAGTGACCCCCTCTCCAAGGTTTGTTGTCCAGAAAAAATTAAAGTACTAATATTTCACTTTCTTATACAAGTAGCTTAGTTGGGCAAGCAGGGCTAAAATAGGCCAGATCGGATCTTCTGGGAGTTTTAGCTTGGTGGATGAGGAACAAGGTTTGTTGAGCAAGCTCAACCAATTAGCACTTTATGATTGAGAGAATACTAGTAAAAAGACCCTAGGGGTCACCCAACCTTTACACAGCTCACACCCAGTCATAATAAAAGTGAGCAACCAAAAGGTTGTTCACAAGAAATGAACTTTTTATGAAAAAAGATTTCAGAGGAGGAGGTCTTCAAGGCCCCTCTCAAGTTTAATGGTTTTAGAGGAGGTAGTCCTCGAGACCCCTCTCAAAGATATAAAGTTTGTATAACAAGTTACCGTTTCAAAAGATATTTATGAAATCAGATATTTTGTCTCCATTAGGAGATATATTTGATTTTTTGACTTTGGTTCACTCCGGGTGTCGTCTGTCAGAGGGGACAGACGGCTACATACCTAGTAGGGACAAAAGGTACATTACAGACCTTCTCCCTCTAAATTTCTCTCTCTTTATTTTAGTGCCCAAAAGGCACAAACCAACCCCATGGGATTTTTTTCCTCCTTAAATCTCACCATATTATATTCCTATGTACTCTATTATATGTCTTTTTCAAGTCTATAAAGACCATGTGTAAATTTTTATTTTTACTTCTACATTTCTCCATTTCTTCGTTAATTATCTTAATAAGTAAATAGCTTCCGTGTTAGATCGCCTTTGCATAAATTCAAATTGGTTGTCTGAAATAGTTCACTCATTTCTTAACATTGTAATACCCCGTATTTTTTATAGCTTTTAAATTATGGGATTTATTAAATTTAATTGAGATAAATTAATTTAATTTTAATCTGGAATGTTGCTTTAAATATTTACTAGCGTGACGAGAGTTAGTAATTATTGGAAATTTGTTATCTGTTGAATATTACTGGATGAGTATAGTAATATATGAGATTTATTGTTATAATATTGTCACGTGTGAATAAAATGACAATTATGGAAATTTAAGTCGGGACGCGCCTGTGTCGTGTCGGGACTAAATGTCGATTAATAAGTGAATATTTTATAAGTTGTTCGTATGGTCGTTTTGAGTGCGCCAACGTGTCCGGAAGGGTCGAGATAGTCAGAAAAGTGTACCCGGGGGTTTAGTTTGGGTCTCGGGGCGTTTTTAGGCCCAATTAGTACCCCGGGAGGCCGTTTTGGACATTTCGCAATTATGGGTAATTAAACCTAAGAAAATTAAAAGGGTTATATGAGATATCTAGGTTGTCTTCTAGGGTTAGAACAACCAAAGACAAATGACGGCCATTGGAGAGGAAGAGGAGAAGCTCTCCAAGGAGTTCTAGGCCAAGAACACCTCGGATTGCACCGCCGTCACCACCAACGCGTAGATCGCGAGATGGGGAACGCAACCACACCAATTTCGGCACCAAACCAGATTTTTGAAAATTCCAGGCAAGTGTTTATCTTTCTTATTTCGTTGATGCATCTTTCATATTGGTTTAGGAATGATTAGGATGAATTGTATGGAAGAAAAACCCAATTTGAGATAGGAAATTGCATGTAGTGATGACTTAAATGATATTCTGGAAACCCTTTGTCATGTAAAGGATTAAGAGTTTGATTAAGAAAAGAGTTCTAATTAGATACAAACACTAAAAATTTTATTCCGGATGATCGGACCATTGGAATTGCTTGAAATTTTAGTATGTTGTAGCGAATGGCGAGACAGGACTGCTGACAAAAATTCAGCTTGATCGAACGGTCGGATTTCTAAAAATATTATTTTTACTTGAGAGTTTTATGTTTTGAGGACTCTTAGAGAGTTTTATATTTTGAGGACTCTTAAAGAGTTTTATATATTTGAGGACTCTTCTAAATAATAAAAAAAAAATTCAATTAAAACTCCATTTTAATTCCGATTTCGAAACCATTTGAAATTCTCATCTTTGAAAATAAAATTCAAAATCCTTTAATGTAAGGCGAAATCTATATTTTTGGGATATCTAACATGAGGGACAATGTAAGTATATGTTAAAGGGGAGAGACACGTAAGAGGGTTACGTTGGAACATAAATGAATACCTACTGAATTTTATACTTGGGAGGATAGAATCCATGAGCGTTATGTAGTAAGTGGAAAGGTTCCTCAAATTAAAGTAAGATGTGAATGGTTATACGTGATAACTATATAATGAGAAATAAATGCAAATGACGTAATTATGGGAATTGAGAATTTACCCATTATTGATATGGTAATATGAGTATAGTTATATGATTGTGTATGCATATACTATCTATGTGTGAAAATCATGCCCACGCTACTTACTATCCCTGAGGTTTCCGCGCTGGGACAGTCTTATCTCGATGGGACCTTTATGGGGGATATTGACTTGTACCCTAGAAGATAGATATCCTTGGTACAGGCTATCGGAATGATAGTTCAGACGGTCCTAAGAGATGCGGGTATGTGCTTTCCTCTTAGAGACTTGGAATCTATGCTTCGCCTCATTTTGTTTGTGTATAGGCATCCTTGGTACAGGCTATCGCAGTGATAGTTCAGACGGTCCTAAGGGACTTGGAACCTATAGTTTGTGTATGTGTTAATACAATTCGAGAGTGATTCCGAATTTGTATTCCCCTTAATGTGAGTGATATGGGGTTTGGATAGTAGAGTATGCCCGCACCATAGTTATTATGTGGGGTGCTGTTTTGATATATATATTTTCGAGTAGTTAATATATATATATGAAATTCTGAAATCTGGAACTGCCTACTGTGTTTTGATATGTAGGACATGGTTGATGACTCAAATTGTAAATACTTGTTTTGAGAAAGTATAATATGAAATTGAAAAACTTTATTGATTAATAAAGTCAAAATGAGAACTTTGGTTACTAATTGAAATATTCTTTTCAAACAACTGAATCGTGAAATTTGGAATCTTACGAGTAATATAAGATAAGTTAAATCATTGGGAAGATTAGTGCGATAAATGATAAGACAACCCGTTGGGGAGGTTAGTGCGATAGGTGTGCACATTAGAAGAGAGGTGAGAATTTCTCAAGAGAGTGTCGCACTAATATGTTGTTGCATTGGCCTGTATCAATTTAAATACTTGCTAAACGTATTTTAAATCAAACACACTATCGGGCTCTGACCCGTTTCTTTTTTTTCTCTCTCTCTCTTGTATATATATATGTATGTATTACAGGTGCCCAGCCACAGGGGCGTCTTGCTTAGGATCTCTTGGAAGTAACGCGCTGCAGCTTAGGTGGGAGTTGCAGGTCTCTTGATTAGACGACTTCGTTCATTCGGATCCACTCTTAGTACTTTCATCTAGTTGGGCATGTGTAGCTCTTTCCATTATTCCGTTGTTATTGGACATTTGTATTTCAGTTATTTCCAGTATTGTTACTATGGGATTTATTCAGTTTGGATGTGTGACTTAGATTTCGTATGTTGACATTCGATTGACGAATGTATTAAATTAATTAGATTATGTTGCAGAATTTAATGTGGTGTGATTCTTATTTATTGAATGTTGTTAATAAAATAAATGATTTTTCTTTAAATAAAATTTGGAAAGTTATGTATGAAAAATGGTTTTGAAACTTAGCTTAATTATTTAGGGTGTTAAATTGGAAAATTTATTTTATCGACAGTGATGCTGAGAATGAACCAACTGTTTACCTTGATTTAATTTAATAAAGGAGTGATCGCCCGGTATTTAATTAGGCGGGGTGTCACAAACATTTTCTCTACAATCTTTTTCCAGAACTTCATAGTGTGTGTAAGAGGGTAGTGTGACTGGGGTCTGGTAAGATACTGAAATGGGTGAGACGTGAACCACTTCAATGAACTATGCCTCCAAGGTCTTCAAGAGTTTATAGAGCAACACCTGGTAAAACCTTCCCTTTTTTAGTAAAATTAGAACCAAATCTAGAACCACCTCTTGCAAGCAGATGAACTTCATAACGATAATAGTAACTTTTCTCAAGAGGATCTCCTGAGAATAATGGTTTTTAGTGTGGGAGTGAAGAAAAAAGCACTTAACACTTAGAGAGAGAGCAAGGAGAAAATACTAAGTGGTCTGGTGTAATTTTGACTGAGTAACGGCATGACTTAAGTTTCTGATATATGATTTGACCTCACCAATGGTCTATGAGTTATATTAAAGTTATTAAAGATATGTATGATAACACAAAAATTAGAGTAAGAACTATTTGTGGAGAAACTAATAATTTTACGATTGAAGTGGATCTACATCAAGGATCGGCTTTAAGTCCTTACTTATCTACTGTAGTATTCGATGCGATTATTAAGGATATAGAAGAAGATGTCCCATGGTGTATGTTGTTTGTCGATGATATAGTTTTAATAGAGATTTCAAAGGAGGCCTTAGCGATGAGAGTAGATATTTGGAAAAATGCCGTAGAGTCTAGGGTATTGAAAATCAGTAGAAATAAAATTGAATTTATGGAATGTAAATTTAATAATCAAGCGTCTGATAACATAATGTTAAAGATTGAAGAAAAAATGATAAATAAAACTAATAAATTTTATTATTTTGGTTCAGTGATGCAGAGTGATGTGGATAATGATGATGATGTTACGAGTAAAATATCAACTGGTTGGATGAAATAGAGACAAGCGAGTGGAGTGTTATGCGATAAGAGGATACCTAATAAATTAACATAATTTTTTTATAGATGAGTTGTTAGGCCAACGACCCTCTATGCAGCGGAGTGTTGGGTTTTAAAGAAAAAATATGAGCAAAGTATCCATGTTAGTGAGATGAGGATGCTCCGGTGGATGATAGAAATTATTAAAAAGGATATGTGTTGCGTAGAGTAGTAAATGTGATTATAACAAGAGGAAGATTATTGAAAGTAGAAGATAAAAGACAAAGGAGCCATTTTAAGCTATCTTAAGAAGAAATTATTATGAGAGATCTTAAGGAATTAAATTTGAATGATAATATTGCTTATAATAGATTAGGATAAAAAAAGAGAATTCATGTTGCCAATCCCATGTGATGGGATTAAGTTAAGAATGATGATGATTTTACTTATTGATCATGTTATTCTTTGCAAAAAGAAAAAGGATCTAATACCAAAAAGTCCTTCAAATATTTTTTAATACACATTTAATCCAAGCCTTTTATTTTGTATAAAGAAGTTCCTTATTCTCTTATCTTTAAAGGTCCGCGTCAGCAGCGTGGTAAAACCTTTTTGGCATGGTAAACAAATTTTTGGTGCAAAATAAAAAGGCTTGGACTAAACATGTATTAAAAAAAGTTCGACGGACTATTTGGTATATGCCCCAAAGAAAACTGATAATTATAAATCGTTTGTAGATGATTTTAAACGGTTATAAGAATTCATACGAATAAAAACAAGAGATAATTATATTTAAGTCCCATTTGTCGGATCAACATTCATATAAGTCCTATTGACTTTTCAACAATCATATAGGTCGAATTCCAACTTTTTAGGGAATTTTTTCACAATTTTACCCTTTTATAACTAATCATCCGTAACTTCCTTTAGGAAGTTACATAAGTGGTTGATTTTTTTTTTTTAATTTAAAATGATCATAACTTTTGATTCACAAATCTGTTTTTCGCAAAATTACTATTTTTAAAATCTTGTGGATCCAAACACTCTTTTTTCAAAATTACCTTATATTTAAAGGTTCGCGCTAGTGGCATCCAATCCTTACCACCATTGTTGGAGCTTCAACGACCTTCGTCAGCGCTCCGATTTGGGGTGGGTAAGGGTGGCTTGTGGTGCCGCTCGCGTGAGCTTTGAAAATAAAAGACTTTTGAATAAATGGATTTTGGATCCACCGGAGTATCATGGGGTGCCGCTGGCGCGGACCGTTGAAAATAAGATTGGATAAATGGGATTTGGATCCTCTTGAGCGCCGGTTTGGGATGAGTAGGGGTGACATTAGGTGCCGGTGGCGCAGAGCTTTAAAAATAGGAACATATTGGATATATACATATAAAATATGAGCATTTACTGTATTATCACATTATATATATATAATATGCTCTTATTTTTAAAGCTTTGCGCCACCGGCACCTAATGCCACCCCTACTCACTCCAAACCGGCGCGCCAGAGGATCCAGATCTCATTTATCCAATCTTATTTTCAAAGGTTCGCGCCAGTGGCACCCCATGATACTCCGATGGATCCAAAACCCATTTATTCAAAATTCTCTTATTTTCAAAGGTCCGCGCCAGCGGCACCACATACCACCCTTACTCACCCCAAATCGGAGCTCTGACGAAGGTCGTTGAAGCTCCAATAATGATGGTAAGGATTGGACGTCGCTAGCGCGGACCTTTAAATATAACGTAATTTTGCAAAAAGAGGGTTTGGGTGCATGTGTGTGTTGGTTAATGGGTTTTGAGATTAGAAGTGAAAGGAACTACTGTAAACTAATTAACATGTTATGTCGTTAATGGAGTTGTTGAATTGACAAAAAATTTCTAAATAAGTTAGTGCCTGATATGGATAGTTACATTAACCTCCATTATTTTATTCTCCTGGATCAGACCAATTTTAATCAGTTGTGCTTCAAATTTATGCCGGATGTGACGTTAGCGATGTCAACTCAAGATTGACTTAGTAAGACCCCGAGATTTCGGCCTTTACATCTCAGTTAGTCAGATTAATTTCTCTAAAACTTGTGGTTTCATGACATGAAATATGCTTGGCCACTGGCAATAACTGAGTCAACTCAGCTTTGGCTGAGTCTATAAACCACGGGGAAGCAGAATTTTTCCTTTTATTCATGTAATTCTTATTATAGGTATTGATTGATACTCAAACGCACATTTTCGTCCTTTAAAATGATATAAAAACGAATGTGTTCCATAAAAGAATCATGATTTTGCTTGGTTGGGAGTTAAAAATAACGACAAACTTGTGACTCGTTACAAAAGAAAAGGCCCTGCTCTTGCTTATCTCCCCCTTTTATCTGTTTTATACAACTAGGATGAGGAAGCGCTGATCACATTTTTGCGAATTGTCCTCTCTCTATGTGTTGTAGTATAACATATTAACGAATTCAGAGTGACATGAGTGACTTTAGCATATTCTTCGGATTGCATTTTGATAGACTTACTGTTATATGGTAGGAAAAGAATACAAACTCTAGCGGCATGGGCTCTTACCTTATAATCAGGAGGTCAAGAATTCGAATGATATTGGGGCCACCCCCCATAGTGTGTTCTGGTACATGCGGATTTGAGGGTTTAAATGTGCACTTGAGGATTAGTCATGTGCTTTAAGGGGTGTAGGTACCTCGAGTTATCAGGAAAGATGATGAAGACAAGGCGACTTTAGAGAAGTGCTATGATGGCTTTGATTTGGTAAATACAGAGAGAAAAAGCGGATGCTTGAAGACAAATTTGAAGACGTTTTAGAGCGGAATATATTGGTTGCCTCCCCATGGGCTGCATCATCAAATTATATTCTGGAGTTTAGCACTTCCTCCATTGCCAATATTGAGAGTGGAGTTGACTATGTAATTGTTTGTAGATGATTTTGGGTTTTGTGAAGTGCAACCATTTTCCCTTTTCTGATGCGCTGTCCAGATTTTTGTTATATAATCTCCTTTGGCAAACTTCTTTTCTTTTGTTAATGATTTAATTTTGTCCTAGACAAAACAAATATTTGGTGAAGTTCTTATCAAATTATAATGATTTTCCCTTTTCTGGGCTTGGGGATCTCTGCGCGAAAGAGACTCCAGAAAAACTCAGAGTTGTGGTATGTGTATTGGTCCTAGTCAATTTCTACTATATATATATATATATGTATATATTTAAATGTAACAGCTTATTTGTCTTTGTAGTCGAGTACATGCATTGATTTGATAAGTACCATTCATATGTTGGCAGTATGAGTTATTGACAAACTTTGGACATTTACATCTGACCTCTACTCTATATTAAGGAAGATGGAAAGATAGTAGTTATTTTAGTATGTACCTAAATGTATGGCACTAAATTAGCTAATAACAATAATTACCTATTATCAATAAAATATTAATTATTATTATGCGTCCTAGTGATAATTGACATTCTAGATTTGGGTGACAGGTTGCAGGAGGTGATGGTACAGTCGGGTGGGTCTTAGGGTGCCTTGGAGAGCTTCATAAACAGGGCCGGGACCCTGTTCCCCCAACAGGAATCATTCCTCTTGGTACAGGAAATGACTTGTCCAGGAGTTTTGGTTGGGTAAGTAGACTTCAACTTTTTCAATTATCTGATGGTGGCTGCTAAGGACGCCCCTATAATTAAGTAAAGAACCCAATATGTGCAATGTTGTAAACAAATGTACACACATATTTATGCATGCCATTGGTTCCAGGCTTAATTTTTGGGGATCCTATAGCAACCAGTTTTCTGATCATGCAGCCTTGATGGGGCATGCATTGAATTTTCTATCCAGGGCGGTTCATTTCCTTTTAACGGGAAATCAGCCATCAAAAGAACCCTTGATAGGGCAACCAATGGTCCAATTTGCTCTTTGGATAGGTGAGTTACCCTGTGTACTTGTTATTAGTATATTATTATTTTGAATTATTAGGAATTTGATCCCCATTAATTCTTTGTAATTGTGTTTAACCCCTGTAATTTTCATTCATTGGGACCCCCAAAATGATTTTTAGCGATAAAAAAATGTCCCAAAAAGTTTTACAAAATATTTTTGCGATAC
This sequence comes from Sambucus nigra, assembly GCA_949130495.1. NCBI lineage: Eukaryota > Viridiplantae > Streptophyta > Magnoliopsida > Dipsacales > Adoxaceae > Sambucus > Sambucus nigra. Next base: position 319,943,345 of record OX422223.1, read on the forward strand.
TTTTTTCGTTGCTTAAAGTCATTTTGGGGTCAAACCCCAAGAAGTGCAAATGTTGGGGGCAAAAGTCAATATCAAAGAATTAGTGGGGACAAAACCCATAATAACTCTATTATTTTTGTGATGGTGGCTGATATATACTTTTCTTTTCTATTTTGGTTTAAAAACACTAAGAATCCCAAACTGTCACCACCTACATGCTCTTTGACTACTGCACTGGAATAACTTTGCTGCCATTTCCTTATATGTGTCGCTAAAATCGTGTTTAGCGATACTTATTAGTGACACATAGAGGGGATATTTGCAAAGTTGTGATAGTTTACGGGTTTATTTGCAATTAGAGGTTTAGTTTAGGGTTTCGTGCATTTTAACCTTTGGAAAATTGAGTGCTGCGTCAATGTGCGACTTTTTGAAGTCCTTAGATTCCACCAGATTTATGTACAAGTTTGAAGTCCTTAGAATCTCTCACTTTTGAGATTATGAGAAAATTTACAAAAATCCATTATAATATTGCTTCCATATTGAGGTACTTCCCGATTCACCACCATTCCTATTCGAATACCGAACCAAGAAACGATTTCCCTTCACTTATGGAGATTGTTATTGTCCTTGGAAGTAGACTAGATAGGACAAAATCCCCGGCCCCCAATTTTTTTTTCGGGTGATAATCAAACCACATCGATAGACCTTGCAGGTGGCTATCACACCGTTTCCAATTGTTTTTTCGGCTAACAATCACACCCTCTATCTTTCTTTGCTTATATTCTCTTTAAGTACCAAGAACGAAGATATCATAATTATTAAATCCCTTGACCTGAACTTGTGAAGCATTATCCCCAATTATGATCTGATACTAAAATCGTTATTCGTACTTTTGTCAAACATCTTGTGTGCATCAAGAGCTCAGATTGTTGGGCAAACCACCATCAATTATAACCCCAGTTGTAATAAAGATTTAATGGTAATTATAAATAAGCACAATAAAGATGAAATAAAGAGAGAACAAATACAGCCACACCAAGATATATGTAGTTTACCAATTTTGTTACACAGTATTGCTCGATTCCACTATATGAAGAAATTACAAAGTACAGTAGAGAATGTACAAATGATAAATGACACAACCTTTGGTATATTACCCAAATTTTGTATAGCTATTGTACATCTCTACCTAGGTGAATCAAAGTTATAAAATTTGATACCTCTCAATCTAATACTTACAAGTGTTTCCCAAGTTTTTTCCCTATACCACTTCCCATGTAATACGGTGACAAACCCCTCGCACAATACATATAATGTACATCCACAATACATGAAACACTCGCACACTCAACTCTCTTCCATCTTTGAGCAAAAATTATGGGTGAGAGGGAAAATACCTCATCTCTAACCCCAAACTCTCACCTTAGAAAGAGACTCTCATATACCTTGAAGAGTGTCTCAAGCTTCCAAATGAGTGGCCAAACTGAAGGCTAAACATCCCTCATTTAACCGAGCTTCACACTCACTCGCTATCACTTAGCAATCTATTCGCTACAACCAAGGGGCTTCACTGCAACAAAACTTTCCTTCACCGCCCTCCTAGGCAGACTCTAAAATCTTGAAATCTCAAAAACTCTAACTCAACTTCACCACCTGTGAACGAATATGAAACCCCATTGAGAATGAGCCCGAGATTTATTTTCAAGGACAAAATCATAATGGTGGTGTTGATGTAAAAAACTAGATCGCTCTAATTATTCAATCACAGATAAATAAATAAGACAGAGATTTGTAAAGTGGTTCGGCTAGGAATAAAGCCTACATCCACTGTTATGTTATTGCTGAGTGTTTGCAGAATTCTTGATTACAAGTTCTCTCAAGAATTTCTCCTCCCTTTGAATGAGGGTGATACCAGGTATTTATAGCCCTTAGGTTGTACATGAATGGATTGATACATTAAATGATATACATATGAAAGGGTAATACATTTAATGCAGCGTGTGCGTCAAGATGATGAACATTCAATGAATATTTGAACTATTGATTATCTGGCAATTAATGATACGACCGAGGTGCAGCTCGGACTGCCATAGTTGCTCGTTGCTCAGGAGTTCCTCGGAGCGCTAGAGTACCTCGGAGCGTTAGAGTTCCTCGGTGTATCCTCGTTGCTCGGAGAGAATCATGGTTGGTCGGGAAATGAACTTCCTCGTCGTTATTGCACCACGTAGATTGACAAGTGTCTTCGTATGATTCGTCCACATCAGCATATTAATTTTGGTATCAACAGAAGCCCCCAATGTTTTATATTTCGAACTTTGAGGAGTATGAAACATTCTTTCTCGGTACTTGGCCATATTGAATTGATCTTCCTGGGTTTTAGGAGCATCGTATTTGAATTTATTTCCAAATTCGAAGAATTCGCCTTTTTTTGAACTTTTAAGAGCGCTTCGATCTTAGTGCCCTTTTTGTCTTTTTAGCCGCCGGAAGTTCAATAGTTTCTTTTTTGTAATCATTTCCTTCGCCGCTTCCCAAGGCAAAGTATTTAAACTTCTTAGGTAACCATACCGTCTTCTTCTTTTCCCAATTTCTTGCATTCAAGCTTTCTATTCTCTCCTTCTCTCTTGTGCGTTCATCCTTGTTTTCGTTCGTTGTCAACATACCTCCTTTCTTCCTGTAAGATCTTCTTCCTTTCTTCTCTTTTATTCAGTATGGTTTATATTGTGGAGTCTGTTGAGAAATTTCATTCTGATTTTTCCATTCCTTCATGGGTAACTCTAGAGGTTCTTTCTGAGCCTTTAGATTACTTTCGATTGGCTGAGGGACATTGGTTCCCCAGTCTATTTGTTGCTGAATGTGGATTTTCTTTTCCACCAAACCCATTGTGTCTTGAGTTTTGTCAGTATTTCGATCTTGTCCCTGCAAAAATAGCCCCCAATTCATGGAGAATAATTAATGGGGTGTACAAATTAAATCTAACTCATGGGACTCGTATAGGGATCCCTGAAATTATGTACTGTTATAAGTGGGCCACTCTAGATAATATTTATTACTTAAAAACTAGGTTTCTGAATAGAGCTCTTGTAGTTAACCTCCCTGATTCAAATAGAGATTATTTTGAACATGGGTTGGTTATAAAAAATTGACAATATGCCCCTTTAGTTGGAGATGGAGTATACAACGGTCCTAGATGCCCCCCATATGGCAATGGGATAGGTTTATTTTTTTATTTTATTTTACTTATGAAATTATGCTTTCATCATGTTTGTCAAAATGTATGACTGATATCTCATTATGTATTTATTTGCAGTTGACAGCAAAAGAAAAACTCCAAAAGAATCAGAGGTTAATATCAAGCATCTGAAACTTATCTGGGGTTTGCATAAGAACGTTGCAGACGAGCACATCAGGTCTGCATCATATTTGCTACAGTATAGGAGTTATACAACCTCTTATACTGCTCGCCCTGTTGAACCAGCTTCAACTCCAGAGGACTCTTCTTCAGATTCTCATATTCCTTTAAGTCAGAGAATGGGCAAGAAGAGAGCTCCTCCTACTCTGTTTGATGATATTTCTTCTGCTGCTGGGGCCAAGAAAGGCAAAATGGATGTCCCAGAGGGGACTAAGAAGGTGGATGTTGCGCCTTCAAGAACTACCGAGAAGCCCCCAGTGGCTCCGAGTAAAAAAGTTGCTCCTGTTGAGATAATTTCTATCTCTCCGACCAAGAGTTCTTCCTTGGTTGAAGCTGCTGAAGTCCCATTGAAGAGATTGAGGAAATCATCCTCAGTCAATTTAGCTGATACTGTCTCCTCTCTGCCACTTGGTGGTGTTGGTGTTCCAACCATCATTCCCCCGAGCTCTGCAATGAGCTCGGTAAAAACTTGGATCATACCTGAGGTCCAAGGGATTGATAATAATATTTCTAGGGATATGTTGACATCCCTAGCTACTCGTCACCTTGCTTCGGTAAATTTCTCACATTCTGAATTTCTTTCTTTCTCTGAATGCTTGCATTTTTGTATTGACTTTACTGTTTTTCCCATCTTTCAGCTGGTGAACTGTTTTAATAACATCGTGAAGAAGGATGAAGCTATTAAAGCTTCAAGCTCTTCGTCAGGTGTAGAGGATGCTCTACTGGGTTTGACCCAATCCCTGAAGGAATCTCGCCAACAGTATAGTGAGGACAAGGCTGTTTGGGAGAAAAAGTTATCTGCAGTTGAGGCCGAGAAGGTGAAGATGGCTGAGATCTCCAAGAATTTGGAGGATAAAGTAAAAGGTTTAGAGGTCGAACATCAGAAGTATGATGTCAAGCTCAAGAACTTGGGAGAGCTTGAAGATAAGTTGAAGAAGGCAGAGGAGAAGTTGTCCGCCCTGCAAGATATCAAGGTCTAAAAGGAAGAATTGGATGTGAAGCTCTCCTCGGAGAAACTAAGAAGAAAAGTCGCAGTCAAAAAATCCTTCAGCGCTGGCTGGGAGAAAGGATGGGATAAGGGAATTGCTGCAATGACATCCCAAGTTCAATATGGGAAGTTGAAATACTTCCATAATGGCTGGGTAGCTGCTCTGCAAGAGTTGAAGATCAAAGACGACTCTGAGCTATTCCAACTACACCTCCCTGGTCCTCTTCCAGCAATTGTGGAAGAAGAAGAAGATGAGCCTGTCTCTGATGAATCTTCTATGGCCATAGGTGATCGGGTCTCTGCCTCTTAACCCTCTGCCCCTCTGCCACCGAGGACATTTCTTCCATGCCTCCTCCTCCTGAGAAGATTCCTTCCGATCAAGCCGCTGTTACTACCGAGCAACCAAGCTCCTCGTCCCAGCCTCCCGAGAAAGTCTTGGGGGACAAGGAAAAGGTGTGAAGTTGTTCGGTATCATTTCTTTCTTTCATTACTTGTAATCGAACAATGTAATCTTTTGATGATCTAATAAAACACATCTTCGTTCCTCTTCATTGTTGATCCTCTGTCTGCTTTTATTTATTAACTCCTGCTTTCTCTTCGTTATTAGTTTTTGGCCAGAATGGAATTGATATCTGCTCCTGATACTGAGTTGATGCGACAATGCAATGGATATTATAAAGCTGGTCATACAAACCTAAGTGTATCAGAGATTATCGACATCCTTGGTCACGATGCCTCAGAACAAGCAGTTGAGGCTTACCGGTACCTGAAGGATTTACTTGATAGATCGGTGGCCAATAATGTGGCATACTACGAATTGATCGAGGAACTTCATTGTATCTTAGAAGATTTTCAGAATCAACATAATGAATCAACTGCTTTGCTGCACAAGGAATATGAAAATAGATATCAGCAGCTTTCTTCTGAAACAGGCCATAAAAAGATCTTCGCTGGATATGATGTTAGGGAAAGAACTCTAAAAGGTGAGGTTGAGGCCTGCAGGCAGATTGCTGAGTTGTTGGAACAGGAGAACAATAATTTGCAGAAAAAGTTGGCTCAGTATGAATCTGCAGCATCATCTTCCACTTCTTTAGTACCAGTTACTGATGAAGGTTTCTCGTTCTTAGAGGTCGAAAATGCCAAATTAAGGCAAGAACTGGATGACTTAAGAAGATCTGCTATTTCTGGGACTGCTCGGGGACGAGGAAGAGGTTCTCGGGGGCGAGGAAGAGCTGTTCAAAATGTTGCCGAGGAGCAAAGTTCTCCAATCGCTGCTCGGAGTCGATCAAGAGTTCTTAGTCGTAATGTCGAAGAGGCTCGTACCCAATCTACTTTGGAAACTCAAGCATTCCAATTAAACGTCAAAGATCGGGCTCTATCATAAATGTCCAAGAAAAATCTATCCTTGGAAGATCAACTTACTGCAACGAAGTCTGCTCTACATACTAAGGATCTTTTTGCCAAAAACCTTCTCGAACAATTGGATAGATTAACCTTTCAATTTCATAAGCAACCCAGGGAATTCTGGATGGCAGGATATAATGAAGCTCTTGTTCATTTGGATGCTCGTATTGAACATGCCAACAATGAAGGTTATAAGCAGGGGTGGTTGAACGCATTGGGTGTGTTAAAATTTGAGCAAGGGCATTATTTATGGGATTATCATGCTCCAGGGTTATTAGACTTGCCTGTGCCACCTTTGAAATTGGACATGGTCTGGATCCCAGCTCGTTCCATTCCTCGTAGCTTAATTTCAAAATACCTCGGTGATTATAGCCTTCATTCCCAAATCGAAGTATCTCGTCTAGAGCATCTAATGGAGACACCTTCAATAATGAATGTCAGAATGTTGAAGGACTTGAACTTTATTAATTCTCCTCTTTGCCTGGAAGATCCTCCTGCTGGCGAAGAGCCTATTTCTAAAGCAAAGGGCAAGAAACCAATAGAATAGGAATATCAATGTAATAGTTAGTACATTCATGTAACCTGTAATTTATTTTGAATTTTAATGAAAAGACTTTCATTTTCTGTTTGTAAATTTTGCTATTGTCTTGTGTTTATCAAACACCTTTATATTTGTGCATATGTATCTGTTAAAAAGATAACAATAATATTGTTCATCGAGCAACTTTATAAAAAGTTACAAGTATCAAGGTTGTTCAATCACTTAATAATAAAGTAATGAGTATAAAATGTTCAAACTGTTTCCAACCAACCAGGGTGGATAAATAATGTTTGTCGACCAACTACAGTTGATGGGTCTTTATCCCCGACCAGCCATACTTTGTTCAATTTCAAATATTTTCATAAAATGTGTCCGACCAACCAACTTCAATAATTTATCCTCGTCGACAACCTATAGTTAGTGGGTTTTTATCCCCGACCAACTATACTTGGTTCAGTTTGGAATATTTTGTTCTCTGAGGAACTTTTGTAATAATATTACCTCCCGTCCAACATAAGTTGGAATGTGAGAGTATATTTTTCAAATCCAATCAAAGGAGTATTTTTTGGTTCTTTCGAACTGTCCACTAGTTATCTTACCAACCGTAGTTGATCACGCTAGTGTCGTCTCCTAACCAAAGGAGTATTTTTTGGTTCTTTCGAACTGTCCACTAGTTATCTTACCAACCGTAGTTGATCACGCTAGTGTCGTCTCCTAACCAAAGGAGTATTTTTTGGTTCTTTCGAACTGTCCACTAGTTATCTTACCAACCGTAGTTGATCACGCTAGTGTCGTCTCCTAATCAAAGGAGTATTTTTTGGTTCTTTCGAACTGTCCACTAGTTATCTTACCAACCGTAGTTGATCACGCTAGTGTCGTCTCCTAACCAAAGGAGTATTTTTTGGTTCTTTCGAACTGTCCACTAGTTATCTTACCAACCGTAGTTGATCACGCTAGTGTCGTCTCCTAACCAAAGGAGTATTTTTTGAGCATAGTGTATTACACTAGTATTCCCCGAAAAACATTCAACAGAAAGAAAATGGTGAAACATCCTCGTTTTATTCATAATGAAGGAAATGCATTTACATTTTACATTACTGATAATACTTGCGCAGGTGTTCATCGTTCCATGCATTCTTAAATTCCTCTCCCTTTAGAGTAGATATTCTGTAAGTTCCTGGTCGAACAACTTCTGTAACTCGGTAAGGTCCATGCCAGTTTGCTTCCAGCTTATTATGCTTCTGAATGACTTTCTTTAGCACATAATCCCCTTCTTTTAAGTCACATTTCTTCACCCTTTTGTTGTAGAACAGAGCTGTACGTTGTTGGTAAGCAGCATTCCTTATGGTTGCCTCTTCTCTAACCTCCTCGAGCATATCCAAATCCAGTCTTCGCATCAAATCGCTGACTGGGGAATTGAAATTCAGCACTCTATGCGTTGCGAGACCCAACTCGGCAGGTATCACAGCCTCACTTCCGAATGCTAGCATATATGGTGATTCTCCAGATGCTGCTCGAGGAGTTGTTCGGTAAGCCCATAGTACTGATTGGAGCTCATTAATCCAATTTGCTTTAGCTTCACTTAACCTCTTCTTCAAACCATTTAGTAATGTTCTGTTCGTCACCTCAGTCTGTCCATTGCTTTGGGGATGGCCTGGTGCTGAATGAAACTTCAAAATGTTCGACTGATGACAATAGGCAGCAAATTCTTCGTTATCGAATTGTGTTCCATGGTCTATGATGAAAGCATGGGGGAGACCATATCGACAAATGATGTTCTTCCAAATGAACTGATATACCTTCTAGTACGTCATAACAATTAGTGGTTCAGCTTCCACCCACTTTGTAAAATAATTCACTGCCACGACGAGGTACTTGAACCTTCCTCGGGTCGTCGGCAATGGTCCAACTAAATCAATCCCCCACATGGCAATGGCCAAGGTGAAGTTATGGGTGTCAACAATGCTTGTGGAGTTCTTCGGATGGAGGAAAAGCGTTGGCACTTGTCACACTTCTTGGCATAGGCTATACAATCAGTCCTCATCGTCGGCCAGTAGTATCCCTGTGTCATCACCCTTTGCAAAAGTGTCCGACCTGCTACATGAGCTCCACAAGATCCTTCATGGATTTCCTCAACTAATTCTTTGACCTCTGATGGATGTACACATCTCTGCAAACCTGCCATAATTCCTCGTCGATACAAAACACCATTAGTTAATACATACCGAGCAACTTTATACTTCAATTTCTTGGCGGTTAGCTTATCCTCTGGTAGTTCTCCTTCTTCAATGTATGCCCTGATAGGATCCATCCAAGAGGGTCCTAAATCAAGGGTAATTATATTCACCACCAGGTCTTCTTCTATGCTCTGACTTTCTAATACTTCAATTGGTGTTGTCCTTCGCAGCTCGGTGCGCGTAGCTGACGCTAATCGGGCCAATGCGTCTGCTCTAGCATTCTCCATCCTCGGTATTCTTACTAATTGAACATCATCAAATTCTGTCAATAACTCCATCACCTTTGCATGGTATTTCACCATTAATTCTCCCTTAACTGCATATATTCCCATCATCTAATTCACAATTAATTGAGAATCACTGAAAATAATTACTTGCCGTGCTTCCATAACTTTCGCCAAATGAAAACCTGCTATCATGGCCTCATACTCAGCTTTATTATTGGAAGCTTTGAATTGGAATCACAAGGCATATTCCATGTCAATATCATCTGGGGTGTTTAAAACAATCCCTGCTCCATAACCAGCTGTGCAAGATGATCCATCTACATATAATCTCCATGTAGGTAACTCGTCTTCAAATTTCTTATCTGTCAGAGCTCCTCGGTAAAATATCTGTTGTTTTCTTTCATCATCCTCTGGTATCTTTCGTTCCTCGTCGATCATCTGTTTCATGCCCTTTTACCAACCGGAGTTGGTCTGGGTTTGAATATGATGATTTTTCTACATCCACAAGTCCTTTTACCAGCCTTAGTTGGTCTGGACCTGTGTCTGTTGATCCTGTATCGTCCACAGGTAGGTCCGCAAGTACCTTTTGTTCCTCGGGGGTATCAGGGTACGTGAACTCTACTATAAAATCTGCTACAGCTTGCCCCTTTAATGATGATCTGGGTTCATACACAATATCATATTCACCGAGTTCTATTGCCCAATACATCAATCTTCCTGATTTTTCTGGCTTGTGAAGGGCTTGCCTTAATGGCGTGTCGGTATACACGATGATGGTATGGGCCTGGAAATATGGCCTCATTCTTCTACTTGCCTCAATTAATGCCAATGCCAATTTTTCTAGCTTTGGGTATCTGATTTCGGCACCTCGGAAAGCCTTACTTGTGTAATAAATTGACTTCTAGACTCCATTCTCCAATATGATCAATGCCGAGCTGACTGCATTCTCTGATACTGCCAGATATAAGTATAACTTTTGTCCTGTTATTGGCCTAGACAACAATGGTGGGGCTCCCAAATACTTCTTCAAATCTTTAAAGGCCTTCTCACATTCATCAGTCCACTCAAAACTTTTTCGCAGTGTTTTGAAGAATGGGAGGCATTTATCAGTTGCTCGGGATACAAATCTGTTGAGCGCTGCAACTCGTCCTGTAAGACTCTGTACTTCTTTCCTCGTCGTTGGGGATCGCAGCCCTAAAAGAGCTTTGATCTTTTCTGGATTTGCTTCAATACCTCGTTGGTTGACGATGTATCCGAGGAACATTCCTTCTCGTACTCCAAAGGTACACTTCGTCGGGTTGAGCTTCATTTGATATTTATCCAGTTGATCAAAGGTCTGGCCTAAGTCAATTAGATGATCAGTAGCTCTCTTGCTTTTGGTGAGCATGTCGTCGACATAGACCTCCATGTTGCAACTGATTTGTTCGGTAAAAACCTTGTTCATCAGTCGCTGATATGTTGCACCTGCATTTTTTAAACCAAAAGGCATAACATTATAACAATAAGTTCCCCTTGGGGTAATAAAAGAAGTACTTTCCCTGTCTTCAGGTTTCATTTTGATCTGATTGTAGCCAGAATATGCATCCATGAAGCTGAGCAGCTCATGTCCCGAGGTAGCATCCACTAGCTGGTCGATTCTGGGCAATGGAAAATGATCTTTTGGGCATGCCTTGTTAAGATCAGTGAAATCAACACACATTCTCCACTTATTGTTCTTCTTCTTTACCATCACCACATTTGCCAACCAATCTGGATATTTCACATCTTCAATGAATTGGGCTTTCTGGAGCTTCTCGACCTCCTCTTGTATGGCCTGGTTCTTCTCGGGACTAAACACTCTTCTTCTCTCCTTCACAGGCTTGATCTCCTTATTCACATTGAGCTCATGACATAAGAAGTTTGGATCTATTCCTGGCATGTCTTCATGACTCCAAGCAAAAGTATTCTTCCTGTTTCTCAAAAAAGTTATCAACTCCTGTTTTATTGAAACATCCAACGACGATCCTATCTGGGTTACTCGTTCAGGATGCTCGTCGTCTACAATAACATTTTCTGTAGATTCCACCACCTGTCCTTTTACAAGTTGAGATTCATCCCTAGGGTCAAGAGTTTCAATTTCTGTACCTTCCTCCACTTGGTAAGTAGTGGTCTTTTTCCTTGATTCTTCAAGTTCCTCTTGCTCGGCAGACGAATAATAGCATTCCCGAGCTACTTTTTGATCACCTTTCACAACTCCGACTCCAAAATTTGTTGGGAATTTCAAACACTGATGTACCGTAGATGGAACTAATTCGAACTTTTTCAATCTAACTCTTCCCATAATGATGTTGTAGGCTGATTGCACATTTTTATCCATCACAAAGAAGCGTATTCTTTCTGTTCGGCAAGCAGGCCAAGTTCCAATGAGTATATTCAACTTGATCGTCCCAAGTGAAAAGACTTTCTCACCAGCAAAAACCCAGAAGGGGCCTATGATAAGGTTCCAATTGAGATAATTTTAAATTCAAGCTGTCAAAGCACGAATAGTACATGATGTCTACCGAACTACCGTTGTCTACCAACACCCTTGAAATAACCACATCCTTCATCCTCATTTTGATCACCAAAGGATCGTCATGAGGATAAAGAACACCTGCCAGGTCATTTTTTGAAAAACCAATAACTAGCTTCTCTTTGTTTACTTTCCTCGGATGATCATCCTCGGCCAGATTTATTCGCTGAATATATGAACAAGCTTGAGCCTCTCCGAGGTAAGCTTTTCTTTCTGCAGTAAGGTCTCCTCCTCCTGCATCTCCTCCTGTAATGACATTACAATCAAATGACCCAAAACGTATGGAAAATACCTCTCGTTCAGGCTGCCTTGGCTTCTTGGGAAGATCGGGATCATCATCTGGATCATCTTCGTGGTCCCTCTTCTTTTTCTCCTCTGCACGACGAGGAGATCTAGATCTCTCTCTAGTTATATCATCATTCTTCCTCTCACCCCTGCGATCTACATATTTTGATAATTTTCCTCTTCGGATGAGCGTTTCAATCTCGTTCTGAAGGGCTATGCAATTTTTGGTCGTATGGCCATGATCTTTGTGAAACTCGCAGTATTTGACCTTGTTCCTCAGATCAGGATTTATCCTCAGTTTATCTGGCCACTTGATTTCCTCGCTATTCTTGATTTCTTCCAAAACATGATTAATACCCATTTTCAATGGAGTATAATTATCGTACTTCTTTAGGACTTCCCATGACGTCCTATTATTCTTGGAGTGCTTGTCACCACCATTACCTTTCTGATCTTTCTTCTTAGACTTGTCGATCTCCACCTTAGTTTCTTTATCCATATTCTTCTTCGCAGCCATAGCCTCCTCGGCATTCATAATTTTGGCCGCTTTCGCCATCAACTCGGTCATACTTTTAGGTGGATCTTTGGCCAAGGTGTAGTACAGCTTGTTAGGTAGTAAACCACTCATCAAAGCAGTGATCGCTGTCTTTTCTTCGTAATCTATGACTTCCAACTTCTCGTTATTAAAACGAGTTATGTAATCTCTAGTACTTTCACCTGATTTTTGCCTAACACTTAGCAAGTGTGCTACTCGCTTTACTGGCTTTGCTCCAAAACAAAAATTGCCAATGAACAACTCGGCTAACTGAATAAAAGTTAAAATCTTAGCCCGAGGAAGATTATTGTACCATATTTGTGCAGATCCGGTAAGAGTTCCAGAGAATGCTCTACACCTCATCTCGTCGGGGACGGCATAGATGTCGGCAGCATCTTGGTATTGTTCTATATGAAGTACAAGATCTGTCTTTCCATCGTACTTGGGGGTCACCACAGGTGCTTTGAATTTCGATGGTGTAGGAAAATTCACAATGGCTTGCACAAAAGGTGTCCCTTGAACAAAAGTTCTCTGTAAGGGGTTTCTTGCCTTAGCCATTTCTCCCAATCTATCCTCCAACCGCTGAATGGAACCTTTCCATGCTTCATTTCCTTCCTCAGGCCTCTTAGTCCGAGCAATTGATTGCTCTGACGTAGCTTCCTGAGATTTATCTCGACGAGTAGTTGGTCGTGATTGTGCTGATCCTTCTCTCAAACCTGATGGTGGCCGAAAACTTCTCGATGGAGCTCTAGGTGGACTCATATTCCTCCTTGGTCCTAACCGACTGAAAGGAGACACCCTGCTTAATCTTTCCAAAGCGCTAGTTCTCTCCGGAGAGAGAGTAATATGTTGATCTGTATCCGTAGCCCGTATCGATGAGGTTCGCCCAGGTTGATACGTATAATCATTAGACTCCCCATTGCGATATGACCCAGTACGTCTGGATCGTGATTGCCCACGATCACTCCTTTGTCCTGAATAGGTAGGTGCACCGCCTTGAAGAGTTTGAATGAGTTGCCTCATAGATTCTTGCATGACGGTTTGTCCTTGAGCCAGATTTGTCATAATTCCAGCCAGATCTGGAGGTGCAGATGGATTTGGAAGATTTCCAGTATTTCCAGCATTTCGATTACTGGATTTTGGATTATCTGCCATTGATAATAAATGATTTTTGTGAAAAACGATAGTAACAGTCGTTCCCACAGACGGCGCCAATCTGTTGATGTAAAAAACTAGATCGCTCTAATTATTCAATCACAGATAAATAAATAAGACAGAGATTTTTAAAGTGGTTCGGCTAGGAATAAAGCCTACATCCACTGTTATGTTATTGCTGAGTGTTTGCAGAATTCTTGATTACAAGTTCTCTCAAGAATTTCTCCTCCCTTTGAATGAGGGTGATACCAGGTATTTATAGCCCTTAGGTTGTACATGAATGGATTGATACATTAAATGATATACATATGAAAGGGTAATACATTTAATGCAGCGTGTGCGTAAAGATGATGAACATTCAATGAATATTTGAACTGTTGATTATCTGGCAATTAATGATACGACCGAGGTGCAGCTCGGACTGCCATAGTTGCTCGTTGCTCAGGAGTTCCTCGGAGCGCTAGAGTACCTCGGAGCGCTAGAGTTCCTCGGTGTATCCTCGTTGCTCGGAGAGAATCATGGTTGGTCGGGAAATGAACTTCCTCGTCGTTATTGCACCACGTAGATTGACAAGTGTCTTCGTATGATTCGTCCACATCAGCATATTAATTTTGGTATCAACAGGTGGTATCAGCGGGGTTGTCCGTTAAAATGTTGTGGTGTTGGTCGTTCGTGGAAACGGAATTTGCTTTTTTAGTTCTTTATGGAGTGTCGTTCATTATCGTTATGATTCCAGAGTGGTTTTTAAGAAGTGGTATCGTCGAGCGGTAGTTATAGCAGTGTTTAGCAAAAGAGGTTGTCCTTTCATCTTTTCTTCCTTCGTTGTCTTTTTAAGTTATTAGTAGTATAACTAAGGCTAGAATAGGGAATATGTACTAGTGACATCATTCATGACATCACATATGACATAAACATACCTTAATGGTTAACTAATGGGCCATACCCTTCTATACCATTCAATTAATAGATATTTTAAAATTTGTCTCTTGTGTTTGAGTGTTTTCTTTAAATGTCATTGACATCGTTTAGTCACTGTTGTTGTGTAGGTAAAAAAATTGTAATCAAAGCAACAATGGCACTAAGGAAAAAATGCCCAAACCAGGATCGAGTGTTGTACCACCCTACTTGAGGAATCTATGGACTCTGTCTTGGACAAACTCAAAAATCTGACCGCTCTTCTTGTCGCCTAACAGCATCCCACCCCAACTGCCATAACTAACTCCTCTACCTCTACAGTGGTTTCCCGAGGTTCAAACACTAGTCCTCCACCATCTTTTGTCACCGAAATCAATAAGCCACCACCACCGACCTCGGATTTTTGGCAAGAGAACATCGCAAAAACTGTCGGTCACCAGATTTAGTCGCAAGTCCCTCTGGAGTCTTCGACGAGACAAGAAACGCACGGCCGTTACCTCCGTGACAGACGACGACCCCCAAATCCTAGATCTGTTCGACAGTCACCCAAAATAGCCACAACATCAAACCTTAACTCGTCATCCCGCAACTCTTCAAACCCGACCCACCGCTATTCCAGAACCCTATCCAACCAGAGACAAGGCCCTCCCACCCTCACTTTGGCCACACCATTGCCTGAGACCACATGCCAACGAAAAGACAACCTCCGACATGCATTTGGTGGTTGGTAAGGTTCTAAAAAGTACGAGACGTGAAGGTCAAGCCTCAAGCCGTAGGAGCGTAGAAGTAAAAAGGCATTTCCCTTTTTTTTATAAATAATTTGTAAATATACTTAGGTTAGTTAAACAATAAAATAATAACATCATGGAGTATAATCAGGAAAGAAAAATTATTAGTAGAAAAAAAAATCATTTTGGAGTTACTTAGGACTGAAAATATTAAACCCAAATATACTATGAAGGTTGGAGTAGAACTCACATCGTGATTAGCTAAAAAAACTATAAAAGTGATTAGTTATAAAACTATAAAAGAAAAAAAAAGAGAAAATACAAAAGAGAGGGAGATTTACTAAAGAGAAGCCGTGTGCACTTAGTCGGAGGCTGAGAGTGGAGTTGAGGATGGTCAGAGGCTGGTCGGTTTGTTGGAGGCTGAGAGGGAGAGGGCTGGTCTATCGGAGAGGGAAAGGCCAGAGGTTAGAGTTTTTTGTTTATGATGAAAGGAGAGGGGGAGTTTTTAGCCTTTTTTTTGTTGGAGGTTTTTGTTTTGGTTTAAAGGGTTTTAATAAGAAAAAAAAAAAGAAATCATTACTAAACGACGCCGTTACACTTAATGGAAAAAGGTATGCCTTTTACGCGCCTCACATACACGTTGATCTCCTTTTGCCACGCATATACCTTATGCATGGCGTTTTTAAAAAGCCTTATGCCTAGGCGCGCCTTTGTGCCGCCTAGTCCTTCCTTTTAGAATACTGGTGGTCGGTAAAGCCCCGATCAATCTTCCACAAGTTCGCTTAGATGTATAATCTGTTGCAATAACACCTATTGACCCATATAATGTTAGTATAAACTACAAGCAAAAGGTTTGTGAGTGGCTCCATCATCCGCTCGACTACCACCCCATTTGGTTTAAGCAATTCATCGATGGTGAATACGTGCCTTTGATGCATATGTCCTTATACGGAGATGCTTGGTGGCTAACACCCGACAAATGGCATTAAGACTTGTCCCCGTTTGAGTCTCTTAGACCAAAGGTTCGTCCCCATCGAGTTATGTAATTGCTTCCTTTTCTATGAAAAGGGCCACCAATGGACGAAAGCCCCTTGAGGCGTAGAGATGAGAATGATTGTCATCGATTCAATAGGAGTAGCCACATTTCCATATCCCACCCCTTATACCCGCTGTTAAGAGGCGAGGACGACTCTGATTGATGTTGAGGGAGAGGAGGACCCTTTGGAGCATCCACCGGGGGTGATCATTTTTCATACGTGCTCAGTCTTCCTGCTAAGAGACTTCATGGCAATATCCGGATGGAAGTACCATGGCCACCTCAACCCTGATGACTTCACCGATTGGTTTGATTTGATGGAAAAAGTGTTTAGAGTACAAGCAACTCTTTGTCTGCAAGTGTGTTGCACTGGTTGCTATTAGGCTACAATGCTTTGTGAAAGTTTGTTGAAATGACATGATTTAACATCCTTTACTGGCCTAACAACCCTCAATCAACACTTGGCCGCACATAAAAGCGGAGATGCGAGTGTTTTTCAATCAATGAAGGGACCTCTTTGATCGAGTGCAGGGTCTCCTCCATGGCACATCTTCAGTGACAAAATACAACGAACAATTTCAGCTCGTGCACCCGTACCCTCCTAGGATAAAGTGAGGATCAACCGCTACATTCACGGCCTCCAGAGTTACATTCGTCATGATTTGAGCCTACGTGAGAATTGACATTTACGAAGGATGTTGAGTATGCACTCAAGATTGAAGAACACCATCGGAGTTCATCCTCCTTCTCCCGAGCCGCGACCCCTCCACCAAAGGCGGTCGATGTCCCCATTACTTTCGTGAAATGCTTCACTTATTGCGTGTTGGCCACCGAGCGTCAAAGTACCCTAAAGGAAGGAAGAAGCTCGTTTTTATAACCAATGGAATAAACCCACTCGAAGAAGAAGAAGAGGAGATGATGCAACACAATGAATTGATCGTACATATCGTTCCATTTAGGGTGTCCCCCTTTGAGTTTGAGAACGAACTCTTTTCAACGAGAGGAGAGTGAAGTGATCCAAAAGGACGTGTTCGTCATTTTAAATACTTTATTGTCCTTTCATGTCTTTTCTTCCTTTGTTATCTTTTAAGTAATTAGTAGCATAGCTAGGGCTAGAAGAGGGCATATGTAATAAAAAATGTTTTAGTCTACTTGACATCACCCCATGACATCACATATGACATAAATATTCCTTAATTGGTAAGTAATGAGACCTTCTAAACCCTTCCCCTATCATTATATATATAGTACTCCCCATTTGGCGTAAAACATTTCATTAATAGATATTTTGAGATTTGTCTCTTGTGTGTGAGTGTTTTTTTTGAGTGCCATTGACATCTTTTACGTCAGATAAGCAGTTATATGAATCGTGGTGGGCCCTCTTAGGCATGATTTATATGTAGTGTAATTAATGTAAATATCTTATAGCAGTCCCTTTTTGAAAATGTCTTGCTCTGCAGGTCTTTTGATAAATAAGGGTCTAGGCCTTCCAGTTTATTCACTTTTCAATATTAAGATCATGAAAGAACTGAGAGAAAACTTTTTTGTTAGTTTGTAAGCATGTAATGATTATGTTATCTACATCATATAACCTTTTGAATCATTCCTATCTGATGAGATGAGGGAGAACATACAAAGGGATAAACAGATATGTGAGAATGTCGAATACAATAGGTAGCGAAGTGAGTGATGAGATGGAAAGCAGGTAGGAGAGGGATATGTTTGAGTTTCCACCGGATAATGGATTTGGGATACTTTGATCCGAGTCATTGGTTTATTTCTTTTTTTAACGAATTTGTAATGTTAATAAGTGTCAAACTCAATTCAAATTAAAGCATGTTATATTCTCTCTCTCTCTCTCTCTCTCTCTCTCTCTCTCTCTCTCTCTCTCTCTCTCTCTATATATATATATATATATATATATATATATATATATATATATATATATATATATATATATATATATATATATATATGTAAATACAGTACTGCTCTTGTGCGGACCAGTTCGCATTTTAAGAGTGCGGACCGGATATGTGTCACCTGGCGGTGAGCCCCAGAAAAGAGAGAGAGTGTACCTATAATTTAGCCGATAATTTCTAGGCTCACCACCAGTTGACACATGTTCGGTTCGCATTCTTAAAATGCATACTGATCCGCATAAGAGCAGTACTGTATGTAAATATATCCATATATAATGCGAACTCTCACTTCCAAGTACTTATAGTTCAGTTGATTTAAAGTTAAGTCGTACGCTATTGTTAAAATCAAGTTAATTAATTATATTCATAAAATGTGAGTCTAAGTATCATGTGATACTTGTGCCTTGCTCATTGCCCTCAATTTTCCTTTTGATGAAAACATAAATAATAGGTAAAGTGTATACAAAATATAAACTGAGGGGGTTTACACCGGGTTTTATTTTTTACGTTGACTTGTAAATCCGAGATAGTTAAGGGGTTTACTATAGCTTAACAAAAAAAAGTATTCACTGGTGGTGGGAAGATATAAGGTAGTCAGATGCTCGAATCAGTAAGTCTAACTGAAGTCGAGAATGATTAATTATTGTAGCACACCTTCTAGATTATCCTTCAATTTTCTTATGGATGTGAATAAAGAAAAATATTGTATCGAAGATATTTCTGGTATTCGAGCTTTGGGAACAAGTCTTTTAAAAAACAAGGGGCATAATTTTTCTCCATATTACCTCTCCCAGAAGCAAAAGCCTTACGTACTTCGATACGCTTTTATGTTTTTATACATGCTTAGTTTCGTGTGATTACATATTGCTTTTGTCGTACACGTGAATTGTGTGTTTTAGTTTCTATAAATCATGTTCAATAGCATAGGGCTCCCACTTCATGAATTCCTTCGGGGTTATGTCTTTGCCAAGTATTGTTTATTTCATTATTCAAAATAGGTTTTTACGGAGTTCACATGTCAGATTCAAGAATTATTAATATAACTGATGGTGAACACCCGTATGCATTCTTTGCTTCCCCAAAACATTGACACTTACTCGCATTTTTAGCAATTTTTGGTTAACCAAAATGTGTAATGTTTGCATATTCAAGTCTCATAGTAGTGTTTATTTGTAGTTTCAATTTAGTAATATTAATGTCTATAGTGTGATCATAAAATCATATTCTTTTGTAGTTCATTCATATGCGTGGTTGTTTTGTGAAATAGAATTTTATTATTTGCAGTTGGCATATTTTAATATCAATGCCAGCTGAAGAAGAGGTGGAGACACCCCACTGTATGAAGCCAACGGAAGAGTGTTCACTTGGCGAGGTTGTGATTATACTTCTACATCAGAAATATATATTATTAGCTGGATGTTTTTTCTGGTCCCATTACTGTTTGATCATCATATATATTTTGTAGGTTGTCACTGCATTATAGATAACCTACCCGCTCATCTATTCATGTTTATGGAATGGCTAGATATGCATATTCTTGGGGAAATATTATATTTGTGTTGGGGGACCCGATCTCTTTTGGATTAGGTCTTAGTTTGGTAGTTTTTCTCTTATACGGGTGAAAAGTATTAACCTTAACATCGATACTGTATTCTTTTAGTTAAAGTTTAGGTGTCTGGTTTAAAGAACATGTTAAATTGTGAGGGGTGAGAAGGATATTTCAATAAAAGACTTCTTGTTAATAAATAGAAAATGTGGAAAGATGGAGTATAAGAAGAACATATATTTTATTAGATTTGCTAGGTAATACAATTAGAGGAAATTTGAGGATATGGGACTTGATGATCCCATTTGGGGTACTCATGGCTATTTATAGCCATTGGTAAACTGAAATCACCTTAAATGGGTGAATTGCAACCACAAACTTATAGAATATTGTAGATTCTACCACAACTTTAATCCTATATACATCATCCTAATGGGTGAATTACAACCACAAAATTAAAAAATATTCTAAATTCTACAACACAACTTTAATTCTAGATATTTCTTACTTATACATGACATACACCAAGAACTTTCTAGCTTTTTCTTTATCTTTAAAATTGTGGAAGGGTTTAGAAAAGTGTATTAATTTTAACAAAACAAATGAATATAGAAGAAGGGAATTGCTATATTAATTTTAACAAAACAAATGAATATAGAAGAAGGGACTTGCAGATGTATGAATGGATATATATATAAGGGATAATTCAATGCTAGTCCCATTTATTGAGTCAAAGATGCATTAAATCCCATTAACTTTTTTTAATGTACGGAGTCCATTTTCATTATATACTACATATATTTAGACAAATATATACTCACATATACATATTTTAAATCCATTTACTCTCACTCTAAAAGCAAACATATAATCCCACACTCTTTCTCTCTCTAGCAGCCCCATCTCCACCCCCACCCCCACCCCCATCCCGCTAACCCCATCGGAGACTCGCCAGAAACAGTCCACCGAAAAATCTCACTATAGGCCGCCGGAATTCTCGCCGGAGTGTTTATCTCTTTCCGTTTCTTTCTCGCTCTTCGTCTATTTCTTTGTTTTTTTTGGTCTACGCCAGTACCACCATAGCCCGAGCTGGAGAAGAAGAGTTTTCGCTGAAAAAAATGGAGGTTTTACAGAAACAGTAAATTTATCTGTTTCGATTTTTTCGTCAAAAAATTTCGAATATGGGTGTTGCTTGATAGATCTTGACGAGTAGATTCCAAATATATAAATTTTGTGAATTTTGGATTTGTAGATTTGAAGTTATGGACTTTTAAAGATTTTGTGTTTTTTTTTTGAAAAAAATGACGTAACAGTTGTGAGGGTGTATTTGTCATTTTAATGTGCCGAGTTGGCAAAATAGGACCTTTGACACCATTGACCCAGTCAAAGAATCTCTTGCTTCATTGACTAAGTGAATGGGACTTGATAACTATTACCCCTATATATAATCTCTCTCTCTCTCTCTCTCTCTCTCTCTCTCTCTCTCTCTCTCTCTCTGCATATATATACATATGTAGTATTGACGTAAATGAGCATCAAATGGAAAATAAGAAGATGATTTAACTCTCGTCTCAACTCTCCCTCAATATCTCAAAAATGTAGTAATGCCTCAAATGAGGATACATAGAGAGGTATTATAGGGAATGGAAGAGGCTTCTAGAAGTTATTAGTCAAGTATGAGTTATCATGAGATGAGTTGTCATGACAACTTATCCATGACAACACTAACTAATGGAATCTTCTAAAAGCTTCCATCTCAATCCTTACTACGATTAAAAATGTAACAAAAATACCAAACAACTAATAAAAGGAAAAATACAATGAAATAAAAAAATGCAAGAATATACTAAAATGAACACTAATTCACATCATTCTCCCCCACTTAAAACCAAGCTCATCCTCGAGCTTTCAAAATTTCGGGGGCTTGTGTGAAAATTCTAAAAAAGAGACAACCCAAAAGATGAGTAGTGAATTTATGCGGTTGACTTCCAAAATCAATTTTGGCATTTTTTTTTATTTCTTCTTGTTGGGCCATCACCTCCTGGATCGAAAACAAGCCTAGGGTTGCGAACCTTTAGATCAACCCCTCTTCGACCATGATCGACCAGATCTGGCTTTAGCTCGGCACGTCGGAGTACGAGAAGGATCACAAAGTTAAAACGGCAGTGGGAATGACCGATTCTCCCCCTTCTATCGTCGTTTTCTTATGTACCTTGTTCTCTCTCCTCAGTCTAACCCTAGGGCTGGATTTTAGCCCCTCTTTCTTCTTCTTTTTCTTTTTCTGGGGTGAGGATTTTTGGGTGGGTTTAGGGTTCCGTTGTGGTGGTGTAACCGAGGGTGGAGTAGGGGCAATGGTGGCAGTGAAATTAGGGTTTTGGGTGGTGGTGGGAGCAGTGTGAGGGCGGCTAGTGGATGCGTCGGGTGGAGGAAGGCGAGCCTCATGAGCCTCGAATCGTGCTACGAGGCTGTTTAAAACCTCCTTTTGCCTATCAGTATGCGAATCAACGGAAGCAAACCTCTTCTTAGGTCCAATTTGCCGTCGTCTATGATTTGTTATACAATAACAACAACAACGGGTGAAGCCAACGAGGCCCTAATACCAATTGACGTAAATGAGCTTCAAATAGAAAATAAGAAAATGATTTCACTCTCGTCTCAACTCTCTCTCAATATCTCAAAAATGTAGGAATGCCTCAAATGAGGCTACATGGAGAGTATTTATATAGGGAATGAGAGAGGCTTCTAGAAGCTTTTAGGCCAAGTATGAGTTATCATGACAACTTATCCACGACAACACTAACTAATGGAACCTTCTAGAAGCTTCCATCTCAACCCTTACTACAATTAAAAATGTAACAAAAATACCAAACAACTAATAAAAGGAAAAATACAATGAAATAATTTTTTTTGTAGAAAATACTAAAATGAACCCTAATTCACATAAAATATAGTGACTTCTAATTCTCTCATGACCAATTGAAAACAACAATAAGGTCAAACACTTATTGCTAAGACCTTTAGTTGACATAAGAACTAATTGATCTTGTGACTTCAATGTTGGGTCCCTTGTGTGCCAATTGTTCATTTACACAACCTGATCCTTCTCTTCAATTGTAGGGGAATTGACAGGGAAAACAATCTTTACGTCTTTAAAGCCGTATCAAGTCACACACATCCTTTAGGATTATGGTGAACTCAACTCAAGAGGCAAAAAAATGTGGGAATCTCAGTTTGTTATATATTTCTGAAAATAATGCCACCCCATGAGTCTTGCTTCTTTGAAGTTTGCTATGTTGTTTATGTGAAATTTCATGTTTTGTTTTCGTGAATTGAAATGATATTTCAATGATGTAACTAACTGACCTCAATGGATGTCATGAATAAAAGTGAATGAATGGAGACTAACATTTGTTCTTTATTCATAACTTTTTTTGGCAAAATTTTAGTAGAAAATTCAATACAAAATTCATCCAATGAAATCTTCATACCAATACTAATTTCCTTCTTCCCCTTCCCTCAAATTAATTAATCACCCAATCAATTATCCTAACATTTTCGAGTACTTTTTCGTTTACTATCGGTTGAATTTGAGGTCCTAATTGGAATTAAACCCTTGTAACCATTCTTTTTGTGAGGATAGTTGTGCCATGGACAACTTGAAGTGGTCTTCCTCACGGTATATGTGATATCCTCTTGGACCGGATGACCCTTCACCATTAGTTTCTTGACTGTCTCATCTAGCCATTTTTCCAACCACTGCATCCACCTCGTGAGCTCTCTAAGAATTTTTTGTTGGGCATCTGCTATGTCCTTAATGTGAGTAGCATGAAAATAATTGCACACATAGTATTTCTACACCTATTATACACCTGAAAACATGCAGAAGCTATGTGTGACTGGTGGTTACATATTTGACATACCAGGCCCTATTAAAAGTGCCCAAGTTATGTTTTAACTAATTACTTTGGACTCGTCCCGTACTAATAATAAGTAGATAGAGTTTGCTCCCCAAAATTGCAATACATGCCCAAATGTTGAAGACAACAAGATTTCACTGTAAAGCCTACAAACACATACAAAGTCAGGCATAAAGTCAATGACGTACCAATATATGCCCTATATCGTGCAGTCTAATACAAGTATTCGCTAGATTTTCAATTCAAGCCAAAATTTTAACCGTAAGTAGAAAAATACTTAAAACATAACTTGGGTATGCAGTAAAGAGTAAATAATGCACATCACACGTGACAAGAGATTAAGTGGTGAGCTAAGAATTGTAGCCTAGGTCCTTAGCCGAAGGGGGTTGTATTAGTTTTATTGAAGCGCTGGTTATAATAGATTCTTCCTGAGTATTAGCACAAAAGCTCTCACATTCCTGCTAAAGTGTACACGTCTTGTATTTATATAGGATGCTGGCTGCATAACAATTATCTTACGAGTGGGACAGATGTCCATTTGCCATTGGCTTGATATTGTGGAAGTGGAGGACGTGGTCATTGTCATGTTGTGCCCTTCTTCTACTGCAGTCTTCTAGCGGTTTGACTGGGTCTTCCTCATCCTACATGGTGTGTTGTGGTCCTACAACTTTCATGTGGACAAGTGGTACACTTGTCTGTTCAGTGGTGCATCTTCAGATGATTGATTGAGGCCAGTGGCCTAAACCCCATATGACATGACTTGCGGATTTTTTTCTCAAGCTTGGTTCTAAGCAAGCCTGACCTAGTTGTTCTTGGAAAGAACTGAACTGGGTCTTAAATATGATTTTTGGCTCTGAATAACATTTTTCTTCTTCAATAACGTTATTGGTGCATAAACTACTCTGATTCTTGATCAATTTTTTGTTTGGAGCTGGTGTACTGCATTACCTAGTTTCCTGACCAAATTGTTACTCAAACTAGCATACTAACTACAACCGAACACAGGTTTTAAGGTCATTGCTCCCTTGCATAAAACCCTGATGAGGCCCAGTGCAAACAAAATTCCCTACTGATCACTACTGTGTGGCACAACATTTTCATTTCATTTGCGTTCATGATCAAAATGTTTATTATCTACATTCATAATGGTATCACAATTCAATATCCAAGATGTTACACAATCATACCTACACATGGTTCCAAGGAAGAGTTCATTACCGTATATTAATAAGTTTTATACACACGTGCAACATTGCATTTGTTGACAATGACTATTATATCAACAATAAGCAAAAAGACATAAGTCTTAGTATCCTCAAAATTTACTACCACTAGGATTATAGCGTAGCAATTTCTTAACACGCAGCTTAATTTATCATAGTGAACATCTTAACACCACATCCAATAATGCAACAAGCTTTAGTATTTGTTCTCCAAGTAAGGTCCTAATAATAGGGCTTGATCTTTTGAGATCCTCTATGGCTATATAATTTAAGAGAACCTTGTCATAAATTAGTGTGTATAATTAATGAAATTGTTGATGTTTAGAAAGTAAAACGACTTGAGGGTGAACATTTTTTTCTCTTTGGACCAGAAGAAAAACGTAAGACATGTAAAACTCTTGGGTTTCTTTCTTTGTCATCATCTTTATCCTATTTTTTTAGTTTAATCAGTTTGCGATTCTGGTAAATGTTTCCAAATGTAGTCAACTTATTGAATTCAGAGTAATTTGTATACTCAAATCACAACTTTACTCCCTTCATTTCCCCCAAAACTTTGAGAGCTAATAGCTTTTAATACTTGGTTCTTTCATAGTGCAATTAGTAGTTTTTTTTAAGTTGTTCTATTCTTATGTTTTAACACTACAGGTTCACACATTGCACTCTAGCTGAGATATCGGGGTTGTTGAAATCCTAATGATCTTACCATTGACGCACCATTTGGGACCATCATAAATCGTATACCCTATCTTCTAGTATAATTGCAGCATGATGAGGCCATATAAAAAAGGAGTAAAAATGTGGAATGCATGACATGCAATTTCAACTTTGATTTAATATTAGGTTTAATCTAAACATTCCTATATATTCATATTTATATCCAGTTGTCTTTTAATGATTTAAATTTGATGAGTGTCTGTAGGGATTGGAAATCGATGCGGAGTTGCCTGAGAAAGTCTCTTGCTTTGAAGGAGTGTTCTATAATTACTTTAGCATAGGTATGTCATTTGACTTTGAGAAATGTGATACATGATTCATGTCTCACTTTACAGTTGTTCTGTCTAATTATTAATTTTGGTTTACGAGCTTGACCGTATTATTTACTTCGCTACCATTTTTTTTAAAATTTGAACCATCAAGTGAAGGTTTATGAGTTGGTTAATTGATATTATAATCATTTACTAAATAGGACCTATCCATGTAAAAATCAGTTCCTAAGTGTTGGAGTTCATATATTCATATAATAATATTCAACAAGAGAGCATTGATGTTTTGAAAAGTGAGTTACAAGATTGTAAAAAGTTCGATGACTCTTTGAATGTAAAAGTAGTCTCTCTTTGAAGAAAATTTGGTTTCTGCTAAGAATAGTAAAGTAGATTTGGAAGATCGATGCAAGAAGTTGGGTAAAATTCTTTTGTCTCATACCTAAACTTCAAATGATAAGAGTGGTATTGGGTTCAACAAATTTGAAGCCACATTGAGGCATGAAACCCTTTCTTCTATATATATATAAGATCTTGGGGGCCTTTAAGTCATTTCCAATTCGTTTTGGTTAGATGTTCCAACTTTAACATGGCATGAGAGCATTCTACATGGTTTAGTTTGGCACACCTGCTCCACGTTACCCTGTATAATTCATTTTTTGTGATTGACTTAGGTCACACCAGAAGTGAGGGCGCGTACTGAGAATATCAATCCAATATCAGGGGTTAAAGCCTTGCACCTCAATATATAAGACCTCGAACCTATCAAACCATTGTCTAATGTGTTGGGTTGGATGCTCCAACATTAACATTTTTCTACTTATATATTGAACTTTAATATTCGTGTTTCTAAAAGAAAAAAGTGATGGGTTTTGTAGGAGGGATTGAAAGGTGAAAGTCTTATAGGGTTCTATATGGAAAAGGTGCAAAATGAGCAAACCACTATTTTAAAATTTTCTCAAATTTAAGTTCAATTAAATAAGTTAACTCAAATTAATCTTCTCACCGATCTAAGCAATTGTTGTGTTAAAACAGATTAACCAATTTTATCTTTATCCTAAAGCATGCATCTAGGTGATAGCAGAATAAAATTAATCAATCCACACAACACGCCAATGTACACGAGGAAAACCTACAACGGGAAAAACTTCGGACGAACCAACCAGAAAAATTCACTATGTATGGATTTACGAAGGACACGACAGTAGACTTACACAACCACTCGACACCTACACAAGCCTTGACGCTCTTCATTCCCTCAACCTCTGCACAATGACACGGAGGAGTCCACCCGCACAACGGTCACAACACACGCCTCAGTATCCACCGATAAGGCTCAGCAACCGTCTACAGATTGCAATATGGAATCCACAGCTTCTTCACCGCGAAACCACGACGCGGAGTCCACCGTGCGTATAAGCAAATATGGAGTCCACTTCGCGAAATGATTCTCAACAAGATAAAAAGAATAAACCTTAGTGCCCACAAACTAGATCTCAAAGTATATATATGATGAAACTTGGATTTTTAAACGATTAGGTGTAAACTAGGGTTTTGGTTTGAAAAACTTGATCATAAATGATCACAAAAACACGAAGAGCTTTTTAGAAGAGTTTTGGAATTCAGAAGGCATGAAAATGTCTCTAAGAAAATTACTGCTCCGCAATCCTATTTATAGTAGGTTTTCCAAAAACGAGACAAGGATGGAAAAGATAATGAAAATCTCAACTTTGAAAAACACGCCAGGTCGTTCGAACAAAGTCAAAAGGCTCGTTTGAACGAGGTACCAAATCTCGTTAGGACCAAACTTTTAACGAAATATCCAACGAAAAACCAGTGTAGGCTAAAAACTGTTTGTTGGATCCTTGGTTCTAATGAGGTTCAATAGTTCATTCGAACGACATAGTTGATGTCGTTAGAACGAGTTGGAAATTTATTCTAAAAATAAGTTTTAAAATAGAATAAAAAATATTTTAGAAAACATACCTAAAACTAAATATCCATGGATCAATAGTATACGCATTCATGCATGAGAGATCCTCAGAAGATGAAGACGAAACGTGTCACTAAACACGACATGATGAATGTAGACTTCTAATTTGGCTGCTATATCTTCAAACAAACATGTCATAGGCTTGAAAGGTCAACACTCTCAAGTTCTAATCTTTGACTCAAGGGTTTTTTCCAAACACGAAATAAAGTCAAAATACATACAAATTGATTATATTGGAAATTTATCCTTATACATCTCCCCATTTGGCTATTCCTGGAAAAAACACAAATTAAAAATCAATGGGCCGTCAAGCTCTCTAAAAGACTCAATCGCCAATCTTAAAATGAAAAAAATACAGACACTTGACACACTCACGCTGAGTAGCTGCTCTGTATAAACTTCACCGCATCGTTCCAAATCTTCATAGTTAAACATATATTCAATGCAACAGGAATATATAACAATATAATATAAATCGGCATAAGAATAAACCTCCCCCTTTGTCTAACAATCTCTACCCAACTTAGGACGCCTCCTCCCCCCCCGGCAAAAATCTCCTAAGGACTCTAAAGATTGAGATACCATTTCTCCACCTTTTTGTTCAGGAATAGACAAAGTTAAAGATGCACAATAAATCATTTCTCCTAAATAAAACCAAATCTCCCCCTAAATGAAACATGGGTAGGCATAAAGGAAAAAAAGTATATCATGCAGTGGTGTAAAGTGCAACAAGTAACGATAAATACAACACAACAACACGAGCTCAGATAATCCAAACTATGAACAAAAGATACCAATTTGATGCGTAAATGAGATATCAATGATAGCAAGCAACAAACGATACCAATATGATCATATAACATACCAATTTGAGACTACATGAAACTAAAACCAGAACATATGGCATATATGGTTTAAATGCAAACGCAAAGACTAAAAAACAAACGATACCATATATATAAGGGCCATTTTGACTTAACTCCCAATTTTTAATGCATAATTTGACTTATTCCCTTGTTTTTATAATTTTTTTGACTTTGCCCCCAACATAGGGGGTTAAGTCTAATTTGACATTATAAACATGGGGCAATGTCAAATAAATATTTTGACTTAACCCCCGATTTTTCTTCGATATTTTGAGATAACCCCGCGTGTTGGGGATTATATCAAAGAGATTAACAAAGTGGGGGTTAAGTCAAATAACACAATGAAAAGTGGAGGTTAAGCTAAAAAATCCCTATATATAAATATGCAAAAGATACTAATGACACACAGGCATATATATATATATATATATATATATATATATATATATATATATATATATATATATATATATATATATATATATATATATATATATATATATATATATATATATATATATATATCAAGGTTCTAAAAAACGCGGGGCGTGATTGAGGCGTGGAGGCCAAGCCTTAAGCCTTAGAAGCCTAGGCGGGCCTAGGCGTGAAAAGGCGTTTAGGCCTTCTTAATATATTTTAATATCTTTTAACCATAACAAGGCTTTTAAAATACAAAAATTTCATATATCATAAAAATATGTCTGAATATATGCAAATTAAAATACTATTTGATTATTTTGGATGAGATAATGGTCCGGTTTGTACAAAAATTCTCTAAAAGGCGACATCGTTTCACTAAAGCATTGTTGTTTTTAGAAAAAAGTGCGCCTTAAGGATTTTACCAAGAATAAGACGTGAAAAGCGTAAGGCGAGGCGTTTCTCCCAAGCCTTAAGCCTAGGCATGCCTAGGCGGAGCCTAGGTGGGTTTTTTAGAACAGTGATATATATATATATATATACAGATAGGATCAGGTGCGGACTTCCCGTGCGAACTTTTCGTGCGAACTTTGTCCTTATCCCGAAAGTGGTCCCCTCGTGGTCCCATAGACTTTTGTTATTTACTCTAGATGGTCCCTCTCTTGTCTTATACTAAAATCTTAGTTTAAGACTATATAATTAAAAGATTTATAATTTAGACCCAAAATTGGTATCAAGACCTTAAAGATTTTAGAACCTCACCAAATTTCGACCAACCCCAAATTCTGGTATCAGAGCCATAAGACGCTCCTTTTAGACAAAAAGTAAAAAGACTTTAATGCCCTTGAGATTTATTCCTCGCATTTACCAAGATATTTTTGGATCCAACCCAGACTACCAACCTATACCCATAGTCGATTTAGACTTAGAAGGTTGTTTAAGCACACACATAGACGGTTGTTCACATAGTGAACATATCCTAGCCAAACACGCAGACAGTAGACAAGTTACTGCTAGTGCTATTAATAGCATAATAGACCAAAATAAGTGTATACTCCTTATATTAAGACAATTAATAAAAGACACTCAAACCCTAGAAACGGAGATAAAACATATCTCTAAAAGATTATTAGACATAGATAATCAAATCCCAATAGACTTAGTACATGTTTTACAAGAAATAAATATTAAGACTAATCATATAGAAGTCCTTAACAAAGATATTTTAGAAATTAAAACATTAATTAAAAATCAAGACAGTGAGTTAATTAAACTTACTAAAGAACAAGCTAAGCTTATCCCTAGATTAGATAGTTATCTTCCTAATGGAGATAGTTAGATCAGACTGGAATGAAGTACCAAGGGACCTCTCCATCCAGACTTTATCAGACTTTTATCAAAGAATTTTAGAAAAGATAAATGATGATAGATTTTATTATAAGATAAATGAAAATGAGATTGCCAATGCGGCTAAAGCAACTAGACTTATATTAGAAATATTAAATTTAATTTCCACATCTATAGCAGCTACCCAAGACTATAACAGTAGCTTTGTTAAAGACTTACATTTAAACTTAAAGGCTAAGACAGAAGGATTAACTACCTTCTATACAGACTTTGTTAAATTCCAACAGAATTTAGCAAATTACCTTAATAATATGGAGAGACATAATCTATCTAAGATGGATAGTATTATTAATGAACTTAGACTAGATATGGCCCAAGTAGAAGAAAAATATGCAGAAATTATAAACGGAATTAAGGCCGTATATAATAAACCATCTCAAGCATAAATAGACTCTCCTTTTATTCTAACTCGTTTAGATAAAATTGAGAAAACTGTAGAAGTCATAGAAGTTAGAACTATGCAACAACAAGAAAAAGATAACGAAGTAAAAGACTATATTACTAATGTTGGTAAAACCATCGTTAATTCTCTAGCTAGACATAGTGAGGAAAATTCTGAAAAGACTAGAAAGGAGAACAAGAATTTTAAAGAAGAAATCCTTAACCAGATAAAAAGACAAAAGGATTATTCAGACTTCTTAGAAAGAATTGAAAAAAGACTTGAACAAAAACAGGTAACCACCTGTAAATTTAGAGAAACCCCTCCCATAGAAACTAGAGAAAAAAATACCTTAGGTAGACGAGTCATAAATGACGGATTAGATAAGACCAGTAAGATAGTTAGCTCTATCCCAAATATTGGACAGAGTAATCATATGCTCCAAAGACTTAAGGATTCATCCTCCAATGTTAAGACATGGTGGAAAGAAAGAAATTTCACCAATCCCCTCCAATGGATAGAATGGGGTGAAGTCGATTGGAAGATTGTTGAAGATTCCATTCATAATGGACAACTTCCAGCCGTTAGATACATAGACTTGTTTAAAGAAGGTGCCACTCCTAAGACTCCCAATTATAACATGACCTACCATTGTAGAAATCATGTGTTAGACAAATCCTATACTGAGCTCCAAGTATTTGACTCAGAATGACTTAGATATAGAGGAACTGATAGGAAGTTCCAATTCCTAACCTTTGGACTCTTTCAAGCAAGAATCCAAGGATTACATAGACCTCAGAATAATATTAACATATTATGTTGTTTAGTAGACAAAAGATGGAAAGACTTTGAGAAAAGTCTTATTGGGATAGCCCAATTAGAAATGTCAGACAACATAGGATACTTTAATGTCATTCCGCATTTACAGTAACCGTAGACACAGCCAAATATTTTAGGTTAATCTTATATGCTAGTGGCTATGAAGACTATATTATTCCAGACGCTAATATAAATATAAAATTCCAAAGCTATGTGAAGTTCTTCCAATTTCCTTATGAAGGAATGCAATCGGGAATTCCTAGCGGTAGACTTAATGAAGAAATCTTAGTTAGAACCAATGTGTCAGACTATAATCATACTTACAGTATTAGGAATACTGGACCTATGAAAGAAAAAGCTAAGACCCTCTGGCAATTGCCAGAATTTCAAGAAACTAAGACTATACAAAATAAACCTTTGTTTATTAATCAAGACGACGTCACTGGAAATGTTACCATCCAGTTTGGTCCTCCTAAGATTATCAATAAGAATATCCAGACCGAAGAAATTAGATTTAGGAATATGGGAGAAGCCATAATCAATGATCCTTCAGAAGGAGAATGTAGTAGTAAGACTAGTGCTAGTTTACTAAGACAAGCCCCGATAATTAGACCTAGAAGATCATTTGAACAAAAAGACTTAGTTAAAGAAAAATCTAGGATCCAAAACTTTGGACATGAACCCTCAGAATTGGATATAAAGACATTTAAAGATAACCTTAAGAAAAGTCATTATGTTAGGTTTCAAGAAAGAGAAAGATTTAATATGATAGCCCAAGACCGCATACTAAAATTAAAAGAATCTAAGAATACAAAGGAACTTCTTAGGAACTTAAGACTAATAGAAGAAGGAGAACAAAGATTAATGCCAGCTACACAAGTAGAACCTAGTAAACAAGAAATAGGAAGTAGTAGTAGGCTAGAAGATGCTCCTAGACTTTTTAGTAAACCAATAGGAATAAATATTCCTATATACTCAAGCACCGTAGTTAAGACTAAACCTGATTATATAAAAGACTTTCCAACTAGTGACAAAAGTTTCACTCCTGTTAAGACAATGGCAAGCCAAGCCATAAATCCAGTAGGTATATACCTTAACTTAGACAACGTTCAAGATAGGAAGAAAGCCTTAAATGAATGGCGTAATCAGATGAACATGTGTTTCACATCTAATGAACAATGGGATGCAAGTTCATGTAAGTAGTACGCTGAGCAATCCATTAGAGGTATTGCAAAAGATTACTTAGATAGTTTAAGAAAGGCTACAGATGAAGACTCCTTAGCTAAGGTTGAGAAGATGAAAGAAAACTTATAAGAAAGATCAATTGAAGAATATATTCAATTGTTCACATTAGAATTCATTGGAGCTGGACATCTAGCTCAAATCAATGAACAAGACCTAGCAAAAACTAAGTTAGCGCTCCTTAGCATTTGCAAATTAGATAAGATAAACGAATATATCAATAATTATGAGCAGCTATATTACCAAATTAAAGAATTTGGAGAGACCTTAAAAGATGAATACTTTAGAAAAATACCAGCCATAGGACAAATCCTAATTAATGAATATAGGAATTGGCCAGGATTAGCTGGAGTTAAGAATAACTCCCTTGGTGAAAGAATCAATTTCGCCAAAGACTATATCATATCTAAGAGACGTGATATAACTCAAGGAAAGTTGATAGAAGAAACTTTCAAGCAGATCCCTCCAATCAAAGACGAAAGAGACATCGCTCCAATCCAATGGGGATATGGAAGTGAATCTAAGAAATTCAAAAAGAAATTAGAATGGAAACATAGGAAGTTTAAGACTAGACCTTTAGGATTGCCAAAGAAGTATAAATTTAGACAATCTACTACCTTTAGGGAAAAGAATCTTAAGACTAAGAAAAATAGATTTAACCAAAGAAGATACTTTAAGAAGAATACTAGTAAGTATAAGAAGGTTCCTAATTATATGAAAGAAAAAGATATAGCTCAATCTAAGACTGCCACCAAAGAATGTTGGACTTGCGGCAAAGAAGGACACTTTGCTAAAGACTGCCCTAATAAGAAGGATAAAGAAAGTATTAAGATTATTAATACAATATTAGACTATGCAGATCAAGAAGAATTAGATATCTTATATGCTATAGAAATCTCAGACATAGAAGATGATGATAACACTAGTATCTATAGTGTTTACACAGACAGTGATTCAGAAGACTATAATGATACTGATGAGTATGAAGACTCTCAGGATACTCTAGACTTATACATGATGCAGACTAATCAAGAAGATCCAGATGATGAATATATAGACTTTGAAGACGCTTGGTATAAGTGTATATTAAGCCCCTTTTTAAAGAAAAGATGGACAATTAGTAATCCTGAATTACTAACCTATGTACCTAGATGCTATTTTGATGAAAGACATTATTGTACATTTGAAATGAAATGTAGTAAGAAAGACTTTAGATGCGTAGAATGCTTTGAGATTATACAGACAGAGTTATTTATGGTTTGTGTTATTTGTCAATTACACTACCATGAAGAATGTTGGAGAACTAGATTTAGAGCAATTTATACTAGTTAGTATGACGCTCAAATAGACTTAGATATTAAAACTTATTATCAAGACATTGATAGAAATATAGCCAAAAGACTGCAAGAAACTGAAGATGTCAAAGGAAAAGGAATTTCCTATGATTTAGAAGAATACCATTCTGATAGTAGTTCAGAAGACCAAATACCCTTAGATTTTATAGATAAACCTCATAAAGGAATATCTATTTTAGAAAATAACAATTTAGGAATTTATACTAAACCACATGCTTGTTTTGTAGAATTGTTTGTTCAACATAAAGACTATCCTAAAAGACTTTCAGCCTTTATAGATACAGGGTGCTCTCAGAGTATTTGTAAGGCTAATGCCTTCCCTGAAGACTGCTTTTTAGAAAGTACTCAAGAAATCTATGGTAAAGTGGCTGATGGAGATCCATTTACCTTATATTTCCAGACTATTCCTATTTATTTTAAATTAGGAAATCAGACCAACAAAACCGTTAATCATCGGTTTTGGATAATGGATCCTCGTCCTAGTTTCACAGGAAACATTATTTTAGGACAAGACTTTATTAGTAAATATCATCCTTATACTGAGTATAACGATAAGATATTAATTAATGATCAAGAGGAATTTAATATTAAAGCTCCTCTCATAGATCATAAGACTGCCTTTGACCTTATGCAGGTCAAGCCCAATTATGAACCCATAAAGCATCAGAGTTCTTCAGCTGAGCATGGTGGACTTAGACCTACAACCCAACAAGAAGCCTTAGAAATTACTAAACCCTTACAAAAAGAGTGTAAGTGTCCAGACCAAAAGTGTTATAAGCAAATAGCGCTTATACAACAAGACATTTTAGATCAAGCCCAGCAGACCTTATTATAGGTCCAAGCTATATCCAAACAGAAGAAAATGGATATAGAAGTAGAAAAGGAAAAGATTAGGCAACTAGAAGAGCCTACTTTAGGAGAAAATCCCATCGCTAAGTGGGATAAAGACCAAAGCTATTGTGAAATCATCCCTATTAACCCAAACGCCACTATTAATGGTGGAACCTATAAGAAAGGATACTCACAAGAAGATAGGGAAGAATTCAAGAAAGACATAGATGAAATGCTTAAGTTAGGCATTATTAGAGAAAGTAAAAGTAGACATAATAGCTTAGCCTTCTATGTTCAAAATGAATCTGAACGTAAAAGAGGGAAAAGACGAATGGTTATAGACTATAGACAATTAAATAAGAATTGTGAATTTGATTCTTATAAGATACCAGACAAGAATAATTTGATTAATTTAATCGAAGATAGAATTATATTCAGTAAGTTTGATTGCAAATCAGGCTTCTGGCAAATTAAGATGCATTCAGACAGTATTACTTGGACAGCCTTTAGTGTGCCCCAAGGAAAATACGAATGGCTAGTCATGCCATTTGGATACTTGAATGCTCCTCAAGTTTTCCAAAGAAGAATGGATAATATATTTAGACCTTATTCAGAATTTTGTCTTGTTTACATAGATGATATTCTTGTAGCCAGTAAGACTGAGATAGAGCATGTAGACCATCTTAAAAAGATTATTCTAGAATTAGACAAACATGGTATTGTTATTTCCGAAAGGAAAATGCAATTATTTCAGACTGAGATAGACTTTGTGGGAATGCATATTAATAAAGGAAAATTAACCTTAGCAGAACACATAACCAAAAATATTCTTGAGTTTCCAGACCAACTCAAAGATAGAAAACAATTACAATCATTTTTAGGATTGCTTAATTGTGCTGCAGACTTTATTAAAGACCTTGCTTCAAAAAGACAAAGCTTAACATCCAAATTAAAAGGAACAGACAAAACCAATCCCTTTTATTGGACTAAAGATGATTTTGAAGTAATAAGACAAATTAAAGATGCAGTCAAGAACATTCCTTTACTTGAACTGCCTAATGCAGAAGACCAGTTTATAGTAGAAACAGATGCCTCTGATAAGCAATGGGGAGCAGTATACTTTGCCAATGATCATCAGACAAAAAAGAAGAAACTTTGTAGACATAGTTCTGGAACCTTTACGGACCCAGAAACAAGATACACTGCCCATGAAAAAGAAGTTTTAGCCATTGTAAGGGCAATAGAAAAATATATGTTATTTCTTAGACCTAAACATTTTACTATTTATACTGACTCTTCTTATGCAGTAAAATTTAGAGATTTAGACTTGTCCAAATCAAGGACTAATAGATTAATTAGATGGCAACAATTGCTTAATGGTTATGACTTCACTGTTATACATATTAAGGGAAGTAAAAATACCATTCCAGACATTATATCAAGAGAGCCAATGTTTCCTAACACTAATATAATTTCATGTTTTATGTTGCAAACAGAAGACCTAGAAGACATGAGTTCCTCTGGAACAAATAGACTGAACAGGGAAGACGTTGCAGACTATCTTAGACGCGTAAGACCAAATGCTGGTGTAACGCAAAGACCAACGCATATTCAAGACTTTCAAGAAAGACCAATCCTAGAGAACTTTGAAGATATCTTGGTTCCTCCAGGAAAATCTAGACTAGAGATTATTGCTCAAAATAGACTCATTGGGAAGATGTACTTTCCCCAATATAGACCCGATCAAAGATACCCAGACTTGATCAAATTTAGACAAGAATTTTCAGAAGACGAAAATACTCTTATAGACGCCACATGGTGGAATGTGAAGAATAGACTTTGGATTGAATTCAAACAAAATTTGGTAGCCATTGCCAGATTTATGAGAACTCAAAGACTTGCAGTTACCCAGCTCAGTGGAACTGCTGTGCTTAGACCTCAGATTCAGACTTATGCTCAGACTCTTGGAGAATCCTCCAAAACTAAACCTAATGATTTCTGTGTGACACCCCGACTAATTAAATACCGGGTAGCTACTCCTTTATAAAATTAATTCAAAATGCCAAGTTGGCTCAGTTAATAGCATCACTGTCGAAAACATTTTATTATTTCTAACCACCAAGTATTTAAAAAGCAAGTTGCCAAATTTTAATTTGAGTCTGATTAACATGCAACAAATGTAATGAAGAAATAAATAACACCATTCACCATACTGAAGTAAAATGAATAACCATCCCATAACAGTAAATAAAGTCTGGAGGAAAAACTCCTCACTACAATCCCACAACTGAAATAAATAAACTGAAACAATACATGATAAAGTCTGAAAACTGAAATATAAAAGATGTCTCTAAAGAACTGGGCAACATGCCCTACAACTGATAGATGGTGACTCTGGAATCCAAAAGATGGAGGCGTCT
Organism: Sambucus nigra; assembly: GCA_949130495.1. Classification (NCBI taxonomy): domain Eukaryota; kingdom Viridiplantae; phylum Streptophyta; class Magnoliopsida; order Dipsacales; family Adoxaceae; genus Sambucus; species Sambucus nigra. The sequence continues at coordinate 319,980,652 of OX422223.1, forward strand.
ACATGCAAATCCCTGTAGCTTCCACAAGCAGCTACAGCTCGTCACCTGAATGAGTATCCTATGCATGGTGTCCTTGTGGCTGGGCACCTAAAATGGTTTTACAAAGAAAAAGAGATTTGAAAAGAAAACGGGTCAGAGCCCGAATGTGGAGTTATATTTTAAAAACCTGCAAGTGCTTTAAAAACATTTAAAACATTAAATGCAAAGTACATGTTAGGACATGCACTCACATTATATTCTCACCTCTCGTCTAACTGTGCACTCCTAACGCAAGTACCCATCTATAATTACCCATACTACTAGCTAAGTGACAACCTATCTAGCTAGACTGCCAAAGGTCCTGCCCATAATACTTGGTTCCATATAATAACGCTCGTAATTAAGTAGAGGTTTACCGTAAACTCAGTTACTAAATATGCCATTGATATAACTATCAGTTAACTCGTTATATTTCTCAAAACAATACCGTAATATTTTTACAACATTAACATGAGGATTCCCATTAATATAATGTATATTATTCATATCATAAATATACAATACAAGCACCCCGCAATCTAAGCTATAGTGCACACATACTCTGCTATCCATCCCGGTACATCACGTACATAAGGATTACTTATTCCGAATCTCTCAGGAATAGTTTACCGATAACAACATCACAAATAATAGAGGCGAACACAGTCACCATCACATGGGTCACGCACATACCTACGCTCCCATGATCAGCGGACTTATTAATATCACAATAAGTCTTTCTATGACCTATGTTCATCGAGGTACCAGTCTATATCCCCCCCGTAGGCACACAAGGAATAGAGGGTCCTAGGCGAACGCAACCTCCCGTGATAGCAAGTATGGTAGGTATGTCATACACACAATCCATATACCAATACTAAGTAAACACATGTCTTAGTAATACCATATTTTAATCTTAGTACATATATTCTCATATTAACACAATTCATACTATTCCGGTTTGTAATTATACGCGCCATAATTATCTCACGTCGTAGTAGACACTCACGTCTCAACCCAAACCGTCCATGTAATACACTCTCGTATGTAATTTCCTTCTCATAAATACCCAAATGTCCCAATTCTATCACTTTACATCTACGGAATGATATCTATATCCTCGAATAAGCTTACGGGACTCCAAAAGTCAAAACAGTCCAAAAAGGACCAAACTGTCAACTCGTTAGAAGTCTCGTTCGAACGAGGCTTCGAACGAGTTTGGACTGTCAGGTCGTTAGAAGTCTCGTTCGAACGAGGCTGTTCGAACGAGATCCCAGTTCGTTCGAACGAACTGTCCCTTCTAACGATATCTCGTTCGAACGAGATATCGAACTAAATCCCTACTCGTTAGTAACGACTGGTCAACTCGTTAGAAGCTCGTTCGAACGAGTTCGTTCGAACGACCTGGGGGCTGCTTCTAACGAAATACCAGTTTCGGCCTAGAAATTTTCCCAAATCGTTTTTCACCATTTTTATCAATTCTAATCTCTTCCAAAGTTCATCCTAATAACGTTTTAGGGTCTCTAATTCATCCTAAACATATTTACATCATCTCCTAACATGTTTTCAAGGATTAAATCATCATAACATCCACCAAAATTACAAATTTCTACACTTTTCCCAATTTCTCTAGAACATGAACCCTAGGCTTATATCCTCCTCAAATCCCAGAATTTATTTCGTTTTAATTCCTTCAAATCACAATTATTATAAGGGAAATGATCTACCTATCATACTACATGCAATTCTCTTCACAATTTCTCAAGTTCTATGATCTAAACTACATGGGTTTTCATATTTTCTTCAAGAACAAACCATAAATCCGAATTTTCTAACATGGAGGAAACATTCTCAGAAATTAAATGAAATAAAGTCACTTGCCTTGGTTGTCTCTGAGTTTGGTGTAGATTCGGTGTAGAATTTCTGCAGAATTCCTCTCTCTCTCTCTCCTTCTCCAAGCTTTCTTCTCCAAAAAGCTATGGTGGCTAGGGTTTGCTTTGGGGGAACTTATGAAAACCTAATTTAATAAACCTCCGTAGCTTGTTGGTTTAATAAGGGTTGGTTGGGTTAATTCCTTATCAGATTACAACTCTCAATTTTCGTCACTTTTAGTTACCCAAAAATACCAAATTACTAAAATACCCTTTAAGTTACCGGTATGGCCTAAAAATACCCCGGGACCCAAACTATACCCCCGGCTAGTGTTTTCTGACTATCTCGACCCTTCCGGACGCGTTGGCGCACTCAAAACGACCATACGGATTATAGATTTTAAATTCACTTTTTATTAACAAAATATTATACCGTGACGCGGCGGTCCCACGCGTCTCAACAAAATTTCTAAAATGCCGTATATAAATCTCACGACAAATTTTATAATACCAAATACATATATAATCATATATGCACATAATCAAATACCAATTCGCATCTCATTAGTATTTATAACCCAGATTAATTTTCAATTAATACGCAATTTAATTAATTAATCCCAAAAATAAATATAGTCAAAAGTACGGGGTATTACATTCTGTTATCAGAAAAAGACGTTTAAGACTAAGATTGTTATACCATTTGGTTATAATAATCTCCTATTAACAGAAGACTTTAAAAAAGAATCTAATAACATTACTGATCATTTTAATATGTTATTATCAGAAATAAATGGAGACGCCTTAATGATTAAAGGTTTCTTCAAAGACGTTCCAAAAATATATCTTTTTGGAAAATCAGAGATGGCTCATATAACTCTTGCAGACCACGGGTTCATTGGACTCGTTCAGATAAAAGACATTGAAGACTCTGTTGTTCTTGGAAAAATAGTCCATGAATATATTAAGAAGATTGAAGACTTCCTTCCTCTATTTGCTAGAATCTATCAGATTGCTCCATGTTCCTGTAGAGAAATGAGAGTTGAAGGATTTAGACTTTTTAGATTTTCCAGTTATATATTTGAAGACGTTGAGATTTTATCGGAAGACAAGACTAAAGAATTGATTGTTGATAAGTCCAAGCTCCAAATTGCTCAAGCCATGGAGACCATAGAAATCATGGAGTTATTAACAGGAGAAGATAGGCGGTACATTGCCTACCACAAAGAAGACATGATAATCCAAGCTGATGAGCCATTCAATGGAAGGCTCAAGAAAGAATCCAAAGAAATGGTAGAAATAGCTTTGCTAGCTAGCCTTAGAACTGTAGGCCTCATTGATGAATTTTTCAACAATGCCCTACCAGACCAAGACAAGGAAAAAGAAGGCACAGATGAGACAAAGTTGGGCCCCTCAGTGGTGGATGAATTATTAAAGACGGAAGAATCATTTGCCTAGACCATGCTTTCCATAAAGCAAAAGGATGCCTGCCCCACAAGGGCCACCAGACTGATGAAAAAGACGAAGACTTTGTTTGATGTGCTTGCATTATTACAAAACAACAAAGACTTGGCACGCCTTTCTTTTCATAAAGAAAGAGGTCCCCCCCAAATTATCAAAAGACGATAAAAGCCTGTAGACCCAGCTGTGAAGATTCAGAAGACAATGTTGCTTTAATAATTAGATGCTTTCAACCGGATTGCTTTTGGTAGCCGGTTACCAGTTATTTTGTAGTGCCCTTGATCTATAAAAGGGAGCGCCCATTTGTGTTTTAGACATAAGGAGTTAGAGAGTGAGAGATTGTTAGACTTTTAGAGAGAGTATGCTTGTAGAGAGTAAAATGTATATGAGTGAGTAAACCTCTCATAGTTAGGGGAGAGGGGAGAGTTGTATTTACTTATGCAATGCAATAAAAGTATTTTATTTTCCAGAAATCTCTTATGCTAAGTTGTTATTATTTTCCAAATTGTCTCCAACTTTCTGTTCATAGAGGACTATTGTGTGGAACCTCTGGTGTAGCACACAAGGTGTTATACTGGTGAACCGCCGTCAGGTGTCGATTAGCCGTTAGCCGTTAGCCAGGTGGGCGTTAGGCATAAAAGCGTACAGGCAAGAAACGGGTCAACCGCCAAAGTAGTGGATTGAGGTGCGACACATAAAGAGAGAGTTGTAGGAGGCCAAGACCGGAGAAGAATAGTAACAAGGCTGAAGAGACAAAGGGAAGAAGATAAAGATATTGCATACCAGAAGGAAGGTATAAACTCGAACCAAACCCTTAACTATTTTACATATTATTGTTTTAAGAAGAATCTTATATGAGCTTACAAATCACTAAAGACTTTTTAGAATTTGTTAATCAAACAAGTTTAGACTTAACTAGAGAAATTCAAAACTGGACTCTTACAGACCCTAAAGATAAAGAACTTATAGAAACTGCTTTAGTATATGCAGGTGGTACTTTTAAATACATAGACCAGATCATTGAGTGGTTAGGAAGAGAAGTACCTAGAATAGAAATAATTAGAACAGGGATCCGAGATCTCTTTAGACAAAAACTAAGAACTGAAGATTTTGCAGAAGAACTATCAAGACCTGAAAAATATCAAGAATACACTAGGATACTTGAAGATAATATAGACGTATTAAAATTTATTAGACGAAAAAGGTTAGCTGAAACAAAGGCTACTTTAATTAGAGCCGGAGGAATCCGCCCTCTCCTTAAAAACGTAGAGACAACTGCCCCTAGAACATACCGTAGATTTTTGTCATCTTCTGGTGATAATAATTTAGACGAATTTATAGATAATGATATAATTGATATTGTTAATCAAATATATAAAGAAACTAGACAGATAAACCCACGATACCGAATAAGGTATTTAAGACTAGAATATTTTCCATCAAAACCTCTTTCAGTTTCTAGACTCCCTGAAGAAATTATTTACATAGATAATCCTCGCTATTCAGAACTCCAGTACGATAGTGACGGAAGAAGCTTGAGAAGTAGCAGTAGCCCTGAAACTTCCACACTTAGACTTTCAGATTAATTAAGCATTAAAATAAGCTTAAAAGACCTTAGAAATCATTGGGGTAAAAATTGATATTCCCTAAAACTTAGAAGAAGTTAAAAGACATCGCGGTCCCAAAAGGTGGTCCTAAATAGACAAAACGGTCCCTAGATAATTCTTGGACGGTAGCGGTTCGTAAACTAGGTCCGTATACGATCCAGACTCTCTCTCTCTCTCTCTATATATATATATATATATAGGTTTATACACCACAAAAAATATTAAACACAATAAGCTTTCCACACTAGCATAGTATCGATGTGTCTAAATAAATATGTGGTAAACAGAGTGAAGGAGTGTGTACCGGAAACAAAATAATTATGACCCCATCACTCAAAAATTGTCCAAGGAGTTCTATTTGACCGTATTAACTTTATCAAACAAAGATTTAGTCTCATAGTGATTTATAAAGTGAACTCATAAACAATGTACATTGGTTTAGAAAATATTGATGATTCTCAAATCAAAAGCGTCAAACATGAGTTAACTGAGACTCATTGTGCAAAGCCATTGATCTTCAACTTATAGCACCCTCAAAATCATAGATATATCAATTTTTTTCACTCCCATTTTTTTAAGATATCAATTTTGAAGAATCAATGAAACAATTGGCCTTGACAATATTTTCTTTTCTTTTGCCTCTTAAATTTTTAGGCTCTTGCCAACGGTGGCTTTTCATGTAAGGAAGACTTCTCCATTTGTAGCCCTTTCCCCTGCACACTCATATTCTCAAAAAAGTAACAAACTCACGGGTAATAGTTCTTACATGCACAAATCCCCCATAGTAAAAACGATATGTATAGTGACAAGATTTATGGGAGAACAACTCACTTAGCTCATGCAACATATGAGCTTTTCTAATGTCCTTAGCAATGGTCGACTCTCAAAAACATGGTCTTGGCTCTAGTACCGGATGCATTTGGATCATCGAAGCCAATCCCACAATTGTCATCTTTGATTTGGACGGTGCTTAACATTTTATCTAATTTTTTGGATTTAGACTCCAAATCAAATTTGACATTACTTGAGTCCTTCAATCTCTCCTCTAACTCCATAATTATAGACTCGAGAAAATGACGAGACTCGTAAAAATCTAGGGAGTTCTTCATAATCTCCATTAAACCACGAAAGTTATCTCCCTCCCCCTCAACAAGCGCGAACTTCTCCCTAAGAGTTTTTTCACGTGTCCTAAGATCCTCAGTCAATTTATTCTCATCATTTGTTTTGGCATGTTGTTTCAACGTAGCTTCCAACTTCAAGTTAGCATTTTTCAATTTTATCGTTTTCGTATACATCTCACGGAAGGCAACTTGAAGTTCACTTTCCTCCGCCTCTTCTTCTCCATTCTCTCCACCATCACTCACTTGGAAATAAAAAAATAATGGCCTTAGAATTTCCATGCTCAAAATTATCTTCATCGCAAGATTTTTCATCAAGGCTCACATGACTAACCATGAACGCAGTGTAGTTGTGCTTAATGTGAAAATTGGGTTCGTCTTTCGGTTCACTATCACTAAGGGTGGCATCGTATGCCTTTCGCTTCTTGACCTCCTTCCTTAGTTTAGTGGGACACTCAGCTACCCTAAGGCCATGACCCTCACACCCAAAGCATCTATCCGAATCACCCTTCTTAAAATTATCATTACGATTTTTAAGGATTTTACAGCCTTGTTAAATTTTCTTTTCTCAAACTTCTTTTCATCTTTCGATTGCTTTTCCAACTTGAGAACTTTTTTAAACTTCTTTGCAAACATGGCCATATCATCAGAATCGATGTTAGACCCATCATTCGAAACAAGTGTTTCCTTCAGGGCTTTCAAATCAATGCCCTTATCTTTTTTCATCTTTTTGGAGGAAAATATGTCGAGCTCATAAGTTTGAAGATCACCTATAAGATCTTCAAGTTTCGTAGAGTCTAAAGTACCCAAGGAATTCACAACGGTTACTTTTAAATTAAATCTTTCAGGAAAGGACCTTAAGATTTTCTTGACTACACGGGTTTCGGGTGTTCTCTCTCCCATGTTAAAAGACGAGTTCACAATATCAGACAATCTAATGTAGAACTCACCAAAGGATTCACTCTCCTACATCCTAATGGTTTCAAACTGAGTGGTGAGGTTTTGGAGTTTGGAAGCCTTAACAATTGTACCCACATGGGTTAGTTGGAGTATATCCCAAGCTTCTTTGGATGTCTCGCACGTCATGATACGACGGAACTCCTCCGGTGTGACCTTAGAAAAAAGGCATTTAACTTCTTCATTTAAACCACGTGAATTATATAATTAGGTAATTTGTGCTCATCCTCACTTTAACTTTATACGGGTTTAGGTACACGAAGTTCACCTACTAAAGTCGTGGGTGGGGACCACCTCGTAATGATCGCTAACCAAACCCGCTCATCTATAGCCTAAAGTATTGATTTCACACTCGCTTTTCAGTACGTGTAATTAGACCCATTAAACATTGGTGGCCTAAAAAGTGACTGACACTCCATATAAAAACTGCTCGGATTCATGCCTAAAAAAATTATAGACATCCGCTCTGATACCACTTGAAATTCTTATAGGGTTTATATGGAAAAGGTGCAAAACGAGCAAACTACTATTTTTAAATTTTCTCAAATTCAAGTTCAATTAAACAAGTTAACCCAAATTAAGCTTATCACCGATCTAAACAATTGTTGTGTTATGCATCTCGGTGATAGCATGATAAAATAATTCAATCCACACAACACATCGATGTACGAGGAAAATACATTATGGAAAAAATTTCGGATGGTCCAGCCACGCAAATTCACCATGTATGAATTTACAAAGGACACGACAGTAGACTTACACAACGACTTGACCCCCTCGCAAGCCTTGACGCTCTGCGTTCCTTTAACCTCTGCACAGTGACACGCAGGAGTCCATCCGTGCAACTGTCATAACACACGCCTGCATCGGTATCTATCGATAAGGCTCAGCAACCACCTACGAATTGAAACACAGAGTCCACCGTGCGTAAACAGCAAATACGGAGTCCACCGCATGAAACGATTCTCAATAAAATGAAGAGAATAAACCTTGGTGCCCACAAACTAGATCTCAAAGCATATATATGATGAAACTTGGATCTTTAAACGATTTGGTGTAAACTAGGGTTTTGGTTTTGAAAAACTTGATCATAGATGATCGCAAAAACACAGAGAGCTTTTTGGAAGAGTTTTGGAACTCAAAAAGCATGAAAAAATCTCTAAGGAAATTGCTGCTCCACACTCCTATTTATAATAGGTTTTCCAAAAATGAGATAAGGTTGAAAAAGATAATGAAAATCTTAACTTGAAAAATGCGCCAGGTCGTTCGAACGAAGTTAGAAGGCTCGTTCGAACGAAATACCAAATCTCGTTGGAACCAAAATTCTAACGGCATATCCAACGAAAAACCAGTGTAGACTAAAAATTGTTCGTTTGAAGTTTCGTTGGATACTTAGTTCTAACAAGGTTCAATGTCTCATTCGAACGACATAGCTGATGTCATTAGAACGACTTGAATTTTTTTTCTAAAAATAAGTTTTAAAATAGTTAAAAAACATTTTAGAAATCAACACTCAAAACTAAATATCCAAGGGTCCAAAGTATACGCATTCATACCTGAGAGATCCTCGGAAGATGAAGACAAAACGTGACACTAAACACATTATGATAAATGTAGAACTTCTAACTTGGCCGCGACGTCTTCAAACAAAATACGTCATAGGCTTGAAAGGTCAACACACTCAAGTCCTAACCGATGACTTAAAGGTTTTGTCCAAACACGGAATAAGCCAAAATACATACAAATTAACTTTATTGAAAATTTGTCCTTACAATAGGAATAGGAGTGACGAAAATTATTTCTCTAGGGATGGAAGCTGACATTCGTCGTTTGATTTGGTTGATCAACAAGGAAGGACGAAGTGCCATAATTTCCTTTTAGGCAGTACATTGAACTTGTCATTTGCTGTCACTAATCAACTGTTAATATAGTCTGAATAACTCATATGCTGTAATCAAGCTAATGTAAATTTACATGGAACTACTAATTTGTTTTTGTTATTTTTATCTTTCTGATTTGGATCTCCCTTGAATTAGTATTGATGCAAACATGCATTCTTCCAACAAAAACCTTATTAACCTATGAGCTATTTTCGGCCTTAATTTTTTTCTACTATAGAACTTGGATAGGGTTTTACTTTAAATAGGACAATCCTTACCCTCTCCCTCAACCTCTATTTACATGGAAGTGATGATGAGTACGTTTAACCCTACTCAGACCATGGATGTCAGGATCCTCATGCACTGGACTGTCCTTTCGTATTATTTACTTACATTGAACTTGTCATTTACTGTCACTAATCAAATGTCAATTTACTCGGAATAACTCATATGCTGTAATTAAGCTAATGTAAATTTACATTGAAATACTCATTTGTTTTTGTTATTTTTATCTTTATAATATGGCTCTCCCTTGAATTAGTATTGATGCAAACATGCATTATTCCAACAAAAACCTTATTAACCTATGAGCTATTTTCTGCCTTAATTTTCTTCCACTATAGAACTTGGAGAGGGTTTTACTTTAAAAAGGACAATCCTTACACCTCTCTTTATATGGAGGTAATGATGAGCACATCTAACCCTACTCGGACCACGGATGTCAGGATCCTCTTGCACTGGACTGTCCTTTTATATTATTTACTTATCTATGTTGAATTAGCTGTCTCTTATTTTCTTCTTAGAGTTAATTTTTTGATGCAGGAATGGATGCCCAAGTGGCTTATGGGTTCCACCATTTACGGAATGAGAAACCTTACCTTGCACAAGGTCCTATTGCAAATAAGGTCCAGAAACTTATTTCCTCCTACAGTTATATCATGTTTTAGTGTCTTGTTGATGCATATGTTTTGGAGCTCAATCTTGTAGGTAGCTTTTTTTTTTCGTTAAAGACTATTTGTGTGATGGAAGAAACTATTGCAACTAAAAATAGAGATAACACACAGAAATAATTTGAGGCAGTGAAAAGCCCCATAAAACAAGTCGAAAGAGGAAGTAAGATATATCAGGATCAAAGAGGATTAGAGAAAACTATTTCAGATTATATTTCCTTAAGCACTATTTCAATTTACATTACCATAATTATATATGAAACTCTTATTCTATAAACATGATCAACACTACTTGGATACTCGCCAAAACCTAACAACGAGAATGTGGATGTTAGCTATGATTATTTTTTTTTAATAAGTAAAAGATGTATAGATGATTTTAAAAAAAGTAGTAATAATAATAATAATTGATGATGCTAAGATTTAGCACCACCAGATAAGTGATAGTGAGCTCAAGCAGTAGCAGCCATGGCAGCCATGGAGATGTATAAGTGTATAAGTATGTAAGTGTGTAGAAGGGGATGAGTATAAGAGGAAATAAGACAATGATGTATAGTGGTTCAGCCAATTTGGCCTACATCCACTGTGAGTGTGTGATCCACTAAGTATGGGCACTAATGGCCTTGGATACAATGCACATAACCCTCTCTCTCTCTCTACTGTGTGTGAACAAGCAGAGTTTTAGCTAGGGCTACTGTTCATGGATCGATCCCCTGTAGGGTTGTAGGTGACAAGTTTATATAGGTCTTGGGGGGTGTAGTGTACCCCCCAAGTAAGCATGGTGCATGTGAATGATGATCTAACCTATCCCCTGTTGACACCTGTAGATGCCAAATGATGACATAATATTCCCTCACGTGAGGGTGTGATTCGGTTATAACGGTCTGCCACGTGTCGTATGAGCCTGACGCGCACTGTTCCACGCGTGTCCCGGACCACGCGCTGTCATGATGTCACCCTCGGCCTATGAGCCGAGGCCGAGGGCAAAGTTTCTTCCGGTAGGGAGCCTGGTTTGATTCTGGCCTCGTACTGTCGTACCCTCGTAGGGTCGTCTGGAGCCTGAGGAAGGGTCGACCCCTCGTAGGGTCGGCTACAGCCTGGTGAAGGGTCGGCCCCTCATAGGGTCGGCTAGAGCCTGGTGGAGGGTCGGCCCCTCGTAGGGTCGTCTGGACCTGGTGGTGGCCAGCTGGGGCCTGGTGAAGGGTCGTCCCCTCGTAGTGTCGTCCGTATTTAGGTAATCTTCATCCATGCTGAGGGTATACACGGGTACATCAATCACCCCCCAGCCCTTAGCCATAGGTGTCATTGGGATGGCTGAGGGATGTTTGCTGAATTCGAGGCACATGTGATCAGTTAGGTGAGTGACACCTGTGCAGATACTCATTGCTGTTCCAGTTTCCAAGGCAGGGCGGCTGTGCAGTACGCTTGGGGCCTTGTGCCCTAATTATATCTTTCTTCGGTAAATGGGTCCACTCATTACAAGAGTATTTAAGAGATTTTTCAAACTCTCTCTTCATCTTCTTCTTCTTCGCGCCCAAGTCTATTCTCTCTCTAGAACCAGTTCCCATTGCCATTTCAGCCTCCGATTTCCCAGGTCTCAGCAGCGTTCTTGCCCTTCTCCTCATCAGGTAACCTTTTTCTCCTTTTGCCTTCTTTTGTCTTCATTTCTGTCTATTTTTTAGGGTCGTAGGTCGTCTCGTTCTTAGAGTTCCCCCATAGCTTTTTCCGGCGTCTTCTCCGGTCACTGGTCCTTCGAACGTTCTTGACGAAAACCCTCGAATTCTTTATTTAATCCAAAGGTCAATCCTGGTCAATCTCCCAAGTGTTTGTGGTTAAATTAGCCAAGTCTAGTATAATTTCTTTAAGTGTAGGGTCTTCCCCTTAATGCTTAGGAGGCTTTACAACCTGGTGTCTGAATTCCCGTCCTTGAGAGAGAAACTATTTACCGAGATCAGACGGATAGAGGAAGAGGAAGAGAGGAGACGAGGAGCCGACCCCAATTGGGTACGACCCATCTTTCTCATTCCTCTTGCCACCATTAGACCATCTGAACCCTCTGAGTCTTGTGGGTCGTCGTCTCGTCCAGCCAAGACACCCAACCCAAGTGAGATGGACGAGAGAACCTCCTCTCCAACTGGTGCTAGAACTTCTGGTAGAAGGGACTCACTTGACCTTAGCCCTCCCCGAGAGGCCGAGGGTACGATCCCCTCTGAGGCTGTCCCTGTGACAACCCTATCCCCCAACGCCTTCCAAGTGGCATTTCCTCAGGGTCCTCCTGCAGGTGATGAGGAGGATGAGGAAGATGATACAGATGATGAGGTTGATACCTCCCATGCCTCGTCTTTTATCTCCTCTGTCAGGGATAGGGATCTTCTGATATGGAGGCATATTTACGGAGTGCCACCTGGGGTGACTATGAGGGTTCCCTCTGAGGATGAGAGGGTCTTTGAGGGTGAAGAGGGAGAAGTTGCAGTCTACGAGCAAATGTTCAAAGTAGGTGTCAGACTTCCCTTTCACCCTGCCATTATAGATATTCTGTCGGCTCTGGGCGTCTCCCCCTCGCAACTTCCACCCAATTCTTGGAGGACGATTCTGGGGTACATCTCTTTGTGGAAAAACGCTTTCACTGACGAGCCCTCGTCCGACGTGTTCTTGGCCTGCTACAATATCACCTCCTCATCTAAACAGCCCGGATACTATCATCTAGGGGCGAGAAGGTCTGAGAAGAAGCTGCTCCACGTAGCTCAAACTTCCAATCATGACTGGAAAAAAAGGTTCTTCTTCATATCTGGGGCATGTGAGAGCTCCACCGAGGCGTCCCCTTCTGCCGATGCTCCGAGGATTCCTAACAGATGGTCTAACCCCTCCATGAAAGCTAGGTCAGACCCCAGACTTAGCTTGGAGGAGAGGGATATTGTTGAGTATCTGAGGGGACGAGGGAGAGAGGGTGAGATCCCAAAGTTCGAAGATTTGATGACCCCTCGCTTCCTTAAAGAAGATGGTCTGAGGATCGGCCCTCTGACAGAACTATGTGAGTTATACTGAACATTTTCCCTTCTTTACTTATTTTTGAAGTGTTCTCTCTTTATCTCTGAACTTTTCTGATTCATCATATCCTTTTCAGGTCGTCCTGCAGGCGTGTCAGATTATCTCTGGGATATGACTGCTCCAAGCCTTCTTGCTGGTCTGTCAAAGAAGGGGAAGGAGCCTCAGCAAGCTCCTAAGAAGACAAGGGCCTCAGGGCCGATAGTTGTTGAGCCGACAACTGTTAGCCACAAAAGGAAGGAGCCTGAGGCTCCAGTCGAGCCTCGTCCTGACCCTAAGACGAGGGCCAGGGCCGAGGCCTCTGAGGGGGCAACCTCTTCATCAAGCATGGGGGCCTTCTGGTCTCAGAGTCTGACCCATCTGAGGGCCGACCCCTCATCTCTTATTGCCAATTTGAGGGCGGCCAAGGCTTCGATGTTCTCTGCACCGTCGGCCTCTGACTACGAGTTCTTGGCAAAGATGCCCCCTGCCAAAGTGTATGACTACGGTCTGCACTCCCTTGCTCAGGTATTGGTCTTGACTTTCTTTAATTTCATTTTCACAAACTGTTCCCTCGGCCCCCTTTGATATTTCTTCATTTTTTCTTGCAGTCTGTCTGTGCCCTCACCTCAGCCACCAAGTGGATGGATGAGAACCAACAGAAATTCCATGAAGCTGAGAGGGCCATTCAACAAGAGGCTGACCTACGGACAGAGTTGGACACTGCTAGGGCCGAGCTCGAGAGCGCAAGGACTGAGCACGCTAGAGTCCTTGATGAGCTGACGAAGCAACATGATGCCGATCTTCAGGCTAAGGACTTGTTGATCAAGGACAAGGACTTGTTGATCAAGGGCAAGGATGAGGCTCTGCTCAACCTGGAGGCCCAGCATAAGACTGATCTGGAAGCAGCCATCAAGAAAGCTGAGGCTGATGCTGTGGAGGCGTACAAGACCTCAGATGAATTTCAGGGCTTCGGCCTTGAATATCTTGAGAGGGGTATCAGGGCGGCCTGCCGATGGGTCGTCCTCAAATTTGGCGATGTCGTCTCCTCTGTTCGCCCATCACTGGAGGGTGTTCAATTGGACGACCCTCTAATTGCAGAGGCCCTCAACCAAGTGGAGTCGCAAGTCCAGATTGAAGGGGTCGGTACATCTGAAGATCATCCCATTGTTGAGGAGACCATTCCCATTGTTGAGGCCCAGCCCTCCGATGTCATCCCCTAGGGTGGCTGCCTGTAGCCCATACCCTTATTTTTGTACTTTTTGTTCAAAGGCCTTGTAAAAACACTTGACACTTATATTTTATTAATACCAGTCTCTTCCATATTTGCTGTCTTCCTTATTTCATTTTATTATGGCTTGCTCACTGTTGATGCTACTAACCCTTCCCTCGTCTTTTTTGAGGACCATTGTGGGGTCGTCCCCTAATGTGGCCTCATTATAGCCGAGGGTTCAAGTAACCAAATGACTTTTAAGTAGTCTTCTCTCGTCTTTTTTGAGGACAGTGGAGGGGTCGTCCCCTCCACTGGCCCTCATTATAGCCGAGGGTTCAACTAACCAAATTAATGGATTTTAATTTAGTCTTCCCTCGTCTTTTTTGAGGAGAGTGGAGGGGTCGTCCCCTCCACTGGTCCCCATTATAGCCGAGGGATCAACTAACCAAATTAATGGATTTTAATTTAGTCTTCCCTCGTCTTTTTTGAGGAGAGTGGAGGGGTCGTCCCCTCCACTGGCCCTCATTATAGCCGAGGGTTCAACTAACCAAATTAATGGATTTTAATTTAGTCTTCCCTCGTCTTTTTTGAGGAGAGTGGAGGGGTCGTCCCCTCCACTGGCCCTCATTATAGCCGAGGGTTCAACTAACCAAATTAATGGATTTTAATTTAGTCTTCTCTCGTCTTTTTTGAGGAGAGTGGAGGGGTCGTCCCCTCCACTGGTCCCCATTATAGCCGAGGGATCAACTAACCAAATTAATGGATTTTAATATAGTCTTCCCTCGTCTTTTTTGAGGAGAGTGGAGGGGTCGTCCCCTCCACTGGTCCCCATTATAGCCGAGGGATCAACTAACCAAATTAATGGATTTTAATATAGTCTTCCCTCGTCTTTTTTGAGGAGAGTGGAAGGGTCGTCCCCTCCACTGGCCCTCATTATAGCCGAGGGTTCAACTAACCAAATTAATGGATTTTAATTTAGTCTTCCCTCGTCTTTTTTTAGGAGAGTGGAGGGGTCGTCCCCTCCACTGGCCCTCATTATAGCCGAGGGTTCAACTAACCAAATTAATGGATTTTAATGTAGTCTTCCCTCGTCTTTTTTGAGGAGAGTGGAGGGGTCGTCCCCTCCACTGGTCCCCATTATAGACGAGGGATCAACTTCCCATGCATGCTAGGACTGACAATAGGATGAAGGAAACACTGATATTTCTCATTAATTTTCCAAGTGTTCTGTTGGAGCAACCCTAATTACAATTATGGCCTTTCAAGACCTTACAACACTACTGATAGTATTTCTTCAAATGATCTGCATTCCAGGGGTTTGAAAAAGATTCCCCCTCTAAGTTTTCTAGCCTGTAGGTCCCTGGGACAACTTCATCGATGACCCTATATGGGCCATGCCAATTAGGATGGAGCTTGTTGGGTTTCTGCCAAGTCTTTTTAAGAACCAAGTCTCCCACTGTGATAGGCCTCTGTTTCACCCTTTGGTTGTAAAACCTTGCGGTCCTCTGCTGGTAGGAAGCTTGCCTTATCTCAGCATCCTCCCTTCTTTCCTCAATCAGGTCTAGGTCAAGTCTTCTCTCTTCCGTATTCCCCTGGGGGTCATACATTTGGACCCTATGAGTAGGAAACTCCACTTCGGTGGGGATGACTGCTTCTGATCCATAAGCTAACATGAATGGGGTCTCTCCGGTAGAGGTCCTTACTGTCGTCCTGTATGCCCACAACACTGCATATAACTCCTCGACCCATCTTCCTTTTGCCTCCTCAAGCCTCTTCTTAATCCCATCTAGGATTGTCCTGTTCGTAACTTCGGTTTGCCCATTGGCCTGAGGTCGGCCTGGGGTGGAGAAAAATTGTTTGATGCTTACCCTCTCACAGTACTTCTGCAGAGAGGCATTCTTGAATTGAGTCCCGTTATCCGAGATGAGGGTGTTGGGTAGACCATATCTGCATATCACATTCCTCCAGATGAACTGGAAGGTCTTCTGCTCCGTGATCGTGACCATCGGTTCGGCCTCTACCCACTTTGAAAAGTAGTAAATTGCCACGATGAGGAACCGATAGTTATTGACTGCTCTCGGTAAGGGTCCTACCAGATCAATCCCCCATACTGCGAACGGCCATGGGGATGTAATGGAGGTGAGAGGCTGGTGAGGTTGGTGAGGGATGGTAGCAAATCTTTGGCATTTATCACACTTTTTAACATATGCGGCAGCATCTTTCCCCAAGGTCGGCCACCAGTAGCCTTGGGTGATCACCCTCTTTGCCAAGGATCTACCCCCAATATGGCTTGAGCACGACCCTTCATGCACGTCTTGCAAAATGGAAGGGACCTCTGAGGTATGCACACACCTAAGTAAGGGGAGCAGAAACCCCTTTTTGTACAGCGTGTCTCCGATGACAGCAAACTTTGCAGCCCTGTATCTCAGCTTCTTCCTCTCTTGGCTCGCTTCTGGCATCTCTCCCCCTCTAATGTATCTGATCAGGGGGTCCATCCATGAAGGTTCTTGAGAAACATTCATGCAAACACCAAGTGTTCCCCCGACGTCTTCGATAGTTGATCGAAGCAAGATTTCTACCGGGACTGTCCTCCTTATGTCTGTCCTAGTAGCTGAGGCCAACCTTGCAAGGGCGTCAGCACGGCCATTGTCGAGCCTAGGTACCCTCTTGAATTTCACTTCTTTGAAGTTTTTTAGCAATGACCTCACCTTATCAAGATACCTAGCCATCCTCTCGTCTTTGGCCTCATAGGCTCCTAGTATCTGATTCACCACCAGCCTTGAATCACTATGAACCGACATTTGGACGACACTAAGGGATTTGGCCAAGGAGAGGCCAGCTATCAAGGCCTCATACTCAGCCTCATTGTTGGAGGCTTTGAAATTGAACCTCAGGGCATACTCGACGTCTGTGCCATCGGGTGCTGATAGTATCAGTCCAGCACCACTTCCGCTATCACAGGAGGACCCGTTAACGAAGAGGCTCCATGGAGTTTTTCCTTCAGAGAAATTTCCCTCAGAGAGGGACCCCTGTCTAAAGATGTATCTTCCCTCTTCGTTTTCAGCCACTTTTCTTCTAGCGGTGCTCGTCTCAGCCATATCTGCGAGTGTGTCTGCGGGTTTGTCTTCTGTATCCGTCTTCCCGAGGGTCTCACCCTCGGCCTCATCATCTTCCCAGGTGAACTCAGCCACGAAGTCTGCCAAGGCCTGCCCCTTAATGGCTGTCTTAGGCTGATACACAATGTCAAACTCCCCCAGCTCTATAGCCCAGGTCATTAGCCTTCCTGATTTTTCAGGCTTGTGTAGGACCTGCCTAAGAGGAGAGTCAGTAAGGATGACCATAGTATGGGACTGGAAGTACGGTTTCATATTCCTTGAGGCATGGATCAAGGCATAGGCCAACTTCTCCATCCTCGGGTATCTCTGCTCTGCCCCCTGGAGTGCCTTGCTGTTGAAATATACGGGCTTCTGTATCCCGTCTTCGTCTCTTACGATTGCTGCACTGATAGCGGACTCTGAGACAGCAAGGTACACGTAAAGTCGTTCACCCTGCACGGGTCGTGACAGCAGCAAGGGAGACCCTAAGTATGATTTTAGCTCCTTGAAAGCCTCATCACACTCTTCGCTCCATTCGAAGGCCTTCCTGAGGATCTTGAAGAATGGTAGACACCTGTCTGTAGCCCTTGACACAAATCTGTTCAAGGCAGCCACTCTCCCTGTGAGCCTCTGAACGTCTTTAATGGACTTGGGGGTCTTCATCTCAATAAGGGCCTCTATCTTTTCAGGATTGGCCTCGATGCCTCTTTGATTGACAATGAACCCCAAGAACTTCCCCGCTCCGACCCCGAAGACACACTTGGCCGGATTGAGCTTCATTTTGTATTTGTCCATTGTATTAAAGGTCCTTTCCAGATCTGCCACATGATCCTCTGCCTTCAGACTCTTAGTCAGCATGTCATCTACGTAAACCTCCATAGACTTCCCAATTTGGTCTTCGAACATTTTGTTTACGAGGCGCTGGTACGTTGCCCCCGCATTTTTTAGGCCAAAGGGCATGACCCTGTAACAGTATGTCCCCTTGTCAGTGATGAAGGCGGTCCTCTCCGAGTCCTCAGGGTTCATGAAAATATGGTTATACCCTGAGTAGGCATCCATGAAACTCATGAGCTCATGGCCTGCGGTAGCGTCTACCATCTGGTCGATGCGGGGGAGAGGGAAGCTGTCTTTGGGACAATGCTTGTTGAGGTCTGTGAAGTCCACGCACATTCTCCACTTGCCGTTGGCCTTTGGGACGATGACTGCATTGGACAGCCACTCAGGGTAGATGACCTCTCTGATAAATTCAGCGTCTTCTAATTTTTTAACCTCATCCCTGATGACCTCATACTTTTCTCTAGAGTAAATCCTCCTCTTCTGCTTTACCGGCTTCACTCCCCCTACCACATTGAGTTTGTGGCACATGATTTCAGGGTCGATCCCTGGCATATCTACATGACTCCATGCGAAGACGCTTCGCCTTCTTCTCAACAGTTTGATGAGGTCTTCCTTGATACTGGGATTCAGAGATTTGCCAACTTGGACGGTTTTTCCCGGGTCATCCTCATCGAGGATGATGGGTTCTACCTCCTCAGCGGCCTCTCCTTTTTTGAGCTTTGTCTCGTCCCTGGGGTCTAGGGTATCAATGTTGTAAGTGGCTGTAGCCCTCTTGTGTGCCTCCCTTTCTTCAGCGGAGTTGTAGTAGCACTCTCTCGCTGTCGTCTGGTCTCCCTGAACTTCCCCCACCCCATAAGGGGTAGGGAACTTAACCATCTGGTGGACCGTGGACGGCACAGCTTCAAACCCCTTGAGGGCCACACGTCCCAGTATGATGTTGTATGCCGAAAACACATGCTCATCCAGCACAAAGAAACTGACCCTCTTGGTGAGCCATCTCGGCCACTCGTCCCCCATCCTGACATCAGCCTCATATATTCCTAGGGGGTGAACCTTCTCCCCACTGAACCCAATCAATGGATGATGGTATGGGACAAGTCTGGCACGACTGAGGCCCAAGGCCTTGAAGCATGGCCAAAACATCACATCTGCGGATGAGCCCCCATCCACCAGGATCCTCGGCACTTCGCACCCGTGCACCCTGGTGGTGATGACGAGAGGGTCATCATGCGGGGCCAATAGGCCCTTGAAGTCCATTCTTGAAAATCCCACAATCAAAGTGTCCATATCAACCTTCTTCCTTTTTTCTGACTTGACCTCTACGGAGGTTGAGTGCACCGTCTTCATCACTGCCTTAGCCTCAGCGACATGGGCCTTCCTGTCGGCGACCTCAGACCCTCCTCCTGCAAGTCCCCCGGAGATCATTCCCACCCCGAGCGAGATCATATTGAGCCTCTTGACAGGGCCGTGGTCGTCTCTCGGCGGGAGGTCGGGGTCGTCCTCATCATCAGAGGGGTCGTCCCCTCTTTTTTGAGGACCTTCTCTGCAGGCATCGACTCGCTTCTTTCTGGGGTCGTCCCCTCGTCCCCTCTTGAAGTCGGCTTTGTCGACGTACTTTCTGAGCTTCCCTTCCTTCAGCATCTTCTCAATCTCATCTTTCAGAGCAAAGCATTTGTCTGTTACGTGGCCGTGGTCTTGGTGAAATTCACACCACAGGTTCTTATTCCTCTTGCCGGGGGCTGCCCTCAGCTTTTCAGGCCACTTCAGCGTTCGGTCACTCTTTATCTCATTGAGGATCTGTTCACAGCTGACCGTCAGAGGGGTGTACCCCGCGAACTTATCATCCATGGTTCTCTTCTTCCCCTCTTTATTCTTTTTGGGGTATTTACTCCCACTTGCACCTCCTCTTTCGTCCTCATATTTTGCAGCCATCGCCTCTTCGGCGTTCATCACCTTTCCTGCTGTTGACAACAGCTCGGCCATCGTCCTCGGAGGGTCTTCGGCAAGCTTCCATAATAGCTTCCCCTTTTGGAGCCCTCCAATCAGGGCTGTCATAGCTATGCTCTCCTCATAGTCTTCCACCTCCAGCTTCTCTTTATTGAATCTGGCTATGTAGTCTCTCAGAGTCTCATTCTTTCCCTGCTTAACATAGAGCAGGTGTGTGGTCTTCTTCTGTGGCCTCACCCCAAAGCAGAAATTATGGATGAATAGGTCTGCCAACTGCTTAAAGTTTCCAATAGAATTTTTTGGAAGAGACGTGTACCACACATGCGCAGCCCCTGTCAGGGTACCAGAGAAGGCACGACATCTCATCTCATCTGAGATAGAGTATATGTCTGCCGCGGATTGATACATCTCCACATGGTGGACAGGGTTGGTGCTCCCATCATATCTTGGGGTGACCACAGGAGGCTTGAATTTTGACGGCGTGGGGAAGTTGACTATCTTTGCCACAAAGGGTGAGCCTACGGTGTACCCCCTCTGAAGAGGGTCCCGGCTCTTCAATATGTCGCCAATCTTATCCTCTAACCGCTGGATTGAGTCATTCCAGGGCCTCACAGGGTCGGCCTGGCCGATGTTATCCCCTGCTACTTCTCGGAGGTGGATGGAGGGCTCCGCTACGGCAGGCCTGTGTCGGCTATTTACTTCCCTTTAGCCGTCGTCCCGTCTTTGGGGTCGGCCTTCTGCTTCTTTCCTAGATCTCGCTGCGCTTCTTGACTTGGACAACTTGTCACGCAGGTCATTCACTGGGCCCAGCCTCTCGAAGGCCGACCCCCTGCTCAGGCGGTCAAAAGCAGAGCCTCTTGGGCGATCATCAGGGTTTGGTCTCCCGCACTTTTCTCTACTGTCCTGGAGAGGTCGTACAGTATTGTTGGAGACCTCATACGGCTCCCATCATTCTACTGGAGCCTCTTCCACCTCCAGATCGTCATACCTGTCCTCAGGGCAAGGGTTTCCTTGCCTCCCCAGGCGTAAACGCCGGGGGTCAGCAACATCCCTACGCCGCTGAGGGGGTGGCAGGTCTTTACGTGGTGCCTGGGGTGGTCCCCTGGCCTCATGCTGTCCTGGAGCTGCTGCCGGAGTAATCATCTCAGGTGAGACCCCCGGGGGTCTCAGTATGTTCTGACTTAGAGCTGTGAACTGCTCCTGCATCATCCGCTGGCTGGCTGCCAGAGACTTTAGGGCCGCTGCCACATCAGCCATCTCAGACTGAGGCGGCGGCTGACTGGAACTGGGTCTTCCCCCCTCATCCGGCGGGGGAAGAGGTGGTGGTGGCATCTCAGGTGCCATGCGCTTGAGCTATGGAAAGTTGAACTGAAGAAATACTGGTGAGCTTGGGAACCTTAATGGGTCTCTTTCAATGGTGAAACTCCTCCTCTCAGGGGGAGTGTTGGTTCACCACCAGAGTGCCCAGTGAGGTCAAGCTGTACAAAGGAAGAGATGTCTTCGTCTTCCCACAGACGACGCCAAACTGATGATGCTAAGATTTAGCACCACCAGATAAGTGATAGTGAGCTCAAGCAGTAGCAGCCATGGCAGCCATGGAGATGTATAAGTGTATAAGTATGTAAGTGTGTAGAAGGGGATGAGTATAAGAGGAAATAAGACAATGATGTATAGTGGTTCAGCCAATTTGGCCTACATCCACTGTGAGTGTGTGATCCACTAAGTATGGGCACTAATGGCCTTGGATACAATGCACATAACCCTCTCTCTCTCTCTACTGTGTGTGAACAAGCAGAGTTTTAGCTAGGGCTACTGTTCATGGATCGATCCCCTGTAGGGTTGTAGGTGACAAGTTTATATAGGTCTTGGGGGGTGTAGTGTACCCCCCAAGTAAGCATGGTGCATGTGAATGATGATCTAACCTATCCCCTGTTGACACCTGTAGATGCCAAATGATGACATAATATTCCCTCACGTGAGGGTGTGATTCGGTTATAACGGTCTACCACGTGTCGTATGAGCCCGACGCGCACTGTTCCACGCGTGTCCCGGACCACGTGCTGTCATGATGTCACCCTCGGCCTATGAGCCGAGGCCGAGGGCAAAGTTTCTTCCGGTAGGGAGCCTGGTTTGATTCTGGCCTCGTACTGTCGTACCCTCGTAGGGTCGTCTGGAGCCTGAGGAAGGGTCGGCCCCTCGTAGGGTCGGCTACAGCCTGGTGAAGGGTCGGCCCCTCATAGGGTCGGCTAGAGCCTGGTGGAGGGTCGGCCCCTCGTAGGGTCGTCTGGACCTGGTGGTGGCCAGCTGGGGCCTGGTGAAGGGTCGTCCCCTCGTAGTGTCGTCCGTATTTAGGTAATCTTCGTCCATGCTGAGGGTATACACGGGTACATCAATAATATTATTAATATTACAAGAAAATTGCTTTAAATAGTGGGCTGGGATGGGGAGAATAATCATCTTAATCATGTATTTATATTATTCTTTCTTGGGTGTTAGCAATAGCTGTCGTTTGTCTTTTTTAACCTTTCAATACTGAATACTGAATTCTGAATGTTGAATACTGAATAAAATCTCTGAAAACTTGTGTGTTATCTATCTGAATGAACTTCTGAATAGATATTTATTTAAAATTTTTGGTTCAAAATGTTGAATTCCTGTGATTAATACCATTTTAACCTTGCTATGTCAATAAGTTATACTCTCCATCCCAAATTAAGAGTCCCTATCAGTTTTTTTGTATAAATTAAGGATACACTCGATCAATGGCCAAGATCAACATTTGTTCACTATCATTGAATTTGGTTCGTTGATTATGTCCAAAAAGAGAAAGTGAACTATTAATTTGGGACGGCCCAAAAAGGAATATTGGATTCTTAATTCGGGATGGAGGAAGTATCTTTAACAAAAAGTATTAAGGGCGAAATCAGGAAAATATTCACTAGATCTCATAGTCGTAACCTATCGAAACACTGAAACAGGTCTTAGATGCTGAGGTCGCCGTTGGTAAGGAAAGATTGGTCAGTAAGAATTGTATTGATTTTCTAAGCTTTTATAAAATCATTTGGTTAGTCATTCTAATTATTGATATTTTCCACCATTTTTTGGGATCTCAGATTGGTATCTGCTTTCTTTGTTTTGGGGCAGTTTTTTTCCTGGTTCAATCCACTTTCGTAAGTTGCATATGGACTTTGGGCATTTTAAGGATCACCACCACAATTTGTTATGAATAATTTCACTTTATCATCTCCTTTGTCCTAGTTGTTTCTCTTTTCGCGGCCAATCCGGTCTTTTTCTCTCAATTTTGTCTTCTTATGCAGTCAAAGCTAAAATCGGTATGTCACAACACTAGCTGTGTTGTCAAGTTGAATTTTTCAGAATATGGTAGAAATATAATATCTATGGTTTGTTTTTCCGATCTTAACTTGGATTTAATTAAATTCGGGTTCAAGTTCATGGTCATGGTCCCTCTTTTGAGACAGATCTTTGCATATATCCAACAGGAAGAGGATATGCAGGAAGAGGATATGAATAGTAATTGTAATGAGGCACTTGACAAAAAAGCCAATAAAATATTATTTATTGAATGTTTAAACCAATCATTTTACTCATTTAACAAAAAAACCTTCACCTACCCATTACTCCCCTTCCACCAGAGTGGTTGCTGGAGCAGTTGTCAGCGCAGTCATCAGATCTGGTCACCGGAGCAGTCACCGGAGCCTGCAGGCATTTTTTTTGGGGGGGGGGGGGGGGTAAGGACTTTTGTTAAATGAAAATATGACTGGTTTAAACATTTAATGGTATATTATAATGACGGACTAAACATTATTTAACCCATTTGTAATATGTTTCATGTTTCCATTTAGGAAATAGCCCAATTTGTTTTTTGCTAGAAGCTGAATGGTCTAAGGGGCATGGTGTTTGTTGGGGTACTATGCAATTCTATGCTCATAGGTTTGGAGCTTTAGCGTCTCAATGTCATCCTAGTTGTAATTTTTTTTACTTTGCGGTCTTAGGATGAGCAGGCGTATGATATTCCACTTGTATACCTCATGTACAAGAGTTCCCTTCACCTCTTCCAAAAGTGCATCTTCTTTTCTTCTGTGTGGGAGGGTCTTCCAATCATCTTATTCCACATGTACTTGTAGGATTGGCATATGGTTCTCCGTCATTTGTGTCTGGAAATGGTTCTACTCTCTCTCTCCTCTCGTCTGAGTGTACACCTGAACAAAATGGTGCTGTCGGAAGAAAAATTGTCCTATTCTTTAGATTGCATGTTCCTTGATCTTCACCATGAATATCCCTAAAACCGATAAGGGCAATGTTCTTGTCGCCTTCACCTGTTTTATGAATGTGAATTACTCAAGTCTTTTCACAAGGGTAGCACTGGAACTACTGAGTATGAGCAGCTAATGTGTGATTTCTATGGGGAAGCCAACTATCTAATGAGTGGTTACTGGAAAAAGGAAAGAAAAATCTTAAATCTGAATCTTTTCCTCCTATGCCAGGAAACAATTGCACAAGAGATGGATGGATACTTAAAGTCAACCGCAGTTCTTAAAAATATTCAAGCAAATAATGGACAAACTAAAGAACAGAAGAATGATCCAAGACCAAATGATGGACAAAATTAAATAATATATGCATATATATTACTTGTCACCAGTATGATATTTTCAAGTGTAAACACAACGCACCCTTTGGAATGGTTGAAGTTTAAAGGGCTCTATGTTGCTAGATTTAGGAATTAGCAATGCAAGGATTTCATATCTTTCCATAAATTTTCTAAATTTTTTCATATTCAGTACATGTTCTGTTTTTCTTTCTAAACTTTAATACGTCCATAATTACCCCGTTTTGAGTTTTGTACCTTTTACAAATTGATTTTGAGTTTGGTGCTTTTTCTGTTAGGGGTCCGTGAGACTTAAAGGTCATGTGCCTTGCACATGACCCGTTGAATAAAAATAATTAAACAAAATAGGTAAAACAAGAATTAAATTAAGAAAGATGAAAAAAAGGGAAAACCATAAAAATAGAAGAAAGAACCCTTCCCTACCCCCACTAACCACCACCTAACCCCACCTTCATCACCCCCCCCCCCCCCCCCCCCCCCCCCCCCCCACCCCAACCCCCACCGGCAATCCGCTGCCCCCAACCCAATAACCCCTCTCTCTCTCTCTCTCTCTCTCTCTATATATATATATATATATATATATATATATATATATATAATCTACTTTGAGTCTGATTTGGATATGATTTTGAATATGGGTATTTTTGGGTTTGGTGTTTGTTCTGGGTATTTACGGGTTTTCTTGATTGCAGATTTCGTGGGGGTTCTTGGCTTGACGATGGTGGGGTGTGGAGTGGGTGTGCCGGAGGCTGAAGGTGAGGGGGAAGGGGGATGAAGGTGGGACGATGGGTTTTTGTGTGTGTGAGAGAGAGTTTTGTTTTTTGTGTGCGTGTTTTGGGGGGGTGTTGTTGGGGGGGGGGGGGGTGGTGGTGGTGCTTGTCGGTGGTCGCCGGTGTGGGGGATGGGGTGCTGGAGGTTGGGTTGGGTGGAGGCGGGGGAGGACGAGGTGGGGGTGGGCTGTTCCTGTTTTTGAATTTTTTTTTGTGTTTTTAGTTTTTAACAATTTTTAGTTACTTTCTCTCATTTACGTAATTTATTAATTATATTCTTTTGTAAGGTGTCAGCCTTGCACATGACCGTTAAGTATAAGGGACTTTGAATGGAAAATGTACAGAACTTGAAATCAATCTGTAAAGGAACTAAACCTAAAACGGGGTAATTTTGTACATATTAAAGTCAAAGAAACACTTTTAATTATCTTAGGGCAAACAAATTGAAGGTTATTACTGTCCTTGTTTTGTCACAGTTGATTTACTCTGGCTACACTTGCACACAAGGATGGTTTTTCACACCTTGTATAGCTGATCCGAGTTTAAGGTCAGAACCCTCCTTCATTTAAGTCCTTTAAATGCTATTTTTTCCTTATTTTATTTGCATTGCTTTACTTGTCATTGTATCGTAGTTGTCAACTTGTGTCATCAATATTTTATTCGTTTCTTTGATGTGTACTATGTTTTGTGTCATCCACATTTAGTAGAAAAGAACATATAAAAGAAGTTCAGCATATACAAATGCAAACCATGCATGCTCTAATAGCAACAAGAAAAGTAAACCTATATTTTAACATCAAACAAATTCATTGATAAGGGCAACAATTTAATAGGCCCAAATTGCTCTCAGAGAGGGAGGGAGGTGGGGGGTGTTGAGTAGCAGACTAACTAATTGCTAACAAAATCATAAAATTACTTTGTTAATACAGTTAATTTTGAATGTATTATATCAAAAATGTTTTTGAAAGTATATATTAGTTGACGAGTGACCACTCGGAACCTTACCCCTCCCCCCTCTTAGGGTATAAAGATATGAGTTAAATGAAAGCATGTAAATGATCAAATACACAGGTATCTTGTATTGCATATATCGTCATTATTCGAAGTTTCTGGTCGAATGTATATATTTGCTATTTGCCATGCATGTTATGGACATTATGTCAAATCTAACAACTGGAATTATGAAAGTTTAATATGAAAATATATTACTAATGGGAATAAAACTTCTTATTCTTGGTGGAAGCTAAACCCTCCCCGTAGATATGTGTGTCTATGTGTGTGTTTGTATTTATGTTCAAGAATTATAATGCTTGAGGTGGGGCATTCTCTGTGTTGGAGATTGGCATGTCAGGCACAACACTCATATAAGTAGTTCTAACAGAGTCCATTGTTATTCACTTAATTATTTGCATAGCTGCAAGGTTGTTTATATCACTTGGTTAATGAGCGTATTTACACATTTATCAGTTTTAGTTTTGCATACAAAAAAATTAATCTCTGAACTTGCACTATGTTTGCAAGTACCTCCTGAACTATTAATTTTTCAAAAAACTCCTTTAACCATTTCTAACTCTTGCAAATAAGGGGATATTTGAATATTTTTCATAGTTCAGAGGGTTGTTTGCAACACGAGAGGGTTATATCTGCAACTGAGGTAATAGTTTAGAGGGTTTCTTGCATTTTATCCTATGTGAGAGCGTACAATAGTCCTGTATGTGTCTAAATTATGGGCACTGCTTGTCTTGTTAAATGTGTTTATGAGTCGGAACGAAAATTTGTTAGTCTCCAAAAACAATGGTAGTTTCTGTATTAAATATTCATTTATTTATGTCACGTTTTTTTCCCCATCTTTTATTGGATATTTTGCTTGTATAGTCTAATTTCTGTGATGATCTACTCAACTCAACACGGCCTCTAACCAGTTATCTGGGGTTTGCTGCATGAATCCTATTATTCCATTATGTTCTGTTTAGCTCAATGTCCTCGGTTGAACCACATGATTTGTTAATCCTTATTTTATACTTGCTTTAGTGACAAACTATTCATAGCTTTAACTCCATCAACTACCTTGTGGATGCAGGGGTCTAAATAACATTTTAAGAATGCACGTCAAAAGGGTCAACTGCTCAGAGTGGGAGCCGATTCTTGTCCCTTCAAGGTCAATATCGATTTTTTCACTATTCTATTTTTCCGGGAACCAATGTCCGTATCTGCATCCTCGTTCTAATCATTTAATTATTAGCTATCCTTTATTTTTTCCCACAACATTTCGTAAATCACACAAGTTTTTTCTTATCTTTATGCCCCAAAATTCATGGCTACATGTTTCTTGTTATCACCGATTACTAAAATCTATAATTATTTCATTTTTTGATAATTGTGTATCGTATGACCAAATAATATATTTCGCTTTCAGTGTTAGGGCTGTAGTTGCTCTAAATCTTCATAACTATGGAAGTGGAAGAAATCCGTGGGGTAATCCAAAGCCAGAGTATATGGAAAAGGTATTTGTAGCCAGATATACAGGCTTTTTTTCTTTTCTCGACTCTTGTTGTGGTAGGATATTTTCCTCCTAGCAATAGTACTGTGCATCAGGGCATATATATACAGATAGATGGGGGTAAACTAATGAGATCGGATATTAATGAACTCTATAGACGAGTTATCTATTGGAACAATACTCTTACCGATCTGTTAAGAACTAGTAGATCTATGCCAGGAGAAGTAGTAATGTGAGGATCACGGGCATGTATATAAATATAGTATATATGTATAGAAAGAAAAACTAGGAAAGGTTCATTACTATTTGAAGTTTATGGGACTTGAAGGGTCCGTTTGATTGACGTTGATTTGTTTTCCATGGAAAATACTTGCTTTTGTTCATTTTTTACTTTTGTGATGCTTGAGTTCATATACATTCTATTTAAAAAATACTTATAAATATAAAAAGTACTCCATAGTTTTATCATTTTCCATGAAAAATATTTCTTACCCACCACTCCTAAAGAATTGATTTCCATGGAAAGCTCTAAAAATAAGACCAGACCACTCCTATCTTAATCCACTCATTTTCCAACTTCTCATAAAAATAAACTATTTCCAATCACTATCCAACTTTGTAACAAACAAAACCAAAAGTGTAAAATTTTAAGGAAAAAATTCACGAGCGGTGTCGAGGAGAGATGTGATAATAAAAGCATTCCCAACAGGTATTTAGACGGACAAAGATGATAACCAAGCTCACTGACCTTATTTAGCCTTTTCTTAAAGGTTTATTTTTTAATTTTCTCTTAGTATGAAGGAGTTTGCACAATTTATGGAGTTGTTTTTATCGAATTTTTCGCTGCTATGAGATTTGTATTTGTTCCCCCCCCCCCCCCCCCCCCCCATTTAAAAAAAAGGAGAAAATTGTAGGAGTAATTGGTATGTAAATTGAACAAGTATTACTTGTGGCTTCACATGTCAAGGTTGCATTCCTCATAAAGCTTCGATACTACAACCATTTGCATACATGTTTATTCTCTTCTGTTTTTATTTTACTTGTTTATTATTCCATATTTCTTAGAACATTTTAATGCTGGATTTACTGATTATCTATATTGATTGAGTAGATGAACTGATGCTACCTGTTTTATTAATATAGCTTTGAGAGGTTATGTCATCTAAATATGTTTTTCTTTACTTGATTTATTAACTTTCAGAAAGGCTTTGTTGAGGCTCATTCTGATGATGGTCTCCTAGAAGTATTTGGCCTAAAACAAGGATGGCACGCTTCATTTGTTATGGTTGAACTTATCTCAGCCAAACACATTGCCCAGGTACTGCAAAGTTATGATGAAAATTTCTTATTTTTTATTTTAGTTAGTCGTGATATACATTTCTCCGATGGTCATCTTCATTGTCTTTCACCACCAGTTTCGTTCCAACATTGTCCATTTTCTGTTTTGATGTAGTTTCTCTTTTCAGAAATTTTTCTCTCAACAACATAAATTATTGGGGAAAGCTACGGAAACCTCTTCTATTTCTGAATGCAAAACAGCCCCGAACTAAACATTTTATTGCAAGGATTCCCCTTGGGAAACTTTTTTGTGATGTACTTTAGAAACACATAAGGGGTCCTTGCAACAATGCATATAGTTCGGGGTGTTTTTTGTTTTGGTCGCCATTTACCCCAGTTTTTTTAAAATGTTTTTTTAGACATTTAGATCTTTTAACAACTTTTGAAGAGAAACAAACGCATTGACATAGTTTTTCAATTGTAAACACAAGTGTTGATCTAACTTCCTTCATTCTTACTCTTTGGTATACTAATCAACTCTATATTTTCCAGGCTACAGCCATTCGATTCGAGTTTAGAGGTGGAGAGTGGAAAGAGGCTTTTATGCAAATGGACGGGGAGCCATGGAAACAACCTATGAACAAGGATTATTCAACTTTTGTGGAGATTAAGAGGGTACCATTTCAATCACTTATGATTAATGGAGAATAACATCTTTCTCCATCTCAGTTCTAGGGACCTTATATTATCTGTGAATGCTTAGTCTAAATATCCATGTAAAGCATATTCCTTTTCTCAGTGCTTCTAATTTCCGTCATCTAGGTACTTTTGTGAGAAGTCCATTATTTGTAGCCATAACTGATTTGTATTACATCCTTCTATTCTGAAATTAGATAGAAGGAAAGGGACTAAAAATTGTAATATTAGTTTTGGAATGAGATGAGAAATCTTGAATATTAAAGGCTTTAAGCCATGTGCAGGTATTGTAAATCTAAACTAGCAGTATTTGATCTCCAACTCAAGATTAGTCGGATAAAATCAACTTTGGTATTTGGTTAATTTTGTTGTCAATGAGAACAATCATTCGTCAAAGTAGAGTTTTGTAGTAACATGAGTCGGTGTTGAATGGAATTATAGTACAATTACATAGAATTTTGGATCAATATGAATATGTTTTTTTGTTACTTCTGAATATAATTATTTTTTGGTTTGCATGTTCAATATCGGTTTCATAAAAAAACAGTGAAAAACAAAATAATGGATAGACAAGTTTGTTATACGAGCTTGACCTCAGTTTACACCTGCTTAAACGGTTGTCATCGAATCAAATTAGAGCATATTGGTCTATATTTAGGCTCAAGTCGATAAAACCTAAAAAACCGAGTCCAATGAACATATAGAAAAATAAATAATTTACTTTATCAAACACAACACAAAGATATGTGGTCCATCCTTAGATAGTTGTGTCTACTGGGGAAGGTAACAAAGGCTCTCATTAGCTCTAAGGCAAGAGGATTACAATGATCTATGAGTATCTCAATAAAGAAGGTGCAATTTTGTCTTTCTCCATATTATTATATCTCCTTATTCCATGGTATTTACACGAGGTTTCTTATATTAGGAGGCTTAGGAGTGGTATACTTCCCTCGTTGGGATTTATTCTTGATTGTACATCCTTATTCTATATTCTATCAAACCCCTAATTATGACATCCCTTCTCTACCGCACGATTTTTCCGATTTAAATTAGGCAGGTATCGTACCAAATCCCACCAATCAAATTACTTTTTCGAGAATTGCGATACGTTTAAGTCATACAAGAGTATTCCACTTTCCTGCAGTCAAACCAACTCTCATACGAGCTCCTAGTGGTTCATTCATATGACCGTAAACTAAAGTCACTTTTGATTTCCAAATCATATGGATGTAGAAGATGATACCTGTACAAATGGATCTTATATATATTGTGTAATGAAGTACCACATGGGTGGATATATAGGGATCCAAATTTGCGAAATTATTTGATATCTGAGATGAATCTATTATTTTGATTTGTTACTTATTTTGTTATTGAATTGAGTTGTGTATATTTCAACACACATAAAGATAAAAATCCTTTATTGGCCCATAAACTGATCGTCCGAATTGCATGCGTTAAGTATGTCGTCAATGCTTTGGACATAATAAAAAAATGGGTCAATTATTAAATAGTCCCTACTATAAATATATATTTTTTAAAAAGGACACATATTTTTAGTTTAACCCATTTAGTCCCTCAAGCACTCAATATCCTCTTATTTTTAGAGGTCCACGCCAGCGGCACTCCCTCTCCAAAATATGTGGCAAAGGACTTTTTGAGGCAAAATAAAAAAGTTTAGACTAAATGGGTATTAAAAAATGTCCGAGGGACTATTTGATATATGTCCCTAAAAAAATTCCCCTTTTGTCTTTTGATATACCCGGGCAGATGAAACTAATTACTCGTTTGGTTGAGTACGCTAGTAATCAATTTCTACCTCTTATTATAGTTTGAGGATCGTCCCGTTCCTACATAACCTATAACTAAAATACCCCTAACGGGGGATAAGGGAGGATTACTGAAATCATGTTGATTGCAAGAGGCAATTCTGATTGGTCAATAAAAATCGATTTCAATGCTATTTTTTTCTTAGTTTAGCTCGTGACAACTGTGGCCTCTCGGGAGAATCGGTAAAAAAAGCACAAGAGAAAAGCCTATTCACTAGTGATTGTGAGCCCCCAATTCTTGACTGGAGGGGACAACAAAGGTTTAGGTAAATATTTAACGCGTTGCTCGACCAGAGAAGTCATTTTTAGAAGAGAAACTATGCATTTTTGGGATCGACTCTATACTTATTTTGTTTCTAATTTAGTAGTTTGGCCTATCAATATTCATGCTAATTATAATTTACTGAGCAAATGTTCAACTTCATTCATTTTTATAATTTTCAAGTAGTTCGTTTCTTTGTGAACATGTGTATATTACCAAAAATGAACCACGCCTAAAATTGGACCAAGTTCTAACTGTTCAAGTTGCAGCGATACTACTGGAAATGACAGTTTCAATATTGCCCATACACAATCCTTTGTATAGACGTTGGGGAGGGGAACGAACGAGCGAGGGGGATCATGATCGACCACGTGGCAGATGTTTCGCTTATGGGGGAATGTCACGACCTCTTTTGTAATGACAGTGGTAAGGTCCACCTAAAAGTGGTGCAGAGGGCGTAATTGTATAACAATTACATGCAACTCACCCTAGTTGGGTTGAGTTTCTCAATTGCCTTTTTAATCAACTTTGATTCAAGATTTTAATTTTATTCATTTCTCATACATTTCAACAAAAAATTAAAATATCTACCTAGTTAAATTTTAAATTATATGTTGTTCCCAAATCACATTCATTTTCAAAATTTGATATCACCATGTTCATCCACAATTCAACACACATATCCAATTAAAAAAGATCCAAGTACCCAATTAAAAAAAAAACTATTGAGATAAAATTTATAAACATGTAAACTATCGAGGTACAGTTTTGTTTATTAAATTAATATATTAACTAAAAAAATATCAAATTTTTTATTTTTATATTTTAATAAATAAAAATATCTTTTTATTAGAAAAAAACATTTTTTTTGTTTAAAACAAGATTTTTTTTGTCCCATTTTTTATTTATTAAAAATAACAAAAAAAAAAGGTTCTTTTGTTCTCCTTCCAACATAGTTTTTATATATTAAAAAAGGCAAATTTTTCTTCTCATTTTTTCGCCCCTTCTTATATTTGTTAAAAGAAACATTTTTTTCCCAATTTTTATTTATTAAGAAAAATCCCTAATTTTATATTTAAAAAATGAGTTATTCATCACTTTCCTCACAGTTTTTTTTAATTAATTTTTTTGTTCTTTGTTTCACCCAATATGTATTTACCGTTTTTTCTTCTCTTTTTCCTCCCAATTTATATATAATAAAAAAACGAAAAACTATTTTTTCCACTTTTTGGTCCTTTTTTTTATATATTAAAGAAAATAAAAACTCCCTTTTTATGTCCCAAATTTTTAGTAAAAAATAAGAAACTATTTATTTTGTTCTCTCTTTTGCCCCTGTGTTTATTTATTAAAATAAAACTATTTTTTCGTTATTTTTCCTTCCCATTTTTTAAAATTAAAAATAAGAAAAAATGTATTTGTATTATATAGATAAAAATTGGAGAGGCGGCTTTAGGTTTACATGGGGTGAGAAGAATATTTTTAAAAGAGTAATTAAAATATATGGAGTTGGCACATTCGTGTGATGAGTTGACGAAATCAATGGGTGCAAACAAAAAACTCTATAAAATTAATATTGACCAGAGATTAATCTCATCAATTAAAAAAAACAATTGTCCTTTAAATAGATATATATGTGAGTACTTAAGCTAAGAAAAACAACTTCAAGAGGGGAATATGAAGGAGATAGATCTGTTAGTAGAGGGGAGATAGAGGCATGTGATCAATTTTGGAGTTCAAAATTGTTAATATTCAGGGGGAATCAGACCCGTGATTTGCCCACACGGGTAATGGATCCTAATCCATTTCATTGGATTAATAGTATTAATATCTATTTTTTTTGTGCATATAAATATATCATAGATTTGATAGCCCAAATGATTATCTCCTATTGAGGAGATGGAAATGGTGTCCACAATAGATGGTTAGGCTACAAAACTATATTAATCTCTAAGTGGAGATAATGCCTAAACAACTATCAAATAGAAGACATAAGTCTCCTCATTTCTTTCCTTTAAAAGCCAACATAAGGAGATGGTTTTAAAAGCACTCCATAAGAGTATCAAGAACATAAGAACAAAAGGTAATTGGATTTTTCATACTAAGATTAATCACCAAGAGAACCTTGAATTTGTATTTATGGATTAGGAGTAACTCTTATTGCCAATACGACAAAACTCACGAGTTCAAGTCGTACACAGAACCGGTCTCGGATTCAAGTTCGCACAAGGCCGTAACAACAAACCGGTACTCGATTCATAACTTTTGCATATTGGATAGTATTTGAATCCTTATATTATGTGCTATGTGCTCGTATGATTAATTCTTCATTGGTATCAGAGATAGAACGCATTGATTCACCATTTGATTGCACATTTGTTATTTTTCGATAAATCTTTTATGATCCCAAAAATTCTATATTTTCGAAGTTCCTAAAAAATTATGATATAAATATATGTTATCCTTCATGATGCCACAATTCCAACGATATAGAGAACGTGAAAATCAGAGTTATAACAAATGATATATGAATTTTCAAAGTTTTAGTTTTCATAATGGACACCCATTAAACATTCCATATAATAATTTCGATCCAAATTTGAGCTCTACTTTAATGAGTTTAAAATGGGATTAATCAAAATATTTTTGCATAATATTTTTCTATCTTGCGAGATGGTTCCAATGATATATGATCATTTTTTTGATAAATAGCGAGTGAGATATAAACTCTCAAACTTAGCTCCTTAAAATAGCAAAATCTGAAAATTCTGGGTTTATGATTAGAGAGGGTGAACAATATTTTTTTGGAACTTTACATGCTATTTTGAAGGGCTTATGGTCAATAAGAATTTAATTGCTTTGTAGATATTTGTTCAATGTCACAAGGGCTTTAAAACAATGCATAGTACGTGATTTTTGGATAAGTATTGATGGAGATATGGTCTCCTGAACAAGGCCACTCAAAATCACAAATCTGAGATTTTTTTTAAGATTATGATGAATAATTAAAACTTTGAGCTATGAATACTTAGGATTATTTTTTGAGGCTCGGTATCAAATCCTTTTTATATGTTTTCGAAGTTCTAGATTCAACGGTGTTGTCTGTATTTTAAAATTAGTTATGAATGTTTAATTATTGATTAGTTGTTAATTACTTTTATATAATAAATT
Source organism: Sambucus nigra (assembly GCA_949130495.1). Lineage (NCBI taxonomy): Eukaryota > Viridiplantae > Streptophyta > Magnoliopsida > Dipsacales > Adoxaceae > Sambucus > Sambucus nigra. The sequence continues at coordinate 320,015,763 of OX422223.1, forward strand.
TTTCATTTGAATCCAACAGCCTTGTACGTTTTTTGGTATTGTTCATAACATGCGATAGCTTTTGTAATTATCAATCTCCATTTGTTGAGAATTTATTTCTTTACATATTCGTCATTGTCTTTGAATACCCAGAAGACATGGTAAAACATATGCAATTTTATTTTTGGCTTTGCATGGGTGAAATATAAAATATGGATTAGTCCATTAACATAAAATTTATATACGCATTATTTCAAGAGGCCAATTATGATTTATTTGTGCATGGGTTAATTTGTTGAATTATTGCACTGTTTATGCATGATTTATTTAGACCACCCTATACTATTGACCTTTTTGGCTTGCTCCCTTAAAAGGTAGGTGTGGAAAATTCATCCACTTGAAGGACTAGGTTATGTGTTTGTATGCTGAAATTGATGATTTAAAATTAACAATTAGATGAACTTGTGTTTGCTTGTGTATTATTGTTTAAGGGTGTCCTTAAATAAGCGTGCAATCAAGACATCCTCATTTGACTTATTCGTAAATAAATTGTATAGGATTTATTATTATTCTTGATGTAATAATTATGAGGAGAGAGTTCTATTTATTCATTTTGTAAGGGAAAATTTTCTATCATTGCCCCTAGTATTTAGGTTATATCGAGTATGGCATATCCTGTTACTTCCGTCATGGTACTTCACGTTCTCACGTTCAAGAAGAGGGATCCTATTATCAAAGCATCATGAAGTGCATCTCCTACGTGCGCCAATTTATCTTCAACACGCTCCATGTCATCACGTAATATTGGTATAGTTGTTGCTTTGGTTTCTGTGAATTTTTTACATAGTATTGGGAGATTTTCATAAAATGATCTTTTACAAAACGGGGTAGTTTTTCGAATAGTTTTTAGAACTTCGTTCAAACGAGATGGAAATCTCGTTAGAACGAATTTCCATGTCGTTCAAAGGTTATTTGATGCATTGTTCAAATGAGGTTCGAACGAGAGCATATTGTTTTAATTTTTGGGATAGTTAGAAATGAAATCAGCTTCGTTTGAACGAGATAGCAATCTCATTAGAACGACATTGATGTTTCATTCGAACGATCCTATGCCGCATCGAGTTTTATGTACGCCTATAAATACCTATTTTTCGTAGGTTTTTTTGTTAAGACTTTGCATTTAAGAAAACTGCAAACCTTGAGAACGTGTGTGCTCGCGTTCAAATGATCAAATTATATATTAAACACCTTTTAACCCAAACAAACCCTAATCATGCAGCAATATGTGATTGAATAAGATATTGAACAAAGTAAGAACATTCAAACACACATAATTGAGGAAAAATCCCCCACAGGGGCAAAACCATTTATTTCCACTATAATTTGTAAGAAAACGGCTTACAATCGGATTACAATGAAAATACAAGTTGACTAAGAATTACCCTCAGGTATCGGATTCTCTAGTTGCGGCTGGAATTATCCCTTTCCAGTAGGGCTGCAATGGAGAAGAAGAACGGTCTCCTCCACAAGGGTTGAACTGCAAAACTGCGTTCCTGGGTTACCAAAAGGATTCACAAATGTATGGATTTTGTGTTAATCAAAATACCTAGAGTATTGGTACTCAATAGGTGAAGACTTAGGGCTTTCTCTACTCTGAAAATCGTGTATAGAAGTCTTAGAAAAACCACTTCCCGTAGTGGGATTAAATAGGAGAACTTGAGCCCTAAAATTCGGAACATGATCTGAACACGATCTGTTTGAAATTATCCTCATCAGATCGGTCCGGTCTCTTTAGGAGGATCGGTCCGGTGACATCGAATCGGTTCCTTTTTGAAGGAGGATCAATTCGGTTGGAATCGGATCGGTTCGCCTTTTTAGCTTCATTGGTTCGCTATGGATCCGGGCTACACTGGCCTCACCTCAGCAGGCGGATCGGTCCGGTCTCTTTAGGTGGATCGGTCCGGAGGAACCAGATCGGTCCGGTCTGTTCCCTGATTCCTTTTTTGCCTTTGACATTCGGATTCCGTTGATGAGCGTATGATTCTTGAATTTTCTCAACGGTGTAACGGCGTACGACATATAAAATGCTAATGGACAAAAATGTCCTTACAAATCTCCCCCTATGTCTATGTCGGTACAAACTTAAAAACAAACATCCGAATTATCAATCAAAAAAATTGCCTATACAAATCTACCCTTCCATGAACCCAAAACTGAAAGAGTACAAGTGAATAAGACTGCATCGTTTGATCTTCAAATCTTCAGGAATCTCAACGCTTTTCTCATCAGGGTGTGCAATACAATGATAATCCATGTAGTACCTACACACATGAGAAAAAAACAAAATACCACGTGACATATCGAGTTTGAAGTGAGATAAACATATATACCAATTTATGAAAAAACTTAATTTATGAACAAACTCAAACTTTCAAAACTCCCCCATAATAAGAATAAGATAATTCATTCTCCCCCTTTTTATGATGTCCCCAAATAGACAAATGAGAGAAATAAATCAAATAAGCAAGAGCGGGGTGTCACTAGGATAAAACCACACCATGAATGAACACAAAGCAACCAAGTCGATGATATCGTAAATGAAGTGGTGTGATCAAATTTCGATAGGAAAATCAATGCATACAAACATGACATATGTGCATGATGAATATTGGATATTCCTAGCGAATGAACTCAAATGCTTCCTTTGGTGTAAAATAATGATAATATAAGGTATTGACTCAATCAAATCAACAAATCAAAGCTCAAAGTGATTTTCACACCAATAATGTCCAAAACGATTTTATGCTTTTTCAGGACTTTCAAGGAAGTGCAAACCCGTTTAAAAATTCTCCAACCAAACTCCCTCAGATATTATTTTGAATGGAGGCATTCTAAATTCTCAAACTTTGGAGAATTGATGGTGAAACCTAACTGGCCCATATTTGGCATGAATTGCTTTTTATTGCCTTTAAATTTTTTCGGGCTCTTTTAACCTCTTTGGACCTCGGATATTCAAATTCCTCAATTTTTTAGGTCCTTTTTAATGGTGTCTTTTGCGCAAAGGATAGATAATTACCTTTCGCAGCCCCTCTCCGTTATACAAAAACACACAGTCTCACCAAAACGGTTTTTTAACATGCATTCCAATCTTGTCAAGTTTTATCGCATATTGTACATTGTATAGACAGAATTGAGATGGAAACACTCAAGCCAATATGAGATAGACAAGTGCAATAATCAAATATAGCCATGCATGTGTGCAAAAAAAGGATATAGGAGTCAAACATGTAGGAAGATATCACAAATTACATCTCAAAGACTCCATACAATGTAAAGCACATGGATGAAATGATGTAGCCTCTCAAAACTCTATCAAACAGTCACATGGAGATATGGAATGAAGTTGTGACTTGGCTATCTTAAATTCTCATCCACAAAAGGAGCAAAACAGAAAAATCTTTTTGGCCTTTTTCAAAAAAATTATCAAAATAAAATCTTTTTGTGCTTTTCTCAAATTTTTTTTTAAAGGAAAATCTTTTTGTATTTTTTTTTTAAAAAAAAATGAAAAACTAATTAATGATACATGCTAGCAATAGGTGAAAAAAAATGATAAACAACCTATGCTAGAAATCAAGACTAGATCTCAACCGGGAGTAACGGTGGAGTTTTCTAAAGATGGTGACATCTTTTGAACCAACTCCACTAGATCATGTGTAGTCTTGATCAAAAACTTCACTTGCTTGCGAATGTGTGCAAACTCTCTATCAAAATGAGCAGGCAAAGTATCATGAGTGGGTGCATGTGCATGAATGTGTGAAGTGGCATGATATGGCACAAAACCCAACTTAGAACAAAATTCCCTAAGATGTCCTCGCTTCTTGCAGTGGGAGCAAACATAAACTGGTCTAGGAAGTAATTTATCAACAATTTTGGGATGAACATTCCTAGACGGACATTCATGGGACTCACTCACAATGGTGGATATAGGCTCGGGTGAATTCTCTACTGTGACTTGAATCTCCCGTGCTTGTTTGAGGTCATCCTCGAGATGGGATATACGTGTCGTCAGACTAGACACCGTGTTGGTCAATTCACCTTTTTCCCTTTTAAGCTCATCATTCTCTCCCTTCAACTCACCAATCCGAAGACCGAGGATCCTATTAGTCCTTTTTTTCCATGGTCTCGATAAACAACTTTCTAAAGGCTTTTTGGATCAAACTATCATCACCATTATCATCCTCACTATCACTTAGAGAAGTGGGCATATCAACTTTCTTTCCCTCTCTCTTAAGTCTAGTGGGACACTCAAATTTCTTGTGCCCTGTCCCATCGCACTCAAAACATCTTATCTTCTCAAGTCATTCTCACCACAACTCTCCCTCTCTCCAAACAATCTTAAATCCTTCTCTAAAGCGGTGATCCTAAGGACTAAAGCATTATTACGCTTCTTGGTTTCAAAAAACTCAGAATATAACTTGGCATAAGCGCGTGGGAGATCACACTCGCTCTCACTTGCCTCAACCTCCCCTTTACTCTCATCGCTCTTACTGTCGAGGTGTTCTTGTGACATAGCATCCTCATCGTCGTGAGAAGCATTAGAGGTACTCACATGACTTGCCATGAACGCGGTGAAGTTACGCTCATGCGGTGACTCATCTCCCGAGTCCACCGACTCGACCTCACTGTTGTCACTAAGGGTCGTATTCAGGACAGTTCTACCTTTTTCTCTATTCAGACGGGTGGCACACTCAAACGCTCTATGACCCTTACCATCGCATTCAAAACATCTCTCACTGTCTATCTTAGGAGGGTCTTTGAAATCTTTCTCATTTTCCTTTTCAAAAATATTTTTCTCAACATTCCTTTTATCATTGAAATTTCCACTTTTCTTGAATTTGAGAATTGTTTTGAAATTTTTTGCAAACAGGGCCAAGTCATCTAAGTCACAATCACATTCAGACTTGGACTCAAAAACTTTTTCTTTCTTTTTCTGAAAATGAGTCTTTAAAGCAATCCCATTATCCTTAGCCTTAATGGTTTTGGGAAACATGTCAATCTCATAGGTTTGAAGATCTCCTACAAGTTCTTCTAACTTAAGTGATTTCAAATTTCCCAAAGAGTTCAAAACAGTGACTTTAGGAATAAAGCGTTTTGGGAGAGATCTCAAAATCTTTTTAACGACACGCGTGTTATCAATTACCTCACCCAAATTAAAACAAGTGTTAACAATGTCCGACAAGCGTGCAAAAAACTCATCAAAGCATTCGGACTCAGACATGGTGATAGTCTCAAATTGGGTGGCCAAATTTTGTAATTTAGACTCTTTAACAGCGTTCGTACCCTCATGGGTAAGTTGCAAAACATCCCATGCCTCCTTTGACGTGGTGCACGTCCTTATGCGTTTGAACTCATCAGGTGTGACAGACCCAGAAATAGCACTTAGACCCTTAGAATTAAAAGATGACCATTTAAATTCTTCATCAGTCCAAGAAGTGATAGGTTTCAAGTTAATCGCATTATCAATAGTCACGGAGGGAGGAGTCCATCCTCGTTCAACCAAAATCCATACACGTTCATCAATGGCTTTTAAAGCCGACCTCATACGGGTTTTCCAATAAGCATAATTTGTCCCGTCAAAAACAGGCATTTTATAATATGACTTCTCCATTTGAACACGCACTTTTTCAAAAATCAATTTTTTAGAGAATTGATATCTTAGAAAAAATTTGCGGAAAAGGAATACGCGATAGATTAGCGTAACCTGCTCTGATACCAATTTGAGAACGTGTGTGCTCGCGTTCAAATGATCAAATTATATTTAAAACACCTTTTAACCCAAACAAACCCTAAACATGCAACTAGGTGTGATTGAAACAATATGAAATCATGCAAGAGTTATTCAAACACACATAATTGAGGAAAAATCCCCCACAGGGGCAAAACCATTTATTTTCACTATAATTTGTAAGAAAACGGCTTACAATCGGATTACAATGAAAATACAAGTTGACTAAGAATTACCCTCAGGTATCGGATTCTGTAGTCGAGGCTGGAATTATCCCTTTCCAGTAGGGCTGGCGGCTGGAACTATCCCTGTCCAGTAGGGCTGCAATGGAGAAGAAGAATGGTCTCCTCCACAAGGGTTGAACTGCAAAACTGCGTTCCTGGGTTACCAAAAGGATTCACAAATGTATGGATTTTGTGTGAATCAAAATACCTAGAGTATTGGTACTCAATAGGTGAAGACTTAGGGCTTTCTCTACTCTGAAAATCGTGTATAGAAGTCTTAGAAAAACCACTTACCGTAGTGGGATTAAATAGGAGAACTTGAGCCCTAAAATTCGGAACATGATCTGAACACGATCTGTTTGAAATTATCCTCGTCGGATCGGTCCGGTCTCTTTAGGCGGATCGGTCCGGTGACATCGGATCGGTTCCTTTTTGAAGGCGGATCAATTCGATTGGAATCGGATCGGTTCGGCTTTTTATCTTCATTGGTTCGCTATGGATCCGGGGTACACTGGCCTCACCTCAGCAGGCGGATCGGTCCGGTCTCTTTAGGCGGATCGGTCCGGAGGAACCAAATCGGTTCTTTTATTTGGGCCAGATCGGTCCGGTCTGTTCCCTGATTCCTTTTCTGCCTTTGACATTCGGATTCCGTTGATGAGCGTATGATTCTTGAATTTTCTCAACGGTGTAACGACGTACGACATATAAAATGCTAATGGATAAAAATGTCCTTACAAACCTGCTGCAAAAAGTCTTCACTTTGAAAAGGGAAAGTATTTTTTGATTAACTCAATCTCTCCAATATAATTTTGCGAATCATCTTTGAAACTCAAATCACTTATGTATTGAAGTTACAATTGTAGAGAAGGAGTCTCTATTGTTGCTCTTGCGATTCTTACGGGAATCATTGCTGAAAGAAGACTGCGGTCTTTATGAGACTTGAGACAACCCCTGTTGAAGAAGATGAAGGTCATATGCGAGAGATTCATCAGGTTGTATTTCACTTGTAAGGTTGCAAGTTATGATTTGAAAACTGTATTAGTGAAATAAAAGGTTTTGCCCCTTTGGGTATTTTTCCTGAAATTTTATTTCCTTGTATGCTTTATCTACTTAGTGTTTTAAATAATCTAGATGCATGTTTTAGGATTTAAAGGAATTAAAATTTGTTTGTGGGATTTACATATAATTAAATAAGTTACACCATTAGAGAATTGTGCACTCTGAAATTGGTATCAGAGCGGGTTTCACCAAACTATCGCGAGATCATTTTTTCGCAAGATTTTTCTTTGATATCAATTGTTTTGAAAAATCACAAATTTTTTGATGGAAAACTTATATAATAGGATACTAATTTTTGATGGATCGAACTATACCTATTGGAAAGCCCGTGTGAGATCCACTTTAAAAGCAATAGATAAAAGGATTTGGTTAGTTCGTGAAAGAGGGTGGACTGCTCCCACGATCATGGTTGATAATGTCACAAATCCTAAACCCGTCTCAACCTGGACTGATGAGGAATTTAGGTAGAGTACCTATAACTCTCGCGGACTTTGTGCTATTTCTGGAGCCATCATCCCTGACGAGTTTCGATGTATCATGACGTGCACTACATCTAAGGAAACATGGGATATCCTCCAGTTAACACATGAAGGTACGAACGATGTCAAGGCGTCGAAGCTTCAAAATTTGACCACCCAATTTGTGACCATCACTATGTTAGAGTTTGAGAGTTTCGATGAATTTTATGTTAGGTTGTCGGACATCGTAAACACTTGTTTTAATTTGGGTGAGAAAATTCTGGAGACGAGGGTCGTTAAAAAGATTTTGAGGTCACTCCCCACCCGTTTTATTCCTAAGGTTATCGTGCTTAGTTCTCTAGGGATTTCAAACACTCTTAGGTTAGAAGAACTAGTATGAGACCTTCAGACTTATGAGATTGATATGTTCCCTAAAACCATTATACCTAAGGATATAGGGGTTACTTTAAAAATTCAAGCTAAAAAGAAGAAAAAGGAGAGAGTTTGTGAGTCTGAATGTGAGGGTGAGATTGATTTCGATGAATTGGACTTGTTTGCTAATTTTTTAAAAAAGTTTCTCAAATTGTCCAAAAACAATTCTTCCAATAAAAAGATTTTTGAGAAAAGAAAAAATAAGAATGAGGTAAAGTATAGCGGTGAGGAAGATGAAGATATAAGGTGTTTTGAGTGTGAAGGTAAAGGGCATAAGTCTTTTGAGTGTCCCACTATGCTAAAGAGAAAGGGAAAGAAAGTTGTTAATAAAGCCACTCTTAGCGATAGTGACATCAAGTCGATTGATCAGGGGGAGAATCACCACATGAAAAGTGCGTTTCTTTCATGGCTAGTCACGTGAGTACTTCTAGTTTGTCCCAGGACGATGATGACACATGTAAATGTGAGAGCCTCGATGATATTTTGAGCCATTAGAGTGAGGTAAGGGTGAGATTTTCAAATGAGGGAGAAGGTGATCTCCAAAAAGCCTTTAGTAATCTTTACACAGATACGTTGAAAACCAAAAACATGAATAAAGATTTGAGTCTTAAGGTGTTATATTTGAAGAGAGAGGTAGAAGTTTAGAGGGTGTGTGAGGTGTCGGCCAGTCAAATCGAGAAGGTGAAGGTTTCTTTGTGTGAGCAATCGATCGTCTTAGGCCGAAAAAAGTGATTGACCAACGCCATGGTTAGTCTTATGGGAGATCGTCAATATTCATTGGAGACTCATGAGAAACTTAAAACCCGTGTGTCCTAACTCGAAAGAGATCTCAAACGTGCCCGGGAGATCAAAGTTACTTTAGAGGACACATCTAAGAAGGTATGAAAGATGTTCCTCGGTCCCGCTTTAGGTAATGTTGTGAGGCTAGGAATAGGTTATGACGGTGTGCCCACTTCCTATGTTGCACTCAAGCAGATTCCTGAGTTTGCAATAGATCCTTATGGCTCTCTTCATATCCCGCCTAGGCGTCCGATTCCACGTAGAAGAGCGCGTCTTAGACTTCCTAAGCCCGTTTATGTTTGTTTCCATTACAGGCAAAGTGGACACCTTAGGGAATTTTGTTTTAAGTTGGGTAATGTGTCTCGTAGGTATCTTCCACGATATGCTACTACACGTGTTCTCTCACGCACTCCTACACATGTTACTCCGCATACTCCCGCACGTCACATGAGAGATTTTGAGAATTTTTGAGAGCAAGTTGAGTATTTGATTAAAACTTCACATGATTCGATGGATGTTTTTCATAGGATGTCATCTCCTTTGGAGAACTCCTCCGGGCCTAATGATTGAGGTTGAGACTTGTTTTCTCGCATATGATGCTTTTCATGTTTATATCATTCATGCTTATTACTTGATTGTACTATCATTGTACTTATATTTTTCATTTTGATATATTTTTCAAAAAATCCAAAAATATTTTTGTTTTTCTTAAAATTTTTGGGAAAAATACAAAAATATTTTCGGTTCCATTTTAGAAAAGGTGAAAAAGGCAAAAAGATTTTATTTTGATTAATTTTTGAAAATCCAAAAAAAGTTTTTTATTCTGTTTACACCAAATGTGGATGAACATTAAAGATGTCTGAGTCACGAATTCATTCCATATCCACGTGGCTCTTTTATAGTGTTTTGAGACGTGACATCATTTCATTTTTTGCTTAATAATGTACAGAGTCATTAAGATGTGATATGATGAATAATTGCTACATGTTTGACTTCTTGTCACCTTTAATGCACATGAGCACGAACTTATTGAGTATTGCACTTACCTTTCATGTGTCTATTATTGTGTTTTCATCTCAATCCTGCTTTTAAAACGAACCAAATGAGATAAAACAAGATAATGAAAGTAGTGCTTATAAGAACCATTTCTCCGATTGGACTTTTTGAAAATTATATCTCCGATAAATGTGTTATATTTATAAAAATGGAATCGGGTTGCGAGAGACAGGTTGTCTTTGCATGAATAGCCACCATTTGCAAAAAGAAAAGATCCTATACGATTAAAGGCACATAAAAAAAAATGTGCCAGGCCAATTTCAAATAACATTGATGCTTAGCTACATATGATCATTTATTTATTTAAAACAAAAGAGTTGAGAGAAAATATTCATTATGTGAGTTTTGAGGGAGTTTAGTCGAAGATCAATGGGTTTGCACGCCTTGAAAAAGTCTCGTAAAAGCATTACATAGTTTTGGGCATTCTTGGTGTGAAAATCACTCACGATATTGATTAGTTGAATAGGTTAAGTCAATTTAACTTGAGTTCACCATTATTATACATAATTTATACTTTGAGATCTTGCATTAGTGGTGTCTCATTCCTTCATGCACATATGCTATATTTGTCTACGTTGATTTTCATATAGAATGTGTTCACACCCCTACATTTTGTTTCTTTGATTCGGTTATTTTTGTGTTTCTGCTTGGTGTGTTGTTTTTGTAAATTTGTTTTACTAAAAAAATTAAAAAATTAAAAATAGTTAGTTTTGCTTAGTTTATCATTACTTGATTTACATTGCCTTATATTTGTGATGATTTTCTATGATTGTTGTGACACACTCTGGTTTATTATTCTTTGCGTTTCTTTTTCTTTTCTATTTCAGACAAATAAAAAGGGGGAGAATGAATTAAGGGGGAGTGAGAGTTTGATTTATGGGTGAGAATTTATTTATTAGTTTTATTTACTCTGAAACTCGATATATCACGAGGTTATATTTCTTTGTCTATTATGTGTAGGTACACTTTGATGAGCATATGAAAAGTACACGTAAGACAAAGCTCATAAAAACAGGATCAAGAGAAAGAGAATTGAAGATTTGGATAGATGAAGATTTTGAAGACTTGTATATTTTTAGTTTCTTTTGATTTGTGGGTTTGTGGGAGGGTATTAGATTTGTATAGGATTTTTTCGATAATTCATATTTTTTATAGCCATAAGAGGAGATTTGTATGGGTAACTTTTCTGTCATTACCCCTAGTATCTAGGGCATGTCCATAGAATCTAGGTTACATTGAGTATGGCATATCCCATTACTTCCGTCATGGTACTTCACATTCTCATGTTCAAGAAGACGGATCCGATTATCAAAGCATCACGAAGTACATCTCCAACATGCGCCAATTTATCTTCAACATGCTCCACGTCCTCACGTAATATTTGTATACTTGTTGCTTTAGTTTCGTACATCTCCAACATGCGCTAATTTAATGTAATTTGTTTTTGATTTTAATGAAAGACTTTTATTTTTGTTCGCAATCTTAATTGTTATTGTCTCGTAAAACACTTTATATTTGTGCATGTGTATCTGTTAAAAAGATAATGATATTGTGTTATTCGTCGACCAACTTATTGTCGAGTAGTTTGAATTTGTGCTAATCATTTGATAAAAATGATGTTTTGTTTCTCGATCAACTTAGTAATAATTAAAAAGTTACGGGTATAAAAAAATTAGCTCAATCACTTTCTTGTATTCATAAAATGTTTCCGACCAACCAAGGTCGGTAAATTTCCTTCTCGACTAACTATAGTTAGTGGGTTTTTATCCCCGACCAGCCATAGTTAGTCGATTTTTCCTCTACGAGAAACTTTGGTACTTTTTGGAATAATTGTACCTCCCGACCACCCAAGTTGGCATTTTCGAGAATATATTTACTTCCTAAACAACATAATTTGGCATTTTTAGGAATACTTTTATTTCCCGAGGAACATATAGTTTTACTTCCTAAACAACATAAGTTGGCATTTTTAGGAATACTTTTATTTCCCGAGGAACATATAGTTTTACTTCCCATAGGAATACAAATTTTACTTCCCCTAGGAATACAAATTTTACTTCCCGTAGGAATACAAATTTTACTTCCCGGAGGAATACAAGTAGCTTTACTTCCCGAAGGAATACAGGTAGCTTTACTTCCCGGAGGAATATAGGTAGCTTTACTTCCCGGAGAAATATAGGTAGCTTTACTTCCCGGAGGAATATATGTAGCTTTACTTCCCGGAGGAATATAGGTAGCTTTACTTCCCGGAGGAATATAGGTTTCTCGACCAACCTTAGTTGGCGTTTTCGAGAATAAATTTGAGTAGTCCGAGTTTTGCCGAGTTTTGTCGAGTTGTGTGTAGCACCATTCCCCAAAAAATTTTCAATAAAAAGAGAGAATTCGACAGAATATCTTCATTTTATTCATCACTGATAATACTTGCGTAGGTGATCTGCGTTCCATGCATTTTTAAACTCCTCCCCTTCTAAAGTTTCTATTCGGTAAGTTCCTGGTCGAACAACTTCTATAACTCGGTATGGTCCATGCCAGTTTGCCTCCAGTTTGTTATGCTTTTGAATCAGTTTCTTCAGCACATAGTCTCCTTATTTCAGGTCGCACTTCTTCACTCTCTTGTTGTAGAACAAAGCAGTTCGTTGTTGGTATGCAACATTCCTGATGGTTGCTTCTTCTCTAACTTCCTCGAGCATGTATAAATCCAATCTTCTCATTAAGTCGCTGACAGGGGAATTGTAATTTAGTACCCTGTGTGTTGGGAGGCCTAAATCGGGAGGTATAACAACTTCACTTCCAAACACTAGAATATATGGAGATTCCCCTGTTGCTACTCGGGGAGTAGTTTGATAAGCCCACAGTACTGATTGTAACTCATTGATCCAATTTGCTTTTGCATCGTCCAATCTTTTCTTCAAGCCATTGAGCAGCGTTCTGTTTGTCACTTCAGTTTGTCCATTGCTTTGAGGATGGCCTGGTGCTGAGTGGATCTTCAAAATGTTTGACTGATGACAATAGGCCGCGAACTCCTCGTTATCAAATTGTGTTCCATGGTCTATGATGAAGGCATGAGGAAGACCATATCGACAAATGATGTTCTTCCAAACAAATTGGTACACCTTGTCGTACGTCATATCAATGAGAGGCTCAGCTTCTACCCACTTAGTAAAATAATCCACTGCAACGACGAGGTATTTGAACCTTCTTCTGGTCGTTGGCAGTGGGCCAACCAAATCTATCCCCCACATGGCAAATGGCCAAGGGGAAGTGATGGGTGTAAAAAATTCTTGTGGAGTTATTCGGATGGAGGAAAAGCGCTGGCACTTGTCACATTTCTTGGCATAGGCTATACAATCAGCCCTCATCGTCGGCCAGTAGTATCCCTGCGTCATCACCCTTTGCAAAAGCGTCCGACCTGCTACATGGGCTCCATAGGACCCTTCATGGATTTCTTCAATTAAATCTTTCACCTCGGTGGGATGCACACATCTCTGCAAACCTGCCATAATTCCTCGTCTATATAGAATACCGTTAGTTAATACATACCGAGCATCTTTAAACTTCAATTTCTTGGCTGCGAGCTTGTCAGTTGGTAATTCTCCCTCCTCAATATATGCCCTGATGGGATCCATCCAAGATGGTCCTAAATCAAGGGTGATAAAGTTCATCGTCAGATCTTCATCTATACTCCGACCAACCAACACTTCAATTGGGATTGTTAGTCGTAGCTCGGTACGAGTAGCTGATGCTAATCGAGCTAGGGCGTCTGCTCTCGCATTCTCCATTCTCGGTATTCTGACCAGCTGAATAGTAGAAAATTCCGACACCAGCTTCTTTGCCTTTGCATGATATCTGATCATTAATTCTCCTTTGACTGCATATACTCCCATCATTTGGTTTACGATCAATTGAGAATCACTGAAAACAATAACCGAATGCACCTCCATAATTTTTGCCAAACTAAGACCTTTAATCATGGCCTCATACTCAGCCTCATTATTGGAAGCCTTGAATTGGAAACGTAGGGCATATTCCATGTCGACCTCGTCCGGAGTGCTCAAAACTATCCCCGCGCCACATCCTGTAGTGCAAGATGAGCCATCTATATATAATCTCCATATAGTTAACTCGTCTTCAAATTTCTGATCTATCAGAGTTCCTCGGTGAAATATTTGTTGCTTCCTTTCATCTTCCCCTGATATTTCTCGCTCTTCGTTGATCATCTTTTCTTGCCCTTTTACCAACCGGAGTTGGTCTGAGCTCGAATTTGATGATTTTGTAACATCCACTTGCCCTTTTACCAACCTGAGCTGGTCTGAGCTTGTGTTTGATAATCCTGTAACATCCACAGGTTGATCAGCGAGCAACTTTTGTTCCTCGGGGGTATCAGGATGGGTGAACTCTGCTATAAAATCCGCTACAGCTTGCCCTTTAAGCGATGATCTAGGTTCATAAACTACACTGAGCTCTATTGCCCAGTACATCAATATCCCTGATTTTTCTGGTTTATGAAGGGCTTGCCTCAACGGCATATCAGTATATACGACTATAGTATGAGCCTGGAAGTATGGCCTCATTCTCCTACTCGCCTCAATCAGCGCCAGTGATAACTTTTCCAGCCTTGGATATCTGATCTCTGCTCCTCGGAAGGCTTTACTTGTGTAGTAGATTGGTTTTTGTACTACATTCTCCACTCTTATCAACACCGAGCTAACTGCATTCTCCGATACTTCTAGATACAAGTACAATTTTTCTCCCATCACCGGCCTGGACAACAGTGGAGGTGCTCCCAAGTATTTCTTCAAGTCTTGAAAAGCCTTCTCACATTCTTCATTCCACTCAAAAGTCTTTCGGAGTGTCTTGAAGAATGGGAGACATCGAACAGTTACTCGTGATACAAATCTTTTGAGTGCTGCTACTCGTCCTGTAAGACTTTGAACCCCTCTCTTCTTCGCTGGAGATCGCAGCCCTAATAGAGCTTTGATCTTTTCAGGATTTGTCTCAATGCCTCATTGATTGACAATGTACCCGAGAAACATGCCTTCTCGTACTCCAAATATGCACTTCGTCGAGTTCAGCTTCATTTGATATTTATTCAGTTGATCAAAAGTCTGACTTAAGTCAACTAGATGATCGGCAGCTTTCTTGCTCTTTGTCAGCATATCTTCAACATAGACTTCCATATTGCAACTGATTTGTTCAGCAAAGACCTTGTTCATCAGCCGCTGATATGTCGCACCTGCATTTTTCAAACCAAAAGGCATAACATTATAACAATAAGTTCCCCTAGGGGTAATGAAAGAAGTACTTTCCCTGTCTTTAGGTTTCATTTTAATCTGATTGTAGCCAGAATAAGCATCCATGAAGCTCAACAGCTCGTGTCCTGAGGTAGCATCCACCAGTTGATCAATTCGGGGCAATGGAAAGTGATCCTTTGGGCATGCTTTGTTGAGGTCGGTAAATTCTACACACATTCTCCACTAGTTTTTTTCTTCTTTACCATCACCACATTGGCTAACCAGTCTGGATATTTAACATCTTCAATGAAGCAAGCTTTCTGGAGCTTCTCGACTTCCTCCTGTATAGCTTGATTCTTCTCGGGGCTGAACACTCTTCTTCTCTGCTTCACTGGCTTGATCTCCTTATTCACATTGAGTTCGTGACATAAGAAATTTGGATCTATTCCGGGCATATCTTCATGACTCCATGCAAAAGTTTTCTTTCTGCTTCTTAGGAAAGTTATCAATTCCTGTTTTAGTGAGGCTTCCAACGACGAACCTACTTGATTAGTTCGTTCAGGGTGCTCGTCGTCCAGAATGATGTTTTCCGTAGCTTCCACCACTTGACCCTTCATGAGTTGAGACTCATCTCTAGGATCCAATGTTTCAATTTCTGCACCTTCATCAACTTGATAAGTAGTAGTCTTTTTCCTTGATTCCTCCAGTTCCTCTTGCTCGGCGGATGAATAATATCATTCCCGAGCTACTTTCTGATCACCTTTTACAACTCCTACTCTAAAATTTATTGGAAATTTTAGGCATTGATGTACTGTAGATGGTACAACCTCGAACTTCTTCAATCCTACTCTTCCCATGATGATTGAACATTCTTATCCATCACGAAGAAACGTAATCTTTCTGTTCGACAAGCAGGCCACGTACCAATGAATATATCCAACTTGATCGTCCCAAGTGGAAATACTTTCTCGCCAGCAAAGCCGAGGAGAGGTCTATGATAAGGCTGCAGTTGAGATAGCTTTAGATTTAAACTATCGAAGCACGAGTAGAACATGATGTCTGCCGAGCTACCATTGTCGACCAGTACTCTTGAAATTATTACTTCCTTCATCCTCATTTTGATCACCAATGGGTCATCATGAGGATACAAAACACCTGCGAGATCATTCTTTAAGAAACCAATGACCAATTTCTCTTTATTTACCTTTCTCGGTCGATCCTCCTCAGCTAGATTTATTTGTTGAATGTATGAGCAAGCTTGAGCCTCACAGAGGTAAGCTTTTCTCTCAGCAGTAAGGTCTCCTCCTCCCGCATCTCCACCTGTTATAACATTACAGTCAAATGACCCAAAGCGTATTGAAAATACCTCTCGTTTTGGCTGACTTGGTCTCTTGGGAAGATCGGGGTCATCTTCGGGATCAACTTCATGGTTTCTTTTCTTCTTCTCCTCTGCTCGACGAGGAGATCTAGACCTCTCTCTTGTTCGGTTGTTGTTTCTGCTTCCACGATCAACATACTTTTTCAGCTTTCCTCGTCTGATGAGTGTTTCAATCTCATTCTGAAGAGCTATGCAATATTTGGTCATATGGCCATGATCTTTATGAAACTCGCAATACTTTGCCGTATTCCTCTTGTCAGGGTCTGCCTTCATTTTCTCTGGCCAGCTTAATTCCTCATTTTTCTTGATTTCCTCTAAAACATGGTTGATATCCTTCTTCAAAGGAGTATAATTATCAAATTTCTTCATTACGTCCCATACCGACCTATTTTTTGAATGTTTGTCATTACCATTGTTCTTATGCTCTTTTTTCTTAGCTTTATCGTCTTCCACCTTGGTTTCTTTGGCATCCATATTCTTCTTCGCAGCCATAGCCTCCTCGGCATTCATAATCTTGGACTCTTTTCCCATCAGGTCTGACATGGTTCTAGGTGGATCTTTGGCCAAAGTGTAGTACAACTTGTTGGGCAGTAGTCCACTCATCAAAGCAGTAATCGTTGTCTTCTCCTCATAATCAATGACTTCAAGTTTCTCGTTATTAAAACGGGTTATATAATCTCTGGTACTCTCACCAGCTTTTTGTCTAACACTTAACAAATGTGCTACTCGTTTAACTGGCTGTGCCCCAAAATAGAAATTCCCAATGAATAACTCGGCCAGTTAAAGAAAGGTTGAGATCTTACCCCGAGGAAGATTATTATACCATATTTGAGCAGATCCGGTAAGAGTTCCCGAGAATGCCATGCATCTCATCTCATCTGGAACAGCGTAGATGTCGGCTGCAGCTTGGTATTATTCTATATGAAGGACGAGGTCAGCCTTTCCATCATATTTGGGGGTCACAACAGGTGCTTTGAATTTTGATGGTGTTGGAAAATCTACAATGGCCTGGATAAAAGGTGTTCCTCGAACAAAGGTTCGTTGTAGAGGGTTCTTAGCTTTAACCATTTCCCCCAATCTATCCTCCAGCCTTTGAATAGAGCCTTTCCATGCATCATTTCCTTCCTCGGGCCTGTTGGTTCAAGCAACTGATCGCGTTGAGGTGGCTTCCTGGGATCTATCTTGATGAGCAACTGGTCGTGACTGGGCAGATCCTTCCCTTAAGTCTGATGGTCATCGAAAACTCCTCTATGAGGCTCTAGGAGGACTTTTGCTCCTCTTAGGACCTAATCGATCGAAAGGAGATACTCTGCTTAATCTTTCTAGCGCACTGGTCCTTTCTGGGGAGAGAGTGATACATTATTCAGTATCTGTGGCTCGCACTGACGAGGTTCATCCAGGTTAATAAGAAAAATCTTTAGACTCCTCATTGTGATATGAATTGGTTCGCCTAGTACGCGAAGAAAGTGCACGGGTATTTCTTTGAATACTTCGTGGTCCTGAATGGGTTGGTGCACCGCCATGGAGGGTTTGTATGAGCTGTCGCATAGTTTCTTGCATGACGGTCTGACCCTGAGCCAGATTTGTCATTATTCCAACCAGATCTGGAATATTTGGCCCATCAGATGGATTTGGAGGGCTTCCAGCGTTTCGATTGCTGGATTCTGGAATATCAACCATTTCTGATGAATTGTTTTTGATGAAAAATGATATTACCAGTCGTTTCCCACAGACGGCGCTAATCTGTTGATGTAAAAAATTAGATCGTATCTAATTATTCAATCACAGATAAGATAAATGAAATAAAGAGTTTTTAAAGTGGTTCAACCTTATAAGAATGTCCTACGTCCACTGTTATGTTATTGCTGAGTGTTTGGGAATTCTCGATTACAAGTTCTATCAAGAAATTCTGGTCCCCTTATAATGAGGATTGTACAATGTATTTATAGCCCTGAGGCTGTAATGTGAAAGGGTAATACATTAAATGATGTACATATGAAAGGGTAATACATTCAATGCCCCTTAAGCGTATGCGTCTGAATGATAAGTATTTAATGAACAGTCAAACTGTTGGTTATCCTGCTATTAATGCTTTGTTCGAGGTGTAGCTCGGACCGCCGAAGCTTCTCGGTACTCAAAAGTTCCTCGGAGAGTTCTTGTTCCTCGGAGCATCTGAATTCCTCAGAGCGTATGAGTTCCTCGGGGAAGCAGTGTTCCTCATTGTAGTATGGTTCCTCGGAAATGTTTGTTGTTGCCAAGTAGATTGCCATGTGTCTTTACTCAATTGAGCATGTCAGCAGACTAAATTTGGTATCAACAACGACATATGTTGTTTTATATGATATTAAAGATCATATTTTTGGATGAGATAATACGTGTTGTTACGTGTAGGTGGGTATGTGTAGGTTGTATATATGAAGTATGTTGAATTCATACAACTAAGGGTGTAATCATTCATGTTAATCAAATTAGTGTATCTTTGTGAATACTCAATGGAATCGATTAATTAAAGTTGTATATGAAACTAAACTTATATATACATGTCATATCATAAAATTATGTAAAAATATCAAGAAATGAATCTTGGGTGATAGTTTGAAGTTTGGGTATAAAATCTGCCCCAAAAGTGTAAGTGCGCACATCAGGTGTTCGATGTTTTGCTTGACTTAGTAAATGAACAATAAAAATTATTCAACTTCAATTTTATATTATTCAATATGTTTAATATATGTTTCCATGATTTATAACCGAGGGGGAGGCTATGTATGCTTGAAAAATGTCAAGTTATGCTTTGATGGTCTACTCAGACCTAGATGTGTTAAAAGTGGCATAAATCATTGAATACTTGTTGAAATCAAGAAATTCCAATTGTAAATCTTAGAGAACGTATATTAGTATGATATAATCGAAAGTTATAATAAAATATCTTCTGGTTTGGCTTGGGGGTTGTATTGAAGTTGAAATTTTATTGTCGTTTTTCTTTCGAAATGATTTGGAAAAAGTTGTAATAAACGGGCATAACTTTATCTAGGAATTCATAATTTAATTCCGTAAATTGTCTCAGAACCCTAATGAATAAGGTGTTATAGAAATGGGAAGTATCGTATTTAATGGCTTTTCAGTTATGTCAGATTGACCAACTGATGTGTTGTGTTACTGCGTTTAATGTGATTTGGTGTATTCAAATACTAATGATGTTGAATTGTTAGGTGGGGAAGCAGATAACACTACCATACCAAGGAAATAGTTTTGGTATTAATCTTAGTACCAAATTCAAGGTGAGTGGACCTGTCCTATGAAATATAAATGCTTATATTTTCATATGGAATTGTGTAGTTAAATACATGTGTGGTGATGCTGATGGAGTGATGTGGTGTTATGAAGCATATGCGTATGATTAATAATGTTAAATGATGTTATTTAATGTTATGGACTGAGGTGGGACCTCTATCTAATGTTAATAATGGTGGATTAAAATGTTAAATGATGTTATCTAATGTTATGGACTGAGGTGGGACCTCTATGTAATGTCAAGGACTGTGGTGGGTCCTACGGGATGCGGTGGCCCCGTTGATCCAACTTAAAGGTTTGTTGTAATCGGGCCTATTAATGGGATGCGGTATCCCATTAACTGGGATTTAATTGGACTAGCGGGTCCAGGCTTGCGAGAGTTACACCAATTCCTGTTGGGTCATAACATTAGAAAATAAAAATGATTATTGAAATTGGTTATATGTGTGGTATATGGTCATTCACTAAGCTTGTATTGCTTACACTCCTATAATGTTGTGTTTCAGTTATGTCTATCGTTTGGAGTTCACTGCCAAGTTAGGACCATAAAATGGGGAGTGACGGATATCTAATATGGGTTGAATATCATCAAGATTTTTTGGGTAAATGTTAAACTAAAGAACTTTTGTATGTAAAGTTTTTTAGTACTTGTAAATTACATGTTAAGGTAGTTATGTTTTCATCCAAACATGATTTAAAAAAAAATATGGTGCTATTTCAGAGATAATTAAAGCAAAGTATCCCGTAAGGGAATTTATCTCTAAATTATAGGATTATTTGAAGTTAATTATGTCGGGGCCTGACAACTTGATAATCAGAGCATGGTTATTGGCTCTGGAGAGGGTGTGAGGGTCTAGATTGGCAGTGGACGTAGAAACTGTTTTGAGTTATAAGTATTCAGTTTCAATGGTTACATTTATGTAAGTTGGATTCGTGAGCGTGGACATGAAGGGTTGTTATTAAGTTTTAAATTTACTTTGTTGACTAACATATGTCAGTTATACATATATATTGTTGTACGTGATATGAAATGCAAGGATATTGCAAGAAAGGAAAAAAGATGTTAAGATTTATTCGGGGATGACTGTGAATAAAGGTATTTTAATATAAAGCATTACATTGCATTTTTATGTTTGTATGAACAAATGTGTCATTGAAGGAACTTTTTTAAAGAGACAATGTGGTATACAAGTTGTGAAGTATTGGAAGTAATCTCTTCTTATACTGGTATATGCAAACTTGACAAAAATTATGAAGTATTGGAGGTGATATCTTCCTATGCTGGTATATGTGGACTTAAGTCGTGTTACATATATCATTATGAATGGGTACGCTCCTCATCTGTATAGTAGAGTGATGTACGGGAACACATATTCCATTAAAGGATGATAAGTGAGAAGAGTTATTTTTACTGATTATAACGAGACTTAAATTGTTGGAGTGTGAATGAAAATGAAGATTCACGTAGATAGAGGTTAAATGAGAAGGTTAGTAGTTGTATGTGTTTGTATTTAATATATGAAAAGGTACGAAATTCAATAACTAGTCAATATATCACAAATGATCAGAATAGGGGTTCATAGTAAATTATTACAAGTACAATAAAAGAGTAATGAGAGTTGAGATGTGCGTCTTTAATAGTATGAGTACATGTAGTGGATATTACTCTTGTGATATTTGAAAAGCCTATACGAATAGTAAAGTTGAGATAAGGTGTTAAAGAGTTGGAAGTTTAAAAATATTGAGGAGTCCTTTTAAGAATATGTGTTGTGGATGAGTATGGGAAATATGTTAGTTAGGTTTAAATACTTACAATTGAGTTGGGTCGCTATTGAGTTGTATTTGTCATTTTGTGTATGTGTTATCACTAAGAGTACGTTATATAACTAATATGATTGACATTATATGGAGTCACCAAGAAGTATGTATAAGGAGAATGTGTTATGTGAGATACCATAATGTGGTACATTAAGGTATTTGTACATGTTATTTGAATGAGATACGACTTATAGTACTTAGAGAAGTATTATGGGGTTGGTAAGTATGGTTAAAGTTTCACGTGGTGATGTTAAGTTTAACATCCATATTACCAAACATGTAAGATGAGTATATTAATGATGTTGCGTAAGACTATAATGTTAAAAGGGTTGGGGTAAGATTATAATTGTAATGTTATTGTGTTGGATAAATGACTAGTTAAGGTCATTGTATGTTTATTAAAGAACAATCAAACGATAGTGAAAATAGGAATATAGTGAGAAGTTATATTGAGTTCATAGTGCATGACTGCACAAGATACATGAAAGTAAATATGGAATATTGGTTAAAAATATACATTTGGTGAATGATTGTTCATTATTGATATGTGGAAAGTAGTGAGGCTATGTTTATATTAAGGATCGTAAGATCGATATTTAACATACTCTAAAACTTCAGAGATGACACGGATAGTAGTCAAAGTCGAACACATATATTTGGTATTGAATGAAAGATGAGAAGATGACATGTAATAAGTTGGTATTGTAATATGATGTTTATCATTTGAATTAATGAATGGAAGTTGGAGAGATGAACTATAAAAAGTTAGTCTTGTAATATAATATTTATTATTTGAAATGTTACACGATGATAAGGATGGACTATGGGAATGAAGTGAGAAACGTAAAGAATGATGTTTGGTTTATTAAAATGTTCACTCATTGTGAATATAAGAGGACACAACTGATAATCTATTATGTGCGAATGGTCAACATACGTATATGAAGGTATAACATAATGTATGAGTTGGGAAATGACTTTCATTGATAAGAAATCACTAGACGATCATCCTTATGTATGGATGATAAAGAGGCTTATGTGTTGATAGATCCTGGTTCTACACCTTCTTTGTGTTTTGATTTATCTCTGGCATCTTAATAAACTACTATCATCATTAGATTATGGTTTAGTTATTATTACTCAAGTGGGGAGGATTGGTTTTTATTGATAGCATGTATAGGGAGTGTATGGTGCGAATAAGTGAAAATGAGTTGTTGGTTGACTTACTGCCTCTCAGTATGCATGACTTTGATGTGATATTGGGTATGGTTTGGTTATCCTCATATAATGTATGTTTAGATTGTTTTAGAAGGGAGATAATGTTTTGGTTACCAGATGAACCTAAATTTAAATTTATTAGGGAACGGAACATCATCTGCGTATTATTTTACAGGCCTTGCGAGAAAAGAAGTTATATACTAAATTTTCTAAATGTGAATTTTGGCTAGATCAAAGTAGTATTTTTGGGGCATGTTATTTTTGCTGATGGAAATTGTGTTTATTGAAAAGAAGATGGTTGGAATTTATAAAGGATTATGACTACATAATACGTCACCATCAGATTGTTGCTGATGCTTTGAGTAGAAAATCTCTAAGCAGTGTATCTTATATTTATTGTGTACGAGTTGACCTGCTGAGAGAATTAGCTTTAATGGAGGTGAAATTAACTTTGAATGAGTCTTGTGGAATACTGGCGCATTTAAATGTAGACCTATGTTGATTGCTTGGATATGACAATCACAAGCAGGATATATAGAATTGGAGAAAATTAAAGACAATACGAGGGTAAAGCATATGATTTTTGTAGTCGTAATAATGACATTGTTATGTATGATAACCATTTTTGTGTACCTAATGTGCCTAATTTAAGGAGAACAATTTTAAAGTAGTCCCATTGTTCTTTATATGCTATGTATCCAGGAAGCACATAACTTTATATAAATTTGAAACAATGTTATTGGTGGCCCGAAATTAAAAATGATATTGCAGACTTTGTTGCTAGATGACTGGTTGTCAACAAGTGAAGGCGGAGGATCAAAATCCAATTAGTTTACTATTTTCCTTACCTATTCCTGAGTGGAAACATGAGCATGTTACTACTGATTTTGTTATAGGTTTACCAAAATCATCCTTAGGGTTTGATTCTATTTGGGTTATCGTTGCTAGATTAACTAAGTCTACACATTTTCTTCCCTTTAAAGCTTCTTATTCCATGGATAGATATGCCAACATATATATAGATGAGATAATTAAATTGCATGGTGCACCTGTTTCTATTATCTCTGATCGAAATCCTAAGTTTACTTCACACTTTTAGTCTAGTTTACAATAAGTTTTGGGGATTAAATTGAAATTTAGTACAACTTTTCATTCTCCGACTGATGGGCAGTCAGAGAGAATGATCCGGACACTGGAAGACATGTTACAAATTTATGTATTAGATTCCAAGGGAAGTTTGGATGGACACTTTCATTAATAGTGTTGCTTATAATAATAGTTATCATTCGAGTATTGAGATGGCTCCTTATGAAGCCTTGTATGGGAGGAAGTGTAGGACCCCAGTGTGTTGGACAAAAGTAGAAGAACGAAAACTACTTGGGCCAGAAATTGTGCAACTGACTACTGAGAAGATAAATTTTATTCATAATCACTTGAAGGTGATGAAAAGTAGATAAAAAGGTTATCCAGACAACATAAGGAATAAATTACAATTCGAGGAAGGTGATCAATGTAACAACCTGAGGTTTTGGGAGTCGACAATTTATTTATTTTGGGAGAAATAAATAATATTTTATTGGAGAATAATTAAATTGGCAATTGAAGTCAAAATTTAGAGTCGTTAGAAAGAGTGTCGAATGTCGATTCTGAGGGTACCATCGTTTCCGGAAGGGTCGAGAAAGTCGAAATGACTGTACTTGGGGTCTATTTAGGTTCCGAAATAATTTAGGACCGTTTGACTCGAATTAAAGTTACCGGGTCATTTAAAGTGTGTATTATCATTTAAAGATGTGTACATTGGGAGATAAGGATTAAAAGCCACGTGAGAGGTCATTCTCACTTAAGAGAAAGAGGAAAACCCTAGAAAGAAAGAGAGAAGAAGAAAGAAGAAGAGAAAGAAGGAGAAAAGGAAAGAAAAAGAGGATTTCCGGGCCAATACGCGATCTCAAGGCGGATTCAGACCCTACGAACCCGAGGCAAGTGATTAAACTTGCTAAATAATTGTTGTGTACCAATTATTGCATGATTTGTGGATTGCTATTTTGGGTTTTAGGTTTAGTTTAACAAAACCTAACTTTTGGGTATAATCTTAGATTTAATGTGTAGATCTTGGATTAAATGATAAAAATCAGTTTTAAGTATTCTAGAATGAATATAAATGTTATGAATATGTTTGGGTTGAAGATTTGTGGTTGAATGGAGTTTTATTGAAGTTTTTGAGAAGTTGGAAATGTGTAAAAATGGAGTTGGCCGAAATACCTGTTAGGGCCGGTCAACCGCGTACAGAGGACCGGTCTACCGTGCCTCCAAAGTTGGGCATTCTGTCTTCGAGATTAGGCAAAATTTAGAAACGCGGTCGACTGCGGTTTGGGCACCGGTCGACCGGTCCCCTGTTTTGGGTTCAAGTTTGAGAATTTATGTTATCCCCTTTTTCTTTGGGTTTGTATGTATGGACTTTCATAATCAGAGTATCATAAAGGATTAAGTGATTATATAAGGGGATTATAGACCTTAGAGTCATAAGACGATATATGAGGCTAATTGGTAAATAAAAGACTAAATGTAAATGTCGGAGAGTTTTAGTGATTGATTTTGAGAAATGAGAATCCAAAAGAGTATATCAATTTGGGGAAAAATCCTCGAAGTAGCGAGGTTAGTATTTGAGGAATACCGATTGGAGATTTTGGGATTTTTCTGAGTGGGGAAGCCCACTTTTATTTGGGATTTTAATTGGTGATAATAAATAAATTTCACGATCTGAGAATAAGAATAACTTAGAGATGCCGGATCTTAGGATCCAAATCCCAAACGGGATAACTTTAAAAGGGTTCATAAAATAAATTGAACCCTATTATGAATGGAAAATAACAGATGCTATTGGATGTGCATATGGATATAGAAATATCCTTATTGATGATTGATTTGGAGAGATATCTCACACAATGAGAAATGTTAATTAAGGTGCAATAGGATAGAATATCCTTAACTTAAATAGAATTGAAAGATAATTCATAATAGAAGCGACATGAGAGCTTCAAGCAAGAATTAGTATAGCATATACTAAGTCGGGTAAATGTGTGAGTATTGACGGTTAGTATGTCAAAAGAGAGAAATATACTAAACAATGATGTTAATAAATTTACGCCTAAGAGCGTATAATGATAATAAATATGTTGTTGCAAGTATACCTTATAAAATGGTATATCTTTATTATGTGGGATGTATGTATACCTTATACGATGGTGTATATACATGTTAAGCATACCCCCTCCTTGCTATCATTGGGAAGTTTCGTGCGTAGAGGGTGAGCATTCTGACTAGAAAAGAAGGATGTGGATATTCCCCAGGTCATAGTCGTCCATGGTGGTCAGCAAATGACATATATATATATATATACATTTATTCATTTTGGGGGTTAGAGGTCGTGGGTATGTGTCGCTCTCACTTGTCAGTTAGGAACTATGACCGCTTCCCGGGACGTTGTGTGCGTGAGTTGATCACGAGGTGGGTGTCGTTGAACCCCACCAGGTGGCCCCAGTTTGCTACGTATATGGGCTGCTGGAAGATGATAGCATGTGAGCCTGCGTCCTTCGAGTTATAGCTCGGTTGGATGGTTATTATTGCTTGTGCTTGTACTTGGGGGTCAAGGGCATAATGGACCTAAACGACCTACATTGCCAGGATTAGTGTATCGGGGGGGTTCCTTGTTTGGATTTCGCTTCGGTGAGACGTCCCACGCACGAACCGCAGTGTAATGTTGGAACTTGGGGATGAGTTTAGTCCTTAATGCTCATAATTATATATATATATATATATATATCTCACCTATCCCGACAATCGACAGTGCCAGTAGTAGTGTAACGGGGGGGGGGGGGGGGTTGGTTCCTTGTTTGGATTTCGCTTCGGCGAGACATCCCAGCATGAAACGCCGTGTACAGTTGAGAATTGGGAATATTAATGAATTAAAATTGGTTAATAATCATTTGGGTTACATGCATCTTGCATTGAGGGCATAATGAGCCCCGAGGATCGATACGGTCAGGAGTAGTGTAACGGGGGGGGGGGGGGGGGTTCCTTGTTTGGATTTCGCTTCGGCGAGACGTCCCACGCACGAAACACAGTACCGTGTTAAGAATCGGGAGGAGTTTAGTCCTTAACTCTTGATGCTAATAACTCATCTTTAATAATTATATATATGGTTTCATGCCTTATATGGGCATCACTAGAATATAAATTCTAGTAAATGAGATTGTTGATATATTGTGATGATGTGGACATGATTGGATCATGTAACTTTATATGTTCAACAAATGAACATGATAAAGATAACTATAACTATTACATTAAAGTTAATGCATATGACTTATAAATTATGGGAACGAATGTATTGGGAAATAGGTTAGATGATTTTGCTTAAATACTTCTTTTGGGTTTAAGTTAGGATCCTCTTACCTATTTAGAATCGATCATCCTTTTGGAGATCACGTGCATACGTTTAGTGCGCGCTTTAGATGAGAGGTGAGTTGAATTATTATGGAGAGTTCGATTCCAACTAAATCATGTAATAATGCATTTATAATTGTTATGCATTTTAATACACTTGCTATAAAATGTTTTCCAAACTCGGGCTCTGACCCGTTTATATTTTCCTCCTCCTTGTATATATTGTATTACTTCAGGTGTTCCTCCACAAGGACGCCTTTGATGTTCCTCCATTCAGGATTGTGGAGCTGTAGCAGTAGCGGACTGTTGCGGCACTTTGCTTTAGTCGATTCCTATTTATTGTACATCTAGATTAGGATTCAGTTGTATTGAGTTAGTATTCAAGTGTTATAGATTAACATTTTCATATTTCATTTTCACAAATTATTGTATTGTCTGTTACCCGACAGCATATTCGGGTATTTCATTGTTGAAATTTTGTTGTACAATGTATTGTACTTTTTCATATCATTGGAGCATGCACTTTTCACTCATCATAGTTAGATGTATATTGTTGGTTATGTGCAATATTGGTTATGTTGTTGTGAATATAAAAGTTTTAAATTTTTTGCAATTTGCACTTAATGATTTCGGGTAGTTAGCCTTATATTATAGTGCTTAGTGGTTGATGTTGAGACTGTGCCATCTGAGGTATTTGATTTATTATAGTATAGGGCTGTTCACCCGTTATTATTTGGAGCGGGCTGTCACAATCAAGTTTTCATACGTGTTTCTCCTTGGAGAGGGGTTATGAGATTTGAGAAAAAAGGCAAATTATGTCCTAGGTACATTGGCCT
Source organism: Sambucus nigra (assembly GCA_949130495.1). Classification (NCBI taxonomy): domain Eukaryota; kingdom Viridiplantae; phylum Streptophyta; class Magnoliopsida; order Dipsacales; family Adoxaceae; genus Sambucus; species Sambucus nigra. The sequence goes on from OX422223.1 coordinate 320,043,751, forward strand.
TATGAAATAGTGAAATGAGTTGGAGTTGTAGATTACAAATTGTCTTTGCTACAAGAATGGTCTTGGATACACGATGTTTTTTTTGTATATCAATGTTACGTAAGTGTGTGGTTGATCCTTCACATGTGTTTATTTCACAACCGATAGAGTTAAAGATGACTTGACCTACACGGAGGAAACAATTGTTATTTTAGATTGAAAAGAATATGAGTTATGTAATAAAACCATTCCATTAGTTAAGTTAACGTGGAGAAATCAAAATGTGGAGTATGCCACTTGGGAAAGAGAGAATAACATGAAGGTGTGATATCCTCATCTTTTGGTAAGTTCTTATGCGTGAAATTTCGAGTACGAAATTTTTATAAGAGGGGTAGAATTGTAAGATCCTAAATGTGATTAGAAATGTTAATTACATGATTAAGTATAAGTTATAAGTTATAAGTTATAAGTTGGTGATGGGTGTTAAACATGTTAATTATCATATTTGGGGGATGCATACTCATGTGATATATGTGTTGGTTGCATTAGATGTTAATCAAGCTTATGATCGGGGATAACTTGTTTAGATCATATAACTAGTTATGTGGTTAAATGCATCATGAAAATATGTTTATAATTCATCGTTATGTTTATAAAATTAAACCAAGGTGTTGGTCCAAAATTGGCAATGTTAGGTCGTCAAATGTGAAAGTTTTGAGATTTTTGGTAAATTGCTACCCTTCTGTTCGGGCTCAAATTAGGCATACTAGTTTTATGATTTGTGAAAAACACAAAATATCAAAGTTGTAGATATATGAGCTAGGTTTATATCACAACAAATGGTGTGTAAAACAGAGTTCCAAGTAAGGAGTTATGCTGAAATTACGAAACAAGGGCAAATATGTCTATTCGTTAAATGGTATTTTGTCTTATTAGTAGAACACATGGCTTGTTTTGATTGGACCAAGGGGAGGTGCCTTATGACGACTTAAAGAACTTAAAAAACCTCCCCTATTATTCATTTTCATCAGAATTTGAAGTGGGTTTGAGAGTTACATGGAAGAAAGAGAGGTTTGGATAAATTAGTGAAGGATTAAGGAAGATTATCGAGAGATAAACCAGCTTATGTATCCAAACATCCTTAGGTAAGATTTAACTTGTAAATTTCATTTTTTACATGACATATATTGTTTTATATGATATTAAAGATCATATTTTGGGATGAGATAATATGTGTTGTTACGTGTAGGTGGGTATGTGTAGGTTGTATATATGAAGCATGTTGAATTCATACAACTAAGGGTGTAATCATCATTTTAATCAAATTAGTGTATCTTTGTGAATACTCAATGGAATCGATTAATTAAAGTTGGATATGAAACTAAACTTATATATACATGTAATATCCTAAAATTATGTAAAAATATGAAGAAATGAATCTTGGGTGATAGTTTGAAGTTTGGGTATAAAATCTTCCCCAAAAGTGTAAGTGCGCACACCAGGTGTTCGATGTTTTGCTTGAATTAGTAAATGAACACTAAAAATTATTCAACTTAAATTTTACATTATTCAATATGTTTAATATTTGTTTCCATGATTTATAAGAGAGGGGGACGTTATTTATGCTTGAAAAATGTTAAGTTATGTTTTGATGGTCTACTCAGACCTAGATGTGTTAAAAGTGGCATAAATCATTGAATGCTTGTTGAAATCAAGAAATTACAATTGTAAATGTTAGAGAACATATATTAGTATGATATACTTGAAGGGTATAATAAAATATCTTCTAGTTTGGCTTGGGGGTTGTGTTGAAGTCGAAATTTTGTTGTTGTTTTTCTTTCAAAATGATTTGGAAAAAGTTGTAATAAAACGGACATAACTTTATCTAGGGAATTCATAATTTAATTCCGTAAATTGCCTCAGACCCCTAATGAGTAAGGTGTTATAGAAATGTGAAGTATCATATTTAATGACTTTTCAGTTATGTCAAATTGACCAACTGATGTGTTGTGTTACTGCGTTTAATGTGATTTGGTGTATTCAAATACTAATGATGTTGAATTGTTGGGTGGGGAAGCAGCTAACACTACCATGCCAAGGAAATAGTTTTGGTATTAATCTTAGTACCAAATTCAACGTGAGTGACCTGTCCTATGAAATATAGATGCTTATATTTTCATATGGAATTGTGTAATTAAATACATGTGTGGTGATGCTTATGGAGTGATGTGGTGTTTTGAAACATATGCGTATGATTAAAAATGTTAAATGATGTTATTTAATGTTATGGATTGAGGTGGGACCTGTAATAACCCTCTCTTCCGATAGCCCATTTTATCCTTAATTACCTCGGGTAGTAATTAGTTATTATCTGATAGATGCTGAGTAAATATTAATTTGTTATGGCAAAGTCAATATTTACTAATATTTTGTGTAATTACCTCGTGTGTAGATTAAATGTTCATGTGGTAATTTTAATGTCATAAAGATTTAAAATGACATTTTGGTTTATTATGAAACCGGAAGTAAAATGAGTTATAAAATCTCCTAATGATAATTCGGATAGTGTAGTTAGTCCTGGTAGGTGTTTGACAGTCAAAATAAGTGCCATATTGTATTTTGGCATTTTGGGGACTTTTGGCTGGTTTTGGCTTAAATAGTGTAGTCGCGTATTAGTATATCGCGTATTAGCATTTTTAGTTGGGCTTTTAGACTTAAGCCCCGTTTTATTTTTCCCCACCCCTATTCCCATTCTTCCATTTTACACATTTGAGCCCTAGAGAGAGTAGAGAGAGAGGAAGAGAACTTGGGAGAAAAAGTGAGATTGGAGCTTGGATTGTTGCCTCCTTCTTCATCAAATCAGTTTCTTACCTTGAGGCAAGTAATCTACTTGCAAATTTATGGTTTAAGTATAATAAATTGCATTGATATTTATGATTTAGAAATGTTAGGGTTTTTGTTGGATTTTTGGGTATTAACCCTTGGAAATGGATTTGGATGATAAATGATGTTGAGGGTGATATTAGAATGTGTTTAGGATGTAGAAATTGTAGTAAATGACTTCGGTTGGGGTTGGTTTTGGTGTTGGATCAATTTTGGAGTTCAAGACTCCATAGCCATTCTTGGCATTTTCGCAGGGGCGAATCGATTCGGCCCCTTGGGCGAATCGATTCGCATAGATGCAGAATCCCAGGTCTTAGTACCCGAATCGATTCGGATTAAGACCGAATCGATTCGGCTTATGCAGAAACTCAAGTTTGTTGTCCGAACCGATTCGCTTTCAGAGCGAATCGATTCTCTTGGGCGAACCGATTCGGCCCTTAGGGCGAATCGATTCGGTACCTGCTGTTTTGGGTCATTTTCCTTTTATCATTTTTATCCTTTTTCTTTAAGTTTAGGACTTAGGAACCTTCTTAATTGAAGTAAGCTTAGAGTCCTAGAGTAACTATGGAGTTTGGTCGTTACCCTGGACTAGAAATGGGTTCATCTGGGGTTTGTTTCGGGGAGGTTTAAAGTAATGTTAAGGCATTACTTCTTTTATTCAAACTCTTAGAAGTTTGGAAGTTAGGTACCCTAACTTGGAGACTAGAAGGGCTTGTCAAGTTACTTAGGCCTTGGAGATGTGTAGGATCATAATGATCATTTGGAGAGTTAATCGGGGATTGTAATTTGAGGAATAAATGATAAAATTCGATGGGAATTAGGTTCGCATAAAATGAACCCATAGGTGTTTAAAGATGACAGGTTCAAATTAGAATGAACCCCGTTGTTTAATGATATTAGGTTTGATAATAAAGAACCAATCACATGATTAATGGAAATGGATTTTTGGAAATAAAATGATGATAAATGTAAATGTTAATTGACTGTTACACACCTCTCTAAATGACATCATAAGAGAAGTTCGCTCGTGAGGTGAAGCCCCCTGGCTAATGAATGCAGGGTGGATATAGTCCTAGGCCATGGGAGCGTTTATGGTTTGTATATTTTTCTGCGGGGGTAGGGAGATTCCAGGTGTGGTCTTGGCTACCACGCAGGCTCATGGCCGCTTCCCGACGTGTTCCGTTAGGTGCCCAGGTTGTCTTATGTTAGGCCCTGGAAGATGATGGTCATTTAGGGGCGCGCACAGCGGGGAAACCCGGACTGGCGGTCTTAGATATCGTTATATGTATCTGTATATAACTATATTGTCATCAAGTTGGACTTGATGGTTGTTCAATGCCATAAAGAGCATGAATATGTGCCAGGAAGAGCACGGGAATAATATATGTGCCATAAAGAGTACTTGATGTAAATGATATTCCTAATAAGGAATGGAAAGATAAAATGGGAAGTTTTAATTAATGAATAGAAATTATAACTTCTTGACTTAACCAAATATATATATGGTTTTATTCCTAATAAGGAATGTTTGAAGGAAATGGAGAAATTGTGTTAATAAGGAAGGGTTTTAGATTAAAATGCCTTACCTTCTATCTTTGCTTGTAATTGTAGCTAGCATGTCATGTGATCATCCTCATTATTCATGTATAACTGTTCATATCTATCATGCTTTTTATTCTTCTAGAAATCATATAGAACCCGGCCCTGACCGGTTTACTTTCTTGTTGTATATATATTTTTATATCCGCTCAGGTGCTTCACCGCAAGGACGCCCGACTTGACTTTCCAAGTTCCTTGCATCTTCGACGAGCTGTAAGACTTTGCAGGTTATTACAGGATGTTGTATTAGACGCTTTCATTCTTGTTATTCTAGATATGATCGGGTCTTGTCCCTCGGGCGTGTGGCCCAAACATTTGTATTTGATTAATGGTTGTACTATGTACGATATTCTATATTGTTGTACGTTGTCTTATATAGCTGTGGACAGACAGCTTATTCGGTCCATTTGTATACATTCCCTTTAGTCCTATTATATATTATTTTTGGAATTCCACTTGCTCATCAGATTGGGTTGTTTAGTCTAAAATTTTCATAACCGCATTTTTTAAAATTTTACATTTTTGGCAACCCGTTTTCTGATTTATTAGGTGGTTTTTCCCGTATACTCAGTTTATTATTGTGATGCTGAGATTGATATCCATCCATGATCCCTGTTACGTTTGAGTATCGGGCTGGCCTCCCCTTATCTCAGATTGCGGGTTGTCACAGATGGTATCAGAGCATCAGGTTCTAGAGTACTAGGATCTGTGTGGACTTGTCTCGTTCTACCGTAGCGTCCTTTGATGTAGAGCCTAATGTTAGGATTTCTTTGATGCTTATGTTTACGATCTTCTGCAAGATAGATTGTTTTAATTAGCATTCTAATACTATTGTTCTTCCATCTCAGATGCCGTCTAAGAGAGGTCGCCCGGCGAGACGTGTTAAGGTCGTAGAGAGGGAAGTAGGTCCTTCACCGCCACTACAAGGAACGGTTAATGTTGCGGATGTAGCAAGCATAGTGGCTGGAGCGGTTCATGCCGCCATGTCCGTAGTGATCCAACAATTTCCATGGGCCCCAGGTGTTCAAGCTCCTACGGGACTTACTCCGTGGGAAAGGGTTAGGGAGTCCTTTCTAAGGGGCAATCCCCCGGAATTCGAGGGAGGTGCGGATGTTATTAAAGCCAATCAATGGAAGAAAGACATGCAATGCCACCTTCGAATGATTGAATGTAGTGAGGATAAGAAACAAGTCCTTACCACCTTTAAGCTTGTCGGATCTGCGTTACACTGGTGGGAGACGATGACCACCCCAGAGCAAAGGGACACCATGTCAATCACTGAGTTCTGGACTTTGTTTGATCTTAAGTATTTTCCTCCCGCTGTTCAGAGGGAGATGAAGAGGAAGTTGCAAGATGTAGTGCAAGGGGAGAGGTCTGTAGCGGAGTATGAAGAGGAGTTCACCCGTTTAGCAAATTTTGTACCAGATGAGGTGACTCCGGAAGAGAGGAAGATCTCGAAGTTTATGGGAGGTCTAAACTGGAGAATCCAAAAACACTTATTGGGTAACCCAGCTTTCCAGACTTTTGGCGAGGTTATGAATGCGGCCTTACTCCATTGCCAGGAGCATCGAGTATATACGCAGGGTAGCGAGAAAGCTACTGAGATGAGGCAAGTAAGGAAGCTTGGGGAGTTTATTGCGAGGGGCAATAATAGGCACGAACAAGGTGCTTTGCATCAGGCAGATCGGAGTGGCCCTGGAGATAGAGGTCATCCGGGCCGAAGCTCTTCTCGATTTCGAAATAACAGGGGTAGAGGTCAGGAGGAGATGAAGGGACGGTGCTTCCAATGTGGGGAGGCAGGTCATTACAAGAAGGAGTGTCTTCAGATGATTGGGGGTCAATTTCCTCGGGCTCCGCAGCAGCCATGTGTTCTGTTTCCACCTCCGGTACCTATTATGGTTGTTCCTCCGCAGCAGGGGCAACTACAGTATGGACGTGTTTGTCATGATCGGGAGGCTATGTTTCCTCCAGCCCTGCCGGCACCGCCTGTTACTGAGGGTAAGTTTTTCTCAGAGATGCGTGAGTTATATGTTATTTGATGCGGGGGTTATGCGCTCATTTGTTTTACGAGTTTTTCTCAGATTACAGATTTCATAATATCTGCTGAGAGTATTTTCATTAGTATCGAGTCCTATGCGAAATGGTTCGCTCTTTTCTTTTGTTGGTATGTAAATAGGAAGTTCTCTTATTAGATTGTGCTTGAGGCTGATTTACTCGTCCTTAACATGGTCGAGTATGATGTGATATTGGTATGTGATTGCTATGCCTTATCTCCACGACCAACAAGTTGAGTGGTAGCGTATAGGAGGGGTTCCTTGTTTGGATTCCGCTTCTGCGGGACACTCCACGCGCGAACCTTAACGACGTTGGGAGTGGGGATATACTACCTTTCCTTTCTTTTACCTTGTGTGTATTACGCTCTATCTCCATGATCAACTAGTTAAGTAGGCATGTGACGGAGGGGTTCCTTGTTTGGATTTCGCTTTGCGAGACACTCCGCCGCATGAACACTTAACGATGTTGTGAGTGAAGGTATGCTATTCTTCCCTTTTATTATATTTTATTTTGTTACTTTATTGTTGGAAGTGGGATTTGATAGTTTAGCCGAGGATCACGTACTGGGATGCTTGATGGCTACTATAGTGCGACATAGGAGCACTGCACATAGTTCTCTCCTCTGATGGAAATGAGGGAGACCGAGGTACGAAGTCGAATTGAGACTTCGGGTTATGCCTTTAAATAGAAGGCTATTTATTGAGATGCACATGTTATAGGGTATATAACCCTAGGGTTTCACGAAGGGTCAGCTTTGGATTGTTAATATTCTTTTGATTAGTTAATTAGATAGTGCGTAGCTGTAGAATCTTTTGGTCCCGAACATGTGTCTTAGACCTGTACCCCTCGATGACTGACAACGCGAAGTAGTAGTGTAACGGGAGGGTTCCTTGTTTGGATTTCGCTTCGGCGAGACGTCCCACGCACGAAACTGAGCAATGTCGGAAGTCGAGAAAGGTCTTGGACACTAGGAATATACTTAACATTAGGTGTGTACGACTTAGATAGGGTATAGGTAGATAGACTTTAGGATTATTTAGGCGTAGGGCTTTTTAGTATGGGACGTAAGTTTAGGAATGCTGTTGGGAGTTGACCATGAATAAGTCATGCGTAAACTCCAAGAGGGATTGGTTTCATATTATATGAAGTGGGAGGATTTCGAGAAGTTGGTGGTTAAGGCCGAAGGTGATGAGGCCTCTCGAAATGGAGTGTTACGGAGGTAATGAGAGGGTGAATTAACTCTTACCCCTGAGCCACGTGGTTAAGCTCGAAGGTAGATTCTATTAGCAAAGCTCTGGCATGACGGGGAGTGATGACACTGGAGTGTCAATTTATTGTGGATACGCCTCACAAGTTTAAACTTGTAAGGAGTATTATCCCCTATTTAGATTGAAGTCCATCTTGAGGGTGGGGTGCGTTCCCTTAAGAAAATTTTGTTCCGAACGGGAGGGACTTAAGTTAAGCAGAGATGGAGAATCACGCAGTTCTAACGTTTCGGTGCATCAAGGTAATGACGATTCGTGCCAAGTTATACGTCGCTAGTACTATTGGCTGGGCCTGGGAAGGTTGTTGTACTGAATCAAGACTCCCGTTTCTTATTCGTGGCAAGCTTCCAAGAAGCCATGGGATTTGAATTGTGGTTAATTACTTCTTATCATTTTCCACAGTTGACCAAACCAATAGAATAAACCACATGCCGAGGCATATACTCCTTACCTGCGTGCCTAACTTTAAGAGTAGTTGGGAACAATGCTTTCCACTCGTTCAAATTCGACTATATAGAATTTGTGGTGGGGATGGCGCTTTAGAAGAAGCCTTGTATAGTAGGCTTTTTAGATCTCCCGCTTGTTGGTTAGAAGTGCGAGATGATGAGTCTCTCGTATAACCGAGACAGACAAAAGAGCTCATGCGATGCGAGAAGAAGGCATCTGGAGTTGAGGTCATTAGACCAAAGGTTGTGGTGAGTATCGCCTGAGGAGGACGTTATGCGTTCGAGGAGAAAAGGAAGACTTGCACCGCATGACGTTGTACCTTTCCTAGAAATGTCGCGGTGGGTCCGGTAAACCATTTGCTCGCTTTATCGAAACATTTCGCGGCAAGTTCATAATTTGTTCCTTGTCTCTCATGCAAGGGAGTACGAGAGATAGGACGGTGCCATTAGCCACATTCCTTTCGAGGTAGATGCAACTTGACGGTTCTTATTAGATGTAATCGGTTGTTATCTTAGAGCGTAGGGTTACGTTGGTATCGCCAGTAGTACTTTGGGGATGAGTTCTTTATAGTCAGCTTTGTGCTGAGAAATCGACATCGGGGCTCGAGGATGACTTACGGGAATAGTATCCGCACCTCTCCTTGCGACGTATATCCGAATTTTGGGGGCAAAATTCCCTCTTAAGGGGGGGAGTATGTAATAACCCTCTCTTTCGATAGCCCATTTTATCCTTAATTACCTCGAGTAGTAATTAGTTATTATCTGATAGATGCTGAGTAAATATTAATTTGTTATGGCAAAGTCAATATTTACTAATATGTTGTGTAATTACCTCGTGTGTAGATTAAATGTTCATGTGGTAATTTTAATGTCATAAAGATTTAAAATGACATTTTGGTTTATTATGAAACCGGAAGTAAAATGAGTTATAAAATCTCCTAATGATAATTCGGATAGTGTAGTTAGTCCTGGTAGGTGTTTGACAGTCAAAATAAGTGCCATATTGTATTTTGGCATTTTGGGGACATTTGGCTGGTTTTGGCTTAAATAGTGTAGTCGCGTATTAGTATATCGCGTATTAGCATTTTTAGTTGGGCTTTTAGACTTAAGCTCCGTTTTATTTTTTCCCACCCCTATTCCCATTCTTCCATTTTACACATTTGAGCCCTAGAGAGAGTAGAGAGAGAGAGGAAGAGAACTTGGGAGAAAAAGTGAGATTGGAGCTTGGATTGTTGCCTCCTTCTTCATCAAATCAGATTCTTACCTTGAGGCAAGTAATCTACTTGCAAATTTATGGTTTAAGTAGAATAAATTGCATTGATATTTATGATTTAGAAATGTTAGGGTTTTTGTTGAATTTTTGGGTATTAACCCTTGGAAATGGATTTGGATGATAAATGATGTTGAGGGTGATATTAGAATGTGTTTAGGATGTAGAAATTGTAGTAAATGACTTCGGTTGGGGTTGGTTTTGGTGTTGGATCAATTTTGGAGTTCAAGACTCCATAGCCATTCTTGGCATTTTCGCAGGGGCGAATCGATTCGGCCCCTTGGGCGAATCGATTCGCATAGATGCAGAATACCAGGTCTTAGTACCCTAATCGATTCGGATTAAGACCGAATCGATTCAGCTTATGTAGAAACTCAAGTTTGTTGTTCGAACCGATTCGCTTTCAGAGCGAATCGATTCGCTTGGGCGAACCGATTCGGCCCTTAGGGCGAATCGATTCGGTACCTGCTGTTTTGGGTCATTTTCCTTTTATCATTTTTATCCTTTTTCTTTAAGTTTAGGACTTAGGAACCTTCTTAATTGAAGTAAGCTTAGAGTCCTAGAGTAACTATGGAGTTTGGTCGTTACCCTGGACTAGAAATGGGTTCATCTGGGGTGTGTTTTGGGGAGGTTTAAAGTAATGTTAAGGCATTACTTCTTTTATTCAAACTCTTAGAAGTTTGGAAGTTAGGTACCCTAACTTGGAGACTAGAAGGGCTTGTCAAGTTACTTAGGCCTTGGAGATGTGTAGGATCATAATGATCATTTGGAGAGTTAATCGGGGATTGTAATTTGAGGAATAAATGATAAAATTCGATGGGAATTAGGTTCGCATAAAATGAACCCATAGGTGTTTAAAGATGATAGGTTCAAATTAGAATGAACCCCGTTGTTTAATGATATTAGGTTTGATAATAAAGAACCAATCACATGATTAATGGAAATGGATTTTTGGAAATAAAATGATGATAAATGTAAATGTTAATTGACTGTTACACACCTCTCTAAATGACATCATAAGGGAAGTTCGCTCGTGAGGTGAAGCCCTCTGGCTAATGAATGCTGGGTGGATATAGTCCTAGGCCATGGGAGCATTTATGGTTTGTATATTTTTCTGCGGGGGTAGGGAGATTCCAGGTGTGGTCTTGGCTACCACGCAGGCTCATGGCCGCTTCCCGACGTGTTCCGTTAGGTGCCCAGGTTGTCTTATGTTAGGCCCTGGAAGATGATGGTCATTTAGGGGCGCGCACAACGGGGAAACCCGGACTGGCGGTCTTAGGTATCGTTATATGTATATGTATATAACTATATTGTCATCAAGTTGGACTTGATGGTTGTTCAATGCCATAAAGAGCATGAATATGTGCCAGGAAGAGCACGGGAATAATATATGTGCCATAAAGAGCACTTGATGTAAATGATATTCCTAATAAGGAATGGAAAGATAAAATGGGAAGTTTTAATTAATGAATAGAAATTATAACTTCTTGACTTAACCAAATATATATATGGTTTTATTCCTAATAAGGAATGTTTGAAGGAAATGGAGAAATTGTGTTAATAAGGAAGGGTTTTAGATTAAAATGCCTTACCTTCTATCTTTGCTTGTAATTGTAGCTAGCATGTCACGTGATCATCCTCATTATTCATGTATAACTGTTCATATCTATCATGCTTTTTATTCTTCTAGAAATCATATAGAACCCGGCCCTGACCGGTTTACTTTCTTGTTGTATATATATTTTTATATCCGCTCAGGTGCTTCACCGCAAGGACGCCCGACTTGACTTTCCAAGTTCCTTGCATCTTCGACGAGCTGTAAGACTTTGCGGGTTATTACAGGATGTTGTATTAGACGCTTTCATTCTTGTTATTCTAGATATGATCGGGTCTTATTCCTCGGGCGTGTGGCCCAAACATTTGTATTTGATTAATGGTTGTACTATGTACGATATTCTATATTGTTGTACGTTGTCTTATATAGCTGTGGACCGACAGCTTATTCGGTCCATTTGTATACATTCGCTTTAGTCTTATTATATATTATTTTTGGAATTCCACTTGCTCGTCAGATTGGGTTGTTTAGTCTAAAATTTTCATAACCGCATTTTTTAAAATTTTACATTTTTGGCAACCCGTTTTCTGATTTATTGGGTGGTTTTTCCCGTATACTCAGTTTATTATTGTGATGCTGAGATTGATATCCATCCATGATCCCTGTTACGTTTGAGTATCGGGCTGGCCTCCCCTTATCTCAGATTGCGGGTTGTCACAGGACCTCTATCTAATGTTAATAATGGTGGATTAAAATGTTAAATGATGTTATCTAATGTTATGGACTGAGGTGGGACCTCTATGTAATTTCAAGGACTGTGGTGGGTCCTACGGGATGCGGTGGCCCCGTTGATCCAACTTAAAGGTTTGTTGTACTCGGGCCTAATTATGGGATGTGGTATCCCCATTAACTGGGATTTAATTGGTCTGGCGGGTCCAGGCTTGCGAGAGTTACACAATTCCTGTTGGGTCATAACATTAGAAAATAAAAATGATTATTCAAATTGGTTATATGTGTGGTATATGGTCATTCACTAAGCTTGTATTGTTTACACTCCTATAATGTTGTGTTTCAGTTATGTCTATCATTTGGAGTTCACTGCCAAGTTAGGACCATACAACGGGGGAGTGACGGATATCTAATATGGGTTGAATATCATCAAGATTTTTTGGGTAAATGTTAAACTAAAGAACTTTTGTATGTAAAGTTTTTTAGTACTTGTAAATTACATGTTAAGGTAGTTATGTTTTCATCCAAACATGATTTAAAAAAAACATGGTACTATTTTCAGAGAGAATTAAAGTAAAGTATTCATTAAGGGAATTTATCTCTAAATTATAGGATTATTTGAAGTTAATTAAGTCGGGGCCTGACAGTATTGGAGGGAAGAGGCCTGAGATAATAGTAACCAAAAGTGATAATGTGTGATATTTTAGGAGTGAGATAAGTAGAAGCTAACAAAACAAATTTTTTTTTGCTATTTTAATTCTAAATTAATTACAAATATATCACTAGTAATATAGGTTTCGAACCGTTGGATCTTAAGTAATCTTAACCCTTGTTTATATTCTTTCTTACATAATAACAACACATACATTTCTGATTTATTATATAAAAACTCCAAAACCTACACCCACACACAAACTTGTTCCCTCTATCCACTGTTTCTCATTTGCATTCCTAAATATGTACATGGTAAAGTCTTAGAAAATATTGTGTTTTTACACAAATTAATATTTTGACCAAATTAATATATTGGTCAACTTTGAGCCATTAAAAAAATAGGACCCGCAATTCAAATGTGGCGGGACCAAGTACGTATACAGTCCTTGTATCAAGACGAGTCATGTGATATATTCATTTGTTAAAAGCGAACAAATGATGAATAAGATATTTTTATAGTGCCCCATTATGTATGAAAATTATTAGGATTTTTATTTATTTTTCTTGGAAGAATTGTCTAAACTGTAGCCAAAGGTTGTGACTATTTTTCCGAACCATCATTAAAGGTCTTGACTATTCACTATTAGTTGTGACTGCTTGTGAAAAATGTCCCTAAAGCGACTATTAGGAAAAAACACATGTTTTCATGAAAGAACACTTTATTTTCTATAAATACAAAACTTGTCTTCGTTTTAAGAAAGAGAGAAAAAATCTTTTTCAATACTTTCCATTCCTAATCAATTCAAAGAGAATATTAAATATAATTGGTTCGTGGACACGTACATTGAAGTTCTTCTTGAATGTATCAAGGCCATTTCATCGTGGGAGGCAGACGCTCATTGTTCATTGCAGTAAGCACTGAAACGAGAGCGCATTTTGTCTTAAGTAGAGAATGTCTAACACTAGACTCGATCATCGTCTTTGTTTGATTTGTTTCATCTTTTAATATGATAAAAACAGAGAAGCACATAATTATAAATATCAATCTTAAGACAAAATATTTCGTTGATGCTTTGTGTTGTGGTGTTTTACCATCTAGAATAATTTTACAATGCATGTGGAATTATTTTTAATGCAATTTTTGTTTACCGTTAAAACCCATTTTGGAGCATTCTAAAATAGTTCACTTTACATTTTTGTTTGTTTGGTTGTTTCTAACCACTCTACTATTCAGATTGTAAATTGCATTAATAATTCCTCTTGGATTTTAAAATGAATACATTGCTAAGAGGGTACTCTACCTTTATTGGATGATTGTTTATAACTATTGTTAATTTATGTAAAATATTGTGAAATTTAATGGTATAATTGAAAACGATTAATCAATGTAATCATTGAGGAATCATTTCAGTTAATTAAAGACCCAACATTGTCAATATAGAGATGATGTCTCTCGGTATTTAACACCTTAAAAAAAAGACACGCCCTGTATGAATTTTCTTTGCATATTTCTATGCTTTGATATGTCATTGTTTGGACCTAGTCTTAAAAGTAATATAATTCTATTTGGATAGAGAGACTCTTTAAGAAATATATAGACAAAAATTTGGTTTAAGACCCCATTATTAAATGTCGGTTGGCTATATGTGTGTGTGTATATATATCTTATACAAGAGTTTTTAAACTTACCCATCAAAGAGTTTCAATTTATGGAATCCAATAAAACTGTGAATAAACATTCATGATATAGCTGTTACAAACAAATCATATCATTGCACCGTTTCAATATTTAAAAGAAATATTTTAAATTAATCGTTTAAATGTTTAACCAACCAATTTTGATTACATGATAATCACATGTGTGACTTTTGTGTATTTAACATGGGGGCTTTAGTCTAATATTTTGTGAATAATCCATTGTCAAATGCTCTAATTTAAATGTTAGACATTGTCTTGCATGCCTTATTAAGTTATTATAGTATTTTGTATGTCAAAAATAGAGTATATTACCATATGTTTTGAAAGAAAATTTAAAGAGATGGCTTTTTATGTAAGCGGTTAAACTTCCCATTACGCAAATATAAAATCTATAAGAAGCATACGTAGATTTTGAAGCAAGGTATTCTTTTATTATTACTTAACAATTATATATCATGTCTGCAAATTGATTGTCAATAATTTTACAGGATTATTTTTGTGCTGCTATAATGAAGTGATGGCAATATGTACAATGACATAACAACTACACGTCTGATCACATGTACAAGTAACATATCAAATTTTTCCTACTTATTTTATCGTGGTGATGTGATTGTATACAATAATGTTGTGTCACATATAGAGTGACATGATAGTGCGATGCAATCCCTAGATAATTACATGCTTGATTATATGTGTACATAAGATGTTGAATTTCGATCACATCTTTGGGGATGTGTTTGTTTGCATGTTTTTAACGTGACACTATAATAGCACTAATGTGGAAACAATGTATGTGATAACATAACGGTCATGTGCGTAATCACATGTATATGAGTGGTTTTATAATTTAGTATCATGAAATCTAATATTTTATCTCACGTTTAATATTGTTTCATTAAAGTTCAACAAGCGAAATATAATGACACAATTTTTATTTATTTCTGCATTGTGCACTAATTTAAATAATATTTTATCATTGTCTAACTGGATATAATAAATAAATAAAATGTGATGTGATAATAGTTGTGATTTAAAAATAATGCATGGTCCTTTAAATTATATTTTGAGTGTATAGTACAACAATTCACGAAGTATTATATTATTAATGTAACATTCAAATTATTTTAGCAATGTTTAAAAATAATTCAATTTGTATTAATATTGAATTAACCATTTGTCATGAAGAAAGGCTTGAAAATTCAATGCAATTAGTTTCAAGAGGGGACGATATATATGTTGACCCACCTCACTATATTGAATTTAACAAAATTCTACATGAAATGACATCCACATTTAATAAAGATCACTTGAATGAAATATGATAAACACCGTGGATAATAATGTAAAGTTCGATGAAGATTGGAAAAGATATGAGAGTTTTTCATAGAGATTAGGTGAAATATGCCTTTTTGTAAAGCAAACAAAATTAATTTTGGAAGAATTTTATACTTTAAATGATTGTCTTTGTCTATGTGATTGCTAAATGTACTCTTCAACAATGATAGACTAGTGTGGTACGATTACAAATTAAGATTCAGAACCGAGCGATTTAATGACAGTTTTAAAGATGATAGAATTAAATCATAGATCCATAGAAATGATTAAGGGATTCAAAACCGAACGGTTTCATGACTGCTTTAAAGAAAATATAATCAAATTATGGTCTCATTGGAGACTTAAATGAAATCTCAAGACTCCACAACTAGTAAACTTAACGAAGAGCAAGTAACAAAATTAAATATTTTATTTTATGATCTCTTTTAAAGTCTATAATCATAGAATAAGTTCAAATAGTTTTGAGGCATATAAAATATGTGTGAAACGACTTGAGTCTATGTAACAACCCGCCCTTTTGGGGACGATTAAATTCCATAATTAAATATAAATTGGCAATTTGGGGAATTTCCCTCAATAGTAATTTTTGGGATTTTCGAGGATTAAATGATTTTCAAAGGATGTTGTGATTATTTTTGGGACTATATAGGTCGAAATATTTTAATTATATGTCGCCGTTGAGTAAAGTGACACGAGGTAAGATTTTTAATTGGAAAATCCGCATTTATTTATTTTGGGTTGAAATAGTGATTTGCGATCAAGTACCTCGGATGGAAATTTCGATTGAGCCATGATTCTCGAAATGGCCGAGATAGTCTAAAAAGAGTATCCGATTGTCGAAAATGAATTTCGAGAAATTTTAGAGGTAAAGTAACACGTAATTGGGTAAGCGAGTCGTTTTTGGGTTTTAAGGGTTAAAACCCTTTTCTTCCTATATAAAGAGGGAGAGAGGGAAAGAAAAGAGAAATAAAGAAACAAAAGAGAGAGAAGAGAGAGAGGAGGAGAGAAAAGAGGAGAGAAATGGAGATCTTGGGCCAAACTCCGCTGGATTCGACTCGAGGTCGTCGGATTTTATCCACGAGGCTAGTGTTTACTTGCTTTATTTACTTTTTGCATAAATATCTCATACCGTAGTTTGGTATAAACAAACCCCAAAGATTTTGGGTTGGGTTTTCGTGGATAAAACGAGTTTTTGGGAGTTAAAACAAATAAACCCCTAAAAAATTTCATATTTGGAGAAACTTAGAAATTAATCGAAATAAATTGGTGGTTTAGGGTTATAGGATGTTTAGAACCCTTAAAATATGTATATTTGTTGTTGGTTGAGGTTGTAGGACGTTGGGTGAGGCGACAAAAGCTTGGGAGAAGCTTTAATGGCCGAAACCGTCTCGGAGAAAACGATGAATAGTAACCCGTGACTTTAAGGGGGCATTTTGGCTAGGAAAAGAATTAATTTAGCTCTCGTCCAAAACACGAAAGTTGTATATCTTTTCGATACGTTCGCGTGGGCGCTGACCGCGTACTTTTCTAATTTTTCCTCGATTTGATATGATTTTTACAAGATGGCAGCTCCGGGTTGAAATTATCAACTCGGGAATGAAATCGGAAATTGAAAAAATAATGGCTAGAATTAATTGTGTAGATGTTTGGGATGATTTTTGGTGTAGTTTAGAAACCCCGAAAATGAATTTGGGTTGTTGGATAAGGGACTTGAGGAATTTAGTTTTGGAGACCTGATGTGACTGGTCGACCGCGCCTCTATGGCCAGTTGACCGCGTCAAGGAAAAAGGGCCTACTGCTTTGTTTCGTAGGCTTATTGGCAAACCACGATTGATCGGGGGTCCAGGACCGGTCGACCGGTGCCCTGTTTTCAGCGCAAGATTTTGGAGATTATTATTACTTCTCCTCTTTGAGTTTAAAGTTTAAGGGCCTTCTAAATTAGAGTGTTATAGAGGGTTATACCCTAAAGGACTTGATGAATTGGGAATATACATATATGTATATTCACTTAGAGTGAATTAGTATAATTGGAAATATCCAATAAATCCTTAAGAGACAATTAAGGAAATTATTATTTATCGAAGTAGGAAAATACTTTGAGTTTAGTATCATGCGTATATGAATGCATGATTACGATTCTTTGAGAGAATCTTTGGGATTAATGGTCATCACTTGATGTAGTTGGCAATTATGGCCATTGATATATATTCTAGGAGGAATATATGGTATATGTATATACTATGTGATTAAAGTATATATATATATATATGATATGATGTAAATGATTTTGAAAATATAAAAATGAATATTTTCAAAATGGAAAAGTAAAGATTTTCATAATTAATAAATTATGGTTACACACCTCCCTAAATCGCTATCATAAGGGAAGTTGCGCGCATGAGGTGAAGCCCCCTGGCTAATGAATACAGGGTGGATATAGTCCTATAGGCCATATGAGCGATTATTTGAACTGCGCTGGTTAGGTGATTTTGGGTGTGGTCATGACTATCCCGCAGGCATATGGCCACTTCCCGACGTTGGTAGGTTCCCAGGTTGTCTTGTTTGATAGGCCCTGGAAGATGATAGCCATTTAGGGGCGCGTCCAGTGGGGAAACTCGGAGGGACGATCTTAGATTTATTAAAGGAATTCATGATAATGGATTGACTTTAATTACATTTCCCGGATGGAAGAAGGAAATTGGGTTAATTGTTTGGCTTCGGTAACACTCCTGGATGGAAGAAGGGATGTGGAAGCATATGTTATGGTAAAAGCATTTTTATGATAATAAAAATGGCTTTTAATTACATTTCCTGGATGTAGGAAAGGAAATGGGGTGTTTTAAATTGGAAAATAATTTTTATGATAATAAAATTGGCTTTTAAAAAGGTATAAGAATTATTAAAGCAATTCATGCTAATGAGTTGGCTTTTCAATACATTTCCTGGACATGAGAAGGGAAATGGAAGGTTTCGAAATGAAATTGATAAGTATTGATAAATACTTGGTATATGAATCCTCAGTCCGGGAGATAGATCCGGATGTTTATGGTCATATGTATATATATGGATAAATAGAGTACCAAGGGTCTAATGGATCCCGACGATCGATCGTGCCGCGTAGTAGTGTATCGGGGGGGGGGGTCCTTGTTTGGATTTCTCTTTGCGAGACACCCCACACACGAACATGGCATTGCGTTGAGACTGGGGTGAAGTATAGCCCTTAGTACATTACTTGGACTATCTAGGGTTGATAGTGGTTGGGTGATAGGCTAGTTTAGCAGGGTAGCTTGACTAGAATGTTTAGAGGGATGCGCTAGGAGTGCACTATTAGTGGAGAGGTGAGGGGTATCTCACGGGAGTGCGATATGAAATTTAAATATGAGATAAAACCTTTTTCTAAAAATAAGGCATTTATGCACTTGCTAAACATTTTCAAAACTCGGGCTCTGACCCGTTTTTCTACTTTTCCTTTCTTGCTATATATATATATATATATATATATATTATATAGGTGTCTAGACACAGGGACGCCTGGATGGCACTTCCTTCGAGTCAGACGTTAGCTGCAGCAGCTGTGGATGCGTGCAGGTTTTTGATAGCCGCTTCCATTCTTGCATTCTAGATAGGAGGTATTGTATAATCATTCGGGTCAATGGTCCAATTGCATTTATTTATTCTTTTAGTACGGCATTCGATATGGTTATATATTTTTGACCGAGTGTTCGGTTATTTTATTTCATTTCAGTTTCATTTACACATAAACTGTGTGGATTATTTTATTCGTTGTTGTTAAAAAGAGTAGATAAGTAAAATTTTGACACCAGCCTAATAGGTTATTAGTAATTAAATGGATTTTCGATAGTGATGCTAAGAATGATCCATATGAGACTCGTGTTAAAATTTGATATAGGAGTGATTTCCCGGTATCTTATTAGGCGGGTTGTCACAGATGGTATCAGAGCATCAGGTTCTAGTGTCCATAGAAATCTGTGCGGATGTACTACGCTTTCAGTGTTTCTCTCGATTTGATATAGAGCATCAGGATTAGGATTGTTGACTTCTCTTGTGAGATTTCGTTCTCCTGCCATATTATAAGATTATCAAAATCTTTTGCGCGCTCGTTCGAGAATGGTGTGCTGATCGAGGAAGGCGGTAGGAGGTGGGGCTTAGTTGGAGCTTTAAGGTTGAAGCTCGTAATGGAGTTTCCTTTTAACGAAGAAGTTAAGAGGACTAGTAAGATGATTGTAAGGAGCCGGCCAAAGTCATTGTTATAAGTTTCACCTCAGAAGGAAGAGGTATAATTGGTGTGGCTAGATAAGTTGTGGTGTTTATTAGCCCTAGACTCGTGTGTGTAATTTGAGCTTCATGGCGGTCTCGATAACATAATAACATGTATGCCTATGTGTTTACCGCGACAGCAAAATTTTATTTTCCTTCATTCGCCATAAAGGCGGGTGTTTATATTTTGTGTATATATGTAAGATATATTATGGTATTATTGGAGCGATAGCAGGCTAATGATGGAAAGACTATTGTGTATGCAGTTCCAGGGTGGAACGGATTGTTGTTGCGGTGTCTCACCTTGATACAGGTTGAGTTCACCTTTATGGTTATGGGTAGATGGAACTTCGATGAGCAGAGGTTTCATTATCATGATTTGTATATGTGGCAACCTTATAGATATAATTTAAGGCCCACAGGATTCTTGTTGAGCTGTAAGATTAAGCCCAGTGTTGGTTTGCGCGAGGACTTAAAATTAGTGCGAGCGCTGGGTGGTGTGACTCTTAGTTAGAGATAGGAGTTCAAATCACCTTTTGTTGATAGGGGATAGGATTATCCCGGTTGCATGTTTGTTATAACGGACCTCCATGACCGACAAAGTTAAGTAAGAGTGTGTGGAGGGGTTCCTTATTTGGATTTTGCTTTGCGAGACGCTCCACACATGAATCTTAGCGGCGTCGGGAGTGGAGAAATGTTATAGGATGCAAGGATGTTGGTTTTGTGGGAAAGTTTTATAGTGTGGATAAACCACTATAGACTATGATCCCTGTGATGATGGTATACTTATGGAAATTTTGTGCTATGGAAAAGCACTATAGTGGTCCTCTCATCACAAGTGAGTGGGTGAAGTAGGACTTAGAGAAATTGATCAAAGGTTATGGCTAGACCTTAATGAAAAGGCAATTTTTGAGGAAATATGTTTTGGGTACGATGTTCGTAGTGCTTCACAAGATTGGGCGCTTTGATTGGCTAGGTTTCCTTCCGTATGGGCGAAAGGATAAGATAGTTGAAATGCGTTCGTAGGTTAGTGTGGTAGAATCTAGGATGTCCCGCTGGTGTGCCTTAGGTCGCTATATCTCGACGACTGACAACACGAGGGAGTAGTGTAACAGGAGGGTTCCTTGTTTGGATTTTGCTTTTGCGAGACGTCCCACGCATGAAACCAAGCAAATGTTGGGAGTTGAGAGAGGCCTTGGACACTAGGGATATACTTATGATTATATTCTTTCCACATAGGTAGGACATCGCATAGACCTTAGTATTATTAGGACGTAAGTTCGATAGAGTTAGTGGCGCCGAGATTAGGAGGATTGAATTTCGCGAGTTGGAAGGACCCATAGGTGGGTATTACACCGAGGAAAGGATACCCTTATTGGGAGAGAGTGTTACGTGTTAGACGTTCACTACGGATGTGCAGATGTGCACAAGTTAGAAAGGTGTATGGGCACCTTGGTAATATGGTTTTATATACCGCCTAAAATAGGATGGGCGTAGTATATAAAGTTGAAATTCATACCGAGAGTCATTAGAGGTGATGGGTACAATGTGACATATTAGAGTCACTTTATGATGCGGTAGCCGCATAGTGTATGGTTGAGAACCATTGGGTTAGTATCGTTCCCCTTGAGGTATTAGGATTTGGAGTGATCCTAGGATTGGTGGTGTAGGTCGTATCTGAATTTCGAGGACGAAATTCCGTTGTAAGGGGGGGAGTATGTAACAACGCGCCCTTTTGGGGACGATTAAATTCCATAATTAAATATAAATTGGCAATTTGGGGAATTTCCCTAAATAGTAATTTTTAGGATTTTCGAGGATTAAATGATTTTCGAAGGATGTTGTGATTATTTTTGGGACTATATAGGTCGAATTATTTTAATTATATGTCGCCGTTGAGTAAAGCGACACGAGGTAGGATTTTTAATTGGAAAACCCGCATTTATTTTTTTTGGGTTGAAATAGTGATTTGCGGTCAAGTACCTCGGATGGAAATTTCGACTGCGCCATGATTCTCGAAATGGCCAAGATAGTCGGAAAAGAGTGTCCGATTGTCGAAAATGAATTTCGAGAAATTTTAGAGGTAAAAGTAACTCGTAATTGGGTAAACGAGTCATTTTTGGGTGTTAAGGGTTAAAACCATTTTCTTCCTATATAAAGAGGGAGAGAAATGGAGATCTCGGGCCAAACTCCGTCGGATTCGACTCGAGGTCGTCGGATTTTATCCACGAGGCAAGTGTTTACTTGCTTTATTTACTTTCTGCATAAATATCTCATACCTTAGTTTGGTATAAACAAACCCCAAAGATTTTGGGTTGGGTTTTCGTGGATAAAACGGGTTTTTGGGAGTTAAAACAAATAAACCCCTAAAAAATTTCATATTTGGAGAAACTTAGAAATTAATCGAAATAAATTGGTGATTTAGGGTTCTAGGATGTTTAGAACCCTTAAAATATGTATATTTGTTGTTGGTTGAGGTTGTAGGACGTTGGGTGAGGCGACAAAAGCTTGGGAGAAGCTTTAATGGCCGAAACCGTCTCGGAGAAGATGAGGAATAGTAACCCGTGACTTCAGGGGGCCATTTTGGCCAGGAAAAGAATTGATTTAGCTCTCGGCCAAAACACAAAAGTTGTAGATCTTTTCGATACGTTCGTGTGGGCACCGACCACATATTTTTCTTATTTTTCCTCGATTTTATATGATTTTTACAAGATGGCAGCTCCGGGTTGAAATTATCAACTCGGGAATCAAATCGGAAATAGGAAAAATAAAGGCTAGAATTAATTGTTTAGATGTTTGGGATGATTTTTGGTGTAGTTTAGAAATCCTGAAAATGAATTTGGGTTATTGGATAAGGGACTTGAGGAATTTAGTTTTGGAGACCTGGTGTAACCGGCCGACCGCGCCCCTATGGCCGGTCAACCGCGTCAAGGAAAAAGGGCCTACTGCTTTGTTTCGTAGGCTTATTTGCAAACCGCGATCGACCAGGGGTCAAGGACCGGTCGACCGGTGCCGTGTTTTTTGCCCAAGATTTTGGATATTATTATTACTTCTCCTCTTTGAGTTTAAAGTTTAAGGGCCTTCTAAATTAGAGTGTTTTGAGGGTTATGTCCTAAAGGACTTGATGGATTGGGAATATACATATATGTATATTCACTTAGAGTGAATTAGTATAATTGTAAATATCCAATAAATCCTTAAGAAACGATTAAGGAAACTATTATTTATCGAAGTAAGAAAATACTTTGGGTTTAGTATCATGCGTATATGAATGCATGATTATGATTCTTTGAGAGAATTTTTGGGATTAATGGCACTTGATATACATTCTAGGAGGAATATATGGTATATGTATATACTATGTGATTAAAGTATATATATATATGATATGATGTAAATGATTTTGAAAATATAAAAATGAATATTTTCAAAATGGAAAAGTAAAGATTTTCATAATCAATAAATTATGGTTACACACCTCACTAAATCGCTATCATAAGGTAAGTTGCGCGCGTGAGGTGAAGCCCCCTGGCTAATGAATGCAGGGTGGATATAGTCATATAGGCCATATGAGCGATTATTTGTACTCCGCTGGTTAGGTGATCTGGGTGTGGTCATGACTATCCCGCAGGCATATGGCCGCTTCCCGGCGTTGGTAGGTTCCCAGGTTGTCTTGTTTGATAGGCCCTGGAAGATGATAGCCATTTAGGGGCACGTCCAGTGGGGAAACTCGGAGGGACGGTCTAAGATTTATTAAAGAAATTCATGATAATGGATTGGCTTTAATTACATTTCCCGGATGGAAGAAGGGAAATGGGTTAATTGTTTGGCTTCGGTAACACTCCCGGATGGAAGAAGGGATGTGGAAGCATATGTTATGGTAAAATCATTTTATGATAATAAAAATGGATTTTAATTACATTTCCTGGATGTAGGAAAGGAAATGGGATGTTTTAAATTGGAAAAGCATTTTTATGATAATAAAATTGGCTTTTAAAAAGGTATATGAATTATTAAAGCAATTCATGCTAATGAGTTGGATTTTAAATACATTTACTGGATATGAGAAGGGAAATGGAAGGTTTCGAAATGAAATTGATAAGTATTGATAAATACTTGGTATATGAATCCTCAGTTCGGGAGATAGATCCGGATGTTTA
This sequence comes from Sambucus nigra, assembly GCA_949130495.1. Taxonomy (NCBI): domain Eukaryota; kingdom Viridiplantae; phylum Streptophyta; class Magnoliopsida; order Dipsacales; family Adoxaceae; genus Sambucus; species Sambucus nigra. The sequence continues at coordinate 320,067,660 of OX422223.1, forward strand.
TGGTCATATGTATATATATGGATAAATCGAGTACCGAGGGTCTAATGGATCCCGACGATCGACCTTGCCGCATAGTAGTGTATCGGGGGGGGGGGGGGTTCCTTGTTTGTATTTCTCATTGCGAGATACCCCACGCACGAATATGGCAATGTGTTGAGACTGGGGGAAAGTTTAATCCTTAGTGCTCTAATATTATAAATTCTTATGGTATATATCTTTATGTACTGAGGGACTGGCGTATCTCGACGATCGACCGTGCCGCGTAGTAGTGTATCGGGGGGGTTCCTTGTTTGGATTTCTCTTTGCGAGACACCCCACGCAAGAACATGGCATTGCATTGAGACTGGGGTGAAGTTTTGCCCTTAGTACATTACTTGGACTATCTAGGATTGATAGTGGTTGGGTGATAAACTAGTTTAGCAGGGTAGCTTGACTAGAATGTTTAGAGGTATGCGCTAGGAGTGCACTATTAGTGGAGAGGTGAGGGGTATCTCACGGGAGTACGATACGAAATTTAAATATGAGATAAAGCCTTTTTCTAAAAATAAGGCATTTATGCACTTGCTAAACATTTTCAAAACCTGCGCTCTGACCCGTTTATCTACTTTTCCTTTCTTGCTATATATATATATATATATTATAGGTGTCCAGACACAGGGACACCTGGATGGCACTTCCTTCGAGTCATACGTCAGCTGCAACAGCTGTGGATGCGTGCAGGTTTTTGATAGCCGCTTCTGTTCTTGTATTCTAGATAGGAGGTATTGTATAATCATTCGGGCCAATGGTCCAATTGCATTTATTTATTCTTTTAGTATGGCATTCGATATGGTTATATATTTTTGATCGAGTGTTCGGTTATTTTATTTCATTTCAGTTTCATTTATGCATAAACTGTGTGGATGTTTTTATTCGTTGTTGTTAAAAAGAGTAGATAAGTAAAATTTTGACGCCAGCCTTATAGGTTATTAATAATTTAATGGATTTTCGACAGTGGTGCTAACAATGATCCTTATGAGACTCCTGTTAAAATTTGATATAGGAGTGATCGCCCGGTATCTTATTAGGCGGGTTGTCACAGCCTAATGCTAAGAATTGTGACAAGTGCATTTTTGGGCCTATAAAATGATAAGGAATGTACCATTAAATGTTGAAAAAGTACAGAAACGTATCTCAACTAACTTTTCTATGTATAGAATGAAAAGAATTATTTACATTCTGAATAGTTACATGCGTTGGTCTAAATAAACACTAATGTAGCAACACATGATTATATATGTCAAAGTCATTGCACTTTAAAGGAAAAATAAATCCTTAGTAGGTTGAGATTAAATGTAGTAATTTTATTTAATTTCATATTTATGTTTGAAATAGTGGGGGAAGCATTGTTTCTATAAGTTATATTCTCAACACATTAACCCATGACAAAATTTTATGGGAAAGATTGAAAACTTTGTATGAATTATGATAAATGTGAAGGTATTTATCTAAGGCAACGATGGCTTCGGATCTACTAATGAGATAACTTCGGATCTGCTAATGAGAGAGTAAGAGACACTCATAAAGGGGGATGGGATTAAATCTTGTTAAAACCTTAAAGAATTTTCATATTGAAATCCCAACCTGAATGACTGGAGATCCCAAGAATTAGGTTCAATGGGACAACCTAGTTATGTGCGATTTAGTAGCACTGAGAAGAAAATAAATTCTTCCTCCCATTCCTAGGATGAGCCAATGCGTTATCTGCATTGTGTAACAAGATAAATTTTGTTTTAATAATTTTTATATCTTAAACATACGGGTTAAGAGGGGTGTTAGCAGGATACTCTTTATAGAAATCACCTATGTGAGTGAATAGGGACACATTTCTAAATTCTCTAACGCACTCATGAAACCAGAAGGTGTTCAAGGCTAAAACGAATACAACAATGAGAATCAAGAATGTTCGGAGAAGGACTGTGTGAATTTTATAATCTCGGTTTACACAAAAAGGTAGATTAATTCAAGATATAAAATTCATTGATTGACCAGTAAACCCGATAGTTTCTCACTAGGAAAGATTTAAGGCCAAAATATATCTTTAACGATGCAACTCTTTTCCACTTGTACTCTCTCTAATTTGTCTTCTTATTCATTTGATTCTTCAACCAAATTTCATTCATGTGGGGGATTATTGGAAAATATCGTGTTTTCAGCCAAATTAATATTTTCATCAAATTAATATATTGGTTAACTTTAAGCCATTATAAACGTAGGACCCGCACTTCAAACGTGGTGGGACTAAGTACGTCTGCATTTCTTGTAGCAATATGAGTCACGTGATATATTAATTTGTTAGATACGGACAAATGATGAATAGGAAATTTAGTTTCAAAGTTCCCCATTTATGTTTAAAAATTATTGGGAATTTTATATAATTTTTTAGGAAGAATTTTCTAAACTGTCGCTAAAGGTTGTGACTGTTCGCTATATGGTGGTTGTTTTTCGAAACCGTCACTAAAGGTTTTGACTACTCACCATTAGTTATGACTTCTCATGAAAAACATCCCTAAAGTGACTATTAAGAAAAAAATACATCTTTTCATGAAAGAACACTTTATTTTCTATAAATACAAAACTTGTTTTCATTTTGAAAAAAAGAGAAAAAATGTTTTTCAATACTTTCCATTCCTAATCGATTCCGAAAGAATATCAAACATAACTGGTTAATGAGACACACACATTAAAGTGCTACTTGCGCATGTCGAGATTGTTTCATCCTAGGAGGCAGAAACTCATTGTTCATTGTCGTAAGCACCGAAGCCGGAGCACATTTTGTCTTAAGGAGATAGTGTCTAACAATTGACTCGATCATCTTCTTTGTTTGTAAGTTTTCTATCGATCCAATTTTTATTGTACAAATATGATTTATTTCATATTTTTATATGATAAAAATATAAAAGCACATAATTATAAATAACAATCTTGAGACAAAATATTACATTGATGCTTTGTGTTGTGGGGTTTTATCCTCCAGAATAATTTTATAACGCGTGTGAAATTATTTTTAATGCCATTTTTGTTTAATGTTAAAACCCATTTTGGAGCATTCTAGAATAACCCATTTTACATTTGTGTTTGTCTGGTTGTTTCTAACCACTCTACTGTTCAGAATGTAACTTGCATTAATAATTCCTCTTCCATTTTAAAGGACTAAGCAATGAATACATTGCCAAACGGGTACTTTATCCATACCGAAATATTGTTTTTAACTATTGTTAATTTGTGTCATATACTGTGAAGTTTGCTGGTATAGTTGGAAGCTATTAATCAATGTAATCATTGTGGCATTATTTTAGTTAATTAAAGGTCCGACCTTGTCTATAAAAAGATGATATCTCTTATTATCTAACACCTTAAAATAGAAGACATGCCCTATATGATTTATTTTTGCATATTTGTATGTTCTGATATGTCATTGTTTGGAGCGAGTCTTAAAAGTAATATAATCTATTTGGATAAAGAGATACGACTCTTTAAGAAATATATAAACAACGATTCGATTTAAGACCACATTGTTAAATGTCGATTGGATTTATCTCATTACGGTTTTGTGTGTGTGTGTGTGTGTATATTTATATATGTATATATATATATATATATATATATATATATATATATATATATATATATATATATATATATATATATATATATCTTATAATGGATTTTTTAAACCTACACATCAAATGGTTGTAATTTATGAAATCCAATGAAACAGTGGGTAAGCATTCATGATATAATTGTTAGAAATAAATAATTTTATTGCACCATTTGAATATTAAAAATTCATCTTCTAAATGTTTAACACACCGATTTTGATTAAACGATAATCACATGTGTGACTTTTGTGTATTTAACATGGGACATTTGGTCAAGTATTTTGTGAATAATCCCTTGTCGAATGCTTTAATTTAAATGTTAGACATTATGTTGCATGCTCTATTATAATATTTTGTGTGTCAAACTAGAGTATAGTACCATATGACTTGGAAGAAAATTTGAAGATATGACCTTTTATGTAAGCTGTTAAACTGCCCATTATGCATATATAAAATCTATTGGAAGGATACGTAGATTATGAGGCATGGTATTCCTTTATTATTACTTAACCATTATATATCATGTTTGCAAATTCGTTGTTACTAATTTTACAAGATCATAATTTGTTTTGCTATAATGAAGTGATGGAAACATGTGCAATGACTTAATGAATACATGTTTGATCACGTGTACAAGTAACATGTCAAATTTTTCATAATTCTTATATCGTGGTGATGCGATGGTATACAATAATCTTGTGTCACACGTTTAGTGACATGATAGTGCTATGTAATCTCATGATAATTACATGCATGATTATGTGTGTACATAGGATATTGAATTTCGATCACATCTTTGGTGATGTGTTTGTTTGCTTGTCTTTAACGTGACACTATAATCATACTAATGTGAAAATAATGTATGTGATGACATAATTTTAGTATCATGAAATATAATATTTGATCTCGTGTCTAATGTTGTTTCATTAAAGTTCACCATGTGAAATATAATGATACAATTTTTATTTATTCGTGCATTGTGCACTAATTTAAATGATATTATCATCAGTGGCAAACTAGATATAGTTAGTAAAAAAGATGTGATGTAATAATATTTGCGATTTAAAATTCATGCATTGTCCCTTAAATTAAATTTTGAGTGTATTGTACAACAATTCATGAATTATTATACTGTCAATATAATATTCAATTTATTTGATAAATGTTGCAAAATAATGCAATTTGTATTAATATTGAATTGCCCGTTGTCATGAAAAAAGGCTTAAAAATTTAAATATGATTAAATATGATTAATTTCAAGAGGGGATGGTATATATGTTAACCCGCCTCACTATATTGGATTTAACAAAATTCTACATGGAAAAGTATCCACATTTGATAAAGGAGAACTTGAACGAAATGTGATAAACACCGTGGATAATAATGTAAAATGCGATGAAGAATACCAAAGATATGAGAGTCTTTAATAGAGATAAGGTGAAATAAGCCTTTTCGTAAAGTCAAAACAAAATTGGAAGAATTTTATAGTTTAAATTAATATATTTGTCTATGTGATTGCTAAATATTCTCTTCAACGACGATAGACTAGTGTGGTGTGATTACAGATCTATTCATTGAATTTATAATTTAAGATTCAGGACCGAGCGATTTGACGACTGCTTTAGCGATGGTAGAATTAAAGCATAAATCCATAGAAATGATCAAAAGATTCAGAACCAAGCGATTTCACGACTACTTTAAAGAAGGTAGAATCAAATTATGGTCTCGTTGGAGACTTAGATGTAATCTTAGGAGTCCACAATTAGCAAACTCAAAGAAGGGCAAGTAACCTAATTAAATATTTCCATAAACATAAAATATGTTTAAATGGTTTTGAGGCATATGTAATATGAGTGACACAACTTGAGTCTAATGTTAAGAATTGTGACAAGTGCATTTGTAGGCCTATGCAATGATAAGGAAATTACCATTAAATATCGAAAAAATAAAGAAACTTATCTCACCTAACTGTTATTTAGAATGTAAAGAATGGCCTACCTTATAAATGGCCACATGTGTTTGTACAAATAAACATTAATGTTGCAGCACATTATTTTATGTGTCAAAGTCATTGCATTTTAAAGGAAAAATAATGCTTTTGGAGGTAGAGAATAAACGTAGCAATTTTGTATAATTTTAAATTTATGTTTAAAATTGTAGGGGAAGCAACATTTTCTATAAGTTATATTCTCAACACATTAATCCACAATCAAATTTTATGGGAAAGGTTGAGAACCTTTATATGAATTATGATAAATGTGGGGGGTATTTATCTAAGAAAATGATTCCTATCCAAAATAGGAAGAAGACTTGATTGCTATAAAAAATAGTAATAAGACCAATGAATGTGTATTCATTGGATGTATAAGTGTATTATTTAGTGTACTCTACTAATTCCAATGTGCATTTGTCTTGAGAAGTCTATCTATCTATCTATCTATCTATCTATCTATCTATCTATCTATCTATCTATCCATCTCTTTCTCTCTCTCTCTCTCTCTCTCTCTCTCTCTCTCTCTCTCTCTCTCTCTCTCTCTCTCTCTCTATATATATATATATATATATATATATATATATATATATATATATATATATATATATATATATATATATATATATATGATTCACTGAGAGTTAATTAATACTGAAGTACTTTGATCGTATTCCAAAATTGGAAAATGATCAAGCGCATACACAAATCTTCAAAAGGAAGATAATGGATCAAAGAATCTAAAGTATTAATAAGTCGTGTCGTATCTTTGTGTGATTACCAAGATATAAACATTCGAAAATCGTAGAAGTTTTGAGAAATTATGTTAGCATAATCGAAAGTGATAATCCTCTTAACCATTTTTTTATACAAGATTAATAATGAAATATGAATTTATTTCTTGGAAAAGCAAGGCACCTTTGAAAATTTTAAAGAGGATGATCATAGATAACAATTCTAGGCATGTTGTTGTGATTGACAATTAATTTTTGAAAATGCATAGAATAATCTTGCAAGTCACGACTTATTAGTCATGACATAAGACCATTAAGATATTGCTCTCTGTTAGTGATAATATTAGGCCTAATAAGATAACTTTTGATCTGCTAACGAGAGAGTAAGAGACGTGTAATACCCCGTATTTTTGTCTATATTTATTTTGGGATTAATTAATTAAATTGCGTACTAATTGGAAATTAATCCGGGTTATAATACTAATGTGATGCGAGTTGGTATTTGATTATGTGCATATATGATTATATATGGACTTGGTATTATAAAAAAATTTGTCGTGGAATTTATATACGGCATTTTAGAAATTTTGTTGAGACGCGTGGGACCGCCGCGTCACGGTATAATATTTTGATAATAAAAGTGAATTTAAAATCTATAATTCGTATGATCGTTTTGAGTGCGCCAACGCGTCCGGAAGGGTCAAGATAGTCAGAAAACACTAGCCGGGGGTATAGTTTGGGTCCCGGGGTATTTTTAGGCCATACCGGTAACTTAAAGGGTATTTTAGTAATTTGGTATTTTTGGGTAATTAAAAGTGACGAAAATTGAGAGTTGTAATCTGATAAGGGATTGACCCAACCAACCCTTTATTAACCCCATAAGCTACGTAGGTTATCATTTAGTCTTCCAACTCTCCTAAAGAAAACCCTAGCCACCATAGCCATCTTTGAAAGAAGAAAGCTTAGAGAGGAAGGGAAAGAGGAGGAATTCTGCAGAAAATCTGCAGAAAGAGATTACAAATCCAACCCCAGATTCTGAAACAATCAAGGCAAGTGATTTATTCCATTTAAATTTCAGAGAATGCTTCTTCCATGTTAGATTATTCATAAATTTTGTATGTTCTTTGAAGATAATGAAAAACCCATAAGATTGGAGTTATTAGTTTAAATTTTGGGATATAGGTTGCATGTAGAATGTTACTGGGAGATTATATTAAGAGAATTATCGACTTTTGTTATACCAAAAATGGATTTAAGATGAGGTTCATGACTGTTCTTGAGAAAAATCAGAAAAACTAGGTTTTTGATGAAGATTGATCCATATGTAGCCTATAGTTGTTGAAATATTGATTTGTGGACATTAGTAATATTGTAGGGTTGTTATATGACATTACTATAACGTTATATCTGAGAATCACACGTTAGAAATAAGTTTTGGGACGTTTTCAAATCTGCAGAACGAAGCAGTCCATAGCCATACCTGTTCGATCGATCGATCGACATTCATCAGTCGATCGATCGACTAGATCGATCGATCGATATTCATAGGTCGATCGATCGACCTTCCCAGAATGAGTAAAAATTTTCCTTAATGTGATTTTAATGGCGGAAACCCTCGGAGAATATGTTTGGAGAACTTATGAATACCCTCACCGTTAAGGGAGACCAGTAGGCGTGATTATTATAGTGGATTTTAATTAGAATGCAATTCGGGGAATTATTCTAGGTTATTGAAATTCGTTAGAGAGGTAACGTTTGGGTTAAGAGTGTAAAATTGTGTAATTCGATGAAATAAGGTTTAGAGCAGAAGTAAAAACCTTAGGAATAAAGATGTTATATTTGGGAATAATCGGAACCTAATAATCTATTATAGATAGGTTTTAAGGTTAAGGGACTACGACGTGAGACGTGTTGGTAATTTAACCTTATATTAACGGGAGACTTGAAATACATAAGTTTGGAATAATGGTATTATGATGTAGCTTATACCTTATTAAAATGGTGATATCTAAGATGTGTGAATGCTTAGTATATAATTTATGTGTATGACATACCTACCATACTTGCTATCACGGGGGAGGTTTGCGTTCGGTTAAGACCCTCTAATCCTTGTGTGCCTACGTGGGGGATATAGACTGGTACCTTGATGAACATAGGTCATTGAAAGACTTATTGTGATATTAATAAGTCCGCTGATCATGGGAGCGTAGGTATGTGCGTGACCCATGTGATGGTGACTGTGTTCGCCTCTATTATTTGTGATGTTGTTATCGGTAAACTATTCCTGAGAGATTCGGAATATGTAATCCTTATGTACGTGATGTACCGGGATGGATAGCAGAGTATGTGTGCACCATAGCTTAGATTGCGGGGTGCTTGTATCGTATATTTATGATGTGAAAAATATACATTAAATTAATGGAAATCCTCATGTTAATGTTGTAAAAATATTACGGTATTGTTTCGAAATATATAATGAGTTAGCTGATACTTATATCAATGGCATAGTTAGTAACTGAGTTTACGTTAAACCTCTATTTAATTACGAGCGTTGTTATGTTAATTGGAACCGAGTAATATGGGTAGAACCTTTGGCAGTTTAGCTAGTTATGTTGTCAGTTAGCTAGTAATGTGGGTCGTTATAGATGGGTACTCACGTTAGGAGTGCACAGTTAGTCGAGAGGTGAGAATTTAATGTGAGTGCACGTCCTAACATGTACTTTGCATTTAATGTTTTAAATGTTTTTAAAGCACTTGCAGGTTTTTAAAATGATTTCCACTTTCGGGCTCTGACCCATTTGCTTTCAAATATATTTTCTTGTAAAACCATTTTAGGTGCCCAGCCACAAGGACACCAAGCATAGGATTCTCATTCAGGTGACGAGCTGTAGCTGTTTGTGGAAGTTACAGGGATTTGCATGTAGACGCTTCCCTCATTTAGATTCCAGTCTCAGCATCTATCAGTTGTAGGGCATGTTGCCCAATTCTATTAGACATCTTTTACATTTCAGTTTTCAGACTCTATCATGTATTGCTCAGTATTCAGTTTTAGTTATTTATTTCAGTTTACTTATCAGTTGTGGGATTTGTATTGAGGAGTTTTTCCTCCAGAGTTTATTTACGTTTTTTGATGGTTATTCGTTTTACTTCAGTATGGTGAATGGTGTTATTTAGTTATTCATTACTTTTGTTGCATGTTAATCAGATTTAATAAAATTTGGCACTTACTTTTTAAATACTAGGTGGTTAGTAATAATAAAACGTTTTCGACAGTGATGCTATTAACTGAGCCAACTTGGCATTTTGAATTAATTTTATAAAGGAGTAGCTACCCGGTGTTTAATTAGTCGGGGTGTCACAAGACGTTCATCAAGGGGAATGGTCTTAAAGCTGTTAAAACCTAAAAGAATTTCCATAATGGAAATCCAACCTAAATGACCGTAGATCCTAAGAATTAGTTTCACTGGGACAACCAAATTATATGCGATTCAGTTATCACTGAGAAGAAAATAAATTCTTCCTCCCATTCCTAAGATGAGTCAGTGCACTATTTATTGCGTGTAACAGATAAATTTTATTTTATTGATTTTTATATCTTGAACATATGGGTCAAGCGGGGTATTCATAGGATAGTTTTTATAGAAATCACCTATGCGAGTGAGAAGGGTCCACTTCGATGAGAATAACTGATGACCACATTTCTGAATTTTCTAACACACTTATGAAATTAGGAGGTGTCCAAGATCAAAACGGACACAACAATGAGAACCAATAATCTTCAGAGAAGGACTATTTGAGTTTTATTGACTCGGTTTACACAAAAAGGTTGATCAATTAGAGATATCTCATTCATTGATTGGCTAGTAAACTCGATAGTCTCTTACTAGGAATAATTCAAGGTCACAATTTATCTTTTTCGTTGCAAATCTTTTCCACTTATGCTCTATATCATTTGTCTTCATGTTCATTTGATTCTTCACCCAAATTTCATTCATGTCGGGGATTGTTGGAAAATATTGTGTTTTTAAACAAATTAATATTTTGACCAAATTAATATATTGATCAACTTTGAGCCACTATAAAAGTAGGACTTGCACTTCAAATGTGGTGGGAATAAGTACGTACTTGTTTCTTATAGCAAGACGAGTCATGTGATATATTCATCTATTAAAAATGAACAAATTGTGAATAAGAAATTTGGTTTCAAAGTGCCACATTTTTGTTTGAAAATTATTGGGAATTTTATTTAATTTTTTGGGACGAATTTTCTAATCCGTCATTAAAGATTGTAACTGTTCGCTATATAGTGACTGTTTTTCAGAATCGTCACTAGAGGTCGTGATTGTTAACCAATAGTTGTGGCCTCTAATGAAAAACGTCCCTAGAGTGACTATTAAGGAAACACGCATATTTCATGAAAGAACACTTTATTTTATGTAAATACAAGAACTGTCTTCATTTTACAAAGTGAGAAAAATATTTTTAAATACTTTACATTCCTAATTGATTCAGAGAGAGTATAACATAATTGGTTAATGGGACATACACATTGAAGTTCGTCTTGCACGTGTCGAGGTCGTTTCATCCTGGAAGGTAGACTCTCATTGTTCATTACCGTAAGCACCGAAGCAGGATCTCATTTTATCTTAAGGAGAGAGTCTCTAACACTCGACTTAGTCATCTTCTTCATTTGTAAGTTTTCAATTGGTCCAATTTTTATGGAACAAATATGATTTGTTTTATCTTTTACTATGATAAAAATACAAAAGCACATAATTATAATTAACATCGCAATCCAACTCTTCTCGCACAAAAAATCATTCGCAAGATTTATAAGGGCATTAGCTTTTGGGATGAACTGATCAATATAATCTTAATCAGTATATTAGATTACCAATATTACATAATAAATTTGTTAAAATTGTGTACCTAAATCCATATTGGTGATTGAGACTTAGAGGTTAGAGGTTTTCACAGACTAATCCCTCTCTCTCTATGAGTTCTCTCTCAATGATGAAAAATGAGGAGGAGAGTATATGAGTGAATTAGCCTTGGGGACCAAAACCCTTCATTTTATAGGCATCTAATTAGAACCACATAATTTCTAATTAGGTGATTCTTGAGTGACCGATAGGTGACTCTTGAGTAACTACGACTCTTGAGTAACCAATAGGTGACTTTTGGGTAACCACACATTACAAAGCCCATACTCATTTTAGATGTCATATTAGTATCTACTAATTAGATCACTAAATTAGCCCAATAAAATAAAAGCCCAAATACAATTTCTACTTAATATGTAAGCCCACATTAGAAAAATATTCATATTAATTCCTAAGGAAATTATATTCGATAACCTATGGTGTGCACTATATTTTCTATCTATTCTTAAAACATCTCCCAAATTAATCTGGTCCATCTCGTATATTAGTATGAGAACAAAGTGACCTTTATTACATTTATTTCATAACTTGATCCATCAATGATCACCATACCAAATATATTCAATGACATAGATAAAGTATGGATATGTGCCTGGAAATTACATGCAATGTGATCTCAGATATGCTTATTTCCAATTGGTCCTTACTTTATTCCGAAGTGAGATCAAACTTTAGTCTTTCAAAAGTCATGTTATACCAAGATAAAATAGACAATACATTCAGAGTAAACAACAAAATGAAAATACTATTAGCTTTATTCTGCAGAAAACTAAAACATACATAAAGTATCTCAATAGTGTTAAAGAAAAGAACAAGGACAAACTCCCACTAAAACTGCATATCATCAAACAAGACAACACCCATGTGAGCAGTGTGCTCATGAAAAACCTTGGGTGGTAAGCCTTATTAAGGGGATCCATGATGTAACAACTCTCGATTCTAGAAGGCTCAATTTTATATTAATTTTACCGCATAAGGTAATTACATAAAATGTTGGAACTGGAGTAAATATTAATTTTATGAAATGAAAGTTAATATTTGCTGGGTTACTGCGTATTTACTGCATGAGAAAGTAAATATCATTCTATTGTATGTTTTATAGTGTTATGTGTTTTAAATCACATTATGGTTTAATTGAAACTGGAATTTAAAGTGGTTTAGAAAATTTCCGGATGCCATTTTAGAGGGCGTAGTTAGTCTCGGGATGTGCGAGACAGTCAAAATAAGTGCCATATTGTATTTTTGAGTTTCGGGCACTTTTACCTGGTTTTAACTCAAATGCGTAATTTCGAGTCATTTTCATGTGGTATTAACCCCTTAAGTGGGGAGACTTATGTTAAGCCACGTGTTGATGTAAAAAACTAGATTGCTCTAATTATTCAATCACAGATAAATAAATAAGACAAAGATTTTTAAAGTGGTTCAGCTAGGAATAAAGCCTACGTCCACTGTTATGTTATTGCTGAGTGTTTGCAGAATTCTTGATTACAAGTTCTCTCCAGAAATTCCGGTCCCCTTGAATGGGGTTGATACAAGGTATTTATAGCCTTGAGGCTGTACATGAAAGGTTCGATACATTAAATGATATACATGTGAAAGGGTAATGCATTTAATGCAGCGTGCGCGTCAAGAATATAAGCATTCAATGAATATCTGAACTGTTGATTATCTGGCAATTAATGATACGACCGAGGTGCAGCTCGGACCGCCATAGTTGCTCGCTAATCAGGAGTTCCTCGGAGCACTAGAGTACCTCGGTGCGCTAGAGTTCCTCGGTGCGCTAGAGTTCCTCGGTGCGCTAGAGTTCCTCGTTGCTCGGAAAGAATCATGGTTGGTCGGGAAATGAACTTCCTTGCTGCTATTGTGCCACGTAGATTGACACGTGTCTTCGTATTATTCGTCCACATCAGCATATTAATTTTGGTATCAACAGAAGCCCCCAATGTTTCATATTTCGAACTTTGAGGAGTATGGAACATTCTTTCTCGGTATATGGCAATATTAAATGACTTTCCTGAATTTCAGGAACATTGTGTTCAAATTTTCTTCTCATTTCGCAGCTTCCGCCTTTTTTTTGAATTTTTTATAAGCGCTTCGATCTCCGTGCAGTTTTTGTCCTTTTAGCCGCCGGAAGTTCAGCAGTTTCTTTTTGGTAATCATTTCTTTCGCCGCTTCCCAATGCAAAGTATTTAAACTTCTTAGGTAACCATACCGTCTTCTACGTTTTCCAATTTTCTGCCTTCAAGCTTTCTATTCTCTCCTTCTCTCTTGTGCGTTCATCTTTTCCTTCGTTAGTTGTCAGCAGACCTCCTTCCTTCCTGTAAGATTTTCTTCCTTCTTCTTTTATTCATCATGGTTTACATTATTGAATCTCTTGAAAAGTTCCGCTCTGACTTTTCCATCCCATCTTGGGTAATCTTGGAGGAACTTTCTGAACCTCAAAATTATTTTCGTCTGGCTGAGAGACATTGGTTCCCCAGTCTTTTTATTGCTGAATGTGGTTTTTCCTTTCCACCAAATCCATTGTGTCTTGAGTTTTGCCAAAATTTTGATCTTGTCCCTGCAAAAATAGCCCTCAATTCATGGAGAATAATTAATGGGGTACACAAATTAAATCTAACTCATGGGACTCGTATTGGGATCCCTAAGATTATGTATTGCTATAAGTGGGACACTCTAGATAATATTTATTACTTAAAAACTAGGTTTCTGAATAGGGCTCTTGTAGTTAACCTCCCTGACTCAAATAGAGATTATTTTGAACATGGGTTGGTTATAAAAAATTGGCAATATGCTCCTTTAACTGGAGATGAAGTATACAACGGTCCCAGATGCCCCCCATATGACAATGGGATAGGTTTATTTTTCATTTTATTTTACTTATGAAATTATGCTTTCATCATGTTTGACAAAATGTATGATTGATATCTCGTTATGTATTTATTTGCAGTTGATAGCAAAAGAAGAACTCCAAAAGAATCAGAGGTTAATATCAAGCATCTGAAACTTATCTGGGGTTTGCACAAGAACATTGTAGACGAACACATCAGGTCTGCCTCATATCTGCTACAGTATAAGAGTTACACAACCTCTTATACTGCTCGCCCTGTTGAACCAGCTTCAACTCCAGAAGGTTCATCTTCAGATTCTCATCTTCCTTTAAGTCAAAAGATGGGTAAGAAAAGAGCTCCTCCTGCTCTCTTTGATGATGTTACTTCTGTTGCTGGGGCCAAGAAAAGCAAAACTGATGCCCCATAGGGGACTAAAAAAGTGGATGTTGGGTCTTCTAAAGCTACCGAGAAGCCCCCAATGGTTCCGAGCAAGAAAAATGCTCCTGTAGATGTAATTACAATCTCTCCGATCAAGACCTCTTTGGTTGAAGGTTCTGACCGCCCGTTGAAGAGATTGAGGAAATCATCCTTAGTTACTCCGGCTGAAACTGCCTCCTCCCTACCTGCTGGTGGTACTGATGTTCCAAACATCATTCTTCCAAGTTCTGCAATGAGCTCGGTCGTACCCGAGGTCCATGGTATTGATGAAAGAATTCCTAGGGATATGCTGACATCCTTAGCTGCTCGTCACCTTGCTTCAGTAAATTTCTTATACTTCTGGTTTTTCTTTCTTTCTCTAAAAGCTTGCATTTTGTATTGACTTTGCTATTTTTCTCATCTTTCAGTTGGTGAACTGTTTTAATAATATTGTGTAGAAGGATGAAGCTATTAAAGCTTCAAGCTCCTCGTCAGGTGTAGAGGATGCTATGTTGGGTTTGACCCAGTCTTTAAAGGAATCTCGTCAACAGTATGTTGACAAAAAAGCTGTTTGGGAGAAGAAATTAGCTGTGGCTGAAGCTGAGAAGGTGAAAATGGCCGAAACCTCCAAGAATTTGGAGGAGAAAGTAAAAGGTTTAGAGGTTAAACATCAGGAATATGATGGCCAGCTGGAAAAGGCAGAGGAAGAGTTATCTACCCTACGAGATATCAAGGTCAAGAAAGAGGAATTGGATGTGAAGCTCTCCTCGGAGAAGTTGAGAAGAAAGGTTGCAGTCAAGAAAAATTTCAGTGCTGGTTGGGAGAAAGGATGGGATAAGGGGATTGCTGCAATGGCATCCCAAGTCCAATATGGGAAGTTGAAATACTTCCACGATGGTTGGGTAGCTTCTCTGCAAGAGTTCAAGGTCCAGGATGATTCTGATCTATTCCAACAACATCTCCCTGGTCCTCCTCCAGCAATTATGGAAGAAGAAGAAGATGAGCCAGTCTCAGATGAATCTTCTATGGCTACGGGTGACCCAGTCTCTGCTTCTCAACCCTCTGTCAACGAGGACATTTCTTCCATGCCTCCTCCTCCCGAGAAGATTCCTGCCGATCAAGCCGTTGTTACCACCGAGCAACCGAGCTGCTCGTCCCAGCCTCCCGAGAAAGTCTTGGGGGACAAGGAAAAGGTGTGAAGTTGTTCGGTATCATTTCTATATTTCATTACTTGTAATCGAACAATGTAACCTTTTTGATGATCTAATAAAATACATCTTCGTTCCACTCCATTATTGATACTCTGTCTGCTCTTATTTATTAACTCCTGCTTCCTCTTCTTTATTAGTTTTTGGCCAGAATGGAATTGATATCTGCTCCTGATACTGAGTTGATGCGACAATGCAATGGCTATTATAAAGCTGGTCATACAGACCTAAGTGTATCAGAGATTGTTGAAATCCTTGGTAACGATGCCTCAGAACAAGCAGTTGAGGTTTACCGGTATCTGAAGGATTTGCTTGATAGATCTGTGGCCAATAATGTGGCATACTACGAATTGATCGAGGAACTTCATGGTTCCATAGAAGATCTTCAAAATCAACACAATGCATCATTGGCTTCATTGCACAAGGATTATGAAAATAGATACCAGCAGCTCTCTTCTGAAACAGGCCATAAGAAGATCATTGCTGGATATGATATTAGGGAAAGGACCCTAAAAGGTGAGGTTGAAGCTTGCAGGCAGATTGCCGAGATCCTAGAACAAGAAAATAATAATTTACAGAAAAAGTTGGCTCAATATGAATCTGCAGCATCATCTTCCAATGCTCTAGTGCCCATTACTGATGAAGGTTTCTCTTTCTTAGAGGTCGAAAATGCCAAACTAAGGCAAGAGCTGGATGATTTAAGAAGATCTGATGTTTCTGGGACTGCTCGTGGACGAGGAAGAGGTTCTCGGGGACGAGGAAGAATTATCGAGGAGCAAAGTTCTCCAGTTGCTTCTCGGAGCCGATCAAGAGTTCTTAGTCGCAACGTTGAAGAGGCTCACACCCAATCTACTCTGGAAACTCAAGCGTTCCAACTGAAGGCTAAGGATCGTGCTCTGTCTGAATTGTCCAAGAAAAACTTATCTTTAGAATATCGACTGGATGCGACAAAGTCTGCTTTTCATACTAAGGATCTTTTTGCCAAAAACCTTCTCGAGCAATTGGATAGATTAATCTTTCAATTTCATAAACAACCCAGGGAATTCTGGATGGCAGGATATAATGAAGCTCTTGTTCATCTGGATGCTCGTATTGAACATGCCAACAATGAAGGTTACAAGCAGGGATGGTTGAACGCACTGGGTGTGTTAAAATTGGAGCAAGGGCATTATTTATGGGATTATCATGCTCCAGGATTATTAGACTTGCCTGTACCACCTTTCAAATTAGACATGGCATGGATCCCAGCTCGTTCCATTCCTCGTAGCTTGATTTCAAAATACCTTGGTGATTATAGCCTTCATTCTCAGGTTGAATTGTCTCGTCCTGAGCATCTCTTGGATACACCTTCTGTGATGAACGTCAGAATGCTCAGGGATGTTAATTTCATTAATTCTCCTCTTTGCCTAGAGGATCCTCCTGCTGGCGAGGAGCCTGTTTCAAAAAATAAAGGAAAGAAACCGATAGAATAGGTTCAATGTAACAGTTAGTTCATTCATGTAACTTGTAATTTATTCTGGATTTTTAATGAAAAGACTTTCATTTTCTGTTTGCCAATTTTTCTATTGTCTTGTGTTTATCAAACACCTTTATATTTGTGCATATGTATCTATGTATCTGTTAAAAAGATAACAATATTGTGCTGTCCATCAACCAACTTAATAATAAAAATTTACAAGTATCAAGGTTGTTCAATCACTTAATAATAAAGTAATGAGTATAAATTGTTCAAACTGTTTCCAACCGACCAAGGTGGATAAATAATGTTTGTCGACCAACTAAAGTTGATGGGTTGTTATCAGCCATACTTGGTTCAATCTCAAATATAAAAATGTGTCCGACCAACTAAGGTCAATAATTTGTCCTCGTCGACCAACTACAGTTAGTGGGTCTTTATCCCCGACCAACTATACTTGGTGTATTTTGGAATATTTTGTTTTTCCTAACCAAAGAAGTATTTTTTTTGGCTCCTTAGAGCTTTTGGCTCCTTAGAGCGCCTCCTAACCAAAGGAGTATTTTTTGGCTCCTTAGAGCTTTTGGCTCCTTAGAGCGCCTCCTAACCAAAGGAGTATTTTTTGGCTCCTTAGAGCGCCTCCTAACCAAAGGAGTATTTTTTGGCTCCTTAGAGCTTTTGGCTCCTTAGAGCACTTTTTGGCTCCTTAGAGCTTTTGGCTCCTTAGAGCACTTTTTGTGTGCATAGTGTATTCCACGAAAAACTTTCAACCAGAAAGAAAATGGCGAAACATCCTCGCTTTATTCATAATGAAGGGAATGCTTTACATTTTACATTACTGATAATACTTGCGTAGGTGTTCAGCATTCCACGCATTCTTAAATTCTTCTCCCTCTAGAGTTGCTATTCTGTAAGTTCCTGGACGAACAACCTCTGTAACTCGGTAAGGTCCATGCCAGTTTGCTTCCAACTTATTTTTCTTCTGAATGACTTTCTTTAGCACATAATCCCCTTCTTTTAAGTCACATTTCTTCACCCTTTTGTTGTAAAACAGAGTTGTACGTTGTTGGTAAGCAGCATTCCTAATGGCTGCCTCTTCTCTAACCTCCTCGAGCATATCCAAATCCAATCTTCTCATCAAATCGCTGATCGGGGAATTAAAATTCAGTACTCTATGCGTTGGGAGACCCAACTTGGCAGGTATCACAGCCTCACTTCCAAATGCTAGCATATATGGTGATTCTCCAGTTGCTACTCGGGGAGTTGTTCGGTAAGCCCATAGTACTGATTGGAGCTCATTGATCCAATTTGCTTTAGCTTCACTTAACCTCTTCTTCAGACCATTTAGTAATGTTCTGTTTGTCACCTTAGTCTGTCCATTGCTTTGGGGATGGCCTGGTGCTGAATGATACTTCAAAATGTTCGATTGATGACAATAGGCAGCAAATTCTTCATTATCGAATTGTGTTCCATGGTCTATGATGAATGCATGGGGGAGACCATATCGACAAATGATGTTCTTCCAAATGAACTGATATACCTTCTCGTATGTCATATCAATTAGTGGTTCAGCTTCCACCCACTTAGTAAAATAATCCACTGCCACGACGAGATACTTGAACCTTCCTCGGGTCGTCAGCAATGGTCCAACCAGATCAACCCCCCACATGGCAAATGGCTAAGGTGAAGTTATGGGTGTCAACAATGCTTGTGGAGTTCTTTGGATGGAGGAAAAACGTTGGCACTTGTCACACTTCTTAGCATAGGCTATACAATCAGCCCTCATCGTCGGCCAGTAATATCCCTGTGTCATTACCCTTTGCAAAAGTGTCCGACCTGCTACATGAGCTCCACAAGATCCTTCATGGATTTCTTCAACCAATTCTTTGACTTCTGATGGATGCACACATCTCTGCAAACCTGCCATAATTCCTCGTCTATACAAAACACCATTAGTTAACACATAACGAGCAACTTTATACTTCAATTTCTTTGCAGTTAGCTTGTCCTCTGGTAATTCTCCTTCTTCAATGTATGCCCTGATAGGATCCATCCAAGATGGTCCTAAATCAAGGGTTATTATATTCACCATCAGGTCTTCTTCTATGCTCCAACTTTCTAATACTTCAATTGGTATCGTTCTTCGTAGCTCGGTGCGCGTAGCTGACGCTAATCGGGATAATGCGTCTGCTCTAGGATTCTCCATCCTCGGTATTCTCACCAATTGAATAGCATCAAATTCTGCCAATAACTTCATCACCTTCGCATGGTACTTCACCATTAATTCTCCTTTAACTGCATATATTCCCATCATTTGATTCACAATTAATTGAGAATCGCTGAAAACAATTATTTGTCGTGCCTCCATAACTTTCGCCAAATGAAAACCTGCTATCATAGCCTCATACTTAGCCTCGTTATTGGAAGCTTTGAATTGGAATCTCAGGGCATACTCCATGTCAATATCATCTGGGGTGTTTAAAACAATTCCTGCTCCACAACCAGCTGTGCACGATGATCCATCTACATATAATTTCCATGTAGGTACCTCGTCTTCAAATTTCTTGTCCGTCAGAGTTCCTCGGTAAAATATCTGCTGTTTTGTTTCATCATTCCCTGGTATCTTTCGTTCCTCATCGGTCATCTGTTCGCGCCCTTTTACCAACCTTAGTTGGTCTGGGTTTGAATATGATGATTTTTCTATATCCACAAGTCCTTTTACCAACCTTAGTTGGTCTGGATTTGTGTCTGTTGATACTGTATCATCCACAGGTAGGTCAGCAAGTACCTTTTATTCCTCGGGGGTATCAGGGTATGTGAACTCTGCTATAAAATCTGCTACAGCTTGCCCCTTCAATGATGATCTGGGTTCATACACAATGTCATATTCACCGAGTTCTATTGCCCAATACATCAATCTTCCTAACTTTTCTGGCTTGTGAAGGGCTTGTCTTAATGGCATGTCGGTATACACAATGATTGTATGGGCCTGGAAGTATGGCCTCATTCTTCTACTTGCTTCAATTAATGCCAATGCCAATTTTTCTAGCTTTGGGTACCTGATTTCTGCACCTCGGAAAGCTTTACTTGTGTAATAGATAGGTTTCTGGACTCCATTCTCCAATCTGATCAATGCTGAACTAACTGCATTATCTGATACTGCCAAATACAAGTACAGCTTCTCTCCAGTTATTGGCCTAGACAACAATGGTGGGGCTCCCAAATACTTCTTCAAATCTTGAAAGGCCCTCTCACATTCATCAATCCACTCAAAACTTTTTCGCAGTGTTTTGAAGAATGGGAGGCATTTATCAGTTGCTCGGGATACAAATCTGTTGAGCGCTGCAACTCGTCCGGTAAGACTCTGTACTTCTTTCCTCGTCGTTGGGGATCGCAGCCCTAAAAGAGCTTTGATCTTTTCTGGATTTGCCTCAATACCTCGTTGATTGACGATGTATCCGAGGAACATTCCTTCTCGTACTCCAAAGGTACACTTCGTCGGGTTGAGCTTCATTTGGTATTTGTCCAGTTGATCAAAGGTCTGGCCTAAATCAACTAGATGATCAGTATCTCTCTTGCTTTTGGTGAGCATGTCGTCGACATAGACGTCCATATTGCAACTGATTTGTTCGGCAAAAACCTTGTTCATCAGCCGCTGATATGTTGCACCTGCATTTTTTAAACCAAAAGGCATAACATTATAACAATAAGTTCCCCTTGGGGTAATAAAAGAAGTAATTTCCATGTCTTTCGGCTTCATTTTGATCTGATTGTAGCCAGAATAAGCATCCATAAAGCTGAGTAGCTCATGTCCCGAGGTAGCATCCACTAGTCGATCAATTCTGGGCAATGGAAAATGATCTTTTGGGCATGCCTTGTTGAGATCAGTGAAATCAACACACATTCTCCATTTGTTGTTCTTCTTCTTTACCATCACCACATTTGCCAACCAATCTGGATATTTCACATCTTCAATGAATTGGGCTTTCTGAAGTTTCTCGACCTCCTCTTGTATGGCCTCGTTCTTCTCGGGACTAAACACTCTTCTTCTTTGCTTCATAGGCTTGATCTCCTTATTCACATTGAGCTCGTGACATAAGAAGTTTGGATCTATACCTGGCATGTCTTCATGACTCCAAGCAAAAGTATTCTTCCTGTTTCTCAAAAAAGTTATCAACTCCTGTTTTATTGAAACATCCAGCGACGATCCTATCTGGGTTACTCGTTCAGGATGCTCGTCGTCCAGAATAACAGTTTCTGTAGACTCCACCACCTGTCCTTTTACAAGTTGAGATTCATCCCTAGGGTCAAGAGTTTCAATTTCTGTACCCTCCTCCACTTGATAAGTAGTAGTCTTTTTCCTTGATTCTTCAAGTTCTTCTTGCTCGGCAGACGAATAATAGCATTCCCGAGCTACTTTTTGATCACCTTTCATAATTTCGACTCCAAAATTCGTTGGGAATTTCAAACACTGATGTACTGTAGATGGAACTGCTTCGAACTTCTTCAATCCAACTCTTCCCATGATGATGTTGTAGGCTGACTGCACATTCTTATCCATCACAAAGAAGCGTATTCTTTCTGTTCGACAAGCAGGCCAAGTTCCAATGAGTATATCCAACTTGATCGTCCCAAGTGGAAAAACTTTCTCGCCAGCAAAACCCAGAAGGGGTCTGTGATAAGGTTCCAATTGAGATAATTTTAAATTCAAGCTATCAAAGCATGAATAGTACATGATGTCTGCCGAACTACCATTGTCTACTAACACCCTTGAAATGACCACATCCTTCATCCTCATTTTGATCACCAAAGGATCATCATGAGGGTAAAGAACACCTGCCAGGTCGTTTTTTGAAAAACCAATCACTAGCTTCTCTTTGTTTACCTTCCTCGGACGATCATCCTCGGCCAGATTTATTCGCTGAATATATGAACAAGATTGAGCCTCTCCGAGGTAAGCTTTTCTTTCTGCAGTAAGGTCTCCTCCTCCTGCATCTCCTCCTGTAATAACATTACAATCAAATGACCCAAAACGAATGGAAAATACCTCTCGTTCAGGCTGCCTTGGCTTCTTGGGAAGATCAGGGCCATCATCTAGATCATCTTCATGATCCCTCTTCTTTTTCTCCTCTGCACGACGAGGAGATCTAGATCTCTCTCTAGTTCTGTCATCATTCTTCCTTTCACCTCTACGATCTACATACTTTGACAACTTTCCTCTTCGGATGAGTGTTTCAATCTCGTTCTGAAGGGCTATGCAATTTTTGGTCATATGGCCATGATCTTTGTGAAACTCGCAATATTTGGCCTTATTCCTCAGATCGGGATTTGTCTTCAGTTTCTCTGGCCACTTGATTTCCTCGCTATTCTTGATTTCTTCCAAAACATGATTAATACCCATTTTCAATGGGGTATAATTATCGTACTTCTTTAGGACTTCCAACGTTGTCCTATTATTCCTGTAATGCTTGTCACCACCATTACCTTTCTGATCTTTCTTCTTAGACTTGTCGACCTCCACTTTTACTTCTTTATCCATATTCTTCTTCGCAGCCATAGCCTCCTCGGCATTCATAATTTTGGATACTTTTGCCATCAACTCGGACATAGTTTTAGGTGGATCTTTGGCCAAGGTGTAGTACAGCTTATTAGGCAGCAAACCACTCATCAAAGCAGTGATTGCAGTCTTTTCTTCGTAATCTACGACTTCCAACTTCTCGTTATTAAAACGAGTTATGTAGTCTCTAGTACTTTCACCTGAGTTTTGTCTAACACTTAACAAATGTGCTACTCGCTTTATCGGCTTCGCCCCAAAACAAAAATTCCCAATGAACAACTCGGATAATTGAATAAAAGTTGAAATCTTACCCCGAGGAAGATTGTTATACCATATCTGTGCAGATCCGGTAAGAGTTCCCGAGAATGCTCTACACCTCATCTCGTCGGGGACGGCATATATATCGGCGACAGCTTGGTATTGTTCTATATGAAGTACATGATCTATTTTTCCATCGTACTTAGGAGTCACTACAGGTGCTTTGAATTTCGATGGTGTAGGAAAATCCACAATGGCTTGTACAAAAGGTGTCCCTTGAACAAAAGTTCTCTGTAAGGGGTTCCTTGCCTTAGCCATTTCTCCTAATCTATCCTCCAATCGCTGAATAGAACCTTTCCATGCTTCATTTCCTTCCTCAGGCCGCTTAGTCTGAGCAATTGATCGCTCTGATGTAGCTTCCTGTGAGTTATCTCTACGAGTAGCTGGTCGTGATTGTGCTGATCCTTCTCTCAAACATGATGGTGATCGAACACTCCTCGATGGAGTTCTAGGTGGACTCATGTTTCTCTTTGGACCTAACCGACTGAAAGGAGACGCCCTGCTTAATCTTTCCAAAGCGCTGGTTCTCTCCGGAGAAAAAGATATAGGTTGATTTATATCCGTAGCCCGTATTGATGAAGTTCGCCCAGGTTGATAAGAAGAATCATTAGACTCCCCATTGCGATATGACACAGTACGTCTGGATCATGATTGCCCACGATCACTCCGTTGTCCTGAATAGGTAGGTGCACCGCCTTGAAGAGTTTGAATGAGTTGCCTCATAGATTCTTGCATGGCGGTTTGTCCTTGAGCCAGATTTGTCATAATTCCAGCCAGATCTGGAGTTGCAGATGGATTTGGAAGATTTCCAGCATTTCCAGCATTTCGATTACTAGATTCTGGATTATCTGCCATTGATAACAAATGATTTTTGCGAAAAACGATAGTAACAGTCGTTTCCCACAGACGGCGCCAATCTGTTGATGTAAAAAACTAGATTGCTCTAATTATTCAATCACAGATAAATAAATAAGACAAAGATTTTTAAAGTGGTTCGGCTAGGAATAAAGCCTACGTCCACTGTTATGTTATTGCTGAGTGTTTGCAGAATTCTTGATTACAAGTTCTCTCCAGAAATTCCGGTCCCCTTGAATGGGGTTGATACAAGGTATTTATAGCCTTGAGGCTGTACATGAACGGTTCGATACATTAAATGATATACATGTGAAAGGGTAATGATTTTAATGCAGCGTGCGCGTCAAGAATATAAGCATTCAATGAATATTTGAACTGTTGATTATCTGGCAATTAATGATACGACCGAGGTGCAGCTCGGACCGCCATAGTTGCTCGCTGATCAGGAGTTCCTCGGAGCACTAGAGTACCTCGGTGCGCTAGAGTTCCTCGGTGCGCTAGAGTTCCTCGTTGCTCGAAAAGAATCATGGTTGGTCGGGAAATGAACTTCCTTGCTGCTATTGTGCCACGTAGATTGACACGTGTCTTCGTATTATTCGTCCACATCAGCATATTAATTTTGGTATCAACACCACGATTTAAGTCTTTTAAATCCCCTAATTTCTCTATTTTAGGTCTTAAGCCCTAGAGAGAACGAGAGAGGAAGAGAAAAGTGGAGGAAGAAGAGAGAAAATGAAGATTGAAGATGGATTGATGCTTCTTCTACTAATAAATCAGAAATATCAACCCTAAGGCAAGTATTCTACTTACAAATATGTGATTTAAGATGTATAAGTTGTATGATAGTTGGGTATTTTCATTTATGGTTTAAATGTGGAATTTGTTGGATTTAAACCCTAATCTTGATTTATGTTAAAGAAATTGTGGGTCTTGATGGTTATAAATCATATAGGAAAATCTTTGGGTAGATAAAGATTGTTGGTTGAGTTTAAGATGGGCAAGGGTTGAGATTTGGGAAAATGTAAATCATCATTTGGGTGTAGTTTTTGAAGGTGGAAGAACCCTAGGTCTGCTACGACCGGTCGACCGCGGTCCTCAGACCGGTCGACCGGGCCTTCGAGGGAAGACTTACTGCTTTCCCACAAAGGCATAAAATTCTTGCGCGGTCGACTGCGGTCCTTTTACCGGTCGACCGGCTATACCATTTTTAGCTTTCTTCTATCTTTTGTAGGCAAAACCTTGAGACGCGGTCGACCGCGGTCCTTTGACCGGTCGACCGGTCCCCTGTTTTCCATTTTAAAAACCTATTTTTTTGTTTCCTAGATTCTTCTTCTCGATAGGCACTAGGAACCTTCTTGAATGAAGTAAACTTAGAGTCCTAGAGTTCTAGATGAGTTGAGATACTACTCTAGATTAGAAATGGTTTTGGTGGGGTTTTCCGGGGATATGCCAATTGAAGTTAGGGCATTTTTCTTCTAGTTGATTTTCATAAAACTAGGAGATGTAGTATTATGTTTGGGAAACGTTAGAAGCTTAATTGAGTTATATTAGTTTTAATGGTTTATATTATCACCCCAAAAGAATGTTTGCAGATTTTGGAAGCTCAATTGAGCTATGTTAACCTTGGTGGTTCATAATAACACCATAAAGGTGAATTTGGAGAATAAATTGAAAGTGCATTCATTCCTTTGAAAGATGATAATCTTGGGGTTTTAAAATAATACCCTAAAATGCTTGGAGATAATCAAGTGGTTATTTACCCCTTAGAGGTTGTAGTGTCAATATAAGCTATAGCATGGCTCCGGATGATAAGTTATATTATTTATAAAAAGTAAAAGGTAATGGTTTCGGATAAAATGAACCATATACATGGAATTGGTAATGATGATGGTAAATAATAATTTACGAAATCATGAAACTGGTAAATGATAATTTACTTGATTTTGAAAATGATAAATATAATGGTTTAAAAACACCTCTCTAAATGACATCATAAGGGAAGTTCGGGCGTGAGGTGATGCCCCCTGGAAAATTAACGCAGGGTGGATATAGTCCATAGGCCATGTGAGCGTTTATTGTTGTATATTTTTCTGCGATGGGTAGGAGATTCCGGGTGTGGTCTTGACTATCCCGCAGGCATATGGCCGCTTCCCGACGACTTGCGATATAGGTGCCCAGGTTGTCTTATGATAGGCCCTGGAAGATGATGGTCATTTAGGGGCGCGCACAGTGGGGAAACCCGAATGGGAGATCTTAGAATCGTTATATGTATATAAATATAACTATTCATAATCAAGTGGGACTTGATGTAATTGATATGCCATAAAGAGCATGATGAAGTGCCACAAAGAGAACATATAAATGCCACAAAGAGCATTTGAAAATGATTATTTTCCTGATAAGGAAAGGATTTTTACAAAATGTAAAAATGAGATAAAAATTCCATAAAGAGCAAAAGATTATGATTACATATATACTTATTGTTAAGGAAAATATATATGAGATAATTGGTAAATACGATGAAGATTTTAGTTTAATGTTACTTCTAATATTGTTCCTGCTTAGCTTATCTTTTACATTGTGTAGGCAGCTTCTTATTTCTCTTTCTTTATGATTTATTATTCATAACTTCCATACTCTTTATTCATCTGGTAATCATATAGAACCGGGCCCTGACCCATTTACATTTATTGTTGCATGTGCATCTTGTCTCCGCTCAGGTACTCCGCCGCAAGGATACCTGATTTGAATTCCTATTTCGATGTCTTCGGCGAGCCGTGATGCATTGCGGGTATTACGGGATACAATTTGTATAAACGTTTTCATTTTTTTTTATTCTAGTTAAGATCGGGTCTCTTTCACTCGGGCGAGGCCCAAACTTTTGTAATTGATTAATGTATTGTAATATATAAATTTATTGAAATTGTTTACTATTGTTGTATGAATTAGAGGACTGATAACATATTCGGTCCTCTTATTTGTTACCTGTTGTTATAGATATATATACATCCTTGGGGTTTCCCTTATCTTTTCAGGAAATGGGTTGTTTGTTTTATTTTATTTACTTTAAATTTAAAATTTTTGGCAACCCGTTTTCTGAAATAGTGGGTGGTTGTCCTGGATACTCTATATTTTTATTGAGATGCTGAGAATGATTCCATCTATGATCCGTTATATTGGAGTATTGGGATGGACCCCCCTTATTTCGGATCACGGGGTGTCACAGATGGTATCAGAGCATCAGGTTCTAGAGTCCTTAGGAATCTGTGTGGACGCCTTACGTTTTCAGCGTTGCTTTTGATTTGACATAAAGCCTTAGGATTAAGATCGTTGGTTTCTCTTGTGAGATTTCGTTCTTCTGCCATGAGGGAGAACTTATAAAATCTTCTGCGCATTCGTGTGAGAACATTAGGTTGATTGGAGAAATGCGTCATGAGAAGGAACTACTAAGGACTGTAAATTGTGGTCGGGGATGAGGACCGCTTTGGAGGTCGCTTCCTTTTCTTGTTGCATTTCTATCTTGCTAATACGACTACTAATTACAGTTGATGTAGTTTCCCAAGTACCGCTAGAAGTGGAAAGTGGTACTAAGCTTGAGAATTCAAGCGACATTAAATTGAAGTAGAGAAGTGCCCAGAAGTATGATGGAGGAGAATCCTTCACCCGTAGGAGTAGTATGTGAGCGATGGGAACGTAGTTACCTTATTCGTGGGTGCTAGAAGTTTTGCCCATAGAGGAACCCAGTAGATACTTCCTATCGTAAGTTTCTCTGGGGTAACTGGAAGGAGGAGAAGGTAAGATCCTCAAGTGTTTCCGTGAGGCTCAGTTAGAGGCTGACATGTGAAGAAGAGTTGTGCGATTAGGGAGATCGTGCACTCAAGAAAGGTAGGTATAAGTGAGAGCCCCCAATGGAATGATAGGCTCCAGAATAAGTGTCGCTAACACTTTTGATGGGGCAGTGATCATGAAACCGCATTGGTGGACATCCGCCTGGGAAGGTTTCATTGAACTGAGGAAGAGGAGGCCGAGAGCGTGTTCTCTTTTATTGAGAAAGTAAAAGGAACTACGTGGGCTATGGTGACGTGGAAGAACCACGCGTTTTCACTACGTTGATTGGAAGAACGAGGGAAAAAATAAAGTGCCCAGTTGGGGAGTTGAGGGAAGTAATATTGGTTTGTGTAAGGCTCGATTATGGAGTCTGAGATTCATTAGTATTGACCCGGAGTGCTTGGCTCAAATTGTTGGTGGGAATTCCACCTTATTAGTGGGTGGTGTATTCCTTGGAATAAGATAGAGTAGTATTATGTTTACTCTAGATTCGGGTGTGCATATCGAGTTTGTAATAGTATCGGCATTATTATAGAAAGATAACTATATGACTTCCGCGGTAGGGAAGTTTTATGATCTCTTCACTCGTTATAAAACGAGTGATGATAATTTAAAGTCATATGTGCTATATGTGATAACTAGTATGAATGTTTTTGCTACTTGTTTGCATTGTATGTGGATGTTATGACTTATCTCCACGACCAACAAAGTTAAGTAGTAATGCATAGGAGGGGTTCCTTGTTTGGATTCCGCTTTTACGGGACGCTCCACGCGTGAACCTTAACAACGTTGGGAGTGGAGAGATGTTAATTTTCCTTTCTCTTATTTTATGTACATTATGCGAGTAAATATATATTTTGGTCAGTTTTGGATAATAGCAAGCAATTAAAGTTGTAAGGCTATCTTACTTCTAGTTCAAAATGGAACTAGTTGTTCTATGATTTCTCCCCTGGATACTGGTTGAGACTTTACAGAGGTGAATCGAGGTAGGTAGGAGATTTTATTATTCATTTAGTTATCTTGTGTGCGTGTGTGATTGTTTGTTTGTCTTGTTTATGCATGTTACGCTTATCTCCATGATCAACTAGTTAAGTAGGCATGTGTCAGAGGGGTTCCTTGTTTGGATTTCGCTTCGGCGAGACACTCCGCCGCATGAACACTTAACGATGTTGTGATTGGAGAGACGCTATACTTTTCTTTCTCTTTTATTTTATTTATTTTGCTGTTAGAGGTGGGATTGAAAGATTAGCCTATAATCACATAGAAGAGTGATTAAGGGTTATTAAAGTGCGAGATAGAAGCACTGTATATAGTTCTCTTCTCTGATCGATGTGAGGGAGACTGAGGTACGAAGTCGGATTGAGACTTCGGGATTGTGCCTTGATAAGAAGGCCATGTTTATATAAGGGGATATGTATCTGAAAGACTCCACAGGAAGTGAATGTCTGATCGGTTAAGATCTTTAAAATATGCTATGGTAAGCAGGATTGTAAATTAGAATTGTACCGATCCCGACCACGTGTCTTAGATCGTCACATCTTAATGACCAACGATGTGAGGTAGTAGTGTAACGGGAGGTTTCCTTATTTGGATTTCGCTTCGGCGAGACGTCCCACGCACGAAACCGAGCGAATTGTCGAAAGTTGAGATAGGTCTTGGACACTAGGGATATATTTAGTATTATCCATCTACGACTTAGGTAGGATGTATACTTGTAGATTAAACTTAGGTTTATTAGAACATAAGGCCCTTAGGGCAGGTGATGTTGATTTTAGGAAGGCGGTAGGAGTTGACCACGAATGAATTGTGGGTTAACTCTATGTGGGATTAGATCCCTAGGAACGAGATTTATGGGGTCTCGAGAGGTTTGGGTGGTTTTGGCCGAGGAAGATAAGGCCTTTCTTAGAGATGTTTCTACGTGGTGACTTCACTTACGGGGAGTTAAGGAACGGATTGACCTTCACTCCTGAGCTCATGATAGTGATCTTGAGAGCGGGTTAAATGATTTAGTCTCTGACAGGAGCGGGAAGTATTAATACTGGGGCATGGACTCATCGTCTATGCGTCTCACAAGCCTAACCTTGTGGGAAGTATTATCCCACGCTTGAATTTAAAATTCATTGCTGTGGAAATTGCCTTAAAGAAATGGAGGCACTACTTCTTGGGTAGGGAAATTTAGTCTTTCTCGCGAAGCAACAAGTTGTTGCAATAGGTCGTGGGAGAAATCGAGTTATTGCTCGGATTTTTAGAAGACCTAGTGAATGTGTATTTTCTCATTCGCTAAGGAAATGAGATTGGGGTAGTAGATGCGTCGAGTAAGAAACTCATCGGAGATATTTGTGTTGGCATGGAAAGCCAAATGAAACGAGAATGACTCGAAAGAATCTGTAACGAGAGCATTCCGGTCTGTGATCAACCATTTCACCTACTAGTGCGAAGAAGAGTATCGGTGGAATAAAGAGGGGTGTATTCATAAACGGTTGTATTGAAGTGCCAAAACCGTTATGGCCATGATCCTCTTTGAGAAAAATTGTTGACCGTTCGACCAAATCATTACTTTTCCGGCCATTATGGGAGGACTAGATGTAGAAGAGTACGCCCCATGCTCGATGGAGGAATGGTAGAACCGTAGGAGGTGCCTATTAAAATAGGGTGGACCGAGACTAGATATTCGTGTCGGGGATTTGGTAAAAGCTTCCATGAAGTAATGGGAACCGTATGGGAATGGAGTATACCTTATCACCCTAAAGAGGATTGATGTATGGAGGAAGTTGACTTAATGCCGAGAGGCATACCTGGAATGTGCGCCTTAGGACACATAGCTACGGAGAGCAGAACGACATGGAGGGAAATTCCCGTACAAACATTAGGTTTTGAATGGCCTTATGGATCATTTCCTATGGCTTGGCGCCGTGAGTGGCCTAGTGTGTCCGGTTGAGAAATTCGCGTACTCATTGGATGGAACCAACGGGTAATATGTTCCTTGGACTTGGAGTGGTCTCGGAACATTTCTTTAAAGATTTGGCCTTTGAGCCATACGCCATGAGGGGATAAATCAATGCGAAGAAAAGTTGATTTGTGTTGGGGTTAAACCAAGTAGCGTTGGTATAAACATCCCCGAGGGGGGGAGTAAAGCGGTATATGCCGAGTTGTGAGGGTATCTTCTTCCGCTATAAGATGGTAGAATCGATAGTTAGGGAAGAACGCTTTGTGCTACGCTAGAGCACAAATGATGTAGGCTGAGATCGATAAAGTCAACCTTAGTCCGGGTCCATTTAGGATGACTGTGATGACGAGGGGTTTGTTTAGGATGGTAGAATCCTAGTTTAGAGTAGTATACCCTTTATGAGATTTGGGTGTGCCCGAATTTTGGGGGCAAAATTCCCTCTTAAGGGGGGGAGGATGTAACAACCCTCGATTCTGGAAGGCTCAATTTTATATTAATTTTACCGCATAAGGTAATTACATAAAATGTTGGAACTGGAGTAAATATTAATTTTATGAAATGAAAGTTAATATTTGTTGGGTTACTGCATATTTACTGCATGAGAAAGTAAATATCATTCTATTGTATGTTTTATAGTGTTATGTGTTTTAAATCACATTATGGTTTAATTGAAACTGGAATTTAAAGTGGTTTAGAAAATTGCCGGATGCCATTTTAGAGGGCGTAGTTAGTCCCGGGATGTGCGAGACAGTCAAAATAAGTGCCATATTGTATTTTTGAGTTTCGGGCACTTTTACCTGGTTTTAACTCAAACGTGTAATTTCGAGTCATTTTCATGTGGTATTAACCCCTTAAGTGGGGAGACTTATGTTAAGCCACAATTTAAGTCTTTTAAATCCCCTAATTTCTCTATTTTAGGTCTTAAGCCCTAGAGAGAATGAGAGAGTAAGAGAGAGGAAGAGAGAAGTGGAGGAAGAAGAGAGAAAATGAAGATTGAAGATGGATTGATGCTTCTTCTACAAATAAATCAGAAATATCAACCCTAAGGCAAGTATTCTACTTGAAAATATGTGATTTAAGATGTATAAGTTATATGATAGTTGGGTATTTTCATTTATGGTTTAAATGTGGAATTTGTGGGATTTAAACCCTAATCTTGATTTATGTTAAAGAAATTGTGGGTCTTGATGTTTATAAATCATATAGGAAAATATTTGGGTAGATAAAGATTGTTGGTTGAGTTCAATATGGGCAAGGGTTGAGATTTGGGAAAATGTAAATCATCATTTGGGTGTAGTTTTTGAAGGTGGAAGAACCCTAGGTCTACTACGACCGGTCGACCGCGGTCCTCAGACCGGTCGACCGGGCCTTCGGGGGCAGGCTTACTGCTTTCCCATAAAGGCATAAAATTCTTACGCGGTCGATCGCGGTCCTTTTATCGGTCGACCGGCTATACCATTTTTAGCTTTCTGCTTTCTTTCGTAGGCAAAACCTTGAGACGCGATCGACCGCGGTCCTTTGACCGGTCGACCGATCCCCTGTTTTCCAATTTAAAAACCTATTTTTTTGTTTCCTTGATTCTTCTTCTCGATAGGGACTAGGAACCTTCTTGAATGAAGTAAACTTAGAGTCCTAGAGTTGTAGATAAGTTGAGATACTACTCTAGATTAGAAATGGTTTTGGTGGGGTTTTCCGGGGATATTCCAATTGAAGTTAGGGCATTTTTCTTCTAGTTGATTTTCATAAAACTAGGAGATGTAGTATTATGTTTGGGAAACGTTAGAATCTTAATTGAGCTATATTAGTTTTGATGGTTTATATTATCACCCCAAAAGAATGTTTGCAGATTTTGGAAGCTCAATTGAGCTATGTTAACCTTGGTGGTTCATAATAACACCATAAAGGTGAGTTTGGAGAATAAATTGAAAGTTCATTCATTCCTTTGAAAGATGATAATCTTGGGGTTTTAAAATAATACCCTAAAATGCTTGGAGATAATCAAGAGGTTATTTACCCCTTTGAGGTTGTAGTGTCGATATAAGCTATAGCATGGCTCCGGATGATAAGTTATATTATTTATAAAAAGTAAAAGGTAATGGTTTCGGATAAAATGAAACATATACATGGAATTGGTAATGATGATGGTAAATAATAATTTACGAAATCATGAAACTGGTAAATGATAATTTACTTGATTTTGAAAATGATAAATAAAATGGTTTAAACACACCTCTCTAAATGACATCATAAGGGAAGTTCGGGCGTGAGGTGATGCCCCCTGGAAAATTAACGCAGGGTGGATATAGTCCATAGGCCATGTGAGCGTTTATTGTTGTATATTTTTCTGCGATGGGTAGGAGATTCCGGGTGTGGTCTTGACTATCCCGCAGGCACATGGCAGCTTCCCGACGACTTGCGATATAGGTGCCCAGGTTGTCTTATGATAGGCCCTGGAAGATGATGGTCATTTAGGGGCGCGCACAGTGGGGAAACCCGGACGGTCGATCTTAGAATCGTTATATGTATATAAATATAACTATTCATAATCAAGTGGGACTTGATGTAATTGATATGCCATAAAGAGCATGATGAAGTGCAACAAAGAGAACATATAAATGCCACAAAGAGCATTTGAAAATGATTATTTTCCTGATAAGGAAAGGATTTTTACAAAATGTAAAAATGAGATAAAAATGCCATAAAGAGCAAAAGATTGTGATTACATATATACTTCTTGTTAAGGAAAATATATATGAGATAATTGGTAAATACGATGAAGATTTTAGTTTAATGTTACTTCTTTTATTTTTCCTGCTTAGCTTATCTTTTACATTGTGTAGGCAGCTTCTTATTTCTCTTTCTTTATGATTTATTATTCATAACTGCCATACTCTTTATTCATCTGGTAATCATATAGAACCGGGCCCTGACCCGTTTACATTTCTTGTTGCATGTGCATCTTGTCTCCGCTCAGGTACTCCGCCGCAAGGATACCTGATTTGAATTCCTATTCCGATGTCTTCAGCGAGCCGTGATGCATTGCGGGTATTACGGGATACAATTTGTATAAACGTTTTCATTTTTTTTTATTCTTGTTAAGATCGGGTCTCTTGCACTCGGGCGAGGCCCAAGCTTTTGTAATTGATTAATGTAATGTAATATATAAATTTATTGAAATTGTTTACTAATGTTGTATGAATTAGCGGACTGATAACATATTCGGTCCTCTTATTTGTTACCTGTTGTTATAGATATATGTACATCCTTGGGGTTTCCCTTATCTTTTCAGGAAATGGGTTGTTTGTTTTCTTTTATTTACTTTAAATTTAAAATTTTTAGCAACCCGTTTTCTGAAATAGTGGGTGGTTGTCCTGGATACTCTATATTTTTATTGAGATGCTGAGAATGATTCCATCTATGATTCCATTATATTGGAGTATTGGGCTGGCCACCCCTTATTTCGGATCACGGGGTGTCACACATGATCATGGAGTTGTTCCTATATGTTCAATAGACACTATCTTATTCTTAACTCTCTCCTTAACAACAAGAAACTTAATGTCTATATGCTTAGACTTCGATGAGCTTATGTTGTTATTCGAATAAAGAACTGTTGAATTATTGTCACAATATATATTTAGCGATCTTTTAATACTATCCACTATTTGCAGCCTAGTGATAAAATTTCGTAGCCATATCGCATGATTTGTTATCTCATAATAAGTTATGGACTCCTCCGCCATAGTGGAAGGTACAATGAGTGACTTCTTAGCACTCCTCCATGAAATAACACCTCCAAACAACATATAGACATAGCCAAAAGTGGATCTCTTAGTATCTTGGCAACCTGCAAGATCGGCGTCAGAATATCCAATGCATTTCAAATTATCTGACTTTCGATTGATGAACATGCAATCTTTTGTTCTCTGTAAATACCTCATAACCTATTTGGATTCTTTCCAATGATCTATCGTAGGTTTATTCAAATATCTACCCAGCATACCCACTATGGATGCGTACATACTTGAGCATACATTAGACTCCATGTAGTTGAAGCGTAAGGAATCTTTTTCATTTATTTACTTTCAGTCTCATTCTTAGGGCATTAATAGAGACTAAACTTGTCTCCCTTTGAAACGAGAGTATGTCCTTGTGCATAATCATTCGTACTAAATCTAGCGAGTACCTTCTTGAAATATCTCTTTTGTGATAACCCATGGACACCCCGAGAGCGATCTCGGTGTATCTTCATTCCCAATACAAAAGAGGCATCCCCAAGATCTTTCATTATAAAATGCATAGTTAAAAATCTCTTAGTTTCGTGCAATAAGCCTATATCGGTGCTAACTAGTATCATGTCATCAAAATAAAGCACAAGGAAGATAAATTTACTCCCAGTGAACTTATGATACACACAGTCATCAACGACATTAACCTCAAAATCATATACGATAATGACTTGATGAAACTTGTGATACCACTGACGGGAATCTTGTTTGAGACCATGGATGGAATCCTTGAGTTTGCAAACCATAGACTTTGAATCTCCTGAGATAAAGTTTTTAGGTTGCACTACATATATGGTTTCTTCAATGTTACCATTGAGAAAATCCGTCTTAACATCCATCTGATGTAGATCTAAATAAAAATGATCTACAAGTTCAATTATTTTCATTAAAACTGAAGAGACAATCTCTTTTTAGTCAATGCCTTACTTCTGAATGAAACTCTTAGCGACTAGACGCTCATTATATCTCTCAACATTACACTTAGAATATCGTTTGGTTTTAAATTTCCATTTACAACCAATAGGCTTCGCACCTTCAGGCAACTTGATAATATCCCAAACGTCATTATCTCTTATGGATTTCATCTCATCATTCATGGCATCAATCCACTTTTGATAGTTAGCACTTTGTTTGACTTGTTGGAAGTTGATTGTATCATCTTCCATTGACCCTATGTCAAACTTATGCTCTTAAAGAAACACAATGGAATCACTTGAAATTTCACTTCTTATTTCTCTAGTAGATGGCTTTAATGGCACTTAGTTGAGAGATCATAAAACTTAAAACCCTTAGACCGTTCGATGTACCCCGTAAAATAAAAGCTTATAGTTGTTAAGGCCAGTTTCTTTTCTCTGGCCTACAAGGCCTTGCCTCAGCTGGACATCCCCAAATGTGCAAATGCTTAATGATAGG
This sequence comes from Sambucus nigra, assembly GCA_949130495.1. NCBI lineage: Eukaryota > Viridiplantae > Streptophyta > Magnoliopsida > Dipsacales > Adoxaceae > Sambucus > Sambucus nigra. Next base: position 320,103,583 of record OX422223.1, read on the forward strand.
ATTTTGGCCTATTCGTAGTTCATAAGGGGTTTTAGCTACCGCTTTACTAGGCACTCTGTTTAGATTATATACTATAGTCTTAAGTGACTTTCATAAGAGTTATTTTGGAAAAAAAGAATGACTAATCATACTTCTTACCATGTCCTTAAGCGTTCTGTTCATCTCTTAGGAAAACCATTCATGCTAGGCTTCCCCGACATTGTTTATTATGGGACAATACTCCATTCTTCTAAAATTTTGTGAAAAGGTCCTAAATGTTGTTCACCTAATCCATCATATCTGCCATAATACTCACCACTACAGTCAGATTTGACAACTTTAATCTTCTTGATTAGTTGATTTTCATCTTTGAGTTTGAAGGGCTTAAAAATATCCAAGGATCGTGAGTTTTCATGAATTAAATATAAGTACCCATAAGGAGAGTAATCGTCTATAAAACTGATAAAATACTATTCACCATTCCAAGAATCGAAGGGAATGGACTGTAAATATCAGTATGTATCAATTCTTATTGGCCAGAACTCCTTTTGGCACTTAATTTCCGAATGTTTGTCTATTTTACCTTTATACACCCAAAACAAACATCAAAGTTTGTTAAATCAAGGGGTTCAAGTATTTTGTCTCTCACAAGCCTTTCAATTCTCCACTGGGAGATATGAGCCAAACATTTGGGATATTAGGCGTAGGAATTCTCATTAATCAATTTGCATTTTTTGACTTTTGTAGTTGTTCGTAAGGTTTCATTAAGCATTGGTATTCAACATTGATAATTTTTCAAATAAATAATGATTAGGCATAAATTCTTCACATTTATCCCCTTAATTTCGGTATTTTTATGATCCCGTGCGGTGTAAATAGATTGGATTTGTCTCATATTTATGCTACTAACCCCTTTTGGCAAGTATTTCGTATTTTGTGTATCTCCTATGTGTTTTACAGATAGTTCATGCAAGTTAGTGCCAAAGAGAACTCAAAATAGTGAAAGACATCAAGAATTGGGGAGTTAAAGGGCATGTTTGTAAATTTTCAGCCATAGTCTGGAGTTGGGGCCAACTAGAAAGTTGAAGAGATTTCAATTACAAGAACACTGGAAAAAACGGCACCTCAATCCGAGATACGATGAAGAAGTTATGCCCATTTGAAGTTGAGAAGAAATCCAAGAAAAAAGCTGTCAGACCCGAACCGAACCGAAGCTGAGAAAAAAGAACCAGTCTGCCCATTTGTCACGCACCAGATCCGTTACGAAATTAGTCACGCTCTAGATCCGTTACAACATTACTCACGCTTTCTAAGTGTGACAAATTGGCAGATACGGGATTTTTATTTTGTGCTTATCTTTTAGCCAAAAGAGTTTTATGTTTTGGGGACTCTTCTAAACGACCCTTAGCCTATATATTTAGTCATTAGGACTCTTTTTATTAAGATTTCATTCATGTAAAAGCTCCATAACAAGTAGGAACATCTAGGAGAAGAATTTACATACTTTGCACCATTAATTCAAGAGCTTTTCGAGTTTTTCTTCAATCTTTGATTTCTTCTTGCATGTTCTTGTTCTTCAGTCGTGGTAATTTTTATTTCCAGCACTTTTATTATTATTTACCATGTTAGGCTAGGTTTTTAAAGGCTGGGATACATGAACCCAACCTGATGTGTTAATTGCATGTGTATAATATTAGTCCTCTGAATTTAATGATTGATTATGTCCGTATTGCGTAGTTACACAACAATTGTAGATCTTTATATCTCGTTTGCCTCTGGGTACTCGTGATGATTTAGAGTGCAATTCGAGTGCAACTATCGCGATGCTGATTTACTCATCCTCATATTAAGTATGACGCGGGCTTGAACCTCGTATACGTAATGCTTGGGAGTACTAAATTTCAGGTCAAATTAATCAGTTAAATTTACGATTAGTTTTATACCATCAATACTCTAGGGTTGCGGGATTGTGTCTCTACCTTAATTTTCCAATTAGTTTTAGTTAACTTCTTTATTTTTTCCTTTTCCCTTTCTCACTCAATCATCTTATTTTTTATTTCTTTTTAGTGTCAAGTTAGGGTTAACAGTCTTACCTTTGTCGTCACGTTCACTCGTCCTAGTTCCCTGAGGATTCGATACCCAGACTCGCCACTATACTCCACAAGAGTGTAGTTAAAGTTTAGGTTTTTTTGTATTGTGGTTGGAAGCCGACAACAACGACTAGCGTATTTACACGAACGCTCGGTTTTTGACTGGCACTTAATTTCCGAATGTTTGTCTATTTTACCTTTATACACCCAAAACAAACATCAAAGTTTGTTAAATCAAGGGGTTCAAGTATTTTGTCTCTCATAAGCCTTTCAATTCTCCACTGGGAGATATGAGCCAAACATTTGGGATATTAGGCGTAGGAATTCTCATTAATCAATTTGCATTTTTTGACTTTTGTAGTTGTTCGTAAGGTTTCATTAAGCATTGGTATTCAACATTGATAATTTTTCAAATAAATAACTAGTTGTAATGTCAGTAAAATTAAGAAAATGTCTGACTTTATTATTTCTAAATAAATAAGAAAAACTATGTTTGTCCAAAATATAAATAAAAACTAAATTCTGGCTGAAAGACGATACTACATAAGTATCTCTTAATTTAATAAAATGACCAGTTTCAAAAGATAATATAAAGGTTCTGATTGCTTCAACTGTAACTGTTTTTTCATTGCCCACATAGAGGAATATTTAGCATCATTTGGCGATTGACTCCACAGGCAATCCTACATAGACATACTTACATGAGTAGTAGCACCAAAATCTACCCACCAAGTATGACTAGGTTCAAAAGCCAAATTAAATTTAGAAAAAACAAATTGAGAAGTGTAGCTTTAAGTCACGCCAGGCGGCGTACTTGAAATAATCCTTCTTCACATGCCCAGGTTTCTTGCAAGAGAAACATATAAATCCTGGATCCTGCTTTTTCTGTGGAATTTTGGGTTGTAATGTACCTACTGTAGTTTCCTAATTATTATTTCTTTTTGCGCTTATTATTCTTTGAGGTAGATGCAATATGAGCACTTTCAATAGAAGTTACCTCATCTGACATACCGCCCAAGAATGCTTTTGGAACGTTGCACTTTAAAATTATTAGACTTAAGAGATTAGATCGATCCCACTTCTCAAAGTTCTCTTTGTCCTCAATAGAACTTTTCTCCGTAAGAGAAGTACGTTGTTCTTTCCTTAGTGCATAGTCTAAATCCATGCAGTTGAGAACCATCAAAATGTTCTCTTTCCAGTTCTTGAAGTTTGTGCTGTTAAACACAGGAATTGAGTTCATGTTGGCAATGATATTAGTACTTACTTTAGAGAACAAATAAATAACATAAGCCCAAATTAAAATTCAAGTCAAGATATATTAAAAGAATAAATGCAAGACATAAATTTTATGTAACTGTAATGGTGGGACCTTTTTAAGATACCTTGAATAACATTAATGTTTAGTCTTTGGACAGAAACATCTACTTATAAGTGGTACACTTAGCCCATAAATAAAATGTTGATGGTAGATTCGATCAAACGACAGCCTTCCTTTGGGCCCATTTATTATCCACATGGAAAATTTATAAGTCATACATTTATTTCCGTATGTGTATTTATTATTTGGCCATTAACAACCTTCCTTTCGTCCGGTCACTAATCGCATAAATAATAAACACACCCATCTTAATAACTAATAACAGATTAATCTACGTAATAGAGGTTAGTTTGTCAACGTATTATTTCAATTAATTTATTTTAAGATATAAGACAAAAGGGTATTAATAAAATTCGATAAATAGGAGCATGACTTTGGTTCCATAAAAAATATCATGAATCTTTTGAAAACGTATGTTCTCCTAATGGGATTCTTCTTCCTCCCATCAACCATATGAACATTTTATCATATATATAATATTCAAAACTATGTATTGAATCTTTTGTCAATACCAAATAATACATAACATGAATATTAGAACAAAAAGTTAATGATAAAAAAATATATGTAATGATTTATACCATAAAATATGGGAAAATAATTTAGTTTTTCAAAAATAAAAATTTTATGTTATCACTGCAGTAACATAAACAATCTCTTCAGGATCACTCTCCAATGAGCGGAATCGCAAAATTAATTTTTAAGCGAGAGTTATTAGCATTGACATTATTATAAAAAAGGACAAAAACACTTTTTTTTTATTTCCAAATGACGTCAAATTACTGAGATAGGGTGGTGCCCATTGTTTACGATGGATTTTATTAATTCTGAAGTTTTCAGATTACAATCAAAATTTTGTAAAATTCTGAGTAAGAAAACGATATATGTCGATGAAAATATCCCTCAAAATATTTTTTGCGGGTAGATTCACCTGAAATCAAGATTCCAACAATTCTCATATTAATCATACAAGATCACAACCTTTTAACTTAAAACATCCTCTAATTAATTTTGGGATTATGATTATAAAAAAAATTAGAAAACATACATAAAATTCTCTATATAATTCTAAAAGCCATATGGGTTCTTACAAGATTATGTGTATGAGAAATAAAACAAAAGGCATAATGATGATCAATCCCAATAATCTAACAAGAAGTTGCTCTGATACCACTTGTTGGGATGAAGTTCTTAATATAATCTTAATCAACATATTAGATTATCAAGATTACATAATAAAAATGTTAGAACTGTGTACCTGAATCCATAGTGGTGATTAAGACTTGGGGGTTAGAGGTCTTCCACGGACTAATCCATCTTTCTCTATGAGTTGTCTCTCAATGATGGAAAATGACGATAAGAGTATATGAGTGCATTAACCTTGGGGACCAGACCCCTTCATTATATAGGCATCTAATTAGAACCCTATAAATTCTAATTAGGTGACTCTTAAGTAACCAATAGGTGACTCTTGAGTAACCACGACTCTTGGGTAACCAATAGGTGACACTTGGGCGTTACAAAGCCTATACTCATTTTAGATATCTTATTGGGCTCTAATAATTTGATCACTTAATTAGACCAATCAAAATAGAAGGCCAAATACAATTTCTACTTAATATGTAATCCCATATTAGATTATTAAAAATATTCCAAGAGGTTAAAACATCTTTCGAATCAATTTAGTCCATATTATATACCAGTATGGGACCAAAGCAACCTTTGTTACATTTATTTTGTAACTTGATCCATCATTGACCACCATACTAAATATATTCAACGACAGACCAAGAATGGATTTGTGGCTGGAAATTACAAGCAATGTGATCTTAGACATGCATAATTCCAATTGGTCCTTACTTTATTCCAAAGTGAGATCAAACCTAGTATTTTAAACCTTATGTTATACCACAATTAAAAGACAATACATTCAGAGTAAACAACAAAATAAAAATAATAGCAACTTTATTCTCTAAAAAACTGAAACATACATAAAGTATATCAATAGTGTCAAAGAAAATAACAAGGACAAACTCCCACTAAAACTTCATATCATCAAAAAAGAAAAAACCTATGTGGGGAAGTGTGATCATGAAAGACCTTAGGTGGTATGCCTTTAGTAAGGGGATTTGTGAGCATGTAGTTTGTTCTTATGTGTTCAATAGACACTATCTTACTCTGAAATCTCTCCTTAATAACAAGAAATTTAATGTCTATGTGCTTATAATTCGACGAGCTTATGTCGTTATTTAAATATAGAACTAATAAATTATTATCAAAATATATCTTTAGTGATCTTTCAATACTATCCATAATTCATAGCCTAGTGACAAAATTTCGCAGCCATATCGCATGATTTGTTGCCTCATAACAAACTATGAACTCCGATGTCATAGATGAAAGTACAGTGAGTGAATTCTTAGCACTCCTCTAGGAAATAACACCTCTAAACAACATGTAAACAAATCCAGAAGTGGATCTATTAGTATCTTGGAAACCCACAAGGTCGGCATCAAAATTAGTAAATGCTTAATGACTAGATTTCGGCCTATCCATAGTTCATAAGAAGTTTTAGCTACCGCTTTAGTAGGTAATCTATTTAATATATTTATTGCAGTATTAAGTGCCTCTCTCCAGAGTGATTCTGGAAAAGAAGAATGAAAAATCATACTTCTTACCATGTCCTTAAGTATTTTATTTCATTTCTTAATAACAACATTCATGCTAGGATGCCCTGGCATTATGTATTGTGGGACGATTCCACATTCTTCTAGGAATTTGATAAAAGGTCCTGGGCATTGGTCACCTAATCCATCATATTTGCCATAGAATTCACCACCACAATCAGATTTGACAAGTTTAATATTCTTGCCTAGTTGATTTTCAACGTCGGCTTTGAAGGCCCTTAAAAGATCCAAGTATTGCTACTTGTCATGAATTAAATATAAGTACCAATAACAAGAATAGTCATCTATGAAAATAAAAAAAAATACTGTTGACTATTCGAAGAAGCCATTGGTAATGGGTCACAAATATCATTATGTATCAATTCTAAGACGATAAAACTCCTTTTAGATCTTAATTTCTGAATGTTTGTCTGTTTCCCTTTATTTTTTAAGACGGCTACGAACTGACTTAAGTGCATGATATATTTTCTAGGTGCTTCAGACTCACAGATGCCTAGTCCCCTTATACTTATGATTCAAAACTGAGTTATGGGTTTTGATAATTGTGTTGTTTGGGTTTGTTCATGCAGGATCAAGGACTTGTACGACCACATTCATGAGGTATCTAGACTGAGAGCCCCTCTTGTTACTGATGATGTTTTTATGATAAACATAATGGTAACAACCCCACTCCCTAGTTGTTTAATTCAGTGGATTATCAACTTGATCTATACAATATAGTATAAGTTTGAACAATTATTGACTTGCTTTTTGAAAGCAAACAATTGATCTTCTATCCATCTAATTTTTCCTTGTCCATCCCTTTACACTATAGTAAATTAGAAAAAGATGTCCTTATAATGTTTTTGAAGTACAAAATCCAGTTAGTATAAGAATTAAATTTCTAACCATTTACTTAGACATAAAATAGGACACTCTGGTTGAGGTTTTCAGGTAACTCCTTTTAGTTTTCTGTTGTTTTTATTTATCGGTTCAACAAATTCTTTTACCTGATTACTGTATTAATAGTGTACTCTATGTTTCTATCAGCGCTTCCTTGGTAGAAGGAAAGCATGCACGCATCTTCTTTTTTGTTTACATGTTGGAATTTTGTTTTCCTTAGCAATTTTCTTAGGGATGTTTTGGATGTGTTTAAAATACGTTGTAACGGTTCTTTTATATGTTCCAAAATGTGAAACTCCTACACTGTGAGATCGCATACGATAGAGACTTTGAATATGATTATCTTGGCCTTAAAACCCTTGAAATATCCTGCATTTAGAAGGTTCAAGGGAAGGTTGTAGAAAGACCACAACACATGTTGATGAGGGTTGCTGCTGGAATCCATAAAGATGACATTGATTCTGCTATAATAACATACCATATGATGTTTCAGCATTGGTTCACCCATGCTAATCCTACTCTTTTCAACGTAGTAACGGCAAGGCCCCAAGTACGTAATGTCAGTTATGATTATTTAATTCTAATAACAATACTTACTTGTTTGTTTTCTGAGTCAATTTTTAATGGGAATTTGCAGTTGTGCAACTATTCTCTTATTCAAATGAGGTATAAAGGTAAAGGAAACATAAGGGAGTTCATTATGGAGATGTTTAACTCGCTTTAAAACTTAAGGGACTAAAGTTAGAGCTGTCTAATGACTTACTCGTGCATTTGGTACTTATTTCCCTTCCCGCACACTATAATACTCAAAAGGATAAATGGACTCTTAATGAGCTCATTTCTCACTGTGTGCAAGAAAAGGACAGATTGAAGCGAGAAAATACAATTAAAAGTTCTCATATTGCATCTACATTAATGATTAATAAGCGAAAAAGGAAAAATAACAAGAAAACTGTAGTAGGAACATCAACACCCGAAATTTGACAAAAGAAGCACGATCCAGAATTTACCGGTTGTGTTGTAAGGAATATGGGAATGTGAAGAAGGATTGTTCCATATACGCTGCATGGTGTGTAAAGAAAGGTACACTTCTCACTTTGGTTTGTTTCGAAGTTAATTTGGCTTTTGTACCTAGTCATGCTTTGTGGGTAGATTCTAGTGCTACTACTCTTGTAAGTATGTCTATACAAGGCTGTCTGTGAAGTCGATCGCCAAGTGATGCTGAAAGATTCATCTACGTGGGCGATGGAAAGAAAGTTCCAGTTGAAGAAATTGGGACCTTTCGATTATCTTTTAAGACAAATTATGTATGTTGAATATCAATGCTTCGTTTAATGAAACCTTGAAAACTACTATAAAAGGTACAAAACACAAATTGACTAATGAGAATTCTGCCGCCTTATGGCATAAACATTTGGGTCATATCTCCCAAAGGAGAATTGAAAATCTTATGTTAGACGGAATACTTGAACCCCTTGATTTAACAGACTTTGATGTTTGTATTAGGTGTATAAGGGGGAAACAGATAAACATTCAGAAATTAATTGTCAAAAGGGTTTCACTTTCACAGACAAACATTTTAAGACATTTGCATCTTAGAATACATAGTAAAGAGGTAGCTAAAACCCCTTATGAACTATGGATACACATTTAGGCATGTCCAGCTGAAGCAGGGCCTTATAGGCCAAATGAAAAGAAACTGGACTCAAGAACTATTAACTTCTATTTCTTGGGTACGCTAAACGGTCGAGGGATTTCAAGTTCTATGATTCCTCAACTAAGTCCTTTTTCAAGACAAGAAATGCGAGATTTATTGAGGATGTTGAGTTTGAGGGGGAATATATGATTAAGAATAAGAATGTTATCTTTAAAGATGAATCAATTCCGCTTTTAAACATTATTCATCCTGCTGACAATGTTGAAGAAGACAACAGTAAGGGCTTCCCTACACAAACTCAAAGAGTTACTTTATAAGAGAAAACTCAACATTCTTATAAGGAAGTTCTAGTAAGGCAACCCATTAGAGAAAGAAGAATTTCAATTTTAAGTGATTACATTGTGTCTCTTCAAGAGCAGGAGTTTGACATATGGTCAATTTTCTTTGACATTATTGAGATACTTTATATATGGTTTAATTTTCTGCAGAATAAAGTTGATGGTATTTTAATTTTGTTATTTACTCCACTACACCAAATTCTATGAATAGTTATGGTAGGTCGGTTACGAACCACATTTGTGACCAACTAGTCAGGTCCCAAAGCCGAGACCAAGTTCAACAGAGGCTTGACCAGTTCTATGACCAAGTGTGGTCATGGGTACAGTAGGAGCTAGCCATGGCCTTCGTGTGGGTCATGGACCTTGTCCCTGACAATGGCCTAACCATTATGGCTTCAAAATCCCACCAAATTTTCATTAAAGTTGGGTCATGGACTAAGCTTGTGACCATGTGCATGACCAATGCCAAAAATCCATCAAATAGGGTCACGACTTTGGGCTGTGACCGGTTCAAATTGGTAATGCATTTAGTCACAAACTAAGACCGTGACCACAACTATTTTAATGCCATAGTCACGGCTGGTGACGTGGAAAAAATAAGGTCATGCGGATGGGTCATGGACTAGTTCCATGACTAGTATCTTCATATTAAAATTTAGGTGTCATTTTTTCATTTCCCCCAAAAATTTCCGCTCTTAATCTCTCAAACCCTAACCGTTCTCTCTCATTTTCAGCACAATCTTTCTCTCTGTGATTACAAGAATTATCATAATAGAATTCCATGAAACAATCTTAAAGAAAAAAAAGTAAAAATCACACACACAACAACGATGTACGTGGTTCGACAACTTGCCTATGTCCCAGAGAGGTTATTATTTATTATAGTGTCTCTTAATGCTTAAGATTATATCCCTTTGCCTCGAGTCAGGGTTTACAATTTATAGATATATAAAAGTAAGATATTGAGTTGTACAAGGAACTCAATTAACACGTGAATAATTCGTGGTGTACCTGAATATCTCTTATGAGATTGTTGGTAACCAATTTGGATTTATTCGTGAGTGTTCTAATGTGTTTCAAATACACATAAGTAAATTAAATTCTGATTTAGTTCGGGCAACGCTTTGGACAATCTGGGATGGTCAGCTACTCTCCTGGGCCATATTGAATGGGTCCCCACTATTGCCCCTAAACATTTTTGGCCTTGTGGATTGTGGCCAATTAATTTTTAATGAATTAAAGGCTTGTAGATTAAAACATTCATCTTTTCAACAGGCATGCACTTCTGTAGATTTGTTGAACTCATAGGGGTACGCTCATCTTAAGCCAAACACTATGGAATATTTGTAATTTTTAGGAATGGGCGAAGGTACCGTTGTTCGAGCAGTAATATGAAGTGCCAAAATCATCCTAGGATGTCATATTCATCATTGGCATTGGGTTTCAAACCAAAGGTTCACCTCATTTGTCACTTTAGTTCGAATTTCTTTCTTCATCGCTCAGTTTTCAGGAGCTTCATTAATCTTTGTAAGTTTAGTTCTCATTTTTTTAGTTTTCTCTTTCTCAGTTCTCTTCTTCTTCTCTAACTGTAGCTATGGTTTTTCTTCTCTTAGTGTGCTTATGGAAAAACTTGATAATAAGTCAATTGTTTAGTTTAGGAAGTCATACAATATTCCTAATTGGATAGAGTTCAACTGTGCCCCCTACTGGATTTATGCCCTTCTGATAACTCAAGGGGGTTTAACATTTCCCCCAAACCACCTCTTTCTTAGGTTCTTCAAATATTTTGAAATTATGCCTGCCCAATGTGCCCCCAATGTTGGGAAGATAGTTAATGGGATGAACATAATAAATACCCTTAATGGGATGAAAATAGGCCTTATTGAAATAAGCTAATGCTACGTGTGGTTGCGAACCAGTGATGGCCTTAAGTATTTGAAGACCAGGAAGGCTGGAGAGGTCTTGGTGGTGAACCTTCTAGACTCCCATAAAGATTTCTAGGACCATGGTTTCATTGATATAAATCTATATTGTTCTCCTGCTTATGAGGACGAAAAGCACCAAGGCCTTGTAATTTTAGACTTTGGAGATGACCGTATATGTTACTTTTCCTTTTCTTTCTTTAATTATGATGTTCTATTTTCTTACTTCTGTTATCTTAGCTAATGTTCTTTTTACTCTACATTACAGTTCACATTAAAAATAAGGAGCCTGACATATGAAATTGGCTCCTCCAGGGCTATCGATTCTAGCCCATCTGACAAGGGGAGGGAAAAGGAGAAAGAGAGGAAGAGAGAATAAGAGGAATAAAGGATAAAGAAAAAAGAAAGAAAGAAAGAAAGAAAGAAAGAGGAAGATAATAAGAAAGAAAAAGAGAGGGAAGAGGCCAAGAAAAAGTTGGTCTTGAGTCCTTCCTCTGTCCCCTCTAGCACTCTTGAGTTCGAGGGGGTCAGGGTGGGTGATTGAACCTACCTTGCCCCCAATTTGCTAAAGGGGGCAGTACTCAAAGTTGATCATGGGCGTTCTACGAGGTTGGGGTCACCCCAACTTTCCCTTAAGTCAGCCCAAGGAATTTCCTTGGTAAGTCTCTTCTTGATTTCTCGTGATTTTTTGCTCTTTTTATGTTTTTCCTTCTTTGTAGTGACTTGTTATTTTCTCCGATCGTGCAATTTTTGTCTAATCTCACCACTATTTTGGATGATCACTCCAACAAGTCCAGAAGTTCCCAAGACCTGAAAGATGCTCTAGAAAAGGAGAAGAAGTCCTCGGTTGCTTCTCGTTTTTATGGGATCAAGAGAGGGAGAAGTCAGTTAAGGCCTTTGCTAACCTTGAAGCATCCGAGAAGGTAGTTAAAGAGAATCAGAACTTATTCGATAAAATCCAAAAGCTAGAGGAGGGTCTCCCTCAAGACAAGGACGCTAGCTATCTTGATGGCTTCAACAAAGCATATGATGACGCTGAGCTTCATCTCGCCTATGGGAGGAAGGTGGCCGGCTGGGACCAGGCTCTGAAAGTGGTGGTCACCCCTGCTACATCTGAGTTATTTGACCTCCATTCTCCTAGGCCTGACCCTTTTGAAAAAGAAGAAGAGGGTGCTGGTTAGCCGGCCAGTCATGCTGAAGGCATGCCAGATAAGGTTATTGTGGATGATGGTCTGGAGTAAGGGGTTGTCGACAGGGGTATGCCATTATCGAAGTTGAGCAGGTGAAGGAGCGAGGCATTTAGACTAGGAATTTCTTTTTTCTTTGTATATTGATATTTTGTAACCTCGTAGCCTTATAATTTTTTGATTTCTCTGACTGTACTGGCCTTCGACCCCTTTATATATCAATGAAAAGATAATTATATTCTGCTTATGACTTGTTTGCTCCGTTACCATATTCTAATACTTTGGTCGATGTTTAGTTTGTATTTGTTTGTAGTTTGATGCGAACTACATCCCCCATAACTCACGTTTGGGGATAATGCTTGGGCCTAGCATTTGTGCGAAAGCTCTCAAGGCATTTTTGAAGATTTGTAAGTCTCTAAGGGCGAGGACAAAGCTGTATAAGAATTTGTTTCAGCTAGTCGCCAAGCTGAAGGATGATCTTCAAGCCATGGAGGAGATCAAGGCTTCATTCGAGGATGAGGTGAATTCTTTGAGAGCCAAAATCATGGAGGCCATAAAAGTCAGCTAGGTGAGTGATATGCTTCAGGCCGAGAACAACGCTCTATGGAAGGAGATCGTTGGGCTAAAATTAGTTGTGATTGTTCTCAAGGAGGATGTCAAGAGTCTAAGGTATTCATTTAAAATAGGACCTCGAGAAGCCTGGGTAGAAGGTTACAATGATGGATGGGAAGATGCCTAATCAAGTCTCAAGGAGGTAGAGTAAATTGCCTTTACTCGAGGGTGGTTAAGTTCCCTTAAGGAGGTAAAGATGTCCAAGGAATCCAGACTGTGGTATAAGTACCAAGTTGAGTGTGTGGCCTACCACCACAATCCTTTCTCGAAGGATAATGAGTGAATTCTGACTGACGCCATCCCTATCCAACTTTTGGAGTAAAACCTTTATGAAGAGGTGTATAAGCTTGTCCTAAGATTGAATGATCGTCAAAGAGAGTTTATTACAGAATATCTTGCTCGCCATCCTAGGCCATTGTAGGTCCTTGTGTATTTTTGGTCTCACTGTAATTGTAATTTCATACTTTTGTTAATAAAGAGCTTTAATTATTAACCTTTTCCATATTTTGAGCATGTGCTAACTAAACATGCGTTAATAATTGTTGCTTATGATTGAACTGGAAAGAGCTGTTGCTCATTAGTTAATTAATATATTTGTCAACCAAATAATACTGATTAACCATCTTAGGCCCTTTAAAATGGACTAGTACATAGGTTTGATCATTTTGAGTTTCTCAACGAACTAAATGATATTAAGAACTGGCAATAGCCATACATTAGTAGATGTTTGAAAATTCTCCTAGTCTAATATGCCTTAATAGTATCATTCCATCTACTTTACCTTTTAGGTCGTTTCATCACACTCCCTTAGGCCTAAGTAAGAAATGGCGAGAATGTACCTGGTTGATGGGTCATCCACCGAGCAAGCTTTTTGTGACCAACCTGAGTTGACTTTGTTGCCTAAGGATACGCTGTAAGGATTTTATTGTTGCCGGGGCAACTCATAAGGTCTATTATGTTTGTGACAAAGACCGGAGGGTCCTATTTATCTAAACATTTTTACTAACTTGTCGTAATTACTATCAACCCTGCTCGGCATGTGAGATTCCTTGATTGAAACAAGTTGAAACCCTAGGAGTTCTATTATGCACGAGGGAGTTATCATTTAGAAAATGTGCGTATTAGTGAGATGCGATCAAGAAAAATTAAGCAGCCAATCCATAATACTAAAGTGAGAGGGTTAACTGGCCTTTATTCATGGATAATAATTATCGAGCAATATATGTTTGAAAATAAAAATTTGCTTAAACTAAATGTGCTATTAAAAGATAACGAAGACTAAAAGTAGAAATTTTTGAGATTGACTGCATTTCAGTCTCTTCGTATCTCCTTGCTCTCCAGTGTTTCCAAGTGATATGCTCCTTGAAGGTTGTCCCTGATTACTTTAAAATATCCTTCCCAGTCTGGTCCTAGTTTTCCATCTAATGGTTTTATGGCACTGTCGAGGAGTTTTCCTAGGATATAATCCCCTACCAAAAACCTCCTCTTATTAACTTCCTTATTATACTGCTTGGCCAACTACTGTTGGCCGGAAGCCAACTTGATTATGGCCATTTCTCTTCGCTCGTCTATTAAGTCACGTTTAGTGTATAAAGTATCATCATAGCCTTGGTCGACCAAGGTGTTTCTCATAGTGGGGAGACCTGCCTCTAGTGGAATGATGGCTTCCATCCCGTAAGCGAGCATGGAGGGTGTTTCCCTAGTTGGTCGCCTGGGGGTGGTATGATAAGCCCACAGATAATGAGGAATCTCATACACCCAAGCACCCTTGGCTATTTCCAACATCTTTTTTAGTCCATCAAGCATGGTTTATTGGAAGCCTCTATCTGTCCATTACTTTGGGGATACGCAATAAAACTAAAGTGGTGCTTGATACCATGCTCATCAGAGGGACCCTGAAAGAAATAACTTTCAAATTGTGTGCCGTTATCGGTGATGATAGTCCTTAGTATCCCAAAGCATGTTATGATGTTTCTCCATATCAACATGGTCATATCTAAATCATGAATGTTTGCCAGTGGTTTTGCCTCTACCCATTTGGTGAAGTAATTTGTGCCAACTAGTAAATACTATCGATTTCCAGATGCAGTAAGTAGTGGTTCCACAATGTCTCGTCCCCATTATGCGAATGGCAATGAGATTTTCAGTAATTTTAGGTCGTTAGTAGGCTGGTGGACCATAGGAGAGTGCTTATGACATTTTTCACACTTGCAAACGTAAGTGCGTGCGTCCTTTTACATATGAGGCCATCAATAACAATCCTTCTTTACTCGGAAGGCGATCGATCTTCCTCTTGCGTGACTTCCATAAATACTCTCATGAAGTTCACTAAGAACTTGCTCAGTATCTTATGGGTGGACGTGCTGGAGATAAGTACTTGTAAATGACTTCTTGTAGAGATTCCCCTTCGGGGTAGAGGTAAAAAAGAGAAGCCTTGCCCATAACCTGATGGGCTGATCTCTTATCACCGGGAAATGTATCATTCCATAGATACGAGATGATAAGATCCATCTAACTGGGAGCTCTCTCTATGAGGAGGACTTACTTGGCTACGACGATCTGGTTAATGCTTGGCTGTATGAAGAACTCTATCTGAATGGTTCCCCTTAAGTCAGAGTCTACTACTGAGCTCAGGGCTGCTAAGACATCGACATGACTATTCTATCCTCGAGGGAACTGCTGAATGTCCACCTTCTCAAACCCTACCATAAGTCCTATTACCACGATGAGGTAGGCTACCATTCTATCATCTTTTGTGTTAAAATGCCCAATTACTTGACTGGAGACCTGTTTGGAGTCACCGAACACGTGAAGGTGCTTTGCCCATAATAATTGGGCCTTACACAAACTAACGATCATTATTTTGTATTCAACTTTGTTGTTGGAGTCCTCAAATCTTAATATGATTCCTTGCTCAATGACAACACCTTCTAGAGTGATAAGGAATATGCCTACTCCTGCCCCCTTGGAATTAAAAGCTCCATCAACGTATAGGGTCCAGTTCTTAGACTGTGCTTCCTCATTTACTGACTGCTTTGTTACTAGTTGGTCAATTAGCTGGTCCCCTATGAATTCAGCAATGAAGTATGCTAGGAATTGTCTTTGTCGTTGTTCTCAATTGAAATTGTATATAAAATCTCCCGAGTTCCACTGACCACTTTGAGAGTCTCCTAGAGAAGTTAGATTTTTAAAGAACAACTTTGAAGGGGTAGGAAGTGATTACTATTATTGAGTTGGTTTCAAAGTAATGTTTCAACTTCCTTAGAGCGACCATTAGTGCATATGCGAGCTTTTCCAAGGGAAGGTAGCACTTCTCTGCATCTAGAAGTGTCTTGCTATCATAATAAACTGGGTGATGCCCTCTTTCTTTCGCACACACCAGAGTGGATTTATAGCGTGTTATGATACTGCAAGGTAAAGATATAATAGGTCTCCATCATTTAGAATCACCAACAGGGGTGGTTTGCTAAGGTAGGATTTGATCTCCTCCAAATCTCTTGAACGGTCATCGTTCCATATGAGGCCTTTGTCCTTTTTTCAGGATCTGAAAGAATGGTCGATAGCTCTCCGATGACTTGGAGATGAAGAGATTGAGCGCCCCGAGCATACCAATGAGATTTTGAACATCTCGTAATGTCTAAGGAGGATGGAACCTGGTAATAGCATCGATTAGATCTGGATTGGCCTCAGTTCCTCTTTTACTAACTAGATAGCCCAAGAACTTTTTAGACTGGACACCGAATGAACACTTTTTGTGTTAATATTCATCTAGTATTTCTTGAGGATCTTAAAGGTCTTGACTAAGTTCATGAGGTGGTTTCCCTTTCTTTTGCTTTTGACTAGCATATCATCGATGTAGACGTCCATTGTGTCTCCCATCTTTCTCTTGAACATCTTGGTGACCAACCTCTGATAAGTCGTCTATGCGTTCTTTAAGCTGAATGACATAACCTTGTAGTAGTATAACCTAAATGGGGTTATAAAGGACATTTTGTCCTGGTCAAGTTTGAACAATGGAATCTGATTATAGCCAGAGTAGGCATCCAAAAAACTCATCCTTTCATATGTCATAGTAGAATCAACCAATTGATCTATTTTAGGAAGTGGGAATATATCTTTGGGACATGCTCTCCTGAGGTATGTGAAATCAAACAGACCCTCCAACTACCGTTGCTCTTGTGTAACACCACTGTGTTGGATAACCATTTAGAGAACTGAACTTCCCTAATGGATCCTATATACAATATCATTCCCACTTTGTTTTCCACCGCCTTAGATTTCTCAGGGACTATTCAGCGGGCCTTTTGAGTGATCATCATGAAGGTCAAATTGATGTGTAGACAATGGCAGGATACATTGGGATCATTTCCCTAGCAAATCATATAGTTCCCAAGCGAAAACATCTAGGTTACTTCTAAGGAAGGCAGTCGGTTCTTTTTTATCTTGATCGGCAAGAGTGGCTCTGATAAACAATTTCCTCTCTGGAAAGTTATCATCGGCCCCAGCCTTGCAATTTTCTATCTGATAAGTTATCATCAGCTAGCTCTTCCAAGTGTGACTTCAGGGCCTTGCAATTTTCAGTCTTGTGGCCTCCCTCCTTGTGGAATGCGCATCTCAGGACATTATTTCTTTTTGTTGGTTTGCCACCCATTTTTTTGGGCCACTTGATGAACGATTGGTCTTTGATCTTGCTCATAATCTTTTAAATAGGTTCCTTGAAGACTGTATTAATAGCCTGAAATGCCTTGGAAGGATCTGCCTTGTTTCCATTCTTGGAGCTGTTCTTGCCCCCGTTCTTATTCCTCTTCATTGGAGTATCGCTCGTCTTTGCTCCTTTGGTTGTCTTTTCTTGACTGTTGTCCCCTGTATTAGAATGAACCACATCTTCCACCTTAGTGTATTACTTCTTAGTTAGGGACTAGTGTAACAAGGAGGTGGTCGGTAGGATCATTTAAAAAGATGCAATAATAACCTGCTCCTAATAATCCTCGACCTTGTTAAAGACTTCCTAAAACCTTGTGGAATGATTATGGCCATCCCCAGATCCTCGCGGAGGGGGAGAGGAGGGTTCATCTCCACGGTAAGAGGATCTTAGTCCCACGCATCCCTCTCGGGAGCACTTCGGCCGGCGTCACTGATGTGTGAGGTAAATTATGTAGAGAGATGGAGTCGCCAGTCTATTTTACTCAAAACAGATAAAAGAAGGTGGAGCCATCCCGAAGGATGGCATCCAAAGACATACTGATAGATACGAAACCAAAATTGATTCGAAAAGGGTTCGGAGGCTAAGTTACGAAATATGAAGGTGTTAGGCACCCATTCCTCCCTTGCGGTCTCTCATGGATTGTTGATATTTTCCTTTATTTTCCCATGATATGTGTGCATGTGTATATGTAATGGAGATAGAAATTCTCGACTTGTATCACGGAAGAGATAAAGTGAGTCATCCACAGGAATGTTCCTAAAAATAATATTAGAAAATAGGATTTACGCGATTATCCTTGTGTTGATCTTTATAATGGAATGATAACACATGTGGAATAATACACCACTAAGAACAAATATATGTATATATAAATATATATAATCTAAGAGAATTAAAAATAACAAAAGTGGAGGAATTAGGACTCGAGTCCCGAATTTTACCCCGAGACGCTTACGTAGCCTATAGAGGCATCAAAGTCCACGTAGTTCGTATGCAAAACGAGGGGTGGGATTTATCCCATAAATCTAATCGGGGACTTCTCTTATATGTGTGTGTATGTAAAAAAAATGTTTTAGTTATGAGAAAAGTGTGAGAACTCCCATTTGGAATTTATGAGCAAACCCTCTTTTTCTTATTTTTTTGGTTTTATTTATATGAAAATAGGATATGTGAAATAATACTAAATAGAAAGTATATTATGATATGTGAGATGGAGAGAATAAAAGTACTAGGTGATAAAATAAGTTAAAGCGAATTTAGGAGAATTTGAAGATAGAGTTGAGAAAGTTGGACCTTCTTGAAGATCTTGAGTTTGATCTTGAATGTTGGAGAGTAGACCTTGCACTTGGGTGATGATGAAGGGTAGTTAATTTCACCAAGTTTGATGAAAAAGATGATGAAAAGTGAGGGTTGGCAAGGGATTTGGATGTGGAAATCACGCTGACTTCGAAAGAGGTTTTCTGAGTTCGCTGAGAGTGATGGATTTTACAATGATGTCAGGACCTCCTTTTTATAGGCCAAGTGCATTTCCGATCGGTATATCCCTGGTCCCTCCAATCGGCAGGTGTGTTTAGGCACACTATCGATAGGCAGGGTCTGGAACCTGCCGTTTGGCAGTCTCTTTCAGGTTCCTTCGAAAAAAAATTCGTAAATCGCAAACCTTTGATCCAAATTAGGCACAGGGTAAACTGCTGGAAAGGTATTTTAGAGACCTTCAAAAGTCCTTTGGACTGGTCCCAGGTCTGGGAGATGACTTTGGGTCAAATGTGGCTTGGAAGCACGCATCGGTCCTTTGGACGGAGAATTACCGGATGCAAATGGATCATTCGTCCGCATGGTAAGTCAGAATCACGCATGGGGTGGATCGTTGGAAAGGTTAAGAGATGTACTTCGACATAAAAAAGAGTTTGACTTAGGTTGGGAAGTTGAATTTTGTCAATCGGGGCCCAGAAGCGTTCGATGACCTTTCGGAGTATAACGGATCGTTCGTTCGTACCGTAAGCCAGAATCACGCACGGGGGAGACCGTTGAAAAGGGGTTTCAGTGACCTTCGAGGATTCATTTAGTCTCAGTTGAACTGAAGAGTTTGAATTTTGATCAAATGGAGTCTGGGAGGGCCCGATGGCCTCTAGGTCAGTACCTGGGGTATGACTTAGGTTTGTAGCGATGAAGGGAGGTGCTAGGGACTTAAGGAGAGGTTATGGGAGCTAGAATGGGGTGTCTACAGAGCCCCTTAGCAGGTGAGTTTGGAATAAACAATAGCCGTCAAATAGACACCGCATGATGCCTTTGAAATAGGATGACCGATTCAGAGGGTCGAGGACGATTCTGAGGACCTAAAGCAATGCTGAGGATGACCAATTTTGCGGGTCGAGGCCGATTCTGAGGGCTTAAATCATGATGACCAATTCTGCGGGTCGAAACCAATTCTGAGGGCTTAGGTTGTGATGACCAATTCTACGGGTCGAAGCCAATTCTGAGGGCTTAAGTTGTGATGACCAATTCTACGAGTCGAAGCCAATTCTGAGGGCTTAAGTTGTGATGACCAATTTTTTGGGTCGAAGCCAATTCTGAGGGATTAAGTTGAGATGACCAATTTTTCGAGTAAAAGACAATTCTGAGGGCTTAAGTTGAGATGAACAATTTTGCGGGTCGAAGCCAATTCTAAGGTCCTAAATTGAGATGACCAATTCTGCGGGTCAAAGACAATTCCGAGGGATTAAGTTGTGATGACCAATTCTGCGGGTCGAAGCCAATTCCGAGGGCTTAAATTGAGATGACCAATTTTGCGGGTCGAAGCCAATTCTGAGGGCTTAAGTTATGATGGCCAATTCTGTAGGTCAAAGCCAATTTTGAGGGCTTAAGTTGTGATGACTAATTCTGCGGGTCGAAGCCAATTCTGCAATTCAGAGGGCTTAAGTTGATATGACCAATTCTGCGGTTCGAAGCCAATTCTGAGGGCTTAAGTTGAGATGACCAATTCTTCGGGTCAAAGACAATTTTGAGAGCTTAAGTTGAGATGACCAATTTTGCGGGTCGAAGTTAATAATGAGGGCTTAAGTTGTGATGACCAATTCTGTGGGTCGAAGCCAATTCTAAGGGCTTAAGGTGAGATGACTAATTATACGGTTCGAAGCCAATTCTGAGGGCTTAAGTTGAGATGACCAATTCCACAGGTCGAAGCCAATTCTGAGGTCTTAAGTTGAGATGACCAATTCTGCGGATCGAAGCCAATTATGAGGGCTTAAGTTGTGATGGCCAATTTTGCGGGTCGAAGCCAATTCTGAGGGCTTAAGTTGTGGTGACCAATTCTGCGGGTAGAAGCCAATTCTGAGGGCTTAAGTTGAGATGATCAATTATATGGGTTGAAGCCAATTTAGAGGGCTTAAATTGTGATGACCAATTCTGTGGGTTGAAGCCAATTCTGAGGGCTTAAAATGTGATGACAAATTCTGCGGGTCGAAGCCAATTCTGAGGGCTTAAATTATGATGACGAATTCTGTGGGTCAAAGACAATTCTGAGGGCTTAAATTGAGATGAACAATTCTATGGGTCGAAGCCAATTCTGAGGGCTTAAGTTGAGATGACCAATTCTGCGGGTCGAAGCCAATTCCGAGGGCTTAAATGGAGATGTTCTCAGGGAACTCTGTCGGGGAAATTACCTCATGATTTTGATTTGAGCTGAGGAGATGATTGCTGGGAAATCTCTGTATCTTTTGGAGACTTTACGGGGTAATAGCCAATTGATGCTATAAATTCCACTGGGGATGTGATTAGGTGGTCCATGATTTGGACTCTTTGCTCGGGGAAATTTGAGACTTTTGGGGAATAGGCGATAACCTGAGGTTTAGGACACTTCATAGGTCCTTTTGGGACATTGTCAGGGAGGTATCCGCTTGGTTTTTGAGAGTTCCGTTGGGGGAAATAGGGGTTCCTCTTGAGGGAGTGTGAAATTTTCTTGGTAAAAATGTTCTAAACCCTCCCAGGGAATTTTAGGGATATTCAGAGGATATTTCAGGGTTTTCTGGAAGTTTATGTACAAAAATTTAAGGGTCGTGCCGGTCAGATCGTTCCCTGCGGGTGAGGCCGGAGGCTTAAGGATGTCTGGGAGCACCTTCCACCCGTGGTGCACTGGGTAGTATCTTCAACAGGTTTTGGGAGGCTGGCGTCTGTGCTGGATGAGACGCCTCGTTCGACGGCGGTCTTATGCACTTTGGGGGAGAGGTTGTGGGACACTACCCACACCTTCCATTTTGGCTTTGGGGAGATGACTGTGACTCCCATAGATGTGCAGTAGCTACTGGGGCTGGATTGTGAGGAAGAGCAAATAGAGGTGGATCATTCCTTGTGGGTGAGGCCGGAGGTGGTGCAGGCGGCGCTAGGTGATGTGGGGAGGATAGTGTTTGGAGATTCTATTCGTTTGTCCCTAGCGAGGGATGTTTTACTGAGTAGGGTGATTGATGTGGAGGATGGACTGCAGGTGAGGCAGATGGCCCGGCTGTTTATTTTGCTGGAGTTGGGGGGATTTCTGGTGGCGTCGAGTGGCGACATTGTCCACTTATGGTTTTTACCATACTTGAGGATGTTTTCGAACATACCTATTTATGATTGGGGGAGCTTAACTTTGGCGACCCTTTATTTGTCTCTGGATGCATTTAGCCGGTTCTACCGGCAGACTTTTACTGGAGCCACATATCTTCTTAAGGTATTCTTTAGTTTGCGCATTTTTCTTTTATGCATTCGCATTTTCCTTGTCCGTCTCTTTTTTTATTACGGATTCTTGTCTTTGGTAGACGTGGTTCTATGAGGTGATTGGGTGTAATACCCCGCTGATTTCTCTGAAGGATGAAACTGTTGGGGACTTTTTTTAATTGTATCGGTGGTGGAAGGACAATTGGCAGTCGAGGAAGTCTCTTTCTCTGGAGGCGGTGCGTCAGGTCTTGAATGGCCTGACCAGTGATAGGGTAAGAGTTTTTTTTCTTATTCAGTCTTATTCTTTGTGTGCTCTGATTCCATATTGACTTATATCTGCTGGGGATTTTTCTGGTGACCTTTTACCCTTGGGGACGGCTGTTCAGGACACGGGGTTGACTGAGGTGAATGCGCAGATGAGCAATTTGCTGGCGCATGAGTTTGGCCACTCATGGTATCTCGGAGAGAGGGTGTTCCGACAGATTACTAAGGAGGAGGCGGTGGTGCCACCTGTGAGGCCCCTTATGTCTATGAGGCCGAAGCGGATGCTGCTAGAGGACACGAGGATCACGACGATGATTGGCAATTCCTATCTATTATACACCGACACGACTATACTGTATGATTATATTGACTTCGTGATAAGTTGGCTGATGGCACCCAGCATATATGATGCACTGCCTTTCCCTCCTGCGGGTTCGAGTCGTCCAGTGGGGTCTTCCCACAGTGGTGGTGGTCCGTCGACATCTGCGGCGGCGGAGACCTCGGAGGTTCCCTTTGTGTGGTTGCATACCCCTTTATACAACATTCGATGGGATGATGGAGGGATGGTGCCTATGTTGCATCGTCCTCATGCGAGGGAACCGAAGGAGTTGGGTTTGATAGAGAAGATCCTTCGTGCAGTGGTGTACCATTCTGGTCCTTTTTCTTTTATGATTTCTTTTGATCTCCTTTGCATGATGCTGATTTTGCCTTTTCTTGCAGCAAGTTCGGGTGTCCACCACTTGGCTGAGGGACTGGATATCATCGATGATTGCCCATATTCGAGATTTGGTTCCCGTTCCTTCTTTCTTGGTGCTGTCGGCCTCATTTGGGGAGGAGTTTGGTTCAGGTAACGATGGTGTGTCATCTCACCCTAGGGGAAAGAGAGCGCGTCGCAGGGATGGAAGCTCTTAGAAAGAGAGGGGAAAAGGTAGGTGAGAGAGAGAGAGAGGATGTGGATTCGGGCTGAGTCCCGTTGTTTTTCTGCTTTTATTTGATTTCCTAAAAAAATGATGTAACCCAGAAAAATATCTATGCAACGCAATGGAGTTTTTTATTATCTTTTGTTAATGATGAATGAAATGAATGCATGCATATGCGCTCTTTACTTTGCTGCTGAGACTGTAAAAAGAAATGTTTTTTGGAAGTTTTGAAAGGAAGTTTTATTCATAATGAGGAATTATATAAAGATGAAAAGGGAATTTGAAATTGTGTTTGAGAATAGCAATTTATTTTTATTGAGTTTTCTAATTTTGACAAAAAAAAGAAAAAGGAAAATTTCCAAAAATGGGGGGTTATCGATCGGTAAGCTCCTTATCCCGCCTATCGGCGGGTCATGTCTAGTCTAATCAATCAAGGCTATGATTGATACTCTCTTCAGCCTTCGGTACTTTGTGGGGAAGGATTCCCCCCGATTTCTGCAAAGGTTGTGTCTTTCGTGAGGGTTTTCAAGTATAAAAAGGGGGTAAGGGTGGAGTGTTTTCATCACACCTTCACATTCTTTCTTTTTCATATTCTTACTTGTTTACTATTTCTTTCAAGATGGCTCTCCCTGGTAGTATTGAGTTTGCTAAATACCTCAAAGCCTTGGAAGTAATGTGCTCTTATAATGTTGACTACGATGCTTTCAACATGCATCGAGTCTCTTTATGGTGCAACCGACCCATTGAGTGGAACATGCTGATGGCAGCTATCGAGTTTTGGTATCCCGAGGATCATGTCTTTTGCTTCGGGTTGGATGAGATTTATCCTACCTATGATGAATTTTCTGCCATGATGGGGATAAATCCCAGCGTTACTGAGGCTCTACCTGAGTTTTCTCAATCTCCCTAGGAGCTATTGGCTGGACTTTTCCGTGTCTCACCCTCGACGGGTAGATCTTTGGTTACAAGAGGAACCATCTCCCTTCCGGTGGTGCTGCGATCTGTGCACTTGTAGGAGGTTGGTGATGCTGGGTATGCCGGAGCTATCGTTCTGGGCTTAGTTTCGAAATTACTACTGGTGATTGGGGAACTACTGGTGGAACCGCAACTTGCAACCATTACTTCATGGATGTCATACCGTCGTAATCCTGCAGCGGTGATACTGGAGGAGACTTTGAATGGCCTGGATGCCTGGAAAGAAGGTCGTTCTGACTTTCTGAGGGGTAGCCCTATGATGTTGTTCATGTGGTTGTCTGAAAGACTCCGCCTGGTGACTCCTCCGGAATACCCTTTGCCGGCTGTACCCAACTTCTTTCATGCCATTTCACCAGCATTGGCCTGGATATTGAGAGCTGGGAGGAATGGCTTATGGAGCATGGGGCTCTAAATCTGCGCTGGTCAGTGCCTTGGTGTGGATAGTTGCTGCCTATTCTGGAGCTGGGGGAATACCTGTACGTTCGGCTGGTTGGTCTCAGACAGACCTTTTTCTATTTCACCTTAGCGGCTTCTGCGCCAATTTGGCTGGGAGAAGATCGTGCCACCTCGGACACTAGACTTCTTTCCGATAGAAGAAGTGACAGAGCATCTACGCATACGGCTTGGTTCTTTATGGGAAAGTCGGCGTTCGTCGACCCATCCCTATCAGTCTGTTGGGAGAGTTTGGCACATCCTTAGGGATTATATGAAGTGGTTGTGGAGAAGAGTAGTCACCAAGATATTGGTAGTGGAGACCGAAAAAAAATGTCTTGTCTTATTCGATACCATAGAGGGCGGTGTTGTGGTTTTTCCGAGGCTGGTTCGAGCTTATCGATCCATGGAACGTCTGTGGAACTCCATCCAGACAAGGGAAGCTTGGGGACCCCAGGATGTAGATGATGACGGAGCGAGCTCCTCTGGTAGCTGTGGGTAGGACTCTTGGGGGAGTTTATTTTATAATGGGGAATAAGTTTTGGAATTTACTTGACTTTTTAGGAAGGTAGGGGGAAGGGAGTTATCCGTTCCTTTTTTTATGTAATTGCACTGTAATTTCTTATTAGTGAAATAAATAAGGTTTTGATCATCTAGTTGTGCCTTTTGATGAATTTTATATTTATCTATACTGATCGCTAATGCATGCACAATCCTTTTGTTCAAGTATATGTTAGAATGAACTGTCGTTCTCGGAGGTAAGAAAAGAATAGTTTTTTGTGAAAAAGAAAGGCCCGTGCTCATGTAAGATGTATGAGCTACCTACGTACCTCTGGGTTTTGAAAAGTTTTAATTTTTCTGAAAATGATTTTTTCGCAGAGGATCAGGCCCACATTGTTCTGGGTAGAGGGAAATGAAGAGAGATTTTTTTTAGAATAGAAGGGGGATAAGAAGAGTCATAGCGCGTCGAGATTTCGAACTAGGGGTAGGACTTCTTGAGACGGTCTAGGTTGATCGGACGAGCCATCTCTTCTCCATCTAGGTCGGTGAACATATCAGTACCGCCAGACAAGATCTTCTTCACAATGTATAGGCCACTCCAATTGGGAATAAATTTCCCTCTAGGGTCCTAGATGGGCTCTACTATTTCTTAGGACTAAATCTCCCACTCGGACACTGCGGTTCTTGACTCTCTTATTGAATGATCGCGTTATACTGTGATGGTACCCTTATTTATGGTATAGAGCTTTCAATCTCCTTTCATCTAGGAGAATCAGCTCGTCAAGACGACTTTCGTACCAGTCTTCTTCGCTGACTTTTCTTTCAAGCATGACGCATAACGAGGGTATCTACATTTCCACGGGTAGGACTGATTCCATGTCGTAGACTAGAGAGTAAGGGGTAGCTCTAGTAGAGGTTCGAATTGAGGTTCGGTATCCCCAGAGGGCATATGGGATTTGGTCAACCCAATCTCGACAGCTGTCAGTCATCTTATTGATGATGACTTTGAGGTTCTTATTGGCAGTTTCGACTGCACCATTGGTCTGAGGTAGGTAGGGAAAAGATTTGTGTCTCTAAATCCCATACTCGTTGACCACTTTTATGACTTTTGCCTCGAAGTGCAACCCGTTATCTGACACTAGCTCATACGGGACCCCATATTGCCAGATGATGTTCTTCTTGATGAATTGAGCCACTTTATTGACATTCAGGACTTCGTATGACTCCGCTTTGACCCATTTGGTGAAGTAATCAATGGAAAATATGATGAATTCTTGCCCGTTGGAGGCCTTGGGTGTAACTTTCCCTATGATGTCGATGCCCCAGGTGGAGAACAGCCAAGGAGAAGTCGTGTTGTATAATTCTCGTGGAGGCAGGTGCTGAAGGTTGGAAAAATGTTATCATTTGAGGTATCTCCGAACATAAGCGGTGCAATCCTAGACCATGGTGTTCCAGTAGTAACCTTATCAGATGATCTTCTTGGCAAGCATGTGACCGTTCATGTGGGGACCGCATTCCCCGCTGTGGATTTTCTGCATTACCTCCTCAATGTCAGCCCCTACGATGCAGTGTAGATGGGTTCCATCGAAGTAACAATGCTTTATTACAGATGATGTATTGGGCGACTAGTCTTGGGAGGGTTGCTCGGTCTTTCTTGTTGGAACCTTCGGGATAACTACCATGCTTGAGGATGTGCTAGATATCATAGTACCAACAATTGTCTACCTCAGGATCTTCTTTCATAATGAGCTCAATGTGGTAGCAGTGGGTTGGTTTGTCTTGCTGTTGAACTAGGAAGGGGGCCATTGTTATTCCTTCGAGCATGTCGACCATGGAGGCTAAGGTAGCAAGGGTATCGGTTAGGTTATTCTTTGCTCTAGGTAGGTAGTGGAAGGTGATATCTAGGAATTGGGAGGCTAATTCTTCTAAGTGGGCATGGAAGGGTTGGAGTTTCTCATCTTTGACTTTCTATTTTCTGATCACTTGGTCGATGATGAGGGTATAATCCCCGTAGACATATAGGCATTGAATACCTTTCTTTAGAGGAACTTTAAGGCCGACCATACACGCCTTATATTCAGTCATGTTGTTGGTGCAGGTAAAATCCAACTTGATGGCGATGGGAGTGTGGGAGTCATCTGGGGAGATCAAAAGTATCCCAATGCCATATCCCTTTATGTTGGCTTCACTGTCAAAGATCGTTTTCCATCGAAGGTCGTCTTGAGCAGTGCAGAGGATGTTTTCATCTAGGAATTCGGAGATCCAGTTGTCATCTTCTTCCACAGGGTAGTCAGCGAGGTAGTCAGAGATGGATCTTCTTTTTATAGCTTCTTGCATGACATACACGATATCAAACTCGGCTAGGAGCATCAACCACTGCGTCATTCATCTAGATAAGACAGGCTTATCAAACAGGTACTTGATGGGGTCCATTCGGGATACAAGTTTGATGGAGAAGGAGAGCATGTAGTGTCGCAATATTTGGGTGACCCAAACAAGCGTGACACATGCCTTCTCCAAAGCAGTGTAGTTGACTTCGTACCCGGTCAATTTGCGACGGGTGTAATAGATGGATCTTTCTTTGTTGGAATCTTCAAGGTATTGGTCTAGCAAAGCCCCAGATATAGTGTCGGTTATGGTTAGGTATAGGAGTAAGGGGAGACCCGACTGTGGTGGCATGAGTACCAGAGGTTAGGTCAGATATTGTTTGATTCGGTCAAAAGCTTCTTGGCAGTCCTCATTCCAAACCTTGGTTGAATGCTTTCGGAGGTGTTTGAAAATAGGTTCGCAAATGGAGGTTAGCTGGATGATGAACCGGCTGATGTATTGCATTTTTTTGAGGAAACCACAGACTTCTTTCTCCGTTCGGGGAGGTGGCATCTTAAGTATGGCTTTCATCTTGGTAGGATCTGATTCTATCCCCTTCTCACTGACCATGAACCCCAAGAGTTTTCCATTTGTAATGCCGAAGACACATTTCTGTGGATTATGTCTTATCTTATACTGTCACAATCGTTCGAAGAACTTTTGGAGAACGGGAACATGACCTTCTTTAGTTTTGGATTTGATAATCATATCATCCATACAGACCTCGACTTCTTTGTGAATAAGATCATGCAGGATGGTTGTGGTAGCCCTCTGGTAGGTAGCCCCAGCATTCTTGAGACCAAATGGCATAACAGTGTAGTAAAAGGTTCCCCATGGGGTGATGAATGCGGTTTTTTCTTGGTGATCTGGGTGCATTTTGATTTGGTTGTATTTGGCAAACCCGTCGACGAATGACTTGAGAGCATGACTGGCTATGTTGTCCACAATCATGTCGATATTGGGTAACGGGTAATCATCTTTTGGAGAGACTTTGTTCAAGTCCCGGTAGTCTACACACATCCGAACCTTTCCTCCTTATTTCAACAAAGACACCATATTGCCTAGCCATGTGGGATATTCGATCACCCGAATGAAGCACACGTGCAACTATTTGACCACCTCTTTTTTGACTTTGAGCGACCATTCAATGCGAAGCTTTCTCAATTTTTATGTGACAGGCTTGTAATCTGGGAGAGTGGGGATCTCATGTTGAACTATTTCAGGATCAATGTCGGGCATATCATCATAGGACCATGCGGAGACATCCCCGAATTCCTTCATCAATTCTTCGAGTTGTGCGTGCTCATGCTCATCAAGGGTAACCCTTATCCTAATCTCGCGCAATTGGCTACTAGAACCGAGGTTAAAAACAACAGTTTCTTCTTCATTAACTTGAACACGGTTATGTTGTTTGTTATTAACCTTATTTAGATCAGTTAAGAATTATTCATTTGCAAAATCATCATCATCAAAAGTTTGATTAGAATCTACACAATTAATGTAAGGCACATCAAGATTCTCAAAATCTTCATTTATTTCATTGATAGGAAAAATAACATTGAGACCCTCATCAAAGGAGGTCTCGATTATATTAGAGCAAGGATAGACAACAGAAGAAAAGATGGGGTAAACATTGGGGTTAGGTGGGATTTCAATAGGTAGAACTAGCACAACATGCCAGTTGAGTAGAGGTGCATCAGAAGCTTTAATCAGGTGGGATGGATCAAGTGATGTACTGCTTGAATGAACCATGCAGAGTGCCAGCCCCAGTGTCTGTAAGTCAAACGAATCCTCGGAGTCACTTCCCTCGAAATCTGTGGTATTTTTGATGAGTGGTTGTACATGGTGTTGGGAATTTTCGGCCCATGAGTAGCTATATTGAAAAAATATCTCCATTCCAGGCTTCATCTTCTTGTCTTTATGGTCATACTAGGGTTTTAGAAAGCGACAAAAGGGGAAGTCTTGACCCTTTTTGATAAATCTTCCATTCAAAGAATCACCTAGGATAGTCTGGATGCAGTCTAATCTTTTCTTTGGTCGGGACTGGCAAAACATTCTGAGCTCTTGTTCTAATGGTTGATACCCCAAACCATAAGGAGGGAAAGTTTTTTTCCAGTTCAATGGGCTCAATTATCCCTTGCTGCTTTTGTCCTAGCCCCACTTCGGGCATGAAGTGCATGTTTCTGAACATCTTAATCACATTGACATTGCCATGAGGGTCGTTTTATGGACAAACCCTTTCTCTGAAATCGTACCCTACCAAGGATAGAAGTGGCTCAACTCGGCATCTTGATAGGAGCATATCATTTGACCCCTGTTGTATGTCAAAGATTGGATTGCTGGTACTTGTACCCTCGACATTGTCGTGGTCGCCCAAAATGGTGATGACTCTCTCGTCGGTGAAGAAATTTAATTTCTGATGGTGCGAGGAAGTCACACCCTTGATACTGTGGAGCCAAGGTCGTCCAAGCAGCAGGTTGAAACAAGATGGGATGTCCATAACTTAGAATTCAATGATAGGGTTTATAGGGCCAGCACCCATTACAAGTTTTATGGATCCCATCACCTCCCACCGGGTATTATTGTAGGCACATACCGCAGAGGAGGTTGAAGCGAGATCATTTCCCTTCAGTCCAAAACATTTGAAGGTTCTTAATGGGCAGACATTCAGGGCAGATCCATTATCCATAAGAGAGAGCGGTATAATTTTCCCCATAACTTCGCCGGAGATGTTGAGTGCATGATTGTGATTATTCCTAATTATGGGGATTTTTTCTTAGAAAAAGGATAGCATTTGGGTAGAGGTCAAGGATCCGACTAAATTTATCGCTTCTTCTGGTGTGGTGGAAGGAGGAACTATGGGTCCAGTGAGCAACTTGATCAAAGCATTTCTATGCAGTTGGGAAGAAATGAAAAGCCCCCAGAGAGTGATGTTAGCTTGAGTTTTCTTCAGTTGATCGAGGATCTTGCTTTCCTCGAAGGTCATCTCTGGCATAGGAAGGTTTTCGACGCCCTTCCCTATGTTATTAGCTGGTGGTAAGCTTGGGATCTGGTAATACCTTCCCGATCTGGTCATGTGATTTACTGAAGAAGGGAAGACCATGAATCCCATTTCCTCATCAATCTCGGGTTGTTCTGCCACCTTGCTTATTTCTTCAAGGAGTTCTTCAAATGATATCGTCCCACACATATCGGCTTTCGGGCCAGTTTTCTCTGAAGCTTTCTCTTTATTTGAATCTCCAAATTCTTCCCCCCGTCCAGTGGCAATAATTCTGGCTTTCCATGTAAAGTCAATGCATTCCATAACTTCAATGGCCTCTTTGTACATGTCCTCCCATTCTGCGTTGAGATGTAAGGGTGAAGGGACTAGGTGCCCTTATAGCTTCAGAGTATCAAATAACTAAGTTATACTGCAAATATTATTGGTTTGCCTAAATAATTCTGCCATGATCTGGCCAATGTCATCTAGGCTGACTTCATCGATCGGTACCACCCAACTGTCAGACTCTCGGGCCCATTTCCACGCTTCTAAGAACACCATACTGAACCTTTGGCAATCAATGATCATCTGTGAGGGCAATTTCAGCCCTAACTCTAGGAGTTGGTTTAATACTTCTGATAACTCTATACTTCCATTTTCGGAACGGGTATGGATAGCGATGCATGCTCTAGTCAGGAGTGTCAGTGCTTGATCAGTGAGGCTAGCATGGTGTAGGAGGAAGAATGGGAAAGTTTGGAGAGGTTTGGGAGAGTATATGGGTGTGATTTGAGTTGAGGGATCAAATTCTGGGTTCTCTTCTAAGAAGATGGCATTGGCGAGATTTGGGAGTGGGTTGTGAGTAGTGTTCGGCTTAGTATTGACGGGTGGGGCGATGGTACCCCGGTCAATTAGACCTTGGATTATGTTTCGAAGGTGAAAGCATTGGTCGGTGGTATGGACAGCAGTTTGGTGTAAGGCACAATGGACATCTGCCTTGAAGTTTATTGGAAGTGGATTTGGTAATGGACGGGGGTCCAAGGGTTTGATGAGGTTGTAACTTAACATGGATTGATAAACTTTGGAGAGGGGATCGTGGATCTCGGTGTATTCCTTTCGGACTGGGACATGGCGGCTTTTTGGTGCCCACGAGGTGGTTGGTTGGGAGATGTTGTTGACGGTTGAGACTGCAGCACTGACAGGCTTGTCATATTTTCTCGGAGTGAATTGTCCAGACACTTTCATTAGCTCAACTTCTGTTTTAGCAAGACCCTCTTCAATTTCTACTCCTGATTCTCTGAGTTCTCGGAAGTGGGCATAGTATTGTCCTCCCATTGTTGCTCGGACATGGGGTAATAAGTTCTTCTTCACTATATTGACTTGTTCTTCCTCGGATGGTCGATTGGTCATGGTGGATGCTTTTTCCCTCCATCAGGCTATGAAGTTACTGAATGATTCTCCAGAGTTCTGTTTGAGCAATTTTAAATCACGACGAGTGAACTCAAGTTCTTCATTGTATTTGTACTGTGACATGAATTCTCGAGCCACATCCTCCTAGTTACGCATTCGGGACTCCTCGAGAGACAAGAACCATCGGAGGGCGCTATCTTTCAAAGTTTGATGAAATAATTGGGCCATCACTTCTTCGGAAGTCCCTAGGAGAGTTATAGAATGGTGATAACTACAAAGATGAACAATCGGGGGTCCACTTCCTCCGGATTTCTCAATATTTGGCATCTTAAACTTCTGGAGTAACCTCACCTTAGGATAAGGAGACATGTGGGTGTAGTCTATATAATTTCCAGAGATTCTGACTTGGTCGAACTTCTTAGTTAGCATCTTGAGACCTTCTTTGACCTTGTTCAACTCTTCCTCTTTCGGAATCAATGATCATAGGCAGGTTAGCCCCAGGCTGGGCAAGGTTTGGCATAAAAAGCTGGGCAGGAGGCGACCCATTAGCAGGAGGGGCACGCGGAGCGTGCTGATACTCTTCCGGAACCCAGATAGGCTTGGGTGGACCCATAGCACGAGGGAATAGGATCTCGGGCTCTTGAGGGACAGGAACCTAGTTTCGCTGCATCTCTCGAACCTCAGTCTGGAGGTTGTCAATCCTGGACATGAGCTGAGCTAAGAATGCAGTCAGATTTGGCTGCACAACTGGTACTTGATCTGTGTTCTCCATAGAAAGTGGATGGATTCCAGACTCGGAAGAAGTAGCAGGGAACAAACAGAACTCTGAGGTGATTTGACTGAAGATCGAATACAATAAGGAGCCAAGCCAAGGGCGTACGATCGACTTGAGAAGGCTTAAAATGGGATTTATTTTTGAGAAAAAGAATGAAAATATTTTTGATATTTTTTTTTGAGATTAAAAGACAAAATATTTTTTGATTTTTTGATAAAGAAGGGAGAAATGTTTTTGGATTTTTGATAAATAAAGGATAAGTGTTTTTTGATTTTTAATAAAGGAGGGAGAAATGCTTTGGGAGATGGGTCTCAGCATGATTATTATAATTATTATGTTCTCACTTGTTTTAAATTCTCCTATATGCAAAAATGAAATGTCGGATGGAACCCGAGCCTGAAAAAGTTGGGTTTGTAACATATGTAAAGATATGGTTGGACTTGTGACCAGGCTCACGGGCAGGGTCCCATTTTAAAAATGCACGAAAATTTGGACGACAGGCCGACCCGGAATTTCGACAGAGTTTCGGCTTGAAACCGGTAATCTAACATGTGTGTCCTAGGCTTGACACCTATATGGGGATATGTAGTTGGTTGGGTGAATTGAAAAGGGTTCCCCCCTTTAGCGTGGCGTCCATGATATACATCTTTATTTTGAGGGTAATCGGTACGTGTGGACAAGCCATTTGATATACCTGAGTGTACGTGAATTTCCTCACTATATACCTCGTGGGGATGGTACGTGTGAGAGAGAATTCGATAACTCGGCATACGTGAATGAGTTCCCTGCGATATACCTCCCATCATGACTTCGATCAAGAGGTACGATGCGGGGGAACCGTTTGATATACGTCCAAGGTACTTGGCCAATGGAAGGTCAGAGTCATATCGCTTAGGCTAACTATGCCCTGCCGGACTAGCGCCGATCACGAAGTGACCCTCCAGTTACTGGATAAAATTTAGCCAATACCAGGTCCACCATAGATCTATCTAGGATAGCTCTCCTAGATAGCTCTATAGATCAGAATCCTAATGTCCTCATTCTGTCCATCGTTTCTCCTGTGGCGTCTTTCTGGCAGGCCATGCTCTAATCAACCATACTCTGATTTGTCACATTCAGTTCTATCTCGGTCGCGCCCGAAGCTCCTCCCTCGACTGTGAGTATTACTCACCAGAAAACTAGGAGTCCTGTCATGGTATTTCCTGGTGCCCCTGTGGAGATCTCTCTCCATTATTTCAAGTCGACTCTCGGACGAGCATTCTCTTCCACCTGAAGGTGTGTAACCTCCTCTTATTCTCGAATTCTGTCTTTGTAAGCATCGACCAACCTGGAGATTTGCGTGGATCTGGGTGGTCCCTGGCTTTCTTCAGAAGGTTGCCGCTCTTAGCGAAACCTGAGGTTTGTATGCTGACGAATCTCTGACCTGACCCTGAGTTGAACTGGGTCTTCTTGCATATCGCCAACCTGAGGAATGTCGTTGCTATGGTGAGACATCATGGGATTTATGTTTGTGAAGGTTTTCGCTGGAATAGAAATCAAATCCCACGATGGCGCCAATTGTGAATAACAAGAATTATCACAATAAAATTTCACGAAATAATCGCAAAGAACAAAAAGTAAAAATCACACACACAAAAACATTGTACGTGGTTTGGAAACTTTCCTACATCCACGGAGATGTTACTATTTTATTATAATGTCTCTTAATGCTCCAGATTACATCCCTTTGCCACGGGTCATGGTTTATAATTAGTAGATACATAAAAGTAAAAGATTGAGTTGTATAGGGAACTCAATTAACATGTGAATAGTTCGTGGTGTACTCGAATATCTCCTTCGAGATTGTTGGTAACCAATTTGGATATATCTGTTAGTGTTCTAATTTTTTTCAAATACACATAAGTAAATTAAATTTTGATTTGGGTCGGGCAATGCTTTGGATAATCCGGGCTGGTAGACTGCTCTCATGGGCTATATCGAATGGGTCCCCACACTGTCAATCTCAGTTTTTCAGCTCAATCTCTCTCTCAATCCATAAAAGGTAACTCTAAAACACTAACATTTTGTATTTGTGTATTTATATGTGTATTTATGTATTTATGTATATATGTGTGTATTCTGTGTACGTGTGTGTGTATTTATCTATGTGTGTATGTGTGTGTGTATATATATTTGTATATTTTTATATGTGTATACGTATGTACTGTGTGTATATGTGTGTGTGTATCGTGTGTATGTGTGTGTGTATTGTGTGTATATGTGTGTGTATTTGTGTATATGTTAAATTGATTTTTTTATTTAGTTTCTTTCAAACTTAAAGCGTATAAAATATGGGATGCAAACTCCAGTCATAGTGTAAAATGTAGGGTGCAAACTTAAAAATTTGGAAGCTCTGAAATAGTGTCTGAAAATATAAAATACGGGTCAAAACATAAGGTAAAAAATAATAATTTCCCAAAAGAAAAGGAACATTTATCTTAAAAAACTTTGAGTTTGGTCATCAGGGTCATACGATTCAATTTTTATTGTAAAATTTTAGACTAATATATTCTGATTTTTTGTTGTTGTTAGTAATTGATGGGTGTTGACATTATTATTGAATATATGAGGAATTTTAAGATATAAAATAAGAAATCTCCGAATTCATAGTGTTCATTACGAACACATCCCCTACTCATTAGAATTCTTGGCTCCATCCCTAATCTTCATGTGTATTTATTTGAACTAACACACACACACACACACACACACACACACACACACACACATGTATATGTTTATATCTATTTATTTTAACCCTAGTTAAAATTGAAACCTTAATCTTCATGTATATGTTTACGTTTATTTATTTTAACCATAGTTAAAATTAAAACCCTAATCTTCATGTATATATTTGTGCATTAATTTCAACTCTAATTAAAATGGAAACCCTAATATTAACGTATATGTTTAATGAGAAATGTCCCTACTTTAGTGGGATATTGTGATTACGGGTATGTATTTTATCACGTAGATGGGATAATTATTGGTTGTTAATTTGGTTGTTGGATAGTATGTTGGATTTCTTGGGTTGATAATATACATATACTTTTAAACTCTCTCATAATAAACCCTAACAACATGTGTCTTAACACTTAAAGTAGGTTCTTGTTTAGATTTCACGTTGGTGAGATCCAACATGCACGGGATTAAGAGAAGAGTAGTGATGAATCAAAACCTTAATTAGACTAATATACCCTTATACCTTATATGTTAGAATTAATAGTTATTAATTAATTAGAGCCCTTATTTGTAGGACTCATATTCACGTCCTCGTATATTTTTCTTAGGAAAAATGAGGTAGGATGATAATCACTGGAAAGAAGAGTACGAGAGGTTACAATTGGACCGCACATATACCTCTTTTATTATTGCGCTCCATATAAAGGGTACTCCTATTTATAGGTATTATAATAAGAAGATTGAACAATTTAACTACCTAGCAAATCGTGGAGTTGATCTTCATCAAGAGTACTTGTTTGATCGTATTCTATTTTCCATACGAGATAGTTTGGATGACGCTATAGAGGATATATTCCACTAACATAATCCTATTGTAGCCCAGACCTTGCTTTCACTGTTAGAGAAGGAAGAGAAAAAAATTCACCCGTTATGGATACAACTGCGTACAGAGAGCATTGACATAGACGATGATGTCTCGGGCCATATGCACATAAATTTGAATAGTGCCAACAAGTTGAAAAGATGGGATTCTGAGTTTATGTCACAGATATGTATACATCAATTATAGATACGCTTCCTCCTAGTTGGCCACGCACAAAAATCCATAAGGTTTTTGGATGGATGTCAGGTACATCGAACATATTCTAAAGTCTTACTCTTAAAAGGTATATATATATATACTCATTAAATTGATTAGTTAGTTATAATTTCATATTATTATAACTATTTACTTGCTTATGGTTTCTCATTATTATAAATAACTTTGGGAGGCAACAGCCAAAATTTACCAAGTGATGAGGTGACACCCCCACAAGGATCCTCAACTTGTGCACAACTACCAAAATTCTCATCACTAATCATTGAGCAATTCAAAACTCCACCTCTAGTTCATTCCCCTACTCCAAGTACGAGTAGGTAACAAACCCCTGTTGTTCCAATGCCCCCATCCAGCGCTCTAGGAACCTCCCGCTCAAATAAAAAGAAGACCATTGGGTTCCCCACGGGTGATAAAAATGATTCTAAACTTTAAAGCCTAGTGTTTGTCGCTGGAAAAAATGAATGTGGGAGTCGGGGGAATAGACAATTGGAACCTTGTTGTTCAAGTCATCAAATATGACATTTACGATCAACTCTGCAAACTATTTATATTTCTCGATAAGTCAAATTATAAGGTTCTTTCTCGAATTTCTGAACAATTGAGGACATACCGGAGAAACCTTTTTCATAGACATTTCGCGAAGGATGCATCAAGCTCCGATACTTTAGCTTTGAAAGGCAGGTTGCCTCGTAATATTGAACTGCCCGTGAAGTTGTGGAATGATTTTTTGGAGAATGAGTCGAAGGACAAGAAGCTTCTCCAAATGGAGAAGAATAAATAAAATAAGGCAAAAAAAAATTAATGTCCACAGGATGGGTTCCAAATCTTATGAAGATTTGAAGAATGAATGGTCGAGTAGGCAAAGGATTGTTCGGATGCTGGTAGACAACCAATTAGGCCAAATTATACATTCATGCTCGACGGGGAAAAGATAATAAATTCTTACCTCACTTTTTTAAGATTTTGGAATCAATAGCGGCCATTAGTAGTCAGTTAAGTTCGATCCCTTCTGATGACTGGGATAATGATTCCCTGATCTAGTCCTTTGTAAAGGACAAAAGGGGGAGGACGAGAGGTGTTAGATCATGTATACCAAAAATAAAATTACAACACAACGCACCTCTTATGGAAAAAATTTCTTCGGTCTAGGGGTGTTCGCGGTCCGGTTCGATTTTAGGGTATTTTTGGGACCAGATCGCATCAATTGACCCTAGAAATTACGGATCGAGACCGGATCAGAATAATCGATCTCGATCCTATTCGGTTTTCAAGCGGTCCGTGTTCGGCCTTGGTCCTATTCTATCCATACCCAAATAAAACAACACACTTTTTAATTAAAAAACATCACTTTTTTTTAAAACACTTTTCTTTAAAAAAATAATAACTTTTAAAAAAAACAGCACAAGCCAAAAATTTGTAAATCTGTATAAAGAACATACACAAAAAAAAAATGTAAATCTGTATATTTTAATTTTATAGGAGAAAATAATTTAATTTCACTGTAAATCTGATATGTTCTCTGAGTAAGTAGGCAAAAACTGCATAAGAAACAACAACTCATAATAACTCATATATCAAAATAGAGAAAATAAAGCGTAAGAAGGAACAATACATAGTTGTAAAGAAGAGTTTTAAAGCACAAAAAATTGAGTTGTAAAGCACAACTCCAACACATTATCTTAACTGGGGCCTTTGAAAAGTAATAAAAAACAAAGTTGTAAATCACAAAAAATGTCCAATGCATGGTCAAATTTTGTTGTTTATGGATTATATGCGTGGGAAAAAAATATCCAAAGCATGGCCAAATTTATAGAACACACATATTGAAATGCGTATTCAAAACCCCAGCATGGTCAAATTTATGGAACACACATATATTGATATGAGAATTCAAAACCCCAATATATATTGAAATCGGATAGAGAAAAACAAAATATTGAAATCAGATAGATAAAAAGGAAGCAAATAATAGCAGTTTTAGTGGCTTAGGTGGGGTTCATACCTGCGTGTGTCGTTGTTGTTCTAGGGAGAAAATGAACCAAAAGTAGTCGGAGGAGAGTTTACTGTCGGAGATGGAGCCGGACCCGAGGTTGTATGTAGCGAGAGATGAACGTTGTTTTAGTTTGTATGTAGAGAGAGAGAAGAGAAAATAAGAATAGGGGTTTGGGAGGGATTAGGGTTATGCATGTTGGGTCCGTGAGTTATAAAATTAAAATAATATATATATATATATATATAGTAATAATAATAATAATAATAATAATAATAATAATAATAATAATAATAATAATAATAATAATAATAATAAAAGTGGTTCGGTTCGACTCAAACCTGCTTTTTACGACCCATGACCGATACCGACCCAAATTATGCGGTCCTATATATTTTTAGACTGAATACAATTCGTTTTTTTTGTCCATTCAGTCTATTCGGGGTCGTGCATACCCCTACTTCGGTCAGGATTCGTAAATCATCCCAAGAGGAACTTGTGACTCTTTTTACTGAAGGTTATTGACCCATAATGCCTGCTCAAGGTTCCCCTAACCCTCCTCCTCAAGGTTTCTCCTTTCCTCCCTCTTGAAGTTTCATCCCAAATACTGTATCCTTCAACATTCCCCTTCCCAATGTCGCCTCCTTAAACATTCCCCTCCCCAATGCTATCTCCTACAACATTCCTCTTCCCAGTGCCTCCACCTATCACAGGTCTTGGATCATCGTCAACCACTCTTGATGACTATGGCAAACAATTATATTTCAAGAACCTGGACAATAGTAGTATTATTGGCATGTGAACACTCTTCTTCGTAGTTGTCAGAACTAAAGTACATGGTCGATCTTTACAAAAAGGTGAAGCTCAAATAATGGTTGATGAAAAGTACAAGGGCTGCGAAGATGAACCTGTTCACGTTAACAGCGGGGAAGGGACATAATTAAGGCATTATGCAGATTCTTTTACCACTTGGCTAGTTTATCTATTGGCCAAGTTCTGAAAATGTCTTTTAATATTTTTTTGGTTTCAGTTGTAATAACAATTTTTTTTGTTTCAGTTGTAAGAATATTTTTTTTTAGTTTGAATAATATTTTTTCTCATTTCAGTTGTATTAATATCACTTGAATGGAACATGAAATTTCCATAATCATATTAATTTCTTAAATGCTACATGACATTTTTTTTAATCTATCAACACAGGACCTAAATTTGAAGATTATTAAATGGATTTCCTATAATACAAAGCTTAAATGGGTAAGACTAGCCTAATAACAAATAATTATGTAAAGGGTGTTCAAGAATTTGTTAAATATTCTTACAAAAATATTAAAAGTGACAAGATTTGTGTCCATGTACCCGTTGTTTGGACGACAAATACAAGTCATTTAAAGACGTAGAGTTGCATTTAATAAATTGGGGAATTTGTCAAGACTGTAAAATATGGACATACCATGGTGAAAAAATGTACCTTACGTTCCGAAAGAATTGTTGGTACCCGACCGGGTGATGGAACCCCAATGAGTGAAAGTGGTACATGATGCACCAACACAACACCCATTGACTGACTTAATTGATGATGCTTACGGAGTCCACAAGCATCAAAGCCACCAGTCTATGGATACGAATAATACGCATTATGACCAAGTAAATGAACAATTTGATTCTGAACTACCAGAAGATTCGAAATACATACGATTGAAAGCCGATGTGGCTAGACCGTTGTATAAAGATTGCAATAAAGATCAATCGATATTATATGCAATGATTGGTTTGCATAGTTTGAAAAGTCATTTTGGTTTGTCTGGCAACAGCGTAATAAAAATTCTCAAGTGGGTTAAAGAAATTCTCCACAAGGAGAACACATTACCAGAAAATTATCCTACCATGAAGAAAATCTTCAATGGTTTGAGTTTAAAATACATATCTATTCGTGCATGCAAGTATGCTTGCATATTGTACCCCAACGAGCATGAAGAGAGGGTAATAAGTTTTGATAAAAAGCCAAAACCTTAACCATGGATAAACAACAACATCGATATAAAGTAAAACATATTATATAAACCCAATCAAAACATTAAATGAGTTATTCAATTTAGATAAGGAGACAATTCAACTGTTTAACAAGCACATGTCCTGGCCTTAAGCAGACTTTATATGTTTTCTCTAAGTGGTTCACCCGAATTAAGGTTATGTATTAGATCATTTCATCCTTATGGACAAAGAATATGGAAATATAAATACAAACTCAATTGTAATACTAGGGTGAAAAATTATAGATAGCGAACACATAATTCGACTTAAGTCTTCAAGAGTTAGTTTTTCAATTGAAATAATAAATTTCATAGTGGATGGTTTTTTCAACTGATCAAAAAAACATTATTCACACATAGTTTTTGATCATTTAGTTCAAATGTCCTTAAGTATCAAAGTAAAATGTACAAGTATAATAATGTTGAAGAGTGTTCGACATATCAGTCATCAAACATCATAATACTAATGCCAATAAAATTACACAAGTGTAGTAGTTCAGAACGATACAAATATGTGGTAAAATACCACTATTATGATTTCAAAATAAATATGCCGAGTAGAAAATAAAGATCAATCACACAAAGCCACCGCATGTACATGGATAGGTAATATGCCTACGTCCACGGGGAGTAGCTCTCTCTCTCTCTCTCTCTCTCTCTATATATATATATATATATATATATATATATATATATATATATATATATATATTGATCGATTCTTGATAAAAAAAAAGATTACATGCCCTTTTTCCTAGCGGTGTGCATTACATTTATAGAGACAAAAAAGGGACTGGATCATTTCAGTCTCCATGATCTTGGAATATTGTAAGATATGATCCCATGAATCTGATTTTTAGATTTTCATTGACCAACCTCCCTTCATTCCTATCTCTAATATATTATCACTTATCAAGTCTGCCAGACACGTGACATCTACTCCTATCTGGTTGGATAATTCCCCCACAATTACCTCCAAAGATTTGCAATCTGAATAGGCTGTAGAGGTTTGCTCGCTCGTTAAGCGTAATGCTTTATGGAAATGAAAGTTGATCACCTATAGAAGCTATAGTCATAGGATGTTAACAATTGGTGTTTTTTTTAGTTAAAAACTACTTTTTATCTTCCCTTTAGGCTTAAAAGGCACACTCATAATTTTCTCCAATATTTTAGGGGTATACTGATAGTCCTACATCTATTAGCCAAAAGGAAATAACGTGTCACCCGTCATGTGGGGATGTGATAGATAATGATGTATTTTTTCTTAGAAGCTGAACCAAGGCTATTTAATCACTTATTTATCATCATTTAAAGCTCATTTTCTTCTTCAACCTTCCAAAAAACTTAAATCTACTTGCCTTCCATATTCACTGTAAGTTCATCCTCTCTCCTCTTTCTTATTTCTCTGAAATATTCTTTAGGTGTTCATCTTTATTTTCTTCATCTTTATTATCTTTGACTTTGGAAAATGATATATCGTGTGAGTTAGAGTTGCATAGAAGGATTTAGGAAACATTTCTCCATCCCAACGTGGGTAGTAAGAGTTTGGGGAAAACACCAAAAGATTATTATAATATTGAAGGAGGACACTGGTTATTCTCCCAATTCATTGCTGAAGCCGCATAACCTTCCCTCCAAATTAAATTTTCTTTGAGTTTTGTGAATATTTTTGTGTTTTCCTTATCCAAAGTACCCCAAATACCTTGAGTATAGTTAATGGGGATAAATAGGATAAATGAGTTGTATGAAATCTGTTAGGGACCCCAGAGATCTTATATTGCTATATGTGGGGGAAGACGAGAGACAATACTTTTTATTTGAAGCCGAGGAAAGTTGAGAATGTACTGGTGGTGAATTTGAAAGATTCAAATAATAATTATAGGTCCCACGACTTTTTTATTAAGCTGTGGTAACATCCATTCATTCCAAAGGGTTGTGAATCTTATAAAGGCTATAGTCATCCCAATAGGGTACATGAAATAGATTGATTGCTAGTTTTTATTTCTATTCATTTAAATTAGTCTGGCCTTGTGTGATTATTACTAATATATTTCTTATTTATGTAATGATGATAAATCCAAGAAGAAAGAGCGTGAACAAGCATATGTTAGTTTTGATGAATTGAGTAAGGTTTGGAAACTCAAGAGACCTTTGTCGGCTGGCGCAAAACACCCAAGGTCAACAATATTGTTATTAAACTACACCTGCACCACTAATTCTTTTATTTCCAGACTAGTCATCAAGAAACTAGAAATCCTTATTATTTTTGGCGGGGAGGGGCCTTCAATTGCAAGCACATTGGGATCGCTTGAGTTTGTATACGTTACATTAATTCCTGCTGTGGTCCCTTCAACTTCTGAAGAAGAGTTGCCATCGAAGAAAATGATTCTAAATTTGATGGAGGAAGGTGATTCCCCTACTTTTCCAAAAGATTATCCTTCCAAAAGGAAGGAGGTAAGGGGTTAACGAACCCCGTTGACTTAGGGGATTCCCCTGAAAAATTGCAAGCCCATCTTGTGAAGAAGAACATGATTGGAATAAGTTTTGTAGTTGCCTTTCCCACCAAGAAGGTCAATGCCTTGCTAATGGGAAATCCTTACCATTATGTCAATGGCTAGAAATCTTAACTTGGCCCCTGAAATACTGAAGGGGGCATGCCTTTGGGGAAATTAAGAAGTGGTCGGTAGGCAGTCAACCGATATTGCTCAAATAGTCTTCGTGGTGAGTTCTTATTTTGTGTTTGGATTTTACTTCTCTGAAAATTCATGTTATACTAAACTTATTGATAGGATTTTACCTTCTAGTTCTTGGTGGACTTGGTTATATTCTAGAAACGAGGGTTAACCAGTAGAAGGCCAACGTTAACATGAGCCATGCCTTAAAGGATTCTCAAAAGGATATGAAGGTTGTTGAAAAGGCCTGCAAAATTATGGTAAGCGCCAAGGAATTGGATATCTCTATAAAATTCCAAAATCGCGCAGCTAGATATAGTTATTGAGGAGTTTACACAGACAATGCCTAAGGCCTTAGATGCTAAGGACAAGGCCTATGACTAGGGGTGGGATAACGACTTCATTTAGGCTAGGAAATAGTTAGACTACATTCGTAAGTCCTAATTCAACAAAAGGATGTGACGAATCCTTGGTTAATGTAGAAGTCCCCTCTAAATTTGGACTTTTCTATCATAACCGTTCAAGTTCCCCTCC
The DNA here is from genome assembly GCA_949130495.1 of Sambucus nigra. Taxonomy (NCBI): domain Eukaryota; kingdom Viridiplantae; phylum Streptophyta; class Magnoliopsida; order Dipsacales; family Adoxaceae; genus Sambucus; species Sambucus nigra. The sequence goes on from OX422223.1 coordinate 320,147,379, forward strand.
AAATTTGGATGAAGAAGAGGGTGAAGAATCAAGCGGCGGCCAAGAAAGAAAGGGTGTCGGACAAGCAAAACAGGCCATGGATCTAAACAAGGTCGTGGCCGAATAAGAGCAGGTGAAAGAGAAGGAAGGCCAATCTAGTTAGATTAGCATATGACTTCTTGTTCTTTATATTTCTCGTCTTTTTATTATATTCATTATAAGTGCTTGCCCAATGTTTATATTCAAATGAAAATACTTACTATTTTAGCCTTGCTATATCGTGTTTGGTTACTTTTGATTGCCTATATATGCTTGATTTGTATCTAGTTTCTGAATGCCTTTCTTCTTTATCATTGTATCTAATAACAATTTGGCCTTGGTGCCAATTTCTTAGTCGGGATGATTTTGGCCGAGCGTAAGAATTTTTTTTCACTTATTAGATATGCCCTTCAAAAGATGATAAGTGCTTATGGTATGTAGACTCGTTTGGTGTTTTATCTTTGGGCCGAGATCAAATATGTAGAAGGCATTGTTGTCTTGCTTTAAAAAAATAACTCTCTAAAGGAGAAGATCGAAAAAGATGAAAAAACTTTGAAAGAGGACCAAGTGATTAATAGAAGTCTTTAACAGAATGTGATGAAATTGAGATATCAGTTTCTTTATATCCCTCGCGTGGTCTGGTTGGAGGGCTATAATGAAGGTTGGGTGGATTATCTACCCCACTTAAATTAATCCAAGCAGGTCATTTACAAACATGGGTGGCTGAGTGCCTTGGCTGTTATGAGACTTCCTCGTAATTCCCAATTCTGGTATTAGTATGGTGTCAATAAAACTTTTGTTTGGCTCCCTCCACTAGGGAGTGCTGATCAAGGATTCCTACGGATGTCATTCCCATTTAGTTGATAAGGGATTATATTCTTTACCATGACAGCGATGATGGATTTCATCCAGAATTAAACAATAATCACCATGTTGAAATGACTGTCGAGTTAAACTGTCAAGGATGTAGTGGCATTGATCCCCATTTTGTATTTCTATTTTATAATATATCGATCTGGATACTTTGGAGTAACTTAATATGAATGAAATATCTAATTAATTCAATATCTTACATTTTCCCATTATCAATCATATTTTTTACTTTTGACTTACCTTTTAGGATAAGTGTCATCACGCCACCTTAGGCCTAAGACAAACCATGGCAAAATTTCACCTAGTCGCAGGGAAATCCACCCATTAAGCATTTTAGTCGACTAAAGTTGGGGAACTTAGTGACTAAGGATCCCACCATATGTCTTTTTCTTGTGCGGGTAATGTTTTTATGTTTTTTGTGTTCATTAGTGATGAGTACGTATAACCTTAATCTACGATTAAGTGAAATACAACTAAGACATTTAAATAAGGCAATCAGAACTTGATTGGACAAAATTTAACAAATTTGTAATAATAAGAGCTTTGTCATGATGATAATTTGTAATTAACGAAGTTGGCCTACCATTTGGAACAATAAGGAAGTTGATTACATGAACTGAAATTTAAATCACTTAGAATAACAGAAACTTAAAACTTGAATAAATAAAAAAAGTTTTAGAAATAAAATCTCCTAAGGTTGGCCGCATTCCAGAACCTACGTATCTCCCTGCCCCCAATTTTTTTCTAGATGGTAGGCTTGTTGTAGGTTGACCTTGATGACTTTGAACGGACCTTCCACTTAGGACCCAGTTTTCCATCTAACGACTTCCTTATGTTGCTGATAATCTTCCTAAAACATAATATCTGACCTGGAACTTTCTCAGATTGACACATTTATTGTAGTTCTTAGCCAATTGCGGTTGGTAGGAAGTTAGTATGAACAAGGTCGAGTTCAGTCCCTATGATTTCTTCATTCATGGGTTGATTGGTGACAATTGTCCTCATGGTCCACATGCCAGCTTCTAATGAAATTATGGATACCATTCCATAAGCCAAGGCGAAGGGCGTTTCCCAAGTAGATCTCATGAGTGTTGTTCAATATGCCCAGAGGACATGGGGAAGCTCATCCACCTAAGAACCCTTTGCTTTCTCTAACCTTTTCTTTATTCCATCGAGCACTATCTTATTGGATGCCTCAGTCTCTCCATTTTTTGGAGGTAGGCCATTGAACCGTATTAGTTCTTGATGTTGTGATTGTTGTAGAAGTTTTGGAATGGTCCACTTTCAAACTACATTCCATTGTCAATAATGATCGTTCTTGGCACGCTAAAATGTGTTACGGTATTCCTCTAGATAAATCTAATCATATCAGTATCCTTTATGTTTACCAAGGTCTCAACTTCCATCCATTTGGTGAACTAGTCTATGTCGATTAGGAAATATTTTTGATTTTCTAGTGTTGTAGGTAAGGGACCCACAATATCTAGTCATGCAATACCCCGTAATTTTAATGCATTAATTAATTGGTGAAATTTATTAATTATTATTATATATACCGTAGTGATATGTGATGTTACTATTTATATTTTCATATGGTTATGCGCATATGTTTTATGTGTTATGTGTATATGGTTATGTGTATATATTATTCGAATGTAAAATCAAACTTAATGCATGATAATGGATTAATAACTTATTAATAAATAATTTTGGGATGGTTTTCTTTGGACACATACCCAGTAGAATATTAGGACATTGGTTTGTAACTTTAGGTTGACGTTTAGGCATGTGGAATGTTCGGTTTTGAATTAAAATAATGTGTTAATCCTTATAGCTTAGTACATGGCTTGGAAAAAGGTTTTGGTCCTATTGGATTAGTTATTGCGCTTATGGGATTTAGGTTTATATGGTCCCTATACCTAATTCGTGGTTGAATAGATTAAGAGGCCCTGAAGGTTAATCTAATTCATCCTAGAGGCTAAAGAGAAGAACCCTAGAGCTAGAGAGGGAAAACACTCAAGATGAGAAGAGAATTTAGGAGAATTTGGGCCTCGATTTCATCCCTTTAAATCAAGGCAAGTTTATGTACTATAGAATTTTAATTGTTTTTAGTTATAGTATAATTATTCATTGGAATATAAACATAATTTTATAATAATATGACTTTGAGGGTTAGTCAACTAATTTTCATAATTAAATTAATTGGATAATTTAAGTTACTATTCATGTTCTTGGCATAGATTGATGTTAGTATAATTCTTTATGAATTGTAGATGAAATGGATGTGTAATTGTTAGTAATAAGTTATACATTGATAATCAATTAAAATCCCATTGATAATTAAACGAAATGATAGATAAGCTGAATCTAATTGATCAAAGATTGAATTCTAGGATTTCTGGGTGGAATTGGAATTTATCCCATTAAATCTTGTTATATTCATTTAAAAACCATATATATAGGTTAGGAGTGATGTAGTAATACTTATATATATGAATATAGTTGAGTGTTGTGAGGATATGGGAGCTTGAAAGTTTGTTAACGGCGGATTCGGAAAGTGGGAAATAAAGATCAACACCAATCTCGTTTGAAGCTCGTTACTAATATCATTTGAATGACTTAAATATGGTCATTTAAATGACTTAGGAAATAAGAAATTGTATATTTTGAATTACGAACGCGTGGGCGCTAGTTTCGTATTTTTTGAATTTTTATTAAATTTATGATGAATATTGTATCAAGAGTGCACAAGGTTAAAATTCTAAGTTGGTGATTTTGGTTAGGGATTTGTGTTGTAAATGGTTTGGTTGGAATTTTGGGCTCATAGATAGGGTAATTTGACCTTTATGTGGGTATAGTCGAAGAAGTGATGGTATATTATTATTCTTAGGTTTTGGTTTGGGTTTTTGGATTATTGGGTATTTTGACCTCATTGGATTTGTAAGGGATAAATTGAGTAGAATATATTGATAAACCTTTAAGTAGTGTAGTAATTGTATTTTGATAACTATTGTAATGATTTGGTATGAGAGATACCTAGACTTGGAAGGCCTTAGGATATCGGGCTAGTGTTATAGATAATAATTTATAGTTAATGTTAATATTAACTAGAAATGGTAAGAAACTATATATGTAACCCTAAAGATTGGGGTTTGTATTTATATGTTTGGCCGGCTGAGTAGGGTCACTTGGATTTGGGACTAGACTCATGTGATAGTTTGGGTTGTTTGGGTTGATATATCTTAAAAACACTAAAAGACGAGGGGAAGATGCGAAGTTATATTGTAGCTCATACTCATTTATAAGCTTACTCTTCGTAAACTTGTTGTTACCGTTATTATTGACTTTACTTTTCATAACAAAGGCCACAATTGTCGCTTCTGCCCAAATATCTTATTTGCATCTTCATTTGTTACTACTCGGTTAGGATGTAGGAGTCAAGCCTACGTGCTCATTCTCTTCACTACTTGATAAGGATTCATGTAGTAGTATAATCACAATGGATTGGATTATGTTGAGCCAATTATATTTTATTGTTTTCAGTTATAGTTTCTGATGTTTATGGGTTATTTCACTTACCTGTGTACAATTTATGCAATTAGTTTTATTTTCAGTCATGTTTAGAATGATGTTCAATTATTTTTAATTACCATGATTTTTGTATGAGACCTGATCAACCTTATATGGATTTTTTTCGAGGTTTCGCAAGTTTAACATTACACATATCAAATTTAGTCTTAACCAAATATGGTTAATCTTTCTCACGTGTTTCCAACACTATGCAAGTAAAAAAATTAAAGCGTTTCAACCCGTCAAGGAAAACCAATACAAGTGGAAGCACTCAAAGTCAAGGCTAGTGTATTCACTAGATTTTATATGGTTGGGGATTTTGAAATATCTTTAGGAATGTTTTGTGGCTATTTTGTTATTTTGGAATTCAATTATTGGATATGTGTTGAATTTTACTTCCTTTTGGTGGATGTAAGTTGATATGATCCCATGGACTAAAAGGATAATTTGTCCTATGGATATGGATTTTGGGCTTTTTGGATCCAACTATTGGATATGTATTGAATTTTACTTCCTTTTTACGGATGTAAGTTGATATGACCTCATGGACTATAAGGCTATTTTGTCCGGTGACTATTTTGTTTTCTTATATTTATTTCCCTCCATTTTCTATTAATTTTAATGGACTAAAAAGCTATATTGGATGTAATATATCACACTCTAAATTATTTTTTGCGCCAAAGTGGAGTGTTGAGGGGATGGAAATAAAATACTAAATCAAATACCTCAAATGACCCTTTGAATTCTATATGCCATTAGTTTATTTGGATGGAGGTTAAGTGAGGGATGAATATGAGCCAATTTGGAAGATAAGGGATGAAATTGAAACAATGAAAAAAATAAATGACTAAAATGAGACACAAGGAAAAGTAAGAGACAACCGGGCTACTTTACTCTAAAAATTTAATTATTAGCATAAAAAAAAGAGGAAGGTTTGCCAAAAATAATATAGTTCAATATTCTAATGGAAAAATACTTTGGCCACCAAAAAGATTCCCTTCATCTTGAACCATCCCCCACCATCCTTGTAAGAAAAAACAAATCTTCCTCTCTCAAAGCTATCCTCATCCATTCACTTGACATTGGGTTTATTTCCTTCGCCTAGTGACAAAAACAAGCCCGGTACAACTCGTACTCCCAATTTAGAAGGGTTACCCCGATACAACTAAACCTATTAACCTAGTATTTCCTATTCCTTCTCCCTCTACCATTAGCCAAATTTGGCATTATCAATTAAAGAATTAAGTAAATAAAAAAATCACCACTAAAATGTTGTTTTAGAGGAGAATCTTTTCCCTAGTATTATCTACTATATTAGTGTCGAATTTCTAATTTTAGTAATAAATATTTATATATCAGCACTTAAAGTAGTCATCTAGATCTAGTGATGTTGTTTTACCACATCGTGACAAAACATTAATTAATCCATTAAAACTTCATATACAGAAAAATATATCATTTCAGCCTCTTCAAGCATTATGCAAAAAGTTAACTGTTTTGTGTCTCTAAACATAAGCACTGTCGAATCTTCACAAGTTATAATTCAAAATACCTAAACATGAAAAGGAAGAATAATTTTACAGAGTGCCTGTTGTAAATTGTATAAAGGATAATTTTACATTTTTCTGAGGACTTACCCTTCTTCTAATTAAATATTTATTAATCTAATTAAATTGTAATTATATTGAAATCCAAACTTAGCGCAAATAATTTCCGCTAACATTATATGCCATTTTTCAAGCATAGGACAAAATTTGTGAAAATATAATATTTTCACTTACTGAAGTTAATGCGGATTTGAAAATAACATTTCAATGCAATAATCCATCTCATCATCCCATTCATTAAAATCTAATGACGGTACCAGAATTTTCAAACTGCCAGTTCCTAGAAGAAAGGGACTTCAAGACCTCTTGAAGTCTGAAATAGAAGCTTCCAAAACCCTCAAAATGCTGTTCGTTTGCAGCATTTTTCCCCTTTCCTTTTTTCTTTTCCAACATGCTTTCCACGAATAAAATTTTAGTCTTTGAAGTGAAATTGGCCAAGGTTCCACAATATATTGCAGACCAACTGACCTCCCTACCTATAAAAATCAATCACCACTAACAGACCACCACATGAACTATTGCAACACTTGATTACTGACCAATATCATAAAATTTAGAATGCCAGGCAATCAATTTTACTTTATGATGCTCACAGATAACAGATTGAGCTTGTGCTCAAGCTACGAGATCAAATTTTTGGCCTTGATGTCAATTCCTGTAATTAAGGGTGATATAATCTATGCAATACAATCATCGAGTTTGCTCCAAAAATAGTGTCTTATACAAATATGCCAAAACAATGGGTACATGCAAATTGCAATGACTCTTGTTTCATATATTCGAAGCCTGCAATCCATTCTGCTGCCCAAAAACACTAAAGACAATACATAGACATAGCCACTTAATTTGTCTATTTACAAAAATGAACATGCACCTGTTTTATGATAAAAAAAGTCAAACACCCTTATGGTAATAAATCAAAGAAAACTTGTAAACTGATAGCCAGTTGCATGCATCTGGACATAAAATCCCCAATGACCCCTTTAATTAAACATATAAGTTGTTATAGGTTTAAAACTAAATGGCTTCCTCCATAACACTATCCCACATAGTAATAATCCCTTTCGTGTCATAACTCACAGTGGCACACACGAATAGCTTGTGGGATCTAATGTAGTACTTTATGACTATAATATTATTTGAAATGTAGTATTATATTTGAGATGAGTATAGGGATCTCTTTATATTATACATATAGTGTTTACATTTTTTACTTATAAAAATCAGATGCATGAATTGCTTGTGTAATGCGCTTTACGTGACATAGCCCTGGAATCAAAATGTGATACCTTTCTCACATGCGATTTAAAACAATGTTTGGGACACAAGCGCACTTGCATAATTTGAATCTCGATGAAATCATCTTGGGATTAAAGATGTCAGCTTATTGTTTCTTGTGGGTCATACCTCGCCAGATGGGCTGGAGGAGACAGTGAAAAGAAATATATGGGCGGTAGGAGAGATTGGGTGGATCTATATTAGCTTAATAATGAGTAGGTGGGTTCTTGAGCCATTGTGGTTGCAAGTCCATTTTGGAGAGCTTGTCGATGGGGGTACTGCTTCTAGAATTTCCCATGAATGCCGAGAAACCAGTAAATGAAAATCAGGTTAGATGAGTTGGATGTTGGAGGGAGGCATTAGTGTTGAAATGACTGGGCCCTCAGGATGGCAGACAATGTCAATCCAAAGGCAGGAAATTTGCGATGGAGTTAAAGAATTGAAATGGCTATTTATTTATCGCCTTCTTCCCCTTCTCATTAATGAAAACTACATAAATGTTTTTAGATGCATACACATATATATTATTGTCTAAGAATGAACTGAAAAAAGAAAACCCACTAGAAATTTCATGCAAAATTAAATAATTCTGGATACCCTAATCATCATAAATCAAAGATCATCAATTTAACATGAAAATTCAAAAGGTTAGTTCTGATCTTCTCTCATCATCTACGGATTCATCATCGTTGTATTCATCCTAATCCTCAAAATCCGTATCAGCAACATCATCACAAGAGTAATCATCTCATAATCCGGACATTCTTTTACTTTTATATTCATCCCAATCCTCAAAATCCATATCAACAACGTCAACATCATCATGAAGTAATTATCTCATCAACCCACATTCTTCATCTTCTATATCATCTATAGGAGGGGCTACAAATCCAACTCATATCTCTTCCCCTGCTTTGACTTCTTCATCATGATCTGATCCCTCAAACTATTTTTTATGTTTACCCCCAATTAAGTGAATTACTTGTATTGTTTGTATTGTATTTAATCATGTTGCCTTATAAAATACATTGAAGTATGAAAAGATACGGTTAGGTTTGTATTTTAATGTATCATATGCATTGTGTATCGTGAGATACCGATAACCATGTTTATAATCATCCAAAAGAAAAAGGACAGTTAATAGTGATCATAATAGTTCCTTAGTTAAATAAGAATTTGTGGGATTAAAATGTTCAAAACACGAACATTTGATTAGTTTGCATCAAAGCAGAATTATGTAGTCAAAAAATAAGACCACCCAGGAGGATCGATATTTTCGGATGAGGAACCATCCATTGTTTCTACATGCCATGGATAAATTGTATCCTCCTAACGTAAATATCATAGACGGCTCCTCTGGCTTCACCATGTGTCGAGATGTCTTCACCTTCTTTAGTGTTATGATTTTTGATTTTGCACACAACGAGGAGAGAGATACCAATTGACATAAACTCAATTATGCAACATTAAAGAAGAACAACAAACCAATATGAAACTCTCTCTAGAATATATTTTATGATATGTGCCTAATAAATGAATTACAATATATAGAGAGGCTAAGGATATATTCCATGAATATTCTAACTGAAAGGGGAATTTTGTAGTACTTTGTGATGTGATGTCACAAAAAATGTGGCATAAGATATAATAACGAAATCTTCTACATTCCCAACTAACCATATAATATCTAAGACTGAAGGAAAGGGAAATATGAAAACTCGAAAAAATAATTACATGTATACCCCATTAACTACAACACTTGGGCCTTGGCTTGACTACACAAAAGGTTTGGAACCGACTCGTGCCTTTTAATTATTGAAGATATCTTGTAACCCATAAGGGGTTGTGGAATTCATTATTGTTGATTTATTAAGGACATGACCTTTATGTGCTTATTCTTCTTTACTCTTGTGGTGCTATACATTATGTGAGATTAACTTATTGAGTTATCCTCACTATACATCATGGCCAATTCATTTTTTGAGATTAACTATTTTCAGTTATCCTCTTGTGTAAAAAGAAGCCTGGCTTGGCCTTGTTGAAGTTAAAATTTACACAAGTATCAAACACATTGACGAAGTTAATCTGAAGAGGAAGATCCCTGAGTTCCAGCATGATATGTTCATGTAGATGTTGCTGGATTTCAGGTTACTACCTAAAATTTTGAGTTAGGATGTTTGTAGCAAAACTGGAAAACTGGAAGCGAGTAGCTAAATTTTACTAATAGGGTACCGTTGGGTCTTAACAAGTTTGTGATAATCAATGATTTTATCACTTCATTAGAAAAATTTCTTACCTTACCACAAAATAGATAATTAACAATAAAACATCTGTGGAAGTTCGATTTAAAGAGGCCACATCAAAATATGCATTGGCACAAGACTCGGTAAGATTTTTTACTTTATTTCACTAGGTAGCATATAAAAGCATTCCCTTCCCTTCCCACGTTAATAATTTTTCAACACTCAGATTTTCATTTCCTTGTCTTCCACTACAAAATAATTAACAAGTTTGAAGGACTAAAAAATTATCTACGAACTCAATCTTGTTTAAGTTCACATCTAGCAACTATATGGTTGTGTGGACAACTACAGTAGAACACTAAAATAACTTTAAAAATAACAAAACTACTTCATTACAAATTACATCCTGGATCTATTAATAATTAACCTTTTCAACTATCCATAATTACAACCAGAATCCCATTTTTTATAAATTAAATAAGATTGACCTCTTATGTATCCCAAAAGGATTTGATATGCATCCAAAAAGGACCAGGCCATATCCATAAAACTATATCCAGGAATCAAAATTGGCCAATTTCATCAACGGATACGCAGTTAAAGTATCGGGTATGTATTGGGCCATATCGAATCTGATACTCAATTTGTGTCATATTTGAAGCATATGTTCTAAATAAGAAACACCTTTATAACTTCGACCTGAATTTCCCAAGAAGTAGATGATAAACCTATGTTTTGGGAGGACAAGTCCATACAAAGCAAAGATCAGCCCCAAAACCAGATCCAATTTTCAAACTTGGGGGAGTTGTATCAACCTATGGAAAAAAAGATGGTTTTAAGGAGGAGGCCCTAGATGTGTCTTCACAAACAAAGTCGCAAACGATTTTTTCCCTTGAACATTGTCAACGAGCTCGAAAGAACCGGCACTTCTCTCTTTCAGTAATGACACTAAACCATGAGCTTGCTTTTTGGATTACAATTTTTTCTTCTAATATAAAGAATTTATTGATTGACAGACCTGTGACACCCCGCCTAATTAAATACCGGGCGATCACTCCTTTATTAAATTAAATCAAGGTAAACAGTTGGTTCATTCTCAGCATCACTGTCGATAAAAATAAATTTTCCAATTTAACACCCTAAATAATTAAGCTAAGTGTCAAAACCATTTTCATACATAACTTCAAAATTTTATTTAAAAAAAATTATTTATTTATTTTATTTAACCACATTCAATAAGTAAGAATCACACCACATTTAAATTCTGCAATATAGTCCAATTAATTTAATACATTCGTCAATCGAATGTCAACATACGAAATCTAAAGTCACACATCCAAACTGAATAAATCCCATAGTAACAATACAAAAAATAACTGAAATACAAATGTCCAATAACAATGGAATAATGGAAGGAGCTACACATGCCCAACTAAATGAGAGTACTAAGAGTGGATCCGAATGAACGAAGTCGTCTAATCAAGAGACCTGCAACTCCCACCTAAGCTGTAGCGCGTTCCTTCCAAGAGATCCTAAGCAAGACGCCCCTATGGATGGGCACCTGTAATACATACATATATATACAAGAGAGAGAGAGAGAAAGAGAGAAAAATGGGTCAGAGCCCGATAGTGTATATGATTTAAAAATTGTTTAGCAAGTATTTAAATTGATACAGGCCAATGCAACAACATATTAGTGCGACACTCCCTTGATAAATTCTCACCTCTCTTCTAATGTGCACACCTATCGCACTAACCTTCCCAACGGTTGGTCTTATCATTTTATCACACTGACCTTCCCAACAATTTAGCTTATCTCAAATTACTTATAAGATTGCAAAACCAAACAATATCATTGTTTAAAAAGATACTTCCAATTAGTAGCACAACTCTCGTTTTAGCTTCATTAATTTATAAAGTTTCCCAGTGTCATATTATACTTTTTACTTAAGTATTTCCGATTTATAGTCCAGAATTATTTCTCACATACCATATCACCGCAACAGTTTAAATTTCCCAAATTTCAGATATATATATTAAGCACTCGTATAATATATACATTCTAACAGCACCAATATACAAACTATGGTGCTTGCAGACTCTGCTATCCAATCCCCGTATCGCTCACACTAAGGGATATACAAGTTCGGAATCACTCTCGAACTGTATCAACATAATACACAAACAAGATTGAGGCGAAGCATAGATTCCAAGTCTCTAAGAGGTCAGTACATACCCTCACGTCTCTTATGACCGTCTGAAGTATCGGTCCGATAGCCTGTACCAAGGATATATATCTTCTAGGGTACAAGTCAATATCCCCCATAAAGGTCCCATCGATAAGACTGTCCCAGCGCGGTAACCTCAGGGATAGCAAGTAGCGCGGGTACGTTTTTCACACGTATATAATATATGCATACACAACCATATATATATACCACTTATTATTATATCAATATAGGTTTCTCTCATCACCCATAATTACAATATTTATCCTTAATTTTCACATTAAGTATTCTTATAAGGGTTCGTCACTAACCTTAACTTGAAGGGTTTCTCCAACTCATTTTGCGACACTCGTGAACTCTATCCTCACATGTATAAAATTCAGTAGGTGTCCTTATTAAGTTCCAACGTAACTCTCTTACGCACCTTACCCTTCAATACATAAATTAATCGATTTATAAGTAATTATCCCAAAATGTAATTCTTAGTCCACATTAAGTACCTCCAAAATTCATTCTTATAACCTACTAGTCTCCCCTATCTCCCAAAACATTATATTAAGGATGCCCAAGAGTTATTTCATAATAAATTAAATTTAACTCATTTAATAGGGGAAATAGGAGTCTGCCAGGAGGGGTCGATCGATCGAGGTCTGGGGCTCGATCGATCGAACCTTCGATCGATCGAAGCTCTGGGCTCGATCGATCGATCAAGCAGATCTGCGAAATCTGCAGAATTGCAGTTACGGGTTTCATCTCCAAACTTACACCAATTCCATATTTTCTAATCCCAATCGCCCCATAATTGATACTACTAACCTTATATCATCATATCAGGTATTTTTAATGTAAAACATGTCAATTTACATCACTAAACATGGATTAATCATGCTATAATTCATTTAAAACTCAAGAACCCTAAAAATCTCTAACTCATGTTTCTAATCTGTTTTATCCCAGAATTTCCTTCTTATTTACACCAAAATTTCGTGGGTTATCTATCTACATCACAAGAGACTTCCAGAATAAGGTTTAAGTCTTTACTACATGCAAATTCCTATCACAATTTGGGTTTTCTTCCATATATTTCATCCCTAATCATTCCTAAACTAATATGGAAATTGCACCAATGAAAATGGAAAGATAAACACTTGCCTGGGATTTTTGGTATTCTGATTTACGGCTGATTTTGGTATGGTTGCATTCCTCATCTCGCGATCTACGCGTTGGTGGTGGCGGCGGCGCAGACCGTTGAGTTTCGGGCCTTGAAATTGCTTGAGAGCTCTCTCCTCTCTTCTTCAATGGCCGTTCAAGGTTTTGGGAATTCTAACCCTAGGTGACAACCTCAATATCAGATATAGTCCCGCTAATTTTCGTGGGTTTAATTACCCATAAATGTAAAATGACCAAAATTCCCTCCTGGGTTACTAATTAGGCCTAAAAATGCCCCGAGACCCAAACTACACCCCCGGGTACACTTTTCTGACTATCTCGACCCTTTCGGACGCGTTGGCGCACTCAAAACGACCATACGGGCAACTTATAAAATATTCACTTTTTATTTATCAAAATTTAGTCCCGACGCGATACGAGCACGTTCGGACTTAAATTTCCAAAATTGTCATTTAACTCACTCATGACATTCAATATAACCAATATAATATATTACTTTGTTCATTAGTAATATTCAACAAGTTTCTCATAATTACTAACTCTCGTCATGTTAATAATTATAACATAATTAATTTCTGGATTTTTATTAAATAATTCATTCACATTAACTTTAATAAATCCCCAAATTAATATAGCATAAAAATACGGGGTATTACAAGACCGGAGATATTATAATACGGTAGAACGAGATTCTTCAATAAAAAAAAGAACTTGAAATATAGATGAAGCACATGTGTGATCTCCAATGATGTGTTTGGGAAACCGAATTACATGGCTTGAAATTGGAATTAAAATATTTTCAGTATAAAATTTTCAAAATTTAAACTGAAAATTTTTCAATTTCAAAGAAAGGAATTGGGTTTCCAAACACACCCTAAAAAAATGTGATATCATCCCCTACCACGTTTCCCATCTCCAATTGGGACTTTCAACATTGCTCTTATTTCTTTTAGAAAACTAAAATATTGACTTTTAGTCAAAGAAGCTACAAATTTATGATAAAGACGTTTACTAATCCTAGGGTCATCATAGAGACGTTTAGAGTATCACCAGTAGAATAACTAAAAATGAATAATCAAAACATGCCACAAGCTTTTGATTATTAATTTAAGGGGCACTTAGATACCACCCCCATTTAAAGGATTTTCATATATTGAGACCCAAATTCCATTTGATTAAACAAACCGGCCCTTTTTACAGTTGTCAATTCGTTAATATACTTTATTCTATTTAAGCATGGAGATAAGTTATATCATCCTTATTATACAGTATTTCCTATCACTACAACTAGAAGTCTTTTTTTACATAACATCATCCAAACAACTCATATATATTGGTATTATATCCTACTTTAATCATATTGAACATGCGCATGAGATACCACAAATAAAAATTCATGCACCCACAATAAATCTTAATGTATAGCAGATACTATATATTTCTATACAGTAATTGATCATAATGGTATGACAATTACAGAGTTTGGTACCATGACTAAGTATTGGTGGAACATACCCTTTCAGTTGGTAAAATATACATTATCCACGAACATAGAAATTTTGAAAGGGTGGATTGGTAAAATAATAAACTTCAATTATAACAACATGGCATAGACATTCAAATAGTAATCAACTACATTCAAACCCATATGCTCATGCGGTAATTAACTACAAGTGAAAATCCCACATTCTACATATGCCCGGATATCTTTATCCATTCAAAAAAACCTTTTTAGATCCCTATAGACAAGGTAATTCTGTTAATTGACAGTTGAGGGCCGGTTTATAATCCCACTAATAACATGGGGTAAATTACTAAAAGTATCTCTAAGGGGGGCACTCCTAATTCTCTATTAATTTAAAGCTTTGCGAAATTTAACAATCCTATCGTCTATAATGGTTAGTGTTTGTCAATAACCAAAATTCAAATACTTGACTTAAATTATGTAGTTTTGCTTCTTTTTTCAAATAAATATTTCCTTTCTATTTAAATTAATAAATCTCTAAAGTATTATATATATATATATATATAAACCCGTTTGTTCTCGAGTGAGGATCAGTTCGCCATGAACGCCAAAGTGCAAAATTTTCGTTCCAAACAAATGAAAGTAATTCCAAGTACTTTCTCATCTACTGTTGTATGTTGCTCATACAAGTGCTTTCTTGTTGATTTTTATTTTTACAAAAAAGTTGGAAAATACAATGAAGGTTTGTTGTGTGTATGTTTGTCTGTGCGTGTGCGGGTGTGCGTGTGCGTGTGCGTGTGCGTGTGCGTGTGCGTGTGCGTGTGCATGTGTGAGAGAGAAAGAGAGAGAGAAAGAGAGAGAGAGAAGGGGGTGGGGATTTTTCAGGGGATAGAGTGAGGATTTTCAGGGGTGAAGGAGTGGATGTGGGTCCCACTCATTTTAATTATTGAATAAAGACTGTTAAATTTGATTATTTGTTAAAGGGTTTTTAGATTTTGATTAGTCAATTGGAAAAGGTTTTTGATCAACATTGTTAAATTTGATTAGGCTATCGAACATACTCTTACGCAACATAGCAATAGCTTTGAAACTCAATTACTTATTGTGTAACACATTACATTGTGAAAAAGTCTTTATGTAGCAAGTTTTTTTTACCAAGCGTGTATACCAAGTGCATGAAAATGTATGCACAATCATTCCAAGTGTATCCGAAGGTGTATGCACAATCATTTAATGAACGTGGGATACAAACTTGGTATAATATCATTACTCTTATATTATTCCTAGTGTTTCAATATAATCCTCACCATTCCAATACAATTCTTAAACCTATTTACATATCCCATTCCCTCTTAGCATTTCCCACTGCTCTGATCTATCTAAGCCTATTCTGCATTATTTAGTTCAATATCTTCACTTCAACCAAATTCTAATGGATAAATTTAAGCAGGCCTATTCCCTTCTTCCCAATCAAAGCTATTCAAAAACCCAGAGTTACACACGCCAATGATAAAACAATAGAATGAATTTCCAACGAAAAACACTAAAGATTAAATATGCAAAACTATAGTATAGCGATAGCCATTAAAAGGTTTAACATTATTACAATTTAAAAGAAGCTGATACCAAAACTCACAAAATGAACCAAACTATTAATCCATTTGGAGGTCACCCACCAGAATTTGCGGCCACGTGGGTCCGACAAACTGGGCAATTGGGGACTCTAATGAGCCACACATCAACACAATTAGCATGGAACATTAGGTTACATGCAGGAAGTGTTTAAACCTATCACCATGTTTAAAATACTCCAAACAGATAACACAATCGTTAGTTATTTCGAGAGATGAGTATTGGAGTGATGGTAAATCTTTTTGGGTGGCAGTGGAGGTGCGGCGGCGGTAGAGGGACGTTGTAGCAAGGATGAGGTGGCGAAGTCTGAGTGCTGTGAGGCCCAGGTAGAAGAGGAAGAGGAAGAGAAAGAGGATGAGGCATACGATGAAATCATTGATGAATTTTGGGGTTGGGTATGGGATTGGGTTTGGGTTTTGTGCTAGTGGTAGTGGTGGTGGTGGTGCGGCGGCGGAGTATGAGTTTTTAGTGGTGGAGGTGCGGCGGCGACGGCGGTAGAGGGACGTGGTAGCGAGGAATAGGTGGCGAAGTGTGAGTGCTGTGAGGCCTAGGAAGTGGAAGAAGAGGAAGAGAGTGAGGGTGAGGAATGTGATGAAACCAGAAAGGAATTTTCGGATTGGGTTTGGGTTTGGTGCTAGTGGTGGTGGTGGTGGTGGATTGGTGGCATGGTGGTGGTTATAAGCGTAAAATGTTGGCATGTGGGGAGGATTTTTGTGTTTTGAAGATTGGTGTGAAGGTAAGATTCTCTGTACGAGGATATGCTTTTTGAGGAATAACAAAGCAGGATATTATATATACATGGAGAGAGAGATTGTGACATATGAGAAATCGGGGGGGGGGGGGGGGGGTTGTTTCTTTAATTGTGGTCACCATACCGTAAATGCAAGAGTCTTTTCATTTTTCTTATATATATATATATATATATATATATATGTGTGTGTGTGTGTGTGTGTTAAGAAAGATGAAAAGACTCTTGAATTTATTAGTGAGACTCTATATTTTCATCGTTTTTAAAATGTAAGAGTCTCACTTATAAATGTACGAGTCTTTTCAACTTTTTTAAAATGGGGAGTCTCACTAATAAATGCAATCTTTCTCTGCATTTATTAGTGAGACTCTTGCATTTTAAAAAAGATGAAAAGACTCGTACATTTATTAGTGGGACTCTTACATTTTAAAAACGATGAAAATAAATAGTCTCACTAATAAATGCAAGAGTCTTTTCATCTTGCTTTATATATATATATATATATATATATATATATATATATATATATAATGTTTTTAAAAAAATGTTTTAGAAGTATAAATTGTTTTTTTGAAACAATACACTTTTAGTAAAAATATAAATAACAAATTTACACAAGGTATCCTTTTTTGTAAAAAGCGGCCTGGCCTAGCCTTGTTGAAGTTAAAATTTTAACAAGTAACAAACACATTGACCAAGTTAAGACGAAGAGAAAGATCCTTGAGTTCCTGCATGATATGTTCATGTAGATGCTGCTGGCTTTCAGGTAACTACCTAAAATTTTGAGTTGGGATGTTTGTAGCGAAACTGGAAAACTGGAAGTGAGTAGCTAAATTTTACTAATGGGGTACCGTTGGGTCTTTACAAGTTGGTGATAATCAATGATTTTATCACTTCATTAGAAGAATTTCTTACCTTACCACAAAATTAATAATTAACAATTAAACATCCGTGGAAGTTCGATTTAAAGAGGCCACATCAAAATATGCACTGGCACAAGACTCGGTATGATTTTTTCCTTTATTTCACTAGGTAGCATATAAAAGTATTCCTTTCCCTTCCCAGGTTAATAATTTTTCAACACTCAGATTATCATTTCCTTTTCTTCCACTGCAAAATAATTAACCAGTTTGAAGGACTAGAAAATTACCTGCGAACTCAATCTTGTTTAAGTTCACATCTAGCAACTATAGGGTTGTGTGGACAACTATAGTAGAACACTAAAACAAATTTCATCAACTTTGATCAACTATAGTAGAACAATAAAATAACTTTGATCAACTATTTTCAGGGGTGAAGGAGAGGATTCGGA
Organism: Sambucus nigra; assembly: GCA_949130495.1. Taxonomy (NCBI): domain Eukaryota; kingdom Viridiplantae; phylum Streptophyta; class Magnoliopsida; order Dipsacales; family Adoxaceae; genus Sambucus; species Sambucus nigra. Next base: position 320,165,523 of record OX422223.1, read on the forward strand.
TCCCACTCATTTTAATTATTGAATAAAGATTGTTTAATTTTATTATTGGTTAAAGGGTTGTTAGATTTTGATTAGTCAATTGGAAAAGGTATTTTGATCCACATTGTTAAAATTGATTAGGCTATCGAAGATACTCTTACACAACATAGCATTAGCTTTGAAACTAAATTACTTATTGTGTAACACATTACATTGTGAAAAGGTCTATATGTAGCAAGTTTTTTTTTTACCATGCGTGTATACCAAGTGCATGAAAATGTATGCACAATCATTCCAAGTGTATCCGAAGGTGTATGCAGAATCATTTAATGAACGTGGGATACAAACTTGGAACAATATCATTACTTTTACATTATTCCTCGTGTTTCAATATAATCCTCACCATTCCAATAAAATTCTTAAACCTATTTACATATCCCATTCCCCCTTAGCATTTCCCACTGCTCTGATCTATCTAAGCCTATTCTGAATTATTTAGTTCAATATCTTCACTTAAACCAAATTCTAATGTATAAATTTAAGCAGGCCTATTCCCTTCTTCCCAATCAAAGATTTTCAAAAACCCAGAGTTACACACGCCAATGATAAAACAATAGAATGAATTTCCAACGAAAAACACTAAAGATTAAATATGCAAAACTATAGTATAGCGATAGCCATTAAAAGGTTTAACATTTTTACAATTTAAAAGAAGCTGATACCAAAACTCATAAAATGAACCAAACTGTTAATCCATTTTCAGGTCACCCACCAGAATTTATGGCCACGAGGGTCCGACAAACCGGGAAATTGAGGTCTCTAATGAGCCACGCATCAACACAATTAGCATGGAACATGTTGTTACATGCAGGAAGTGGTTTAAACCGATCACCATGTTTAAAAGACTCCAAACAGATAACACAATCATTAGTTATTTCGAGAGATTAGTATTGGAGTGATGGTAAATCTTTTTGGGTGGTGGTGGAGGTGCGGAGGCGGTAGAGGGACGTGGTAGCGAGGACGAGGTAGCGAAGTGTGAGTACTGCGAGGCCCAGGTAGAAGAGGAAGAGGAAGAGAAAGAGGAAGAGAAATAGGATGAGGCATACGATTAAATCATTGATGAATTCTGGGATTGGGTATGGGATTGGGTTTGGGTTTGGTGATAGTGGTAGTGGTGGTGGTGGTTGTGCGGCGGCGGAGTATGAGTTTTTAGGGGTGGAGGTGCGGCGGCGGCGATAGAGGGACGTGGTAGCGAGGAAGAGGTGGCGAAGTGTGAGTGCTACGAGGCCGAGGAAGAGGAAGAGACTAAGGGTGAGGAATGTTATGAAACCAGAGAGGAATTTTCGGATTGGGTTTGGGTTTGGTGCTAGTGGTGATGGATTGGTGGTGGTTATAAGCGTAAAACGTTGGCATGTGGGGAGGATTTTTGTGTTTTGAAGAATGGTGTGAAGGTAAGATTCTCTGTACGAGGATATTCTTTTGGAGGAATAACAAAGCAAGATATTATATATACATGGAGAGAGAGATTGTGACAGATGAGAAATCGGGGGGGTTGTTTCTTAAACTCTGGTCACCGTACCGTAAATGCAAGAGTCTTTTCATTTTTCTTATATATATATATGTTAAGAAAGATGAAGAGACTCTTGAATTTATTAGTGAGACTCTTTCATTTCATCGTTTTTAAAATGTAAGAGTCTCACTAATAAATGTACGAGTCTTTTCATCTTTTTTAAAATGCAATAGTCTCACTAATAAATGCAAGAGTCTTTTCATCTTTCTCTCTTGACATGTGTACACACTAATAAATGCTAGAGTCTTTTCATCTTTCTTTATATATATATATGTAATCTTTTTAAAAAAATGTTTTATAAATATAAATTGTTTTTTTAAAACAATACACTTTTAGTAAAAATATAAATAACAAATTTACACAAGTTATCCTTTTTTGTAAAAAGCGTCCTGGCCTAGCCTTGTTGAAGTTAAAATTTACACAAATAACAAACACATTGACCAAGTTAAGACGAAGAGAAATATCCTTGAGTTCCTGCATGATATGTTCATGTAGATGCTGCTGGCTTTTAGGTTACTACCTAAAATTTTGACTTGGGATGCTTGTAGCGAAATTGGAAAACTGGAAGCGAGTAGCTAAATTTTACTAATGGGGTACCGTTAGGTCTTTACAAGTTAGTGATAATCAATGATTTTATCACTTCATTAGAATTATTTCTTACCTTACCACAAAATAGATAATTAACAATTAAACATCTGTGGAAGTTCGATTTAAAGACGCCACATCAAAATATGCATTGGCACAAGACTCGGTAAGATTTTTTACTTTATTTCACTAGGTAGCATATAAAAGCATTCCCTTCCCTTCCCACGTTAATAATTTTTCAACACTCAGATTTTCATTTCCTTGTCTTCCACTACAAAATAATTAACAAGTTTGAAGGACTAAAAAATTATCTACGAACTCAATCTTGTTTAAGTTCACATCTAGCAACTATATGGTTGTGTGGACAACTACAGTAGAACACTAAAATAACTTTAAAAATAACAAAACTACTTCATTACAAATTACATCCTGGATCTATTAATAATTAACCTTTTCAACTATCCATAATTACAACCAGAATCCCATTTTTTATAAATTAAATAAGATTGACCTCTTATGTATCCCAAAAGGATTTGATATGCATCCAAAACGGACTAGGCCATATTCATAAAACTATATCCAGGAATCAAAATTGGCCAATTTCATCAACGGATACGCAGTTTAAGTATCGGGTATGTATTGGGCCATATCGAATCTGATACTCCATTTATGTCATATTTGAAGCATATGCGCTAAATAAGAAACACCTTTATAACTTCGACCTGAATTTCCCAAGCAGCAGATGATAAACCTATGTTTTAGGAGGACCAGTCGATACAAAGCAAAGATCAACCTCAAAAATAGATCCAATTTTCAAACTTGGGGGAGTTGGTATGAACCTATGGATAAAAGAAGTTGGTTTTAAGGAGGAGGCCCTGGATGTGTCTTCACAAACAATGTCACAAACAATTTTTTCCCTTGATAATTGTCAACGAGCTCGAAAGAACTGTCACTTCTCTCTTTCAACAATGACACTAAACCATGAGCTTGCTTTTTGGATAACAATTTTTTCTTCTAATATAAAGAATTTATTGATTGACAGACCGAAGAGATTATAATACGGTAGAACGAGATTCTTCAATAAAAAAAGAACTTGAAATAGAGATGAAGCACATATGTGATCTCCAATGATGTGTTTGGGAAACCGAATTACATGGCTTGAAATTGGAATTAAAATATTTTCAGTATAAAATTTTCAAAATTTAAACTGAAATTTTTTCAATTTCAAAGCAAGGAATTAGGTTTCCAAACACACCCAAAAAAAATGTGATATCATCCCCTACCAAGTTTCCCATCTCCAATTGGGACTTTCTACATTGCTCTTATTTCTTTTAGAAAACAAAAATATTGACTTTTAGTCAAAGAAGCTACAAATTTATGATAAAGACGTTTACTAATCCTAGGGTCATCATAAAGACGTTTAGAGTATCTCAAGTAGAATAACTAAAAATGAATAATCAAAACATGCCAAAAGCTTTTGATTATTAATTTAAGGGGCACTTAGATACCACCACCTCTTAAAGGAATTTCTTATATTGAGACCCCAATTCCATTTGATTAAACAAACCGGCCCTTTTGGCAGTTGTCAATTCGTTAATATACTTCATTCTATTTAAGCATGGAGAAAAGTTATATCATCCTTATTATACAATATTTCCTATCACTACAACTAGAAGTCTTTTTTTACATAACATCATCTAAACAACTCATATATATTGGAATTAAATCCTACTTTAATCATATTGAACATGCGCATGAGATACCACAAATAAAAATTCCTGCACCCACAATAAATCTTAAGGTATAGCAGATACTATATATTTCTATACAGTAATTGATCATAATGGTATGACAATTACAGAGTTATGTACCATGACAAAGTATTGGTCGCAGATACCTTTTCAGTTGGTAAAATATACATTATCCACGAACATAGAAATTTTGAAAGGGTGGATTGGTAAAATAATAGACTTCAATTATAACAACGTGGCATAAACATTCATATAGTAATCAACTACATTCAAACCCATATGCTCATACGGTAATTAACTAAAAGGGAAAATCCCACATTCTACATACGCCCGGATATCTTTATCCATTCAAAAAACATTTTTAGATCCCTATAGACAAGGTAATTCTGTTAATTGATAGTTGAGGGCCGGTTTATAATCCCACTAATAACATGGGGTAAATTACTAAAAGTATCTCTAAGGGGGGCACTCCTAATTCTCTATTAATTTAAAGCATTGCTAAATTTAACAATCCTATCGTCTATAATGGTTAGTGTTTGTCAATGACCAAAATTCTAATACTAGACTTAAATTATGTAGTTTTGCTTCTTTTTTCAAATAAATATTTCCTTTCTATTTAAATTAATTAATGGCTAAAGTATTATATATATATATATATAAACCCGTTTGTTCTCGAGTGAGGATCAGTTCGCCATGAACACCAAAGTGCAAAATTTTCGTTCCAAACAAATGAAAGTAATTCCATGTACTTTCTCATCTACTCGTTGTATGTTGCTCATACAAGTGATTTCTTGTTGATTTTTATTTTTACAAAAAAGATGGAAAATACAATGAAGGTTTGGTGTGTGTATGTTTGTCTGTGCGTGTGTGGGTGTGCGTGTGCGTGTGAGAGAGAGAGAGAGAGAGAGAGAGAGAGAGAGAGAGAGAGAGAGAGAAAGAGAGAGAGAGAGAAGGGGGTGGGGATTTTTCGGGGGATAGGGTGAGGATTTTCAGGGGTGAAGGAGTGGATGTGGGTCCCACTCATTTTAATTATTGAATAAAGACTGTTAAATTTGATTATTGGTTAAAGGTTTTTTAGATTTTGATTAGTCAATTGGAAAAGTTATTTTGATCAACATTGTTAAATTTGATTAGGTTATCGAAGATACTCTTACGCAACATAGCAATATCTTTGAAACTCAATTACTTATTGTGTAACACATTACATTGTGAAAAAGTCTATATGTAGCAAGATTTTTTTACCAAGCGTGTATACCAAGTGCATGAAAATGTATGCATAATCATTCCAAGTGTATCCGAAGGTGTATGCACAATCATTAAATGAACGTGGGATACAAACTTGGTATAATATCATTACTCTTTTATTATTCCTAGTGTTTCAATATAATCCTCACCATTCCAATACAATTCTTAAACCTATTTACATATCCCATTCCCTCTTAGCATTTCCCACTGCTCTGATCTATCTAAGCCTATTATGTATTATTTAGTTCAATATCTTCACTTAAACCAAATTCTAATGTATAAATTTAAGCAGGCCTATTCCATTCTTCCTAATCAAATCTATTCAAAAACCCAGAGTTACACACGCCAATGATAAAACAATAAAATGAATTTCCAATGAAAAACACTAAAGATTAAATATGCAAAACTATAGTATAGCCATAGCCATTAAAAGGTTTAACATTATTACAATTTAAAAGAAGCTGATACCAAAACTCACAAAATGAACCAAACTGTTAATCCATTTGGAGGTCACCCACCAGAATTTAAGGCCACGCGGGTCCAACAAACCGGGCAATTGGGGACTCTAATGAGCCACACATCAACACAATTAGCATGGAACATGTGGTTACATGCAGGAAGTGTTTTAAATCGATCACCATATTTAAAAGACTCCATACAGATAACACAATCATTAGTTGTTTCGAGAGATGAGTATTGGAGTGATGGTAAATCTTTTTGGGTGGTGGTGGAGGTGCGGCGGCGGTAGAGGGATGTGGTACCGAGGACGAGGTGGCGAAGTGTGAGTGCTGCGAGGCCCAGGTAGAAGAGGAAGAGGAAGAGGAAGAGAAAGAGGATGAGGCATACAATGAAGTCATTGATGAATTCTGGGATTGGGTTTGGGTTTGGTGCTAGTGGTAGTGGTGGTGGTGGTGGTGGTGGTGCGGCGGCGGAGTATGAGTTTTTAGGGGTGGAGGTGCGGCGACGGCGGAGATATAGGGATGTGGTAGCGAGGAAGAGGTGGCGAAGTGTGAGTGCTGCGAGGCCTAGGAAGAGGAGGAAGAGGGAGATACTGAGGGTGAGGAATGTGATGAAACCAGAGAGGAATTTTTGGATTGGGTTTGGTGCTAGTGGTGGTGGTGGTGGTGGTGGATTGGTGGCATGATGGTGGTTATAAGCGTAAAACGTTGGCATGTGGGGAGGATTTTTGTGTTTTGAAGAATGGTGTGAAGGTAAGAGTCTCTGTACGAGGATATGCTTTTGGAGGAATAACAAAGCAAGATATTATATATACATAGAGAGAGAGATTGTGACATATGAGAAACTGGGGGGGTTGTTTCTTAAACTGTGGTCACCGTACCTTAAATGCAAGAGTCTTTTCATTTTTCTTATTTATATATATGTTAAGAAAGATGAAAAGACTCTTGAATTTATTAGTGAGACTCTTTTTTTTCATCGTTTTTAAAATTTAAGAGTCTCACTAATAAATGTACGAGTCTTTTCATCTTTCTTAAAATGCAATAGTCTGACTAATAAATGCAAGAGTCTTTTCATCTTTCTCTCCTGACGTGTACACACTAATAAATGCAAGAGTCTTTTCATCTTTATATATATATATATATATATATAATCATATCAAAAAAATCTGTTATACATATAATTTTTTTTTAAAACAATACACTTTTGGTAAAAATATAAATAACAAATTTACACAAGTTATCCCTTTTTGTAAAAAGCGGCCTGGCCTAGCCTTGTTGAAGTTAAAATTTACACAAGTAACAAACACATTGACAAAGTTAAGATGAAGAGAAAGATCCTTGAGTTCCCGCATGATTTGTTCATGTAAATGCTACTGGCTTTCAGGTTACTACCTAAAATTTTGAGTTGGGATGCTTGTAGCGAAACTGGAAAATTGGAAGCGAGTAGCTAAATTTTACTAATGGGGTACCGTTGGGTCTTTACAAGTTAGTTATAATCAATGATTTTATCACTTCATTAGAAGAGTTTCTTACCTTACCACAAAATAGATAATTAACAATTAAACATCCGTGGAAGTTCGATTTAAAGACGCCACATCAAAATATGCATTGGAACAAGACTCGATAAGATTTTTTCCTTTATTTCAGTAGGTAGAATGTAAAAGTATTCCCTTCCCTTCCCACGTTAATAATTTTTCAACACTCATATTTTCATTTCCTTGTCTTCCACTATAAAATAATTAACCAATTTGAAGGACTAGAAAATTATCTGCGAACTCAATCTTGTTTAAGTTCACATCTAGCAACTATATGGTTGTGTGGACAACAACAGTAGAACACTAAAATAACTTTAAAAATAACTAAACTACTTCATTAAAAATTACATCTTGGATCTATTAATAATTAACCTTTTCAACTATTCCTAATTACAACTAGAATCCCGTTTTTTATAAATTAAATAAGATTGACCTCTTATGTATCCCAAAAGGATTTTATATGCATCCAAAACGGACCAGGCCATATTCATAAAACTATATCGAGGAATCAAAATTGGCCAATTTCATCAACGGATACGCAGTTAAAGTATCGGGTATGTATTGGTCCATATCGAATCTGATACTCCATTTGTGTCATATTTGAAGCATATGTGCTAAATAAGAAACACCTTTATAACTTCGACCTGAATTTCCCAAGCAGCAGATGATAAACCTATGTTTTAGGAGGACCAGTCCATACAAAGCAAAGATCAACCCCAAAACTAGATCCAATTTTCAAACTTGGCGAAGTTGGTATCAACCTATGGATAAAAGAAGCTGGCTTTAAGGAGGAGGCCCTGGATGTGTCTTCACAAACAAAGTCACAAACTATTTTTTCCCTTGATAATTGTCAACGAGCTCGAAAGAACCGGCACTTCTCTCTTTCAGCAATGACACTAAACCATGAGCTTGCTTTTTGGATTACAATTTTTTCTTCTAATATAAAGAATTTATTGATTGACAGACCGAAGAGATCATAATACGGTAGAACAAGATTCTTCAATAAAAAAAGAACTTGAAATATAGATGAAGCACATGTGTGATCTCCAGTGATGTGTTTGGGAAACCGAATTACCTGGCTTGAAATTGGAATTAAAATATTTTCAGTATAAAATTTTCAAAATTTAAACTGAAAATTTTTCAATTTCAAAGCAAGGAATTGGGTTTCCAAACACACCCTAAAAAATGTGATATCATCCCCTACCAAGTTTCCCATCTCCAATTGGGACTTTCTACATTGCTCTTATTTCTTTTTGAAAACTAAAATATTGACTTTTTTTCAAAGAAGCTACAAATTTATGATAAAGACGTTTACTAATCCTAGGGTCATCATAAAGACGTTCAGAGTATCAAAAGTAGAATAACTAAAAATGAATAATCAAAACATGCCACAAGCTTTTGATTATTAATTTAAGGGGCACTTAGATACCACCCCCTCTTAAAGGATTTTCATATATTGAGACCCAAATTCCATTTGATTAAACAAACCGGCCCTTTTGACAGTTGTCAATTCGTTAATATACTTCATTCTATTTAAGCATGGAGATAAGTTATATCATCCTTATTATACAGTATTTCCTATCACTACAACTAGAAGTCATTTTTTTACATAACATCATCCAAACAACTCATATATATTGGTATTATTTCCTTTCTATTTAAATTAATAAATGGTTAAAGTATTATATATATATATATAAACCCGTTTGTTCTCGAGTGAGGATCAGTTCGCCATGAACGCCAAAGTGCAAAATTTTCGTTCCAAACAAATGAAAGTAATTCCAAGTACTTTCTCATCTGTTGTTGTATGTTGCTCATACAAGTGATTTCTTGCTGATTTTTATTTTTACAAAAAAGATGGAAAATACACTGAAGGTTTGGTGTGTGTATGTTTGTATGTGCGTGGGCGGGTGTGCGAGTGCGGGTGCGTGAGAAAGAGAGAGAGAAAGAAAGAGAGAAGGGGGTGGGGACTTTTCGGGGGATAGGGTGAGGATTTTCAGGGGAGACGGAGAGGATGTGGGTCCCACTTATTTTAATTATTGAATAAAGACTGTTAAATTTTATTATTGGTTAAAGGGTTTTTAGATTTTGATTAGTCAATTAGAAAAGGTATTTTGATCAACATTGTTAAATTTGATTAGGCTATCGAAGATACTCTTACACAACATAACAATAGCTTTGAAACTCAATTACTTATTGTGTAACACAGTAAATTGTGAAAAAGTCTATATGTAGCAAGTTTTTTTTACCACGCGTGTATACCAAGTGCATGAAAATGTATGCACAATCATTCAAAGTGTATCCGAAGGTGTATGCACAATCATTTAATGAACGTGGGATACAAACTTGGTATAATATCATTACTCTTATATTATTCCTAGTGTTTCAATATAATCCTTACCATTCCAATACAATTCTTAAACCTATTTACATATCCCATTCCCTCTTAGCATTTCCCACTGCTCTGATCTATCTAAGCCTATTCTGCATTATTTAGTTCAATATCTTCACTTAAACCAAATTCTAATGTATAAATTTAAGCAGGCCTATTCCCTTCTTCCCAATCAAAGCTTTTCAAAAACCCAGAGTTACACACGCCAATGATAAAACAATAGAATGAATTTCCAACGAAAAACACAATTAAGATTAAATATGCAAAACTATAGTATAGCGATAGCCATTAGAAGGTTTAACATTTTTACAATTTAAAAGAATCTGATACCAAAACTCATAAAATGAACCAAACTATTAATCCATTTTCAGGTCACCCACCAGAATTTAAGGCCACGCGAGTTCGACAAACCGGGCAATTGGGGACTCTAATGAGTCACGCATCAACACAATTAGCATGGAACATGTGGTTACATGCAGAAAGTGTTTTAAACCGATCACCATGTTTAAAAGACTCCAAACAGATAACACAATCATTAGTTGTTTCGAGAGATGAGTATTGGAGTGATGGTAAATCTTTTTGGGTGGTGGTGGAGGTGTGGCGGCGGTAGAGGGAAGTGGTAGTAAGGACGAGGTGGCGAAGTGTGAGTGCTGCGAGGCCCTGGTAGAAGAGGAAGAGGAAGAGAAAGAGGATGAGGAATACGATGAAATCATTGATGAATTCCGGGATTGGGTATGGGTTTGGGTTTGGGTTTGGTGCTAGTGGTAGGGTGGTGGGGGTGGTGCAGCGACGGATTATGAGTTTTTAGTGGTGGAGGTACGGCGATGGCGACGGTAGAGGGACGTGGTAGCGAGGAAGAGGTGGCGAAGTGTGAGTGCTGCGAGGCCTAGGAAGAGGAGGAAGAGGAAGAGACTGAGGGTGAGGAATGTGATGAAACCAGAGAGGAATTTTCGGATTTTGTTTGGGTTTGGGTTTGGTGCTAGTGGTGGTGGTGGTGGATTGGTGGTATGGTGGTGGTTATAAGCATAAAACGTTGGCATGTGGGGAGGTTTTTTGTGTTTTGAATAATGGTGTGAAGGTAAGATTCTCTGTACGAGGATATGCTTTTGGAGGAATAACAAAGCAAGATATTATATATATATGCAGAGAGAGATTGTGACATGAGAAATCGGGGGGGGGGGGGGGGGGGTTGTTTCTTAAACTGTGGTCACCGTACCGTAAATGCAAGAGTCTTTTCATTTTTCTTATATATATATATGTTAAGAAAGATGAAAAGACTCTTGAATTTATTAGTGTGACTCTTTCTTTTCATCGTTTTTAAAATGCAAGAGTCTCACTAATAAATGTACGAGTCTTTTCATCTTTTTTAAAATGCAATAGTCTCACTAATAAATGGAAGAGTCTTTTCATCTTTCTCTCATGACATGTGTACACACTAATAAATGCAAGAGTCTTTTCATCTTTCTTTATATATATATATATATATATATATATATATATATATATATATATATAATCTTGTTAAAAAAATGTTTTATAAATATAAATTGCTTTTTTAAAATATTACACTTTTAGTAAAAATATAAATAACAAGTTTACACAAGTTATCCTTTTTTGTAAAAAGCGGCCTGGCCTAGCCTTGTTGATGTTAAAATTTACACAAGTAACAAACACATTGACAAAGTTAAGACCAAGAGAAAGATCCTTGAGTTCCTGCATGATATGTTCATGTAGATGTTGTTGGCTTTCAGGTTACTACCTAAATTTTGAGTTGGGATGTTTGTAGCGAAACTGGAAAATTTGAAGCGAGTAGCTAAATTTTACTAATGGGGTACCGTTGGGTCTTTTAAAGTTAGTGATAATCAATGATTTTATCACTTAATTAGAAGAATTTCTTACCTTACCACAAAATAGATAATTAACAATTAAACATCCGTGGAAGTTCGATTTAAAGACTCCACATCAAAATATGCATTGGCACAAGACTCGGTAAGATTGTTTCCTTTATTTCACTAGGTAGCATAAAATAGTATTCCCTTCCCTTCCCACGTTAATAATTTTTCAACACTCAGATTTTCTTTTCCTTGTCTTCGACTCAAAATAATTAACCAGTTTGAAGGACTAGAAAACAATGTGCGAACTCAATCTTGTTTAAGTTCACATCTAGCAACTATATGGTTGTGTGGACAACTACAGTAGAACACTAAAATAACTTTAAAAATAACAAAACTACTTCATTACAAATTACATCCTGGATCTATTAATAATTAACCTTTTCAACTATCCATAATTACAACCAGAATCCCATTTTTTATAAATTAAATAAGATTGACCTCTTATGTATCCCAAAAGGATTTGATATGCATCCAAAACGGACCAGGCCATATCCATAAAACTATATCCAGGATTCAAAATTGGCCAATTTCATCAACGGATACGCAGTTAAAGTATCGGTTCTGTATTGGGCTATATCGAATCTGATACTCCAGTTGTGTCATATTTGAAGAATATGTGCTAAATAAGAAACACCTTTATAACTTCGACCTGAATTTCCCAAGCAGCAGTTGACAAACCTATGTTTTAGGAGGACCAGTCCATACAAAGCAAAGATCAACCCCAAAACTAGATCCAATTTTCAAACTTGGGGGAGTTGGTATCAACCTATGGAAAAAAGAAGCTGGTTTTAAGGAGGAGGCCCTGAATGTGTCTTCGCAAACAAAGTCACAGACTATTTTTTCCCTTTAACATTGTCAACGAGCTCGAAAGAACCGGCACTTCTCTCTTTCAGCAATGACACTAAACCATGAGCTTGCTTTTTGGATTACAATTTTTTCTTCTAATATAAAGAATTTATTGATTGACAGACCGAAGAGATTATGATATGGTAGAAGGAGATTCTTCAATAAAAAAAGAACTTGAAATATAGATGAAGCACATGTGTGATCTCCAATGATGTGTTTGGGAAACCGAATTACCTGGCTTGAAATTGGAATTAAAATATTTTCAGTATAAAATTTTCAAAATTTAAACTGAAAATTTTTCAATTTCAAAGCAAGGAATTGGGTTTCCAAACACACCCTAAAAAATGTGATATCTGTGACACCCCACCTAATTAAATACCTGGCGATCACTCCTTTATTAAATTAAAATCAAGGTGAACAGTTGGTTCATTCTTAGCATCACTATCATGAAAATAACTTTTTTCAAATTAACACCCTACTTAATTAAGCTAAGTGTCAAAACCATTTTTCAACATTACTAACCAATTTTTATTTTTAAAGGAAAATTATTTATTTAATTAGTAACAACATTTTCAATAAGTAAGAATCATACAACAATTATCCTGGAACATAATCCAATTACTTTAAACATTCAATATTCAAAATCTCCAAACTTAAAACTTAATATAAAACATACATGCTGAATAAATCCCAAAGTAACAGTACTAGAAGTAACTGAAATACAAATGTCCCAGCAAAACAGATAAATAGTGGAAAGGGCGACACATGCCCCAATAACTGAGAATCATAGGAGTGGAATCAAGTAAATGAAATTGTCTAAGCAAGTGGCCTGCAACTCCCACCTAAGCTGCAGCACGTTCCTTCCAAGGGATCCTAAGCAAGACGCCCCTGTGGCTGGGCACCTATAGTACATACATATATATATATACAAGAGAGAGAGAGAGAGAGAAATGGGTCAGAGCCCGATAGTGTATATGATTAAAAATTAGCTTAGCAAGTATTTAAATTGATACAGGCCAATGCAACAACATATTAGTGCGACACTCTCTTGAGAAATTCCCACCTCTCTTCTAATATGCACACCTATCGCACTAACAACCCCAATGGTTTATCTCTTCATATCTCCCACTATCTTTCCCTAAGGATTTAACTTATCTTAGGTTATTCGTAGGATTTAAAATTGAACGATACAATTGTTTGAAAAGAATTTTTTTAATAAGTATCCAAAATTCTCTTTTTTTAACTTTATTAATTTATAAAGTTTTCCAGTGTCATATTATACTTTCTCTAAACAAGTATTTACGATTTGAGTCATCAACCATGTCCTACATATCAAATCACCGTAGGCAGTTCCAGATTTCAGAATTTCATATATATATTAACTACTCGTAAAATATATATATCATAACAGCACCCCACATAAAAACTAAAGTGCGGGCATACTCTACTATACAAAGCCCCGTATCACTCGTATTAAGGGAATACATTCGGAATCACTCTCGAATTGTATTAACACGAACACAAACAATATTGAGGCGAAGTATGGATTCCAAGTCTCTAAGAGGATGGCACATGCCTGCGTCTTTTAGGACCGTCTGAACTATCACATCGATAGCCTGTACCAAGGATATCTATCTTCTAGGGTATAAGTCAATATCCCCCATAAAGGTCCCATCGAGATAAGACTGTCCCAACGAGGTAACCTCAGGGATAACAAGTAGCGTGGGCATGATTTTCACACATAGATAGCATATTCATACACAATCATATAACTATATTAATATTACCATATCAATATTAGGTATATTTCAAATCCCATAGTTACGACTCTTATCCTTATTTTCACATTTTTAGTAAGCACATATAACGGTTCGTTTCTAACCTTGATTCGGTATTATTCCAACTTACCACATAACTCTCATGGCTTTATCCTCCCAATTATGAAATTCAGTAGGTATTCACCTATTCTCTATCGTAACTATTTCACGTAATCTCTCACTTTATATAAGTAGTTTCATCGTTCCTTATATAATTATCCTAAAAATTCAATTCTCGTCATATATTAGAGGTCCCAAAATTTATTCATATACCCTACTGGTCCTCTTTATCTCCCAAAACATATTTATAAGGGTAACCATGAATTATTCATCCTTAAAGTGAATTTCAACTAATTAAGAAGGGAAAACATGAGTCTTCCAGGAGGGGTCGATCGATCGAGGTCTGGGGCTCAATCGATCGAACCTTCGATCGATCGAAGCTCTGGGCTCGATCGATCGATCAAGCAGGTATTGCGATTTCTGCAGTTCTGCAGTTACGGGTTCTAACACATAACGTCATCCAAATTCAAGTTTTTCATTCCCAAACGTCCAAAGATTCATACTACTAACATTATATCATCATACTAGGTATTTCCAACGTAAAGCATGTGGATTTCTATCACTAAACATGGATTAATAGCCCAAATATTATTATAATTATCAAGAACCCTAGAATTCTCTTAAACATGGTTCTAACAAGTATTTCCAGAAAGTTCTTCTTATAAACATCATAATTTCGTGGGTAATTTCCTCTACATGGCAAGGGTTTCCAGAATTATCATTTAAACCATAACTACATGCGATTCCTATCTTAAATCTTTGGTTTTCTTCCATAAAACTCATTCTAATTACTCCTAAACTAATATGAAAGATGCACCAACGAAATAAGCAAGATAAACACTTGCCTGGGATTTTTGGTGTTCTGATTTGCAGATGATTTTGGTGTGGTTGCGTAGCCCGTCGCGCGATCTACTCGTTGGTGGTGGTTGCGGTGCAAATGGATGGATTTTGGGCCTTGGATTGCCTTGGAAGCTCTCTTCTTCCCTCTCCTATGGCCGTCACTTGTCTTTGGTTGTTCTAACCCTAGAAGACAACCTTAGACATCTGATATAACCCTTAGAATTTCGTGGGTTTAATTACCCATAATTGTGAAATGTCCAAAATGCCCTCCCGGGGTACTAATTAGGCCTGAGGACGCCCCGAGACCCAAACTAAACCCTCGGGTATACTTTTCTGACTATCTCGACCCTTCCGGACGCGTTGGCGCACGCAAAACGACCATATTAATGACTTATAAAATATTCACTTTTATTTTTGATTATTTAGTCCCAACGCGACACAGGCGCATCCCGACTCAAATTTCCAAAATTATCCATTTTATTCACTCGTGACATTCAATATAACCAATATTACATATTACTTTGCTCATTAGTAATATTCAACAAATTTCCCATAATTACTAACTCTCATCACGTTAATAATTATAACAAAATTAATTTTCGGATTTTTATTAAATAATTAACTCCCATTAAATTTAATAAATCCCCTAATTAATATAGCATAAAAATACGGGGTATTACATACTTCCCCCCTAATAACGGAATTTCGTCCCGAAATTCGGAAAACAAGGCATACCTGGTAAGAACGAATTTGGATATCTCTCGCGCATATCGGCCTCGCTCCCCCAAGTGGATTCCCCCATATTATGATGCTCCCACTGGACTCGCACAAGTGGAACTATCTTCGACCTCAATCTCCTCTCACTATAGTCTAGGATAGCCACTGGTCTCTCCTCGTAAGAGCTGTCAGGCTGTAAGTCTATCTCATCTATCGCAATGTGAGTATGGGCCATATCATCCCGAAGATACCGTCTCAACGACGAGATGTGGAATACATCGTGAATGCGATGCAAATGTTCTGGTAGTCCCAATCTTTATGCTACCGGCCCAATCCTCTCGATGATGGGAAATGGTCCCACGTACCTCGGGGCCAATTTCCATTTCTTCCCGAACATCATCACTCCTTTCATAGGAGATACACGCAGTAACACTTGGTCCCCCACATTAAACTCCCGGAAGAACCGTTTCGCATCGGCGTAGCTCTTCTGCCTGTCCTGGGCTACTTGAATGCGACTCCTGATCATCTCAATCCTTGCGGAGGTTTCCTGAATCACCTTCGGTCCAAGCAACTTGTTATCCCCCACCTCGAGCCAACATGTTGGGGAACGACAAGGCCTGCCATACAGAGCCTCAAATAGAGCCATACCAATCGTAAAATGATAAGAGTTATTATAAACAAACTCTATTAGTGGAAGATGTGGCTCCCAACCTCCTCCAAAATTAAGAACACACATGCGTAGCATATCCTCCATCATCTGATTAGTATGCTCTGTCTGTCCATCAGTCTGTGGGTGATAAGCTGAACTCAACCTCAGGTCAGTACCCATAGCCTCCTAAAAGCTTTCCCAGAATCGTGGCATGAAAATCATGTCTCTATTTGACACAATATTCAGGGGCACCCCATGAAATCTAACAATCTCGGCAAGGAACAACTAAGCGTACTGACCCGTGGTATAGTCTGTCCGCACCGGCAGAAAATGAGCCACCTTGGTCAAACGGTCTACAATAACCTAGATAGAGTCGTGGCCCCGCTGTGATGTAGGAAACCACGTAATAAAATCCATGGAAATACTCTCCCACTTCCATGCGGGTACTTCCAATGGCTAAAGCAATCCTGACGGCTTCTGATGGTCCACCTTTACCAGCTGGCAGGTAGAACACTTGGACACGAACTCAGCAATGTCCTTATTTATCCCACTCCACCAGTATTGCCTCCTCATATCCTGGTACATCATATCTCCTCCAGGATGTACTGCAAATCGGGACCCGTGAGACTGGGTTATCACTGCATGACGTAATTCTGCTCCTTCTGGAACCACCAATCTCCCATTAAACCTCAAACCCCCATCAGAACTAATAGAGTAGGACTCACTACCCTCAGCTAAAAGTCGTACAATCTGCTCCTGGCAAAACGGGTCTGTGGTTTGGGCCTGTATTACCCTCATGACAATCTCGGGTGTGACTGTCATAACAGATATGAAGGAACGGGCTACTGCATCCTGGTGGCCTAATTCCTTCCACTTTTCTTTCCAGACGTTCGCTACCTCGTCTACCGGTCTACGGCTCAACGCATCAGCAACTACGTTGGCCTTCCCCGGATGATACTGTATCCCAAACTGATAGTCCTTCACAAACTCTAACCATCTCCGTTGTCGCATATTCAGCTCCCGCTGATTGAATAGATACTGCAGTGACTTATGGTCTGTGAACAAGCGGAATTTCTCCCCCAATAAGTAGTGCCTCCATATCCTCAATGCAAAAATGACCGCTGCTAACTCCAGGTCGTGGGTGGGGTAATTCTTCTCATGCGGCTTAAGCTTGCGAGAGGCAAAAACTATAGCCTTCTCCTCCTGCTGAAGTACTGTAATACCCTATATTTTAGAGGATATATAAATTAATTAAATTAGTGAGTTGAATTTATTTAATTTGGAGAAATTCATTTAATTTGGTGATTTAAATACAATTTATTTAAATTGGAGAAATTATTGAATTTGGAGATGTAGAATTTATTATTTAAATTTGGGGATTTAGAAATTCAAATTAATTCGGGTTATTGAAAATTTTCACATGTGTCGCATTTTGAGGTTGAAATTGGAAAATTTTATAAAGTATCTCGGATGACAATTCTGAGTGCATGGTTGAGTCCGGAAGGGTCGAGATAGTCGGAAAAGAGTACCCGGGGGTAGTAAATAGGTCTAGGGGCATTTTTAGACATGATAGAGCCCATACGGGGGCATTTAAGTCATTTTTAATTGGCCAATAGTCTTAATTACGGGATTGAGGAATTTTAACCTAGGTTTAAGTGTGTTGGGCAGCCACGAGTCATTCCAAAACACAAAGGGTTGAGAGAGGAGAGATAAGAAGAAGGAAAGAAGGATGACAAGAGCAATCCGGGCAAGAATTTCGACATGGGATCGTCGGATTTAATCCCCCAAGGCAAGTGTTTTCTTGCTTTAATTTGAGTTGTAGTTAATGATGTAAATAGTTGTAATTATGCCAATTTAATTCTGGAAATTTGGAAGTAGGAATTTGAATTGAAATTTGTGGGTTTATGGTGAAGAAGATGAAGAATAACCATTGATAGGGGATTTTTAACTTTGTGAGAAATTGGGTTAATAGTGAGATTATAACGTAATTTGGGAAGTTAATAACATGATTAGATCTTGGTTTTTGAATCTCCATTAGTGGTATTGTTGGAAGAAATTGTTAATGATGAAGTTTGGGTGGATTTAGGATGAATCTTGGGAGGTTTTTGGAGTAAAAGATCTGGGTATAATCGAAGGTTTTGGAGCTTTAATGGCGATTCTGTCCGCATTGCCCTGTAGAAAATTGCATTTTCTACATTTTGTTGTCTCACGCCCTTCCTCCAAAACTGCTCCAAAATGCCTCAAAACATCAAGTTATTAATCTGGGCAGAATGTGGGAAAACTTTTTAAGAAAGGTTTTTTTTTTTAAATCTTCTTTGAGGTGAATCTTTATAATGCCTTAACTTTTGGCATACAGACTCGGATTAGTGTGCCGTTCACGGCCACACATAGATAGCGAAGAGTATTACGCTGTCCTGAGAATATTTTTAATTAGACACAAAAATTGAAAGGTCTAAAATACCCTTGAAGACGGAACGAGTTATTTGATTTTTAGCACAACTTTAAATGAGCATAACTTTGTCATACGAATTCGGATTTACGTGCCGTTTGTGGCCACGCATAGCAAATGGAGAGTAGTACACAGTACTAGGAATTTCATTACTGAGGCATATATTGTGAAATGTCTAAAATATCCTTGGAGTTTTAATTAGTGATGAAACTTTCCCGAATTGAAACTAAAAATTATTGGGAACTTTGTGAGACTAATATGAACTTAATCAAGTATATATGAGGTGATATATATAATTATATAAATTATATTAAATAGTGGGATGTAGCTATTTTGGTATTGGATCGTATTTAATACGAGCGAACTAGTAATAATTGGAATATATGTATATATATATATATATATATATATATATATGAATGTGTGAATTATATATATAAATATGGGAATACATAATCCAATAGAAAAATGATAATAGGTTACGGGAATACCTAAAACAATGATGGGTTGTGTGAATACGTAAAACAATGAAAGGTTGTGTGAATACCTAATATTTTAATAGGGTGCGTGAATGCATATTTGATTGTTTTATTATGTGTATGACATACCTAGCTGCTTGCTATCGCGGGGGGTTGTGTAGAGACGGTCTTATCCTGAGTGACCTTCGGGGGGATATTAGACTTGTATCTCAGAACATAGGACTGTGAAAGACTTATTTGTGAGTTGATAAGTCCACTGACTATGGGAGCGTAGGTATGTGCGTGACCCATAGGTATGTGAACTATGTTCGCCGCCAATGTGTGTGATTTGTTTATATGGTTCGTGGGACATTTCCGAACCGATAGTCCTTGTTTGAGTACGAGACGTACCGGGACATGATAGCAGAGTATGAAATGCACTATAGGTGTATCCTTAGGCTGCTGTGTTAGTATATATATATAATGGTGGTGGATATATATGTATACTTGTGATATAATTACAATGTGATAATTGTAGGCTATTAAGATTGTGTTAATACATATATATAATAGTGAGGGATATATATGTATGCTTATGGTATATTTACAATGAGATAATTACAGACTATTAAGATAGTGAAATCTTATATAAACGTAAATGGTAAATACTTGACTTTAGTGTGATAACACTTATTTAAAAATGATAATTATTGAGATCAAATATGATATACTACTACGAGGGGTAACTAGAAGGATAAGCCTTTTTCCTAGTTAGAAGTGTGTCAGATGGCTAGGCGGAATAAATGAATGCGATAGGTGTGCACTATAGAAGAGAGGTGAGATTGTCCTCAAGAGAGTGGGACCGTAAAAGCAATTATGAACATTATATACTACGCATTTCATTTATTGCAATAAAATGCTTGCTAAACATTTTTATAAATCGGGTCCTGACCCGTTTCTTGTACTTCTTCTCTCTTGTCTATGTATATGTATATTAACAGGTGTCCAGCCACAGGGATGCCATAGTTGACTTATCTATTCCAGGGTTACGCAGCTGCAACATTGTGGATTGTTGCAGGATTTGATTTAGACGTATCATTTCTTTATTCCTAGAGTAGGATTCTTATCTCAGTTGTAGATTCATTCAG
The DNA here is from genome assembly GCA_949130495.1 of Sambucus nigra. Taxonomy (NCBI): domain Eukaryota; kingdom Viridiplantae; phylum Streptophyta; class Magnoliopsida; order Dipsacales; family Adoxaceae; genus Sambucus; species Sambucus nigra. The sequence continues at coordinate 320,185,917 of OX422223.1, forward strand.
GTCATGTTTCCCCTTTTTACTTTTAGACTCAGTATTTGGTTTATGTATTCATTTATTGAATTATTATTATTGGGATTTTGAGTTGATTGTTTATTCGGCATGTCATTTAGTCATTTAGTACTGTTTTAGACTCATGGTTTGGATGTATGGTTTATTTGTTATTCAGCATGCTTATTTAATTGTTTAATAAAAAGATAAAATTTGACATCAGTCTTTTTGAATACTAGGTGGTTAGTAATGTTTTAAAAAGTTTTCGACAGTGATGCTAAGAATAAACCCCTGAGATTCATGTTTTAAATTTGATAGAGGACTGATCACCCGGTATTTATTTGGGCGGGGTGTCACAGGTGGTATCAGAGCATCTGGTTCTAGTGTCCTTAAGATCTGTATGGCTTTTCACATTTCAGTTTAGCGTTCTTTGATGTAGAGCCTTATGATAGGATTGTCGAATTCATCTACGTATGTGATTTTGTTCTCCTGCTATCAAGTATAGTTGATGTGATTTATGTACGAGTGCGGTTAGGTTTCGGACACCGAACATTATAGGACAATCAACGAGGACCGTTAGAAGGAATGCAGGAGGAAGGTGGAAGAAGCAATAGAGTAATCTGAAAATAGTAATGGCGATAGAAGCCACCACAATTGTTGTTTAGAAAAGTGATGATAGGAAAATCTCGGGGACAGTAGTTTCCCGTAGCACAATCAAGGATGACAATGGTGAAAATCTTACACTCACCCAGCGTAGTCGGCAAGGGGTGGGGAAACTCGAAAGGACTCTTTCAAGGAGCCATCGATAAGAATCCAGAAAAAAAGAGGAAGTGTGATAAACCAATGGAAGGAGAAATCCAACGACAACTATGTAGGGTAGAGTACAACGATACTCAGTAGTAAATTTTGGACAATAAAATTTTAAGCTCATAGGAGCAACGTAAAGTGACAAGAGCCAGTCACTATATATAAGAAGAATATGGGATTAAATGAAAAATTTGAGTACAATTTAATCGTTAGATTTTCGATCTGTTGTTCGGACAGGGGTGCGAATGAAGTTTCGAAACTTATCACAAGTGAGCAAGATAGAAACTGATCGTGATAGAGAAGTTAACTTAGTTAGTGAACTTCGTACCCGACGAAGGGGATACGAAGTATATGAAGGGTACATAAGTTATTAATGGGCTCGTGAGTTGAATACAAAAGCGTGAGTGTAAAATCCGAATAAGATGACTAGTGTCGACATCATCAAGGTTGTGCGTTACAAGTTTATATTAACGCTTCCATGGGAAGTGAATCTTGAGAATTGAAAATTGAGCTGAAAAGAAAGACTGAATTTAACGGTGTTAGTGAAGCACCACATGATGGTATACCCAGTAGGGACCCAGTTAAATGTTTCGATTAAATTGAATTTCTACCAAGTAATGGTGGATTCAGTCAGGGCCATTGTGGACAACAACAAGTCCAAGAGGGCCAGTGAAGCCAAATGGACAACGGGGGTAGCAATCGGGGACCCGATGATCAGGCAAGGAAGATAACATGGAGAGCTGTCCTATGTGTAAAGAGTAAGAACACATGTGTATACCGTGTTTATCGTGAATCGGGGATAGAAATGGGATGCCCAGTAGGGGCAACAATTATAAGAAGTTTTGGTTCGGTTAGGACGAGGGCGTTATGTTCCAGAACGATTTGAACCGCCACTCGAGGTGGTTGAGATATGTTCTGTGTGACAGTAGTTTGTTAATACTAAATTCACATGTGAAACGGGTTTAGTAGAGATGCCGTGAATATTAAAATAGTGTACATATCTTTTTCATCGCGTAACAGAGCTCTCGTTAGTTCCATCTGCAGGGGTGCAGGGGAGGACACTAGGAGGGTGTCGTATATTATGTGATAGATTTTTTTTTCCTTTTGAGGGATGTGAAAGGGAGCATATTTTTATCTTGCGTAGTGACTGTATACCGAGGGTTGGAGCAATAGTAGACTGTATGGGAAGTCTATGGTGCTCGCTGTGCCAGGGTAAGACATTCTACTTCATGAATCATCACCCGAAGGAGGGTCGAGTCAATATATATATATATATATATTTATTGTATTATACCATATATATATATATATATATATATATATATATATATATATATATATTTATTGTATTATACCATAGACTTCGACGAGTATAGTTGTCTCGTTATGTTTAAATCCTAGTGAGTGGGGTCTTTTACCGGTGTAATTCAAGGTATATCAGGCAACTGTTGAGCTTAAAGATTTAGATCATTATTGTTTACGTGCTGAGAATTAAGTGATAGCTAGAACACCGTGTTGTGTGAATACCTAATATTTTAATAGGGTGCGTGAATGCATATTTGATTGTTTTATTATGTGTATGACATACCTAGCTGCTTGCTATCGCGGGGGCTTGTGTAGAGACGGTCTTATCCTGAGTGACCTTCTAGGGGATATTTGACTTGTATCTCAGAACATAGGACTGTGAAAGACTTATTTGTGAGTTGATAAGTCCGCTGACTATGGGAGCGTAGGTATGTGCGTGACCCATAGGTATGTCAACTATGTTCGCCGCCAATGTGTGTGATTTGTTTATATGGTTCGTGGGACATTTCTGAACCGATAGTCCTTGTTTGAGTACGAGACGTACTGGGACATGATAGCAGAGTGTGCAATGCACTATAGGTGTATCCTTAAGCTGCTGTGTTAGTATATATATATAATGGTGGTGGATATATATGTATACTTGTGATATAATTACAATGTGATAATTGTAGGCTATTAAGATTGTGTTAATACATATATATAATAGTGAGGGATATATATGTATGCTTATGGTATATCTACAATGAGATAATTACAGACTATTAAGATAGTGAAATCTTATATAAACGTAAATGGTAAATACTTGACTTTAGTGTGATAACACTTATTTAAAAATGATAATTATTGAGATCAAATATGATATACTACTACGAGGGGTAACTAGAAGGATAAGCCTTTTTCCTAGTTAGAAGTGTGTCAGATGGCTAGGCGGAATAAATGAATGCGATAGGTGTGCACTATAGAAGAGATGTGAGATTGTCCTCAAGAGAGTGGGACCGTAAAAGCAATTATGAACATTATATACTACGCATTTCATTTATTGCAATAAAATGCTTGCTAAACATTTTTATAAATCGGGTTCGGACCCGTTTCTTGTACTTCTTCTCTCTTGTCTATGTATATGTATATTAACAGGTGTCCAGCCACAGGGATGCCATAGTTGACTTATCTATTCCAGGGTTACGCAGCTGCAACATTGTGGATGGTTGCAGGATTTGATTTAGACGTATCATTTCTTTATTCCTAGAGTAGGATTATTATCTCAGTTGTAGATTCATTCAGGTCATGTTTCCCCTTTTTACTTTTAGACTCAGTATTTGGTTTATGTATTCATTTATTGAATTATTATTATTGGGATTTTGAGTTGATTATTTATTCGGCATGTCATTTAGTCATTTAGTACTGTTTTAGACTCATGGTTTGGATGTATGGTTTATTTGTTATTCAGCATGCTTATTTAATTGTTTAATAAAAAGATAAAATTTGACATCAGTCTTTTTGAATACTAGGTGGTTAGTAAAGTTTTAAAAAGTTTTTGACAGTGATGCTAAGAATGAACCCCTGAGATTCCTGTTTTAAATTTGATATAGGACTGATCACCCGGTATTTATCTGGGCGGGGTGTCACAAGTACACCCCCAAGTCCCCGTAAAGAGGCATCGTTGTAAACCAGGCATTCCACACCCAGCTTTGGTAAAGCAAGGACTGGTGCTGAAGTAAGCTTGTCTTTCAGCTCGTCGATAGCCAACTGACAAGCGTCATCCCAAACATATGGTACCCCCTTGCGAGTCAGATTCGTCAATGGACTCGCTATTTTGGAGAATTCTCGTATGAATCTCCTGTAGTATCCGACTAACCCCAAGAAACTACGCACTTCTGTTGGTGTCGTGGGCTGTCCCCATTCCCTCACCGCTGACACTTTACTCGGGTCGACTGCTATCCCCTGCTCAGAAACAACATGCCCCAAGAACTGTACTTCTCGTAACCAGAATCCACACTTCTCGTACTTAGCATACAACTGATGCTCTCGTAGAGTCTGAAGAACCTGCCTCAAATGCTCGGCATGCTCCTCCTCGGAGTGTGAATATATCAAAATGTCATCTATAAAGATGATGAAAAACTGATCCAAGAACTCTCTGAATACTCGGTTCATTAAGTCCATGAACACGGCTGGAGCATTTATGAGACCGAATGGCATCACTCTAAACTCGTAAGACCCATATCTCGTCAAGAAGGCAGTTTTTGAAATATCCTGCTCCCTAATACGTAGCTGATGGTACCCCGACCTCAGATATATCTTCGAAAAGAAATTTGCTCCCCTTAGCTGGTTGAACAGATCATTGATTCGAGGCAACGGATACTTATTCCGTATCGTGACCTTGTTCAACTCCCGGTAGTCAACACACAACCTCAGTGAACCATCTCTCTTCTTCACAAACAGTACTGGAGCGCCCCAAGGTGAGGTACTCCTGCGAATGAAGCCCTGACCTAACAGCTGCTCTATCTGATCTCGTAACTCTTGCATCTCCTCCGGAGACATACGGTATGGAGCGCGTGCTATAGGTCTGGTATCTGGCAATAAATCTATTAGAAAGTCTATCTCTCGAATGGGGGGAGGCCTGGTATTTCCTGAAACACATCGGAATACTCTGGAACAACTGGAATCGAGTCTAACGGAATCACAACCTCCTTAGAGGTATCCTCCTCTATATAATACAAATGAGCGGCCGAACCTCCCTCTGGGCGAGGCATCGCCACTACAGACATCTCTTGCCCCGGAATGGCAAAAACAATGCTCCCACCGAAGGAATCAATCATGGCTCTATAAGCTGCGAGCCAATCCATACCGATAATAACATCATGCTCATGCAAATCTAAGACTAACATGTCTGCAGGTAATAATAAGCTATCAATCTCTACCCCCACTCCCCGGCATATAAAGAAAATGAACCATTCCCCAGTGGTGAGTCTACATACGTAATAGTTCCCTCTACGGTGGCTAATACTCTAAGGTCTTCGCAAAATACGTAGCTATAAAACAATGTGTTGCCCCAGTATCAAACAAAACTCGACCCATAGTACCATGGATAGGAAACATACCCCAAATTGTGGGTGGTGTCTGTGGAGCTGCCTGGTGGACGTTATAGACACGTCCATACTATAACTGCCCCTGCTGCACTGGAGCTGCTAGAACGGCTGGTACCTGGGCTGGTGCTGGGAGGGCAGGTGGAAAAATTGGCCTCTGTGGCTCATTACGGGCACCCTGTTGCTGTGGGGCCCTATCTCCCTCCGGAAAATCCTGGCGCCTATGGCCGTGTCTACCACACCCAAAACATCGGCCACCGAACCCCTCCGACCCTGCTGCTGTCGGTGTCGACCTTGCTGACTTGGGACTTTATTCCTCTTTCGCAACTGCTTCACTTTACCACGTTGTTGACTAGACTCACTTTTTCCTTGGTCTTGCTAGCCTTGAGGGGAAATTTGCGGAAAAACTATGTCAAGGTGAGGACAATCCATCCACTTGTGACCCGGCTGTACACATTTATAACAGAGTTTCGAAATTCTTCGCTGGTCGAATTGTAGTTTATCCCCAGTCTAATTCGGACAAGATTTAGGTTTGTGATCGTCCATTCCACAACTGAAACACCTCTTTGTAACTTCACTATGACCTTGGTTTTGTAGACCCTGACGCTTTTGGGTTTCCCCACACAATTTGTTACCCTCGTGGCTTTTATGGGCCTGAAGAGCTTGTTGTTGCGATTTTTGTGTCTTCCCACACTTGTTATTTCCAGTCATGACAGACTGATTGTACTCTCTAGATCTTTTGCGCCCCATGAGCTGTGTGTTGCATTCTTGATACTGCAAGACCGCAGTGGTAACTGCTTGTGCTACGATACCTGCTAACTCAGCGGTTGATATTCTCTCTGGGGATACCTGAGGTGTGAGTCGATCTTGCTCGTTGACTCCCCCAACCGTTTTAGCTAGTTCTTCTTGACGATCCATCTGAAAATTTAATTAAATTTGGATGAGTTCATCATTCGTATAAACAATCGCAGAAGCATGAATTATTATTTTTTCCAATGTAGAGATAAACACAACATTCCTAGTATTAGGGCTCTATATCAAAGAAAGCAACGATGAAAGCATAATAAGACGTACAGATCCTAAAGGACACTAGAACCTGATGCTCTGATACCACCTGTGACACCCCGCCAAATTAAATACCGGGCGATCACTCCTTTATTAAATTAAAATCAAGGTGAACAGTTGGTTCATTCTTAGTATTACTGTCGTGAAAATAACTTTTTCCAAATTAACACCCTACTTAATTAAGCTAAGTGTCAAAACCATTTTTCAACATTACTAACAACACCTCTTTGTAACTTCACTCGGACCTTGGCTTTGTTGACCCTGACGCTTTTGGGTTTCCCGGCACAATTTGTTACCCTCGTGGCTTTTATGGACCTGAAGAGCTTGTTGTTGCAATTTTGTGTCTTCCCACACTTGTTATTTCCAGTCATGACAGACTGATTGTACTCTCTAGATCTTTTGCCCCCCATGAGCTGTGTGTTGCGTTCTTGATACTGCAAGACCCTAGTGGTAACCGCTTGTGCTACGATACCTTCTAACTCGGCGGTTGATATTCTCTCTGGGGATACCTGAGGTGTGAGTCGATCTTTCTCGTTGACTCCCCCAATCGTTTTAGCTAGTTCTTCTTGACGATCCATCTGAAAATTTAAGTAAATTTGGATGAGTTCATCATTCGTATAAACAATCGCAGAAGCACGATTTTTTTTTCCAATGTAGAGATAAACACAACATTCCTAGTATTAGGGATCTATATCAAAGAAAGCAACGCTGAAAGCATAATAAGCCGCACAGATCCTAAAGGACACTAGAACCTGATGCTCTGATACCACCTGTGACACCCCGCCTAATTAAATACCGGGCGATCACTCCTTCATTAAATTAAAATCAAGGTGAACAGTTGGTTCATTCTTAGCATCACTGTCGTGAAAATAAATTTTTCCAAATTAACACCCTACTTAATTAAGCTAAGTGTCAAAACCATTTTTCAACATTACTAACCAATTTTTATTTTTAAAGGAAAATTATTTATTTAATTAGTAACAACATTTTCAATAAGTAAGAATCATACAACAATTATCCTGGAACATAATCCAATTACTTTAAACATTCAATATTCAAAATCTCCACATTTAAAACTTAATATAAAACATACATGCTGAATAAATCCCAAAGTAACAGTACTAGAAGTAACTGAAATACAAATGTCCCAGCAAAAAAGATAAATAATGGAAAGGGCGACACATGCCCCAATAACTGAGAATCATAGGAGTGGAATCAAGTAAATGAAATCGTCTAAGCAAGTGGCCTGCAACTCCAACCTAAGCTGCAGCACGTTCCTTCCAAGGGATCCTAAGCAAGACGCCCATGTTGCTGGGCACCTGTAGTACATACATATATATATATATATATACAAGAGAGAGAGAGAGAGAGAGAGAGAGAGAGAGAGAGAGAGAGAGAGAGAGAGAAACGGGTCAGAGCCCGATAGTGTATATGATTTAAAAATTTGTTTAGCAAGTATTTAAATTGATACAGGCCAATGCAACAACATATTAGTGTGACACTCTCTTGAGAAATTCTCACCTCTCTTCTAATGATCACACCTATCGCACTAACAATTCCAATGGTTTATCTCTTCATATCTCCCACTATCTTTCCCCAAGGATTTAACTTATCTTAGGTTATTCGTAGGATTTAAAATTGAACGATACAATTGTTTGAAAATAATTTTTTTAATAAGTATCCAAAATTCTCTTTTTTTAACTTTATTAATTTATAAAGTTTTCCAGTGTCATATTATACTTTCTCAAAACATGTATTTACAATTTGAGTCATCAACCATGTCCTACATATCAAATCACCGTAGGCAGTTCCAGATTTCAGAATTTCATATATATATTAACTACTCGTAAAATATATATATCATAACAGCACCCCACATAAAAACTAAAGTGCGGGCATACTCTACTATCCAAAGCCCCGTATCACTCGTATTAAGGGGAATACATTCGGAATCACTCTCGAATTGTACTAACACAAACACAAACAATATTGAGGCGAAGTATAAATTCCAAGTCTCTAAGAGGATGGCAGATGCCTGCGTCTCTTAGGACCGTCTAAACTATCACATCGATAGCCTGTACCAAGGATATCTATCTTCTAGGGTACAAGTCAATATCCCCCATAAAGGTCCCATCGAGATAAGACTGTCCCAGCGCGGTAACCTCAGGGATAGAAAGTAGCGTGGGCATGATTTTCACACATAGATAGCATATTCATACACAATCATATAACTATACTAATATTACCATATCAATATTAGGTATATTTTAAATCCCATAGTTACGACTCTTATCCTTATTTTCACATTTTTAGTAAGCACATATAACGGTTCGTTTCTAACATCGATTCGGTATTATCCCAACTTACCACATAACTCTCATGGTTTTATCCTCCCAATTATAAAATTCAGTAGGTATTCACCTATCCTCTATTGTAACTATTTGACGTAATCTCTCACTTTATATACGTAGTTTCATCGTTCCTTATATAATTATCCCAAAAATACAATTCTCGTCATATATTAGAGGTCCTAATATTTATTCATATACCCTACTGGTCCTCTTTATCTCCCAAAACATATTTATAAGGTTAACCATGAATTATTCATCCTTAAAGTGAATTTCAACTAATTAAGAAGGGAAAACATGAGTCTGCCAGGAGGGGTCGATCGATCGAGGTCTGGGGCTCGATCGATCGATCAAGCAGGTATTGCGATTTCTACTGTTTTGCAGTTACGGGTTCTAACACATAACTTCATCCAAATTTAATTTTTTCATTCCCAAACGTCCAAAGATTCATACTACTATCATTATATCATCATACTAGGTATTTCCAACGTAAAGCATGTGGATTTCTATCACTAAACATGGATTAATAGCCCAAAAATTATTATAATTATCAAGAACCCTAGAATTCTCTTAAACATGGTCCTAACAAGTATTTCCAGAAATTTCTTCTTATAAACATCATAATTTCGTGGGTAATTTCCTCTACATGGCAAGGGTTTCCAGAATTATCATTTAAACCATAACTACATGCGATTCCTATCTCAAATCTTTGGTTTTCTTCCATAAAACTCATTCTAATTACTCCTAAACTAATATGAAAGATGCACAGATAAACACTTGCCTGGGATTTTTGGTGTTCTGATTTGCAGATGATTTTGGTGTGGTTGCGTAGCCCGTTGCGCGATCTAGGCGTTGGTGGTGGTTGCGATGCAAATGGATGGATTTTGGGCCTTGGATTGCCTTAAAAGCTCTCTTCTTCCCTCTCCTATGGCCGTCACTTGTCTTTGGTTGTTCTAACCGTAGAAGACAACCTTAGACATCTGATATAACCCTTAGAATTTCGTGGGTTTAATTATTCATAATTGTGAAATGTCCAAAACGCCCTCCCGGGGTACTAATTAGGCCTGAGGACGCCCCGAGACCCAAACTAAACCCTCGGGTATACTTTTCTGACTATCTCGACCATTTCGGATGCATTGGCGCACTCAAAATGACCATACAAACGACTTATAAAATATTCACTTTTATTTTTCACTATTTAGTCCCGACGCGACACGGACGCGTCCCGACTCAAATTTCCAAAATTGTCATTTTATTCACTCGTGACATTCAATATAACCAATATTACATATTCCTTCGCTCATTAGTAATATTCAACAAATTTCCCATAATTACTAACTCTCGTCACGTTAATAATTATAAAATAATTAATTTCTGGATTTTTATTAAATAATTAACTCCCATTAAATTTAATAAATCCCCAAATTAATATAGCATAAAAATACGGGGTATTACAATATCATCCCCTACCACGTTTCCCATCTCCAATTGGGACTTTCTACATTCCACTTATTTCTATTAGGAAACTAAAATATTTACTTTTAGTCAAAGAAGCTACAAATTTATGATAAAGACGTTTACTAATCCTAGGGTCATCATAAAGACGTTAAGAGTATCTCCAGTAGAATAACTAAAATTGAATAATCAAAACATGCCACAAGCTTTTGATTATTAATTTAATGGGAACTTAGATACCTCCCCCTCTTAAAGAATTTTCATATATTGAGACCCAAATTCCATTGGATTAAACAAACCAGCCCTTTTGACAGTTGTCAATTCGTTAATATACTTCATTCTATTTAAGCATGGAGATAAGTTATATCATCCTTATTATAGAGTATTTCCTATCACTACAACTAGAAGTCTTTTTTTACATAACATCATTCAAACAACTCATATATATTGGTATTATATCCTACTTTAATCATATTGAACATGCGCATGAGATACCACAAATAAAAATTCATACACCCACAATAAATCTTAAGGTATAGCAGATACTATATATTTCTATATAGTAATTGATCATAATGGTATGACAATTACAGAGTTAGGTACCATGACTAATTATTGGTGGAAGATACCCTTTGAGTTGGTAAAATATACATTATCCACGAACATAGAAATTTTGAAAGGGTGGATTGGTAAAATAATAGACTTCAATTATAACAACGTGGCATAGACATTCATATAGTAATCAACTACATTCAAACCCATATGCTCATATGGTAATTAACTACAAAGGAAAATCCCACATTCTACATATGCCCGGATATCTTTATCCATTCAAAAAACCTTTTTAGATCCCTATAGACAAGGTAATTCTATTAATTGACAGTTGAGGGATGGTTTATAATCCCACTAATAACATGGGGTAAATTACTAAAAGTATCTCTAAGGGGGGCACTCCTAATTCTATATTAATTTAAAGCATTGCTAAATTTAACAATCCTATCGTCTATAATGGTTAGTGTTTGTCAATAACCAAAATTCAAATACTTGACTTAAATTATGTAGTTTTGCTTCTTTTTCAAATAAATATTTCCTTTATATTTAAATTAATAAATGGTTAAAGTATTATATATATATATATAAACCCGTTTGTTCTCGAGTGAGGATCAGTTCGCCATGAACGCCAAAGTGCAAAATTTTGGTTCCAAACAAATGAAAGTAATTCAAGTACTTTTTCATCTACTGTTGTATGTTTCTCGTACAAGTGCTTTCTTGTTGATTTTTATTTTTACAAAAAAGAAGGCAAATACAATGAAGGTTTGGTGTGTGTATGTTTGTTTGTGCGTCTGCGGGTGTGCGTGTGTGAGAGAGAGAGAGAGAGAGAGAGAGAAAGATAGAGAGAGAGAGAGAAGGGGGTGGGGATTTTTCGGGGGATAGGGTGTGGATTTTCAGGGGTGAAGGAGTGGATGTGTGTCCCACTAATTTTAATTATTGAATAAAGACTCTTAAATTTGATTTTTGGTTAAAGGGTTTTTAGATTTTGATTAGTCAATTGGAAAAGGTATTTTGATCAACATTGTTAAATTTGATTAGGCTATCGAAGATACTCTTACACAACATAACAATAGCTTTGAAACTCAATTACTTATTTTGTAACAAATTACATTGTGAAAAAGTCTATATGTAGCAAGTTTTTTTTTCCATGTGTGTATACCAAGTGCATGAAAATGTATGCACAATCATTCCAAGTGTATCCGAAGGTGTATGCACAATCATTTAATGAACGTGGGATGCAAACTTGGTATAATATCATTACTCTTATATTATTCCTAGTGTTTCAATATAATCCTCACCATTCCAATACAATTCTTAAACCTATTTACATATCCCATTCCCTCTTAGCATTTCCCACTGCTCTGATCTATCTAAGCCCATTCTGCATTATTTAGTTCAATATTTTCACCTAAACCAAATTGTAATGTATAAATTTAAGTAGGCCTATTCCCTTCTTCCCAATTAAAGCGATTAAAAAACCCAGAGTAACACACGCCAATGATAAAACAATAGAATGAATTTCCAACGAAAAACACTAAAGATTAAATATGCAAAACTATAGTATACCTATAGCCATTAAAAGGTTTAATATTATTACAATTTAAAAGAAGCTGATACCAAAACTCACAAAATGAACCAAACTATTAATCCATTTGGAGGTCACCCACCAGAATTTAAGGCCACGCGGGTACGACAAACCGGGCAATTGGGGACTCTAATGAGCCACGCATCAACACAATTAGCATGGAACATGTGGTTACATGCATGAAGTGTTTTAAACCGATCACCATGTTTAAAAGAATCCAAACAGATAACACAATCATTAGTTGTTTCGAGAGATAAGTATTGGAGTGATGGTAAATCTTTTTGGGTGGTGGTGGAGGTGCGGCGGCGGTAGAGGGAAGTGGTAGCAAGGACGAGGTGGCGAAGTGTGAGTGCTGTGAGGACCAGGTAGAAGAGGAAGAGGAAGATAAAGAGGATGAGGCATACGATGAAATCATTGATGAATTCTGGGATTGGGTATGGGTTTGGGTTTGGGTTTAGTGCTAGTGGTAGTGGTGGTGGTGGTGGTGCGGCGACGGAGTATGAGTTTTTAGTGGTGGAAGTGCGGCGGCGGTGACGGTAGAGGGACGTGGTTGCGAGGAAGAGGTGGCGAAGTGTGAGTGCTGCGAGGCCTAGGAAGAGGAGGAAGAGGAAGAGACTGAGGGTGAGGAATGTGATGAAACTAGAGAGGAATTTATTAGTGAGACTCTTTCTTTTCATCGTTTTTAAAATGTAAGAGTCTCACTAATAATGTACGAGTCTTTTCATCTTTTTTAAAATGCAATAGTCTCACTAATAAATGCAAGAGTCTTTTCTTCTTTCTCTCTTGACATGTGTACACACTAATAAATGCAAGAGTCTTTTCATCTTTCTTTATATAAATATATATATATATATATATATATATATATATATATATATATATATATATATATATATATATATATATATATATATATATATATATACATATATATATAATTTTTTTAAAAAAATGTTTTATAAATATAAATTGTTCTTTTTAAACAATACACTTTTAGTAAAAATATAAATAATAAATTTACACAAGTTATCCTTTTTTGTAAAAAGCGGCCTGGCCTAGCCTTGTTGAAGTTAAAATTTACACAAGTAACAAACAGATTGACCAAGTTAAGACGAAGAGAAAGATCCTTGAGTTCCTGCATGATATGTTCATGTAGATGCTGATGGCTTTCAGGTTACTACCTAAAATTTTTAGTTGGGATGTTTGTAGAGAAACTGGAAAACTGGAAGTGAGTAGCTAAATTTTACTAATGGGGTACCGTTGGGTCTTTACAAGTTGGTAATAATCAATGATTTTATCACTTCATTAGAAGAATTTCTTACCTTGCCACAAAATAGATCATTAACAATTAATCATCCGTGGAAGTTCGATTTAAAGACGCCACATCAAAATATGCATTGGCACAAGACTCGGTAAGATTGTTTCCTTTATTTCACTAGGTAGCATATAAAAGTATTCCTTTCCCTTCCGACGTTAATAACTTTTCAACACTCAAATTTTCATTTCCTTGTCTTCGACTGCAAAATAAATAACCAGTTTGAAGGACTAGAAAATTATTTGCGAACTCAATCTTGTTTAAGTTCACATCTAGCAACTATATGGTTGTGTGGACAACTATAGTAGAACACTAAAATAACTTTAAAAATAACAAAACTACTTCATTAGAAATTAAATCCTGGATCTATTAATAATAAACCTTTTCAACTATCTACAATTACAACCATAATCCCATTTTTTATAAATTAAATAAGATTGACCTCTTATGTATCCCAAAAGGATTTGATATGCATCCAAAACGGACCAGGACATATCCATAAAACTATATCCAGGAATCAAAATTGGCTAATTTCATCAACGGATACGCAGTTAAAGTATCGGGTATGTATTGGGCCATATCGAATCTGATACTCCATTGTTGTCATATTTGAAGAATATGTGCTAAATAAGAAACACCTTTATAACTTCGGCCTGAATTTCCCAAGCAACAGATGACAAAACCTATGTTTTAGGAGGACCAGTTCATACAAAGCAAAGATCAACCCCAAAACTAGATCCAATTTTCAAACTTGGGGGAGTTGGTACCAACCTATGGAAAAAAGAAGCTGGTTTTAAGGAGGAGGCCCTGGATGTGTCTTTACAAACATAGTCACAAAATATTTTTTCCCTTGAACATTGTCAACGAGATCGAAAGAACTGACACTTCTGTCTTTCAGCAATGACACTAAACCATGAGCTTGCTCTTTGGATTACAATTTTTTCTTCTAATATAAAGAATTTATTGATTGATAGACCGGAGAGATTATAATACGGTAGAACGAGATTCTTCAATAAAAAAAAGAACTTGAAATATAGATGAAGCACATGTGTGATCTCCAATGATGTGTTTGGGAAACCGAATTACATGGCTTGAAATTGGAATTAAAATATTTTCAGTATAAAATTTTCAAAATTTAAACTGAAATTTTTTCAATTTCACAACAAGGAATTGGGTTTCGAAACACACCCTAAAAAAATGTGATATCATCCCCTACCATGTTTCCCATCTCCAATTGGGACTTTCTACATTGCTTTTATTTCTTTTAGAAAACTAAAATATTGACTTTTAGTCAAAGAAGCTACAAATTTATGATAAAGACGTTTACTAATCCTAGGGTCATCATAAAGACGTTTAGAGTATCTCCAGTAGAATAACTAAAAATGAATAATCAAAACATGCCACAACCGTTTGATTATTAATTTAAGGGGCACTTAAATACCACCCCCTCTTAAAGGATTTTCATATATTGAGACCCAAATTCCATTTGATTAAACAAACTGGCCCTTTTGACAGTTGTCAATTCGTTAATGTACTTCATTCTATTTAAGCATGGAGATAAGTTATATCATCCTTATTATGCAATATTTCCTATCACTACAACTAGAAGTCTTTTTTTACATAACATCATCCAAAAAACTCATATATATTTTTATTATATCCTACTTTAATCATATTGAAGATCCACATGAGATACCAAAAATAAAAATTCATGCACCCACAATAAATCTTAAGGTATAGCAGATATTATATATTTCTATACAGTAATTGATCATAATGGTATGACAATTACAGAGTTAGGTACCATGACTAAGTATTGGTGGCAGATACCCTTTCAGTTGGTAAAATATACATTATCCACGATCATAGAAATTTTGAAAGGGTGGATTGGTAAAATAATAGACTTCAATTATAACAACGTGGCATAGACATTCATATAGTAATCAACTACATTCAAACCCATATGCTCATACGGTAATTAACTACAAGGGAAAATCCCACATTCTACATATGCCAGGATATCTTTATCCATTCAAAAAAACCTTTTTAGATCCCTATAGACAAGGTAATTCTGTTAATTGACAGTTGAGGGCCGGTTTATAATCCCACTAATAACATGGGGTAAATTACTAAAAGTATCTCTAAGGGGGGCACTCCTAATTCTGTATTAATTTAAAGCATTGTTAAATTTAACAATCCTATCGTCTATAATGGTTAGTGTTTGTCAATAACCAAAGTTCAAATACTTGACTTAAATTATGTAGTTTTGCTTCTTTTTTAAAATAAATATTTCCTTTCTATTTAAATTAATAAATGGCTAAAGTATTATATATATATATATATAAACCCGTTTGTTCTCGAGTGAGGATCAGTTCGCCATGAACGCCAAAGTGAAAAATTTTCGTTCCAAACAAATGAAAGTAATTCCAAGTACTTTCTCATCTACTGTTGTATGTTGCTCATACAAGTGCTTTCTTGCTGATTTTTATTTTTACAAAAAAGATGGCAAATACAATGAAGGTTTGGTGTGTGTATGTTTGTCTGTGCCTGTGCGTGTGCGTGTGCGTGTGTGTGTGAGAGAGAGAGAGAGAGAGAAAGAGAGAGAGAGAGAAGGGGGTGGGGATTTTTCGGGGGATAGGGTGAGGATTTTTAGGGGTGAAGGAGTGGATGTGGGTCCCACTCATTTTAATTATTGAATAAAGACTGTTAAATTTGATTATTGGTTAAAGGGTTTTTAGAATTTGATTAGTCAATTGGAAAAGGTATTTTGATCAACATTGTTAAATTTAATTAGGCTATCGAAGATACTCTTACGCAACATAGCAATAGCTTTGAGACTCAATTACTTATTGTGTAACAAATAACATTGTGAAAAAGTCTATATGTAGCAAGTTTTTTTTACCAAGCGTGTATACCAAGTGCATGAAAATGTATGCACAATCATTCCAAGTGTATCCGAAGGTGTATGCACAATCATTTAATGAACGTGGGATACAAACTTGGTATAATATCATTACTCTTATATTATTCCTAGTGTTTCAATATAATCCTCACCATTCCAATACAATTCTTAAACCTATTTACATATCCCATTCCCTCTTAGCATTTCCCACTGCTCTGATCTATCTAAGCCTATTCTGCATTATTTAGTTCAATATCTTCACTTCAACCAAATTCTAATGTATAAATTTAAGCAGGCCTATTCCCTTCTTACCAATCAAAGCTATTCAAAAACCCACAGTTACACACGCCAATGATAAAATAATAGAATGAATTTCCAACGAAAAACACTAAAGATTAAATATGAATAACTATAGTGTAGCGATAGCCATTAAAAGGTTTAACATTATTACAATTTAAAAGAAGCTGATACCAAAACTCACAAAATGAACCAAACTGTTAATCCATTTGGAGGTCACCCACCAGAATTTAAGGTCATGCGGGTCCGACAAACCGGGCAATTAGGGACTCTAATGAGCCACGCATCAACACAATTAGCATGGAACATGTGGTTACATGCAGGAAGTGTTTTAAACTGATCACCATGTTATAAAGACTCCAAACAGATAAGACAATCATTAGTTGTTTCGAGAGATGAGTATTGGAGTGATGGTAAATCTTTTTGGGTGGTGGTGGAGGTGCGGCGGCGGTAGAGGGAAGTGGTAGCGAGGACGAGGTGGCAAAGTGTGAGTGCTGCGAGGCCCATGTAGAAGAGGAAGAAGAACAGAAAGAGGATGAGGCATACGATGAAATCATTGATGAATTCTGGGGTTGGGTATGGGATTGGGTTTGGGTTTGGTTCTAGTGGTAGTGGTGGTGGTGGTGGTGCGGCAGCGGAGTATGAGTTTTTAGTGGTGGAGGTGCGGCGGCGGTGACGGTAAAGGGACGTGGTTGCGAGGAAGAGGTGGCGAAGTGTGAGTGCTGCGAGGCCTAGGAAGAGGAGGAAGAGGAAGAGACTGAGGGTGAGGAATATGATGAAACTAGAGAGGAATTTTCGGATTGGGTTTGGGTTTGAGTTTGGTGCTAGTGGTGGTGGTGGTGGTGGTGGTGGATTGGTGGCATGGTGGTGGTTATAAGCGTTAAACGTTGGCATGTGGGGAGGATTTTTGTGTTTTGAAGAATGGTGTGAAGGTAAGATTCTCTGTACGAGGATATTCTTTTGGAGGAATAACAAATCAAGATATTATATATACATGGAGAGAGAGATTGTGACATATGAGAAATCGGGGGGGTTGTTTCTTAAACTGTGGTCACCGTACCGTAAATGCAAGAGTCTTTTCATTTTTCTTATATATATATATATGTTAAGAAAGATGAAGAGACTCTTGAATTTATTAGTGAGACTCTTTCATTTCATCATTTTTAAAATGTAAGAGTCTCACTAATAAATGTACGAGTCTTTTCATCTTTTTTAAAATGCAATAGTCTCACTAATAAATGCAAGAGTCTTTTCATCTTTCTCTCTTGACATGCGTACACACTAATAAATGCAAGAGTCTTTTCATCTTTCTTTATATATATATATATATATATATATATATATATATATATATATATATATATATATATATATACAAGTTAGTGATAATCAATTATTTTATCACTTCATTAGAATAATTTCTTACCTTACCACAAAATAGATAATTAACAATTAAACATCCGTGGAAGTTCGATTTAAAGACGCCACATCAAAACATGCATTGGCACAAGACTCGGTAAGATTTTTTCCTTTATTTCACTAGGTAGCATATAAAAGTATTCCCTTCCCTTCCCTTCCCTTCCCACGTTAATAATTTTTCAACACTTAGATTTGAATTTCCTTGTCTTCGACTGCAAAATAATTAACCAGTTTGAAGGACTAGAAAATTATCTGCGAACTCAATCTTGTTTAAGTTCACAACTAGCAACTATATGGTTGTGTGGACAACTATAGTAGAACACTAAGATAACTTTAAAAATAACAAAACTACTTCATTACAAATTACATCCTGGATCTATTAATAATTAACCTTTTCAACTATCCATAATTACAACCAGAATCCCATTTTTTATAAATTAAATAAGATTGACCTCTTATGTATCCCAAAAGGATTTGATATGCATCCAAAACGGACCAGGCCATATCCATAAAACTATATCCAGGAATCAAAATTGTCCAATTTCATCAACGGATACGCAGTTAAAGTATCGGGTATGTATTGGGCCATATCGAATCTGATACTCCATTTGTGTCGTATTTGAAGAATATGTGCTAAATAAGAAACACCTTTATAACTTCGACTTGAATTTCCCAAGAAGCACATGATAAACCTATGTTTTAGGAGGACCAGTCCATACAAAGCAAAGATCAACCCCAAAACTAGATCCAATTTTCAAACCTGGGGGAGTTGGTATCAACCTATGGAAAAAAGAAGTTGGTTTTAAGGAGGAGGCCCTGGATGTGTCTTCACAAACAAAGTCACAAACTATTTTTTCCCTTGAACATTGTCAACGAGCTCGAAAGAACCGGCACTTCTCTCTTTCAACAATGCCACTAGACCATGAGCTTGCCTTTTGGATTATAATTTTTTCTTCTAATATAAAGAATTTATTGATTGACAGACCGAAGAGATTTTAATACGGTAGAACGAGATTCTTCAATAAAAAAAGAACTTGAAATATAGATGAAGCACGTGTGTGATCTCCAATGATGTGTTTGGGAAACCGAATTACATGGCTTGAAATTGGAATTAAAATATTTTCAGTATAAAATTTTCAAAATTTAAACTGAAAATTTTTCAATTTCAAAGTAAGGAATTGGGTTTCCAAACACACCCTACAAATATGTGATATCATCCCCTACCACGTTTCCCATCTCCAATTGGGGATTTCTACATTGCTCTTATTTCTTTTAGAAAACTAAAATATTGACTTTTAGTCAAAGAAGCTACAAATTTATGATAAATATGTTTACTAATCCCAGGGTCATCATAAAGACGTTTAGAGTATCTTCAGTAGAATAACTAAAAATAAATAATCAAAACATGCCACAAGCTTTTGATTATTAATTTAAGGGGTACTTAGATACCACCCCCTCTTAAAGGGTTTTCATATATCGAGACCCAAACTCCATTTGATTAAACAAACCGTCCCTTTTGATAGTTGTCAATTCGTTAATATACTTCATTCTATTTAAGCATGGAGAAAAGTTATATCATCCTTATTATAGAATATTTCCTATCACTACAACTAGAAGTCTTTTTTTACATAACATCATCCAAACAACTCATATATATTGGTATTATATCCTACTTTAATCATATTGAACATGCGCATGACATACCACAAATAAAAATTCATGCACCCACAATAAATATTAAGGTATAGCAGATACTATATATTTCTATACAGTAATTGATCATAATGGTATGACAATTACAGAGTTAGGTACCATGACTAAGTATTGGTGGCAGATACCCTTTCAATTGGTAAAATATACATTATCAACGGACTTAGAAATTTTGAAAGGGTGGATTGGTAAAATAATAGACTTCAATTATAACAACGTGGCATAGACATTCATATAGTAATCAACTACATTCAAACCCATATGCTCATACAGTAATTAACTACAAGGGAAAATCCCACATTCTACATATGCCCGGATATCGTTATCCATTCAAAAAAGCCTTTTTAGATCCCTATAGACAAGGTAATTATGTTAATTGACAGTTGAGGGTCGGTTTATAATCCCACTAATAACATGGGGTAAATTACTAAAAGTATCTCGAAGGGGGGCACTGCTAATTCTATATTAATTTAAGGCATTGCTAAATTTAAGAATCCTATCGTCTATAATGGTTAGTGTTTGTCAATAACCAAAATTCAAATACTTAACTTAAATTAGGTAGTTTTGCTTCTTTTTTCAAATAAATATTTCCTTTCTATTTAAATTAATAAATGGCTAATGTATTATATATATATATATATATATATATATATATATATATATATATATATATATATATATATATATATATATATATATATATATATATATATATATATAAACCCGTTTGTTCTCGAGTGAGGATCAGTTCGCCATGAACGCCAAAGTGCAAAATTTTCGTTACAAACAAATGAAAGTAATTCAAGTACTTTCTCATCTACTGTTGTATGTTTCTTATACAAGTGCTTTCTTGCAGATTTTTATTTTTACAAAAAAGATGGCAAATACATTGAAGGTTTGGTGTGTGTATGTTTGTCTGTGCGTGTGCGGGTGTGCGTGTGCGTGTGTGAGAGAGAGAGAGAAGGGGGTGGGGATTTTTCGGGGGATAGGGTGTGGATTTTCAGGGGCGAAGGAGTGGATGTGGGTCCCATTCATTTTAATTATTGAATAAAGACTCTTAAATTTGATTATTGGTTAAAGGTTTTTTAAATTTTGATTAGTCAATTGGAAAAGGTATTTTGATAAAAATTGTTAAATTTGATTAGGCTATCGAAGATACTCTTACGCAACATAGCAATAGCTTTGAAACTCAATTACTTGTTGTGTAACACATTACATTGTGAAAAAGTCTATATGTAGCATGTTTTTTTTTACCAAGCGTGTACACCAAGTGCATGAAAATGTATGCACAATCATTCCAAGTGTATCCGAAGGTGTATGCACAATCATTTAATGAACGTGGGATACAAACTTGGTATAATATCATTACTCTTATATTATTCCTAGTGTTTCAATATAATCCTCACCATTCAAATACAATTCTTAAACCTATTTACATATCCCATTCCCTCTTAGCATTTCCCACTGCTCTGATCTATCTAAGTCTATTCTGCATTATTTAGTTCAATATCTTCACTTAAAACAAATTCTAATGTATAAATTTAAGCAGGCCTATTCCCTCCTTCCCAATCAAAGCTATTCAAAAACCCACAGTTACACACGCCAATGATAAAACAATAGAATGAATTTCCAACGAAAAACACTAAAGATTAAATATGCAAAACTATAGTATAGCGATAGGCATTAAAAGGTTTAACATTATTACAATTTAAAAGAAGCTGATACAAAAACTCACAAAATGAACCAAACTATAAATCCATTTGGAGGTCACGCACCAGAATTTAAGGTCACGCGAGTCCGACAAACCGGGCAATTGGGGACTCTAATGAGCCACGCATTAACACAATTAGCATGGAACATGTGGTTACATGCAGGAAGTGTTTTAAATCGATCACCATGTTGAAAAGACTCCAGACAGATAACACAATCATTAGTTGTTTCGAGAGATGAGTATTGGAGTGATGGTATATATTTTTGGGTGGTGGTGGAGGTGCGGCGGCAATAGAGGGAAGTGGTAGCGAGGACGAGGTGGCGAAGTGTGAGTGCTGCGAGGCCCAGGTAGAATAGGAAGAGGAAGAGAAAGAGGATGAGGCATACGATGAAATCATTGATGAATTCTGGGATTGGGTATGGGATTGGGTTTGGGTTTGGGTTTGGGTTTGGTGCTAGTGGTGGTGCGGCGGAGAATGAGTTTTTAGTGGTGGAGGTGCGGCGGCGACGGCGGTAGAGGGACGTGGTAGCGAGGAAGAGGTGGCGAAGTGTGAGTGCTGCGAGGCCTAGGAAGAGGAGGAAGAGGAAGAGACTAAGGGTGAGGAATGTGATGAAACCAGAGAGGAATTTTCGGATTGGGTTTGGGTTTGGCTTTGGTGCTAGTGGTGGCGGTGGTGGTGGTGGATTGGTGGCATGGTGGTGGTTATAAGCGTAAAACGTTGGCATGTGGGGAGGATTTTTGTGTTTTGAAGAATGGTGTGAATGTAAGATTCTCTATACGAGGATATGCTTTTGGAGGAATAACAAAGAAAGATATTATATATACATGGCGAGAGAGATTGTGACATATGAGAAACCGGGGGGGTTGTTTCTTAAACTGTGGTCACCGTACCGTAAATGTAAGAGTCTTTTCATTTTTCTTATATATATATATATATATACAGTGGCGGAGGGAATGGCTTACACAGTGGGGCACGTGCCCCACACCTGATTTCAAAAAAAAAAAAAAAAAAAAATTTTTTTTATATTACAGCTTACGTACAGATGGACAGCAGAAATTGTTATTTGTGTAAACATTGAAAGGAGTACATAAAGCTTAGTAAGCCAAAAACAAAAAACAAAACCACAAAAACTAAACAGCCCCCTACCCGCTCTGCTCTCCCCTTCCCTCGTCTGAACCCTTTTTCCGACCGGCGACCTAAGGTGTTCCGACCTCTCATTTTCCGGCCTCCTTTCCCCTGTTCGGCCTACTCTGTTCACTGATGAAGGTATCTCTTATTCTTGTGTGATTTCATTTACAGTTTATTTGTTTGTGGTTGATTTCATTTACAGTGGTTGATTTGTATGTGGTTGATTTGTTTGTTCTTGCAGAAACTGTTATTTGTGGTTGATTTGTTTATTCTTTTACAAGCTGTTATTTGTAGTTGATTTGTTTGTGGTTGATTTATTTGTAAGAAATTATTAATTGCTAGACTCATGTGATGTTTTTATGCAGAAGCTCCATTTTAGGGGGTTTTATGTGATGGGTTTTTTGCAGAAGCTCCATTTTTGGGGGTTTTGAGTGTTTTATGTGATGGGTTTTATGCAGAAGCTTCATTTTTGGGGGTTTTTATTTGGGGTCCATTTTTTTTTTTATAATAATAGTCCATTTTTTTAGAATAGTCCATTTTTTAGTGTCCATTTTTTTAGAAGTAGATAAATTGTAAATTGTATTATCCATTTTAATTGCAGTCTATTGAAAGTTTCTAATAATTTTTTTTATAATTGCATTGCAGTCTCTTGATAATTATTTTTCAAAAAAAGCCCGTGTAGAGGTTTCTCCAAATGACAATGTCACACCGCTTCCAACCAAAGTTATCCAAGTGGAACCTTCAAAAGTGTATCGAACTCGCATTGAAGTTGATTTGACAAATCTTCCATCGGATCCTAGTGTACGACCACGCATTTCAGATTATGATGCGAACGATCAAGACAAAGTTAGGCTAGCATACTTGCAAATGGGCCCTTGTCAACCCTTTATGCCTCTTTATCCTCAAAAATCAATGGGAGAAAAGGATCGGCGGTTTGTTTCGAATTGGTTCACCCAATTTGGTAGTTGGTTGGAATATAGCGTATCAAAGGATGCGGCATTTTGTTTGCCTTGTTATTTATTTTGTTCGGAATCCACGGACAAATATAAAAGTGATGCTTTTGTTAGAGATGGTTTTGACAATTGGAAACAAAAAGACCGACTTCAAAAGCATGCTAACACTGAGGGTCATAATGCGGCGTACATGAAGACTCAAAATTTGTTGAACCAAAATCAGCATATTGCGGCGCTATTTGATAAGCAATCGAAGGAATGTAAAGATGATTATCGTCTACGGCTAATTACAACTATTGATGTGATTCGATTTCTTTTGCGGCAAGCCTTATCTTTTCGTTCTCATGATGAATCAGAGGACTCCATGAATAAAGGTAACTTTCTTGAACTTTTAGAATTGTTTGCCAAAAGAGATACATTAGTTAACAGAGTTGTTCTTAAAAATGCACCGGGTAATCATAAATTGACATCTCCTGACATTCAAAAGGATGTTGTAAATGCAATTGCGAGTGAGATTACCAATACAATATTAAAAGATCTTGGTGGAGATCCATTTGCAATATTGATTGACGAGGCACGTGATGTATCAGTTAAAGAACAAATGTCTATTGTAGTTCGTTATGTGGATAAGAGGGGTTATGTGATGGAAAGATTCATGGGTATGGTACATGTTCCTGACACTACCGCTAAATCATTAAAAGCGTCACTCGATCAATTTTTCAACAAACATAACTTGAGTGTAAAAAATTTGCGGGGTCAAGGTTACGATGGGGCAAGTAATATGCAAGGCGAGTACAATGGACTTAAATCACTTATTCTAAAGGAGAACAAATCAGCATTTTATGTACATTGTTTTGCACATCAACTTCAGTTGGCACTTGTAAAAGTTGCAAAGGATCTTAAACACATTGATGAGTTCTTCTTCTTAGTAAATAATGTAGTGAACATTGTGGGCGCATCTTGTAAGCGTCGCGACATTTTGCGAGAGAAAGAGGTAGAGCGGATTAAATATCAATTGGTTAGTGGTGAAATATCAAGTGGTCGAGGATTAAATCAAGAAACTTGCTTGAAACGCGCCGGTGATACACGTTGGGGTTCGCACTTTGGGACCTTGATTAATTTGATTGTAATGTATGAATCCGTGCTTGGTGTTCTCGATGATTTGGGGGAAAATTCCACGGATAAAAAGGGTGAGGCGATTAATTTGATGAAATCAATGCAATCATTTGATTATGTATTCACCTTACATTTAATGAAGAATGTACTTGCAATAAGTAATGAGCTTTCTAAAGCGCTTCAACGAAAAGAACAAGATATTGTTAATGCAATGAGTTTAGTGAAATTGTCAAAGAGCCGAATGCAAAAATTGAGGGATAGTGGGTGGGAAAATCTTTTGATGGAGGTATCGTCTTTTTGTGTGAAAAATGATATTGTTATTCCAAACATGGAAAGTGATTTTTGTCTTTTGGGAAGATCAAGGAGAGGATTGAGAACCACAAATTTACATCACTATAAAGTTGACTTGTTCTACCTTTGCGTGGATAAACAACTTGTAGAACTTAACAACCGTTTCGATGAGGTGAATTCCGAATTGCTTTTATGCATGGCATCGTTTGATCCCACTTATTCTTTTGTTGCTTTTGATATAAACAAGTTGGTTCGTCTATCTGAACTTTATGTTGACGATTTCACTGAGCAAGAGCGTGTTGTACTTCGGGATGAGCTTGAGTTGTATGAATTCGATATCAAATCCGATAGTGACTTTGTTGATGTGGATGGAATAAGTGGGTTGGCTAGGAAAATGGTAGAGAAACGAAAGCACATTGTGTATGGATTAGTTTATAGGCTCATAAAGTTATCATTAATTCTACCAGTTTCAACAGCTACAGTTGAGAGGTCATTTTCTGCTATGAACATCGTAAAAACTGATCTTCGAAACCGTATGGGGGATGGTTGGCTAAGTGACTCTTGCGTGACGTATATCGAAAAAGATGTCTTTGATTGCATTTCCAATGACGCAATTGTGGATCGATTTCAAAAGATGAAAAATCGTAGAGGGAGATTGTAGTTTGTTTGTTTTATATTTTGATTAATACTTGTAATGAGAAATTCAGATTTTGGATACTCGTTTTAGTAATGAAGTATTATGGTTTCGTGTGTTCTATTTTATTATAATTATTATGTGAATATCTGTCTTTTTAGTCACAAAGTATAAATGCATGAATAACCATAAAAAAAAAAAAAAATCGGGGGCTGCCGCCCCCGAACCCCTGCATATTATCTTCTTGTGCCCCACCTGTTAAAAATTCCTGGCTCCGCCACTGTATATATATATATATATATATATATATATATATATATATATATATATGTTAAGAAAGATGAAAATACTCTTGAATTTATTAGTGAGACTCTTTCTTTTCATCGTTTTTAAAATGTAAGATTCTCACTAATAAATGTACGAGTCTTTTCATCTTTTTTAAAATGCAAGAGTCTCACTAATAATTGCAAGAGTCTTTTCATCTCTCTCTTGCCATGTGTACACACTAATAAATGCAAGAGTCTTTTCATCTTTCTTAATATATATATATATATATATATATATATATATATATATATATATAATCTTTTTAAATTTTTTTTATAAATATAAATTGTTTTTTTAAAACAATACTCTTTTGATAAATATATAAATAACAAATTATTTTTTTTTACAAAAACTATAGTTGTAACTCTTTTTTCCATAAAAATATTTTTTTACAAAAGTTAATTTTATAAGGATTAGTATAAATTATTTTATTATGTATAAAAGAGTTTCTAATTTCTTTTCTTTACATAAATTATGTTTTAAAAGGCTGTTCTTATAAATATAATTATAATCTTTAAAAAAATGTTTTTATAAAGTAACGTGCAAATTTAAAAGATTATTTAAGAAAACTATACATTTTATTATAAAAATATTTTTTTGAGTTAAACATAAAAAATATTTTATAATAAACATTTTTTTATAGATAACTCAAAAAAATATTTTATATAAAAAATATACAATTTATATCAGATTTTGAACTTTAACATTACTTTATAAAAGCAAATTTATCTTAAAAATATTTATATTATAAAAAAGCCTTTTAAAACACAATTTTTTTAAAGAAATGAAGTTGAAAACTAGAGTTTTTAGAAATAACTTTATAAAAATACAATTTTTATACATAATCAAATATTTTATGCTTATATTTACGAAATCAAGTTTTGTAAAAAAGTTATAAAAAATGTTAACACTATAGCTTTATGAAAAAAGATTGTATATTTATATTTTTATAAAAAAAACTATATTGTTTAAAAAAATAATTTATATTTATGTGTGTGTGTGTGCATTCTATTATTTTTGTTTTATAATTCTCCTTATTTCATTATTAAATATTTTTCTATTACATTTCAATTTTACAAGAAAGTATTTATTTGGCATCAAATATTCTACAAGTGAAATACATATATTCGTTATTCTTTTATAATTTTTTCTACATTAAAGTCATGTATCACACAAATATAAAATAGGTATTTGAAAGTTATAAATTTTACTTCTATTTTTATAAGTATTTTCGTATTACATTGTATAACAAGAACTTCAAAACATCCGTGCATCGCGCGGGGATAAAAACTAGTCTATATCTATCTATATCTATATTATAACTCTAATACAATAGTATTAGAGTTTAATGCACCATCATTTAATGTGACACTTCTATCCTAACAGTAAAATAATCACATGCCCTTCTCTCTTATACTCTCTCTATTGGTTTATCTTCCCACCCTTCATCTTCTACTACCCGTTCATATATTAGAAAACCCAAATTGGTCTAGTCGACTTCCTATTTTTTCCAACTCTTTCGTACCTAAAATATCATCCTGTTTTATTTGTATTTCACTTGTAGAATATTTTTGTAGAATATTTGTATTTTACAAGTGAATATATTGTATTTCACTTGTAGAATATATGCATTCTTTTATATTCTTTTAAAAACTAAATATAAACAAAAATATTCTACAAGTCGACTTCCTGTTTTATTTGTGAAAGAGAACCTAAAAAGCCACCTCTATTATGATATCGACCATTGTTCGTCTCTCTTAATTTGTCAATTTATATAAGCCCAAATATCATCCTCTTAATGAAACACTTCGCCTTAAGAGGTAATCTCGAACACTCGGTTCTCTCTCACAGTTTTATTCTTATTCTTCTGGTTTTTCCGTGAAGGATTTTGGTTGTAAATCTTCACCCACTTCAAATGTAATATACATTATTTGTTTTGTTTTTGTTTTTTAGGATTTGGATAAACCTTCTCTGTTAAAATATTTTGGGCTCGATATACTTCTGTATGAGTTTAGAAATTCTGAAGGTGTTGTTGCTGTTAGATATGGATTCGATCATGTTTTTTTCGCTAACTATATATAATTTTATCTCTTTTCTTGTTACGGAATATATATATATATATATATATATATATATATATATATATATATATATATATATATATATATATATATATATATATATATATATATATGTGAAAGCTTCTCACGTGTTCTCTGCAATAATGTCTTATGTTTTTAGTTGTATCTCCCAAGTTTAGAAAACAAAATCTTATAATTAATTGGTGTATTATCTTATAGTTGTAATAATTTTTTAAAAACATTAGAATAATTTAATTTTATTCAACTATAATTTTACTCTTCTTAGTTTACTCATGCCTCTCCATATTCTCTGTAATGTTTCTAGCATGTAGATTTTGGCAACTGCTCAAGGGTGTTAGTGATGTTACATAGCAAATGCTTGAGGAAATGCAATATAGAATGAAACACACTCACTTTACTGATGAATTATTTTATGGTTTCATACCCAGGTATGTGATTACTTGGAGATAAGTTTCATATGGAATAGCCTCTAATTAAGTTCCTTTAGAATTTTAGTCTTTAATGCAATGTGTTTTGGTTAGTAAAATCTTTGATAGATAATTTTGAACATTTTATCCCGTTATCTATACTCAAATCTATTTGAATCTTTTAAGGGTTTAATGATATGATTTTTTTATATAAATTTTTTGTCTAACGTGTCATTGGACAGTTATTGGCGAGATCAAGATCCCACAACACGTTTAACGAACAAGTAGTAAACTGAGTTCAAAATTTACGATATGCTTGCCATTTGTTATATAAATTTTCTCAAAGACTTTTCATCATTATAATCTATTTTAATATTTGGTTTCTGGTTAGTTTTACTTTAGATTATATGATCAAGTTCCTAACGCTCATGTGCGTGTTAAAATAAAATGCAATCCTTTTTTATTCCGTGTTTAGAATTCCAAAAGGGTAGTTTGGTATGTTGTTATGGGACATGTTTTTTCTTATGAATTTTGAGAACCTATGCATTCTTATTCTTTTAAATCATTTCATTACCTCCATTCATAAAAAAATCATATGTTTATATTTAGTTTTTAAATTTTTTGCACATGAATATATCTTTACTACATATTATCAATATAAAGTTAAATAGATTTTTAAGAAAATTATAAAATAAGAAAATTATAACTCATGTACTCCTATGTACTTTATTTTGGATACTTATATGTGTTGTTGTCCTTAAATGGGTATGTTGTTGGATGATTCTTTTTTGTAGGTTTATGAACTTTTTTTGAAGTGATTATTGTTTAAGAGTTATCATCAATTGAATAACTTAATTTGATATATGTTTTTATTTATAAAAGTTTTCACTCTTTAAAAAAAAACATCTATTTGTTCATCAAAACCCACCACCACCATCCGTGATCAATTTCGTCTAATTAAAAATAAATTAAAAATACATTTGGGTTATTGTTTCTATGAAATGATATCTTTAGTTTTGTAGTTTTGTTCATGGACCGAGTGTGCATAATAAATTATTAATATTATGAACATATTAATAGTTCATATTAATTATCTAAATATTATTATGGCTTAATACACATATAGAGATAATGATGTTTAACCATTTAAAAACATTCGATTTAGAATAAACTAACATTTGCATTCATTTTTTTAAAATCGCAATAGGTCTCCATATTTAAGTTTACCATAATACATAACTTTATCTATATGTATAATTATTTAAAAAATGATAAAAGAGATGTTCTGATAACAACTCATGATAGAAAAATAGATGTCATATTTATTGATACTATAATTTCAAATTTTTTCCAATTTAGTATATCATAATTTTTTAATTTTATAAAAATAAAATTAAGATTAAACATATTATAAGGCGCCCGCGCATCGTGCGGGTTACATACTAGTATAGATGGATATAAACGTAAATAGACTCTTTACAATCATATATAGACTCTTAAGGTTGGTTTAAGTTTAATATTGGAGTTAGTGTTTTAAGATTGTAGTATTAATCTGAGTTTTGCTATGACTCACAAACGCGACGTATTTGATGCGACACACTGACGTAAAACTATTATATTAATCATATTGTTTTTTAGTTTATGTAGTCTTAAAATTTTGCTATAATTTCATGGGAAAATTTAATGGAATTTTATTCAATAAATGAGTGTGACGTGGCTAAATAAATTAACTGATTAAAAATGTCGTTTAAACATAATTAAGAAGATTGTATTTACATTAATAAAATAAGTCATATTTACATAAGACATTTCCTGATTGGTTATATCGAAAGAAAATTCTCGATAGGTCATACTTATACATGTAGTGTTATTCATTACTTGTTTAGAAATATGATCTATTGGAGAAAAAAATATTTTTCATGGGACTTCGTGGAGCAAAAAAACAACCGTAGGACATATTTGATCGCATACATAGTAAACGAGACCAATTTGTAAAAAAATGCAATAAATAAATTAGGATATCTCTCCACCACTTTTGCACTACCAACACCATTTACCTCTGCCACCACCTACGACCACCTCATAAATCACACACATGTAATACCCTGTATTTTTATTGCTTTTAAATTTAGGGATTTATTAAATTTAATTGACATAAATTAATTTAATATTAATTCAGAAATTTGTTTTATATATTTACTAGAGTAACGAGAGTTAGTAATTATTGAAAATTTGTTGAATATTACTAGATGAGTAAAGTAATATATAAGATTGATTTAAATTGTCACGAGTGAATAAAATGGCAATTATGGAACTTTAAGTCGGGACGCGCTTGTGTCGTGTAAGGACTAAATTATTATTATAAAAGTGAATAAACTATAAGTCACCCGTATGGTCATTTTGAGTGCACCAATGTGTCCGAAAGGGTCGAGATAATCACAAAAGTGTACCCGAGGGTTTAGTTTGGGTCTCGAGGCATTTTTAATCCACATATATGTGTGCGATCAGAGTAGCACACCCGAATCCGGTTGGAAGGCTGTGGGAAGCCATTTAAAAAAGGGGTATTCCTTGAGAAGGATAGAATTTAACTATATAGAGAACACTCAGAGCGGAGTTGTAATTAGTCAAATGTTGAGAGAGAGTTGCGCGTACAAAAAACAATGATGCTAGTAAGGTATAAAAGGCCCGGAAGTGCACATCGTGGAGAAAAGTGCATGAGTCGGAACTTTTAGAATACGCAAAGGAAAGAAGGGAAATATTAAATGTCACTTAATGTGAGACATTACAAGTCGAAGTCGACATTGAGCGGGACATATTGAGTAGTCTCCGCGTGCACCGCCCATAGATAGAAATCGGTTGGGGCAAGATAATCAACCAGAGAATGTTGTGGCTACCCACGAATCCTATAATGGAAGAGGCCAGTAAAGTTGGAAAAGTGTTCATTCAAACATGTGGAACAAGTCACCCAAGAAGGAAGTGATTGACATTCCTTTGGGGTGATTTACAATGTTAGCTAGTGTGCCCCATCCTTCCTTTGAAATGAAAAATCACTCCGGTACGTGATCGTTCTCCTTAGGATGAGATTTTCGAATCCCACCTTCAATATGGAATTTTAGGAAGCAGCGAGGATAACACTTCGTGTTGAGCAGTTTGTATCACCCATAATCCGGGTTGTAGGCGAGCGGTGATTAACCATTAGTGGAGCACTATGAAAGTAATTTTGGATTCATTGTGATCGATTCATTTCCACAACGGTTATATCTAGCAAGTGGAGTATAGTACGATAATTGGGAGAGGATATTACCTAATGGTAGGGTTCCATGGGAGCACTCGTACCTCTTTATTGTGAACAAGATGCTTATTGAGGTTTTGGTGTGGAAAAACCTTAACTTTTCTCACTCTGAATGTTAAGAGATGGGCGTATAATAAGAATTTTGGATTGGTCAAGTTAGTGTCTGATGACTATGGTGGAAATTACCATGGATGTTTTAAGCGAATAAGAGTGGTCAGATGTTCGTATGGTTTCTCTGAGAATGGGAGTTTTGTGTTTAGATAAATCCAAGTAGTTGTCATGTAGTGAGGTGCGGCTTCTCAATGATATTGAAATAATGGGAATTAATAATGTATAGGCGTCTCTTATGCAAATGTTGTCGATTCGGAGCACGATGTGAAGTTTATTTAATGAGAGCGTTAAACAAGCCTGCTGTGAGGCGGGGGCTATAGTGATTAAGCGCGTTACTATGTAGATAGTTTGCGTACTGAAAAGGTATCCAAATTTTTTTTACCAGGTAGGCCTTATTTTCCAAATTTCGGGACGAAATTCCGTTATTAGGGGGGAAGTATGTAATACCCCATTTTTTATGGCTTTTAAATTTAAGGATTTATTAAATTTAATTGAAATAAATTAATTTAATATTAATTTCAAAATTTTGTTTTATATATTTACTAGCGTAACGAGAGTTAGTAATTATTGAAAATTTGTTGAATATTACTAGATGAGTAAAGTAATATATAAGATTGATTTAAATTGTCACGAGTGAATAAAATGACAATTATGGAACTTTAAGTCGGGATGCGCTTGTATCGTGTGAGGACTAAATTATTATTATAAAAGTGAATAGATTATAAGTCTCCCGTATGGTCGTTTTGAGTGCGCCAATGTGTCCAGAAAGGTCAAGGTAATCAGAAAAGTGTACCCGGGGGTTTAGTTTGGGTCTCGGGGCATTTTTAATCAAAATTGGCATCCCGGGAGGGTATTATAGACATTTTATATTTTTGGGTAATTTAACCCACGAATTTTCTAACGATACATCAGCCTTTAGGATTTGTGTTTTAGGTTTAACAAACACAAAACCAAAGAACGGCCATTAGAGAAGAAGGTGGAGAGCTTTCCAAGAAATCCAAGGCCAAGAACTCTTCCGTTTGCATCGTCACTACCACCAAATCGTAAATCGCGCGATGAGGAACGCAACCATACCTTTTTTGTCCGCAAATTAGAACCTTAAATTCCAGGCAAGTATCTATTTTGCTTTATTTCTAGTTAATGTTTCAATCATGTTAGTCTAGGGTTGTTAAGAACATGTTTCATGGAAGAATTTAATACCTTAGAGACATTAAATCAAATGTTGTATATGAAGTAGATATATTCAGGACGTCTCAATCAGATGTAGAGGAATTACCACGAATTTGTATGGATTTAGAAGCAAGAAATCTAGAAAAGAATTTGAAGAACGTAAATTAAAAGAAAAATTAGGGTTCTTGAAGATTATGTCAATTTTCCCCATTAATTCGTTATATTTGATGAATTCGGACATATTTCACGTAGGAAATCATGTAGTTAGGTATATAGTACGAGTAGTAATGTTGTTTGGGAGTTTGGGGATAGTTAATGGAGTTTTTGTTGAGGTTAGAGAGGCAAACCCATAACTTGACAATGGCAGAATTCCTCATAACTGCTTGATCGATCGATTGATCAAGAACATCGATTGATCGATCGACCCCATTCCTCGATCGATCGATCCCTCCTGGAAAAATTGCGTATTTTTTGTCTATTTGTTTAATCCGGTTAAAATGCGTAGGAACCCTTGATTATTATTGTTAGAGCATAATGGGTTATAAAGAGGACCAGTAGGGTCTAGGTAGACTCCGATGAGTAAAATTTAATGTAGGATGTAATTATGGGTTAACGGGGAGTTATTCACACATAAGAAATCAAAGATCGAGACTCGTAAGGGAGTTAGACCAGAAGGTAAGTGAGAGTATGCCTACTGAAATTAAACTTAGGGAGATAGAATACTTTGAGAGATGAGAAGTAAATATGAAATAAATTATAAATGAGAATAAAACAGACGAATCCGTTATGCGAGATAATCGGGTAATATGTCCTAATAACGGATAATTATAATTATGGGTCGTGGGCGTACCTAATTTAGAAAACGTGAATATTTATATATATGACTGTGTGATTGTGCATATATTATGTATTTGTGTAAAAATCATACCCGAGCTACTTGATACCACGGAGGTTTTCGCACCGGGACAGTCTTATCTCGATTGGACCTTTATGGGGGATAATAACTCGTACCCTAGAAGATAGTATCCTTTATACAGGCTATCTGAGTGATATTGAGATGGTCGTAAGAGACGTGAGGGTATGTGCTGACCTCTTAGTGACTGGGAACTAAGCTTTGCCTCCATTTGTATGTGTTTTGTGTTAATACAGTTCGAGATTAATTCCGAACTAGTATTTCCCTTAGTACGAGTGATACGGGGACTTGATAGCAGAGTATCCCAGCACCATAGATTTTGTTTGGGGTGCTGTTAGTATATATATTATATGTGTGACTAATATATGTACGTAGATCTATATGGGAACTTTCTACCGTGCATAAAAGTAGTAAATAAATGAATAAATACTCCAACTTTATTCTAAGTGTTTGGAAATTTTGTATTAATGCTGATTATTCTAAGTAACGTAAGATATATGAGAGAGTTTAATTTTCAGAAATTAATTGTCTTAGCCATAGTATTTTCTCGTGATGAAACCTTATGGGAAAGTTAAGTTAAAATAATCTTCTGAGATTAATAGTATGGTATGCATGCACACTAGATGAGAGGTGAGGATTCTCAAGAGAGTGTCGCATATTAACATGGTTGTTACATTAGCCGGTGAGCATTTTAAATACTTGATAAACTATTTTTAAACTGTTTTACACTCGGGCTCTGACCCGTTTCATGTTATTTATTTTCTCTTGTATATATATGTATATATTACAGGTTCCCAGCCACAGGGGCGTCATGCTTAGATTCTTTGGACCGGACGCGCTGCAGCTTATGTGGGAGTTGCAGGCCCTAGCTTAAACCACCTCTTTGTTGATTCTACTCTTATTTTAGTTTGGATTAGTTAGGGCATGTGTCGCCCGTTTCCCTATTCAGTTTGGATTTGTGAGAGATTTATGTTCATTTATTTTCTGTATTCGGTACTGTCTGGGATTTAATTCTTGTCAGGATGATTTCATTTGTAGTTTTTAAACTTGGTATTGGTTTATCTGAATGGTTAAATTCTTGTGTGTTAATTTCCATCCTTAACATTTATTCGATTCTTAAACTGTTAATTATTGAAAAGGTTTTCATAATGGAATTTAATAAAATAAAAATAAGGTTTAAATTGTTTTGACACTTAGCTTAATTATTTAGGGTGTTTAAACTAGAGATTTTATTTTGTGACAGTGATGCTAAGAATGAACCAACCGTTCACCTTGATTTTAATTTAATAAAGTACTGATCACCCAACATTTAATTAGGCGGAGTATCACAGGTGGTATCAGAGCATCAGGTTCTAGTGTCCTTTAGGATTTGTAAGGCTTATTTCGCTTCCAGCTCAGCGTCTTTGATTTAGATCCATAATTTTAGGAATGTAGTATTCATCTTTATGGGTTGGGAATATATTCTTCTGCGATTTGTTTATGTGAATGATGAACTCATCCAGATTATTTAAATTTTCAGATGGCTCATCAAGAAGAACAAGCTAATGCCGTTGGGAGAGTCAGAGACCAAGGTCAACTCACACCTCAGGTGTCTTTAGAGAGGGTATCAATCGTCGAATTAGCAGGTATTATGGCACAGTCAGTTACCACTACGATCTTACAGTACCAAGATCGCAACATGCAGCTTATAGGAGGCAAAAGATCTATAGAGAATAGTCAATCTGACATGATTAGAATTAACAATTGTGCGAAGACACCAAAATCGCAACAACAAGCTCCTGAAGACTATAAAAGCCATGAAGGTAACAAATTATGCATGGAAATCCAAAAGTGTCAGGGACAACAAAGTTGGGGTCAGAGTGAAGTCACAAAGAGGTGTTTCAAATGTGGAATGGACAGCCATGAACGTCAAACTTGTCCGTATCAGACTGGAAAGCAACTCCGACTCGACTAGCGAGAACTTTCAGGACTCTGCTATAAGTGTGTACAAACGGGTCACAAGTGGAAGGGCTATCCTCAACCAGATATCGTTTTGCATTAAGATGCTCAGCTAGGCCAACAAGGCCAAGGAAAAAGTGAAACTAGGCAACCGGACCAAAATCAACAGAGCTGTAAAATGAAACAGTTTAGAGGTATATGCTTCAATTGTGGCAGGATAGGTCATAGGAGGCAGGATTGCCCAGATAAGGGTAAAGTACCCCAGCAGCAGGGACATAAATAGTACGAATGTGTGTACAACATCCAGCATACTGAAATTCAGAAGCCATCATTGGCCATTGATGGTACGTTTCTTTTTCCTAGTATTTTAGGACACATTTTATTCAATACTGGGGCGTCGTACCATTTCATAGATACTCACTTTGCACGGGCCATAGGATTTT
Source organism: Sambucus nigra (assembly GCA_949130495.1). Lineage (NCBI taxonomy): Eukaryota > Viridiplantae > Streptophyta > Magnoliopsida > Dipsacales > Adoxaceae > Sambucus > Sambucus nigra. Next base: position 320,222,285 of record OX422223.1, read on the forward strand.
TAGACACTACAGACAGTACAGTGTCTTGTGTAGACTCGTCATTGGGAAAGGGTCCTTAATTTTCTTTATATGTCGGGGTGTAGATATATAGATTGGTAGTTTGATTTTACCTGCAGACGTACTAGTTTTAGACATGCATGAGCACGACGCCATTATTGGCATGGATTGGCTCGCTGCATACAGAGCCATGGTAGATTATTTCGGTAGGAGTATTATCTTTTCCATTTCGGCGCAGGAGATGTTTTTGATGGTGATGCCTTGCCCAGAGGAAGGATCTTCAACCCATTTGTATTATATAGAGGAGAATACCTCTAAGGATATTGTGATTTCCCCTAGTTTTAATTCTAGCCGTTCGTGAGTTTTCGGAAGTATTCCTGGAGATACCGTGCCTACCTTCAGGTGAGAGATAAATTTCATCATAGACTTGATGCTGGGAACCCAACCGATAAAACGTTCCCCATACCATATGGCCCAACGAAGATGAGGGAGTTAAGGGATCACATAGAGTAGCGGTTAGGCCAGGGCTTTATTCGTAGGAGCACCTCGCCTTAGGGCGCTCCGGTGTTGTCTGTGAAGAAAATAGATAGTTCACTGAGGTTATGCGAGGATTATCGGGGAACTGAACAAGGTCACGATACGAAATAAATATTCATTACCCCGAATTGATGACCTATTCAACCAACTGAGAGGAGAAACTTTGTTTTTGAAGATAGATTTGAGATCGGGATACCATTAGCTATGGATTAGGGAGCAGGATGAAGGAGTGTATGAATAGTGTTATATACTTTATTGAGATTACTCGTTTTAGTGATGTGATATACGAGAATGATATTGTCTTGATTATAACTTTATAAAAATGGTTAGTACGATAGTAGGGAGTTATTGCAAGGCTATCGGAGTGGTTGTCTTAGTGCAACATGTTTTGTTCTAGCGAGGCCTCACCTGCGAGAGGGTCGGACTCGCACTTATTTTATATATTTTAGAGACTTCCGAGGGGATATAGGTCTTGAGATATTCGATCCCGGTGAGTGTAGGGACTTTGTTATTATGATTCAGAATGTATTGGGTTTATTATTGAGCGAAAAGATTTAACTCATTATTACGTTTAGTGCTCAGGACTTGGTGATAGGAAAAGCGCATTGATATATCTATTATTTAGAGATGTGGCAGTTAGAAGTTATACCCATATATTCAGGGACAGAATTTTGAGAGTTTCGATCGTATATAATGAGGTTTATGGAATGTGATTTCCACCAATACTGAACGTTAGTGCAATTGGCGAAATGTTCTTTGTTAAGTGTAATTACGGGATGAGAGGTAACTTTTTCTGTCAAGAGACAAAATAAAGGGGTACATGCTGTAGACGGAGGGCCTAACAGATTTCGATAACCGACAATGCTAGGTAGTAGTGTATCGGGGTATTTCCATGTTTGGATTTCTCTTTGCGAGACATCCCACACATGAAACTTAGCGTGAGGTTGGAAATAGGGAGATGTTTGATCATTTATCCATGAGTTCGGTACCTCGGTCATTATAGGAGCAGGTAATTATATCTATAAGCTGGTAGCTGAATTATGATTTAAGGCCAGTGGAGCTGATTGTGGGGTAAGGAAGCATTGAAAGTTTTATTTTACCACCACGAGTTGAAGGGTGGAACGATGATAAGGGGATTTAAAAATTTTGATTTCTAAGGTGATTGAAAATACCCAAGAGTTGAAACCATGCTCTGAGCACAAGGGAAATAAAGAATTGGGAGTTATGTGTGAAGCGTATGTAATGCTTACACTAGTATGCACGACTTATAGGGTGTGTGGGCATCCTAGTTAGCTGATGTTAAAATCATCCGAGTAGAAGGGACGTGGGACTAGACGTGTGGAATAAATGTTTGTAGGAATAACATAACGAAGTGGAAGTGGTAGAGTGGATTAAACACCATGTGAGAGACGATGAATCCATATATATGTGTGTGATCAGAGTAGCACACTTGAATCTGGTTGGAAGGCTGTGGGAAGCCATTTAAAAAAGGGTTATTTCTTGAGAAGGATAGAATTTATCTATATAGAGAACACTCGGAGCGGCGTTGTAATTAGTCAAATGTTGAGAGAGAGTTGCACGTACAAAGAACGATGATGCTAGTAAGTCATAAAAGGCCCGAAAGTGCACATCGTGGAGAAAAGTGCACGGGTCGGAACTTTCAAAATACGTAAAGGAAATAAGGGAAATATTAAATGTCACTTAATGTGAGACATTTCAAGTGGAAGTCGACGTTGAGCGGGACATGGTGAGTAGTCTCCGCGTGCACCACCCATAGATAGAAATCGGTTGGGACAAGAGAATCAACCAGAGAATTTTGTGGCTACCGACGAATCCTATAATTGAAGAGGACAGTAAAGTTGGAAAAGTGTTCATTCGAACATGTGGAACAAGTCACCCAAGAATGAAGGGATTGACATTCCTTTGGGGTGATATACAATGTTAGCTAGTGTGCCCCAGCCTTCCTTTGAAATGAAAAATCACGCCGGTACGTGATCGTTCTCCTTAGGATGAGATTTTCGAATCCCACCTTCAATATGGAATTTCAGGAAGCAGCGAGGATAACACTTTGTGTTTTGCAGGTTGTATGACCCATAATCCGGGGAGTAGGAGAGTAGTGATTAACCATTAGTGGAGCAGTGTGAAAGTAATTTTGGATTCATTGTGATCGATTCATTTTCACAACGGTTATAGCTAGCAAGTGGAGTATAGTATGGTAATTTGGGGAGGATATTACCTAATGGTAGGGTTCCGTGGGAGCACTCGTACCTGTTTATCGTGAACAAGATTCTTATTGAGGTTTTGGTGTGGAAAAACCTTAACTTTTCTCACTCTGAATGTTAAGAGATGGGCAGATAATAAGAATTTTGGATTGGTCAAGTTAGTGTCTAATGACTATGGTGGAAATTACCATGGCCGTTTTAAACGAATAAGAGTGGTCAGATGTTCGTATGGTTTCTCTGAGAATGGGAGTTTTGTGTTTAGATAAATCCGAGTAGTTGTCATGTAGTGAGGTGTGGCCTCCCTATGATATTGAAATAATGGGAATTAATAATGTATAGTCGTCTCTTATGCAAATGTTGTCGATTAGGAGCACAATGTGAAGTTTCTTTAATGAGAGCGTTAAACAAGCCTGCTGTGAGGCGAGGGCTATAGTGATTAAGCGCCTTACTATGTAGATAATTTGCATACTGAAAAGGTATCCAATTTTTTTTTACCAGGTAGGCCTTATTTTCCAAATTTCGGGACGAAATTCCATTATTAGGGGGGAAGTATGTAATACCCCATTTTTTTATGGCTTTTAAATTTAAGGATTTATTAAATTTAATTTAAATAAATTAATTTAATATTAATTCAAAATTTTGTTTTATATATTTACTAGCGTAACGAGAGTTAGTAATTATTGGAAATTTGTTGAATATTACTAGATGAGTAAAGTAATATTTAAGATTGATTTAAATTGTCACGAGTGAATAAAATGGCAATTATGGAACTTTAAGTCGGGATGCGCCTGTATCGTGTCCGGACTAAATTATTATTATAAAAGTGAATAGATTATAAGTTGCCCGTATGGTCATTTTGTGTGCACCAATGTGTCCGAAAGGGTCGAGATAATCAGAAAAGTGTACCGGGGGGTTTAGTTTGGGTCTCGGGGCATTTTTAATCCAAATTGGCATCCTGGGAGGGTATTATAGACATTTTAGATTTTTGGGTAATTAAACCCACGAATTTCCTAAGGATATATCAACGTTTAGGAGTTGTCTTTTAGGGTTAACAAACACAAAACCAAAGAACGCCCATTAAAGAAGAAGGTGGAGAACTTTCTAAGCAATCCAAGGACAATAACTCTTCCGTTTGCACCGCCACCACCACCAAATCGTAAATCACGCGATGAGGAATGCAACCATACCTTTTTCGTCCAAAAATCAGAACCTTAAATTCTAGGCAAGTATCTATCTTGCTTTGTTTATAGTTAATGTTTCAATCATGTTAGTCTAGGGTTGTTAAAAACATGTTTCATGGAAGAATTTAATACCTTAGAGACTTCAAATCACATGTTGTAGAGGAAGTAGATATATTCTGGACATCTCAATCACATGTAGAGGAATTACCACGAATTTTTAAGGATTTAGAAGAAAGAAATCTGGAAAATAATTTAAAGAATGTAAATTAAAAGAAAGATTAGGGTTCTTGAAGATTATGTCAATTTCCCCCCATTAATTCGTTATCTTTGATGAATTCGGACATATTTCACATAGGAAATCATGTAGTTAGGTTTATAGTACCAGTAGTAATGTTGTTTGGGAGTTTGGAGATCGTTAATGAGTTTTACTGAGGTTAGAGAGGCAAACCCATAACTTGACAATGGCAGAATTCGTCATAACTGCTTGATCGATCAATCGATCAAGAACATCGATCGATCGACGATCGATCGATTAACCCCATTCCTCGATCGATCGATCCCTCCAGAAAAATTGCGTATTTTTCGTCTTTTTTTTAATCTACTTAAAATGCGTAGGAGCCCTTGATTATTATTGTTAGAGCATAATGGGTTATAAAGAGGACCAGTAGGGTCTAGGTAGACTCCGATGAGTAAAATTTAACGTAGGATGTAATTATGGGTTAACGGGGAGTTATTCACACATAAGAAATCAAAGATCGAGACTCGTAAGGGAGTTAGACCAGAAGGTAAGTGAGAGTATGCCTACTGAAATTAAACTTAGGGAGATAGAATACTTTGAGAGATGAGAAGTAAATGTGAAATAAATTATAAATGAGAATAAAACAGACGAATCCGTTATGCGAGATAATCGGGTAATATGTCCTAAGAACGGATAATTATAATTATGGGTCGTGGGCGTACCTAATTTAGAAAACGTGAATATTTATATATATGACTGTGTGATTGTGCATATATTATGTATTTGTGTAAAAATCATACCCGAGCTATTGGATACCACGGAGGTTTTCGCACTGGGACAGTCTTATCTCGATTGGACCTTTATGGGGGATAATGACTCGTACCCTAGATGATAGTATCCTTGATACAGGCTATCTGAGTGATAGTCAGATGGTCCTAAGAGACGTGAGGGTATGTGCTGACCTCTTAGTGACTGGAAACTATGCTTCGCCTCCATTTGTATGTGTTTTGTGTTAAAATAGTTTGAGAGTAATTCCGAACTAGTATTTCCCTTAGTACGAGTGATACGGGGACTTGATAGCAGAGTATGCCAGCACCATAGATTTTGTGTGGGGTGTCGTTAGTATATATATTATATGTGTGACTGATATATATACGTAGATCTATGTGGGAATTTTCTACTGTGCGTAAAAGTAGTTAAGAAATGAATAAATACTCCAACTTTATTATAAGTGTTTGGAAATTTTGTATTAATGCTGATTATTCTAAGTAACGTAAGATATATGAGAGAGTTTAATTTTCAGAAATTAATTGTCTTAGCCATAGTATTTTCTCAGGATGAAACCTTATGGGAAAGTTAAGTTAAAATAAGCTTATGAGATTAATAGTATGGTATGCATGCACACTAGATGAGAGGTGAGGATTCTCAAGAGAGTGTCGCATATTAACATGGTTGTTACATTAGCCGGTAAGCATTTTAAATACTTGCTAAACTATTTTTAAACTATTTTACACCCGGGCTCTGACCCGTTTCCTGTTATTTATTTTCTCTTGTATATATATATATATATATATATATATATATATATATATATATATATATATATATATATATATATATATATAATAAAGCAGGAGGGCCTTTTGCCACATCATACAAGTTTTGCCATGTCATATTGCCACATCATACAAAACATATATAAACAAATTTTGTATCTATCTATCTATATAACCACATCATACAAAATCTAAATATTTTGAATCTAATGGTGAAATTGGGAACACGTATAAACTGATTAAGGGTCACCCAAGTTCCTTCCCAATGAGAGCACAAGGCTCGAAACATTGAGAGTACCTAATCCGTCACGTCTCTCTCTCATTTCAATCCAACCCATTTATTTTTCTCTTTATCATCCACCAAACACAAGCATAACATCACATCTAAACGCTTCTCTCACAAATACAGGCATATGAGTTCACAATAATATATTATGTTTTTTACGTAAGGCTTTTAAAGGTATGTTCTATTTTCTGCCTTAGGCGTTGATGGTTGACGCAATGCTTTTAAAGCTGTTGGTTTGGGTTTGTTTGTTTCGGGTAGAAGAACCCAATTGGTTCCCTTGCTGACAACAAATGGCTTTTTTAACAGGTAGGTCCATGCTTTCTGGCAGCTGGACATCGGATTTCCCTCGACCTTTCCATAAACGTTCAGAGTTTATGGAAACATGCTCCATCTTGCAGATCGACATCAGATTTTCCGCGACGACAATAGTGCTCCATTTGTCTTGCAGATCTGACCGTGCTCCGTTTGTCTTGCAGATCTGACCGTGCTTCGTTTGTCTTGCAGATCGACATCAGGTATAGTATTTACAGCAAGCTTTTTTTTTTTTTGCAATTTTTTGTTTTTAGAGCTCTTCTTTGGAATTACGAATTTTAGTTATGTTGGATTTTTTCAGATCTGAGTTCTATAGTTAAAAGGCTATCAGTGTATCCATAAAATAGTATTTCCATTCTTTTTTATTGAAGATATTACTATTATTTTTCTATTCCGGGCCCTAGACATTTAGGGCCTTCTGTGTGTAACACGGTTCCCCTTCATTTGCATTTTCAGCTTTGTACTCCTTTGGAATTGAGAATCATCAAGAACGTCTCCTACTTGGAAATGTAAAATATGTTTCTCTATATCTCACATGTTTATTTATTTTTCTCTATTTTTTTAGTTTTTAGATCCCTTAGTTAATTTTTTTTAGTTACAGGGGACTTACATTTTTTATAATATTTTTTAGAAATTTGTACATGAAGCAAAATGATGCAGTACATGAAGGCACCCATTAGAGCCCTAAGCAAGGCTAGAAATTTATACATTCGAAGGATGTTGGACTGCGCCAACTGTACAGGTGACGGGGTGTTGTGGCTTTTTCTACCCCACGAAGCAGAAGCTTCGGTGTTTTAAAAAGAGCATGATGTTCTAAAACAAATAAAGAATGCATTACATCTTCTGTCCTTTTCTTTCTCAATTTACAGTCGCTAAATGTTTGAGTTTTTTTAAGTTACTGTTCATTTACTTATATAATTTGTTCATATATTCCGCTGATAAATGCCCATCCACAATTTATTTTTAGATCCCCATCTAAATATTTTTTTTAATGTTATTTGATGATTTTTTATAAGAGTTTTGACAGATACTGATATCAGAGAGTGAAAACATTTGCTGTACGTTTTTGTCTTGACATATCTGTTAGTTTCACCGGACCTCTGGATATTGAGGTCTCATTATAGCTTGCTTTTTAAATAATAGGCAAGGTCGTTGATTTTTAGGCAGTACTTCTATTGATGTGTCTTGAGTATTGTAAGAGAGTTGGTGGGACTAACTTTGAATATATGTAAGACCAAAATGAATACTAATCATGAAAGATAAAGAGAATCAATGGGGCACAAGGCCCGAGGTAAGTAGGAGAAGGTGGGCACATGGGGCACAAGACTCAATATACAAGTTTGACATATATTTAATTAGCTTTAAATGATAATTTTTTTTAATTACAGGTTTTTTTAAATAAAAATTTGATTTTTACAAATACTTTTGTCTAACAATATCTTATAAAGAATTTTGAAAAGATATTATTGTTAATTATTTAAATAACTTATTCTTAGAAAAACTATATTATTTTTAACATGATTCTATTAAGATACTTTTACTAAATATAATTTGATTATTTACACCTAGAGATATTTTCAACAATTACAAACGGTGTTTTATTTATTTAGATTTCAGTTTTACTTACTTTCATTTTATTGTCTACCATTTTATATCACTATCATTGCATATTAAATGCTTGACTATATTCCTACAATTTTTAATTCATTATTTTTTTATCCCGGTTATGCAAATGACAAAACTGAAGAACATAATTACACATGTTGGGTGATATACAACTCTAGGGTTTATTAGAGTACATCATTGTATATTAAGGTTGATCGTATTGTATGTTCAGTGCCACGTCATTCACATGGGAATGGCTTTGTACAAATGGGTTAGATATAGTTCACATCATTGTATATTAGTAATGTTATATTCAAGGTTCTAAAAAACGCGGGGCGTGATCGAGGCGTGACTGAGGTGTCGAGGTCAAGTTTTAAGCCTTAGAAGCCTAGGCGAGCGTTGGGCGTAAAAATACGTGAAAAGGTGTTTAGGCTATTAAAAATACTAAAATAGTACATACCTTAAAATATGTCTGAATATATGAAAACTAAAACACTATTTTTTTAAGTACTACGAAAAAATGTGCGTTTTTTTAGACAAGAGGCAGACAGGTTTGGGACATCATTTGTTTTAAAAAAAAAGTGCGCCTTAAGCATTTTATTAAGAATAAGGCATAAAAGGCGTAAGGCGGAGCGTTTCTCCCAAGTTTCAAGCCTAGGCGAGCTTTTTAGAACACTGGGTATATTTAATCCTTAATATATATTTTTGCATTTTATTTTGAAAATTCTTAATTTGAATTTCAAAATAATGTTACGTTATTGAATTTTTCCTTTCGAAATTCAATGAATATGTAAATAATGAAGATCGAGTATTGTAAGAGAGTTGGTGGGACTAACTTTGAATATATGTAAGACCAAAATGAATACTAATAATGAAAGATAAAGAGAATCAATGGGGCACAAGGCCCGAGGTAAGTGGGTGAAGGTGGGCACATGGGGCACAAGACTCAATATAAAAGTTTGACATATATTTAATTAGCTTTAAATGATAATTTTTTTTAATTACAGGTTTTTTTAAATAAAAATTTCATTTTTACAAATACTTTTGTCTAACAATATCTTATAAAGAATTTCGAAAAGAGATTATTGTTAATTATTTAAATAACTTATTCTTAAAAAAACTATATTATTTTTAACATGATTCTATTAAGATATTTTTACTAAATATAATTTGATTATTTACACCTAGAGATATTTTCAACAATTACAAACGGTATTTTATTTATTTAGATTTAGGTTTTACTTACTTTCATTTTATTGTCTACCATTTTATATCACTATCATTGCATATTAAATGCTTGACTATATTCCTACAATTTTTAATTCATTATTTTTTTATCCCCGTTATGCAAATGACAAAAATGAAGAACATAATTACACATGTTGGGTGATATACAACTCTAGGGTTTATTAGAGTACATCATTGTATATTAAGGTTGATCGTATTGTATGTTCAGTGCCACGTCATTCACATGGGAATGGCTTTGTACAAATGGGTTAGATATAGTTCACATCATTGTATATTAGTAATGCTATATTCAAGGTTTTAAAAAACGCGGGGCGTGATCGAGGCGTGACTGAGGTGTCGAGGTCAAGTTTTAAGCCTTAGAAGCCTAGGCGAGCGTTGGGCGTAAATATACGTGAAAAGGTGTTTAGGCTATTAAAAATACTAAAATAGTACATACCTTAAAATATGTCTGAATATATGAAAACTAAAACACTGTTTTTTTAAGTACTACGAAAAATGTGCGTTTTTTAGACAAGAGGCAGACAGGTTTGGGACATCATTTGTTTTAAAAAAAAGTGTGCCTTAAGCATTTTATAAGAATAAGGCATAAAAGGCGTAAGGCGGAGCGTTTCTCCTAAGTTTCAAGCCTAGGAGAGCTTTTTAGAACACTGGGTATATTTAATCCTTAATATATATTTTTGCATTTTATTTTGAAAATTCTTAATTTGAATTTCAAAATAATGTTACGTTATTCAATTTTTCCTTTCGAAATTCAATGAATATGTAAATAATGAAGATTCAATAGACATGCACCAAGATAAATCACATTTGTGTTGTTGTTTTGTTTTGAGGCTTTTAAATTTCAATATTTTCATGCTTTTATTTTCATCCACAATTTTATTTTTTACCGTGCCATCGACACGGACACACTTAATGTGTCGTGTAGTTTCGTGTTCATCCGTCGTTACCCATTAAGGTAATGAATTATTTTGAATCGAATATAAGTTGGCATATTAATCCATTTAGACTAATGGTTAAGCTCCAAATAAATATTAGGAGCTATAATAATTTTTCTTATCTTGCCCAAATTAATGGGTCTTCATAGTTACTAACGATTGAAGAAGGCTAATACAATCTCAATATGTTAACTATTGTATTTTATCTGTTTGGCGCTTATATATTTGATATATTTAAGGGTCCACAAATTAAGGGTTTAGAACATTTTTCTAATCGTGCTTGGTTGTAATCACTATTAGGAAATATTAAGAACGTTCTTACAATCGTGCCATCGGCACGGGTACACCCTAGTATATATATATATATATATAACAGGTGCCCAGCCACAGGGGCGTCGTGCTTTGATTCTTTGGACCGGACGCACTGCAGCTTATGTGGGAGTTGCAGGCCCTAGCTTAAACGACCTCTTTGTTGATTCTACTCTTATTTTGGTTCGTATTAGTTAGGGCATGTGTCACCCGTTTCCTTTTTCAGTTTGGATTTGTCAGAGATTTATGTTAATTTATTTTCAGTAATCAATACTCTTTGGGATTTAATTCTTATCAGGATGATTTCATTTATAGTTTTTAAACTTGGTATTGGTTTATCTGAATGGTTAAATTCTTGTGTGTTAATTTCCATCCTTTACATTTATGCGATTCTTAAACTGTTAATTATTGAAAAGGTTTTCGTAATGGAATTTAATTAAATAGAAATAAGGTTTAAATTGTTTTGACACTTAGCTTAATTATTTAGGGTGTTTAAACTGTAGATTTTATTTTGCGACAGTGATGCTAAGAATGAACCAAATGTTCACCTTGATTTTAATTTAATAAAGGACTGGTCACATGGTATTTAATTAGGTGGGGTGTCACAACACACACATTTTATATATGAACATGTAAATTGATTCACATTTTTACACACGCACTCACGTAGAAAAAGAGAAAAAGAGAGAGAGAGATTCATAAGTCATAAATCTATTACCCAATTCGAACATGAATCGTGTTTCTCCCACATTAGTTGCGACCTAATCAAAGAAAATGTAGTTATTAAAAGAAATGGAGATCGAGATAGAATGGTTTATGTGTAAATTATTTAAATCTCAACAGAAAAGTAACCAGAATAAAACTTGATCGCAATCACAAAAATTGATTTGGGCAATTAGAGCTAGGGTTTTGAGTTTATACTTTAATTTGGGGAAAATTTGTCTAGGTAATAGTAGGGAATACATCCATGTTGCAATACACATTTAAGAGAAGGAAAATAAATTGAGGGTTCTTCTCAATTGATCTCCATCAAACCTCGAATCCATTGGTAATAAATTTCCCATTGTTATCGCAATACCCATGTTTAAATTTAGTTACCATGAATTCGAAATTATTACTACTTCATATTTGTGTGTTTTCTTTTTTTCTTCATCGATGATTGTTGATATCCCTTGTTGGGATTAGGTCAAGCTAGCTTATCCTGATTATTTTAAAAATAACTTTTTGCATCCTTTCTAATCCTAAAAAAATAAGTTTTATCTAATCTCATCTCAAAAGTGATGTGTTACAAAATCTCATCTAAATAGCCAAACTTTAAAAGAGAGGGATTTTTTTATGTATCTGTTTGGGGGGTGCTAGATTTTGAATTGGTTTTGTTTCTTGGATTAATTTATATTTTGTTTTAAAGTATGTTCATAAGTAGGTGGCATTTTTCTAAAAAAAAATAAATATTTTAGTCATATGTCTCTCAGCTACTAGAGAAGTTAACAATCACTCATTATTTTGTAAAGTAGTATTTTAATGGACGTGTAATGGTCAATTAAAATGTGACATCCCATAAAATTCATAAATAGATTGAAAGGTCTAAAATGAAAATCACAGGAATAAAAAATATGGTAAACAACTAAAATATGAACAAGTAACAAAACAAGATAATGCAATATTTTGTAATAAAAAACCAACTCTGATGTCAATCACCATCAATATAACAATCCAAGTCTAATAGCAATACAATATGTTCGACAGTTGACTCGTGAATAAGCCATACAACATACAATCATGCTTTAAATACATTGAAGTAAGAAAAGATACGATTAGGTCTGTATTTTAATGTATCATATGCATTGTGTATTGTGCGATACCGATAACCATGTTTATAATCATCCAAAGAAAGAGGATAGTTAATAGTTACCATAATAGTTCCTTAGTTAAATAGGAATTTGTGGGATTATAATGTTCAAAAATGAACATTTGGATTATTTTGGGCAACATTGCATCAAAGCATAATTATGTAGTCGAAAAATAAGACCACCCTGGAGGATCGATATGTTCAAATGAGCAAACATCCATTATTGCTACATGTCATGGATATATTGTATCCTCCTAATGTAAATATCATGGACGCCTCCTCTGGTTTCACAATATTTAGTGTTATGGTTTTTGTTTTTAGTTTTTTTAGTCCTATCTCCTAAAATTTATTAGGCTCCAATTCCATATTTTTTTTAAAAATTGTAGTAATTCACATAACCTCCCAAAACTTCCTATAACTACTCTATAACCGCCTCTCTTCACTTTTGCAGATAATGAAACTTGTCCCCTAGTAATAACAATAGGACTAATAACTAAAAAATAAATAGATTTTTATGGTCTAGTCCCTTGACTAGACATTTTGGACATTTTAATCGGGTCAAACACATTTTATACTATTAAGTCCATATAAATACATTTTTTAGACATTTATTTATTTTGTTATTATATACCTAATCATTGGCAGCTCCCCCACTGACTCATGGTCTTCTTTTTTATTTTTACTTATGTTCAACCAACTATTCTTCTTCTTTCTTTACCTTCTCTCCAGGAAAGAATACATCAATGCTTTCGAAGAGGTGAATACATCAATCTTCCTTCCTTTTCCTTCTCTCCAAGAACCGAATACATAAATACATTTGTAGCAACTCGCCTAATGGGATACCGGACGATCACTCCTATATCAAATTAAAACAGGAGTCACATATGGATCATTCTTAGCATCATTGTCAAAAAATCCATTTAATTACTAATATCCTATTAGGCGAGCGTTAAAAATTTTTACTTAACTACTCTTCTTAATCTATTAAAATAAAACATCCACAAGTTAATGCGTAAATGAAACTAAAATAAATTAAAATAACCGAACACTCGGTTCAAATTATAAAACCATATCGAATGCTGTACTGAAAGAATAAATAAATGCAATTAAGCCATTGGCTCGAATGTTTATACAGTACCTCCTATCTAGAGTACAATGATGGAAGCGGTTATCAAAAACCTGCACGAATCCACAGCTGTGGCAGCTGACGTCTGACTCGAAAGAAGTGCCATCCAGACGTCCCTGTGTCTGGACACCTATATATATATATATATATATATATATATATATATATATATATATATATATTATATATAGCAAGAAAGGAAAGTAGATAAACGGGTCAGAGCCCGAGTTTTGAAAATATTTAGCAAGTGCATAAATGCCTTATTATTTTAAAAAAGGTTTTATCTCATATTTAAGTTTGGTATCGCACTCCCATGAGATACCCCTCACCTCTCCGCTAATAGTGCACTCCTAGCGCATCCCTCTAAACATCCTAGTCAAGCTACCCTGCTAGACTAGTCTATCACCCAACCACTATCAACCCTAGATAGTCCAAGCAATGTACTAAGGGCTAAACTTCAACCCAGTCTCAACGCTATGCCATGTTCGTGCGTGGGGTGTCTCGCAAAGCGAAATCCAAACAAGGACCCCACCTATACACTACTATGCGGCAAGGTCGATCGTCGGGATCCATTAGACCCTCAGTACTCGATTCATCCATATATATATAATCATATTTTACCATAACCATCCGGATCTATCTCCCGAACTGAGGATTCATATACAAGTATTTATCAATACTTTTATTTTTCTCAAAACTTCCCATTTCCCTTTTTATACTCAGAAAATGTAAATATAAAAGCCAATTCATTATCATGAATTGCTTTACCAAATCATATATTTTTTTAAAAGCCAGTTTTATTATCATAAAAATGCTTTTCCTTTATATGTCATCCCATTTCCCTTTTTATACTCAGGAAATGTACCCAAAGCCATTTCCATTATCATGAAAATGCTTTGATCAAATCATGCTTCCACATCCCTTCTTCCATCCGGGAGTGTTACCGAAGCCAAACCTTTATCCCATTTCCCTTTTTATACTCAGGAAATGTAAATTAAAGCCAATCCATTATCATGAATTGCTTTAATAAATCTAAGACCGCCCCTCCGGGTTTCCCCACTGGACGCGCCCCTAAATGGCTATCATCTTCCATGGCCTATCTATACAAGACAACCTGGGAACCTACCAACATCGGGAAGCGGCCATATTGCATGCGGGAAAGTCAGGACCACACCCAGAATACCCTAACCAACGCAGAAAACAAATAACCGCCAATATGGCCTAGGGAATATATCCAAACTGCTCAATAACCAGGAAGGCTTCACCACAACGCGCGCACCTTCCCTTATGATAGTGATTTAGGGAGGTGTGTAACCATAATTTTTCAATTATGAAAAGCATTTGTCTTTCCATTTTGAAAATATTCATTTTTATATCTTCAAAATCATTTCCATCATATCATATATATATACTTTAATCACATAGTATATACATATACCATATATTCCTCCTAGAATATATAACCGACCATAATGGCCTATATCATCTAGTGATGACCATAATCCCAAAGATTCCCTCCAAGAATCACAATCATGCATTCATATAAGCATGATACTAAACCCAAAGTATTTTATTACTTTAATAAGTAATACATACTTAAATCCCATCTACGGATTCATTTGGATATCTCCAATTATACTAATTCACTCTAAGTGAATGTACACATATATATACATTCCCAATTCTTCAAGTCCTTTACGACTTAACCCTCTATAATACTCTAATTTAGAGGGCCCTTAAACTTTAAACTCAAAGAGGAGAAATAATCCTAATCTCCAAAATCTTGGGCTGAAAACAGGGTACCGGTCGACCGGTCCTGGACCCCCGGTCGACCGCGGGTTGTAAAAAAGCCTATGAAACAAAGCAGTAGGCCCTTTCTCCTTGACGCGGTCGACTGACCTTAGGGGCGCGGTCGACCGGTCACACCAGGTCTCCAAAACTAAAATCCTCAAGTCCCTTATCCAACAACCCAAATTCATTTTCGGGGTTTCTAAACTACCCCAAAAATTATCCCAAACATCTACACAATTAATTCTAGCCGAAATTTTTCCAATTCCCGATTTGATTTCCGAGTTGATGATTTCAACCCGGAGCTGGCATCTTGTAAAAATCATATCAAATCGTAGAAAAATCAGAAAAATACGAGGTCAGTGCCCACGCGACCGTATCGAAAATATCTACAACTTTCATGTTTTGACCGAAAGCTAAATCAATTCTTTTCCTGGGCAAAAAGTCCCCCTAAAGTCACGGGTTACTATTCATCATCTTGTCCCAGACAATTTCGGCCATTAAAGCTTGTCCCAAGCTTTTGTCGCCTCACCCAACGTCCTACAACCTCAACCAACTACAAATACACATATATTAAGGGTTCTAAACATCCTAGAACCCAAAACCACCAATTAATTTAGGTTAAAACCTAAGTTTCACAAATTGAAATATGATTGGGGTTTAATTGTTTTAACTTCCAAAAACCCGTTTTATCCACGATAACCCACCCCAAAACCTTTAGGGTTTGTTTATACCAAACTAAGGTATGAGATATTTATGCAAAAAGATAAATAAAGCAAGTACCTCGTGGATAAAATCCGACGTCCTCGAGTCGAATCCGGCGGAGTTGGCCCGAGATCTCCATTTTTCTTCCTCTTTCTCCTTCCTCTCTCTCTTCTCTCTCTTTTCTTTCTTTCTTTCCTCTCTGTTCTCCCTCTCCCTCTCTTTATATAGAAAGAAAAGGGTTTAACCCCTAAAAACCCAAAAACGGCTCGTTTACCCAATTACGAGTTACTTTTACCTCTAAAATTACCCGAAACTCATTTTCGACAATCGGACACTCTTTTTCGACTATCTCGGACACCGAGACTCACGGCGCAGTCAAAATTCGCATCCGAGGTACTTGACCACAAATCACTATTCCAACCCAAAATAAATAAATGGGGGTTTTTCAATTAAAAATCTTACCTCGTGTCGCTTTACTCAACGACGACATATAATTAAAATATTTCGACCTATATAGTCCCAAAAATAATCACAACATCCTTCGAAAATCATTTAATCCTCGAAAATCCCAAAAATTACTATTTTAGGAAATTCCCCAAATTCCAATTTATAATTAATTATTGAATTTAATCGTCTCCAAAAGGGCGGTTTGTTACATACTCCCCCCCTTACAACGGAATTTCGTCCATGAAATTCGGATATAACCTACAGCATCCAACTAGGATCACTACGAATCCTAAAACCTCAAGGGAAGGATACTAACCCGATGGTTCCCAACCATATGCTACACGACTACCACGATCGTAAAGTGACTCTAATACGTCACATAATACCCATCATCTATAATGCCTATCGGCATGAATTTTAACCTTATATACTACGCCCATTCTATTCCAGGCGGTATACAAAACCATCTTACCAAGGTGCCCATACACCTTTCTAACTTGTGCACATCTGCACCTCCGTAGTGAACGTCTGACACGTAACACTCTCTCCTAATAAGGATCTCCTTTCCTCGATGTAATACTCATCTATGGGTCCTCCCGACCCACGAAAATTCAATCCTCCTAACCTCGACGCCACTAACTCTAGCGAACCTACATCCTACTAATTCTACGGTCTAAGCATTACCCTACTTAAGAGAAACGAGTATCCTAAATATGTCCCTAGTGCCCAAGGCCTCTCTCGAATCCCGACATTTGCTTGGTTTCGTGCGTGGGACGTCTCGCAAAGCGAAATCCAGACAAGGAACCCTCCCGTTACACTACTCCCTTGCGTTGTCGGTCATCGAGATATAACGACCCAAGTCACACAAGCGGGACGTCCTAAATCCTACTAGGCTAGCCTATGAATGCATTCCTACTATCTTATCCTTCCGCCCATACAGAAGGAAACCTAATCAATCGAAGTGCCCACTTTCTGTAAAAGTGTCACGTACATAATGCCCAATGCATACCTTTTCAAAATTTGCCTTTTCATTAAGGCCTGTCTATTATACTCAATCAATTTCTCTAGGTCCTACTCCATCCAACTACTTGTGGTGAGAGGACCACTTTAGTGCTTTCCATAGCACAATATTTCCATAAACATACCATCATCACAGGGCTCATAGTCTATAGTGGTTCATCCACACTATAAGACTAACCCACATCCTTGTATCCTATAGCAGCTCTCCACGCCCGGCGTCGTTAAGAGTCATGTGTGGAGCGTCTCGCAAAGCGAAATCCAAACAAGGAACCCCTCCACACATTGACACTTGACTTCGTCGGTCACGGAGTCCCGTTATTTCAGACATGCAACAGGGATAATCATATCCCTTATCAACAAAAGGTGATCTGAACTCCTATCTCTAACTAAGAGTCACATCACCAAGCGCTCGCACTCATTTTTAAGTCCTTGCGCAAATAGTAATGAGATTTATCTTACCACTCAACACAAATCCTACGACCTTAAATCATATATATAAGGTCGCCATATACCCAAATCACGATAATGAAACCTCTACTCATCGAAGTTTCGTATCCCACAATAAATAAGGTGAACTCAACCTATATCTAGGTGAGACACCGCAACAAAAACCTCTTCCCTCCAGGAACCATGGACACTGTAGACTTGCCATTCTTAGCCTGCTATCGCTCCGAAAATACACCATAATGTATTATACTCATCATACCACCATGCTCGTATAGACATATAAAACGAGCATAACTAACCAGATATGTATATATATACCATATATCAGCACCCGCCTCTATGGCGAATGAAGGAAAATAAAACTCCACTACTGCGGAAAACACATAGGCATACATGATATTATGTTATCGTGACCGCCATAACTCAAATTACACACCCGTGTCTAGGGCTAACTAATACCGCGACTTTATCTAGCCATGCCAAATATACCTCCTCGATTGAGGTAAAACTCATAACAACATATTCTCATTCCGACCAAATCGTGGGACTCACGGTTAAGACTATACGTAAGATCCCTTTAGAACCCTCAATTTCAATGAGGAATTCGACTTTAGTACCACTCTCTACTTGAGTGGTACTGCGGTACTCCTAACTACCATTATTTAGTAGTCGCCACCAAAATCCTTAACAATTACCATAAGGAGAGTGACCTCTACTAAGGTCCTCATCCCAACCTTCTACCAGATGCTCCAGCTAAGCCTCACCTCCTTCTACGATCCAAGCTCCACACGCGATTCTCAAACGAGCGCGCAAAAGATTTCTATAATTTTATAATATGGCAGGAGAACGAAATCTCACAAGAGAAATCAAAAATCCTAATCCTGAGGCTCTATATCAAATCGAGAGCAACGCTGAAAGCGTAGTACGTCCGCACAGATTCCTAAGGACACTAGAACCTGATGCTCTGATACCATCTGTAACAACCCGCCTAATGGGATACCGGGCGATCACTCCTATATCAAATTAAAACATGAGTCACATATGGATCATTCTTAGCATCACTATCGAAAAATCCATTTCATTACTAATATCCTATTAGGCGAGCGTTAAAAACTTTTACTTAACTACTCTTTTTAAACCATTAAAATAAAACATCCACAAGTTAATGCGTAAATGAAACTAAAATAAATTAAAATAACCGAACACTCAGTTCAAATTATACAACCATATCGAATGCTGGACTGAAAGAATAAATAAATGCAATTGAGCCATTGGCTCGAATGTTTATACAGTATCTCCTATCTAGAGTACAACTATGGAAGCGGCTATCAAAAACCTGCACGCATCCACAGCTGTTGCAGCTGACGTCTGACTCGAAAGAAGTGCCATCCAGGCGTCCCTGTGTCTGGACACCTATATATATATATATAATATATAGCAAGAAAGGAAAGTAGATAAACGGGTCAGAGCCCGAGTTTTGAAAATATTTAGCAAGTGCATAAATGCCTTATTATTTTAAAAAAGGTTTTATCTCATATTTAAATTTGGTATCGCACTCCCATGAGATACCCCTCACCTCTCCGCTAATAGTGCACTCCTAGCGCATCCCTCTAAACATCCTAGTCAAGTTACCCTGCTAGACTAGTCTATCACCCAACAACTATCAACCTTAGATAGTCCAAGCAATGTACTAAGGGCTAAACTTCACCCCAGTCTCAATGCTATGCCATGTTCGTGCGTGGGGTGTCTCCAAAGAGAAATCCAAACAAGGAACCCCCCCGATACACTACTATGCGGTAAGGTCGATCGTCGGGATCCATTAGACTCTCGGTACTCAATTCATCCATATATATATAATCATATTTTACCATAACCATCCGGATCTATCTCCCGGACTGAGGATTCATATACAAGTATTTATCAATACTTTTCATTTTCTCAAAACTTCCCATTTCCCTTTTTATACTCAGGAAATGTAAATATAAAAGCCAATTCATTATCATGAATTGCTTTACCAAATCATATATTTTTTTAAAAGCCAGTTTTATTATCATAAAAACGCTTTTCCTTTATATGTCATCCCATTTCCCTTTTTATACTCAGGAAATGTACCCAAAGCCATTTCCATTATCATGAAAATGCTTTGATCAAATCATGCTTCCACATCCCTTCTTCCATCCGGGAGTGTTACCGAAGCCAAACCTTTATCCCATTTCCCTTTTTATACTTAAGAAATGTAAATTAAAGCCAATCCATTATCATGAATTGATTTAATAAATCTAAAACCGCCCTTCCGGGTTTCCCCACTGGAAGCACCCCTAAATGGCTATCATCTTCCAGGGCCTATCTATACAAGATAACCTGGGAACCTACCAACGTCGGGAAGCGGCCATATTGCCTGCGAGAAAGTCAGGACCACACCCAGAATCCCCTAACCAGCACAGAAGACAAATAACCGCCAATATGGCCTAGGGACTATATCCAACCTGCTCAATAGCCAGGAAGGCTTCACCACAACGCGCGCAACTTCCCTTATGACAGTAATTTAGGGAGGTGTGTAACCATAATTTATCAATTATGAAAATCATTTGTCTTTCCATTTTGAAAATATTCATTTTTTTATCTTCAAAATCATTTCCATCATATCATATATATATACTTTAATCACCTAGTATATACATATACCATATATTCCTCCTAGAATATATAACCATCCATAATGGCCTATATCATCTATCGATGACCATAATCCCAAAGATTCCCTCCAGGAATCACAATCATGCATTCATATAAGCATGATACTAAACCCAAAGTATTTTATTACTTTAATAAGTAATACATACTTAAATCCCATCTATGGATTCATTTGGATATCTCCAATTATACTAATTCACTCTAAGTGAATGTACACATATATATACATTCCCAATTCCTCCAGTCCTTTACGACTTAACCCTCTATAATACTCTAATTTAGAGGGCCCTTAAACTTTAAACTCAAAGAGGAGAAATAATCCTAATCTCCAAAATCTTGGGCTGAAAACAGGGCACCGGTCGACCGGTGCTGGACCCCCAGTCGACCGCGGGTTGTAAATAAGCCTACGAAATAAAGCAGTAGGCCCTTTCTCCTTGACGCGGTCGACCGACCTTAGGGGCGCAGTCGACCGGTCACACCAGGTCTCCAAAACGAAAATCCTCAAGTCCCTTATCCAACAACCCAAATTCATTTTTGGGGTTTCTAAAATACCCCAAAAATTATCCCAAACATCTACACAATTAATTCTAGCCGAAATTTTTTCAATTCGTGATTTGATTTTCGAGTTGATGATTTCAACCCGGAGCTGTCATCTTGTAAAAATCATATCAAATCGTAGAAAAAAAAAAAAAAATATACGGTTGGTGCCCACGCGACCGTATCGAAAAGATCTATACAACTTTCTTGTTTTGACCAGAAGCTAAATCAATTCTTTTCCTTGCCAAAAAGTCCCCCTAAAGTCATGGGTTACTATTCATCATCTTCTCCGAGACGATTTCGGCCATTAAAGCTTCTCCCAAGCTTTTGTCGCCTCACCCAACGTCCTACAACCTCAACCAACTACAAATACACATATATTAAGGGTTCTAAACAACCTAGAACCCAAAACCACCAATTAATTTAGGTTAAAACCTAAGTTCCACAAATTGAAATATTATTGGGGTTTAATTGTTTTAACTTCCAAAAACCCGTTTTATCCATGATAACCCACCCCAAAACTTTTAGGGTTTGTTTATACCAAACTACGGTATGAGATATTTATGCAAAAAGATAAATAAAGCAAGTACCTCGTGGATAAAATCCAACGTCCTCGAGTCGAATCCGGCGGAGTTGGCCCGAGATCTCCATTTTTCTTCCTCTTTCTCCTTCCTCTCTCTCTTCTCTCTCTTTTCTTTGTTTCTTTCCTATCTTTTCTCCCTCTCCCTCTCTTTATATAGAAAGAAAAGGGTTTAACCCCTAAAAATCCAAAAACGACTCGTTTACCCAATTACGAGTTACTTTTACCTCTAAAATTACCCAAAACTCATTTTCGACAATCGGACACTCTATTACGACTATCTCCGACATTACGAGACTCACGGCGCAGTCGAAATTCCCATCCGAGGTACTTGACCACAAATCACTATTCCAACCCAAAATAAATAAATGCGGGTTTTCCAATTAAAAATCGTACCTCGTGTCGCTTTACTCAACGGCGAAAAATAATTAAGATATTTCGACCTATATAGTCCCAAAAATAATCACAACATCCTTCGAAAATCATTTAATCCTCGAAAATCCCAAAAATTACTATTTTAGGAAATTCCCCAAATTCCAATTTATAATTAATTATGGAATTTAATCGTCTCCAAAAGGGCGGGTTGTTACAACATTTACCTCTTATAAGTTTTATTCTATTTACCATAGAATACATTAATTTTAACCTACATTTACCTGTGTCATAATTCTGTCATTTGTATGTTTATATTTTATCAAAAATTGTCTTGTATGTCGATCAATTACAATAAAAGTGCATATATTTGGTTTCGATTGAATCAAATCATTGTAATTGTGTAATACATGTTCTGAAATAACTCCAATAGTGACTGGATGATTTGATTGTGTGTTTTAAGAATGTGTTTTGTAAACTTATATGAATATGTTTTGATTATGTGTTTTAATGTATAAACATAAAACAATAAAACATTGTGTTTTGATTTTCTAACAAGTTGTGTATGTATATATTTTGATTGTGTGTTTCATATGTGCATGTACTTAATGTTATAGCGTTGTGTCATAAAACATAAAGTACACGCTCATAACAGAATTGCAGTAACGTACACGGATAAACATATAAAGTACATGTGAAACTATACTAATTTATTCACATTATGCGGGTTGACATTATTTTGGCAATATTTTAATGTGTGTGTACTTTGTTACTTAATTTCATGACTTAATAGACTTGTCGTATTTTTATTGGGCAAGTGTTTGTGGGTCCACACCAGTGGCATTAACTAGTCTTAACTATTAACAAAATAATTTTCATTTTTTCATTTAATGCATGTCATAATGGAAAGTTATAGAATTGCGAGGTGTTGTTATTTGGATAACATGACTTACATTGAAATATTTGAAAACAACTCATTAGATTGCATATGAAATGAGTTGTGTAGTAGGTTTACAGATTTAAAAATTGGGACTTTTTCATTGAAGTACTCGTTTGGTGATTAAAGTCGGTTCATTTTGGTTTGTGACAAATATGTTCGCTGTATATTACGGTCTCAATTGATATTCAAAGCCAATTTTATTTGGATATATGTATTTTATTCAAGAGCTTCACCCTTAATAAAAGTCATGAATGGGTTGAGTGCACTTATAAAATTCGCAAATGTGACAACCCGCTCTAAATAATAACTGGTGGCCAGCCCTATACTACATTAAATCAGGTATCTCAGATGGCACAGTCTCAACATCAACTGACAATACTAATAATATAAGGCTAACTACCCGAAATCATTAAAAGCGAATTGTCAAAAAGTTAAAAACTTTTTATTTAACAACAACAACAAAACCAATAATGCACATAACCTACAATATACATCTAACTATGACGAGTGAAATGTGCAAACACCAATACATACAAGTGTGCAATACACGGTACAACAAAATCTCAATAATGAAATACCCCAATATGCTGTCGGGTAACAAACAATACAATAATCTACAACTCTTGAATAATAACTCAATACAACTGAATCCTAATCTAGATATACAAAGATAGGAATCGACTAAAGCAAAGTTCCGCAACAGTCCGTTACTGCCACAGCTCCACGAATCCTGAATGGATGGACATCAAAGGCGTCCTTGCGGAGGAACACCTGAAGTAGTACAATATATACATGGAGGAGAAAATATAAACGGGTCAGAGCCCGAGTTTGAAAAACATTTTATAGCAAGTGTATTAAAATGCATAATAATTATAAATGCATTATTACATGATTTAGTTGGAATTGAACACTCCATAATAATTCAACTCTCCTCTCAACTAAAGCGCGCACTAAACGTATGCACATGATCTCCAAATGGATGCTCGATTCTATATAGGTAGGAGGATTCTAACTTAAACCCAAATAAAGTATTTAAGTGAAATCATCTAACCTAGCTCCCAATATACACTTGCTTTCATAATTTATAAGTTATAAACATTAACTTTAATGTAATAGTTATAGTTATCTTTATAATCTTCATTTGTTGAACATATAAAGTTGCATCATCATGCTCATAATTGCAACAACATAATACATCAACATTCTCAATTACTAGAATTTCATATATTCTAGTGATGCCCTTCATTGGCATGTAAACAATATATATAATTATATATGGGTTATTAGCATCAAGAGTTAAGGACTAAACTCCTCCCGATTTTCAACACGGCACTGCGTTTCATGCGTGGGACGTCTCGCCGAGGCGAAATCCAAACAAGGAACCCCCCCGTTACACTACTCCTGACCGTATCGATCCTTGAGGCTCATTATGCCCTCAATGCAAGATGCATATAACCCAAATTATTATCCAAATTTTAATTAATTTATATTCCCAATTCTCAATAGTACACGGCGTTTCATGCGTGGGACGTCTCGCCGAGGCGAAATCCAAACAAGGAACCACCCCGTTACACTACTCCTGGCACTGTCGATCGTCGGGATAGGTGAAATATATATATATATATATATAATTATGAGCATTAAGGACTAAACTTATCCCCAAGTTCCAACATTACACTGCGGTTCGTGCGTGGGACGTCTCGTAGAAGCGAAATCCAAACAAAGAACTCCCCCGATACACAAATCCTGGCAATGTAGGTCGTTGAGGTCCATTATGCCCTTGACACCCTAATACAAACACAAGCAATAAAAACCATCCAACCTAGCTATAACTCGAAGGACACAGGCTCACATGCTATCATCTTCCAGCTGCCCATATACGTAGCAAACTGGGGCCACCTGGTGGGGTTCCACGACACCGACCTCGTGATCAACTCACGCACACTACGTCCCGGGAAGCGATCATAGCTCCTAACCGGCAAGTGAGAGCGACACATACCCACGACCTCTCACCCCCAAAATAAATAAATGTATATATATATATATATGTCATTTGCTAACCACTATGGACGACTATGACCTGGGGAATATCTACATCCTGCTTTTCTAGTCAGGATGCTCACCCTCTACGCACGTAATTTCCCAATGATAGCAAGGAGGGGGTATGCTTAACTATGTATATATACCATCATATAAGGTATAAGTACATTACCACATCATAAAGATATACCATAATATAAGGTTTACTTGCAACATCAATTCCATATTCATTACAAATTTATTTACATCATTGTTTAGTATATCTCTCTCACGATACACTAACCGTCATAGCTCACACATCTTCCCCACTTAGTATGAACTATACGATTTCTCACTTGAAGCTCACATGTCGCTTCTAATGTGAATTGTCTCTCAATTCTATCTAAGTTAAGGATATTCTATATCCCAATGCACCTCAATTTGCATTTATAACTCTCCATTCATAATAGGGTTCAATTCATTTAATGAACCTTTAAAGTTATCCCATTTGGGATTTGGATCCTAAGATCCCTTATCTCTAAATTCTTCTTATTGTTTCATATGAATATGATTATCTCCAAATAGAGTCTCCAATAAAAGTGGGCTTCCCCACTTAGAACATACCATAATATCTAATCGGTATTCCTCAAATTTAGTCAATATGAATCCAATTATTTCTTTTAAGGGAAACTCTCTAAAAGTCTCCACAACATACTCCAAATATCTCCTATAGAGATCCCCAATTGATAACCTCGAACAAAATGGGATGAAATTCTCCTTAGAAAACATCCCTTGGAAAATCCCTGTTTTCGAATCGATTCGGGCCAATTCTGAATCGATTCGGCCCAGCGAATCGATTCGTCCAGGAAGGCGAATCGATTCGGGTCATCAGACCTGGGATTCTGTCTCAGGACAAATCGATTCGGATAGGTTCCGAATCGATTCGATCACTCAGACCTGGGCACCTGCATATTTTTGAATCGATTCGGCTAGGGGACCGATTCGATTCGGCCCTTCAGAACTTCGAAAATGGCTACTTTTTAAGTAAGCCAAAATACCCAAAATTTATTTTAATGGTTTTCTCTCCATCTCTTCAACCTAATCACATATATAACCTTAATATTCATCCTAGAATACATTTAAACTAATTTCTATCATCAAATCTAAGATCTACATATTAAATCTAAGATTATACCCAAAATTTAGGTTTTTGTTAAACTAAACCTAAAACCCAAAATATCAATCCACAAATCATGCAATAATTGGTACACAACAATTATTTAGCAAGTTTAATCACTTTCCTCAGGTTCGTAGGGTCTGAATCCGCCTTGAGATCGCGTATTGGCCAGAAATCTCCACTTTCTCTCTATTTTCTCCTTCATTTTCTTCTTCTTTCCTTCTTTCTTTCTATTTCACTCTCTTTATTTTGGAGAAATATCTCCCGTAGGCTTTTTAAGACTAATCTCCCAAGATACACATCTTTAAATGATAATACACACTTTAAATGACTCGGTGACTTTAATTCGAAACCTAAATAGACCCTAAGTACAGTCATTTCGACTTTCTTGACCCTTCCGGAAATGCTGGTACCCTCGAAATCTCCATTCAAGACACTTTCTAACGACTCTAAATTTTGACCTCAATTGCCAATTTGATTTTTCTCCAAATAATATATTATTTATTTCTCCCAAAATAAATAAATCCTAGTGTCCAAGTCCTCGGGTTATGACAACAAATGGGCTGATTTCACTTATACAGGTTGCGAGAGGGTTAACTGTAGTGATACATGAAGAGAAAGGGTTGACTATATCATCAAACACTGCAATTGATCTTAGTAGAGGTGTTGGAAATTATTTTTATATTGGAGGTGTGGAGATAAGTACCTCAAAATTTTATATTTTCAATTATTAGAAGACATATATAAGCCATGAAGAGCAGTGTTTTGAAGGAGGTGTGGTTGAGTTTCGAGATAAATTGTGAAAGTATGCTGTTAAGCTTAGGTTTAAGTTTGTCTATTTGAAGAATGATAAAACTCAGGTGATTAGAGAGTTCTCTAAAAGGAATACTAAGGATTGTATATGGGGAATTCATGTTTCATTATCTTAAATAAATGGTTACGTTATATGAGAAGTTTGAATAATAAGCATACTTATAAACGTGTTTATTGTAGTTCGTTAAGCAAAATGATGTAATCCAAGTTGGTTTCAACATGCTGGTAGATGAGCTTAGGGATAAACCATTGCTGAGGCCAATTGATATCATTAGAGATCTAAAGAAGAACTACAGTCTTGATATAGGCTATTATCATGAATGGAGTGGTAAAGAGATATTTGTTGCTGAGTTATACGGTTATGAAAAGGTTTACTATGTGTTAATCAATGATTTTAGAGAATTTATCTTCCAGTAAAATTCAGGATAACATTTCATTCTTAACGTGGAATCGGAGAGTAAATTACTCAAAATAATTTTTGTAATGTTTGGAGGATCCTTTTAGGGATTTTAGTAATGCAGGACTGTTTTGTTTCTTCATGGTGCCTTTTTTAATAGCCGCTACTGTGGAACCATTTTATCGTCAACCGCAAGGAATGGGAACAATGGTAAAATCATTTCAAATATACTATATTTTGCATGTAATTTAGTGTAATGCATATACATTTTATTTTTCGTTGGGAAACTCCCAAAGTACGCGCATAATGTTATAAAGTAAACGTGAAGTCACGTTTACTTTAAAATATTATGCCTGGACTTTGAGATTCTGTGTTTTTTATTTGTAAATAATGTCAAGTACATGCATAATATTGTAAAGTATACATGAACTTATTTTTACTTTGTGTGTACTTTCTAATGTTATACATGTACTTTGGGATTATTTGTCAGTTCTTTGGATAGAATGGAAAGTACACACATAAATCATAAGGTACACAGGAATCTATGTGTACTTTATTATATAGTGTGTGTACTTTACATGGTTTAATCCATAAACTTAAACATTCAAACAATCTGCGTAATGTTAGAATATATTTATTATTTTATATAGCCTACGTTTTGTATGTGTAACAACCCTCGCTTATGGGACCGTATTTTATAATAATTACTTAGTATAGTAATTGGAACCTAGTGTTGGGTTATGATTTGAATGATGAATTCAATGTAGAAAAGTTGATATTTATTATGAGATTGCATACATATCATAATTATGGGAAAATACTGCTATGTCATGCTTATTAATATCATCTGTATATAAAATGATATTTGGCTTAATTATGAGACCGGAACCTAAATTTGAATTTAAAATGTCCAAATGATAATTTGCAGGTTGCAGTTGATTCCGGAACGTGCGAAATAGTCAAATAATATACCGTATTGTATTTTGTAGTTTTGGGCATTTTTGACTGGTTATGCCTTAATTATTCTATTGCGTATTATTTTATCGCACTTTTGGTTAAATATAGTGGGCCATTTACCTTAAGCCACGACTTAAGTCTTCTAAGTCTCCTAATTTCCCCAAATTTCATTCCTAAACCTAAGAGAGTAGGAGAGAAGTGGAGAGAAAGCTTTGGAGATTGAGAGAGATTGATACTACACCAAGAAATCTGCATATTTGCTGAATCAAGGCAAGTTTCTACTTGCTATTTGTTGTCTTGAGATAGATGATTGTTTATGATAATGGTGTATTAATCCTAGTTTAGCAAACTTAGGGTTTCATTATGTGTTTTTGGGTTCTGATTCATTCAAAGTTAATTCATGAGGTTTTAAGATGATCAATAGCATCATTTATGTTCTTATAGTGTTAATACATGAGTTTGGTTTGGAGAAGATTGAGTTTGGGTAGAAAATGGAGTCCAAGACTCCATAGCCATTTCTTGGCAAAATCGCAGGCCCGAATCGATTCGGCCCCTGGGCGAATCGATTCGGTTAGTTCCAGTGCCCAGGTCTTGTTGACCGAACCGATTCGGAATTTATCCGAATCGATTCGGCAGTTATGCAGAAACCAAAATTTTCTGACCGAATCGATTCGGTCTCCCATCCGAATCGATTTGGCAATTATGCAGAACCTCAATTTTTCTGGCCGAATCGATTCGGCCAAGGGGGCGAATCGATTCGGTAGCCCTGCATTTTCAAAATTTTTCTTTTTTCATTTTTAACCCTTTTTCTTTAGGATTATTTGATTAGGGACCTTCTTAAATGAAGTAAACATAGGGATTAGAGTTCTAGTTGAGTTAGGACGACATCCTAGACTCGAAAGGGTTCATCTAGGATTCATTCAAGGTGGAATTTAAGGTGATGTTTAGGCATCACTTTTGTCTGTTAGTTTTATATCGGTCTAGAATCTATTGAGGTCAATTTGGAGACTGTAGAATTCAATTCGATATTAGATTTGACTTGATGATTTATAGTAAAGCCTAAAAGAGGACTTGGAGATAACTTTGGAGTCTGAATTCCTTTTGAGGATGCTAGGTCAGTACTACTTATACTTAGTCCGGAATTAGCTTATTCATTTAATTAAAATGGGCTATTGCTAAGGTAAATGTTAATTTACTAATCATGTAATGGAAATTAATAAAATGGATGTTACACACCTCTCTAAATACCATCTTAAGGGAAGTCCGCACGATAGGTGAAGCCCCCTGGCTAATGAATGCAGGGTGGATATAGTCCTAGGCCATGGGAGCGCTTGTGGTTACTTTTCTGCGGGGGTAGGGAGATTCCGGGTGTGGTCTTGGCTACCACGCAGGCTCATGGCCGCTTCCCGACGTTTTCGATAAGATCCCAGGTTGTCTTGTGTTAGGCCCTCGAAGATGATGGCTATTTAGGGACGCGCCATGGGGAAACCCGGATGGGCGGTCTTAGAAGCGTTATATTTATATTTATGACTATTCTAAATATCGAGTTGGACTCGATGGAACATTAATTGCCCTAGAGAGCAAAATTTTGCCGCAAAGTGCATGTTATTGAGATTAGTGCCATATAGAGCACATGATGTCAATTATATTCCTGATAAGGAATGGAAAATGAATATTTGAATTGAAATATGATCTAAGATGATAAAGGCTTATAAGCACTTTTAATTCTGTTTTACTGTGAATCTCACTCTATGTAGTCCTTCACTAGTTTCATTTCCTTATATGCCGTTAACATGCTAGACTATCATCCATGCTAAATTGTGAATCATTATCATACTTGTCATTTATCTATTGATCACATATACCCGGCCCTGATCGGTTTTCCTTTTCTTGTTGTATATGTATATCTATATTATCCGTTCAGGTGTTCCGCCGCACGGTCGCCCCCAATGACGTTTCCCTTCCGCCTGTTTTGAGGAGCCGTGACATTGTGCGGGTTTCACGGGATTTTGAGTAGACGCCTCTGTTTATGTTTCTAGTTATGTTCAGTTCATTCGGGCATGTTGCCCAAACTGTTGTAAATGTATAATGAATTTATTATGTAACACTTGATGCTATAAGTATGTTGTATGGATGGTATTGACCGAAGCTTTATTCGGTCCTTTGTATCTTTCGGGATTTCTTATTTGCGCTTGTGGGGGTTTCCACCCTCTATTTCTATGATGGGTTGTTGAAAGTGTTTTCCTTTTAATTTCAAATCAAAGTTTTTGATAACCCGTTTTCTGGAATATAGAGTGGTTATTCCTTATACTTTATATATTGTTGTGATGCTGAGGATGATATTATCCATGATTTCCTATTTAATCGGGGTATAGGCCTGGCGACCCTTTATTTCGGATAGCGGGTTGTCTCAGATGGTATCAGAGCATCAGGTTCTAGAGTCTTTAGGATCTATGCGGACTTGTCACGTTCTACCGTAGCGTTCTTTGATATAGAACTTAATGTTAGGACGGCTTTGCTGCCTATATATGCGATCTCCTACTAAATAGATTGTCTTATGTTATGTTTTAACTCTATCTCGTCTCTATCTCAGATGCCGCCGAAGAAAGGACGTCCCGCTAGACGTAATAGGGTCGTTGAGGATGAGTTTGGTCCTCCACAGCAGCAGGGGAGTATCAGTGCCGCTGAAGTGGAAAATATTGTGGCCCAAGCTGTCAACGCCGCGATGACCGCAGTGGCCCAACAAATGCCACAAGCCCAAGTTAGAGGACAAGAAGCACTAGTTCCTACGGGACCTTCTCAGTGGGAACGGGTGAGGGAATCTTTCCTTAAGGGACATCCCCCGGAGTTTGAGGGAGGTTCAGATGTTATCAAGGCGAACCAGTGGAAGAGAGATATGCAGCGCCATCTTAGAATGGTGGAATGTAATGAGGAGAAAAAGCAGATTCTCGTTACTTTCAAGCTGGTAGGACCGGCCTTGCATTGGTGGGAGTCAATGACGACACCCGAGCAAAGGGATACTATGTCCATTACAAATTTTTGGACTTTGTTTGATGGGAAGTATTTCCCTCCCGCAATTCAGAGGGAAATGCAGAGGAAGCTGCAGGATTTGGTTCAAGGGGAGAGGTCAGTTGCTGAGTATGAGGAAGACTTTACCCGGTTAGCTAGTTTTATACCAGATGAGGTAACTCCAGAATCGAAGAGGATCTCCAAGTTTGTGGGAGGTTTGAACTGGAGAATAAAACAACATTTGCTGGGAAATCCATCTCTGGTGACTTTTGGTGATGTGATGAATGCCGCTTTGCTTCACTGTCAGGAGCACCGATTGTTTCTGCTAAACAAGAAGAAGGTAGTTACTGTGGGGAAAACAGTGAGGCAAGGAGGAGTTGGGAGTGGAGGGGGAACATCTTCTTCTTCCCAATCCTCGGGGAACAAGCAGGTTGAGAGGGATCCTCAGCAGGGGGATTCGTCCAAGCGTCAACGTTTCGGTGGGTTTAATGCTGGCGGTAATAACAACAGGCAAGGTCAAGGTGGTCAGCAGCCTCAGGGAGGTCAAGGTGGAAATGGTGGTAGGGGCCAACAGGGCCGAGGTGCAGGACAATTCCGGAATAACCAAGGTAGAAATCAGGATGTTACGGCAATCAAATGTTTTCAGTGTGGGGAGCTGGGCCACTACAAAAGGGCGTGTCCTCAGTTGGCTGGAGGGCATCTTCCTAGGGCCCCACAGCAGCCGTATGTACAGTTTCCGCCCCAGGCACCTAATCCGGTTGCTCCTCCTCAACAGGGGCAATTGCAGTACGAAAGGGTTTACCATCTTCAGGAAGTTTTGCTTCCTCCAGCTCCTCCGGCACCACCGGCGATCGAGGGTAAGTTTCTTATTCAGGGGCACATGGGTCGAATTCTATTTGATACGGGTGCTACACACTCCTTTATTTCTAGAAGTTTTGCTCAGACTACAGGTTTGATAAAATCTGCTGAAAGTACTTTCACTAGCGTCGAATCCTCTATGGGCGATGGCTCATTGAGTTTCTTCGTATGTAAAAACGTAGGAATTAACATTGGTGACTTGTGTTTTGATGCCGATTTACTCGTCCTTGATATGGTCGGGTACGATGTAATTTTGGGTATGGATTGGCTAGTGAAGTACCGTGCTATAGTGAATTGCTACGGGAAGAGTATAGTTTTTGTGGTTCCGGGACAAGAGATGTTCCTAGTAATCATGACTTGTGTGGAAGGGAGGACGAGTGCTTATTTATATTGTATTGCGGAAGATGCATCTCGAGATTTCGTGGTTCCCCTAGATTCTCTTCCCATTGTTCGGGACTTTGGAGATATTTTTCGGGAGATACCGGGATTACCTCCGAGTCGGGAAATAGAGTTTCTGATTGACCTAATGCTGGGAACTAGGCCGATCGCAAAAGCTCCTTATCGAATGGCTCCTGTGGAGATGAGGGAGCTGAGAGATCAGATTCAAAAGCTATTGGAGCAGGGTTTTATTAGGCGTAGTACCTCGCCGTGGGGCGCTTCGGTATTGTTTGTGAAGAAGAGAGACGGTTCTCTCCGGTTATGTGTGGACTATAGAGAGTTGAATAAAGTCACCATCCGGAATAAATACCCTTTGCCTCACATCGACGACTTGTTTGATCAACTTAGGGGAGCTTCCTACTTCTCCAAGATTGACTTGAGGACTGGGTATCACCAATTAAGGATACGGGAGCAAGATGTGTCCAAGACGGCTTTTCTGACCCGTTACGGATCTTATGAGTTCTTGGTTATGCCCTTTGGGCTGACCAATGCCCCTGCAGTGTTTATGGACCTTATGAATAGGGTGTTTCAGGATTTCCTTGACCAGTTTGTCATTGTATTTATTGATGACATCCTGGTTTATTCTCAGACGGAGTCGGATCACGCTGCTCACTTGCGGTTGGTCCTGCAGAGATTGAGAGATCACCAATTATATGCAAAGTTTGAGAAGTGTGGCTTCTGGTTGAAGGAAGTTCAATTTTTGGGACATGTGGTGTCATCCCAAGGTGTGTCTGTGGATCCGAGCAAGGTGATCGCGGTGAAGGAGTGGGGTCAGCCCACGACGCCCACTGAAGTTCGTAGTTTTCTGGGCTTGGCGGGTTATTACCGTCGATTCATTAAGGGCTTTTCTAAGGTTGCTAGCCCATTTAAGAATTTGACTCGGAAAGGAGTAAGATTTGTTTGGGACAATTCATGTCAAGTGGCTTTCGATGAGCTCAAGGATAGACTGACTTCAGCTCCAGTCCTGGCATTGCCAAAGACGGGGTTGGAATATCTCGTCTTTACGATGCATCTCTTCTGGGATTAGGAGGTGTTCTTCAACAAGAGAGTCAACCCATTGCATACGCTTCTCGTAAGTTGAAGCCTCACGAGAGGAACTATCCGGTACATGATTTGGAGTTCGCCGCCGTTGTATTTGCCTTGAAGATATGGAGGCATTACCTCTTGGGGGAAAAGTTTAGTCTTTTCTCTGACCACAAATCGCTGCAGTACTTATTCTCCCAAAAGGATTTGAACATGCGCCAGCGCCGTTGGTTGGAGTTCGTGAAAGACTACCAATTTGACATTCATTACCACCCCGGGAAGGTGAATGTGGTAGCAGATGCCTTGAGTAGGAAGCCTGATGGAGACTTAGCTAAGGTGTGGAAGGCTAAGTGGAAAGAACTCAGCCTGGAGGATGCCGGAGTGAGAGCATTCCTTTCAGTGATGACAGTTACTCCCACGATTGTAGCAAAGATTGTGGAAGCTCAGAAAAGAGATAAGGTTTGTCAAGACCACATACGCCAGTTGTTGTCTGAGGGAGCGGAGTCGTACTCAATAGGCTCTGAGGGTGGACTACGCTTCCATGGAAGACTTGTGGTTCCCGATGATGGGGATTTGAGATGTGCAGTGATGACAGAATCCCATGGGTCGAAGTTTACGGTACATCCCGGTGGGGACAAGATGTACCAAGATATGCGTCGTTCGTATTGGTGGGGGGTATGAAGAGGGATATCTCCGAGTTTGTGTCCCAGTGTACTACTTGTCAGTTGGTTAAGATTGACCACCAGCGACCGACGGGTTTGTTACAACCGCTCGAGATTCCCGTGTGGAAATGGGAGAGCATTTCGATGGACTTTGTTACGGGCTTGCCTAGATCGCAGAAGGGTCATGATTCAATTTGGGTGATTGTCGACCGTTTGACCAAGTCGGCACACTTCTTACCTGTGCGCACCGATTATGATACCGCTCGTTATGCCCAGTTGTTCATTGAGGAGATCGTCAGACTCCACGGGGTACCTTTGAATATTATCTCCGACCGAGATAAAATATTTGTGTCCCACTTTTGGCAAAGTTTCCAGGGAGCTATGGGGACCGAGTTGAAGTTAAGCTCTTCCTATCATCCTCAAACAGACGGTCAGACCGAAAGGGTAAACCAGATGTTGGAGGATATGCTTCGTATGTGCATACTCGACTTTAAAGGCAGTTGGGAACAATATCTTCCATTGGTTGAGTTTGCTTACAACAACTCATACCAATTTACCATTGGTATGGCACCTTATGAAGCTCTGTATGGCAGGCCTTGTAGATCACCCGCATGTTGGTTGGAAGTGGGTGATAATAAGTTTCTTGGACCTGAGATGATCCAAGATACTTCTTCGAAGATTGAGCTTATTCGAAATCGCATACGGATAGCCCAAGATCGCCAAAGAGTTATGCCGATGCGGGTAGGAGACATATGGAGTTGGAAGTTGGAGACCAAGTGTTGGTGCGAGTGTCCCCGATGAAGGGCATTAAGCGTTTTGGGAAGAAAGGAAAGCTTGCACCCCGCTTTGTTGGACCTTTCCCGGTAATTGCAAAGGTTGGTCCCGTAGCATACCAACTTGCCTTGCCGGAACCCTTACAACAAATCCATGATGTGTTTCATGTCTCCTCCTTGAAGAAGTACAGAGGGTGCGAAGGTGCCCTTTGGCACATTCCTTTCGAAGATATTGAGTTGCATCCCGATGTTTCTTATGAAGAACAACCGGTTGCTATCCTTGAGTTTGGGGAGCGAAAGTTGAGATCTCGGGTGGTGCCTCTAGTGAGAGTCCATTGGAGTCATCATCATGCAAGCGAATCAACTTGGGAACGCGAGGATGAGAGTCGGGAGAAATATCCACATCTTTTCTCATGAGGTATGTCTGAATTTTGGGGGCAAAATTCCCTCATAAGGGGGGGGAGTATGTAATAACCCTCGCTTATGGGACCGTATTTTATAATAATTACTTAGTATAGTAATTGGAACCTAGTGTTGGGTTATGATTTGAATGATGAATTCAATGTAGAAAAGTTGATATTTATTATGAGATTGCATACATATCATAATTATGGGAAAATACTGCTATGTCATGCTTATTAATATCATCTGTATATAAAATGATATTTGGCTTAATTATGAGACCGAAACCTAAATTTGAATTTAAAATGTCCAAATGATAATTTGGAGGTTGCAGTTGATTCCGGAACGTGCGAAATAGTCAAATAATATACCGTATTGTATTTTGTAGTTTTGGGCATTTTTGACTGGTTATGCCTTAATTATGCTATTGCGTATTATTTTATCGCACTTTTGGTTAAATATAGTGGGCCATTTACCTTAAGCCACGACTTAAGTCTTCTAAGTCTCCTAATTTCCCCAAATTTCATTCCTAAACCTAAGAGAGTAAGAGAGAAGTGGAGAGAAAGCTTTGGAGATTGAGAGAGATTGATACTACACCAAGAAATCTGCATATTTGCTGAATCAAGGCAAGTTTCTACTTGCTATTTGTTGTCTTGAGATAGATGATTGTTTATGATAATGGTGTATTAATCCTAGTTTAGCAAACTTAGGGTTTCATTATGTGTTTTTGGGTTTTGATTCATTCAAAGTTAATTCATGAGGTTTTAAGATGATCAATAGCATCATTTATGTTCTTATAGTGTTAATACATGAGTTTGGTTTGGAGAAGATTGAGTTTGGGTAGAAAATGGAGTCCAAGACTCCATAGCCATTTCTTGGCAAAATCGCAGGCCCGAATCGATTCGGCCCCCTGGGCGAATCGATTCGGTTAGTTCCAGTGCCCAGGTCTTGTTGACCGAACCGATTCGGAATTTATCCGAATCGATTCGGCAGTTATGCAGAAACCAAAATTTTCTGACCGAATCGATTCGGTCTCCCATCCGAATCGATTCGGCAATTATGCAGAACCTCAATTTTTCGGGCCGAATCGATTCGACCAAGGGGGCGAATCGATTCGGTAGCCCTGCATTTTCAAAATTTATCTTTTTTCATTTTTAACCCTTTTTCTTTAGGATTATTTGATTAGGGACCTTCTTAAATGAAGTAAACATAGGGATTAGAGTTCTAGTTGAGTTGGGACGACGTCCTAGACTCGAAAGGGTTCATCTAGGATTCATTCAAGGTGGAATTTATGGTGATGTTTAGGCATCACTTTTGTCTGTTAGTTTTATATCGGTCTAGAATCTATTGAGGTCAATTTGGAGACTGTAGAATTCAATTCGAGATTAGATTTGACTTGATGATTTATAGTAAAGCCTAAAAGAGGCCTTGGGGATAACTTTGGAGTCTGAATTCCTTTTGAGGATGCTAGGTCGGTACTACTTATACTTAGTCTGGAATTAGCTTTTTCATTTAATTAAAATGGGCTATTGCTAAGGTAAATGTTAATTTACTAATCATGTAATGGAAATTAATAAAATGGATGTTACACACCTCTCTAAATACCATCTTAAGGGAAGTCCGCACGATAGGTGAAGCCCCCTGGCTAATGAATGCAGGGTGGATATAGTCCTAGGCCATGGGAGCGCTTGTGGTTACTTTTCTGCGGGGGTAGGGAGATTTCGGGTGTGGTCTTGGCTACCACGCAGGCTCATGGCCGCTTCCCGACGTTTTCGATAGGATCCCAGGTTGTCTTGTGTTAGGCCCTGGAAGATGATGGTTATTTAGGGACGCGCCATGGGGAAACCCGGATGGGCGGTCTTAGAAGCGTTATATTTATATTTATGACTATTCTAATTATCGAGTTGGACTCGATGGAACATTAATTGCCTTAGAGAGCAAAATTATGCCGCAAAGTGCATGTTATTGAGATTAGTGCCATATAGAGCACATGATGTCAATTATATTCCTGATAAGGAATGGAAAATGAATATTTGAATTGAAATATAATCTAAGATGATAAAGGCTTATAAGCACTTTTAATTCTGTTTTATTGTGAATCTCACTCTATGTAGTCCTTCACTAGTTTCATTTCCTTATATGCCGTTAACATGCTAGACTATCATCCATGCTAAATTGTGCATCATTATCATACTTGTCATTTATCTATTGATCACATATAGCCGGCCCTGACCGGTTTTCCTTTTCTTGTTGTATATGTATATCTATATTATCCGTTCAGGTGTTCCGCCGCACGGTCGCCCGTAATGACGTTTCCCTTCCGCCTGTTTTGAGGAGCCGTGACATTGTGCGGGTTTCACGGGATTTTGAGTAGACGCCTCTGTTTATGTTTCTAGTTATGTTCAGTTCATTCGGGCATGTTGCCCAAACTGTTGTAAATGTATAATGAATTTATTATGTAACACTTGATGCTATAAGTATGTTGTATGGATGGTATTGACCGAAGCTTTATTCGGTCCTTTGTATCTTTCGGGATTTCTTATTTGCGCTTGTGGGGGTTTCCACCCTCTATTTCTATGATGGGTTGTTGAAAGTGTTTTCCTTTTAATTTCAAATCAAAGTTTTGGATAACCCGTTTTCTAGAATATAGAGTGGTTATTCCTTATACTTTATATATTGTTGTGATGCTGAGGATGATATTATCCATGATTTCCTATTTAATCGGGGTATAGGGCTGGCCACCCTTTATTTCGGATAGCGGGTTGTCTCAGTATGGTCCCCGCCAGCGGTACCATTATTAGAGTACATTGCATATGGAACTATAATTTATTTATTTATGACATAAATCATTATGTTTTCAGGCATTTTTCATCTTGCCTATGTTGTTGTTGATTCAAAGACGGATGATAATTGGACGTGGTTTGTCATTAATCTGCATGATGCAATATCTCATCAAGATCAAAACATCACATTTATATTCAATCGAAACAATAGTCTAAATGATCTAATTGAAGCTGTTTTTAAGGTCATCCCGATGTCAACACATTCCTACTGTATATATCATTTATAAGGAAATATATAGAAGAGAATACGACGGAGTTGTGTGAACTTGTGAAAGAATATTGTGAAATATTTTATGCATTATGCATATGTTGTAATAGTCGATGAATTTTACAAGAACATTTATTCCCTGAAGAAGGAAGGTAAAGCTGGTGTTACATATTTTCTTGATAGTTCACCTCCAGAGAATTGGTCTTGTGCATATTTCCACAGAAAATGGTATGGTGGCATGGCATTTATTGTTGCGAAATTATTCAAATATTTGATCTTAAAGGAAAGACATTTAATGATAATTAATATGCTGGACAAACTGAGGGTCAAGATTATGAATTTCAATAGAAAGAAACTTGTTGAATCTGAAATATGAAAAAAAAAAGGAGCTGTGTCCTATTTTTTAGAAGTTACTGACTGATAATTGGAGTAAAATTCGATATTGAAATATTAGCCGCTCAAGTCAACATGTATTCGAAGTTCATTCAGACGTGCGGGCGACTATTGACTTAGAACAAGGAATTTGTTCTTCTAAGAGTTGGCAGATAAGATGTATTTCATGTTCTCATACTATTTTTGTTGTACGAGGATATGGATAAGTATTTATGTGCATATTGAGGATTACTATAAGGTTTCTTTCTACAGACAATCATACTCATTACCTATAGTTCATCTTCCTTATTTGATGTCTCTTAACATTTCTATACATGTAAATCCATACGTTCTTCCTCCAATGACAAATAGACCAATAGACATGCCAAGAAATAAAAGAATAAAGTCTGTTAGTGAGGTCATGGTCAGGTAATTTACTTATTTTTGGTATAATAAAACGGGTCATTACAAGTCTTTATGTAAAAAATCCATTTGATTAAATTTATTATTAATCAATTCATTTATTGTAACATTAGTTATCAAAAAAATTATTGAAGAACCCATTTGAATTTAGAATCTAATTATATTATTGAGTGTTAATTTCTATTATTTTTGTTTGTGAATGGGATCTATGCAAAGTACACGCATGTGTTAAAAACACATATTTTTTTTTTAATAATGTTCATGTGTACTTTATATAATATTGCATGTACTTTACATTTGTGTTAGTCATTTTGGACAGAATATAAAGTACAAGTAGAATTCAAGTAAGTATACGTAGAACTTAGTCTAGATTATACATTTATTTTCAATAGATTAAATCATATATAGTGTTACTTGTCATTTTGTGTAGCCTACGTGTATTATGGTCCACCCCCGTGATAATATTATCAGTGTATAGATGTTTATAATCAAATTGATAAGACCCATATGACAAAAAAATAAATTCTTTTATAATGAAGAAAAAATATACAAAAGGTATTGATAGAAAGGATAAACAAAATCAAACATCAAAAAGCGAATCATGAAAATTATTAAAACCCTTGATAGATTAAGGAAGATAGGCGATGAAATTCGAGTACACTCAAATTTTCTTCTCCTCCACGTACACATACTGGAGGGAGTTAAGTTTGTCCTTTTTCTCCCTCATATTTATAAGCTTCGTTATGACCTCATTTATGAAGAAATACATGAGGTCTTCGTATGTTTGTGGAGGCTCCTCATCCTCTTCGAACAAGTCAAAAGGGATTGGTGGGATTCTGGAGCAGCCTCCATTAATGTAGTGTGTAAAAGGATCAAATGCATTTTGGTATAAGAAAATATCTTCCTCAACCCTTTGCAGTAACCTCCTTACCCTTATTTCTTCATCAAGACTTCTTCTCAAAGTCTTTGATGGGATAACCATTTTTATATATTTATAATTGAATTTAGGATGGTGGAGAAAAGAATAATTTTAGGTTTTTATAATCCAAACGAAACTATTTATTTCTAGGGTCAGAGAGAGTTAGAGGATGTTAAGCCTAATAAATAGGGTATGTTGTGGGTTTACTGGTTGATATGGATGAACTAAAGAACATGGGTAAACTTTCTAACTTTGAAGTAGTTGGGGGATGTTGAGTCTAATAAATAAGGTAGGTTATGGGTGTACTAGTTGATATGAATGAACTAAAGAATATATGTAAACTTCCTAGTTTTGACATGCAAAATCCTTGTCAACTTGTAAAGTTCTTACTAATTAAATTTAAACGGTAAATTTAAATGATAAAATTATAGGGGTTTATGCATAAGAGTAAAATAAATGTAATGGAAAAATGACTGTAACAAAATTACATGCATATGTAAAGAAACCATTTAATTACAGTACATCATATGTGGTGTTATAATGAGTACAAAACAACAAAATTTACAAATATAGCATCTTGTTGTAGCAATGTAGGAACAATTTAAAAAATATAATTTACAATCATTATTTTTTAGCCTTCGTATACTTTGTTATATACTGCATGTACTATGTTATATTATGTGTGTAATTTGAGATTATGTGTTTGTTATTTGAAAATATTGCTAAGTAAACACATAATATTATAAAGTACACATGAATTTCTTTCTATTTTTTACATGTACTTTCTAATGTTATGTGTATACCTTGGGATTCTTTGTTTGTTCTTTGGACATAATGGAAAGTACATGCATAAATCATAAGGTACACATGAATTTGTGTGTACTTTATTATATAAATTGTGTACTTTACATGGTTTTATCCATAAACTTAAACATCCAAACAATCTGTGTGTACTAATGTTAAATATGTTTATTATTTCATATAGCAAATACGATTATGGTTCGTGCCAACGACACCATTTTAGAGCACATCTTATATGGAACTATAATGAAAAAAAATAATTTACAAATATAGTATCTTGTTATAGAAATTTACAAACAATTTACCAAAAAAATTAGAATTTACAATTATTTTTTCTTGTACGAACCATCAGTAAATAAAATTTCATTAACTATATAAGCTCTCTGTTGCAGCAATTTGCCATCTTGATTTTTTTTTTGAGATCAATTCCTTTGCTAATTTGTTCTATATATAGAAGACCCCACAGTCAAAACTGAAAATAAAATAAACTAAATATATGAATTAGTATAATATGAATGAAAGTTTTTAATATTTGTCATGATGAATTATGCGTGTAATTATGCAAAAGTGTGTGTACTTTATACATATAAATTTTTTATTACTTATTGTATTGTTTTGGACATTTATGATTTCTGGTTAGTTGAAATTTGAGATCACGATTCAATAACCAATATATTGTTCTTCTTTCCTCTTTATTTAGGACATCTTCAAAAACTTATTTTTCGAAAGTTCTTTGAATTTGACCTAATTTATTTAATTTTTGTGCTTCGGTATTCAATTTGTTCACTACTTCTTGGAAAGCATCAAACTTTTGAGAGGAAAAAAAATGAGTATATATAAAACTCAAAAGTACATGTAATGTAACTAAGTTTAGGGTGTAACCATTATTTTGTCATCCTAACAGAATGATGTGTTTTGTTTCTTATCATCTGGACGGAGAGAATTCATACGAGCAACTTTGTTTTTTCTTTGTATATGGCTAACAATGTGAAATGTCTTTGTTCATGTCTTATTGGTATGAATAAATTATCACACACGCCTAATAATTCAAAAAGGGGTTTGTATATATGCTCGTTCTTCCCCGTCTCTTTATTTTGACGAACGACATCCTATTAAAAAGTATATATTTGTTAGTAAGAAATCAAATGGTAGTATTTATTTGATGGTGAAGCACAAAGCTTTAAGTTTTATTTTCCTAACCCAGGAATATATTTTTCAAGTGTGTCTAGTGGAGAGATCGTCCTTTCTCATTTTGTTCTCCATTACTTCACTAAGGCAATACTTACCTATTTCACGCATTTAAAAAGGTAAGGATATGATTATGCAAATTTAATGAATGTCATATGTTTGGATTACATACTTGGTTTGATATTTCTTCGGCTTTCATCAATTCT
The DNA here is from genome assembly GCA_949130495.1 of Sambucus nigra. Taxonomy (NCBI): domain Eukaryota; kingdom Viridiplantae; phylum Streptophyta; class Magnoliopsida; order Dipsacales; family Adoxaceae; genus Sambucus; species Sambucus nigra. Next base: position 320,264,704 of record OX422223.1, read on the forward strand.
TCAATATCTTCCCGCCCAACGAGGGCCTTCTCTCCCTGATAAAGAAATAACCTGCATTTTAAGACAAAGAATAATGTTAGAATAACAATTAAAATGTGTGTAATCTATGACCATTATGCGTGTATGCTATGGATGTTCTTCACTACAAAATGCATGTACTTTATAAAACTATGTGTGTACTTCGTTAAAAAAATGCGTGTACTTTATTTCAAAATGTGTGTACTTTATAAAACAATGTATATACTTCGATATATAATGTGCGTACTTTATAAAATATGCGTGTACTTAAATAATAAATACGTGTACTTCATTGATAATGCGTGTACTTTATTAAACTATTTATGTTTTTCATTACAAAATGCGGGTACTTTATAAAAATATTAGGATACATACTATATGGAACTATAATTTAAAAAATAAACAAGCAAGGTAATATTCGTATACAAAAATAAGTGCATTACATAGGAAAAACAAGTGCATTACAACATAAACAAAACATTACACTTTATCCTTGTTCCACTGTTGTGTAATATTCGTCCAATTTTACTTTGGCAACGTCACTCAAGTACAACGTAGCAGGGTACATATGAAGGTCTAGTGGCTTGTTAAATGTAACAACCCTCACTTTTGGTAGCCTATTTTATACATATTTACTATATGTAGTAATTAATTATAAAAATATGGATGTGGAGTAAATATTAATTTTATATGAAAAAGGTTAATATTTACTGGAATGTTGTAAGATTACGTGATGAGTAGGTAAAAATATCCATGTGGTGATTTGTTGTGTCATAAGAATTAAAATGACATTTTGGTTTAATGAGAAACCGAAACTTAAAATGATTTATAAAATTCCGAAATGATAATTTGGAGGGTGTAGTTAGTCCCGGTAGGTGCAAGACAGTCAAAATAAGTGCTATATTGCATTTTGGTATTTCGGGAACTTTTGACTGGTTATAGCTTAAATGTGTAGTTGCGATTTATTTTATCGCGTATTAGCCATTAGAGTTGGGCATTTTAGACTTAAGGCCCGATTAAGTCTTGCTAGCCTTATTATTTTTCCCTCATTTCTCTTAAAACACAATTGAGCCCTAGAGAGAGTAGAGAGGGGAAGAGAACTTTGGAGAAAAGAGAGATTGGAGCTTGGATCATTTTCTGCACCAAATCAAGTCTGAATTTCCTACATCAAGGTAAGTTATCTACTTGCTACTATATGATTTAAGTGGATTAATTAGCATAAATAGTTATGGATTGTTATGATTTAGTTTGGTTAGGGTTTTATTATATTTTTTGGGTATTAAACCCTTGGAAATCTATTTGGTTGATAAATGTTGTTGATGATGGTAGATATATATTTTTATGATGTATAAGTTGAAGTAAATGAGGTGGGGTTGGTTGGTTTTGGGTTGGAAGAAAATTTGGAGTTTAGAACTCCATAGCCAAAACTTGGCAAATTTACAGAACCGAATTGATTCGGCCTGGCCGAATCGATTCGCCCAGGGACAGTTTCTAGGTCTGGATGATTCGAATCGATTAGGATAGTCCGAATTGATTTGAAAATTATGCAGAATCCCCATTTTCCTGGCCGAATCGATTCGAAAATCCTGCACTTTTGCTTTTGTTTTCCTTTTCATTTTGATCTTTTTCCTTAAGCTTAGGACCTAGGAACCTTCTTGAAAGAAGTAAACTTAGAGTCCTAGAATAGTAATTGAGTTTGGTCGCGACCCTAGACTAGAATTGGGTCATCTGGGGTTTCTTCCGGGGAGGTTTAAAGAAATGCTAAGGCATTTCTTCTTTTATTAAATTTTTGAGAGTTAGGAAGTTAATTGCCCATGCTTGGAGACTTAAGGGCTTATCAAAATTTTATGAACTTTGGGGACTTGTAGGATCATAATGATCATTTGGAGATTTAGTTGGGACTTGAAATTTGAGGAATATCGATGATAATATTTAAGGGGAATAGGTTCGAATAAAATGAACCCAAATTGTTTAAAGATGATAGGTTCAACTAGAATGAACCCAAACTATGTTAATGATGATTGGTTCAAATAAGATGAACCCAGTTGTTTAATAATAACAGGTTCGAATAAAAAGAACCAAACACATGGATAATGGAAATGAAATTTTTGGTATGGTAATTGAAAACAAAAATGAGATTTAAAATGGTAAATGTTAATTTACTTAAACACACCTCTCTAAATGACATCATAAGGGAAGTTCGCGTGCTTGGTGATGCCCCCTGGATAGTGAATGCAGGGTGGATATAGTCCTAGGCCATATACAGGGGTTTTATAATGTTTTCTGCACTGGTGAGGGGATTCCGGGTGTGGTCCTGACTCTCCCGTAGGTATATGGTCGCTTCCCGACGTATCGATATGTGCCCAGGTTGTCTTATATAGATAGGCCCTGGAAGATGATGGTCATTTAGGGGCGCTCCCAGTGGGGAAACTCGGAGGGGCGGTCTTAGAATCGTTATATGTATATGAATATAACTTTTCTGCATCAAGTGGGACTGGATGGTTATATGCCATAAAGAGCATGGATATGTGCCATAAAGATCACGGGATTGAGATATGTGCCATAAAGAGCACTTGATACTAATGGTATTCCTATTAAGGAATGGAAAGACAATTTGGAAAGATAATTAACTATGGAAGTTAATAAATGAATGGAAATTATATCTTCTTGATTTAAACCAAATAAATGGTTTTATTCCTATTAAGGAATGTAAGAAGGATATGGTAATTGGATTAATGAGAAAAGGTTTTAAATTCAAGTTATTTACTTTTAAATTATCTTTTACAATTGTGTTACATTTCATAATTAGTTAAAATATCTTAATTGGTAATTGTAGTTAAATATGCTAGTTATCATACCATTTTATCATCCTTATCATTCATGCATAACTATTCATGTCTATCATGCTTTTTATTTCTTCTGGTGATCATATAGAGTTCCCGACCCTGACCCGTTGACTTTCCTTGTTGCGTATATGATTGTATCCGCGCAGGTGCTCCATCGCAAGGACGCCCGTTTTGATGTTTCCATTCATTTGCTTTTGTTGGGCTGTAAGATTTTGCGGATTATTACAGGACATTGAATTAGACGCCCTCATCCTTGTGTTCTAGATATGATCGGGTCTTAATTCGGGCGAGTGGCCCAAACTTTTGTATTTGATTAATGAATGTATTACATAAGATATTAAATTGTTGTACTTTGTTGTTTGTTGCTGTGGATCGACAGCTTATTCGGTCGTTTTGTATACATTCGTCTTAGCTGTATTATATATATATTTGTGGAATTCCACTTGCTTGTCAGAATGGGTTGTTTAATTTAATTTTCTTAACTGTTTTTAAATTTCTAAACTTTTGGCAACCCATTTTCTGATTTATTGGGTGGTTTTCCTGTATACTCAGTTTATTTTTAGTGATGTTGAGAATGATATCCATCCATGATTCCTATTATGTTTGAGTATCGGGTTGGCCACCCCTTATCTCGGATCGCGGGTTCTCACAGATGGTATCAGAGCCAGGTTCTAGAGTCTTTAGGGTCTATCTGGATTTGTCATTTTCTGCCGTAGCGTTCTTTGATATAGAGCCTAAGGTTAGGACTGTGTAGTTGTCTATGTTTGGGATCTTCTGCAAGATAGATAGTTTCAAATAGTATTTTAACTCTATTGTTTCTTCATCTCAAATGCCTCCTAAGAGAGGTCACCCATCGAGACGAAATAGGGTTGTAAAAGAGGAGGTAGATTCTCCACCACCGTCATAAGGGACCATTAATGCTGTGGATATAGCAAACATAGTAGCTCAAGCGGTTAACGCCTCCATGACCTTAGTGGTCCAAAAATTGCCCCAGGCTCAACAATGGGCTCACGATGTTCAAGCTCCTACGGGACTTACTCCGTGAGAAAAGGGTTTGGGAGTCCTTTTTAAAGGGCAATCCCCCGGAATTCGAGGGAGGCAGGAATGTTATTAAAGACAATACATGGAAAGAGGACAGGCAACGCCACTTTCGAATGATAGAATGTAGCGAGGAGAGAAACAAGTCCTTGCCACTTCTAAGCTTGTCGGATCTGCGTTGTACTAGTGGGAGAAAATGACCACACCAGAGCAGGGAGGACATAATGACGATCACTGAGTTCTGGGCTTTGTTCGATGGTGAGTGCGTTCATCCCGCAATTCAAAGGGAGGTGAGAAAGAAGCTCCAGGAGGTTGTGCAAGGAGAGAGATCTGTGGCTGTGTATGTTGAGGAGTTTACACGGTTGGTGAGTTTTGTCCCGGATGGAGTGGCTTCGGAAGAGAGGAAGATGTCAAAGTTTATTTGAGGTCTAAGCTGGAGAATCAGGCAAAAAAATTGCTGGGTAATCCACCTTTACAAACTTTTGGTGAGGTTATGAATGCGGCCTCACCCCATTGCCATGGATATCGGTTATATACACCGGGTAGCAAGAAAGCAAAGATACTGTCGTGGGGCAAGCAGGAAAGATTGGAGAACATGGGATTGGAGGAGGATCATTCCCCTCATCCCAACATTTGGGTAGTAAGTAAAGGGGTTTTGTCTAAGAGAGGGACCCTCGACAAGGGGTTTCGTCTAAGAGACAACATTTTGGAGGGTTTATTGCGGGTGGCAATAACATTAGGCACGGTAAGGGTGCTTCACAACATGTAGGTCGGGATGGTCATGGAGGTAAAGACCATCTGGTCCAAGGCATTTCCCAGTTTAGAAATAACGGGGGTTGAGGTCGGGAGGATATGAAGGGACGGTGCTTCCTATGTGGGGAGGCAGGTCACTTCGATGGAGTGTCCTCGATGGATTGGGGGTCAGTTTCCTAGGACTCCGCAGCAGCCATACGTTCAGTTTCCACCTCAGGTACCCGATCCGGTTGCTCCCATGCAGCAGGGACAGTACTGTATGGAAGAGTTTATCAAATTCTGGAGGTTATACTTCCTCCAGCTTCGTTAGCACCGCCCGCTATTCAAGGTAAGTTTTTATTTCGTAGATACTTGAGTTATGTGTTATTCGATGCGGGTGTTACGCGCTCATTTGTTTTATGATCTCTTCTCAGACTACAGATTTGATAAGATCTGCTGAGAGTATTTTTACTAGTGTTGAGTTTTCTACGAGTGATGGTTCGCTAAATTCCTTGTTTGTAAACATATAGGGATTTCTTGTGGTACTTTGTGCTTTGAGGCCGATTTACTCGTCCTTGACATGGTCGGGTATGATGTGATTGGTATGCCTTATCTCCACGACCGACATAGTTGAGTAGTAGCGTATCAGAGGGGTCCCTTATTTGGATTCCTCTTTTGCAGGACGCTCCACGCGTGAACCTCGACGACGTTGGAAGTGGAGAGATGTTGTTTTTTCTTCTTTTAGTTAATTCCTTTTTATTTTATTTTATTTTTTTGTTGGTTAAGAGATGGGTGGAATGGTTTGGCCGAGAATCACGTAGAAGAGTGATTAATGGCTAATAAAGTGCGATATAAAAGAACTGTATAAAGTTCTCTCCTCCAATTGATGTGAGGGAGACTGAGATACGAAGTCGAATTAAGACTTTGGGTTATGCCTTGATAAGAAGCTATTTAAAAAGGTATATATGCGTTGTGGGGTATATAATTATAAGGCTTTATGAAAATTGAATGCTTGATTTGTTAAATTTTCAGTTATTTAATTGGTAATGTATATAAGTAGAATCTTTTCGGTCCCGAACATGTGTCTTAGACCTATACATCTTGATGACCGACAACGCGAGGTAGTAGTGTAACGGGAGGGTTCCTTGTTTGGATTTCGCTTCGGCGAGACGTCCCACGCACAAAACTGAGCAAATGTCGATAGTTAAGAAAGGTCTTGGGCACTAGGGATATACTTAGTATTATGTGTATACGACTTAGATAGGATATAGTATAGGTAGGTAGACCTTAGGATTTTTTGGTCATAAGGCCTTTAGCTATGTGACGTTAGTTTGGGAGGGCTGTCGGGAGTTGACCACGATCAGATTGTGTGTTAACTCTAAGAGGGATTGATTTCCTAGTAACGAGAAGTGGAAGATTTCGAGAAGTTTGGTTAGTTAGGTCGTAGGAGATGAGGCCTCTCATAGTTGGTGTGTTACGGAGGTAACGAAGGGTGAATTGACTCTTACTCCTGAGCTCATGTTGTTAAGCTCGAGGGTGAATTCAGTGAACAAGCCTCGGTCAGGATGGGGAGTAATAATACTGAAGCATCGACTTAATGTCTATGTGCCTCATCAGTTTAAACTTGTTAGTGTAATACCCCGTACTTTTAAAGATATTTAAATTACAAAGGTGGGCGTAATTTGGTAAATTGAGGAATTACTGTGAATAGTAATTATGGAATTTATGAGTGAAATTGAATAAATTCAGAATATAAAGTAAATAGTAAATATTAGTTTGTAAGTGCCAGATTAATATTTACATGGATTATTTTTAATTACATGTCGCAAGTTGGGTAAAGCGACAAAGAAAATATTTTAAATTGGAAAATACGCATATTGAACATGTTGGGGCAAAATTAATGAATTTTAGTTAAGTACCTCAGATGGAGATTTTGACTGCGCCATTAGGTTCGGAATGGCCGAGATAGTCAAAATAGACTACCCGGGGGTAGTATTTGGGTTCCGGACATTTTTGGACTAGTAGGGGCTCGTAAACGGGTACACGAGTCATTTAACAATTGGGCATTTACCCAATTTCGGGTTTAAAGACTTAAGCAGCCCCCTTTCCCTTTCATTTCTGCCCTAAGAGAGAGAAGAGAGTAGAGAGAAGGAAGAGAAGAAGAAGAAGAAGAAGAAGAAAGAAAAGAAGAAGAAGAGAAGGAAAATCCGGCCCAATTCGCGGGATTCGACTCGAGAACGTCGGATTTATTCCACAAGGCAAGTGTGTAACTTGCATATTGATTTAGTGTGTTAATTTCTCATATTTTAGTTAGTATAAAACTAAAGATTTTTGGGTTGAAATTTCGTGGATCAAAGGGGTTTTCGAAAGATTAAAACGGATATAACTCGATTAATACCCAATTTGAGAAACTTGAAATTAATTGAAATTAATTGTTGGATCTGGGTTCTAGGATGATTGGAACCCTTTGAATGTGTGTATTTATGGTTATTTGAGGTTGAATGATGATGAGAGAGGAGATAAAAAGCTTGGATGTGTTTTAATGGAGGTTTGGATTTTTGGAGAAGAAGGTGAATAGTGACCAGCCCACTTCCGGGCTGTTTCGTACAGGAAGACAACCGATTCAGCTCTCGGTCAAAACACGAAAGTTGTAGATAATTTCGATACGGTCGCGTGGACGCTGACCACGTATTTTTCTGATTTTTCTTCGAATTTTTATGATTTTTACAAGATAGCATTTCCGGGTGAAATCACCAACTCGGAAATGCACTCGGAAATTGGAAAAATAAAGGCTAGAATTATTTGGAGATAAATATTTGGGGTTCCTAAAAATAGTGTGGGGACTTCAAAATATTTTTTTTAGTAAGGCGTGTACCTTGGGTTAGTTGAAAGTAAAATCCAAGATTTACCCAAATAGGTGTGTTCGTGAGGAAAAATACTTAAAGGGGTATTTAAGTGTGATTTGAATGTTAAATAAGGGAACATGTATTGGGGTAGTGTTTTAATTGTGTGACGGATTGTATTATTGTGAATGAGAATATTCAAGGTTATTGGCTATCGTTACGAGAGTTTGGAGATTATAGCCATAAAAGATTGAGAATAGATAAATAATATATATCGGTGTCGTTGGTATTGTCATCGTGCGGTGAGAAAATATCGGAAATGATGTATTGAGGATTAGTTAAAATTGATTAATGTGTAGGATATTCGAGAGATAAATATACTACGTGGGAAATTTATTATACGGGTTGTGCGTATGCTCGAATGTTATTATACACATGGGTTAAATAATTACCTATGGGGAATTATGTATAGGTGAGAGAAATACCTATAATTATAATATGGTTGTGTGAATACCAAATTGATGATATATGTATATAAGTGGAATGTGTACCTATATAATTTTTTATTATGTGTATGACATACCTACCATACTTGCTATCACGGGAGGTTGACGTTCGAAAGAGGACAATCTTATCATGTGTTGCCTTCGGGGGGATTTTAGATTTGGTACCTCAAGAACATAGGGCTGTGAAAGGCTTATTTGTGAGTTGATAAGTCCGCTGCTTATGGGAGCGTAGGTATGTGCGTGACCCGTAGGTACGTGAACTATGTTCGCCTCCAATACGTGTGATTTGTATTGCTACAGTTCCTGAGTGATGTGGAACGGGTAATCCTTTTTGTACGAGATGTACTTGGATTGGATAGCAGAGTATGAGTGCACCGCAGCTGAGGCTAGGGGTGCTATATATCTATATATGTATTGCGATTAACATATATGTGTACTTGAGATAATTCACAGATGCTTAGTAAATGAGAATGACTAAGCCACTTATATTATAGTTCGGTGGATGATTAATATACTTGTTGCGTATAGTATACTGTTGATATATATGAGATGAGATATCATATAACCTAACCTTGTATAAAGTGAAAAGAATGAATAAAGTGTGATATTACTTTCGGTAGATTTATATCCGGATTTATATGAATGCGAATAATAGGTTCTAATGAGAACTATTAATAAATACGAGATGGTATAAATATGTTATGTACTGAAGGCCTAATGGATCCCGGTGATCAACATTGTCACGTAGTAGTGTATCGGGGGGGTTCCTTGTTTGGATTTCGCTTTGCGAGACACACCACGCACGAACGTAACGTAATGTTGGGAATGGGGAGAAGTTTAGTCCTTAGTACCCGAATCGATGAGGTTTATTAGAAGATGGGTAATTACATTAGTTAGGTAGGGTAGCTTAACTAGGTTGTCTAAAATGGTATGCGCTAGATGTGCACTGTTAGAAGAGGGGTGAGGTGTATCTCATGTGAGAGCGATACCAGTTTAAAATATGAGAAATAACATATTTTAAAATGTGGATTTTATGCACTTGCTAAAATATTTTCAACAATCGGGCTCTGACCCATTTTCTCTACTTCTCCCCTCTCTTGCTATATATATATATATATATATATATATATATATATATATATATATATATATATATATATAGGTGTCCAGACACAGGGACGCCTGGATAATAATTCATTCGAGTCAGACGTTTGCTGCAGCAGCTGTGGATGCAAGCAGATTTATTGTAGACGCTTCCATCATTGAGATCTAGATAGGAGGTATTGTAGTCATATTCGGGCTAATGGCCCAACTGTACTCATTTATTCATTTACCGCCTTTTGTGTGGAATTCGATTTGGTTGTATTATTTGGACCGAGTGTTCGGTTATTTTACTTTATTTTATTTCAGTTGTTGCATATAAACTGTTGTCCTTATTTTATTTGGATGGTTTGGTTAAAAAGATTAGTTAATTTAAAATTTTGACGTCGGCCTAATAGGAAATTAGTAATTAATTGGTTTTCGACAGTGATGTTAAGAATGAACCACATGAAACTCCTGTTTTAATTTGATATAGGAGTGATCGCCTGGTATTTTATTAGGCGGGGTGTCACAGGTGGTATCAGAGCATCAGGTTCTAGTGTCCTTAGGAATCTGTGCGGACGTACTACGCTTTCAGCGTTGCTTTTGATTTGATATAGAGCATTATGATTAGGATTGTTTATGTCCTCTTGTGAGATTTCGTTCTCCTGCCATTATGTAAGATTATAGTAAATCTTTTGTGCGCTCATTCGGGATTCGTGCGCTGATTGACGAAGGGCGACCATGGAAGTCCATTGTGAGGGCAGGAGGAGTCGGGGCTTAGTTAGAGCTATAAGTTGATGTTGGAAATGAGGATCGCGGTAAAGGTCATTTTCCTTGCGGCATTGTCATTGATTGCTGCAATGACTACTATAGGATAGTAGTTATAATTATCTATTCACCACTATAGTAGAGAATGGTGCTAAACTTGAATTTCCCAATGAAGTTAGATGGGGAAAAATCTTAAGAGGTCTTTGATGAGGATCGTGCATTGAAGTTGAGCTAGGCGAAAATAGTGTAACTTCACTTCTAGGAAGTTGAAGGATCGAAAGCTTGGGCCTAGAGTTGGGTATGGAAATACCCATATGTGAAAATTTGAGGAAAATTTTTTCACTCGTTGGAGCAATGTGAAATAGTGGGAATGATGGTCACCATATATAGAGGAGCATAATATTTTGCTCATAAATTAATCTTACAGACGGTTTTAAAATGAAAATTCCCGTGATTTAGAATGAAGTGAATGAAGTTTCTAGGTTATTCACATAAGAATCGGTCAGAGACCAACAATGAATAAAGAGTGACATGGATAAGTGAAGTTAGTACCGGAGTAAGGTAGGTACAAGGGAGGAAGAGGCTTCTCCAGTGGAATGATAGACTCCCTAGTAATTGGACTTATGTAGAGTGAGTTATAGTTATTTTAGTGCAAGGTGTGAAATATGCAAAAAAAAAAAAAAAAAAAAAGTTGTGAGACTTTGTGATTTTAAGAGTCAAATGGGATAAAGACTCTTGGGATTCGAATTGAAATTTTGGATATAATTGGGATACGAGCTAGTTGTGATAAGCTTAATATTTATTTATGTTATAAGTAAGTGAATTATTATAGGATAAAAATCGAATATGTTTATTCGGGAAATACAGGCTAATGTTACGAGAGATATACACGATTAGCCGATTATATTGTATATATACACGAGCATATTGAGACGTATATGTGATATGTTTAAATGTATATTTATGTGATTGGTATATTTATATGAAACATACCCCTCTAGTGCTATCATGGGAAGTTATGCATTTTGGGTGAGGCCCCTGGCTTGAGGAGCAGGGAGCGTATAGTCTCCAAGTCATAATGTCCATTTTATATTGTGTGATTTTTATCAGGAATGAGACGTGGTGGGTATGCTTCGTTCTCATTTCCTCGGAGGAACTACGATTGCTTCCCATTCATTGTGATTTGGTTTTTACCAAGTCGGTGCGATAGTCCGATCGCTGGTACCCAGGATGATGTGTGAGTAATTCCCTGGAAGATGATAGCATTGAGAGACTGCATCCATTGAGTTATAGCTCTGAGGGATGGTTATTTATACTTATATAGTGTGTGATATATAAGTATGGATATACTTGATGTGTATAGTATAACGTATATATATTTATTTAAGATGTGAAACATATATATACGGACATAATAACGCATGGAATGCAAGATAAATGCTGGATGAGCTCGCCTTGATTACTTGTTTAGATGAAAATTTGATGAGGAGATGTTTCATTACCATGATTTGAATGCATGGGGACCTTATAGATACAATTTAAGGTATGCAGGCATTATTATTGAGCTGTGAGTAAGCTCATTGTTGTTTGGGCTAAGGACTTAGTGTTAGTACAAGCGCTTGGTGGTGTGGGTCCTGGAAAGAATTAAGAGTTTTGACCACATTTTGTCGATAGGAGAGATGGGATTATCCGAGTGGCATATTTGAACTAGCGAACCTCCACGACCGACAAAGTTAAGTAATAGTGTATAGGAGGGGTTCCTTGTTTGGATTTCGCTTGCGAGACGCTCCACGCATGAACCTTAATGACGTCGGGAGTGGAGAGATGTTATATAATGCAAGGATTCTAGTTTTGACGATAAGTCACCTAGTGTAGAGCAAACACTATCGAGTGAGATCCGTTTGATGACGGTATAATCATATCGAGTTATAAGTGCTACGGAGAAGCACTGAAAATTATTCTCTCATCGCAAGTATGTGGGTGAGTTAAGGTGAAGGAAATCGATTTGAGACGTTTATTCAGGCCTTGAATAGAAGGAAAAATCGAAGGAAATACATTTTGGGTATAATGTTCATAGCGCTTTTACAGAGAGTAGGTGCCCAATTAGTTAGATTTTGCATTTCACTAAGATGGAAGGATATAGTGGTAGAAGTACGCTGGTAGGTTAACGAGGTAAAATTTAGAACATCCCGTTGGTGTCCCTTGGACCTTTATATCTCGATGATCGACGATGCGAGGGAGTAGTGTAACGGGAGGGTTCCTTGTTTGGATTTCGCTTTGCGAGACGTCCCACGCATGAAACCGAGCAAATGTCGGAAGTTGAGAGAGGTCTTGGTCACTAGGGAAATATTTAGAATAGTACTCATATTACGTGTGTTAGAGACACCTTAATCTTAAGACTACCACGAAGTAAGGGCAATAAGGCACTGATATACGAAGACTATTGTAAGATAACCACAAGAAGATCGATGGGATAATCTTAAGAAGGATTGAATTTCCAAGTATCGGGTGAATTAAATTTCGAATTATTCGGGTTAAGGGATACCCATGTGTTAGTACCAGGCCAATGAAATGAGGCCCATTATTTAGAGTGAGTGTGATGTATCAAAACGTTTGCAATGGTGGTGCATATATGCACGGATGATAGGGGGTATGGGTACCCTGATTAGTAAATCCCAAAAATGTCCGAGATTGAAAGATGTGAAAATATATATGTATAATATATGCCTGAAGGGCGGCTATAAACAAGGTTAAACGGTATAGCGTATTGAATGTCGTGCGAGAATGATGATAATGCAAACATTTATGTGCAACGAGAGCTAACACACCCGAGATGGGATTGAAAGGTTGTGGAAAGTCATTTAAAAAAGTACCTCTTAATGAAAAGGTTACCCAATTTATTGTGAGAAAGTGGAGCGGGGTCTTACTCAAGCGATTATTGAAGAGTGGCTTGCGCATGACTGTATGGTTAGCATACTCCAAGTAAAGAAGGAGTGTATGTAGTACCAAATTCCGAAAAAGTATATGACAGTTAATACGTTAATTATTCGGCATAGGGAATATACCTTGTAGATTACAAGAGAGATAGTAATCTGAATATTTATATAATACGTAGCGATGAGAATAAAACACATATGAGAAGTGTACAATTAGGATGGGAATATGCCTATGAATCTTAATAGGATGTGTGTATGCCTATTATGTGATATTATTATTAAGAGCACTAATGGATGATAACCCCGGGGGTGCAAGAACATTATTGATTAAGTGCGCTAATGGATGTTAACCCGGGGTGCAGGATTAATATATATATATGTATAGGGATGATGTGACTATATGTGTATATATATGGATTTACGAATATTTCTACTGTGTGAGACTAGTAAATATGGTATTAATAATAAATACTTTACGCTAAGTGGTCTTAACAAAAAGGGTGCAAGATTAGGGAAAATATATAGAGATGATGAGACTATATATATGAGCATACGCCTTGAGATGGGTGGAATACAGTGAGAGACCATTGTGTTAGGCTATATCTAAATTTGGTTAAGCTAGGACGTAATGTATATACCGATCCTAGACTAGTGGTACAGGCTATATCTGAATTTTGAGGACGAAATTCTGTTGTAAGGGGGGAAGTATGTAATACCCCGTACTTTTAAAGATATTTAAATTACAAAGGTGGGCGTAATTTGGTAAATTGAGGAATTACTGTGAATAGTAATTATGGAATTTATGAGTGAAATTGAATAAATTCAGAATATAAAGTAAATAGTAAATATTAGTTTGTAAGTGCCAGATTAATATTTACATGGATTATTTTTAATTACATGTCGCAAGTTGGGTAAAGCGACAAAGAAAATATTTTAAATTGGAAAATACGCATATTGAACATGTTGGGGCAAAATTAATGAATTTTAGTTAAGTACCTCAGATGGAGATTTCGACTGCGCCATTAGGTTCGGAATGGCCGAGATAGTCAAAATAGACTACCCGGGGGTAGTATTTGGGTTCCGGACATTTTTGGACTAGTAGGGGCTCGTAAACGGGTACACGAGTCATTTAACAATTGGGCATTTACCCAATTTCGGGTTTAAAGACTTAAGCAACCCCCTTTCCCTTTCATTTATGCCCTAAGAGAGAGAGGAGAGTAGAGAGAAGGAAGAGAAGAAGAAGAAGAAGAAGAAGAAGAAGAAGAAAGAAAAGAAGAAGAAGAGAAGGAAAATCCGGCCAAATTCGCGGGATTCGACTCGAGAACGTCGGATTTATTCCACAAGGCAAGTGTTTAACTTGCATATTGATTTAGTGTGTTAATTTCTCATATTGTAGTTGGTATAAAACTAAAGATTTTTGGGTTGAAATTTCGTGGATCAAAGGGGTTTTCGAAAGATTAAAACGGATATAACTCGATTAATACCCAATTTGAGAAACTTGAAATTAATTGAAATTAATTGTTGGATCTGGGTTCTAGGATGATTGGAACCCTTTGAATGTGTGTATTTATGGTTATTTGAGGTTGAATGATGATGAGAGAGGAGATAAAAATCTTGGATGTGTTTTAATGGAGGTTTGGATTTTTGGAGAAGAAGGTGAATAGTGACCAGCCCACTTCCGGGCTGTTTCGTACAGGAAGACAACCGATTCAGCTCTAGGTCAAAACATGAAAGTTGTAGATAATTTCGATACAGTCGCGTGGACGCCGACCGCGTATTTTTCTGATTTTTCTTCGAATTGTTATGATTTTTACAAGATAGCATTTCCGGGGTGAAATCACCAACTCGGAAATGCACTCGGAAATTGGAAAAATAAAGGCTTGAATTATTTGGAGATAAATATTTGGGGTTCCTAAAAATAGTGTGGGGACTTCTAAATATTTTTTTTAGTAAGGCGTGTACCTTGGGTTAGTTGAAAGTAAAATCCAAGATTTACCCAAATAGGTGTGTTCGTGAGGAAAAATACTTAAAGGGGTATTTAAGTGTGATTTGAATGTTAAATAAGGGAACATGTATTGGGGTAGTGTTTTAATTGTGTGACGGATTGTATTATTGTGAATGAGAATATTCAAGGTTATTGGCTATCGTTACGAGAGTTTGGAGATTATAGCCATAAAAGATTGAGAATAGATAAATAATATATATCGGTGTCGTTGGTATTGTCATCGTGCGGTGAGAAAATATCGGAAATGATGTATTGAGGATTAGTTAAAATTGATTAATGCGTAGGATATTCGAGAGATAAATATACTACGTGGGAAATTTATTATACGGGTTGTGCGTATGCTCGAATGTTATTATATACATGGGTTAAATAATTACCTATGGGGAATTATGTATAGGTGAGAGAAATACCTATAATTATAATATGGTTGTGTGAATACCAAATTGATGATATATGTATATAAGTGGAATGTGTACCTATATGATTTTTTATTATGTGTATGACATACCTACCATACTTGCTATCACGGGAGGTTGACGTTCGAAAGAGGACAATCTTATTCTGTGTTGCCTTCGGGGGGATTTTAGATTTGGTACCTCAAGAACATAGGGCTGTGAAAGGCTTATTTGTGTGTTGATAAGTCCGCTGCTTATGGGAGCGTAGGTATGTGCGTGACCCGTAGGTACGTGAACTATGTTCGCCTCCAATACGTGTGATTTGTATTGCTACAGTTCCTGAGTGATGTGGAACGGGTAATCCTTTTTGTACGAGATGTACTTGGATTGGATAGCAGAGTATGAGTGCACCGCAGCTGAGGCTAGGGGTGCTATATATCTATATATGTATTGCGATTAACATATATATGTACTTGAGATAATTCACAGATGCTTAGTAAATGAGAATGACTAAGCCACTTATATTATAGTTCGGTGGATGATTAATATACTTGTTGCGTATAGTATACTGTTGATATATATGAGATGAGATATCATATAACCTAACCTTGTATAAAGTGAAAAGAATGAATAAAGTGTGATATTACTTTCGGTAGATTTATATCCGGATTTATATGAATGCGAATAATAGGTTCTAATGAGAACTATTAATAAATACGAGATGGTATAAATATGTTATGTACTGAAGGCTTAATGGATCCCGGTGATCAACATTGTCACGTAGTAGTGTATCGGGGGGGTTCCTTGTTTGGATTTCGCTTTGCGAGACACACCACGCACGAACGTAACGTAATGTTGGGAATGGGGAGAAGTTTAGTCCTTAGTACCCGAATCGATGAGGTTTATTAGAAGATGGGTAATTACATTAGTTAGGTAGGGTAGCTTAACTAGGTTGTCTAAAATGGTATGCGCTAGATGTGCACTGTTAGAAGAGGGGTGAGGTGTATCTCATGTGAGAGCGATACCAGTTTAAAATATGAGAAATAACATATTTTAAAATGTGGATTTTATGCACTTGCTAAAATATTTTCAACAATCGGGCTCTGACCCATTTTCTCTACTTCTCCCCTCTCTTGCTATATATATATATATATAGGTGTCCAGACACAGGGACGCCTGGATAATAATTCATTCGAGTAAGACGTTTGCTGCAGCAGCTATGGATGCAAGCAGATTTATTGTAGACGCTTCCATCATTAAGATCTAGATAGGAGGTATTGTAGTCATATTCAGGCTAATGGCCCAACTGTACTCATTTATTCATTTACCGCCTTTTGTGTGGAATTCAATTTGGTTGTATTATTTGGACCGAGTGTTCGGTTATTTTACTTTATTTTATTTCAGTTGTTGCATATAAACTGTTGTCCTTATTTTATTTGGATGGTTTGGTTAAAAAGATTAGTTAATTTAAAATTTTGACGTCGGCCTAATAGGAAATTAGTAATTAATTGGTTTTCGACAGTTATGTTAAGAATGAACCACATGAGACTCCTGTTTTAATTTGATATAGGAGTAATCGCCCGATATTTTATTAGGCGGGGTGTCACAGGTGGTATCAGAGCATCAGGTTCTAGTGTCCTTAGGAATCTGTGCGTACGTACTACGCTTTCAGCGTTGCTTTTGATTTGATATAGAGCATTATGATTAGGATTGTTTATATCCTCTTGTGAGATTTCGTTCTCCTGCCATTATGTAAGATTATAGTAAATCTTTTGCGCGCTCAATCGGGATTCATGCGCTGATTGACAAAGGGCGACCATGGAAGTCCATTGTGAGGGCAGGAGGAGTCGGGGCTTAGTTAGAGCTATAAGTTGATGTTGGAAATGAGGATCGCGGTAAAGGTCATTTTCCTTGCGGCATTGTCATTGATTGTTGCAATGACTACTATAGGATAGTAGTTATAATTATCTATGCACCACTATAGTAGAGAATGGTGCTAAACTTGAATTTCCCAGTGAAGTTAGATGGGGAAAAAGCTTAAGAGGTCTTTGATGAGGATCGTGTATTGAAGTTGATCTAGGCGAAAATAGTGTAACTTCACTTCTAGGAAGTTGAAGGATCGAAAGCTTGGGCCTAGAGTTGGGTATGGAAATACCCATATGTGAAAATTTGAGGAAAATTTTTTCACTCGTTGGAGCAATGTGAAATAGTGGGAATGATGGTCACCATATATAGAGGAGCATAATATTTTGCTCATAAATTAATCTTACATATGGTTTTAAAATGAAAATTCTCGTGATTTAGAATGAAGTGAATGAAGTTTCTAGGTTATTCACATAAGAATCGTTCAGAGACCAACGGTGAATAAAGAGTGACATGGATAAGTGAAGTTAGTACCGGAGTAAGGTAGGTACAAGGGAGGAAGAGGCTTCTCCAGTGGAATGATAGACTCACTAGTAATTGGACTTATGTAGAGTGAGTTATAGTTATTTTAGTGCAAGGTGTGAAATATGCAAAAAAAAAAAAAAAAAAAGTTGTGAGACTTTGTGATTTTAAGAGTCAAATGGGATAAAGACTCTTGGGATTCGACTTGAAATTTTGGATATAATTGGGATACGAGCTAGTTGTGATAAGCTTAATATTTATTTATGTTATAAGTAAGTGAATTATTAAAGGATAAAAATCGAATATGTTTATTCGGGAAATACGGGGTAATGTTACGAGAGATATACACGATTAGCCGATTATATTGTATATATACACGAGCATATTGAGACGTATATGTGATATGTTTAAATATATATGTATGTGATTGGTATATTTATATGAAACATACCCCTCTAGTGCTATCATGGGAAGTTATGCATTTTGGGTGAGGCCCCTGGCTTGAGGAGCAGGGAGCGTATAGTCTCCAAGTCATAATGTCCATTTTATATTGTGTGATTTTTATCAGGAATGAGACGTGGTGGGTATGCTTCATTCTCATTTTCTCGGAGGAACTATGATTGCTTCCCATTCATTGTGATTTGGTTTTTACCAAGTCGGTGCGATAGTCCGATCGCTGGTACCCAGGATGATGTGTGAATAATTCCCTGGAAGATGATAGCATTAAGAGACTGCATCCATTGAGTTATAGCTCTGAGGGATGGTTATTTATACTTATATAGTGTGTGATATATAAGTATGGATATACTTGATGTGTATTGTATAATTTATATATATTTATTTAAGATGTGAAACATATATATACGAACATAATAACGCATGGAATGCGAGATAAATGCTGGATGAGCTCGCCTTGATTACTTGTTTAGATGAAAATTTGATGAGGAGATGTTTCAATACCATGATTTGAATGCATGGGTACCTTATAGATACAATTTAAGGTATGCAGGCTTTATTATTGAGCTGTGAGTTTAAGCTCATTGTTGTTTGGGCTAAGGACTTAGTGTTAGTACAAGCGCTTGGTGGTGTGGCTCCTGGAAAGAATTAAGAGTTTTGACCACATTTCGTCGATAGGAGAGATGGGATTATCCGAGTGACATATTTGAACTAGCGAACCTCCACGACCGACAAAGTTAAGTAATAGTGTATAGGAGGGGTTACTTGTTTGGATTTCGCTTGCAAGACGCTCCACGCATGAACCTTAATGACGTCGGGAGTGGAGAGATGTTATATAATGCAAGGATTCTAGTTTTGACGATAAGTCACCTAGTGTAGAGCAAACACTATCGAGTGAGATCCGTTTGATGACGGTATAATCATATAGAGTTATAAGTGCTACGGAGAAGCACTGAAAATTATTCTCTCATCGCAAGTATGTGGGTGAGTTAAGGTGAAGGAAATCGATTTGAGACGTTTATTCAGGCCTTGAATAGAAGGAAAATTCACAGGAAATACATTTTGGGTATAATGTTCATAGCGCTTTTGCAGAGAGTAGGTGCCCAATTAGTTAGATTTTGCATTTCACTAAGATGGAAGGATATAGTGGTAGAAGTACGATGGTAGGTTAACGAGGTAAAATTTAGAACATCCCGTTGGTGTCCCTTGGACCTTTATATCTCGATGACCGACGATGCGAGGGAGTAGTGTAACGGGAGGGTTCCTTGTTTGGATTTCGCTTTGCGAGACGTCCCACGCATGAAACCGAGCAAATGTCAGAAGTTGAGAGAGGTCTTGGGCACTAGGGAAATATTTAGAATAGTACTCATATTACGTGTGTTAGAGACACCTTAATCTATTGAAGTTGAGAGAGGTCTTGGGCATTGGGTGTTGTGGTCATAGCTTGTTCGACCACAACACTTGGTTTTTAAGTCTTGCTTTGCTTTGTTTGCCTTGTTTTTTATTCGATTGCACATCAGCAGCTTCAATAGAAGAATTTCTATTCTTTTAGGTTGTTGTGACTAATTTTATTGCAGACCCTAGATATTCAAAATTAGTGCATTTATTTTCTTTTCGGTCCTCTCTTTTGTGTACTTGTTTGTACATCGAATTTTAGAGTTGAATTTCTTTTATATTCAGTGTCCAATTTTTCTCTTTTAACTTTTTTTTCAAAACAGAGGTCTTTAAATCCTGATTTTTCTTTATCATACTTTTATGAGATTTTTCTTGAAGAAAAAAAACCTATGCTTAAATTTTGGATTATTTGATAAACATATTGTTAAAGTACATGCACGAAAACTCAAAGAACATCAAACAAATATCAAACTTATGGGAAACTGTGGGTTTAGTATATTGATAATGTATGTAATTTATAAATATTGAAGACGAAGGGAAGATCTGATACCAATTTGTAAATGCAAAATAATCCAAGGGTGGTTCCAAACACACAAAAGTTCAATATTTTAAGTTTTTCCTATTTTAATGATTGAACTAAATTTACCTAATTGAATTTTCCCATATCAAACTTTTCTTATGAAACCCTGATTTACCAAATTTTGTCTTTTAACCCTAAACATGCATCTAGGTGGTAGACGATTAATCGAACACACAAGAACACGCTAATGTACGAGGAAACCACAAAGGAAAAAAAAACTCGAGCGACCCAGCCAAACAATCACTATGATATGGTTTTACAAATAATAGATAGTAGACTTGCACAATGACTCATACCCCAAAAGTCTTAACCCTCTTCTATCTTCAACCACTCCTCCAAAGTGAAAAGTAGGATTCCACCTATGCAAGGTCCACAACATACGAGTCCACGTGTGCCTCGGTTTCAACCAATGCAACTAGAAACCCTCTAGGATTCACAACATGGAGTCCACCGCTTCATCACCGCAATCAACATGTATGGAGTCCATCGCACGAAACAAATTCTTCGAATGATGAAAGAAACAAACGAGGTGCCTAAAAAGATCTCAAAGTATATGAGTTATGAATCTTAGATCTTGTAAACAAAAGTATGAAACTTTTGGAGTTCTAACTTTTGAGACAAGTCTGATTATTATTTTCGTCAAAAGCTTCTCTCAAAATAAAAATAGAGCCTCAAAAACCTTTTATACAAAAACTAAGGTGGCACGTCATTTGAACGATTTACTGTTGTCATTCTAACAAGATAGATATCTCGTTTGAACGAGATTCAATTTTTTACTAACGACCTCAGCTAAACTAAAACAATAAGCTTCATTTGAAGCCTCCTTTGAAACAGGGGTCGAATGACCTCAACATGTCGTTTGAAAGACATGGACATGTCATTTGAATGACATGGACATGTCGTTTGAACGACAAAAATGAAAAATTAAAGATTTTAAAAACTCCGACTACAGAAATCTCATAAAATATATTTACGAAGAAACTAAGTTCCAATCGGTTTTAAAAATAGAACGCCATTATAAAATTTTCTAAGAGCTCATAAAATAGTATACATTCAAACCTGCGAGATCCTCGACATACGTGAAGACAAACGTTGCACAATAAACAAGGTTTAAAATATGCACTTTTCGAAGCTTTGTCGCTACGTCTTCATCAAACAATGTCATAGGCTCTTGGGATCACAAACTCAAAGTCTATCCTATGACTCAAATATTTTTTTTGGAATTAAGATAATTACAAATAAATTGACTCGATTAGAAATTTGTCCTTACCAATCTCCCCCTTTGGATATTCCAAGACAAAACCAAAATAAAAATCATATGGTCCAAAAAGCTCTCTAAAAAGAGTCATTGCCCAACCCCCAAAAAGGAAAAAAAGTACAAACGCTCGATAGACATAAACATGAGTAACTTTGCTATGCTTGAAAACTTTGCCACTCTAAGCTCAACCTTTAATCCTGCACACTTAAACACACCTTCAAATGCAAAGAGAATATAATAAGTATAAATCGACAAATGAATAAAAATATAACAATATCTAAATAATCTCAACCTAGGTAAGACGTCTCCCCCTAAGATAAAGATATCCTAATCATGCAAAGGAAATATATCATTTTCCCCCGCTTTTTGTTCAGGAATATGCAAACTAAGATTACACAAATAAATTATTCACAAAATCGAATCTCCCCCTAAATATGTGATCATATTATATCAATACTAAGAAAATGGATATTGGAATAAATCATGCAACGGAGTAAGGTGTAACAAGCACGCAACAAGGCAAAATCAAGCACAAGTAATCCAAAGAAAATCAAGCATGTAATAAATATGGACTAAATGTAAACCGCAAAGACTCGAAACCTAGTACCATATACAATATACGTACAATATATCAAAGAAAATATGACATACATATATAAGTATAAACTACCACAAAACATGACACAAAACACATAAGCTTTACACACTAGTATAATATCGATGTGCCCAAATATGTGGAATGGATTGAAAGGTTGTGAACTTATAATAAAAGAATTATAACCTAAACACTCAAATATGTTCAAGAATATCTAATTGACAGAAAAACTTTATCAAACTAAGCTTTAGCCCCAAGCGACAAATAAAGTTGAACTTAATGAACAAAACAAGTACAATGCACACAAGCCTAGAATATTAATGATTCTACAAATCAATAGCGTCATGACAAAATAGGCATAACTAGGATTCATTATAGTTGTGCAAACCCATTGATAATTCCAACCAAACTCCCTCAAAATCGAAACATGATCATATTTTTTGTTCTCTTCTATTCTTTTTATTGATCGTATCAAAGTAAACTATTTTGGCCCCTTTTGGCATATTTTTCTTTTTATTTCCTTAACTTTTTTTCTTAGGCTTTTTTAAATGGTGACTTTCATGACGAGTTCATTATAATCTCACAGTCCTTTCCTGTGCACACTCATCATTTTATTCAATATTAAACAATTCCTCACGGGCAACGATTATTACATGAACAAATACTCCATAGTCAAATAAACATGTAGATGACAAAATTAACAGGAGAATATCTCACCAAGATCAAATATATTTCATGTTTCTTATGAAAACCTGATTTACCAAATTTTATTTTTTAACCCTAAACATACATCTAGGTGATAGCAGATAAATCAAACACACAAGAACACACCGATGTACAAAGAAACCACAAAGAGAAAAAAACTCAGAAGACCCATCCATACAATCACTATGATAATGTTTTATAAATAATAGACAGTAGACTTACACAATGAATCGATCCCCCATAAGTCTTGACGCTCTTCTATCTTCAACCACTTATCCATAGTGCAACGCAGGAGTTCATCTACACAAGGTCCACAACACACGAGTCCACGTGTGCCTCGATATCGACCGATGCAGCCAACAATCGTATACGATTCAGAACACAGAGTTCACCACTTCTTCGCCACAATCAGCACGTACGGAGTCCACCATATGAAAAATTTCTTCGAATGATAGAAGAAATAAACAAGCTGCCTAAACAAGATCTCAAAGTTTATGAGTTATGAATCTTGGATCTTGTAAACAAAAGGGTGATACTTTTGAGATAGTTCTGATTTTCATTTTTGTCAATAGTTTGTCTCTCAAAATAAAAGCAGAGTCTTAAAAACATTTTATAAAAAATCTAAGGTGGCATGTCATTTGAACAATTTACTATTGTCATTCAAACGAGATAGATATCTCATTTGAACGAGATTCAATCTCGCTACTAACGACCTCAACGAAATTAAAACAGTAAGCTTTGTTTGAAGCCACGTTTGAAACAGGGATCGAATGACCTCAACATGGCGTTTAAACAACATGGATGTAACAACCCTTGACTTTGGAGACTGAGAAATTAAATTTTGGGAAAATAAAATTTAATAAAATTGGAGAATTTCAAAATTTGGGAATTGAGGTCCAAAAATAGAGGACATTTCAAATTATTTCGGATGATGATTTTGAGGGTACCATCGATCCCGAAAGGTTCGAGATAGTCAAAATGACTGTCATTGGGTTTTATTTCGGCTCCGGAATGTTTTTAAGTTAGTTTGACTCGAATTGGAGTAAACGAGTCATTTAAAGTGTGTATTAACATTTAAAATTGGGTTTATTGTTTTAAGGGGTTTAAAGGCTTACGGATCAAGCCTTATCATTTAAGAGAAAGAGAGAAAAATCCCTAGAAGGAGAAAGCAAAAAGAAAAGAAGAAGAAATAGAGGAGAAAAAGCTTGGGATCTCCAGCCCAAATGCGACATCGAGGACGATCCAACCTCTACAAATCTGAGGCAAGTGTTTAATCTTGCTAAATAAGTCCTTTGTGTATTTCATTTCATAATTTGTGGTTTAAAGAAATGGATTTTGGGTATTAATATCAAAACCTAGATTTTGGGTACTAAAATGGAAATTTGATGTTTATACATGGGTTTAATGATGTAAAAATTGTTGGGATGAAATGTAGGATGAGTTTACATGTTAAAAATATTATTGGGTTAAAGATTTGGGGGTTTGGTGATGATATCTGGGTGTTTGAGGAAGTAGGGTTTTGTTGAAAAATGGAAATCAGCCAAGATAACTGGTGTGGCCGGTCGACCGCGCCCAGGGGACCGGTCGACTGCGCCTTAGGGGAAAGCCTACTGCATTTCTTCATAGGGAAAATTTGGATCAGTGGTTGATCGGGGGACTGGGACCGGTCGACCGGTCCCCTGTTTTTAGCCCAAGACTTGGATTTCTTTCTTCCCCTTATCTTTTGGAGTTTTATTCTTAGGGGCTTTCTTAATGGGTTTATTATGAAGGGTTATGATATTAGATTAAGGGAATAGGGCCCCAGGTCGAATAGGGGCTTGCAGGACAATGTTTAATTGATTTAGGAGGATGGGATGCCTCTTTTAGTAATGAAAGAAATATGGGACTAAATTGATTGGCAGATTATCCTATTATGATGGAGGTGGGAAATCATGGATTGGTTGTGAATGATAGAGATAGTCCCTTGTTGCTTAAGTGTGTATGAAAAATGAATATTTCGAGGCATAGTGGGGGATCTTAGTGAGGACGGGAGTTCTAGCTTGAGGTCATAAGTAAGTATAGATATGCTGGGAGGTTAAGAACTCTTAGAGAGAGTGGTGAGAGTATGATATGAAATTGTAGGCCATGGGTAGTGCCAAATCCTTATGGTAAATAGGATTCTATTGAGATTAAGGTTTGGGGACCGAAGAGAGAGAGGGGTCACGTATCTTTAGAAACGTTTAAATTAAGGAACAATAGGTAACCCAATCGGAGTAAGGGTTCATAAGATTAATTGAACCATATGTGAGATGGGGAACGATTTGGATCATACTATCATCTAGAATAAGTGATATTATAATTCTAGTCAGGATAGTTCATACATGATTGTGTGATTGTGACCATCGGAACTCCAATATTTGAAAGGAGTTGGGATAAGTTGAGGTTCATAGACAATTAGTCATGTATATACCAATGGTAAAATAGTACTAAAGATAATTATGTACTTTCAAATGTAGAGATGAAATGTGTCGTGATGGTTTCCTACACTAAAATTTGGGTGATAACCCTAATGCTGAATATATGTATAGATTTTGGGGAGACTATTCATCTTTGGAAAAATGGATGAATATGCTTCAAGAGAGATATTGTATTCACATATCGAGGTAAATTAAAGGAATTTGTGGTGACATCTTGTATATTGAGGATTATGTATACTTATAGCCAAGATGATATATCTTATACATATGAACGAGGGCTAGTTTGTATATATATAGATATATGGATATATTTATGTTGTGAATATTTAAACCTTATGTGATGGTTTAATATTGGATCATATGATGGGATGATATGGAAGTGTATATATTATGCATGTCAATGATATATCTACTTATTTGGTTAAGCATACCCCGCTCATGCTATCATTGGGAAGTTTTCGCGCAGAGGGTGAGCATCCTGGCTTAAGGAGCAGGGTGTGGATATTCCCCAGGTCATAGTCGTCCAGTGTGTTATTATGTGATTTATATTTTTGGGGTGGGACGTGGTGGGTATGTCTCGTCTCATTGACCGGTTAAGAGCTATGGCCGCTTCCTGGGATGTTGTGTGCATGAGTATATCACGAGGTGGGTGTCGTTGATCCCCACCAGGTGGTCCCCAGTATAGCTACGTGAGTCGGGCACTGGAAGATGATAGCATGGTTCAGTTTATCGGCGCTATATATAGCAGGGTATTATATGTGCATGGCCATTGTACATCAGATGTGATATGTACACCTGGTCATGGGTAGGGATGATGGTATATATATATGGTTAGAATGAATGCCTATATATAAATTTATATATATCCTATAGATGAAAGGATATGGAATATCGTTTAAGTACATCTTGGATGATTATGGTGTACTAGATTATTAGGGGTTGATGTATCGCATTTAAGGAATATTTCGGTTACATCATCCCAAGGATATTATTGGAGATTTTAAGTTTCTTTATATGGTAATCTAAATTTAGTAGTTATAGTAGCATAAAATTGTATGTATGGAATAATGGATCTCTAGGATCGACATTGTCAAGGAGTAGTGTAATGGGGTGGTCCCTTGTTTGGATTTCACTTTGCGAGACACCCCACGCACGAAACGCAGTGTAGTGTTGAGATTGGAGAGAAGTTTCTCAATAATAATTTGTGTGCATGTTATTCGAAAATTAAATTCTATGTTTCAACCTATATATATATATGGGTAACTTATTAATAATTGATTAAATTATAAATCGGAATCCATTAAGCCTAGTATGGCATAATTGTTTGAAAATAATCAAGTATGATTAGTAAGGGGTGGATTCTTGGGTATGCTAGGAAGACAGGTCTTGTGGGTATAGGCTAGGCCTATGGTAAGTTAGGTTGTCCTTATAGGTGGGGTAACTTAATTAAAATTTTAGGACGCGAATAGGTGCGCGCCGTTCGAGGAGGGGTGAGTTGGGGTTTCACGAGAGTGCGATTCCACTTTAAACTATGAAATAAGTGCACCGATATTTATTATGCACGGTTAACACACTTGCTAAATATTTTCACACTCGGGATCTGACCCGTTTATTTTTCTCTCTTATCTGTATATATATATATATATATATTACTACATGTGTCCTACTGCATGGATACCGGATGGCCTTCTATCCAGAGTCCTGGGAGCCGTGACAGGTGTGGATTGTTGTGGGATGTAGATTCTAGTCACTTCCTACTTGTTTAAAAAAATCTAGGTAGGATTCATGTTGTACATCGGGTTTATACCTAATGGATATTTATATATGTTTATATTAATTCCATTTCAGCTATTGTATTGGCTGTGACCCGACAACTTATTCGGGTTTATTTACTTGTGGTATATTCGGTTTTTGTTACTTATCTCATTCTATTCTAGCATTTCATTTATCATTGTCCTTGTATGCATCTTCCTTTTCATTGTTAGTAGCTTATAGTGTTGGTTTGTTGTCTGTTGCATATTTTATTTAAATTTAACATCTCGCTTATATGATATCGGGTAGTTAGTCTATATTATATTTGTACTGATAGTTGGTGTTGAGACTGAGCCATCTGAAACTCCTGATTTAATATAGTATAGGGATGGCCACCTGTTATTATTTTGAGCGGGTTGTTACAATGGACATGTCATTAGAACAACATAAACAAAAAATTAAATATTATAAAAACTCTACCTAGAGGTATCTCAGAAAACATGTTTTCGAAATAGATAAGTTTGAATTAGTTTTAAAAACAAAATACCCTTATAAAATATTCCAATGACTCATAAAACAATATACATTCATACGTGCAGTATCCTCAGCATATGTGAAGACAAACGTGGCATGGTAAACACGTCTTAGAACATGCTCTTTAAAGATCTTCCACCACGCCTTCCTCAAACAACACCATAGGCTCTTGGGATCACAAACTCAAAGTCTATCCTACGACTCGAACGTTTTATCCAGAATTAAGCCAATTACAAACAAATTGACTCGAATGAAAATTTTTCCTTACAGAAATATTCGTGAACATAAATAATAATTGTGTGTACTTTACTGATAATGCGTGTACTTTATTAAACTATGAATATCCTTCATTACAAAATGTGTGTACTTTATAAACTATGCATGTATTTTATTAAAAAATGTGTGTACTTTATTCCAAAATGCATGTACTTTATAAAATCATGCATGGATAATGTGTGTACTTTATAAAAATATGCATTTACTTAAATAACAAATGAGTGTACTTTATTGATGATGTGTATACTTTGTTAAATTATGGATGTTCTACATTAAAAAATTCACCAAAGTACCTATTGAGATTCTTGAGTTTGTCTTCAGTAACAATTGATCTCAAGGACTTATTTTTTTCCCTCAGGGCCATCTGAGTATCCGCGTTTCGTTGTTTGAGTGTTTACTTGAAATCTAACATGCACATGTGTGTTTGCTCTAATTTTATTTCTTTACTCCTCTTATTTCTTTTGGAATCTCTTGCATCTTGAAGATCATTCTTCAAGTTTTCATTATTGGCTCTAAATTGGGCATTATCGTCCTCCACTTCTTGCTTCCATCACTGTCATTATTTTTTTTTTTATTAACTTCAATTATCAAATTATTTTCAAAAGAATGAGTAGGGCATATTCCTCCTCCAACTTATTAAGCTCCATGCCATGCTTCATCATTTTCCTTCAGTTGAGATTTTTTCTCCTCCAACTTCACTTTAAGTTCATAATTTTCTTCAGTCAATTTGCTCACCCGTTGAGCCAAATTTTCTGAATTATTTGAATCTTTTTATCATCGGGTTTCTTTTAAGATGACTTAACCATCTTATTTAACAGTATATTCTAATCATCACAATCAGATTCCTCTGAAGATGTATCAGCCAGTTCAGGAGTTATTTATGAAATGTTAAAAGAGAAACTGGGCATGTCATCCATGTTCCCTTCTTTTCTTTTTCTCTTTGAACCCTTTTTATTCAAATTAGCTGAACATAAATCCTGATGAGTCACTTTATATCTCTACCGTAATAATGAATCTACCGTACTAATGGATTTCATATATCTCTCTATCTTACTCTCCATAAGTCTTATCATGTGAAATTAAGGTTATGATATTCACTTTAGAAAATCTATCTCTTCAAGATTTCTTAAGTTATTTAGAATAGCTCCGTATCGTTATAAAGTTTTCGAATACTTATAGTGAAGCGAAGAATTTATTCATTTATTAACTACTTATACGCACAGTATAAAGTTCCCATATAGATATACGTATATATATTAGTTACACATATAATATATATACTAACGGCACCCCACATAAAAATCTATGGTGCAAAGTTTCCATATATAAGTAGATATATATACCAATTTCTCATATAATATATATATATATATATATATATATATATATACTATCTGCACCCCACATACAAACTATGGTGCTGACATACTCTGCTATCAAGTCCCCGTATCACTCATACGAAGGGAATACTAGTTCAGAATCACTCTTGAACTGTATTAACACAAAACACATACAAATGAGGCGAAGCATAGTTCCAAGTTACTAAGAGGTCAGCACATACCATCACGTCTCTTAGGACCGTCTGACTATCGATCAGATAGCCTGTACCAAGGAGTTCTATGTTCTAGGGTATAAGTCAATATCCCCCATAAAGGTCCCATCGAGATAAGACTGTCCCGGCGCGGTAACCTCTCTGATAGCAAGTAGCACGAGTATGATTTTTACACGTATATAAGATATATGAACAAACACACAATCATATAGATATATAATCATTCACATCCACATTACTAAATTAGGTGCACTCATGATCCATAATTATAATTACTCGTTATTACACATTTTACTCGATTATTTCGTATAACGGACTCGTTCATTTTATTCTTGTCATTAAGTTATTCTAAATTCACTTCTCGTCTCTCGAAGTATTCTCTTTACCTAAGTACAATTTCAGTAGGCCCTCACTTACCTTCTAATCGAACTTCCTAGACATTTCGATTATCAAATCAACGCATGTATGATTTCCTAAGTATGAATATCTTCCCGTTTACCCCTTTATTTCCCCTTCACATTAAAGTCCCACTTATCGGGGTTTATCTTGACCCTACTGGTCCTTTTTATGTTCCATTATGTTCTAGCAACCCTAATCAAGGTTTACTACGCATAAAATCGGATTAAGCTAACACAAGAAAAAATGTAGTTTTCTAGGAGGGGTCGATCGATCGATGAAATGGGGTCAATCGATCGATCGATGCTCTAGGCTCGATCGATCGATCAAGCAGTTATGGCGAAACTGAAGAAAACCCAGCTACGGAAATCTTACTCCAAACTCATCCAAACCTTCATGTTTCTGTCCCAAACTCCCAATCACTTATGCTACAAGTGTTGTATACCCATATAAACAATATCCTACGTAAAACATGCGAGTTGTCATCAACTATAACAAAATAAAAGGGTAAAATCTATATAAATCTCAAGAACCCTAATATTTTTCTTTAACTTAGTTTCATCCATTCTCTTTCCAGATTTTCTATCATTAACACCATGGAAATTCGTGATTCAACCTCTACATGTGAAATGGATTTCCAGAATATGATCTTTACCTCTACAACATGTAATTTTTGTCTCCAATTAATGTTTTCTTTCAAGAACACAAATTCTAATCAACCCTAGACTAATATAAAAAAAGCATTAACTTGATTAAAGCAAGATAGATACTTGCCTGAAATTCAAAGTTCTAATTTGTGGAAGAATTTGGTGTGGTTGAGATCCTCGTTGCGCGATCTACCATTTGGCGGTGACGGCGGTGCAACCGAAGGAGTTCTTGGCCTAGAACTCCTTGGAAAGCTTCTCCTCTTCCTCTCCAATGACCTCCATTAGTTTTTGGTTATGCTAACCCTAGAATACAACACTTACCATCTGATATAACCCTAGAAAATTCGTGGGTTTAATTACCCATAATTACGAAATGTCCAAAACGCCCTCCCGGGGTACTAATTAAGCCTAAAAAACGCCCTGAGACCCAAACTAAACCCCCGGGTACATTATTTTGACCCTTCCGGACACTTTGGCGCACTCAAAATGACCATACGGGCAACTTATAATTTATTTACTTTATATAATAATAATTTAGTCCTGATACGACACAGGCGCGTCCCGACTTAAATTCCATAATTGTCATTTTACTCACATGTGACAATTTTTATAAAATCAATCTCATATATTACTATACTCATCCAGTAAAATTCAACAAATTTCTAATAATTACTAACTCTCGTCACACTAGTAAATATTTAAAACAACTTTTTGGATTAAAATTAAATTAATTTATCTCAATGAAATTTAATAAATCCCTAAATTTAAAAGCCATAAAAATACGGGGTATTACATGATTTTACTACTTCGTTGATGTAGTGGGCATTGAAAAGCTCCCTAAAAGGTGTCTTCTTCAGTATCTCAACATTCTTCTCATTGACTTTGCTGCGAATATCACAGAAATCATGGTAAAAAATCATTACATTCGACCTATACTCGTCATATTTATTTTTTGGGACTTGTAGATTTCTTGTCCGTCTTAGTATCACATTTTGTAGCTCTCTTTGGACCACTTTCCTCGGATTTTTCTTCTCTGTGTTTTGTATGCTTTCCCTTTTGTGCTTTCATTTTCAACATCATTTAAATAATATCATGCATAAAATAATAAAGTACAAGCAAATTACAATAAAATACACTCATCAAAACATAAAGTACAAGTAGCTTACAATAATATACACGCATAAAGTGCACGTATAAAACAATAAAGCTCACGCATAAAATAATAAAGTACACGCATCAAAATGTAAAGTTCATGCACATTATAATAAAATACACGCATCATTACATAAAGTACATGCACATTGTATTGAAGTACAAGTATATTTCCTTAGAGTATATGCATATTTAACAAAAGTACATACACTTTGTATTGAGTATAGACAGTCTTATCTTAACACTTCATACTAATCTTAACAAAATACAAGGATAGTTTATTTGAAGAATTCAATAAATAAATTTCCTATTGTTTAATTAATGGTATGTGTGACCCCGTCTAAATAATACTGGGTGATCAGTCCTTTATTAAATTAAAATAGAATATCAAGTTGGTCCATTCTTAGCATCATCGTCCAAAACTTTATAATATTTACTAACCACCTAGTTTTTAAAAAGTTGGTGTCAAATTTTATCTTGTTGTTTAACATAAAGACAAATAAATAATTAATTAAACATGCACTATTCAGTAATTAATCTCATAAGGAAATAGGGAGACATAATAAAATAAATGTGACTGGAGTAAGTACTTTCAGCCTAAATCCCCAATACAATATTCCGACATTTAAAAAAATCGCATCACTAAAAAGGAATAAAATATAAATCCATTATCTTTGAATAACATCTGAATAATGATGGGCAACATC
The DNA here is from genome assembly GCA_949130495.1 of Sambucus nigra. Lineage (NCBI taxonomy): Eukaryota > Viridiplantae > Streptophyta > Magnoliopsida > Dipsacales > Adoxaceae > Sambucus > Sambucus nigra. The sequence continues at coordinate 320,296,720 of OX422223.1, forward strand.
CCGAACTAGAATAAGTAACTCATGAGAAAGAAATGGTAAATGTGGAGGCGCCTAATAGTAAGGTTGTGCAACATCCACAACATCTGCAGCACGATAAAGGACAGGTTCTCCTAAGCCTGGCGTCCCTGTGGCTGGGCACCTAAAATATTTTTACAAAAGAAATATATGAGGAAGAAACATGTCAGAGAGTTTAAAAGTTTAGGAAGTATTTAAAGTGCATAAATACTAGTTATTGTATACATGTTAGATCCTCGTACTCTCACTTGAGATTCTCACCTCTCAACTATTGTTCACACCTAACATAGATTTCTAACCCGCCCTAGTTATGCTACCCCGCCTAGCTAGTCAATCCAAGTCCCTTATTACATGAACTAACCCATTGCGCCCACTCTTTTTTCCCATATAATATTTTACCAAAATTCTCAATATCGATTAGCCAATTATGGGTTTCTTATTCATTATTTAAGTTTCCAACCACTTAAATTAATTAGGATATTATTATCTTTCCCATATACGAGTCACACAGTAGAATAAATCACATATATACATATTTATTTCCCTTACAATATATATATACAATACAGCACCCCTAGTTTGAGCTGCGGTTCATGCGTACTCTGTTACCAAGTCCTGGTACATCACGTACTAAATAAAGGACTACCGATTTGGAATCACCCTCGAACCATATAAATACAATTCATACACAGTTGGAGGCGAACATAGTTCCAAACCTAAGGGATACGTGCATACCTATGCACCCATATGACCGTCAACACTACCATTTTCACAGATAGCCCGTACCTAGGTTCTATGTTCTGAGGCACCAATCTAAAATCCTCCTAATGGGCTCATCAGGATGAGACTGTCCCCTTTCTAAGACCTCCCGCTACAGCAAGCAGCACAGGTATGTCATACGTAAGTCACATAATTGGTATTCATACCACATGTACATTTATCTCATTAAGATAGGTATACTCTCAATCTATAACAACCTATTCCATACGTAGTGTATAACCTTTGAGTTCCCTAGGTATCATTTATTTAGCATAATATTTATTCTCACAACAACCCGAGTGTTCCTTATTACTCAATACGATTCCTAAGTGTTCTTTAAGTTAATTCAGTAGGCAACCCACTCTTTCCTACCGGTCTAAGTCATAGGTTCCCTAAGATACCACTGACATCATCGTATTTCTCCCGAATTTTGAATTCCATTCTTTAACTAAGTACACTTAGCCTCGTCCCTATATTCATCTCACACTATTAAGTCTCAACATCTAACATTTATCCACTGATGTTTATTATATATCCAATTATAATGTAAAAATCAATTAGAAAGTTAATTAGGTTGTTTCCCATAAGGTCTAAATAAAAAGGGAAGAACTTTCAAAATCTGGGGAACTGAATCAATTTGCCCTTTTGGCCAAATTGATTCGCCCTTAGGCTGAATCGATTCGAAATTCTAGAGGTCTCATCTTCTTCTATACGTAGTTACATTTTTCTCCAAATTTCTCAACCCAAATCTCATTGTTCCTCATCAATTCAACAACCCAAATTCCCAAACATTAAATATACACTTATGGGTGATATTCAACGTAAAATTATCATTAAAACATCAAAGATTCAACCTTTAGAACTAATTTATCCATGATTATCAACAAAACCCTAGTTTCATGTTCATCCATGTTCATATACCCCCAAGTCCAAATTTATTTCATTTTTTCACTTCCTTATAACATGATTTCAATTTCGAAACATATAATATTTTAGTCTACATGCAATACGTACCCAAGATCATGTTATTCATTCTCCAAATTAAGCCAAAACATGCAATACTAAAAAATAAATCACCTACGTCTAACATGGATATTATATCTTTTCTAAGTTAAAAGAGATAAATACTTGTCTTTAACAGTAGGTCTGAGCCACTGTAATTGTCGTATTTCGCACTCACGATATTTATAATATCTTATTATCATTATTATTACTCATTCACTAAGTAATATACAACATAAATAAATATTAGCCCTTATCTCGCTAATCACTAATTAATTCAAACCAGATTAATTTCTCATTTTAATTTAATTAATCCCTATTAATTTCTCATTTTAATTTAATTAATCCTTATTTTAAAAATCATTAAAAATACGGGGTATTACATGGTAATACCCAATAGCTGTTGTTTTACAAGATATGAATCAAGAATGATGTGACACCCCGACTAATTAAATACCGGGTAGCTACTCCTTTATAAAATTAATTCAAAATGCCAAGTTGGCTCAGTTAATAGCATCACTGTCGAAAACATTTTATTATTACTATCCACCTAGTATTTAAAAAGTAAGTGCCAAATTTTAATTTAAGTCTGATTAACATGCAATGAGTAAAATGAAGAAATAAATAACACCATTCACCATACTGAAGTAAACTGAATAACCATGACAATAGAGTAAATAAAGTCTGGAGGAAAAACTCCTCACTACAATCCCATAACAGAAATGAATATCCGAAACTGAAATAAAATATGCTAAAGTCTGAAAACTGAAATATGAAAGATGCTCTAAATAGAAATGGGCAACATGCCCTACAACTGATAGATGTTGACTCTGGAAACCAAAAGATGGAGGCGTCTACATGCAAATCCCTGTAGCTTCCACAATCAGCTACAGCTCGTCACCTGAATGAGTATCCTATGCTTGGTGTCCTTGTGGCTGGGCACCTAAAATGGTTTTACAAGGAAAAAGAGATTTGAAAAGCAAACGGGTCAGAGCCCGAATGTGGAGTTATATTTTAAAAACCTGCAAGTGCTTTAAAAACATTTAAAACATTAAATGCAAAGTACATGTTAGGACGTGCACTCAAATTATATTCTCACCTCTCGTCTAACTGTGCACTCCTAACGCAAGTACCCATCTACAATAATATAACCACTAGCTAAGCGACATCATAACTAGCTAGACTGTAATAGTTCCTACCCTTTTTACCCAGTTCTATTAACATATAATGCTCGTAATTAAATAGAGGTTTAACGTAAACTCAGTTACTAAATATGCCATTGATATAACTATCAGTTAACTCATTATATAACTCGAAATAGCACCATAATATTTTTACAACATTAACATGAGGATTCCCATTAATTTAATGTATATTATTCACATCATAAATATACGATACAAGCACCCCGCAATCTAAGCTATGGTGCACACATACTCTGCTATCCATCCCGGTACATCACGTACATAAGGATCACATATTCCGAATCTCTCAGGAATAGTTCAGATAACACAAATCACAAATAGTGGAGGCGAACACAGTCACCATCACATGGGTCACGCACATACCTACGCTCCCATGATCATGAAGACTTATTAATATCACAATAAGTCCTTCTATGACCTATGTTCATCAAGGTACAAGTCTATATCCCCCCCGTAGGCACACAAGGATTAGAGGGTCCTAAGCGAACGTAACCTCCCGTGATAGCAAGTATGGTAGGTATGTCTTACACACAAAAAATATAACAATACTAAGTAAACACACATCTTAGTAATACCGTATTTTAATCGTAGTACATATTGCACTCTCGTACTAACTATAATTATCACAATTCGTAGTATTCCGGTTTGTAATTATACGCGCCATAATTATCTCACGTCGTAGTAGACACTCCCATCTCAACCCAAACCGTCCATGTAATAACACTCTCGTATATAAATTACTCCTCTCGATAACCCAAAAGTCCCAAATCTATCCTTACATCATCAAAGAATGTTAACTCTACCCTCGAACCAGTTTCCGGGACTCCAAAAATCAAAACAGTCCAAAAAGGACAAAACTGTCAACTCGTTAGAAGTCTCGTTCGAACGAGACTTCGAACGAGTTTGGACTGTCAGGTCGTTAGAAGTCTCGTTCGAACGAGGCTGTTCGAACGAGATCCCAGTTCGTTCGAACGAACTGACCCTTCTAACAATATCTCGTTCGAACGAGATATCCAACGAAATCCCCACTCGTTAGTAGTGACTGGTCAACTCGTTAGAAGCTCGTTCGAACGAGTTCGTTCGAACGACCTGGGTGCCGCTTCTAACGAGATACCAGTTTCGGCCCAAATTCTTCCCCAATTCGTTTTTCAACATTTTTACTCCTCAAATCTTCTCCAAAATACGTCCCAATGATTGATTTAAGATATCTAAACAATTCTAAACACAATATAACCACATCCTATCACGTTTTTATGGATTAACTCATCCTAATCATCCATCAAATTTGCAAATATTAAACTTTCCCCCCAAATTATTCATGAACAAGAACCCTAATTTATAAACCCTCAATTCATCAAATTAAATCCGTTTTTGTCTCACACAATCATGTATAATCATCATATAATTTCGTCCCATACTATTCTACGTGCAAATGGTCCTTAATAATCAAATTCTAAGTCCAATTAACATGGGTTTTCATTTATCTTCCAAGAACAATTTGTAAAACATCAATTTTCTAACATGGAAAGAACATCCTTTGAAATTAAACATAGTTAAACCACTTGCCTTGTTTGTCTCTGAATTTGGTGTGGATTCGGTGTAGAATTTATGCAGAATTCCTCTCTCTCTCTCCTTCTCCAAGCTTTCTTCTCCAAAAGGCTATGGTGGCTAGGGTTTGCTTTGGGGAAACTTATGAAAACCTAATTTAATAAACCTCCGTAGCTTGTTGGGTTAATAAGGGTTGGTTGGGTCAATTCCTTATAAGATTACAACTCTCAATTTTCGTCACTTTGAATTACCCAAAAATACCAAATTACTAAAATACCCTTTATGGTGCCGGAATGGCCTAAAAATACCCCGGGACCCAAACTATACCCCCGGCTAGTGTTTTCTGACTATCTCGACCCTTCCGGACACGTTGACGCACTCAAAACGACCATACAGATTATCAATTTTAAATTCACTTTTGTTAACAAAATATTATACCGTGACGCGGCGGTCCCACGCGTCTCAACAAAATTTCTAAAATGCCGTATATAAATCTCACGACAAATTTTATAATACCAAATACATATATAATCATATATGCACATAATCAAATACCAATTCGCATCTCATTAGTATTTATAACCCGGATTAATTTCCAATTAATACGCAATTTAATTAATTAATCCCAAAAATAATTATAGTCAAAAGTACGGGGTATTACAAATGAATTTTAGTAACATATTAAAAAAATGATACAATAGCTCCATGCTAAACCGCCAGCATTTTCAAAACATCTTAATCAATACTATTCAATTCGTTTTGTTAAATCCTTGGCTTTCAATTCAGTTACATGTAAATTTTGTACATCAAAAGTACACTTAATATCTTCATATCAGTTGTAAAAGCCAATTAACTTTTTGTCTCTACCATTAATGCGAATGGTTTTTCAAAGGTGCACCCAAAAGTTTTGTAGTTGAACATGCTTGATGATTTGATTCCTAAACAATAAGAAAATTTAAAAACATCATACAAACATTGTAATATTATTGAAAATGTGAGTGTACTTTTTTATTGTAAGATGCATGTGCAGCGTTAAACTTATCTACATTACATAACATAAATCAATCATATTCCTCAACAAATGTTGTTGGAGCAAAGCACAATAATATATGAGGTATTAAACATAGATAGCATGTATATACACTCAACATGCAAATGTGTTTTTTTAAACCAAAGAAACAAATGTAGTAGCTAAACACATATTATATCTTCACATCAACCACAAGATAATATGATTTCATCCCTCCATACATAATTGATGGTTTAATTCCTAAAAGTAATTAATTGTAAGATGCTTGTGCATTATTAAAGTTATTTGCATGACACAATATAACCCAATCATATTCCTCAATTAATGCCGCTGGTGCATATCATAATAATACAGGAGGTGGATGCATGTGTATTGTTAAACTTATCAGCATTACACAATATAACTCAATAATGTTCCTCAACAAATGCCGCTGGCGCGAACCATAATAATATAGGAGGTATTAAACATAAATAACATGCATATACACTCAAAATACAAAATGTGTTTTTTTTAAACCAAGGCAACATATGTAAAAGCTAGATGCATCTTGTATCTTCCCATCAATAACAAGATAATATGATTTTATCACTCTATACACACTTGATGATTTGATTCTTAAGAGTAATGAATTGCAAGATGTTTGTGCATTGTTAAAACTTATCTACATTACACAATATAACTCAATCATATTCCTTAACAAATGTAGTTGGCGCAGACCACAATAATATATGAGGTATTGGACATAGAGAGCATGTATATGCACTCAACATTCAAAATGTGTTTTTTTTCTAAAACTAAGGCAACAAATGTAGAAGCTATACGCGTATTGTATTTTTACATTAACAACAAACAAGATAATATGATATCATCACTCCATACATAATGTCTATTAATTTATACATACGAGAGATCAAAATACATAAATAAATAAAAATTTATATAAAACTTAAGAACACCCAAATTAGTACATGGAATAAACAACAAAAGATCCAAAACACAATGGCAAACAGGTGATAGGCGATATATAAACATAAGGACAAAAAATATACAGAGTATAGAAAATTTAGGGGTATAAGCTTAAGAACAAACTTACTACATTCAATACACAATAAATTAGACAAAATACATCATGTGATCATTTGTATACATTTGTATTTTCATTTGAGTGAGAAGTCAAGTGAAAATGAGAAAACGATGTTAATTTATTTAGGGTGTACAAAATAATAAACTTTGAAAAGTAACAAACGTGATTAAGATATATTTACATGGATTAACACATGATAAAGTTGTTTGGAATGGTAATTAAGAGCATAAATCTTTTGTTTGATCTTTGATGACTAGGATTTTCTCTGTTTCTAAAAGAGAGGGTTTTGAAGGATTTTTTTGTAGTTGATTTTGAAATTGCATTTTTTTGTGGTTTGGGAGTATTTATATGTTAGACCTAATCATTTAAAATTTGTTGGACCTATATTTGTAGTCGAAAATTGTTAGTCCAAAGACTGAATAGTAACAGGCCCCAAAATAAAAATATCGGAGTGACTACAAACAAATCTTAAAAAATGGGACTAAATAATTAAGTTCCCTTTTTGTGTCCATCCCTTTGGGGGTCCGAGGAGGGATTCCCCAACTTTTCCTTCGACATGAGCATGGGATTGCTCCCTTTCTCAGGGCGCTTGACCGTCGTCGATGTGGGTTAATATGTAGAGATAGATTCATCAATCTATTTTGCACAAAACATGAAACAGAAATGTTGCCACCTTGAGAGAGCAACATTAAGGAAAATACTGATGCTAATGAAACCAAATAGTTCAAGGGTCCCGGGACTAAGTTACGAAATAAGAAACTGATAGGCACCCATCCCGGCCTTTTGATCTATCATGGGCCTGTGTTAATCATTTTTTTGTCAAACGTCGTGAAGCGTGGGCTTATGTGCATAATATAAATGGAGCATAGAATCACTCAACTCGATCATGGAAAAGGACAGAGTGAGTTCATCCTTAGAAGTGTTTCCAAAATAATAATTCAAAGTATAATGTGAGTACTTGCTGATTTATAAGTCATTATAGAAGAACAAATGCATATATTAGACAAGACACAAACATACAAGCATATAAAGTACATTAAGAATATATATAACATAAATAAAGAAACAAATATGTATAAGGGAGGACTCGAGTCTAGATATTTATCCACGTTTCCTACGTAATCCAAGGGGCATCAAAGTCCACGCAGTTCAAAGATGATGTAGGGTGGGGTTTAACCCATAAATCCAAAAGGGGGGAATTTCTCTTATATGTGTGTGTGGAGATAAAGGTGCATCCATTGTGAGTATGTGTAGCGAGAATCCCTTGGAATTTATAGGTGAACCCTCTTTTTTTTTTTTTTTTTTTTTGTTTTTTATAAGTATAAACTATGTGCAAATATTAAAAATAAAGGTTTGAGATTAAGGTATGTGATGTAATGAAATAAAGAGCTAAAGTAGAAATAAAGCAACTAATGCTAAAAATAAGAGAATTCAAAGACAAGGATAGATAATTGGACCTCCTTATGATGACTTGAAGTGGATCTAGATTGTAGATACGCTGATTTCATAATGAGGTGATGCTGGGAGTATGAAAAGGATGGAAATAATGTGGAAAATGGTCCTTTTAATATGGGAACAACTCTGAATATGAGAGAATGTTCTTTGAATTACTGAGAGGGATGTTTAGGGGGTTCCTTCAAAAGTGAGGTCATGTCCTCTATTTATAGGGCCAAGGGGTGCTAATCGACAAGGTCCTTGACCTGCCTATCGACACCAACAACAGGGTCCTAGGGGTGTCATTCGACAGTTTGAGACAGGTTTTTAGAAAAATGGTCATAGAATGTGAACCGTAAGAAAGGGTATTTAGAGCCCTTTAAGAATTCATAAGCCCCTCCCGTGTTTCGTAGTTGACTGAAGTCAAATGGGGCTCGGAAGTTTTCGTTGGTCACTAGACAGAAATTTTTTGGAGGAAAATGGATCGTTTATCCGAATCGTAATGCTAATTTGCACATGGGATGGACCATTAAAAAGGGTGTTCATAGCCCTTAGAGATTTTATTCAGCTTCATTCGGCTCAGAGAGTTGACTAAGGTCAAACAGGGCTCAAAATCGCCCATGACCCTTCAGAGTAAAATGGATTGTTCGTCCATACAGTAAAGCGGAATCATGCACAGGACATACCATTGGAAAGGGTATTCTGAGACGTTCATATATACATTGAGATTTCTTAATCTAGAGAGTTTACTGGGTCAAACGGGTCCTGGATCTGATCAAGAGCGCCCAGTAGCCTCTATATCAATTTTTGAAATCGAATGGATCATTCTTCCAACCCGTAAGGATGATTGATGAACAATGAGGATCATTGGAAAGGTGATTCATGTACCTTTGGAGATTCATTAAGATTTTTCTCGAAGGAGGAAGTTTACCAGAGTCAAACAGGGTCTGGGAGCGTCCAGTGGCCTCCATATTAATTATCAAATGTAAAATGGATTGTTCGTACGAACCGTAAGGTCGATTCATGCATGGGGCAGACCGTTTGAAAGGGGATTTAGATCCATTTGAATATTCATTGAGATTTTTGTAATACCCCGTATGTTTGTAGAATTTTATTTTCAGTTACCGAATTTGGATTAATTGATTTAAATGGAGAAAATTTAATTTATAATTAATCCGGATTTAATTATAATGATTTCTATCCTGACGAGAGTTAGTATTTATCGAAAATAATTACATGGAATATTACTTAGCGAGTAAAGTAATATATGAATATGAGAATATTATTTTGTCCGGGAGTGAAATATACGGCAGTTACAATACACTTAGTTGGGACACGCGTGTGAGTTGAGCTAAAAAGGATATTTTATTTTAAGTAACTCGTAGGGACATTTTGAACATGCCAGTGTGTCCGAAAGGGTCTTAATAGTCAGAAAATACTACTGGGATGTTTTATTTGGAGTCCGGGGCATTTTAGCCCAAGGCGACACCCCGGAGGGGTATTTTGGTCTTTTATGTTTTTTAGAGAATTAAATGGACGAAAATTAGGAATTTAATAAGGGTTGTACGTGGGTTAGAAGAAGTTATCGATTTCCAACTTACGTGAGAGAGAAGGAGAGAACCAAAGAGGGAGAAGAACACATAGGTGATTTGGGCCAAAGATTCAAGTTCTTCCACCGAAAATCACTCCAACGCGTAGAGCGCGAAGAGAGGAGCACCTACATACCAATTTCGTTCAACAATTCAGAGTATTACAAAAAGGCAAGTGTTTATCTTGCTAAAATTTTGAGGATATATGATTCGTGTTAACCTAGATTATGAGAAAACCATTAATGCAATGAATTTGAGACCGAATCACCATTAAATTGTGGAATTTGGAAGATAGGGTTGCATGTGATGAATAACACGATTGTAGGAATGATTGTTCATGGTGGGTTCATTATTAATGGACTTCTAGAGATTGAAGACATTAGTTGAGATTCCTTATGATTATGTAAGGATTTGTCATTTAAATTATGTTAGAAAGTACCCTATTATTATTAGGAATAGTTTAGAATCATTGATTGGGTGTTGGGATGAATTTTAGACGAATTTGGATGAGGAAAATAATAGAAAAATGAACTTTGGATGAACATGGGAACACTCAGAATTTTCGTTCAAAGACCTTCCCAGGTCGTTCGAACGACCTCGATCCAATGAGATTTTTGAGTTCGTTCGAAGTGAGAAGTCCATTCGAACGACCTCTTTTGAATGAGAATCATGTACTTCTAACGAGATTCCATAATGCTTAGTTTTGGCCCAGACAAGTAAGAAACACTTCTAGGTTGCTCCAAGTGAGAGAAATTAATCTACGCTGTTATCGAATGACTTAAATTCCTTGTTAGTATTGAGTGGAGATAGAGATTACGCAAGGGGATGTAGAGGGGTAATAGAGCCTTAGCGAAAAGGTATATGTTAGAGAGGTAAGTCGAGGTGTTGTGACAAAGTGAATAGTAGAGACGATGATACTATCTATAATTTTAGGAACTTAGGTTGCGTGAATACCTAATGAATATAATAAGTTATGTGCACACTTATTGATTGAATTATTACGTGTATAACATACCTACATTGCTAGATATCGAGCGGAGGTTGCGCGGTTTGGAAAATAATGCCTTGAGGAGCCGTCGGGTGGGATATTGATTGGTATCACTAGAGCATAGAACCTAGGTGCGATCTATTTGAGAGAACGATAGTAATGACGGTCATATGGGTATGTAGGTATGTGCATAGCCCATCGGCTTAGGACTATGTTTGTCTCCAATATATGTGTTTTGTTTTGATGGTTCGCGAGAGACTTAACCTTTAGTCCTTTATGCAAATGAGCGATGCAACGGGACATGATAGCAGAGTATGCAAGCATTGCAGCTGTGTCTCGGGGTGCAATATTATATATATATATATATATATATATATATACGAGATAGAGTGAATATATGTATACACTTGTGTTGATATCTACTGTGTGAATTTAGTAGGTAAAATTTATAATGAATGCCAAATGAATTAAGTGGCAGTCACTTAATTGGATTAAAATTTCAAATGCTTATTTATGCTAAAGTGGGATTAATTATATTTATCGTACTTTGCGAGGGAAATAATCGGGGATGGTATCGGACTATGATGGGTTTAGACAGGAAGAACTAGTTAGTATGGTAATAGAACTAGTGGGGTTTGAATATTCGCTAGGCGTGCACACTAGATGAGATGTGAGCATTCCTAAGTGAGTTCGATAATTTAACATGATAAATATATGTGCTAATAAATCATTTTAAGAATTTTTTGTTTTTTCAAAACTGTTTTCAACTCGGGCTCTGGCCTGTTTTCTGCAAAATATCTTTTCTTGTCAAACCACTTTTAGGTGCTCAGCCACATGGACACCAAGCATAGGAGATTTACTAATTCAACGAGCTGTAGCTGTTGTGGAAGCTACAGGGCATTGGTAGTATATTCCTTCATGACTCTCATTGACTTCCTTTGAGTTATTTCATCAATTAGATCCTGTTGCCCGTTTCTACTCAGTTATTCAGAGATTATGAACTTATTTATTTACCCTTCAGTTGTTGGATTTTTTTAGTTGGACTATTGTATTTGACTTTAGGCTGGAAATGTTTACTCCAGTCCCTTTCATTATGTCAGTAATTCATTTCTTATGTGATTGGATTATATGGTGAATGTTTAGTTATCTTTGATTAAATGGTTTATAATTAATTGGAAAGATAAAATTTTGACATTAACCTTTTTAAATATTAGGTGGTTAGTTTAATTTACAAAGTTTTCTTCAGTGATACATAATCTGAACCAACTCGATATTGTGAATTAATTAATAAAGGATTGATCACCCGGTATTTAATTAGGCGGGGTGTCACAAGTGATATCAGAGCATTAGGTTCTAGAGTCCTTAAGATCTGTACGACTTATTATGTTTTTGCGTAGCTATCTTTGATGTAGAGCCCTATTTTTAAGACTGTTGTATTCATTATTTGCGCTTTTTACGTCTTCAACTATTTGAGATGTTTACTGCGAACTTATAAAGTTTCTCTATCATTTCAGATGCCTACCAAATGTGCACAGGGAGCCAATAGGGATGCCTAGCCTGAGACCTAGCCAACTCCAGCCTAGGGTACGATGAACGCGGTGGAGGCTGCCGCTATTATAGCACACTCAGTGAATTCAACATTAGCCACGCTGAAACAGGCTCCACTATAGGCACCAACAGTGGCTCCAATACCAGTTCACGCTTTCCCTTATCCTTATGAGCGCATCAGAAATGCCTTTCAGAAGGCATAACCTCCAGAGTTCAGGGGAAGTTTAGATGTGGTAAAGACGAGCCAGTGGAGGAAAGACATATAGAGGCACCTGAGGATGTATAAGTGCACTGAGGTGTAAAAGCAGATTCTGGCTACCTTTAAGTTGGTAGGCGAAATGCTACAATGGTGGGAGTCCATCACCACAGCGGATGAGAGAGATAGCTTGACTATCAGGGATTTCTGGGTGCAGTTTGACCGTAAGTACTTCCCTTCCATTGTGCAAAACCAGATGAGGTGGAAGCTAATGAACCTGAAGACGGAAGGAAAGACAATTATTGAGTATGAAGAGGATTTTACAGATCTTTTGAATCTAGTTCCAGATGGGATACTACAGAAGATAAGAAGATTCATAGATTCATGAATGGTCTAACTTGGAAGATTCGTCAGCACTTGTTAGGGAATATTTTATTGGCCCCTTATTATCATGTGGTTAATGCTGGCCTACTACATTTCAGGACCACTGATTCCACCAGTAGGGAGGCAAATGAGTTGGGGAGTCCATTCAGTAGAGTCGGACAGGAGGTAGTGGTACCGATGGGACATCCGTAGCTCAAGGATAGGTCCGTCAGGGTGAGGAGGGTTTCCATCAGGGAGATCCTACTAAGAGATTCCATTCTGGAGATTTAAGGTAGGGATAGGGAGGTTTTAGGCAGGTCCATCAGGGTCAGCAGGGCAAAAAGGGTTAGCAACGATTTCAATAGGGCAAGCAGGGCCAAGGGTGGGGAGGTAACGACCATCAGGGCCAAGGGAAGCTGGGACGAAGGGGAGGACACTTTCGAGGGAGGTGTTTTACTTATGGAAACACTGGCCACAAATGTCAGGACTGTCCCGAGAGGGGTAGGGTCCCTCAGTAGTAGCGGTAGGGTTCTCATCAGGAGCACCAGCGACTATTATTTCCAGTTGCCCTCCCAGTGCCACCTAAGGTTCCAGCCTTGCCAGCTATTCCAGTGGCTCCATTACAGCAGGGTCAGTAGCAGTATGGACATGTCTACAACGTCCATCAGGTGCCATCCACTGTTGAGGGTACGTTTCCTATCCATGGTACTATGGGGCGCATTTTTATTTGACACGGGGGCATCACACTGCTTTATATGCCGGGCCACAGGGTTGTTAGACACATCAGAGAGTATAGTGACTTGCGTGGACTCGCCGCTAGGAAATGGGTCGTTAATCTTCTTTATATTTCAGGGAGTAGGTATAGAGATTGGAACTTTAATTTTGCAGCATAACACCATTATTGGCATGGATTGGCTTGCTTCTTATAGAGCCATGATAGACTGTTTTAGTAGGAGTATCACCTTTTCTATACCGGGACATGAGATGTTCCTAGTGGCGATGCCTCATTCTAAGGGAGGATCATCCACCCATTTATATTACATAGAGGAGGAGACCTCTAGGGAGATAGTGATTCCCATTGATTTGATTACCGTAGTCCGTGATTTTTCTAATGTGTTCCAGGAAATACCGAGACTACCTCCTAGCCAAGAAACTGATTTCGCCAAAGACTTGATGCCGGGAATTCGGACGATAGCTCGAGCACCCTACCGTATGGTCCCTGTTAAGATGAGAGTATTACGGGACCAAATTGAGCAGTTGTTGGTACATGGCTTCATTTGTAGGAGTACCTCACCTTGGGGTTCTCCAGTATTTTTTGCGAAAAAGAGAGATAGGTCGTTGAGGTTGTGTGTGGATTACTGGGAGTTGAACAAAGTCACGATACGGAATAAGTATCCGTTGCCCCGAATTGATGACTTGTTCGACCAATTGAGAGGGGCTCCTTTCTTCTCAAAGATAGATTTGAGGTCGGTCTATCACCAACTACGAATATGGGAGCAGGACGTATCAAAGACCAAATTCTTGACGAGATATGGGTCCAATGAATTTTGGGTGATGCCATTCGGACTAATGAATGACCCAAATATTTTCATGGACTTAATGAACAGGGTGATCAGAGAGTTCCAACATCAATACGTCATTGTCTTCATTGATGACATCTTGATTTATTCACGAACTGAGGAGGAGCAAGCCGAGCATCGGAGGATGGTTTTATAGACACTGCATGAGCACGAGTTGTATGCAAAGTATGAAAAGTGTGGATTATGGCTAAAGTCAGTTCAGTTCTTAGGTCACATAATCTCTGAGGAGGGGATATCAGTATACCCGAGAAATGTGTCAGCGGTGAGGGAGTGGGGGCAGCCCATGACACAAACTAAGGTATGTAGTTTCTTGGGGCTAACAGGATACCACGGGAGGTTTATTCAGAGATTCTCGAAGATAGCGGGTCCATTGACAAACTTGACTCGTAAAGGGGTGTCATTTATATGGGATGATGACTGTCAGTTGACCTTTGACGAGATGAAGGACAAGCTGACTTCAGCACTAGTTTTAGCACTACCTAGACCCCGATTGGAGTACCATGTCTACACTGATGCGTCCTTCTTAGGACTTGGGGGTGTGCTTCAACAGGAGGATAAGGCAATTGTTTATACTTCCCGTAAGCTTAAGCCTCACGAGAAGAATTACCCCACCCATGACTTGGATTTAGCGGTAATCATGTTTGTGCTGTGAATATGGAGGCATTATCTCTTGGGGGAGAAATTTTGCCTGTTCACGGATCACAAATCCCTACTGTATCTGTTCACACATTGGGAGGTGAATATGTGTCAGCAGAGGTGGCTAGAATTTGTGAAGGATTACTAGTTCGACATCCATTACCACATGGGGAAGGCTAACGTTGCAGCAGATGCGTTGAGCCATAGGACAACAAATGAGGTGCCCGAGGTATAGACGGTGAAATGGAAAGAACTCGGGCATCATGATGCAATTTCCCGATCATTCTTGTTGATGATGACAGTTACAATCGAGATAGTTACTAGGGTGATACAGACTCAGGCAGCGGATTCCTTCTGTCAGGATCGAATTATCCAGCTTCTAGACAAAGGAGCAGAGTCTTTCTTCATTAGCTCAGATGGGGGTTTACGCTTTAATGGAAGACTAATATTTCTAGAGGGGGAGGAGTTACGACATGCGATGATGATAGAGTCACACGGTTCACGATTTACGGTACATCCCGGGGGGATAAGATGTACCAGGGTATGAGGCGATAGTATTGATGGAGCGGAATGAAGAAGCACATCCCCAAGTTTTTTTGGAGGTGTGCTACTTATCAATTAGTGAAGAGAGACCATCAGAGACCGGGAGGACTACTACAGCTGTTAGAGATCCCTATGTGGAAATGGGAGAGATTTTCCATGGATTTCATTATAGGGATACCTACATCGCAGAGGTCACGATTCCATATGGGTGATTGTGGATCGATTCACCAAGATGGCTTATTTTCTGCCAGTTCGGACAGACTATACTATGGGGAAGTATGATCAGATTGTCATTACTAAGATAGTGAGACTCCATGGGGTACCCCTTGATGTTACGTCTGATCGAAAACTATTTTTGTGTCCAAATTTTGGTAGAGTTTTCAGTAGGCCATGGGTACGGAGTTATGATAGAGTTCGATCTATCACCCACAGACAGACAGCTAGATAAAGCGGACAAATTTGATGTGGAGGACATGTTGCGGATGTGTATCCTAGATTTTGGATGGGTATGTGAACAATTCCTTCCACTGGTGGAGTTTGCTTAAAATAACTCCTACCAGTTTACGATTGGCATGGCTCCATTTGAGGCATTGTATGGCAGACCCTGTCGTTCTCCAACATATTGGCTTGAAGTGGGGGATAACAAGTTACTTGGGCCGGAGCTGATTCAGGACACATAGGTTAAGGTTGAGTTGATACGGAGTCGCATTCGGGTGGATTAGGACCGGCAGAAGAGCTACACCAATGCCAATAGATTTTTGAGAGAGTTCAACGTTGTACATCAGGTGTTGTTCTGAGTATCTCTTATGAAGGGGGTAATGCAGTTCGGGAAGAAAGGGAAGTTGGCTTCGAGGATTGGGCCATTACCTATTATTCATAGGATTGGGCCAGTAGCTTAGCGACTTGGATTACCGAAGCACTTGCATAGTATTCATGATGTGTTCCACATTTCCTCGCTGAGGAAATATCTTCGGGCTGATTTAGCCCACACCCACATTGCATTGGAGGAGATTGACCTTCCACCTGATAGTTCCTACGAGGAGGGACCAAAAGCTATTCTTGATCATAGTGAGAGGAAACTGATGTCAAAGGTAGTGTCGTTAGTACGAGTACAGTGGTGGCATCATAATCTAGATGAGTATACCCGGGAGCGTGAGGATGACATGCGGGAAAAGTATTCAGAGATGTTTCCAGAAGGTATACTTTGATTTAGCTTCTTTTTTTTTTCGAATTTCGGGATGAAATTCAGTTATTTGGGGGGAAGTATATAATACCCTGTATTTTTTTAGAATTTTATTTTTAATTACCGAATTTGGATTAATTGATTTAAATGGAAAAAATTAATTTATAATTAATCCGGATTTAATTATAATAATTACTAGCATGACGAGAGTTAGTATTTATAAAAAATAATTATGTGGAATATTACTTAACGAGTAAAGTAATATATGAATATGAGAATATTATTTTGTCCAGGAGTGAAATATACGGCAATTACAATACACTTAGTTCGGACGCACATGTGAGTCCTGTCAGTATTACGTTACTGCGCTAAAAGGGATAAATTATTTTTAAGTAACTTGTATGGACATTTTGAGCGTGTCAGTGTGTCTGGAAGGGTCCAAATAGTTCGAAAACACTACTCGGATGTTTTGTTTGGAGTCCGAGGCATTTTATCCCAAGACGACGCCTCGGAGGGGTATTTTGGTCTTTTGGGATTTTTTGAGAATTAAATGGAATCAAAATTAGGAATTTAATAATGGTTGTACGTGGGTTAGAAGAAGTTAAGAGTTTCCAACTTACGTGAGAGAGAAGGAGAGAACCAAAGAGGGAGAAGAACACATAGGTGATTTGGGCTAAAGATTCAAGTTTTTCCACCGGAAATCAGACCAACGCATAGATTGCGAAGAGAGGAGCACCTACATACCAATTTCGTTCAACAATTCAGAGGATTACAAAAAGACAAGTGTTTATCTTGCTAAAATTCTGAGCATATATGATTCATGTTAACCTTGATTATGAGATAACCATTTATGCTATGGATTTTAGACCGAATCACCATTAAATTGTGGAATTTGAAAGATAGGGTTGCATGTAGATGAATGACACTATTACAGGAATGATAAATCTGGACATTTTAGGTTATAATCACGAAATAATTGGGGGGTTTTGCACGATTGTTCACGGTGGGTTTATTATTAATGGACTTTTAGAGATTGAAGACATTAGTTTAGATTCCCTATGATTATGTAATGATTTGTCATTTAAATTATGTTAGAAAGTACCCTCTTGTGATTAGGAATAGTTTAGAATCATTGATTGGGTCTTGGTATGAATTTTAGACGAATTTGGATGAGGAAAAGATTGGATAAATGAACTTTGGATGAACAGGGGAACCCTTGAAATTTTCGTTCGAAGACCTTCCCAGGTCGTTCGAATGAGAATTCCAACTAGATTTCCAATGAGATTTTTGGAAATCGTTCAAAGTGAGAAGTTCATTCGAACGACCTCATTCGAATGATAATCCTGGACTTTTAACGAGATTCCAGAATTCTTATTTTTGGCTTGTACAAGTTAGAAACCCTTCTAGGTTGGTCCAAGTGAGAGAAATTAATCTACGCTATTATTGAATGACTTAAATTCCCAGTTAGTATTAAGTGGAGAGAGCGATTATGCAAGGGGATGTAGTAGGGTAATAGAGCCTTAGAGAAAAGGTATATGTTAGAGAGGTAAGTCGAGGGCTTACGATAAAGTTAATAGTAGAGACGATGATTCTATCTATAATTTCAGGAACATAAGTTGCGTGAATACCTAATGAATATAATAAGTTTCGTGCATACTTATTGATTGAATTATTATGTGTATAACATACCTACGATGCTTACTATTGAGCGGAGGTTGCGCGTTGTGGACAATCATGCCTTGAGGAGACTTTGGGTGGGATATTGATTGGTATCACTAGAGCATAGAACCTTGGTATGGTTTATCTATGCGAACGATAGTGATGATGGTCGTATGGGTGCATAGGTATGTGCGTTGCCCATAGGTTTGGGACTATGTTCACCTCCAATATATGTGTTTTGTTTTGATGGTTCGAGAGAGACTGAACCTTTAGTCCTTTATGCAAATGAGCGATGCAACAGGACATGATAACAGAGTATGCAGGCACTGCAGCTGTGTCTCGGGGTGCACTATTGTATGTATATATATATATATATATATATATAGGGAAAGGATCAAGTGATGTCCCAATTTGAGGACCCCGAATGAGGACCATTTTTTTGAAATAGTAAAAAAAATATTTTTGGGCTGATTTTTTTTTATGATTTTTAAACATTTCAATAGGACCATAAAAAATTAATCAGCTCAAAAGGATTTTTTTTGCTATTTAAAAAAAATTAGTCAAGCTTTCTCAGTTTTTAAGTTGTTAAAGACTAACATAGTTTGACCGATTTTTTTAAAATAGTAAAAAAAATCATTTTGATCTGATTTTTTTTATGTGGCCCTAATGAAATGTTTAAAAACTACATAAAAAAATTAGCTCAAAAATATTTTTTTACTATTTTATCAAAATTGGTCCGCGCCAGCGGTATGCAAACAAAGGTCCTCATGAGATCCCCTCTCTCTCTCTCTCTCTCTCTCTCTCTCTTTATATATATATATATATACGAGATATAGTGTATACAATTGTGTTTATATCTACTGTGTGAATTTAATAGGTAAAATTTATAATGAATCCGAAATGAGTTAAGTAGCAGTCACTTAATTGGATTAAAACTGAAAATGCTTATTTATGGTAAAGTGGGATTAATTATATGTGTTGTACATTGCGAGGGAAATAATTGGGGACGGTATCGGACTATGATGGGTTTAGACAGGAAGAACTAGTTAGTATGGGGATATAACTAGTGGGATTTTAATATTCTCTAGGCATGCACACTAGATGAGAGGTGAGAATTCCCAAGTGAGTTCGATAATTTAACATGATAAATATATGTGCTAATAAATCATTTTAAGCACTTGTTGATTTTTAAAACTATTTTCAACTCGGGCTCTGAATCGTTTTCTATAAAATCTCTTTTCTTGTCAAACCACTTTTAGGTGCCCAACCATAGGGACACCAAGCATAGGAGGTTTACTCATTCGATGAGCTGTAGCTGTTGTGGAAGGTACAGGGCATTGGTAGTAGACTCCTTCATGACTCTCATTGACTTACTTTGAGCTATTTTATCAATTAGGGTCTCTTGCCCATTTCTACTCAGTTATTCAGAGATTTTGAACTTAGTTATTTACCGTTCAGTTATTGGATTTATTTAGTTGGACTATTGTATTTGACTTTAGGCTGGAAGTGTTTTCTCCAGTCCATTTCATTATGTTAGTATTTCATTTCTTATGTGATAGGATTATATGGTGAATGTTTAGTTATCTTTTCTTAAATGGTTTATAATTAATTGGAAAGATAATATTTTTACATCAACCTTTTTAAATATTAGGTGGTTAGTTTAATTTATAAAGTTTTCAGCAGTGATGCATAATCTGAACCAATTGGATATTCTGAATTTATTAATAAATGACTGATCACCCGGTATTTAATTAGGCGGGGTGTCACACTTTTTCTCAGGAGAGGAAGTTTATCTGAGTCAAATGGGGCCCGAGAGTGCTCGGTGGCCTCTAGATCGGTACTCGGAGTATAACCTAGGTTTTCTGGTAAGCGAATGAGTGATAGGGACCTAAGAACATGCATAGGGGAGTATAACCTAGGTTTTCTGGTAAGCGAATGAGTGATAGGGACCTAAGGACATGCATAGGGGAGTATTAGGATGAGGTGTATATAGAGATCCCCTCGACGTGTGAGCTCGGATTAAGTTAAGGCCATTGAACGATAGACACCACATAGACATTGGGGAAGAGGATTTTAGGTCAATTATGGGGACCTAGAGTATGATGTTGACCGATTTAGAGGGTCAAGGTTACTTTTGAGGACTTAAGGAGACGAGGATGATCGATTCATCAGGTTGAGGTCAATTTTGAGGACCTAAGGGGGATGATGATGATCGATTTGGCGGGTTGAGGTTAATTCTAAGAACCTAAGTTGGTACAACTAATTATGAGGCCCGAGGTAAATTCTGATGACCAAAATAGACAAAGATGACCAATACTGAGGGTCGAGATCAATTTTGAGGACCTAAAGTTAGGACGACCAATTCTAAAGACCGAGGTCAATTCTGAGGACCTAAAGTTGGGACGACTAATTCTGAGGGCTAAGGTCATTTATGAGGACATAAAGAGATAAAGATGACCGATTCTGAGGGTCGAGGTCCATTTTGGGGACCTAAAGTCATGACCACTATTCTAAGGTTCGAGGTTCAATTCCGAGGACCTTAAACTGGGATGACTAATTGTGAGGGTCGAGGTTATTTTTGAGGACCTAAACTTGTAACGACCAATTCTGAAGGCCGCGATTTATTCTGAGGAACTTGAGTTGGGGTGACCAATTCTGAGGGTCGCGGTCAATTTTAAGGACCTAAATTTATGACGACCAATTCTGATGGTCAAGGTCAATTCTGAGGACCTAAAGTTGTGATGACTAATTCTAAGGGTTGAGGTAAATTACGAGGACCTAAAGTTATGATGACCAATTTTGAGGGCCGAGGTATATTCTGAGGACCTAAAGTTATAGAGTGGGGAATAACTCTCCTGGGAAAATTTGAATTATCTTGAGGGTACAAGTGATCTTATGGTTCTGCTAGGGATTGTGTTGTCTTGAAACTCCACTTGGGGATGTTTAATTTTGGTATTCCGTCAGGGGAATTGTAATAGACTTGAATGCGAGCGCATCATTGATTCTTATGTGTAGTATGATGATGATAAGAGTGTAAGATTAATCCAGATGGGATTTTAAGAGTTTGTATGGGGTTTAGTGATCCAAAAATGAGTTTCCTTAGGAAAATAATGTTTCATACTTTTTTAGGATTTTTGGGAATTTTCTCGGCAATTTCTAGTTTTGCTAGCATTTTTTGTACAATATTTGAAAGGGCCTATCGATAGGCAGGCTTGGGGGGGTTCGAATTAGTAATGTAATGAACTCCTGGGCTTCCTTGGGAAGAGTTAAAGGCGGCTTTCGATCTATATGGGTCAGGACACTGCGTTCCACTGCAGTGTCACGTGCTCTTAGAGAAAGGTAGTGGGACACTACCCACATATCCCATCTTAGCTTTGGGGAGATGACTATTACTCCAATAGGCATTCAGTAACTGATGGGGGTTGATTATGGGGGGTTCTGTGCAATGGTGGAACCTACATTGAGGGTGAAAACAGAGGCGATGCGGGTGGCATTGAAGGACATGTGTAGGATCTTCTCTGGGGATTCTATCCGTTCTTATTTAAAGGAGACACTCTTGAGGAGGAAGATGGATATGACCAATGGGAAGTAAGTGATATAAATAACCCGTTTATTTATTTTGGTTTTGCTGGGAGGCTTTTTGGTGGCTACGAGTGGCGAGGTTGTCCATATTTGATTCTTGCCATTTTTTAAGATGATTTTTGACATCAAGGTGTACGATTGTGGGAGATTGACTTTGTCATACCTTTATTCCTCTTTGGATTCTTTTAGCTTGTGCTACTGGTAGACTTTTACGGGGGCCACATATCTTTTGGAGGTAACTTTGGATTTATTTTCCTTTTCATGCATTTCTTTGCATTATCTTTTTTTTTGGTTATTTTTGATGATTCTTGTCATTTGGAGACGTGGTTCTATGAGGTGATAGGTCACAATAAAGGGTTAATGTCCCGTAAGGATGAGAATTTGTGGGACTTTTGTCAGATATTCCGGTGGCGAAAGTCCAAATGGCGATCGAATCAGTCCTTATCTTTGGCGGATGTACGATGGGTTTTTAATGCTCTAATGAGCCCCCAGGTAATCTTTCATCTTTTTTGAGTTCTTCTTGGCATATTTATTTCTTGGGTAGATACTAATTCTGTAGGGACATATTTTTATAAATGTCCATCGCAATTAATTATATCGTACACTGTTACAACCGTCGAAGAACTTCAAGATCTATCTACATCAAGACGGATCCGAATATATCAAGGTTCTTCATCAAAAAGCCTCTGCAAAGTTTACTTTCGTAAGGTTATGTTTTAAATACCTCAACGTTGCACTTAGAGCTTTGGCATATTTTTTTCCAAAATATTTTCTAAGTGCTAGAGCGGACTTTTTTTGTCAAAATTTGAGAATGAGTAAAATTTCTAAGACCTGTAGCGTTCCTCGATTTTGACGCCCAGGTTGTTCTAGTGACATGGAGATGTCGCACGATGTTGTTCAAATGAAACGTGTACTTCGTTCGATCGAGATCTCTTTTTATTCGAACGATCGAGGTGGCACAATTTTCTATAAATACTCATTAAATGGTTTCGTTTTCATTAAGAAGTCCCAGCGTTTTGAAAGACATAATACTCTGAATCTGCAGAATTCTTTTGACTTCTTCTTTTAGGGTTTTCATCCCTTTTGTTTTCAATTCACAAAAATCCCATATGCTTTGGTGAATTGTTTTGGTGTTCAAGAACACACTTTACTATTGTTCATTCTTTGTGGGGAGAGCTCTGCACCTGACAGTTCTGGGCTATTTTGGAGGGAGTCCTTGTGAAAATCATAGACTGCGTGTCTGGACTGCGTATCATGGTGGTATAGCTGCGTGCGAACCATTTCTAATTTATTTCTAACCGTTTCTTTGGAGGTTTGACAAAGACATCGTGCATTAATCTTGTGGGCAAAAGCAAGATGGTATGTAAGTCAATGGTCTTGTAAACTTATCAGAGTTCTAGAAATAAAAGGTTTTGACCTTCGATAATTTTTCCTAAAATTTGTGTCGCATGCTTTATTTATGGTTTGACACACACACACACACGTAGTTGCCTGTTTAGGGGTTGTTTCTAAATGGACTCTTATTAAATAAGTGTGCCAAATTAAAAAATTTCAAATTTAATTAATTATCACACCATCATATTTTATAAATTGGTACCAGAGCGGGTTACACTAATTTAACGCGTGATCTTTGTTTTCCGCAAAAAATTGTGTGATATTGATTTTTTTAAATCAATTTTTGTGAAAAAAAATCGTAATTTTTTCGATGGAACACTTATGTAATCGGATACCCCCCTTTGATGACACGAGTTAGAGTTTTGATGATATAAATCGTTTGAATTTGACATTTGATAAAAGAATTGATTTTTTGGAAAAAGAAAATTCTCATTTTAAATCCCCTATGGATCAGTTGCAAGAGGTTGAAAATCAAAGAGATTTTTATCGTGAGAAATTTGTTGCCTTGAACCATGACTTTGTTTCTTTAAAATTGTCCAAGAAGGAGAGTGATGATAGGTTCCTATTTTTAGAAAAAGAATTAGAGGACCTTAAAAATTCGATGGTTTGTGTTTGTGCCAAAGAGGATAAAAATATTTTACTCAATGAGTTTGTGGCACGTGAAAAGACTCTTAGGGAAAAGTTTATTTTTATTGAGGGGGAGCGAGATAACCTTCTAGGTTTGATTGATAATTTGAAGAAGGAGTCCCTCAGATTGGAAGAGTCTAATTCTTTTCTTGAGTAAAAAATTTTGAAGTTAAAAAATGATTTGACAGACTCGAGTCGGTTTGACAATGATGGTAATGGCTCATTTTGTTCTCATGCTTCGAGTGCAAAATAAAAAATTATAGTTTGTTTTAGAGGGTCAACCATTCCTAAGGACATCAGACAAGGTCAACCCATAGGTGCCGTTCCACCCGTTTACACATGTTCATATTGTGGTAGGAAAGGTCACCTTAGGCGCTTTTGTTTTGATCTTGGAAAAAGTCCTAGGAAGTTTATGTCTAGTGTTCCCTTGGTTCCTAAATCCGCCACACGACATTTCACATCTATTTCGGTTAGGAAATCACTTTTAGAGGCACTAGATTTTAGACAAGTTGATTCCCATTTTCTTGCACATGATTCTTCTCTTTCCATGTCATTTATATGATTGTGTTTGCATGTATGTCATACGCTAGTTATGCTTTTTGATATATTTTTGCTAGTGTGTTGACATGTACTTTTTGTATTAAATTTTTGTTTTTGATAAAATTTTAAAAAAATCCAAAAAGATTTGTGTGTTTTGTTTGCACCATTTATGGATAGACACTTAGGATGAACGAGTCACAATTTCATTCCATTTATTTATGTGACTATTTGATAGTGTTTTGAGACAATAGGTCAATTCATCCGTGTGCTTTATAATGTTTAGAGTCATTGAGATGTAATTAGTTGTTACTTCCTACATGTTTGACTCATGATATCCTCTATTACACACGTGCACGCAGTTGTTTGATAATTGTGCTTGTCTTATCACATGTTGGTTGAGTGTTTTTACTTCAATCCTGTCTTTAAAAACGAACCATATGCGATAAAACTTGTCAAGATTGGAATGCATGTAAAAACCGTTTGGTGAGACTGTGTGCTTTATTTTAAAATGGGGAAGGGCTGTGAAAGGTTCACATTTGACCTTTGCGAATGCTAAGTCACCATTATATCGGACCTAAAAAATTGAGGAATTTTATTATCCGGGGTCCAAAGAGGTTTAAAAGAGCCGAAAAAAATTTAAAGGCAATAAAAAGAAATTCATGCCAAAAAGGGGCCATTAGGTTTTCGCACCAATTCTCCAATGTTTGAGAATTTAGATCACCTCTAAAAGAAAATATATATGAGGGAGTTTGGATGGAGAATTAAAACAGGTTTGCATGTTCTTGAAAGTCTTGAAAAAAGTGCAACATATTTTTGGACATTATTGGTATGAAAATCAATTTGACTTTGATTTGTTGATTTGCATAACATGATGTCATCTAAATTCAACAATTTTTACACCTAAAGAGGTTTTTTATGTTCAGTCATTAGGAGTAAATGTATGCATCTTGCTCATATGATTGATTGAGTTGATTTTCATATCTAATGTGTTCACACCCATTAATTCTGTTTCCATGACTTGGTTGTTTTAGTTAAATCCATGGTGTGATTATTGTAACATTATTTTTGCTTTAAAAAAATTGAAAAATCCAAAAAATAGTTTCTGGAATCTTTTGAGATACTCCTTTGCATGCGTAGTTCGATCCATGTTTGCTATGTTTTTGTCGTGACACTCCATGTTTTGATTGTTTCTTCTTATCTGTCTATTTGGGGACATCATAAAATGGGGGAGAAATAATTATCATGTTATGGGGGAATTTTTGCATTATGGGGGAGATTTGATTATATTTTCGTTCGGACGATCGAGGCGGCACGATTTTCTATAAATACTCATTAAATGGTTTCATTTTCTTTAAGAAGTCCCAACGTTTTGAAAGATAGAAAACTGCGAATCTACAGAATTCTTTTGACTTATTCTTTTAGGGTTTTCATCCCTTTTGTTTTCAATTCACAAAAATCCCATATGCTTTGGTGAATTGTTTTGGTGTTCAAGAACACACTTTACTATTGTTCATTATTTGTGGGGAGAGATATGCAACCGACAACTGCGTGCTATTGTGGAAGGACTCCTTATGAAGATAGACTGGATGTCTGGACTGCGCATCCTGGTGGTATAGCTGCGTGAGAACCATTGCTGAATTATTTTTAGTCGTTGCTTTGGAGGTTTGACTAAGACACCGTACGTTACTCTTGTGGGCGGAAGCAAGATGGTATGTAAGTCAATGGTCTTGTAAACTTGTCAGAGTTCTAGAAATTTGTGTCACATGCTTTATTTATGGTTTGACACACGCACACATGTAGTTGCTTATTTAGGGGCTATTTCTAAATAGACTCTAATTAAATAAGTGGGCCAAATTAGAAATTTGTGAATTTAATTAATTATCACACCGTCATATTTTACAAATTCTTTGTTGGGGATCATAGGTTACCTTCTACCTATGGGGTGTGACTCTGTAGGATACGGGGGTGACAAGCATGCATGCGCAGATGCGACAGTTGATTACACACGAGTTCAGGTAGGTCTGGTACCTAGGAGAGAGGGTGGTGTGGAAGATGAGGTGGAATCCATTTCTTATTCTTTTCTTTTAGGATCTATCATTGTGACTGTAGGAGATTTTCATTGACCATGATTTATGCTTGATTTAATGACTTTGTACCTAAAAAGATACTCAAAAAGCATTAAATATGCTTATTTTTTTTTTTATCTTGATTTAGTCTGTTGAGATTTTATTTTAGGAAAGAGTAGGAAAAGTTTGTTCTGTGGGTTTTTTAAATAGAGGAAAGCCTTGAAGGACTGGTTGCAAAGATTTTTCCTTATAAAGGGGCTTATTTCGAGAAAAAATAGGAGAAATATGTTTTTGGAAATTGATTTTTATAAAAGAGGAAAAATGGAATTTTCCAAAATAAGGGGGTTATTGATCGGATTACCCCTTGACCTGCTTATCGACATGGGGGTCAAGTCAAATCATTCTTAGGTTTTGATTTCCCTTTCCTTCGCACCAATGTACTCTTGTGGGGCTGAGAATTAATCGAGTTTCAGAGTTTTTATTTTTTGCCAAGGATTTGGAATATAAAAAGAGAGGTATGGGATGTGCTTTCTCCACTAATTCCCACATTTCTCTTCTTGCTTCTCATTTCTTATTCCCAAATGGCTCTTCACATGTATGGATAATTCTCCTCTTACTTTGATTATCTGGAGGTCATGTGCCTATATAACGTGGATTATGATGATTTCAACCCGCATCGGGCTTCTTTTTGGCGTAATCGAGCCATAGATTAGAACTTGCTAACAACAGAGGTACAATTCTAGTACCCTGAGGATGACGTCTTCCTTTTTAGCCTGGATGAGGTCTGTCCTACTTAAGAACTATTCTCAGTAATATTAGGGATTATCCCCAGTGTACTGGTAGTTATGCCCGGTTTTTTTCGTTCTCCCTGGGCATTCATGGCGGAGTTACTCCAAATTTCTCCTTTGACGGGTCGACCATTGGTCACTAGATGGACTATTTCTCTTCAAGAGGTTATATATTCAGTTCGTTTGAGGTATTTTGAGGATGTTGTATTTTCTAGAGCTGTTGCCTTGGGCCTTACTACGAGGCTCTTGTTGGTGATAGGGGACTTGATGGTGAATCCCTAAGTGGATGCGGTAATGGCAAGGATTTATTACTGCCATAATCCTACGACGATGGTGTTGGCTGAGACCCTAAATGTTCTAGATGTTTGTAAAGTTTCTGCTCTGACTTTCTGAGGGGGAGCCTAGTAACGTTATTCATGTGGCTTGTAGAGAGTTTTATCTAGTAGCCCCTCATGAGTATCCCTTGATGGGTGTGCCAAATTTCTTTATACAGCCTTTCTTCAATTTTAGACCATCGGTAGAGAATTGGGTTGATTGGTTGGTGGAGAATGGATCTCGGTGTCTTCATCGGTTAGTTCCATAGTGAGGATACTTGCAGCCTATTGTGTAACTTGGAGAATATCGGTATGTACGGTTGGTTGGACTTCACTAGACCTCCTTTTATTTCCCTTTGTGTCTTCTGTGCTAAGTCGAGTGGGAACAAATTGTGCATCGTCGCATAACAAATTGCTTCCTAGTGAAGAACCTGACTGAATCATTATGGATGATGTTGGGCTCCTTGTGACAGCGCGTCGGTCATCTACCCATCCATCACAGTCCGTGAGAGGGGCCTGACATGTATATAGAAACTACCTGAACTGGTTATGGAAGCGAGTAGTAGAGAAGATCATGGAGGAAGAGACCAGTCAAAGTTAGTTTCTTACCTTCGACACCATAAAGGAAGGTTTTGTGGTACTATCCAGGCTTGTCTGGGCATACCACTCCATGGAGCGCATACAGAGTGTTAACCAGGAGTGGGAGACTTAGGGACCTTCGAGGGCTGGGAATAATGACGAAGTTGGGCCGTTGGACAGTTGAAGGCAACGTTTTGCAAAGCTTGGGTATTTTTTTAAAGCTAGGGTAATTTTGGGTGTTTTGTATTTTTGGTGTTAGGAATAATTTTTGTGTATCTTAGTAAGGTTTAGGTTTGTTTAAAGATGGCTTAGTCAGTTAAAGGGGGTGGTTTGTTTAACTCTCTTCACTGATACTTCATGTAACAACGCTGTGTTCCTTAATCAAAAATAAAAAAATGATTTTGATCATATTTTTTGTGTTTATTGTTGAGTTTTGTAGTTGAATTATATATACCAACCACTAAGGCATTCATAATCCTTTTTTTCATGTAAATGATAAGATGTATCACCATTCTCACAGGTTAGAAAAGAATAGCATTTTGTGAAAAATAAAGGGACCGTGCCCATATATGCCTACATACCTATGGGGGTTTTGAAATTTTTCATGAGTTTTATTTTAAAAAGAAAATATTTTTGAGAGGATTAGGTCCTAGTAGTTATGGGTAGGGGAAATGAAGAACTTTTTTTAGAATAAAAGGGGGATAAAAAGAGTCGTAGCTCGCCGAGATATTGAACCAAGTGTATTTCTTGAGATGGTCCAAGTTGAATGGACGCCCCCTATCTTTTTTGTCGAGGTATGTGAGCATAGCAGTGCTGCCTAACAGGATTTTCTTGACTATTTAGGATCCACTCCAATTCAGTTTGAATTTCCCTCTGGGGTCCCTGACGGGTTCTATGATTTCTTTAAGGGCAAGGTCTCCTTCCTGGACACCACAGCCTTTGAATTTTCGATTGAATGATCGATCTATTTGGTGATGCTAACCTTATATATGATACAGAGCCTTTAGCCTCTTTTCATTAAAGAGTGATCGTTTATCCAAACGGCAGTGATGCCATTCTTCTTCCCTAACATTGCTTTCGAGCATGATGCGCAAGGAAGGAATTTTAGCTCAATGGATAAGAGTGCTTCCATGTCGTACACTAGAGAATAAAGGGTAGCCCCAATAGGTGTTCTGATTGAAATGCGATAGCCCTAGAGGGAATTAGGGATCGGCTCAGCCCAACCTCTATAATTCTTAGTCATATTTCTGATTATGGTTTTGAGGCTTTTATTGGCAGCTTGGACAATAACATTTGTTTGGGGTCGATGGGGGGAAGACTTGTGTCTCTGAATCCCATACTCGTTGACTGGTTCTGTGACCTCAGTGTCGAAGTGGAGCCCATTATCCAATGCTAACTCATAGTCAACTCCGTATCGACAGATGATGTTCTTTCTAATGAACTTGGCCATTTTTTTAGCATTCAGCACTGGGTATGACTCGACTTTAACCCATTTGGTGAAGTAATCAACGGTGACCAAGATGAATTCATAACCATTTGAATCTTTGAGACTAAGCTTCCCTATGATGTCAATGCCCTAAGTGGAGAAAGTCCAGGGAGAGGTCATGTCGTATAATTCTCGAGGAGGAAAGTGTTAGAGATCGACAAAATATTGGCATTTGAGGCATCTTCAAAAATAGGTAGTGCAATCTTGAACCTCGGTGGTCCAATAGTACCCTTGATGGATGATCTTATTGGCAAGCATATGGTCATTCTTATAGGGCCTATATTCTCTGATGTGGATCTTCTACATCATTTCTTTAATATCTACCCCTGTTATGCAATGCATATGGGTTCAATTGAAGTTTCTCTTGAAAAATTCTCTATCACAAATGATATACTGGGCAGCAAGTTTGTAAAGGTTCGTAGGGTCTTTATTACCTACCATGTTTTAGGAGGCTCCAAATGTCATAGTACCATAACTCGGCCATATCGAAATCTTCCTCAGTGATGAGCTCAATGTGGTAGTAGTGGGTGGGCATGGATTGTTTATGAACCCAGAAAGGGGCTATCGTTATTCCCTTAGGCATGTCGACCATGGAAGCCAGGGTAGAAAGGGCACCATCTAGGCCGTTCTTTACACGAAGCAGGTTGTGGAAGGTTACATCTTTGTACTGGTAGGCCAACTCTTTTAGATTTGTGTGGAAGGGTATGAGCTTCACATTTTTGAGTTTCCATATTCTAAGGATTTGGTCGACGATGAGGGCAAAGTCTCCATAAATTCTTAGGTGTTGGATTCCTTTCTTGAGGGAGATATTGAGGCCTATAATGCAAGCCTCATACTCAATCATATTATTGGTGCAAGGAAGGTCTAGTTTAATGGCAATAGAGGTGCGGGAGTCATCAAGGTCAATCGAGATTATCCCAATGTCGTATCATTTCTTGTTGGCAACTCCATCAAAGAATATTTTACATCAAAGGTCCTCCTGAGAGGTGAGAGAATGTCTTTACCTGGGAATTTAAAGACCCAAACATCGGTCCCTTTTAAGGGGTAATAAATAGGGTAGTTGGAGATGTCTCTCCCTTTCATAGCTTTCTTCATAACATACACAATATCAAACATGGCTACAAACATCAACCAACGGATCATTCGGCTAGATAGAGTGGGATTTTCTATCACGTACTTAATGGCATCCATTCGGGATACTAGTCTGATGGAGAAGGAAAGCATGTAGTGTCCTAACTTCTGTGTGACCCAGACTAAGGCGACACAGGATTTTTCCAAAGTAGTGTAGTTGACTTCGTATCCGACCAACTTTCGATGGCGTATCCTTAGGACATTCTTTAATGTATTAGGGTATAAAATCCCCTTCTATAGTATTTGTATTGGTCAAGTATAGGAGGAGGGGGAGACCTAGATGCTGAGGAGGTTGGGTGAGGTATCACTTGATTTGGTCGAAGGCTTCTTGGCAATCCTCATTTCGGACTTAAGTTGAATCCTTACAGAGAAGTTTAAAAATGGGTTCACAGATTAAAGTCAGTTGGCTGATGAACCGACTGATGTACTGTAGTTCACCCAGGAATCCTCGGACTTCCATTTCCATCCGTGATGGTGGCATCCCAAGTATGGTTTTCATATTTGTAGGATCTTCTTCGATTCCCTTCTCACTGACCAAGAATCCCAAAAATTTTCCTTTCGTGATGTAAAAAACACAGTTATGTGGATTTAACTGCATTTGGTATTGCTGCAGTCTCTCGAAGCACTTTTGAAAGGAAGGAATATGACCTTCCCACATCTCAGACATAATGAGCATGTTGTTGAAGTAGACTTAGACTTCCTTGTTAATTAGGTCATGCAGGATGGTTGGGGTATCCCTTTGGTAGGTAGTCTCGGCATTCTTGAGTCCGAATGGCATGACAATATATCAAAAGGTTCCCCATGGGTTGATGAAGGCGGTTTTCTCCTGATGGTCAGAGTGCATCTTAATCTGGTTATATCTGGTGAATCCATCAACAAACAACTTGAGGGAGTGTATGGTTGTATTGTCCATGATCATGTCGATATTAGGCAATGGGTAATCATCTTTTGGGTATGCATTATTCAAATCACGATAGTCAAAGCACATGCGGACTTTTCCACATAACTTACCTACGAGGATGATATTAGCGATCCATATAGTATATTCGACTATGAGAATGAAACCCGTGTTTAATTATTTGACCACTTACTGTTCGACCTTGAATGACCATTCGATATGGAGTTTACTTAGTTTCTGTTTGATTGACTTACATTCTGGGAATGTAGGGTGTAACACCCCGCATTTTTCATGCATTAAATATGTAATTAATTCGGGAATTGAAAATTACTTGTGAGTCGTAATTTTAATTGAATTAATCAGGGAAATTTTATTTAAATATTAATCGGGGATTAAATGGTTAATATTTATGGGAACTTATTTACGAAGTGAATAGTAATTATTTATTTAAGTCATTTAGAGTATTAATGACATGGTATGCACTTATCTCAACCGGGAGTCGGTATAGACTAAATGGGTGGGGGGATAAGTATTTTTATAAATTAATTCGGATGCCAATTCTAAGTGTACGGTTGAGTTCGGATGGGCCAAGATAGTCGGAAAAGTGTACCCGGGGGTAATAAACGGGTCACGGGGCATTTTTAGACATAGCCGGGCCCACACGGGGGCATTTGGGTCACTTGGGCTTAGCCCATTAGGCAAAAAATGGGATTTAGGTAAATTAAGTAATTAGAAGGAATACGAAAATGGCTGATAGAGTTTTAGAAAAAGGCTAAGTGTATTAAGGAACCCTAATAGCAGTTAAAGGTAGTTTTGGGATCACTTGAGAGCCAACAAGGATCATCTTCAACCTTGGAATTCATCTCCCAATCAGACACTACGAAACCTAAGGCAAGTGGATAACTTGCAATAGTATTGAATCTGTATTTCAATTCATATTCATGTGATGTGTTTGATCAAAATTCGTTTTGGGTATTCATGGCATAAACATGAGGTTTTGAAAATAATAATCTGATTTACGAATTTGAATGAGAATTCTTGTAGGAATCTGATATTATAAATTGATACGAATCTGGTAGGATAATATCTGGATATTTAGAAACAAATTTGGTGAAGGAATTTGGGATGTAAATGGGTAAGGAATTAAAGATGAATAATTTCCCAAATTCAGAAATTGTAGTTAATGGACGAATTGATAACGTTGGAGGACATTCTGGAGGTCCCTAATAAGGTTCCTAACTTGTATTTTTGTTAAAAAGGCCTGAGAATGTTGATAGAAGGAGTTAGGGTTTTATAAAACTCGTCCATGGCAGAATCTGTCTTCGCGAAGAAGACGAAGACCTGTTCGATCGATCGATCGAAGGTCTGGGGTCGATCGATCGAAGGTCGGCAGATTTTGACAGTTCGCCCAGTTTTCTTTTATATGAAGAAAATTTAATTTAATCTTTTTCCATGAATTAATTTAGTGAGAAATTTATACATGGGTTTTAAATCTAATTAATGGTGAATAAAATTAATTAGAATTTGGAGACGACTTAGTGTGACATCATAATTTAATTTTGTTGGGTTTTAGAGAAATTAGGTGTGATACACTAAAGTTGAATTTTTGGGAAGGGTTCGAAAGGATTAAATATAGTTAGAGAACAAGTTCGGGGATAATGGTTGAGGAATACCGAGAGATAAATCTTATTTAGGTAAAGGCTAAATAATTTGGGAGTCGAAAAATTTAGACTCGGGTGAGGTTGATTCGGACTACGAGAGTAGGTCCAATTTTGTGGTGGGGGCGACACCAAAGGTGACTTAATTAATTAATGTGCGAATTAATTAATGATTACAGTTGGACCACAAACTCTTAATAAATTAAATAGGCTTATGTTACGGATTGTGTACATGGTGTAGCCTGGACATTCTATATTTATATATATGTACGGTGTGTGACAGTATATATATATAGTGTGTGTGCATTAATATCAGTGATTGCCTATTATTAGTATATACTTTAGTGCTATAGGGGGAGGTTGCGCGTAGTGGATGAATCCCCTAGCTTGAGGAGTAGGGCGAGTATAATCCCAGGTCATAGCATCCGTTATATGGGTGAGGGGCATCTCACTTTCAGGGGGGAATATGACCGCCGCCAAATTCATATGTCAAACTAAGTTAGTGAGCGAATATAACTTGCATAACTAGGTTATGTGAATACATCTAGTGGGATAGCACTTGATAAAAACTTATATTTTGTGAGTATTGTTACTCAGTCGGAAATTTGTATTAAATGTTATTTCAGTATGTTCATGATTGCGATAATATGATTAAATATATAATTAGGTAAATAATTACATATGAGATGATTAATACATAGTGTAAAATGTATTACGTGCATAACAGGTGTGAATGCTATATGAAATTAAAAAGGGAAATGATTTAATTAAGTTGTTATTTATAATAACTTAAAAATCACGAATCAATGTATACTCGGTTAGGGTAGGTAAATTTCAAGGGTTCAAATAAGTATTGGATTAGGAGCGTAGAACCTAGTAAATTAAATAAAAGCGTTAATAGTGCATCTTAGAGGAGGGGTATGGAAATCCTCAAGAGAGTGCGGCACTAACTAAAATATGAAGAGCATGCATGTTTATTTATTACTTCAAGTTAATCATTTGTTAAATATTTTCAAATGTTTTTCGGTACTAACCCTTGCTATAAATTTTTTTTAAAAACCTTTTAGGTGTCCAACCACAAGGGCGCCAGGCTTGACTCTATTCTAGGTATCCATTGTTGCAGCACCTGTGGATGTTGCGGGTCTTTGATAGACGCCTCCTTCTTTCATTCGTGTAGAGACTCTCTAGCAGTTATCTGAGCTTGTCGCTCACAGTTCCTTTATCAGTATTAGACTTGTTGAGATTTTCTTATTATCTTTATTTGTATTGGATAATTGGACCGATGATTTATTCGGTTAGGTATCTTAATTGTGGATAGTTATTTTAGTTAACTGTGAATGTGTTCTATTTTTGTCCCGCATGAGTTTTTATTTAATTAATTGAAAGATAAAAATTGGCACCAATCTACTTTTCTCACTTAGGTGGTTAGTAGTTAAAAAGACGATAGTCATGCTAAGAATGGACCAACTGAGAAACCTTTTCTAACTTGATGTAGGACTGATCACCCGGGATTAATTAGGCGGGGTGTCACATAGGGTTCTCATGTTGGGTCAATGCCAGGCATGTCATCGTAAGACAATGTGAAGACGTCCACACATGCTTTCAGTAGCTCTTCAAATTGCGCACTCTCATGCTTGCTAAGGGTGGACCCTATCCTAATCTCGCGCTGATGGCTATTAAAACTGAGATTAATAAAAATAATCTCATCATCATTAGTTTAAACACGGTTATGTTATTTGTTATTATACTTATTAAGATCAATTAAGAATTGTTCATTTGCAAAATCATTATCGTTAAAGGTTTGATTAGAAATAAAATAATTTATTTAAGTCATAACAAGATACTCAAAATCCTTATTTAATTCATTTTTGATAAAAACAACATTGAGAACGTCATCAAAATAGGTCTCTGTTGTATTAATATCAGGAAAAGGAAAAACAACATTAGGTGAAGATATTTGGATAGGTAAACAACATAATCAGGTTGATTATGAGCAGGTTGGACTTGTATGGAATTCCAGTTGAGGAAAGGTATGTCAGCATCTTTGATTTGATCAGATGGGTTTGATGTGCACGACATCTGAACATATCGTGCAGAGACTCAGCCCCAATGTATGTAGGTCTAATGAGTCTTCAACATTACTTATATCAAAATCCTCGATAACTGTCACAACTTTCTCGATGAGAGGTTGCGCTTCATATTTGTAGTATTCGACCCAAGAGTTACTATTGTGAAAGAAGATTTCCATCCATGGTTTCATCTTCTTGTCAGTATGGTCATACCATGGTATTTTCTTAAGCACGCATGGAGGAGGAAGTGGGAATGAGATCACTGACTTTCAGTCCCCAAAAGTTGAAGGTTCTGAGAGGACAAACATTGAGAGAAGATCCGTTGTCAACAAGTGATAGTGGTATTATCTTTCCCAATATTTCAACGCAGATGTCTAGGGCATAATTATGATCAAGGTAAAATTTTGGTATCTCTTCTTTAGAAAAGGAGAGAAGTCTGAAAGAGATCAGGTACCCCGCCATATTTATAGCTTCTTTAGGAGTTAGGGATTGGTGGTCCGGTGAGGAGCTTTATCAAATCATTCTGGTGCAATTGAGAGAAAATGAAAATCCCCCATAGGGTGATATTGTCTTGGGTCTTCTTAAGCTGGTCAAGGACTTTTCTCACTTCAATGGTCATTTTTAGTGTGGTAAGTTATTCAGTAACTCCTTTTCCTTTATCTATTTTGATTACATGGGGAATCGGGTCTTTATAATGTCTCCCTGATCGGGTCATATGATTCACTGAGGTGGGGAAGAACAAGAATCCCGTGGTTTCATCTACCTCGAGTGAAATGGACACCTTATTGATTTCTCCTAACGGATCTCCGAAGGATATCATTCCATAGAGGTTAGCTACGGGACTGACTTTTTCCTGATTGGGTGCATTATCTGAACTGTCAAAATCATCCCCTTATCCGGTGGTGACTATGTCCTCTTGCCATGTGTAGGATAGTGGTGCAACTGAGATCTGTGAAGAACTAGAACGGGTGAGGCGTGACCCACTCCAATGGAATCTGTCTTCAACGTCTTCAAAGTTTCAAGAGTAACTCTAGTAGATAACCTCCCTCTTCTAGTAATAATGGAGTAAATGCTATGACATTCTTCATGAAGAAAAAATTTGACAAGCAGTAATGATATATGGCAGAGAGAGATCTCCTAAGAATAATGGCTGTAATTATGGGAGTGAAGAGGCAATCACTTAGACACTTAGAGAGAGAATAGGGAGAGAATACTAGTTCTAGTGTAATTTTGGCAGAGTAACAGTGTAACTTAATTCTTTTGTCTTATCTTGACCTTACTAAAGGGTCCTATTTATAGGTGTATACTAGAGATTACTTGGTCTTTAGGGGCGTTAAAAATGAGAGGAAACTTGGGGACAAGCCTTGCAATCTACATTTTATCCTTATATGTCTGTTAGTTGCCAGTCCCCTCTGATAGGCGACACCTGGTGCCTACCAAATTTAAAAAGGAAACGTGTCTCCTAATGGTGACAAAATATTTGATTTGGTAAATATCATTTCAAATGGTAACTTAACATACAAACTTTGTGAAAAACTTGAAAGAGGATTTGAGAGCCACCCCCTTTAAGCTACATTTTATAAAAGTGTTTTTCTTTATGAGCAGCCTCTAGGCTACTCACTTTTTTATTCTAAGTGTGGGCTGTGTGAGTTCTTGATTGGATACTAGTGTCGCTCTACTATTGATCTCTCTATCTTAAAGTGTCAAGTTATTGAGCTTGCTAAATAAACCTTGTTTCTCAATCGTCAAACCAAAACTCCCAGGAGATCCCAACTAGCCTGCTTGAGCCCTGCTTGCTCCACTAAGGATACATGTACAAGAAAATAATCATCAGTACTTTATTAATTTTTGAGTAGCAATCTTGGGGATGGGTCCACTCGTGGTGGACCCCCTTGCCCTAAGTCATTTTTTGGTGATAGCATGACGAAGGGGCCACTTGAAGTGGATCAACTTGCCTTGAGTAGTTTTCTGTGAAGTTAATCTTGGGTAGAGGGACCACTCAAGGTGTGTGCCCTCGCCCATGGCCATTTTTTATAGTATCAATATTGGGCAATGGGGCCACTCGAAGTGGGCTGATTCGTATCGAATATTGCATATTTTCGGCCTTTATCTTTATGCATTCTAGAATTTTAATGTCTTAAATGCCTATATTTATGCTCACTAACCAGACAACCCTGGATTTGGATATATACATGCTTTGTAGGGGTTAATTGTGCTTTTGTAGATATTGGAACGCTAAAAGTGAGGAACCGTTGCATTTCGGAGAAGTTTCATCGCTGGACACTACCTCAAGGGCATTTTAATCAATTCACATTTGTTATCCAGCTCATGAAAATTCCACGGATGCGTATTTCATTGAGTAGTATCATGTGGCCGCAAACGGTGCATCGTTTGGAGTTCAAACGAAGAAGATATGGCCATTTCTGTTTGCAACCCTTTACCCCTCTTCGTGGACCAATAGCTGCTAAAAATAGTGTGCCAGTTGATCGGCCTTGGGCCCTCGGTCGATCGCGGTTTGAATTTAAGTCTACAAAGGGATACAAAAGGTTAGGACCTGCTCGATCGATCGATCGACGTTCTTGGTCGATCGATCGATCCTGCCAGATATTTGGCAGATCGTTCCTTTTGTTTTATTTTTCCTTTTTCTTTTAATGTTTATTCCAACTTACTATATAAACCAATTTTGGTTTCTTTTATTAGGATCTTACATTTTACATTCGTTTAGGGTTTTTATGGAGCTTTGCCCTACTCCACCACTTTGGGTGTTTTACCCACTTTGATGTATGTAATCTTATTGATTTAGTTGTCTTCCTTTATTTCTTTCTTTGATTACTTGCTTCCATTAATTTCCATGCCTAGTTAATATTTATTTCTTGCTATTTATTTCTTTCATAATTAGGTTTACTTGCTTTCTTTCAATACATTCTTTTTAATATGCTTTCTAGCTAAATTAGTCTAGGTTGTGTCGGATTGAACTCATTTCGGGTTGACGTGTTGCTTTGCTTTGGTGATGGAGTTTTATGGGTCTATTTCGAGTGCGTTGTCCTAGTTATTATGCCTAGGAGATTTGACGAGGTATATCATGTATGCTCCGTGCTTAAGACCTTGCGTGCGTAATTTTTGGGGTATTTGTTGACGCCAAAATCGTATTAGACTTTTATGCGAATTCGGGGGTGTGACAAATCTTGATTTAATTAACTGTCGAATCGAGATGAAATCTTAATAACTCGTCGACCAATGTAACCATTTTATACTAATTAACTCGGGTGAGGGATATTCGACGCATCCTATAGTTTTTATTCACTTTGTTAATCTAGTTTCAATACACTCGCCTAGATTAATATTTCCCTTTTGTGCATCTTTTCCTTTTTGTTATATTTATCTTTTACACTTTTATTTTAGGAGTACTAAACCTTATAAATTCTAGCATCTTGTCTTTGTGGATTTCGATACCCAGACTTGTCCGCTATACTCACTTGTTGAGTGTAGTCATAAGCTTAGGTTTTTGTATAGATCTAGTGATCCGAACAATAAAATGATCGCGCATAGGTGACACTTGCGCCGCGGTAAAACCCAGCCTATCATGGACCCCCTCATCCCGAGTCATCTTCAATATGTTAATCTTGGGGAAGTGGGAGCCACTTGAAGTGGAACCTCTCGCCCTAGGCTATTTTCTGTAGTGAGTCAACCTTGGGGCAATGGGATCCATTCGACATGGTCTCCCTCGCCCTAGGTTATTTTCTGTAGTATCAAACTTGGGCAGAGGGGCCACTGAAGGAGAGTCCCCTCACCCCGTACCTTTTTTTGTGGTATGTCGATATTGGGAAGAGGTTCCACTAAAGGTGAGTCCCCTTGCCTTGGACTTTTCTTCAGTAATATCAATCTTGGGCAGAGGGGCCACTCAAGTTGAGTCACCTCGCCCGTGCCTTTCTTCTATGGCATGTAAATCTTAGGCAGTGGGGCTAGTCTACGAGGACCTTCTCACCCCAGTCTTCTAAAATTCATTAAGCGAATGAGCACCCCTTTACACTAAGAGTAATCAATACATTTAAGAACCTCGACGACTTCATCGTACAAATTCTCCCACTCAGTGGGAAGGTGCATGATTGAAGGTATCAACTGTCCCTAAAGCTTCAAAGCGGTGAGTAACTCATAAATGCTGCAGATTTCATTTGTCTGTCGAAACATGGTAGCCATGGTGTATACCACATCATCTAGACTGGCTTCTTTAATGGGTACTACCCATTCATCTGATTCCTAAGCCCACTTTTAGGCTTCCATGAATAAGACACCGAACTTGTGATAATTGATTAGTCACGAATATTGCATATGCGCGCCCGTTATCTTTATGAATTCTTGAAATTTTCGTGTTCCTTATGTCTATATTTATGCTCGTTAACCATACAATATATATATATATATATATATATATGCTTTGCATTGCTTAATTGAGATTTTGTAGGTATTGGAACGCTTAAAGTAAGGATTCGTTGTGTTTTGGAGAAGTTCCATCGTCGGGCGCTACTTAAGGGGAATTTTAGACATTTCACACTTTATCTCTATCTCAATGGTATTCCACAGAATCATAGTTCATCGATTTAGCTGCACGCGGTTGCGAATGACGCGTCATTTGGAGTTCGGACGAAGAAGGTATTTCATTTCCGTATGCATCGATTCTCCCTCGTTTTGGACCCAAAAAGACCATGGAATAGGGGACCAGTCGATCGGACCTGCCCCACCGGTCGACCGATGAATCATATTTTGGCTTATAGAGGATGCAGTGGGTTTTTTCCCAAGGTCCCGGTCGACCGCTCCTCGGCCACGGTCGACCGGTAGTGCCAGATATTGTGCATTTTTGCCTTTTTATTTATTTTTCCATTTTTCTTTTCTCTCTTTTATAACTTACTATAAATAGGCCCCTTAGATTATTTTCATATAAATATTTCATTTAGTTAGTTTTTCATCTTTCATTTTAGGGAGGTTGGGGTTTGGAGGAGATTTTTGTGTTTTGCTTCTTGTGACAACCCGCTATCCGAAATAAAGGGTGGCCAGCCCTATACCCCGACAAAATAGGAAATCATGGATAATATCATCCTCAGCATCATGACAATATACAAAGTATAAGGAATAACCACTCTATATTCCAGAAAACGGGTTATCAAAACTTTGATTTGAAATAAAAGAAAACCTTTTTAACAACCCATAGTAGAAACAGAGGGTGGAAACCCCCACAAGCGCATGTAAGAAATCCAAGAGATACAAAGGACCGAATAAAACTTCGGTCAATACCATCCATACAACATACTTATAGCATCAAGTGTTACATAATAAATTCATTATACATTTACAACTGTTTGGGCAACAAGCCCGAATGAACTGAACATAACTAGAAACGTAAACAGAGGCGTCTACTCAAAATCCCGTGAAACCCGCACCATGTCACGGCTCCTCAAAACATGTGGGAAGAAAGGTCATTACAGGCGACCGTGCGGCGGAACACCTGAACGGATAATATAGATATACATACACAACAAGAAAAGGAGAACCGGTCAGGGCCGGGTATATGTGATCAATAGATAAATGACAAGTATGATAATGAGGCACAATGAAGCATGGATGATAGTCTAGCATGTTAACAGCATATAAGGAACTGAAACTAGTGAAGGACTACATAGAGTGAGATTCACACAAAAACAGAATTAAAAGTGCTTATGAGCCTTTATCATCTTTCATCACATTTCAATAACAATCTTCATGTTTCCATTCTTATTCGGGAATATGATTATCATCATTAATCAGATTTCAATTCAAGTATACATTTTCCATTCCTTATTAGGAATATAATTGACATCATGTGCTCTATAAGGCACTAATCTCGATAACATGCTCTTTACGGCATAACTTTGCTCTTTATGGCATTAATGTTCCATCGAGTCCAACTCGATAATTAGAATAGTCATAATTATAAATATAACGATTCTAAGACCGCCCGTCCGGGTTTCCCCACTGGGCACGCCCCTAAATAACCATCATCCTCCAGGGCCTAGCATACGACAACCTGGGATCCTATCGAAACGTCGGGAAGCGGCCATATGCCTGCGGGGTAGTCAAGACCACACCAAAAATCTCCTACCCATCGCAGAAAAATAGAACAAGCGCTCATATGGCCTAGGACTATATCCACCCTGCATTCATTAGCCAGGGGGCTTCACCTATCGCACGGACTTCCCTTAAGATGGTATTTAGAGAGGTGTGTAACCCTCATTTTATTAATTCCCATTATGTGATTAGTAAATTATCATTTACCTTATCAATTCCCCATTTTAATTAAAAGGGTATAAGTTAAATCTGGACTATATGTAATTCGTACCGACCTAGCATCCTCAAAAGGAATTTAGACTCCAAAGTTATCTCCAAGGCCTATTTTAGGCTTTACTATAAATCATCAAGTCAAATCTAACTCGAATTGAATTCTACAGTCTCCAAATTGACCTCAATAGATTCTAGACCGATATAAAACTACAAGACAAAAGTGATGCCTAAACATCACCTTAAATTCCACCTTGAATGAATCCTAGATGAACCCTTTCGAGTCTAGGATGTCGTCCC
The DNA here is from genome assembly GCA_949130495.1 of Sambucus nigra. NCBI lineage: Eukaryota > Viridiplantae > Streptophyta > Magnoliopsida > Dipsacales > Adoxaceae > Sambucus > Sambucus nigra. The sequence continues at coordinate 320,338,824 of OX422223.1, forward strand.
AACTCAACTAGAACTCTAATCCCTATGTTTACTTCATTTAAGAAGGTCCCTAATCAATAATCCTAAAGAAAAGGGGTTAAAAATGAAAAAAGAAAAATTTGGAAAATGCAGGGCTACCGAATCGATTCGCCCCCTTGGCCGAATCGATTCGGCCAGAAAAATTGAGGTTCTGCATCATAGCCGAATCGATTCGGATGGGAGACCGAATCGATTCGGTCAGAAAATTTTGGTTTCTGCATAACTGCCGAATCGATTCGGATAAATTCCGAATCGGTTCGGTCAACAAGACCTGGGCACTGGAACTAACCGAATCGATTCGCCCAGGGGGCCGAATCGATTCGGGCCTGCGATTTTGCCAAGAAATGGCTATGGAGTCTTGGACTCCATTTTCTACCCAAACCCAAATTTCTCCAAACCAAACTCATATACCAACATTCTAAAACATCAAAGATGCTATTGATCATCTTAAAACCTCAAAAATCATTTTGGGAGTAAGTCAAAACCCAAACACATAATAAAACCCTAAGTTTGCTAAACTACAATCAACACACCATTAACACAACAAATCATTTATCTTAAGATACAAATAGCAAGTAGAAACTTGCCTTGATTCAGCAAATATGCAGTTTTCTTGGTGTAGCAAGCTCTCTCACTCAATCTCCAAAGCTTTCTCTCCACTCTTCTCTTTTCTCTCTTAGGTTTGGAATGAATTTAGGGGAAATTAGGAGACTTAGAAGACTTAAGTCGTGGCTTAAGGTAAATGGCCCACATAATTTAACCAAAAGTGCGATAAAATAATACGCAATAGCATAATTAAGGCATAATCAGTCAAAAATGCCCAAAACTACAAAATACAATATGACACATTATTTGACTATCTCGCACATTCCGGAATCAACTGCAACCTCCAAATTATCATCTGGACATTTTAAAATTAAATTTAGATTCCGGTCTCATTATTAAGCCAAATATTATTTTAAATTCATATGATATTAATAAGCATGACATAACAATATTTTCCCATAATCATGACATGTATGCTAACCCAAAATAAATATCAACTTTTCTACATTGAATCAACATTCAAATCATAACCTAACACTGGTCTCTAATTACTATACTAAGTAATTAATGTAAAATACGGTCCCATAAGCGAGGGTTATTACATACTCCCCCCCTTATGAGGGAATTTTGCCCCCAAAATTCAGGCGTACCTCATGAGAAAAGATGTGGATATTTCTCCCGCATCTCATCCTCGCGTTCCCAAGTTGATTCGCTCGCATGATGATGGCTCCAATGAACTCTAACTAGAGGCACCACCCGAGACCTTAACTTCCTCTCCCCAAACTCAAGGATAGCGACCGGTTGTTCTTCATAAGAAACATCGGGCTGCAAATCGATATCTTCGAAAGGGATGTGCCAAAGGGCACCTTCACACCTTCTGTACTTCTTCAAGGAGGAGACATGAAATACATCATGGATTTGTTGTAAGGGTTCCGGCAAGGCAAGTTGGTATGCTACGGGACCAACCTTTGCGATCACCGGGAAAGGTCCAACAAAGCGGGGTGCAAGCTTTCCTTTCTTCCCAAAACGTTTGATGCCCTTCATCGGGGACACCCGCACCAACACTTGGTCTCCAACCTCCAACTCCATGTGTCTCCTACCCGCATCGGCATAGCTCTTTTGCCGATCTTGGGCTACACGTATGCGGTTCCGAATAAGCTCAATTTTCGAAGAAGTATCTTGGATCATCTCAGGTCCAAGGAACTTATTATCACCCACTTCCAACCAACAAGCGGGCGATCTACAAGGTCTGCCGTACAGAGCTTCATAAGGTGCCATTCCGATGGTAAATTGGTATGAGTTGTTGTAAGCAAACTCAACCAATGGAAGATATTGTTCCCAACTGCCTTTGAAGTCGAGTATGCACATACGAAGCATATCCTCCAACATCTGGTTTACCCTTTCGGTCTGACCGTCTGTTTGAGGATGATAGGAAGAGCTCAACTTCAACTCAGTCCCCATAGCTCCCTGGAAACTCTGCCAAAAGTGGGACACAAAAATTTTATCTCGGTCGGAGACAATATTTAAAGGTACCCCGTGGAGTCTGACGATCTCCTCAATGAACAACTGGGCATAACGAGCGGTATCATAATCGGTGCGCACAGGCAAGAAGTGTGCCGACTTAGTCAAACGGTCGACAATCACCCAAATTGAGTCATGACCCTTTTGCGATCTAGGCAAGCCCGAAACAAAGTCCATCGAAATGCTCTCCCATTTCCATACGGGAATCTCGAGCGGTTGCAACAAACCCGTCGGTCGCTGGTGATCAATCTTAACCAACTGACAAGTAGTGCATTGAGACACAAACTCAGAGATATCCCTCTTCATACCCGTCCACCAGTACAAACGGCGCATATCTTGGTACATCTTGTCCCCGCCTGGATGTACCGTGAACTTCGACCCGTGGGATTCTGCCATCACTGCACGCCTCAAATCCCCATCATCGGGAACCACAAGTCTTCCATGGAAGCGTAGTCCACCCTCAGAGCCTATTGAGTAAGACTCCGCTCCCTCAAACAACAACTGGCATGTGTGGTCTTGACAAACTTTATCTCTCTTCTGAGCTTCCACAATCTTTGCTATAATCGTGGGAGTAACCGTCATCACTGAAAGGAATGCTCTCGCTCCGGCATCCTCCAGGCTGAGTTCTTTCCACTTAGCCTTCCACACCTTAGCTAAGTCCCCATCAGGTTTTCTGCTCAAGGCATCTGCTACCACATTCGCCTTCCCGGGGTGGTAATGAATGTCAAATTGGTAGTCTTTCACAAACTCCAACCAACGGCGTTGGCGCATGTTCAAATCCTTTTGGGAGAATAAGTACTGCAGCGATTTATGGTCGGTGAAAAGACTAAACTTTTCCCCCAAGAGGTAATGCCTCCATATCTTCAAGGCAAATACAACGGCGGCGAATTCCAAGTCATGCACTGGATAGTTCCTCTCGTGAGGCTTCAACTTACGAGAAGCGTATGCAATGGGTTGCCTCTCTTGTTGAAGAACACCTCCTAACCCCAGAAGAGATGCATCGGTAAAGACGAGATATTCCAATCCCGGCCTGGGCAATGCTAGGACTGGAGCTGAAGTCAGTCTGTCCTTGAGTTCATCGAAAGCAGTTTGACATGAACTGTCCCAAACAAATCTTACTCCTTTCCGAGTCAAATTTGTCAATGGGCTAGCAACCTTAGAAAAGCCCTTAATGAATCGACGGTAATAACCCGCCAAGCCCAGAAAACTACGAACTTCTGTGGGCGTCGTGGGCTGACCCCACTCCTTCACCGCGATCACCTTGCTCGGATCCACAGACATGCCTTGGGATGACACCACATGCCCCAAAAATTGAACTTCCTTCAGCCAGAAGCCACACTTCTCAAACTTTGCATACAATTGATGATCTCTCAATCTCTGCAGGACCAACCGCAAGTGAGCAGCGTGATCCGACTCCGTCTGAGAATAAACTAGGATGTCATCAATAAATACAATGACAAACTGGTCAAGGAAATCCCGAAACACCCTATTCATAAGATCCATAAACACCGCAGGGGCATTGGTTAGCCCGAAGGGCATAACCAAGAACTCATAAGATCCGTAACGGGTCAGAAAAGCCGTCTTGGACACATCTTGCTCCCGTATCCTCAATTGGTGATACCCTGTCCGCAAGTCGATCTTGGAGAAATATGAAGCTCCCCTAAGTTGATCAAACAAGTCGTCGATTCGAGGTAAAGGATATTTATTCCGGATGGTGACTTTATTTAACTCTCTATAGTCCACGCATAACCGGAGAGAACCGTCTCTCTTCTTCACAAACAATACTGGAGCGCCCGACGGTGAGGTACTACGCCTAATGAAGCCCTGCTCCAGTAACTTCTGAATCTGATCCCTCAGCTCCCTCATTTCTACAGGAGCCATACGATAAGGAGCTTTGGCGATCGGTCGAGTTCCCGGCATTAAGTCAATCACAAACTCGATCTCCCGACTTGGGGGTAATCCCGGTATCTCCCGAAAGACATCTTCAAAATCTCTAACGATCGGAAGAGAATCTAAGGGAACCATGACATCTCTAGATGCATCTTCCGCAATACAATATAGATAAGCACTCGTTCTCCCCTCCATACAAGGCATAACTACCAGGAACATCTCTTGTCCCGGAACCGCAAAAACTATACTCTTCCCGTAACAATTCACTATAGCACGGTACCTCGCTAGCCAATCCATACCCAAAATTACATCGTACCCGACCATATCAAGGACGAGCAAATCGGCCTCAAAACACAAATCACCAAGGTTAATTCCTACGTTTTTACATACGAAGAAAATCAATGAGCCATCGCCCATAGAGGATTCAACGCTAGTGAAAGTACTTTCAGCAGATTTTATCAAACCTGTAGTCTGAGCAAAACTTCTAGAAATAAAGGAGTGTGTAGCACCCGTATCAAATAGAATTCGACCCAAGTGCCCCTGAATGAGAAACTTACCCTCAATCGCTGGTGGGGCGGGAGGAGCTGGAGGAAGCAAAGCCTCCTGAAGATGGTAAACCCTTCCGTACTGTAATTGCCCCTGTTGAAGAGGAGCAACCGGATTAGGCGCTTGAGACGGAAACTGTACGTACGGCTGCTGTGGGGCCCTAGGAAGATGCCCTCCAACCAACTGAGGACATGCCCTCTTAAAGTGGCCCAGCTCCCCACACTGAAAACATTTATTAGTCATGTTATCCTGATTCCTGCCTTGGTTATTCCGGAGTTGCCCCGCACCTCGGCCCTGTTGGCCCCTACCACCATTTCCACCTCGACCTCCCTGTGGTTGTTGACCACCCTGACCTTGCCTGTTATTAGTACCACCAGCATTAAACCCACCAAAACGTTGACGCTTGGACGGATCCCCCTGCTGAGGACCCCTCTCAACCTGCTTGTTCCCCGAGGATTGGGACGAAGAAGATGTTCCCCCTCCACTCCCAACACCTCCCTGCCTCGCTGCTTGACCCACAGTAACAACCTTCTTCTTGTTTAGCAAAAACAATCTGTGCTCCTGACAATGAAGCAAAGCGGTATTCATCACATCACCAAAAGTCACTAGAGATGGATTTCCCAGCAAATGTTGCTTTATTCGCCAGTTCAAACCTCCCACAAACTTGGAGATCCTCTTTGACTCTGGAGTTACCTCATCCGGTATAAAACTAGCTAACCGGGTAAACTCTTCCTCATACTCAGCAACTGACCTCTCCCCTTGAACCAAATCCTGCAGCTTCCTCTGCATTTCCCTCTGAACTGCGGGAGGAAAATACTTCCCATCAAACAAGGCCCAAAAATTTGTGATGGACATAGTATCCCTCTGCTCGGGCGTCGTCATGGACTCCCACCAATGTAAAGCCGGTCCTACCAACTTGAAAGTAACGAGAATCTGCTTCTTCTCCTCACTACATTCCACCATCCTAAGATGGCGCTGCATATCTCTCTTCCATTGGTTCGCCTTGATAACATCCGAACCTCCCTCAAACTCCGGGGGATGTCCCTTAAGGAAAGATTCTCTCACCCGTTCCCACTGAGAAGGTCCCGTGGGAGCTTGTGCTTCTTGTCCCCTAACTTGGGCTTGTGGCATTTGTTGGGCCACGGCAGTCATCGCGGCGTTGACAGCTTGGGCAACAATATTTGCCACTTCAGCGGCACTGATATTTCCCTGCTGCGGTGGAGGACCAAACTCATCCTCAACAACCCTATTACGTCTAACGGGACGTCCTCTCTTCGGCGGCATCTGAGATAAAGACGAGGTAGAGTTAAAACATAATATAAGACAATCTATTTAGCAGAAGATCGCATACATGGGCAGCAAAACAATCCTGACATTAAGCTCTATATCAAAGAACGCTACGGTAGAACGTGACAAGTCCGCATAGATCCTAAAGACTCTAGAACCTGATGCTCTGATACCATCTGTGACAACCCGCTATCCGAAATAAAGGGTGGCCAGCCCTATACCCCGACAAAATAGGAAATCATGGATAATATCATCCTCAGCATCATGACAATATACAAAGTATAAGGAATAACCACTCTATATTCCAGAAAACGGGTTATCAAAACTTTGATTTGAAATAAAAGAAAACCTTTTTAACAACCCATAGTAGAAACAGAGGGTGGAAACCCCCACAAGCGCATGTAAGAAATCCAAGAGATACAAAGGACCGAATAAAACTTCGGTCAATACCATCCATACAACATACTTATAGCATCAAGTGTTACATAATAAATTCATTATACATTTACAACTGTTTGGGCAACAAGCCCGAATGAACTGAACATAACTAGAAACGTAAACAGAGGCGTCTACTCAAAATCCCGTGAAACCCGCACCATGTCACGGCTCCTCAAAACATGTGGGAAGAAAGGTCATTACAGGCGACCGTGCGGCGGAACACCTGAACGGATAATATAGATATACATACACAACAAGAAAAGGAGAACCGGTCAGGGCCGGGTATATGTGATCAATAGATAAATGACAAGTATGATAATGAGGCACAATGAAGCATGGATGATAGTCTAGCATGTTAACAGCATATAAGGAACTGAAACTAGTGAAGGACTACATAGAGTGAGATTCACACAAAAACAGAATTAAAAGTGCTTATGAGCCTTTATCATCTTTCATCACATTTCAATAACAATCTTCATGTTTCCATTCTTATTCGGGAATATGATTATCATCATTAATCAGATTTCAATTCAAGTATACATTTTCCATTCCTTATTAGGAATATAATTGACATCATGTGCTCTATAAGGCACTAATCTCGATAACATGCTCTTTACGGCATAACTTTGCTCTTTATGGCATTAATGTTCCATCGAGTCCAACTCGATAATTAGAATAGTCATAATTATAAATATAACGATTCTAAGACCGCCCGTCCGGGTTTCCCCACTGGGCGCGCCCCTAAATAACCATCATCCTCCAGGGCCTAGCATACGACAACCTGGGATCCTATCGAAACGTCGGGAAGCGGCCATATGCCTGCGGGGTAGTCAAGACCACACCAAAAATCTCCTACCCATCGCAGAAAAATAGAACAAGCGCTCATATGGCCTAGGACTATATCCACCCTGCATTCATTAGCCAGGGGGCTTCACCTATCGCACGGACTTCCCTTAAGATGGTATTTAGAGAGGTGTGTAACCCTCATTTTATTAATTCCCATTATGTGATTAGTAAATTATCATTTACCTTATCAATTCCCCATTTTAATTAAAAGGGTATAAGTTAAATCGGGACTATATGTAATTCGTACCGACCTAGCATCCTCAAAAGGAATTTAGACTCCAAAGTTATCTCCAAGGCCTATTTTAGGCTTTACTATAAATCATCAAGTCAAATCTAACTCGAATTGAATTCTACAGTCTCCAAATTGACCTCAATAGATTCTAGACCGATATAAAACTACAAGACAAAAGTGATGCCTAAACATCACCTTAAATTCCACCTTGAATGAATCCTAGATGAACCCTTTCGAGTCTAGGATGTCGTCCCAACTCAACTAGAACTCTAATCCCTATGTTTACTTCATTTAAGAAGGTCCCTAATCAATAATCCTAAAGAAAAGGGGTTAAAAATGAAAAAAGAAAAATTTGGAAAATGCAGGGCTACCGAATCGATTCGCCCCCTTGGCCGAATCGATTCGGCCAGAAAAATTGAGGTTCTGCATCATAGCCGAATCGATTCGGATGGGAGACCGAATCGATTCGGTCAGAAAATTTTGGTTTCTGCATAACTTCCGAATCGATTCGGATAAATTCCGAATCGGTTCGGTCAACAAGACCTGGGCACTGGAACTAACCGAATCGATTCGCCCAGGGGGCCGAATCGATTCGGGCCTGCGATTTTGCCAAGAAATGGCTATGGAGTCTTGGACTCCATTTTCTACCCAAACCCAAATTTCTCCAAACCAAACTCATATACCAACATTCTAAAACATCAAAGATGCTATTGATCATCTTAAAACCTCAAAAATCATTTTGGGAGTAAGTCAAAACCCAAACACATAATAAAACCCTAAGTTTGCTAAACTACAATCAACACACCATTAACACAACAAATCATTTATCTTAAGATACAAATAGCAAGTAGAAACTTGCCTTGATTCAGCAAATATGCAGTTTTCTTGGTGTAGCAAGCTCTCTCACTCAATCTCCAAAGCTTTCTCTCCACTCTTCTCTTTTCTCTCTTAGGTTTGGAATGAATTTAGGGGAAATTAGGAGACTTAGAAGACTTAAGTCGTGGCTTAAGGTAAATGGCCCACATAATTTAACCAAAAGTGCGATAAAATAATACGCAATAGCATAATTAAGGCATAATCAGTCAAAAATGCCCAAAACTACAAAATACAATATGACACATTATTTGACTATCTCGCACATTCCGGAATCAACTGCAACCTCCAAATTATCATCTGGACATTTTAAAATTAAATTTAGATTCCGGTCTCATTATTAAGCCAAATATTATTTTAAATTCATATGATATTAATAAGCATGACATAGCAATATTTTCCCATAATCATGACATGTATGCTAACCCAAAATAAATATCAACTTTTCTACATTGAATCAACATTCAAATCATAACCTAACACTGGTCTCTAATTACTATACTAAGTAATTAATGTAAAATACGGTCCCATAAGCGAGGGTTATTACACTTCTCTATCTCCTATGGTTTCACCCATATGGGTTTGTAAGTTACTATTCATCATCTCTCTCCTTAAGTCCAAGCTTCCATTATTGTTTTTCTTGCTTTGTTATTTTTTTACTTTCTTTGTAACTTAGATTTAATTTCTTTCATTACTTTCTTGCATTCAAATACTCGCCTTCCATTATGTTGTGTAGCTAATTTAGTTTAGGTTGTGATTGATGGAACTCACCTTGGTTTCAATGTGTTGCTTTTCTCTCATGATGGGTTTAATATATTAGATTTGATTGGGTTGTTCTTGTTATTACGCCTAGGATATTTAATGGGGTGTATCATCTATGCTTCGTATTTATGACCTTACGTGTACAATTTTCGGGATATTTTTTGACACAAAAATCATATTAGTATTTTATGCGAATTTAAGGGGTGACAACTCTATATTTAATTGATTGTTGAAACGAGATTCAATCTTACTAAATTCATAGTCCTATGTAACCATTTATACACATTAAACCGAGGTGGGGGATATTAGTCGCAACCTATAGTTTTATTACTTTTTGCTAATCGTAGCTTAAACACACATGCCTAGATTATCTGTTCTTTTTGTTAACATCTATCCTTTACACTTTTATTGAGAAGTATTAAACCAACTAAAGTCTAACAACTAGTAGCTGTGGACTTTGATACCCGGATGGGCTGTTGTACTCCCTTGAAAGAGTGTAGTCAATAGTTTAGGTTTTTGCATAACAATGGGAGTCGAGCATAATGAACGACATATATCCTTATACACTCGCGCCACATTTCACCCCTGTTTCCAAAATGGCGCCGTTGCCAGGGCCTTTTTGTTTTAGAATTTAATTGATTTAGTATTTCGTAGTATTTTTTTTTCTATTTGTATTCTTTGTTAACAATTTTTGTAGGACTTCTACATTTAAGTTCCAAAAAACACTTGAATTTTTCGTACGCACATCACTTTGTGGAATTTGCCATCTCGAGCCTTCTTTAGGATAAGCATGTCTTAATCCATTTTTTTCGACAATCGTAATGATAATTCTCAAAACCCCCTACACCTATGACTTTTGGTCAATACTTACAAGCCCAACAAAATGAAACATCTAAAATGTCTTTGGGTGAGTATTACTAAAGTCGAGTTATGGATTACGAAAATTTTGAGAATAATCATTCCGATGTTGGGCCACAAAATCCTTATAATAAGAATTATGAAACTAAATGCATTAGCTTTGAAAATTCTTGTAATAATGATTATGATTGTAGTTCCGAGGATAGTTTTTAAAGTTCTCATTTGCAAGAATCCACGCCTCTGCGTATGAATTTCGGTGAGGGCTTGTGCATTCTTGAAAATAAAAAAAATTAAAACTATTATCGGGAAGAAAATCATTGTTGGGAGCATGAGTTGGATTTATTATTCGAATCCAACGACGATTTTTCTTTCGAGACTTTTGAAGACGAGTAATGTTTTGAACCAAATGAGGATTTTGTTATTACTTTGGAAAAAACCATTCTTGACTTGGCCCACGGTATAATATAGTATGAAAATATGGAAGAAATGGACGTACTATCTGTTGATGTAAAAAACTGGACTTGATCCAATTTTATAATCACAGATAAAATATATAATTGCAACGGGAAATAAAAAGAGAGTTTTTACAGTGGTTCAGCTATGTGAGAAAGCATACTTCCACTATTATTGTATTGTTTCCTGAGGTTACAAAAAGCTAGGTACTCTTGCAAATAAGAATCTCCTAGAATTCGTTCTACCTTGCCCTTGATGCAAGGGATAAAATGTATTTATAGTGACCCGTAGGTTAAGGATCGAAATGGCAAGGGATTGAATGATTTTATACATTTAAGCATTTACATGCTTACATAATGAATGTGATGATTGGTTGTATAAACCACGTGTAATATGACCCTTGGAATGGTGACGTTTAATTGATCTTGATGGTCGGCCTTCCTTATATTGGTCGGCATAACTGGCGAGCTACTATCTGCTGCCTAGGGTTTTATCCACATAGAATGACAAGTGTTCACTTCTAGTTGGTCCATATAGATGGATAATTTTTGTCATTAACAAAAGCCCCCAATGTTCCATGCTTGATGCTTGCATAAAAGGATGGAGTATTTGATTCTGGAAGTAGCTCGGAGTATTTTCATGATGCTTGGTCGGCAACTGACCTCCCACACTTTTAAAATTTCATTGGCACTGTTTGAAGATGGAATTTTCCTAAATAATTTGTATTTTAGCGAACCGCCAAAGGGTAAATGGGTATTTTTTTAACAAGAAAATAAATTTATTTATAAACAAAATAGGATAAAAAGCCTCTCCAAGGGCTCTAACAAGAGCTAAAGCAAAAAATAATAAATAAATAAATAAAATAAAATAAAATTAGGAACATTTACGAAGACTCGAGCGAGTACCAGATGACCTTAAATTATATTTAAGGGCCTTTTTCTCGTCAGCAGATAAATATGGAAAAGAATCCTTTTCCTTATTTCTCTTTGGAACTTTTTTTCCTGGACTGAATTATGAGAATCTTCAATATTCCAAAGAACCTCAAAAGAATTACTAATTGGTTTAATTTGAGTTTGATTTTTACCACCATTTTTTGCAACCGAGTCCGCCAACTTAGGAATCTCCACATATAACTTTATTTCGGTCCCTTCATATGACATGTTTGGGATGTCCTCAAGAGGGGGCATATCACCAAAAGAATCATCATTATCGAAAATATCACCCCGAGAATTATTTTCTTTTTGTAAAAGATCCGAGGTATGCTTCTGCTTATGAATAGGAACCTTTGAAAATCGGTATTTTATACCCTCTATATCGCGAAGCCGTCGGAATGTCAATCGTTGGTACGTTTGCTATTTTTGGGGCAAGCTATAAAAGGTAAGAGGATTTTTCAGATTTTACCTTACCTAAAATCATCAAACTGTAGCATCTATTTCTGAGCTTTTGTGCGATCGTTTGACGTCGTTTCTCTTTTTCTTCAATAGTTCTTGTTGAGTCCTTAATTTTCTATTAGAATTATTTCTTTCACTATGTTTTTCTTCATTTCCTTTGTTTCTTAACCATGGTTCACATAGTTGACGAGGATTATGTAAAGGAATTTTGGGTAGAAAAGAAAATCCTTATTGGGTTGATTTAGAAATATCCCATGATCCTATAGACGTATATTCTTTGGCAAAGGGTCATTGGATACCAGCCTTCTTTATAGCTGAGTGTTGTTTCACCTTTCCACCAAACCCTTTTCTTTTTCATTTCTGCCAATATTTTGATAATGTTCCAACAAGAGTAGCCCCCAACACCTGGAGGGTTGTCAATGGGGTGAATAGATTGAATGAAATCTATGGGACCCATAGTGGGATTTCAGAAATTATGTTCTGCTATAAATGGGTTATTGCAGGAGAGAACACTTATTGTTTGAAAACTAGACAAGCCAATAGGGATTTAGTATTAAATCTTCCTATTTTAAATAAGGATTATTATAATCATGCTTTGATAGTTAATAACTGACAATATGCCCCACTTGAAAATAGAGTGGCCTACCATTGTCCCAGATGCCCTCAGTCAGGGAATGGAATAGGTTGTTATTTTAGTACTTCACCTTTCTTTACTGATTTCTTTTATGATATATTCTAACTACTGCTGTTTATTACTTTTTTGTAACAAAACGTAAGAGAAAGTGCCCCAAATCGGGTGAATTCAATTTGGAAGACTCAATTTTTTGTGGGATCTGAACCAAAGGATAAGAGTGGATCATCCCCGATCAGCTTCTGTGTTTCTAGAGTATAAAACTTCCATCACCTATTTTGTATCTCATCCAATAACTGTTTTGCCTTCAATTGAAATTGATTTGGAGAAGGATCCAGTGTCTAATTACTCGGCCACTGAATCTGCTGGTGTTGGTGCTAAAGTTGGCACTTCTTCTTCACTTGATTCTGATATTCCTCTTTCTGCTAGCATGGGAAAGAGGAAAATTCCCAACCTTTTGGAGGAGTATTCCACTACTGGTGCCAAGAAACTAGTTGATACCAATACCCAAAAGAAGAAGGTAAATGCTGGCAAGAAGCCCCCAGCCACCAAAGGTGATGAGTCTCCTCTCAAGAGACTAAGAAGATTTCTTATTAATAAGCATGTTGAGAAGGTTGTTTATGCCAACCAATTGGGATTGGTTGGTAAGGTTCCATCTTCTACTAGCTCGTCTGTAGCCTTTAGTCCCAGCTTGGCTTGGAAGTTGATCAAAGTTGGTACCCTTTCGAACCATAGAGTTATTGTTGGTTAACTGTCCTGATCAAAACTATAGGAGAGGGCTTCCCAGAGTTTAGCCTTGGTAAATTTTAATATTTTAAGTTAGTCAGATACTGTTCATATCTTCTTTGATTTTGTACTAACTTGGTTTTTTTCTTGCAGTTCTTGGTTGATTACAACCAAATATTAGATAAGGACAATCAGTTGCGTTCTTTAGAAGAAGAAGTTTAGGAGGACTTTGAAGGTCTTTCAAAATCTTTGGACGAATCCAGGCAGGCTTCGGAGACAAAGCAAAAGGATTAGGAGGAGAGAATCAAAGTGGTCGAAGAAGCACGATAAAAGGCTGAAAAAAACTCTGATTGTGGCTTCTTTGACCTCTACTCAAGCTAAGTGCAGGGCAAAGTTTACTGAATAGAAAGCATCCCAATTATTTGTTAACCTTACTTGTGAGCAGGCCAAGGTAAAGAAAACTAGGGAGGATTCCTTCAACAAGGGTTGTTAAAAGGCCATCTTCACTACTTCTTCCTAGATAGCTTACACCAAGAACAAATTCTTTAAGGAAGGTTAGTCGACAACATTGAAGGTAGTTGGCAGTGCTAAAGACTCACAGCTGTTTTTGAGGCACAATCTAGGCGCCCCCAATCTAGATTATGAGATTAATGATGATGCAGGTTTAAGGGAATCTTCTATGGCCATTGAGTCCATTGCTTCTCCATCATAGTAAGACAAATCCCCTGTTGACTCAGCTACCCCTCTTGTCGACCAGGATAGAGACTCTAAAGTTAAGAAGGATAAGAAGAAGGTGTAGACTTGTTCGGCTTATGGTCTTCGTATTTTGAACCTTTCTTTTATTTTTTCTTTTTTTATTCTAATATACTTATAACGTTGATATTTATCAATGAAAAATATTCTTCTTCAATTACGTGCCACTTTGCCACTATCACGTTTCCTTTTATTTTTGATCAAGCATTACTTTATCTTTCTAGTTTATTGCTAATATGGAACAAATTACCTCAACTGACTCCGACCTACTCAAACGCTGTAATAATCTATTCAAAGCTTGTCACTTGGATTTGACAGATGAAGAATTAACAGACTTTCTCGGTGTAGACGCTTCTGATCAGGTAAAGGATGCATTGATATATCTTAAATATCTTCTTTATCGGGTTGTATCCAATAAGGTTGAATACTTTGAGATGATTGAAGACTTGTAGACAGACCATAATGAAGCTAAAGCCCTACTACATGCTGGCTACGAAGCCAAGTATAAGGCAATGACTGAAGGTTGGGGTTTTGAGGAGAAGCTAGAAAAGTATGCTTCTACCTAAAAAAAAGGAGTTCTTGTTGAACAGAGAAGTAGATGAAGCCCAAGAAATTTCAAAGATCCTAGAAGAAGAGAACAATAGACTCCAAAATGAGATTTATACTTTGAAAAAATCTTCTACTACTGATGTTGATGAGGGGGATTACTTTTTGGAGAAGGAGAATACTAAACTTGTGGAGGAACTTGAGATTCTAAAGAAATCCAACCCTGGACAATCCTCTAAAAAATCAAGAACGATTTGACAAACTGTTGGGGAGTCTAGGTCTAAGAAAACCTCTGTCGACCAGGATGTCCAACTGAAAGTAAAGAATGAGGCTATTGTAGACTTGTCTACAAAATTGGAAGCCAAGGATAAAGATCTTACCAACCAATCCACGTAGTTGAAGGTAAAGGATAGTGTTTTGAAGAAACTTCAACAACAAGTTGAAAGGTTGACCTTTCAATTTCACAAACAGCCCCGACAGGTGTGTATGGAGGGCTATAATGAAGCTATGGGTCATATTAATGATCATTTTCCCTAGAGTCGTGATGAAGGGTATAAGTGGGGATAAACCAATTATCTAACTTTACAAAAGCATGATCGGAACAACAAACAGTAGTATTTGAATGAACCTGGTATGCTAGATTGTAACAATACTCCATTAAAGTTGGATAAATCATGGATCCCTCCTAACGCCATTTCTCAATGTTTAATCACCAAATACTTAGGAGATTATGATCTCCATGATGTTCGTGAAATAGTTCGTCCTTTAAATATGATTAATACCCCAAGTAGTAGTAACAGAAAAATATTGGAAGACTTCAACTTTAGCAACTCTCCCTATACATTAGATGATCCTCCTGCTGGAATGGAAAGAGTGCAACCGACATCCAAAGATGAAGGGAAGTGTCCAGCTAAATGAGTTTCCTTTATTTTTTTATTCATTTGAATGTTATACAGTTTATGTGAATGAAAATCCATATGTTTGTTTTGTTAACTTATGCTTTTTTTAATCAATCAGTTAATGTGTGATTGTAATGCCATTGATTATATTAATGCACGTAGATATATTAATACAAATTTAACATTAGTTATTAGTGGTGACCAAGTTTATGAGGAATATATGTTTATATTCCAATATTTAGGAATTTTTGCAGGTCTTCCTGCATTTAACTTAGTTGGGTAAAACTTGTTTATAACTGTTGGAGTGTTATAAGAAGTTTTACCAACTTCTTATTCTTGACTTGTCTCTACAAAATCATACATGAAGTAAATTGTTGTTGCAGACTAAGTGCTGAGGATTGTAATCATGTTTTAACTTGGTCGATTATTATTTATGTTGCTAACCAAGTGCTGAGGATTGTAATCATGTTTTGACTTTATCAGAGTTGTCATTTATTGTTTTCGACCAAGTGCTGAGGATTATAATCCTACTTTGACTTGGTCAGAGTTGAAGACCAAGAGGTATATGGATTATTTCTGTTATAGGGGATGTTTATCATCACCATACTAAAAAAATCAAATCATTGAAGGGACTGAAATAAACATTTAATTGATACTCAAATAAAATCAAAAGAAATACAATAACGTAAACCCTTTAAATTACTAATAATACTTTCGAAGGTTCTCGGTATTCTAGGGATTTTTTAATTCCTCACCGTCCAAAGTCTATATGCAATAGGTTCCTGGTCGGATGACAGTTGATATGCGATATAGTCCATGACAATTGGCTTCAAGCTTGTTATTCTTATGGATAACTTTCTTAAGAACATAATCACCCTCTTTTAGGTTAGTCAGCTTGACCCTTTTATCATAAAAGTGAACAGTTCTGTAATGGTATGCAGTGTTTCTCAGAGCATCATCTTCTTGTACTTCCTCCAATATGTCGATATCTAATCGCCTCATCAAATCCCTAACCAGAGAATCAAAATTCAGTACCATGTGGGTTTGTATGACGAGCTCGGCTGGTACCATGTATTTAGTCCCAAATGCAAGCATGTATGGTGTCTCTCTAATTGCCGTTCTCGGCGTTATTCTATAATCCCAAAGAATAAAATGTAACTTATTAATCCAGTTTCCCTTAGCAGCATTAAGCCCTTTCTTCAGTTCGTTCAGAAAAGTCTTGTTTGTTACTTCTATTTGACCATTACTTTAAGGATCGTCTAGGGTAGAATATATTTTTTGGATTTTGGATTAGACACATTATGCTTCAAATTCGTCATTGTTAAACTGGGTTCCATGATCTGTAATGAAAGTATATGGAAACCATATCGATAGATTATGTTCTTCTAGATGAACTGATACACTTTCTCATAAGGCATCTCAACCAATGGCTCTGTCTCCACCCATTTGGTGAAATAATCAACATGAAATGACTAAATATTTAAACCTACCTTTGGTGGTCGGCAGTGGGATGACCAAGTCATTTCCCAATATAGCGAACGGATAAGGTGAAGTTATTGGTGTTAAAATAACATTATGTTCTTTATGAATGGCAGAGAACTTCTGGCACTTGTCAAAGTTTCTTGCAAAGGCGGTACAATTTTCCCTCATAGTCGGTCAGTAGTATCCCTGAGTGCTGATTCATTGGAGCAATGATCGACCAGCGGAATGAGCCCCACAGTAACCTTCGTGCACTTCTTTGATCAAATTCTCCACTTCCATTGGATGAACACAATGCTGAAAGGAGATCATCAATCCCCTTCTGTATAAAACTCCTTTGTCAAACACATATCTTGTTTCTTTATATCAGAGATTTTTGACCTCTTTAGGATCAGATGGTAGGGTTCGATCTTTAATATAAGCTTTAAAGGGATCCATCCAAGAAGGACCCAGATCTAGCACAATGAAACTTACCATCAGGTCTTCATCAATACTCCGATTAGCCAAAATTTCTATTGGGATTGTTCTTTTAGAGCTCAATTTTTATTGCTGATGCTAACCGAGTAAGGGCATTAGCTCAGGTGTTTGCTATTCTTGGGATCCCGTTCATCTGGATGACGAGAAACTTGGTAATAACTTCATGGTCTTATCATGATACCTGGTCATCAGTTCTCCTTTAACTCCATATACATGAAGTACTTGGTTAACAACCAGTTGTGAATCACTCTGTGCCATCACTTGCTCGGCGCCTAATGAGTGAGTTAAATTCAGTCCAACTATCAAGGCTTCATATTCTGCCTCTTTGTTTGATGCTTTGAACTGAAACCTGAGAGCATACTCAATATTAATATCATCAGGAGTATTAAGTATTAAACCTGCTCCATTTCCAGAGCACATGAAGATCCATCCACGTACAAATTCCATTATGAGACATCATTGTTGAAACTTTTTGTTGTCAATGACCCATGCTAGAATATCTTTTTACTCTCCTTTGCATATTTTTGTGTTATCTCTTGAATTCTGGATGACTGAGGTTGATTGACAACAATTTTAGATTACCTTTGAGTTGAGCTCTCTTCTTTCGAAGTCTGCTCGATAGGAAAGTTTTGTTGGTCAGGAAGTAAATTCAGCAATAAAATCTGCCAAAGCTTGGCCTTTCAATGATGATCTTAGTTCATAGACAATATCATACTCTCCCAATTCTACCACACAGTACATCAATCTTCCTAAATTCTCAGGCTTGTGGAGTCCTTGGTGAAGAGGCAAATCAATATACCCAACTACATTATGTGCTTGGAAATAAGGTTTCATACGCCTAAAAGCCTTAATAAGCGTTAGGGATAATTTTTCCAAACGTGGTGTGACAACCCGAATATAATTATGATAAATTATATTTAAATCCTGCTTATCTTATGTGGTATGAATAATGTGATATTAGTATATCTAATGTTAAGTGATTATGATTTTTATAATCCTACTTTCATAAATCATGAAAGGTCGAATTATTTACAAACACAAATTTTGTTGTTTTCGGTGGAAAGGTTCCTGTTAGAGACTAGTTTTGACCATTATAACATTATAAATGACTTGAGCTGAAAACTATATAGTTTTAGACATGTGAGTTAGGGTTGTAACACAACAAACGGATCATGAAATGGATGCCCGAGTAAAGAGTTATACCGAAATTACGAACAAAGGGCAAAGTTGTCCATTCCCTTTAAGTGGTATTTTGTCTTTTATTAAACCAAATGGTTTAATATGATTGGTTGGCTTGGGAGGCAGCCTTGTCCGACCTTATACCCTTGAAATATACTTATCCTTCAGCCAAAATCAGCCATGAAAGGGTTTTAATCTTTAGGAAAGAGAAGGTAGAAGTTTAGGAAGGAAAAGTGAGGAGAAAAGGTGTAGAAAAATCCGTAGAAATTACATAAAGAGCCCTGAAGGTAATCCTAATTACAATTCTTGTTATTTATCTTATATTACTGATTTATATGATCTAAATCATCATAGATTTACTAAAGTTTCAGCCCTTTATATGTATGTATGGTTATATGCAAGTTTATGTTAACTTGAATGTAGAAACCCTTAAAATTGCTTTGTATTGAAACCCCTTGTATTCAAACTTGGATATCTATTTGTGTACTTACTGTAATTTAGAAATTCAAATTGGATATGAAAGTATACTCATATATTCATATCATATCTGAAAATTAGAATTTATATCCTTGTGGTTAGCCCGTAATGATGATTTCAAGTTGGTACATGGTTTCTGTTTTTATACTTCATTTCGGTATGCCCTGAGTTTAGTCAAGCTTTTGAGATAGAAAAAGAAGTCAAACAATTATGAAACTTTAATTATGTACGATTTAGTATTTTTAATGAAAATGGGTTGAAAATCATGGAAAGTTATACTGGAGAAAAATTATGAAAATTCTTGGAAGTTGAAGGAACAATAGAGGAGCTTGTAGGGCAGATTTCTTGTGTTGTAAAGAAATGGTCATAACTTGCTCTAGGAAGCTTGAAAAATTACACCGTCACTTGTAATGGATAGTATATTTATATATGTTTTCATATTGATGAGTTTGGACCCCTTTATTTTTACAATTTAGGAATATAGGATGGTTATGTATGTAAGACAATAATTCCAGGCCATACTGGGTACCCCTTGAATGAATGTTTGTATTTCGTCCTTACAAAGGGTACTTTGAGTACATGTTTCATGTGTATATACATTGAGGAGTATAATTTCATGTTTACTTGACTTTGGTTATAAATTCATCATAAGGTATTTCCTAAGGTTCAATGTCCGTAACTTTATCAACATGTATATTATTGTTTTGCCTTTACCTATATTTTATGGAATGTGACTTAATTGGAATTATATTGTTGATGTATAATCATGGAAAGTTACATAATTATGTTTGGATAATATTTATGATTGAGGTTCAGTACCGATTTAGTTGGATGGACAGGTGTAAGGCCTAATCAACCTAGTTCAGCTCCATCAGAAGAAAACGTGAATACATAGTTGTCAACCAAGGTGAGTGTACTCACTGGAAAGAGATATTGGTATCGTGTTGTTGATATGATCATAATATAATGAATATGAAATTGTTCATTTCAGTTTATCGAAATGAGGGGTTACTCCTCGACCAGGAATGGGGGAGATTTTTCTATTAATGACAAGGGGTTACCCCTCGACCAGGAATGGGGAAGAATTGTCTATTTAGACAGGATATGTGAATCATGATTCTGAAAAGTTGGTGATTCATTATGAATGAGCCGTAAAAGTTAATACATAAGTATATGGACATGATTATTTGCATTTAAATTCATGCAGTAGTATAGTAGTGATGCATTCACTGGGCTATTTTGCTCACGGTTCCTATGTTCACATTTTTCAGGTAATGCGATGTCACTGCCAAATCTAGGAGGTCGGGTTGGGTTAGCCAGGAATGGGAGAAACTATTATTTTGTGTAAATGTAAATGATGTAATTAAGTTAACTTATCCTTCAAGAAAGTTTTTATGGGCATGATTACTCTGATGTTGTAAAAAGGTTTTCAGTTATATGAATTTACAATGATGACTCTGAAATCAAAACTCGTGATTTTGGTTTGGTTAGATTAATTATTGTTTGACTCACTTTGACTTTCAAACTTAATTATAAGTAATTGGGTTGGGGTGTGTCAGCCTTTGGTATCAGAACCTAGGTTTTAGAGGTTCTGGAGTGAGAAGAGTCTAGATTTGGCAGTGAATGTTAAAAGTATATTTTTTTTGACACTAACGATTATGGTAGGAAAAATATGTATATATGCATCTTGTTATATCTTTGATCCATTTCAGATATAAAAGAATGGAAGGAGGGAATGTGAATGAGGAAATAGAAGATGAGGCTTCAAATATGGCAGCAGAGGCAGAGGTTGAGCAACCTGTTCATGGAAATGTAGAACCTGACCCAGAACAATTGACAGACATGCAAAAAATGGCACGTGCTATGACTCTAATGGAAGAGCAGCAAGCTAGATTTATGGCACAGATGGAAGAACAACAGACCAGGCAGCTGGAGGCACAAGCATTGGCTAGGGCTGAGGAGGTGATACACCGGGAAGAAAGAAGGACTTCACATGAGAAATTTATTAAGATGAACCCACCCTCATTTGAAGGAGTAGTTGATCCAGCAGAGGCAGAAGTATGGGTTAAAGAGATTGAACTTATTTTGGGGGTAATGAGAATGCCTGAAAATCAACGAGTGACCTTGGCGACGTATATGCTGAAAGGAGAAGCTAAGTACTGGTGGGATGCCACAAAACATTTGTTGATTACACCAGGAGGTGAGAATCTGATCTCATGGGATGCTTTTGTCAAAGATTTGTATGATAAGTATTTCCCCCCAATGTATCAAAAACAAAAGGATAAGGAATAATTCCTGTTGAATCAAGGGAGTATGAAAGTTAGAGAATATGAAGCTAAACTTACAGCTTTATCTCGGTTTGCTTCGAGGTTTATACGGAATGAGGAAGATATGTGCAGCCGATTTCTCGATGGGCTTGAGTTAGTCATTAAATCTAGATTGTCGTATTTAGAGACTTCTAACTATTCCTCCTTGGTGAACAAAGCCATGCTAGTAGAAAGGGACGCGAATGAAGCTAGAGGGAATCGAGAGCGAGGTGTAAAGAGAAGCAGATTTGATCCAAATTATCAAAAGAGTAGTCGTACAGAATATTCGAGGTTTGGAGGGCAGAAATTCCAACAGCGTAGAGGTGGAAGTAGTCTGCAAAGAGGTGAAGCTAGTGGTGGAAGAGGTTCAGGAGTTTCAGCACAAGGAGATCCGAATGTTTTTTCTTTTGTGGGGCATCAGGTCATATAAAGAGAAATTGCCCAAAGTTACTGAATATATAATGTTTTAACTGCCACCAGAAGGGTCATTTGAGAAAGAATTGTCCTATGTTAGCGAGAACAGTTTCAGTCAGTAGTGTGGGGCCTTATAATGGATCTTCTCCAGGGAGTGCCACTAGGGGGAGAGGTACAGAACAAGCAACTGGATCGAGGGCAGGAGGAAGAGTGTTTGCGATGACGCTACAAGATGCCCATGCTACACCTGAAGTGGTTACAGGTAAACTCTCTATTGCGAACAAAGATTTATATGCACTCATTGATCCTAGATCTACGCATTCATTTGTGGCATTATATATTGTTTCATATTTGGGTAGACCATGTTCATTCCTCAATTGTGCTTTATATATTTCTACCCCAATGGAAAGTGTAATTCTAGTTGAGCATGTTTATAAAGATTGTGTCTTACGAATGGGTGAGCGAGATTTCTATGTTGATTTGATACCGTGAAGACCTTATACTTTTGACTCATTTGAGTCTAGTCTGTATAAGAGCTCATCTAGTTTGGAAATTGTGACAAAATTGTGTCCATCCTAGAAACCAAAGAGCCTCAGAGATTGGTTTGCTTCTTCTCTTATTCATCTTGTAATGATGCTGAGACTATAGCCATCACTCACACACTTAGAACTTAATTCTTGCATATCATATTACACCTTTATGTGTATTAATGTGGTGAGTGTGTTTAAATCCCTTAATTTGATTTTTATTAATTTTTTGGGAATTTTAAACATCTTTTAATTAAGGTTTTATTAATTTAAATCTTGATTTAAAAAGTTTTGGGGTTAATATCTAAATATGTATTGTTGTGATTTTTGGCCTTAAGTTACTTTGGGTAGAAGCCGAAAGAGCCAGAGACTCCAGGGTTGGCTTTGTAATTAGTTTGGGACGCGCGATTGCATTCGTCCTATGGCCAACACTTGCTGCTCTCTGATTGGCCAGAGTTGTGTTTCTTTACAGAGACAAAGCCTCGCATGTTTACAGCCCTTGGATCATCCCTTATCAATGGCCTGCATGTCGCCTGAGTGAATCCCCGTGTAAACCTTTAAGCCAATCACATCCTGTTTAATCCACCGCCTGTTGTGAGCCCTTGGATTGTAGTCAACGGAGCTTGACTCAATCTCAGACGTTGTTTTTGAACGATGGTCTGGAACCTTCTCCTCTTCCTATTTAAAGGACTCTCATCTCAGCCTTCGAAAGCTTTTGTCATTTTGAAAAGTCTCAGAGAATAGAGAGAGAGAGAGAAGAGAGAGAAGAGAGAGAGAGAAACCAGAGAGCCAAGTTAGAAAAACCCTAACTTCGTCTAAATCTTTTCCAACCTAAACCACTTACCTCTCCAAAACACCATAACCAAATAAACACCATCCTTAGTGTTTCTTGAGTTTATGAGAGTTCGAGTTGAGTGATTCTTGGGTTGCTGTAACCTTGTGTTGATAAAATCTTATTTCCAACTTAGACACTTACTTAGATCTTGTTTCTGATTCAATAGAAATCATATATCTGAAGTTATTCATGTCACAACACACTTAGTTGCATTTTATTTCTCATCTTGAGAAGTTCGTTGTTGATTGTTTTCTGTTAAAACATTTTCTTACTTCAGAATCAATAATAGATGTTTTTTTGTTTCTGTTTTTACAAAACTTAACCTGACCTAGTTGGATTCGCACTTGGAGGGTTTTCAATCTCCTAAATATTTTCAAAATAGATTGAAAAAGGTCTTGTCCGATTTCTTAAGCAAGATCTCTGTGGAATCTGGGTTATATTGAAAGGTCAAAAGGTTTTTGGTTTTGTAAGAAAGAAAAATAACAAACTCACCGCATATAGACTTTATATGTAATTTGTTAGGATTGTTTGTAACTAATAAGAGTGCGTGTGTGCATGCATGTGTTATAGAAAACTTTTCACAAACATCTTCACACTACATACACTGAAAGTGTTGGCTATAAGATTTGGTGAACATAAGTCGACGTAAAGTGCTGAAACAAAGGAAGAGTTGACAAACTGAGAAGACTACATCAACAATCAAGATTTGCAGAAAAGTTTAAGGACGCCAGAGTGTATAATCCTGAACTTGTACAGACTTGTTATTGTGTGCATGTTAGTTAAATAGATTGTAACTCACATATTTATTTTAGTGATATTTTCTTATTTCACTCCGTAGAGGGAGTCGTGGATGTTTCCTCAAGGTTGAGGTTTTACCACGTTAAAAATCCTGAGTATTAATATTTCTACATCTTCTCATCCCATTCTGTTGTGTGTTGAGCTTAAAATATTTTAAACTATTTACTAAAACTTGTTATCAAATCTTGTCCATATCTCGTACATAATTTTTGTTAACACATCTTGTGTTCAAAATCATTTTGATTTAAGTAAAGAGTTTCTTCAACAAACTTTCGGAGTTGCTTAAATAGTTTATTTTTAATAAACGGCTTTGGCAAAGCTATTTCAATTGGTATCAGAGCTTTTGGTGAACTTTTTCAAAAAGATCCTGAGTTTCTGAAACTATTTTCTCAAAATCAATCATGGACGAGAAAAATGAGAGATATGGTAACTTGACCAGACCTCCAGTCTTTGATGGAACCAATTTTTCTTACTGGAAAGTAAGGATGATTGCCTTCATTCAAGGAACTTTGGGAGATGATGTCTGGGACATTATTGAAAATGGATACTTTTATCCTACTAAACCAGCCACTGAAGGAAGTAATGAGAGGGTTAAGAAAATATTAAGTGAGTTTACTCAAGAAGAGAAACACGTTTCTCGCAATAATAATAAAGGAAAGAATGCTATATTTATGTCTATAAATGAACATGAGTTCAAGAGAATCTCATCTTGTACCACTTCTAAGGAAGCATGGGATACCTTGATTACTACCCATGAAGGAGACTCTAGGGTTATGGCTGCTAAAACTCAGATGTTAATTCAACAGTATAATTCCTTAATCATGTCTGAATCTGAGTCTTTGGATGACTTCTATATGAACCTGACTGATATTGTCACTAAACTGCATGCTTATCGTATAACTTATGATAGACAAGAAATTGTGTCTAAAATTCTGAGATCATTACCATATAAATTTCACAATAAAAGATATGCTATTGAGGAAATGTGTGATATAAATCTCACTCCTGAATTACTCAGTAGTAAATTAAGAACTGTGGAAATGGAATTGGAGTTTAAGAAACAATTGACCCACACTCATAGGAAACATACCAATTCCAATCTTAGCTTTACTTCTAAGATGACTAAGCCTGAGTTAAACACTCCTAGTAATGATTCTGATGAGGACTGTGACTTAGAAAGTCCAGATAATCAGATTGCCCTAATGACAAAACAATTTAAGAAAATTGTTAAATTTAGAAACAGTATTGCAAATAGACAGGGAAAGTCTAATTATTCAAATCCTTCAAATCACAAGCCTCATGAGAAACCTCATGACAATCAGAACAAGGACAACACAAGACCTCACAGAGACCTCAAGAAGACTGAATGCTATAGATGTGGTAAACTATAACACATTGCTCAAGACTGTAGAGTTAATTTAAATACCCAAAATAAACACTCTAGAGCCAACATCTGCAAAACATGGGATGACTCAAGTGACTCTGAAAATGAGGAACCTGAGACATCTGATGGTTTTGATCCTTGTTTATCCTTCTTTGCCAAAATCATATATAATGATGATATGCCTATGCTTGATAGTGAGGATGAGTCTAGTAATTCTAGCTCTGTTGTCTTGAATCATACTTTAACTGGTTTAGATGCTTTACTTACTGAGAACATTAATACTTCTTCCTCGGGGTGTGTGAGTCAAAGGGGAATCGATACTGCTGATGTCAATGGGTGCGTGAGTTTAAGAAATGAAACCTTAGGGGTCACTTCACACACCTCACTTAGTTACTCAGACAATGAAGATCTCCTAGATATACACACTCTATATTCTAAGACTCTAAAGAAAAGCTCTAGACTAGAAAAGATTGTGAAAGATCTTACCAAAAAGCTAGAGGATCTAAGCCTGATGGTAAAACTCAATGCTGAAGAGTATACTACTCAATGCATGTCTCATGAAAGTGATATCAAAGTGTTTGATGAAAAACTAAAAACCTTGACTGAAGCTAATGAAATTCTGGAGAAAAAATGCAAAGGGACATTATTAGAATTGGAACAAACAAAAGAAAAGACAGCAACTGTGTTCAAAAAATTTTCAAAATTTGAAAACAACTCTAAATGTTTTAAGTAATTCGTTGTTGAATCTAAAACCAATTCTGATGATCGAACTGGTATAGGGTTTTGCCCCAATTTGAAGACACAAACAAAACCTGTTGAACCTATCAAATTTGTGTCAGGAGGCAAAAGACCTATTGAAACATGTCCAGACTTTCATTCTCTAAAAACTGAATTTGATCATCAAAACACTAACACTGGAGATGCAAGTTGCTCTAAGCATGAAAGTCTACCAAAGGGAAAATATGTCTGCCCCCCAATTAGGAAAAGTGAACCTGCTTTCAAACCTGTGCTACCTAGGAATAAAATTCAGCCTCAAAATTTCTCAAAACCTTTGTTTAGAGACTTTCCTAAGGTAAACCCCATTCTGAGCAATCTTTATTGCTCCTATTGTGATATATACGGACATTCTTTCGATGATTGCTATGCTAGGAGACTAATTAAGCCTATCTACAATACTTCCATGTATCAAAACTTTAACTACTCTAGGAGGAGTCGTAACAATTATGTCCTTCCCAGGCCACCAGACAAAAACTCCAACTATAGGAATAGAAAGACTAAACCTAAAAGGACATCTACTAGAAGGAATCCCAGAAACTTTTCTAAATCAAATGCTCAGGTGTTTAAATTTACTCAAAATCATGCGCAAAATGTTTTTCAACAAAAATCTAATGCTCGCAAATTTTATCAAATGAGAGCAAACAAGCGCAAACAGAAAACCAGAGCTATTTGGGTTAGAAAAGATGATCTAGTACCCCAGATGAAGTGTAATATTGTTATTTCTGCCTTAAAAGCTGAACTTACATCTTCTGGTTGGTATTTGGATTCTGGATGTTCCAAGCATATGACAGGTGATGATACAAAACTTTTAAATAAAACCCACTTTGATGGTGGAAAAGTTGTTTTTGGTGATGTTGTATCATCCCAGATCACAGGCAAAGGAACTCTTAAAGAAAAAGGACTTCCTGTTCTTGAAAATGCTCTCTTAGTTAAAGGTCTTAAGGCTAATTTACTTAGCATTTCGCAATTTTGTGACTCAAACTATACTGTTACCTTTTCAAAGAACAATTGCAAGATTTTAAATGAAAAGGGCGAATACGTAATTACAGGATTCAGGACTCCTGACAATTGTTATACTGTCATGTCTAGTTCTGAAATCTGTAATGTTGCCAGAATGGATGACAATGAGATATGGCATAACAGAATGGGTCACATTAATTACGAAAATTTGAGTAAATTGTCCTCTCAACAAATAGTTAGAGGAATACCAAATATTAAACCTATTCATAACATTGTATGTGGTCCCTGTCAAGAAGGAAAAATTGTTAAAGCACCTCATAAAAGGGTTAAAGATATTATTACCTCTAATCCCTTAGAACTCATCCATATGGACCTAATGGGTCCTTCTCAAACTGTTAGTCTCTGTGGACACAGTTATATTCTAGTTATGGTTGATGACTTCACCAGATTCACTTGGGTAGCTTTCTTAAAACAGAAATCCGATACTTTCCAAACTTTTTTAAAGATTCTTTTACGGATTGAGAATGAGAAAGACACTCAAGTAAATAGAATCCGAAGTGATAGAGGTGGTGAATTCAAAGACACTGGTATTGTAGAATATTGTGACTATAATGGTTACAAACATGAGTTCAGTGCTCCTAAGACTCCTCAACAAAATGGTATAGCTGAGAGAAAGAATCGAACTCTTCAAGAGATGGCACGTGTCATGCTCCATGCCAAGAACTTACCTAAGTATTTTTGGGTAGAATCTATTCGTACAGCTTGCCATCTTATTAATAGGGTCTATCTTAGAAAGAATTCCAAACAAACCCCTTATGAACTTCGGTACAATAAAAAGCCTAATCTTAAGTACCTTAGAACCTTTGGTAGTACCTATTATGTGTGCAAAGATAGGGAACACTTATCTAAATTTGAGAGTAGGGGAGATAAAGCCATATTCTTAGGATATTCACCTAACAGTAGAGCTTATCAGGTGTATAATCTTCGCACTAAAACCTTAATGGAATCCATGAATGTAATTATTAGTGACACTACTGTAGAAAGCAAGACTAGTGAATTAACTATAGAAGAAGACTCGTCAAATATTTTAGGAAATGACTCTTCTGAAATAGATAATTCATTACCTATTGAGTCACCTGAAGTACCTAACTGGGTTTCTAAAGATCATCCCATAAACAACATAGTTGGTAACCCTAGTGAGCCAGTACGTACAAGATCCCAACTTAGAAATTATGCACTTTATGCATGCTTTGTTTCTCTTGTGGAACCAAAGAATGTAAATGAGGCATTGAATGACTCTCACTGGATTTCTGCAATGCAGGATGAACTTTTACAATTTGTCATTCATGATGTTTGGTATCTTGTTCCACGTCCTGATCACAAAAAGGTTATTGGCACTCGTTGGATTTTCAAAAATAAAACTGATGAAAATGGGATGATAATTAGAAATAAAGCTAGACTAGTTGCTCAAGGTTATTCCCAAATAGAAGGACATGATTTTAATGAGACGTTTGCTCCTGTTACTCGTTTAGAATCAGTTCGTCTGCTTCTTTCTATAGCTTGTCACATGTATTTTACATTATATCAAATGGATGTTAAATATGCGTTCCTTAATGGAATACTTGCCGAGGAAACCTATGTAGAACAACCTAAGGGGTTCATTGACCCTAATTATCCTAATCATGTATTTCGGTTGAAAAAGGCTTTATATGGTCTTAAGCAAGCTCCTAGAGCTTGGTATGAGCGCCTGTCCAGTTTTCTGCTGGATAAAGGTTTCAAAAGAGGTGGAAATGACGAAACCTTATTTGTCAAACATTTTGGAAAACACATTACTATCGCTCAAGTCTATGTAGACGATATCATATTTGGATCCACTTCTACCTCAGAAGTAAAATCTTTTGCTGAAATTATGAGTAAGGAATTTCGGATGTCCCTTATGGGGGAGTTACAGTTCTTCCTAGGTCTCCAAGTCAAACAACAACCAGATGGATTGTTTCTTTCACAGACTAAGTACGCATTAGAGATAGTTAAGAAATTTGGCCTCGAGAGTGCTAAAAGTACTAAAACGCCTATGAGTACTACAGAAAAATTGTCAAAAGATGAAAATGGAAAATCTGTAGATTCTACTTTATATCGTAGTATGATTGGCACATTACTCTATCTGACTGCCTCGCGTCCTGATATCATGTATGCTGTGTGTGTTTGTGCGCGCTATCAAAACAACCCCAAAGAGTGCCATTTAAACTCTGTTAAACGGATAATTAAATATGTTAAAGGCACTCTAAATTTAGGAATTTGGTACACGAATGACACACCTAGCACTATTATTGGGTACACTGATGCTGATTGGGCTGGTTGTACTGATGATAGTAAAAGCACTTCAGGCGCATGTTGTTATATTGGTAATAACTTGGTAGGATGGAGTAGTAAAAAACAGAACTGCACATCTCTCTTGACTGCTGAATCTGAATACATAGCTGCTGGTAGCTGTTGCGCCCAATTATTGTGGCTTAAACAAATGCTAAGTGATTATGGTACTCTAGAACCCACACTTCATCTCTATTGTGATAATCAAAGTGCGATTAATATTTCTAAGAACCCAGTTCAACACTCGGGAACTAAGCACGTTAAAATAAGACATCACTTTATTCGTGAATTAGTTGAAACCAAGGAATTAGAAATCAATTATCTTCCTACTGATCTACAACTTGCAGATTTATTTACCAAACCTCTTGATTATAATAGATTCATTTCTTTACGTAAATCTATTGGTATGATTTGTGTTGAGTAAATACTTGTTATTTTTTTTTCAAGTTCCTTCCCTTTGTCCATTTGAGACAAAATGGGGGAGAAATTTGAGTCTATCTCTGCATATACTAAACATCTTGATCTTAGTAATTCTTTGCAGGTATTCTTCTTGTACAATCATTCTCTATTGTAATAATAGAATGTTAAACTGTATATAGTTCAGTTATGTAATTTTTGCTTTCTAGGATTTGGGTAGATAGAACTTTTATAGGAATAGGTTTTTCTTATTTGTTGTCGCCCTACGAGTTCTAGATAAATCAAAGGAGATTTTGTCTCATATTTCCAAAGGGGGAGATTGAAGCCCTTATACTTTTTACTCATTTGAGTCTAGACTGTATAAGAGAACATCTAGTTTGGAAATTGTGACAAAATTGTGTCCATCCTAGAAACCAAAGAGCCTCAGAGATTGGTTTGCTTCTTCTCTTATTCATCTTGTAATGATCCTGAGACTATAGCCATCACTCACACACTTAGAACTTAATTCTTGCATATCATATTGCACCTTTATGTGTATTAATATGGTGAGTGTGTTTAAATCCCTTAATTTGATTTTTATTAATTTTTTGGGAATTTCAAACATCTTTTAATTAAGGTTTTATTAATTTAAATCTTGATTTAAAAAGTTTTGGGGTTAATATCTAAATATGTATTGTTGTGATTTTTGGCCTTAAGTTACTTTGGGTAGAAACCGAAAGCGCCAGAGACTCCAGGGTTGGCTTTGTAATTAGTTTGGGACGCGCGATTGCATTCGTCCTATGGCCAACACTTGCTGCTCTCTGATTGGCCAGAGTTGTGTTTCTTTACAGACACAAAGCCTCGCATGTTTGCAGCCCTTGGATCATCCCTTATCAATGGCCTGCATGTCGCCTGAGTGAATCCCCGTGTAAACCTTTAAACCAATCACAGCCTGTTTAATCCATCGCCTGTTGTGAGCCCTTAGATTGTAGTCAAAGGAGCTTGACTCAATCTCAGACGTTGTTTTTGAACGATGGTCTGGAACCTTCTCCTCTTCCTATTTAAAGGACTCTCATCTCAGCCTTCAAAAGCTTTTGTCATTTTGAAAAGTCTCAGAGAATAGAGAGAGAGAGAGAGAAGAGAGAGAAGAGAGAGAGAGAAACCAGAGAGCCAAGTTAGAAAAACCCTAACTTCGTCTAAATCTTTTCCAACCTAAACCACTTACCTCTCCAAAACACCATAACCAAATAAACACCATCCTTAGTGTTTCTTGAGTTTATGAGAGTTCGAGTTGAGTGATTCTTGGGTTGCTGTAACCTTGTGTTCATAAAATCTTATTTCCAACTTAGACTCTTACTCAGATCTTGTTTCTGATTCAATAGAAATCATAGATCTGAAGTTTTTCATGTCACAACACACTTAGTTGCATTTTATTTCTCATCTTGAGAAGTTCGTTGTTGATTGTTTTCTGTTAAAACATTTTCTTACTTCAGAATCAACAATAGATGTTTTTCTGTTTCTGTTTTTACAAAACTTAACCTGACCTAGTTGGATTCGCACTTGGAGGGTTTTCAATCTCCTAAATATTTTCAAAATAGATTGAAAAAGGTCTTGTCCGATTTCTTAAGCAAGATCTCCGTGGAATTTGGGTTATATTGAAAGGTCAAAAGGTTTTTGGTTTTGTAAGAAAGAAAAATAACAAACTCACTGCATATAGACTTTATATGTAATTTGTTAGGATTGTTTGTAACTAATAAGAGTGCGTGTGTGCATGCATGTGTTATAGAACACTTTTCACAAACATCTTCACACTACATACACTGAAAGTGTTGGCTATAAGATTTGGTGAACATAAGTCGACGTAAAGTGCTGAAACAAAGGAAGAGTTGGCAAACTGAGAAGACTACATCAACAATCAAGATCTGCAGAAAAGTTTAAGGACGCCAGAGGGTATAATCCTGAACTTGTATAGACTTGTTATTTTGTGCATGTTAGTTAAATAGATTGTAACTCACATATTTGTTTTAGTGATATTTTCTTGTTTTACTCCGTAGAGGGAGTCGTGGATGTTTCCTCAAGGTTGAGGTTTTACCACGTTAAAAATCCTGAGTATTAATATTTCTACATCTTTTCATCCCATTCTGTTGTGTGCTGAGTTTAAAATATTTTAAACTATTTACTAAAACTTGTTATCAAATCTTGTCCATATCTCGTACATAATTTTTGTTAACACATCTTGTGTTCAAAATCATTTTGATTTAAGTAAAGAGTTTCTTCAACAAACTTTCGGAGTTGCTTAAATAGTTTATTTTCAATAAACGGCTTTGGCAACGCTATTTCATACCGTTGGCCATTCAGGATTTTGATATTATATTGGGGATGGATTGGTTATCATCGTATCATGCTTCCATTGATTGTTTTCGAAAAGAGGTTACATTTCATCTTCCTGGTGAACCCGAGTTCCAGTTTATAGGGGAAAGGAATGTTGTCCCTAATTGTCTTATCTCAGCAATAAAGAGTAGAAAGTTATTGAGTAAGGGTTGTACGAGGTATTTAGCGTATGTGGTTGATGTTAGTAAGGAAGCACTTAAAGTTGAAGATATACCAGTGGTTAGAGAATTTTCTGATTTCTTCCCAGAAGAATTGCAAGGATTGCCACCCGATAGGGAAGTAGAGTTTTCTATTGAATTAATTCCAGGTACTGGTCCAATTTCTCTTGCTCCATATAGAATGGCACCAGCGGAGTTAAACGAATTAAAAGTGCAATTACAAGATCTGATACGCAGAGTTTTCATTCGTCCTAGTGTTTCACCATGGGGACCACCAGTGCTATTTGTGAAAAAGAAAAATGGGACAATGCGACTATGTATTGATTATCGGCAATTGAATAAGGTGACCATTAAGAATAATTACCCTCTACCTCGTATCGATGACTTGTTTGACCAATTACAGGGGGCCACAGTATTTTCAAAGATTGATTTGAGATCGGGTTACCACCAACTGAAAGTGAAGGATAGCGATATTTCCAAAACAGCTTTTCGGACTCGATATGGGCACTATGAGTTTTTGGTGATGCCTTTTGGATTAACCAACGCTCCAGCAATTTTTATGGATTTGATGAATCGGGTATTCCACCCTTTCATTGATTCATTTGTGATTGTATTCATAGACGATGTGTTGATTTACTCGCATAGCATGGAGGAACATGAGAAACATTTGAGACTTGTATTGCAGATTTTGAGAGAGAAGAAATTATTTGCTAAATTTAGCAAGTGTGAGTTTTGGTTGAATGAAATTGTGTTTTTAGGGCACGTGGTCTCGGGAAATGGGATTTATGTTGATCCAAAGAAAGTGGAACAAATTGTTGAATGGGAAAGTCGTAAGAATGTGACAGAAATTAGGAGTTTCCCAGGATTGGCAGGTTACTATCGCAGATTCATTAAGGGATTTTCAGCAATAGCATTATCACTGACAAAGTTGACTTGTAAAGAAGTGAAGTTTGTATGGGATGAAGAATGTGAGAGGAGTTTTAAAGAATTAAAGAATCGGTTGGTTTCAGCCCCTATACTTACTATTCCATGTGGGAATGAGTCTTTTGTGATCTATACAGATGCTTCATTTCAGGGGTTAGGTTGTGTTCTTATGCAGAATGGGAAGGTAATAGCATATGCTTCCAGACAATTAAAGACGCATGAACGGAACTACCCTACGCACGATTTGGAGCTAGCAGCCATTGTTTTTGCTTTAAATTTGTGGCGACATTACTTGTATGGAGAAACTTGTGAGATATTTACTGATCATCAAAGTTTGAAATATTTGTTTACACATAAAGAATTAAATTTGAGAGAGAGGCGTTGGACAGAGTTGATTAAAGACTATGACTGTACCATCCATCATCATCCTGGGAAGGCCAATGTAGTAGCAGATGCTTTGAGTCAAAAATCATCAGGGATGCTTGGTTGCATACGGTGTGCCCGTGTTGGAAATATTCTTGACTTGGCATCGATGGGGATTGAATTGAAGTTTTCAAAAAGTGGAGGATTATTAGCACATGTCACAGTGAGACATTTATTGGCCGAGCGCATACGAAATTTGCAGATCAGTGATCCATTCCTTGAGAAGAAGAAACAAGATGTCCTGGATGGTAAAGAGAGTTACTTTGAAATTAAGAATGATGAATCGTTGTGTTATAAAAAATAGGATTTGTGTACCTAATGATCCACCCTTAAAGAAAGAAATATTAGAAGAGACACATAGTTCTATTTACTCTATGCATCGAGGAGGTACCAAAATGTACAGAGATTTGAAAGAATATTACTGGTGGAACAATATGAAACGTGAGATTGCAGAGTTCGTAGCTAAATGTTTAGTATGCCAGCAAGTGAAAGCAGAGCATCAGAAGCCGACAGGATTATTGCAGTCTTTGCCTATTCTGGAATGGAAGTGGGATCATATAACGATGGACTTTGTTACAGGATTACCCCGGTCACCAAAAGGGCATGATTCTATTTGGGTGATTGTAGACCGATTGACGAAGTCAACTCATTTTCTCCCAGTTAAGACCACCTACACTGTTGACAAGTATGCACGTATGTACGTTGATGAGATTATCCGTTTACATGGGGCACCGGTGTCAATTGTATCAGATAGAGATCCAACGTTCACTTCTATGTTTTGGCCTCGTCTCCAGAATGCCATGGGCACAAGTTTGAAGTTCAGCACTGCGTTTCATCCACAAACTGATGGGCAATCAGAAAGTATGATTCAAATATTAGAAGACATGTTACGAGCCTGTGTATTTGACTTCAAAGGTAGTTGGGATGATCATTTGCCATTGATGAAATTCTCGTATAATAATAGTTATCAGTCGACTATTGGTATGGCTCCTTATGAAGCTTTATATGGGAGGAGATGTAGAACACCTTTGTGTTGGGATGAAGTGGGTGAAAGGAAAATTTTGGGTCCTGAATTGATAGATATGACAACTGAAAAGATCAAAATGATTTTGGAACGGATAAAGATAGCGCAAAGAAGGCAGAAATTTTATGCAGATAAGAGGAAGCATCCATTGGAATTTCAGAAGGGAGATTTTGTATTCCTGCGTATTTCACCATGGAAAGGTGTTATGAGATTTGGGAAAAAGGGGAAACTAAGTCCAAGATACATTGGACCATTTGAAGTGTTGGAAAGAATTGGGCCCCTGGCTTATAGATTAGCTTTACCTCCAGATTTATCTCAGTTACATGATGTGTTTCACGTATCGATGCTTCGTAAGTATTTGGCAGATCCATCTCATCAGTTGAAAACTCAACCAATTGAACTGAAGGAAGACTTATCGTACATCGAGGAACCAATGGAAATTATTGATCGTAAGGAGCAAGTATTGAGAAATAAAGTTATTCCCTTAGTTAAAGTTATTTGGATGAGCCATGGAGTTAAAGAAGCAACTTGGGAAACATAGGATAGCATGAGGAAACAGTATCCCCATTTGTTTGGTAAGTGACATTTATATTAAATTTGGGGGACGAAATTTTCTAAGGTGGGTGAGTTGTGACAACCCGAATATAATTATGATAAATTATATTTAAATCATGCTTATCTGATGTTGTATGAATAATGTGATATTATTATATCTAATGTTAAGTGACTATGTTTATTATAATCCTACTTCATAAATCATGAAAGGTCGAATTATTTACAAACACAAATTTTGTTATTTTCGGTGGAAAGGTTCCTGTTAGAGACTAGTTTTGACCTTTATAACATTATAAATGACTTGAGGTGAAAACTAGATAGTTTTAGACATGTGAGTTAGGGTTGAAACACAACAAATGGTTCATCAAATGGATGCCCGAGTAAAGAGTTATACCGAAATTACGAACAAAGGGCAAAGTTGTCCATTCCCTTTAAGTGGTATTTTGTCTTTTATTAAACCAAATGGTTTAATCTGATTGCTTGGCTTGGGAGGCAGCCTTGGCCGACCTTATACCCTTTAATAAGACTTATCCTTCAGCCAAAATCAGTCATGAAAGGGTTTTAAGCTTAAGGAAAGAGAAGGTAGAAGTTTAGGAAGGAAAAGTGAGGAGAAAAGGTGTAGAAAAATCCGTAGAAATTAAGTAAAAAGCCCTGAAGGTAATCCTAATTACAATTCTAGTTATTTATCTTATATTACTGATTTATATGATCTAAATCATCATAGATTTACGAAAGTTTCAGCCCTTTATATGTATGTATGGTTATATGCAAGTTTATGTTAAGTTGAATGTAGAAACCCTTAAAATTGCTTTGTATTGAAACCCCTTGTATTCAAACTTCAATATCTATTTGTGTACTTACTTTAATTGATAAATTCCAATTGGATATGAAAGTAGACACATATATTAATATCATATATAAAAATTAGAATTTATCTCCTTGTGGTTAGCCGGTAATGATGATTTCAAGTTGGTACATGGTTTCTGTTTTT
This sequence comes from Sambucus nigra, assembly GCA_949130495.1. NCBI lineage: Eukaryota > Viridiplantae > Streptophyta > Magnoliopsida > Dipsacales > Adoxaceae > Sambucus > Sambucus nigra. Next base: position 320,374,882 of record OX422223.1, read on the forward strand.
ATACTTCATTTCGGTATGCCCAGAGTTTAGTCAAGATTTTGAGATAGCAAATGAAGTCAAACAATTATGAAACTTTAATTATGTACGATTCAGTATGTGTACTGAAAATGTGTTGAAAATCATGTAAAGTTATGCTGGAAAAAAATTATGAAAATTCTTGGAAGTTGAAGGAACAATAGAGGAGCTTGTAGGGCAGATTTCTTGTGTTGTAAAGAAATGGTCATAACTTGCTCTAGGAAGCTTGAAAAATTACACCGTCACTTGTAATGGATAGTATATTTATATATGTTTTCATATTGATGAGGTTGGACCCCTGTATTTGTACAATTTAGGAATATAGGATGGTTAAGTATGTAAGACAATAATTCCAGGCCATACTGGGTACCCCTTGAATGATTGTTTGTATTTCAACCTTACAAAGGGTACTTTGAGTACATGTTTCATGTGTATATACATTGAGGAGTATAATTTCATGTTTAATTGACTTTGGTTATAAATTCCTCATAAGGTATTTCCTACGGTTGAATGTCCGTAACTTTATCAACATGTATATCATTGTTTTTCCTTTACCTATATTTTATGGAATGTGACTTAATTGGAATTATATTGTTGATGTATAGTCATGGAAAGTTACATAATTATGTTTGGATAATATTTATGATTGAGGTTCAGTACCGATTTAGTTGGATGGACAGGTGTAAGGCCTAATCAACCCAGTTCAGCTCCATCAGAAGAAAACGTGAATACATAGTTGTCAACCAAGGTGAGTGTACTCACTGGAAAGAGATATTGGTATCGTGTTATTGATATGATCATAATATAATGAATATGAAATTGTTCATTTCGGTTTATCGAAATGAGGGGTTACTCCTCGACCAGGAATGGGGGAGATTTGTCTATTAATGAGAAGGGGTTACTCCTCGACCAGGAATGGGGGAGAATTGTCTATTTAGACAGGATATGTGAATCATGATTCGGAAAAGTTGGTCATTCATTATGAATGAGCCAGATAAGTTAATACATAAGTATATGGACATGATTTATTGCATTTAAATTCATGCAGTAGTATAGTAGTGATGCATTCACTGGGCTATTTTGCTCACGGTTCCTATGTTCACATTTTTCAGGTAACGCGATGTCACTGCCAAATCTAGGAGGTCGGGTTGGGTTAGCCAGGAATGGGAGAAACTATGATTTTGTGTAAATGTAAATGATGTAATTAAGTTAACTTATCCTTCAAGAAAGTTTTTATGGGCATGATTACTCTGATGTTGTAAAAAGGTTTTCAGTTATATGAATTTACAATGATGACTCTGAAATCAAAACTCGTGATTATGGTTTGGTTAGATTAATTATGGTTTGACTCACTTTGACTTTCAAACTTAATTATAAGTAACTGGGTTGGGGTGTGTCACGTGGGTACCTAATTTTAGCTCCTCTGAATGCCTTACTGGTGTAGTAAACTATTTTTTAGATTCCATTGTCCTATCTGACCAAGGCCAAGCTCACTGTTGACTCGAAAATAACTAGATATAAGTATAACTTTTCTCCCAAAACTTCTCGGGATAATATAGGAGGTGATCCCAAATACTATTTTAACTCCTTGAATGCTTCTTTACATGCTGCATTCCACTCAAAAGTCTTTCTCAACACCTTGAAAAATGGTAAGTACCTGTTTGTTGCTCAGTAAACAAATATATTTAAGTTTGCCACTCTTCCCATGAGCCTTTGTATATCTTTCTTGCAAGTCGAGGACTGAATTTTGATCTAAGCTTTTATCTATGCTGGATTAGACTTAATTCCCCTTTGATTAACTATGAGGATGAGGAACATCCCTTTTGTACTCCGAACACACACTTGGTTTGATTCAGCTTCATCTGATGCTTTTACAACTGATCAAATGTCTGACTGAGGTTGACGATATAATCTGAGGCTTTTTGTACTCTTTGTCAACATATCATCCACATAAAACTCCATGTTATTACCTATCTATTATTCAAAAAATTTATTCACCAACCTTTGATATGCCACTCCTGTATTTTTTAGCCCAAAGGTCATTACATTGTAGTAATAAGTTCCTCTGTTGGTGATGAAGGTTGTACTTTCCCTATCTTTAGGTTTCATCTTTATCTAATTATACACGTAATAGGCATCCATGAATCTTAAAAGTTCATGCCTCGACGTAGCATCCACTAATTGATCAATTATAAGAAAGGTAAAATGGTCTTTTGGGCAATCTTTGTTTATATCAGTGAAATCCACACACGTCCTCCATTTATCATTATTATTTTTAACCATTACAACGTTGTCGAGCTAGGTTTGATACTTCACATATTCAATAAACTAGGGGATCTTTAAAGTTTCTCGACCTCCTCTTGGATTCTTCTCAGGACTGAATATCCTGCATCTTTACTTGATCGGTTTGTCATCCTTACTGATGTTGAGCTCATGATAGAGGAAATTGGGATCAATCCCAGGCATATGCTCATGGATCCAAGAAAATACATTTCTTCACTGCCTTAGAAACATAATCAATTCCTAATTTAAGACTGGATCCAATGTTGATCCACTCTGCGTGGTTGTCTCTAGTTTGTCATCATCCCGGATAATGTTTTTCGCAACATTCACAATTTGTCTTTTGACTAACTCTGTTTGATCTCGGGGATCTAAAGTTTCAATTTCAGATTCATTGTTAGGCTCAGTGGTATCCACCTGATAAGTGGTAGTTTTCTTGTTTAATTCAATCAAGTCATCTTGCTCGACTCAAGAATAGTAGCATTCTCTAGCCACTTTTTGGTCGCCTTTCACAACACCTACCCCAAATTGAGTTAGAAACTTTAAGCATAGATAGACTGTTGACGGTACTGCTTCAAACTTCTTCAACCCCACCCTATCAAGAATCACGTTATAGGAAGACTAAATGTTTTTATCCATCACATCGAAACATATTTTCTCTGTAAGATTTGCTGTCTAGGTGCTGAACAACACTTCTAGCTTGATCGTGCCAAGAGGGTAAACTTTTTCACTAGAAAAACCTATTAATGTCTTGTGGTAGGTATCTAGTTGGATAAACGTCAAGTCCAAACTCTGAAAGAAAGTATAAAATATAATATATGTCGAGCTCCCATTATCCACCAAAATTCTAGAGATGACAGTGTCTTAGATCCTGAATTTGACAACCAATGAGTCATCATGGGGATAAAGTACCCCAGAGAGATCATTCTTTGAAAAATCGATCACGATTTTTTCCTTGTTGACCCCCCTAGGATGGTCATCTTCGTTCAGATTAATTCTATGGATATAAGAGTAAGCATTCCTTTCGGTAGTGTGATCGCCTCCTCCTGTATTGCCACCTATAATCACATGATAAGAAAATGAACCAAAACTGATCATAGCTACCTCTCATTTTGGTTGCTTGGCCTTCTTCGACAAGTTTGAATCATCTTTGTGTTTTCTCTTCCTATCATCTCTTGGCTTACATAGATAATTTGACCTTCTTTTAGATTCTCTACTATCACACCAATCAATAAATTTATTGAGTTTTCCTCGACGGATGAGGGATTCTATCTCAATTATCAAAGGGACTTAGTTATCCTTTGCATGACCATGATCCTTATGTAATTCATAGTATTTGGATCTATCCCTCTTGTTAGGATGTGCCCTTAACTTCTCAGGCTATCGCAAATCCTTATTGTTCTTGATTTCTTTTAGGATATGTTGAATGCTAACACTCAATGGAGTATATGTTCCATATTTTTTTATCTTTTCCACTTTCTTGGACTTCTACTCCTTCTGCTCCTTGTGTTCCTTCTTCTTAGGCTTCGTATCGGCTTCGTAACTGGACTCTGTTTTATGACCATCGCTTCTTTGGCGTTCATTATTTTTCCTGCTTTCTCCATGAGTTCAGCTATATTTTTAGGAGGATCTTTGGTCAGAGTATAATATAGTTTCTCGAGAAGCAACCCACTCATAAAAGTAGTGATCGTTGTTTTCTCTTCATAATCAATCACTTCTAATTTATCATTGTTAAAATGCATAATATGCTCCCTTTTACTTCCCCCACTTGTTCCCTTACATTCAAAAGATAATTAACTATTTTTACTAGATTAGCCTCAAAATAGATTTTACTAATGAATAGCTCATTAAGTTGATTGAAGTTGGCGATCTGTCCACGAGGCAGGTTATTGTACCATATTTGGGTTGAACCCCCGATGGTACTTGAAAATGTCGTGCACCTCATTTCATCAAGAACTGAATAAATATCAACTATAGCTTGATATTGCTCGATGTGGAAAACTGTTCAGTTTTACCATCATATTTGGGCGTGACCATAGGAGCTTTAAACTTAGATGGAGTAGGAAAATCAATAATTGCATACATAACAGGAGATCCTTTAACGAAGCTCCGTTGTAAAGGATTCTTTGCTTTTTCTATTTCACCTAACCAATATTCCAACCTATGGATTGATCCTTTCCACAAAGTATTGCCTGCATCAGACCTATGCAAAGCAGCTCAGCTGTTCTGACCATGTGTCTTCGATGAACTCCGTTTCGGAGAAGTCTGCTCGGTGCGTACAGATCGTCGAACGCTTGATCTTGATCTGACTGAGGCTTCACACTAGTCGACTAAACGTTGAGTGTTCCTGGATAACTCTCTAGGAGGGTTTCTATTTGCTCGGGACGCTTGGCCTTTTAGGAGAAAGAGAATGGATATCATAGGGCTCTGTGGACCAGAGTGATGAATTTTCTCCTGTACGATAAGACGTATCTGGTGAAGATCTGGAATATCTATGTCTGATGGATCTTAGAGGTGGAGGTGTCATTTCTCTTCCGGATGAGGGAGCCATTTGTTGCAGGGAAATGGATGGAGACTTAGCTTGCAGTGATTGAGTTAATTGCCTCACCGTGCCCTGCATGGCTTCCTGTCATCTGGTAATACTAGCAAGGATTATAGTTAGATTTGTTTCCTGGACTCAGGGTCATTCATATTGCCTTGAACACGGGTATATGAGAGTGAGAATGGCAATTAGAAAAACATTCCCACAAATAGTGCCAATCTATTGATGTAAAAAGTTTGACTCGATCCAATTTTAAAATCACAGATGAAATATATAATTGCTATGGTAAATAAAAAGAGAGAGAGAATTTTTAAAGTGGTTAAGCTATGTAAGAAAGCCTACATCCACTATTATTGAATTGATTTCAAAGGTTACCGAAAGCTAGGTACTCTTGTAAATAAAAATTTCCTAGAATCCGTTTTGCCTTGCCCTTTATGAAAGGGATACAACGTATTTATAGTGACTCGTAGGTCAAGGATCGGAATGCCAAGGGATGGAATGATTTTATACATTTAAGCATGTACATCCCTACATAATGATTGTGATGATTGGTTGTATAAACCACGTGTAATTTGACCCTTGGTATGGTGACGTTTAATTGATCTTGATGGTCGGCCTTCCTTATGTTGGTTTGCATAACTACCGATCTACTATCTGCTGCCTAGGATTTTAGCCACGTAGGATGACAAGTGTTCACTTCTGATTGGTCCGCATAGATGGATAATTTTTTGAATCAATAGTATCCATTTGTAATGAAATGATTTCTTCTTTGGTCCCCAAATAAGAATATTTCATTGAAAATGATCTTATTTCCTTCAAAACTCAATCTTCAAGCGATGATGAGTCATCTCTTGAGTTTGAATTTCTTTCCTCCCCATCTTTATTCTATATTGTTGAACCGATACAAGTACCTAATGAATAGGTGTTAAACATTAAAGCCTTTAACCCTTTCACCAATGAGGATTACTTGCTCGAGGTTCTTTCCATGAAGGCAATTTTTCCTCCATGTGCGCCACCTCCCATTCCAATTATAAAATATTTGGGAATAAATTCTATTTTTTTTTTGGATCCCATGTGTTTTTGTCGCCCATTTTATTCAAATCCCCCATCATCCCTCCAAATATTTTAATCGGTGATGGTTCATTTCTTCCACCTTACACATGCCTTCCATTGTTTGAACGAAATTCCTATTTTTCGAAAGGAATGCATGAAAGGGGTGGTACCTAGGTGACCCTCTAAAGTCAAATCATATTTTGGGTGGACCCTAAAAAATTTCAACTTCTAGTGTATAGTTAGTTAAGATTTAAAATTATAGGTTGTAAATATTTAGTTTTGTTTTATTTTCCTTTTTCTTCTTTATTCTTACTTATTGTCTAGCGTAGTTAGTTAAGTTTTTGTTATTTGTTTTTTGATATGCTTGGTACTAACATGTTTTGCAGAATCATTGGACTTATACTTTCCAGAGATCGCTCCATTTTGGGTAATATCACTCTTTTCCTCTCTATAACTTGGTTCTTAATTTACAATGAGGACAATGTAAGTTTTAAGTTAGGGAGTGTGGGATATTCTTTCCATTCATTGGTAGTTTCTTTGATTTGATTACATGTTCTTCCCAAGCTTTCATTAAAATTTTCGAATTTTCTTTCTTTTTTCCCCTTTATTGGGCTTTTTGCCTTTGTTTTCGATGATAAATTTTAACCATTTCTCGATCTAATATAGAACTCAATGATGCTTGTTCTCAATTTTGGAAGTTATTAGACTTTGGTCCTCAATTATTGATATTATGAATAACTTTATGAATTAAACTTTAATCCCATGAGCATATGCACTTTTCGTGCTGTATTGATTTGGTTTAAGATTTTTATAACTTGGTAATCTTTTATTGGATTGTATATACTTACACCTAGTGAGATTTGGGATTTTCTTCTTTTGTGAGTTTTATACACTTCTCTTTCCTCTCTGAAAACGTTATATTCGTTGGTAATCTCACTATTCTTTCATTGATTGTTCATTAATTGAGTTCGTATATGAAATGTGTTACTTGAGCATGATTTTTAAAAATTATTTTCACTCGATAATTGTGTAATCTTTAGGAAATGATCACATGCCATCCTTGTTATATCACCCATATTGACCTTAACTTCACCTTATATGTTTTCCCTCGTCAACCCTTTTGAGCCTTAATATGACCTTTTGTTTCATAAGCCAAAATCCCATAACAAACCCCACATTAGAGTTATAAAACATATATATCACATTCCGTACCTTTGTTTGGAATGATACTTGGGTTTGAATGATGTTCGTGTTATGTGGTTGCAATTGAGCATGTGAGAGTGGGAAAGTAAAGAAAAGAAATAAGTGAAAAAGAGCAGAAAAAGAGAAAGTAGAAAAAAAATAAAAGAAAGAGAAATATGTATATGTTGTGTATAGTGTTCAATAAGCTTTATTTGCTTTCTCCATTGTTATATTCAATGTTTTTTACGTAATTATATTCCAAATTTTGTATTTTCCCACATTTTCCATTCTCCCGAGTTTTCATCTCCGAACACTTTGAATCCGTACATAATCCTTTCATTTCATAACCATAACCCCAAACTTACATTACAACCCTATACAAGTCCTATGTGATCCTAGGGTGAATTCAATTCAAAATTTTAAATAGTTGCAATAATCTATGAAAATACATTTTGCCTCCTTTAATGTTGGTATCTTTCATTGAGATTACATATTTTTCTTTTATATAGCGTTCTTCTTTGGTGACATATGCGTGGCCAAGATTTCATTTACATTTACTTTATATGCCCGCATGTCGCGCGTATAACCTCCCATTCATAATGATTTCATTTGTTGCGTGTAATATCCGGTGAGGATTGACATTTATGCATGATTTAATGCTTATCCTATTCATTTACGTTTTTTCCAAACCATACTTTGCATGTGCTCTCTCCCCTCCAACTTTTTAAGGTTTTAATTCTACAAAGTTCATTCTATAATGTTAATAATACGGACTTCTCTTTGAATTCATTCGCTTTGCTAATAACGTGTTCAAAATATTTTTAGTTATTATCGGGCTTGTCGCATGTGGTTGGGCATATTTTGAGGAAACTTTGATGTTTGTGGGTTTCTTCCCTAAAAACCCTCAGGAGATCACACTCATCCACTAGGGTAACCTAGGGGTTGAATGATTTATTGCATATGTTAAATGCAATCGTGTTCCCTATAAAAGTGGAATTTATATTTACTATTCTTATATACTTTTTGTACCTCCTTTTGTGGACTAGTTTTGTTTGTTTCATCACCAAGGATTAGTAATGTCTAAGTTTGGGGGCCTGATTAGTCACGAATATTGTATATGCGAGCCCATTATCTTTACGCATTCTAGAACTTTTTTTGTTCCTTATGCCTATATTAATGCTCATTAAAAGACCATCTTGGTTTTGGATATATATATATATATATATATATATATATATATACGCTTTGTAGGGCTTAATTGATATCCTTTTGTAGGTATTGGAACACTTAAAGTGAGGATTCGTTGTGTTTCGAAGAAGTTCCGTCGTCGGATGCTGCTTCAGGGGAATTTTATATAGTCCTCACTTCATTTATGCCTTATTGGGATTCCCAGTAAGCGTAGTTCATCGATTTATCTTCGCGTGGCCATGAACGACACATCATTTCGAGTTCGAACGAAGAAGATATGTCCATTTTCGTACTCATCTATTCTCCCTCATTTTGGACCAAAGAAGACTATGGAACAGGGGACCGATTTTCTATCCCTTCCCCATCGGTCGACCGATGAATCATATTTTGGCTTACAATGGATGTTGTGTGTTTTTTTCCTGGGACCCGGTCGGCCGCCCCCTTGCCGCGGTCGACCGGTAGTGCCAGATATTGTGCGTTTTTTCCTTTTTTTATTTCTTTTTCCATTTTTCTTTTCTCTGTTTTATAACTTACTATAAATAGACCCCTTAGATTATTTTCTTAGATATATTTCATTTAGTGTGTTTTTCATCTTGCATTTTAGTTAGCTTAGGGTTTGAAGGAGATCTTTAGGTTTTGCTTCTCTCTCTCCTAGGGTTTCACCCAAATGGGTTTGTAAGTTACTATCCATCATCTCTCTCTTTAAATCCAAGCTTCCGTTGTTGTTTTTCTTGCTTTGTTATTTGTTTACTTTCTTTTAACTTAGATTTAATTGCTTTGATTACTTTCTTGCATTTAAATACACGGCTTCCATTATGTTGTGTAGATAATTTAGTTTAGGTTCTGATTGATGGAACTCACCGTGGTTTCAATGTGTAGCTTTATTTTGGTCATGGGTTTTATGTATCAAATTCGTTTGGGTTGTTCTTGTTATTATGCCTAGGAGATTTAATGGGGTATATCATTTATGCTCCGTATTTATGACCTAGCATGTGAATTTTTCAGGATATTTGTTGACGCCAAAATCATATTAGTCTTTTATGAGAATTTAGGGGGTGACAACTCTAGATTTAATTGATTATTGAAATGAGATTCAATCTTACTAAATTCGTAGTCCTATGTAAGGATTTATACACATTAAACTGAGGTGGGGGGTATTAGTCACAACCAATAGTTTTATTCCTTTTTTCTAATCGTAGTTTAAATACACATGCCTAGATTATATGTTCTTTTAACAACTATCCTTTACACTTTTATTGAGAAGTATTAAACTAATTAAATTCTAACAACTAGTTTCTATGAATTTTGATACCCGGATTGGTCGTTGTACTCCCTTGAAAGAGTGTAGTCAATAGTTTATGTTTCTGCATAATAGTGGGAGCCAACCATAACGAACAACATATATCTTTATACACTTGCGCCGCGGTTCACCCTAGTTATCAATAATTTATAGTCATCTCGGGGGGCAATTTCAGGCCAAACTCTAAGAGTTGAGTCAACAAAGCTAGTAACTTCATGTCTCTCCCCTCTGATTGGGTGCATACGGTGATACAGGCCCTCATAAAGAGTGACAAAGCTTAATTAGTGAAGCAGATAGGGGTTGGAGAAAATATGGGCAAACCTTAAACGGTTTGGGTGAGACTATAGGGATGATGGGTGCTTTGTTGGGCACTATTTGAGTATATGGGTCAAATAGTGGGTCACTTTCTAGAAAAAGGGCATTTTTATGTGCTCGAAATGGGTGATGAGTGATGTTAGGTTTAGGATTAGCTGGTGGGGCGATGATACCCCGAACAGTTAGGCCTTAGATCACATTCCTAAGGTGGAAGCATTGGTCGGTGGTATGACTAGCGGATTGGTTGAAATCACAATGGGCATCGGGCTTGAAGTTTTTAGGGAATACATTTGTTAATGGAAGGGGGTCCAATGGTTTGACGAGATTTTGGCTTAATAGGGCCTGGTAGACTTTGGATAGGGGAGCATGGAGCTCAGTGTACTCTTTCTTGGTAGGATTAAGGCGACTTTCGGGTGCCCAAGCGGTTGCAGGTTAGGTAATGTTATTAATGATTGAGACTGTAGCGCTTGAGGGCTTCTTATACTTTTGAAAAGTGTATTGTCCGGTCTCTTTATTTGATTTAGATTCGACTTTGGTAATGAATTCCTCAATTTACACACCAGTCTCGAGAAGGGATCGAAAGTGTCGGTAATATTGTTCTCCCATTGATGCTCGGATATGAGGCAAGAAGTTCTCCTTCACAATACTGATTTGTTCCTCCTTAGAGGGTCGGTTGGTCATGGTAGAAGCTTTCTCTATATAACTTCCTATGAAGCTACTGAATGTTTCCCTTGGGTTTTTCTTAAGAAGCTCTAGATCTCGATAATTGAGCTTTAGCTTCTCGTTGTACTTGTATTGAGACATAGATTCTCGAGAGACATCCTCCTAACTACAAATTTTGGATTCTTCAAGGGACAAAAACAATCGGAGGGAACTTTATTTTAAGGTCTGCTGAAATATCTAGGGCATTATCTCTTTGGAGGCACCAAAGAGGGTCATAGCTCGTGATAGCTTCGAAGCTGAACAATTGGGGGTCCGTTTCCCCCGAATTTCTTAATGTTTGGAATCTTGAACTTCTCTAGGAGTCTGAAATTTGGATAGGGAGACATATGGGTGTAGTCCATATAGTTTCTGAATATATTGAATTATTCAAACTTCTTTGATAGCGGTTTGAGATTTTCCTTGACCTTGTTCATGTGACACCCCGACTAATTAAACACCGGGTAGCTACTCCTTTATAAAATTAATTCAAAATGCCAAGTTTGCTCAGTTAATAGCATCACTGTCGAAAACATTTTATTATTACTAACCACCTAGTATTTAAAAAGTAAGTGCCAAATTTTATTAAATCTGATTAACATGCAACAAGAGTAATGAACTAAATAACACCATTCACCATACTGAAGTAAAACAAATAACCATCACAAAATGTAAATAAACTCTGGAGGAAAAACTCCTCAATACAAATCCCACAACTGGTAAGTAAACTGAAATAAATAACTAAAACTGAATACTGAGCAATACATGCTAGAGTCTGAAAACTGAAATGTAAAAAAAATGTCTAATAGCATTGGGCAACATGCCCTACAACTGATAGATGCTGAGACTGGAATCCAAATGAGAGAGGCGTCTAAAAGCAAGTCCCTGTAGCTTCCACAAACAGCTACAGCTCGTCTTCTGAATGAGAATCCTATGCTTGGTGTCCTTGTGGCTGGGCACCTAAAAAGGTTTTACAAGAAAATATATTTGAAAGCAAATGGGTCAGAGCCCGAAAGTGGAAATCATTTTAAAAACCTGCAAGTGCTTTAAAAATATTTAAAACATTAAATGCAAAGTACATGTTAGGACGTGCACTCACATTAAATTCTCACCTCTCGACTAACTGTGCACTCCTAACGTAAGTACCCATCTATAACGACCCATACTACTAGATAACTGACAACATAACTAGCTGAACTGCCAAAGGTTCTACCCATACTACTCGGTTCCATTTATCATAACAACGCTCGTAATTAAATAGAGGTTTAACGTAAACTCAATTACTAAAAATGCCATTGATATAACCATCAGTTAACTCATTATATATCTCGAAACAATACCGTAATATTTTTACAACATTAACATGAAAGTTCCCATTAAATTAAATGTATATTATTCACATCATAAATATACACTAGAAGCACCCCGAGAACTAAGCTGCGGTGCACACATACTCTGCTATCCATCCCGGTACATCACGTACATAAGGATCACATATTCCGAATCTCTCAGGAATAGTTCTCAGATAACAACATCACAAATAATGGAGGCGAACACAGTCACCATCACATGGGTCACGCACATACCTACGCTCCCATGATCAGCGGACTTATTAATATCACAATAAGTCTTTCAATGACCTATGTTCATCAAGGTACCAGTCTATATCCCCCCCGTAGGCACACAAGGATTAGAGGGTCCTAAGCGAACGCAAACCTCCCCTGTGATAGCAAGTATGATAGGTATGTTATACACATAAACTATATACTAAGCATTCACCCATCTTAGATATTACCGTATTAATAAGGTATTTTCTACATCATCATACCATTATCCCAAACTTATATATTTCAAGAAATCCGATAATATATAATTTAAAATAGTCGACACGTCACACGTCGTAATTCCTTATACTTAAAACCTATCTCGAATAGACTACTAAGTTCCCATAATTCTCACATATGATATCTTTATACCTAAGGTCTTTACTTCTGCCCCAAACCTTATTTCATCAATTTATTCAAATTTGTACTATTAACCCAAATATTATCTCACATAACGAATTTCATTAATCTAGAATAATTCCTCGAATTGCATTCTAATTAAGGTCCACTATAATAATCACGCCTACTGGTCTCCCTTAAAGGTGAGGGTATTCATAAGTTCTCCAAACATATTCTCCGAGGGTTTCCACCATTAAAATCAAATTAAGGAAAATTTCACTCATTCTGGGAAGGTCGATCGATCGACCTATGAATATCGATCGATCGATTGAGTCGATCGATCGACTTATGAATGTCGATCGATCGATCGAACAGGTATGGCTATGGACTGCTTCGTTCTGCAGATTTGAAAACGTCCCAAAACTAATTTCTAACGTATGATTCTCACATATAATGTTATAGTAATGTCATATAACAATCCTACAATATTACTATCGTCCATAAATCAATATTTTAACAACTATAGGCTACATATGGATCAATCTTCGTCAAAAACCTAGTTTTTCTGATTTTTTCTCAAGAACAGTCATGAACCTCATCTTAAATCCGTTTTTGGTATAACAAAAGTCGATAATTCTCTTAATATAATCTTCCAGTAACATTCTACATGCAACCTATATCCCAAAATTTAAACTAATAACTCCAATCTTATGGGTTTTTCATTATCTTCCAAGAACATACAAAATTTATGAATAATCTAACATGGAAGAAGCATTCTCTGAAATTTAAATGGAATAAATCACTTGCCTTGGTTTGATTTCGGATTTGGTGTTGATTTGGTGAAGAATCTCTGCAGAATTCCTCTCTCTCTCTCCTTCTCCAAGCTTTCTTCTCCAAAAGGCTATGGTGGCTAGGGTTTGCTTTGGGAGAGGTGGAAGACTAAATGATAACCTACGTAGCTTATGGGGTTAATAAAGGGTTGGTTGGGTCAATCCTTATCAGATTACAACTCTCAATTTTCGTCACTTTTAATTACCCAAAAATACCAAATTACTAAAATACTCTTTAAGTTGCCGGTATGGCCTAAAATACCCCGGAACCCAAACTATACCCCCGGCTAGTGTTTTCTGACTATCTCGACCCTTCCGGACGCGTTGACGCACTCAAAACGACCATACGGATTATAGATTTTATATTCGCTTTTATTGTCAAAATATTATACCGTGACGCGGCGGTCCCACGCGTCTCAACAAAATTTCTAAAAATGCCGTATATAAATCTCACGACAAATTTTCAAATACCAAGTCCATATATAATCATATATGCACATAATCAAATACCAATTCGCATCACATTAGTATTTTTAACCCGGATTAATTTCCAATTAGTACGCAATTTAATTAATTAATCCCAAAAATAAATATAGCCAAAAGTACGGGGTATTACATACTTCCCCCCTAATAACAGAATTTCGTCCCGAAATTCAAAAATAGAAAGTACCTGCTAAAAACAGTTCTGGATAACGCTCGCGCATCTCATCCTCACGCTCCCATGTGGACTCTTCGACATTGTGATGTCGCCACTGAACACGCACTAACGGGACTATCTTTGACTGCAGTTTCCTCTCGCTTCGGTCCAAAATAGCAATTGGCCCATCCTCGTAGGAGCTATCCGGCTGGAGATCAATGTCCTCCACAACAATGTGAGAATGAGACAAATCATCTCTAAGGTATTTCCTCAGCGAGGAAATATGGAACACGTCGTGAATCCAATGCAAATGTTCCGGCAACCCAAGTCTTTATGCAACCGGTCTGATCCGCTCAATAATAGGAAACGGCCCCACATATCTCGGTGCCAACTTCCCCTTCTTCCCGAAACGCATAATCCCCTTCATCAGAGATACCCTGAGCAGAACCTGGTCCCCCACTTGGAACTCCCTGAAAAACCTCTTTACATCAGCATAACTCTTCTGCCTGTCTTGAGCTACCCGAATGCGACTCTGAATCAGCTCAATCCTTGCCGAAGTGTCCTGAATCACTTCCGGTCCGAGTAGTTTGTTGTCCCCCCACCTCCAACCAACATGATGGGGAACGACAAGGTCTACCGTACAATGCCTCAAACGGAGCCATGCCAATCGTGAACTGATAGGAGTTATTATAAGCAAACTCCACCAGTGGAAGGTACTGCTCCCATCCACCCCCAAAGTCAATAATACACATGCGTAGCATGTCCTACAACATCTGATTGGTGCGCTCTGTTTGCCCATCGGTCTGCGGATGATAAGCCGTACTCAACTGCAATTCCGTGCCCATGGCCTCCTGGAAACTCTCCCAAAACCTCGAAACAAATATCTTGTCTTTGTCAGACACGATATTCAGGGGCACACCGTGAAGTCTCACAATCTCTTAAATGAAAAGCTGGGCATACTGTCCCGCAGTGTAGTCAGTCCTTACGGGTAAAAAGTGAGCGACCTTGGACAACCTGTCCACAATCACCCAAACGGAGTCGTGACCCCTCTGCGACGTAGGCAACCCCGTGATAAAGTCCATGGATATGCTCTCCCACATCCACACCGGGACCTCCAACGGCTGTAGCAATCCTGCTGGTCTCTGATGATCCACTTTTACAAGCTGACAAGTGGCGCATTTCGAGACAAACTCAGCGATATCCCTCTTCATACCGCTCCACCAATACTGGCGCCTCATGTCCTGGTACATTTTGTCCCCTCCGGGATGTACCGCGAACCGTGAGCCGTGCGACTCTGCCATCACATCGTGTCGCAATTCCTCTCCTTCCGGAACTACCAATCGCCCATTGAAGCGTAATCCCCCGTCTGAGCTGACGGTATAGGGCTCGGCTCCCTCTGCTAGTAATCGGACTATATGCTCCTGACAGAATGAGTCATTATCTTGTGCCCGTACTACCTTCGTGACAATTTGCGGTGTAACCATCATCACTGACATGAAAGATCGGGCCACTGCATCCTGGTGTCCCAATTCCTTCCACTTGGCCTTCCACACCTCTGCCACCTCATCTGCTGGCCTACGGCTCAACGCGTCTGCTACCACGTTAGCCTTACCCGGGTGGTACTGGATGTCGAACTGGTAGTCCTTCATAAACTCAAGCCACCTACACTGCCGCATATTCAACTCTTTCTGCGTGAACAGATACTGTAGGGACTTGTGGTCTGTGAACAGCTGAAACTTCTCCCCCAAAAGATAGTGCCTCCAAATCCGTAAGGCAAATACTACTGCCGCCAACTCCAAATCATGCGTGGGGTAATTCTTCTCATGAGGCTTAAGCTTACGGGAAGCATAAGCTATGGCATGTCTCTCCTGCTGCAATACACCTCCCAGTCCTTGCAAGGACACATCGGTGTAAACCAAATACTCAACTCCCGGTCTCGGCAATGCTAACACAGGTGCTGAGGTCAATTTGTCCTTCAACTCATCGAATACCAACTGACAGGCATCACTCCAGATATATGGCACACCCTTACGAGTAAGATGTGTCAAAGGACCTGCTATCTCTGAGAAACCCCGAATAAACCTCCTGTAGTATCCTGCTAGTCCCAAGAAACTACGAATCTCCGTTGGTGTAGTGGGCTGTCCCCACTCCCTCACCGCTGACACCTTCCCCGGATCGACAGATATTCCCTGGTCGGAAATAATGTGACCCAAGAACTGGACCTCCTTCAGCCAAAACCCGCACTTCTCATATTTTGCATACAGCTCGTTCTGACGAAGTGTCTGCAAAACCTGCCTCAAATGCTCGGCGTGCTCCTCCTCTATCTGAGAGTAAACCAGAATGTCATCAATGAAGACAATAACAAACTGGTCTAGGAATTCTCTGAACACTCTGTTCATCAAGTCCACAAACACAGCTGGAGCGTTGGTCAAGCCGAAGGGCATAACCCGAAACTCATACGAACCATATCTCGACAAGAACGCAGTCTTCGAGACATCCTCCTCCCTGATACGCAACTGATGGTATCCTGACCTCAAGTCAATCTTCGAAAAGAAAGAAGATCCTCTCAACTGGTCGAATAAGTCATCGATTCGAGGCAACGGATACTTATTCCGTATCGTGACCTTATTCAACTCTCGGTAGTCCACACACAATCTCAGTGAACCGTCCCTCTTCTTCACGAACAACACAGGGGCACCCCACGGTGAAGTACTCCTCCGTATAAACCCCTGACCCAACAATGTTCAATCTGATCCCGTAGCTCTCGCATCTCAGCTGGAGCCATACGGTACGATGCACATGCTATAGGTCTCGTACCTGGTAGCAAATCTATAACGAAGTCAATCTCTCGACTGGGTGGTAGGCCCGGTATCTCCTAAAACACATCTGAATACTCCCTGACAACCGGGATCGAATCCAAAGGAATCACAACCTCCTTAGAGGTATCCTCCTCAATGTAATACAGATGAGCGGTCGATCCTCCCTCTGGGCGAGGCATCGCCACTACAAACATCTCTTGCCCCAGAATGGCATAAACAATGCTCCCGCTGAAACAATCAATCATGGCCCTATATGCTACGAGCCAATCCATACCGATGATCACATCGTGAACATGCATGTCTAATACTAACATGTCCGCATGTAATACCAAACCACCAACCTCTACTCCCACTCCACGGCATATAAAGAAAATAAGTGACCCACTCCCTAATGGTGAGTCGACACACGTCACTGTGCTCTCTGCCGTAGCTAACAATCCTAAAGCTTTCGCGAAGTGTGTAGCAATAAAATAATGTGTAGCACCCCTATCAAACAATACCCGACCCATAGTGCCATGGATAGGAAACGTACCCTCGATCGCGGGCGGTGCCTGTGGAACTGTAGCCTGGTTGACGTTGTAGACACGTCCATACTGTAGTTGCCCCTGCTGAGGTGCTGGAATAATTTACGGTGGTGCGGGGAGAGCGGCGGGAAACAAAGGCCTCTGTGGCTCCTGGCGAGCACCCTGCTGCTGCTGCTGTGGGGCCCTACCCCTATCAGGACAATCCTGTCGCTTGTGGCCAATCTTTCCACAAACGAAGCACTTCCCTGGGAAGTTCCCTCCCCTCTGCCCCTGCTGTCCCCGGCCCTGGTGGCCGTTACCGTTCCTCCCTTGGCCCTGCTGGCCCTGGTGAAACTGCTGCCCATTCTACCCCTGTTGGCCCTGCTGTCCGTTTGGACCCTGATGGCCCTGACGGAAACCTCCCTGACCCTGCCTGTAGTTCCCTGACCGGAACCTCTTATTATCCCCCTGCTGGGAGCCCTGCTCAGTCTGTCTCTGCCCCTGACCGGTCTGTGCCCCGCTGGCACCATGTCCTCCAGTCCTACCCTGATGGCTAGACTCCCCTGACCGCTTGCCCTCGGCCATATGAAAACGGTGGTCTTGGCAGTGCAACAATGCAGCGTTAACCACATCAGAATACGTGGCCAACGATAGGTTCCCTAGCAGATGCTGACGGATCCTCCAATTCAACCCATCAGTGAACTTCTCTATCTTCTTCTTCTCTGTTGGAATCTCGTCTGGAACGATATTCAACAGGTTAGTGAACTCGGCCTCATATTCGGCCACTGTCTTGCCCTCCTGCTTCAAACTCATCAGTTTCCTCCTCATCTCTGTATGAACTGCGGACGGAAAATACTTGGGGTGAAACCGCACCCAGAACTCCTGAATGGTGAGGGTATCCCTCTCCTCCGCGGTGGTAATGGACTCCCACCACTGCAGCGCAGATCCCACTAGCTTGAAAGTAGCTAGCACCTGTTTCTGAACATTAGTGCACTCATGCATCCTCAAGCGCCTCTGCATGTCTTTCCTCCATTGGCTCGAGACTACCACATCTGAGCTTCCGGCAAACTCTGGCGGATGCGCTTCCTGAAAAGCGTCACGTACACGTTCCCAAGCAGACGGGAATGCATTAACCTGGACTGGCGCGGCAACCGGCGCCTGAGGTGGTGCCTGCTGAATCACGGCAATCGCGGCATTTACCGCTTGGGCTACTATAGCAGCAACCTCAGCGACGTTCATCATGCCCTGAACTGGAGCGGGCTGGGGTTCGGGCGTTGCATCCCTGGGAACTCGTCGTGCACGTCGTGGAGGCATCTGAAATAAGAACAAAGTTTATAAGTCTACAGATAAACTTTAAAATAGCTGAAGAACGAAACGTACACACAAAAAGAGTACAACAGTCCTAAAATATAGGGCTCTATATCAAAGGAACGTAGCGGAAACATAATAGCCGTACAGATCCTAAAGGACACTAGAACCTGATGCTCTGATACCACTTGTGACACCCCGACTAATTAAACACCAGGTAGCTACTCCTTTATAAAATTAATTCAAAATGCCAAGTTGGCTCAGTTAATAGCATCACCGTCGAAAACATTTTATTATTACTAACCACCTAGTATTTAAAAAGTAAGTGCCAAATTTTATTAAATCTGATTAACATGCAACAAGAGTAATGAACAAAATAACACCATTCACCATACTGAAGTAAAAAAAATAACCATCACAAAATGTAAATAAACTCTGGAGGAAAAACTCCTCAATACAAATCCCACAACTGATAAGTAAACTGAAATAAATAACTAAAACTGAATACTGAGCAATACATGCTAGAGTCTGAAAACTGAAATGTAAAAAAAATGTCTAATAGCATTGGGCAACATGCCCTACAACTGATAGATGCTGAGACTGGAATCCAAATGAGAGAGGCGTCTAAAAGCAAGTCCTTGTAGCTTCCACAAACAGCTACAGCTCGTCTTCTGAATGAGAATCCTATGCTTGGTGTCCTTGTGGCTGGGCACCTAAAAAGGTTTTACAAGAAAATATATTTGAAAGCAAATGGGTCAGAGCCCGAAAGTGGAAATCATTTTAAAAACCTGCAAGTGCTTTAAAAACATTTAAAACATTAAATGCAAAGTACATGTTAGGACGTGCACTCACATTAAATTCTCACCTCTCGACTAACTGTGCACTCCTAACGTAAGTACCCATCTATAACGACCCATACTACTAGCTAACTGACAACATAACTAGCTGAACTGCCAAAGGTTCTACCCATACTACTCGGTTCCATTTATCATAACAACGCTCGTAATTAAATAGAGGTTTAACGTAAACTCAATTACAAAAAATGCCATTGATATAACCATCAGTTAACTCATTATATATCTCGAAACAATACCGTAATATTTTTACAACATTAACATGAAAGTTCCCATTAAATTAAATGTATATTATTCACATCATAAATATACACTATAAGAACCCCGAGAACTAAGCTGCGGTGCACACATACTCTGCTATCCATCCCGGTACATCACGTACATAAGGATCACATATTCCGAATCTCTCAGGAATAGTTCTCAGATAACAACATCACAAATAATGGAGGCGAACACAGTCACCATCACATGGGTCACGCACATACCTACGCTCCCATGATCAGCGGACTTATTAATATCACAATAAGTCTTTCAATGACCTATGTTCATCAAGGTACCAGTCTATATCACCCCCGTAGGCACACAAGGATTAGAGGGTCCTAAGCGAACGCAAACCTCCCCCGTGATAGCAAGTATGGTAGGTATGTTATACACATAAACTATATACTAAGCATTCACCCATCTTAGATATTACCATATTAATAAGGTATTTTCTACATCATCATACCATTATCCCAAACTTATATATTTCAAGAAATCCGATAATATATAATTTAAAATAGTCGACACGTCACACGTCGTAATTCCTTATACTTAAAACCTATCTCGAATAGACTACTAAGTTCCCATAATTCTCACATATGATATCTTTATACCTAAGGTCTTTACTTCTGCCCCAAACCTTATTTCATCAATTTATTCAAATTTGTACTATTAACCCAAATATTATCTCACATAACGAATTTCATTAATCTAGAATAATTCCTCGAATTGCATTCTAATTAAGGTCCACTATAATAATCACGCCTACTGGTCTCCCTTAAAGGTGAGGGTATTCATAAGTTCTCCAAACATATTCTCCGAGGGTTTCCACCATTAAAATCAAATTAAGGAAAATTTCACTCATTCTGGGAAGGTCAATCGATCGACCTATGAATATCGATCGATCGATTGAATCGATCGATCGACTTATGAATGTCGATCGATCGATCGAACAGGTATGGCTACGGACTGCTTCGTTCTACAGATTTGAAAACGTCCCAAAACTAATTTCTAACGTATGATTCTCACATATAATGTTATAGTAATGTCATATAACAATCCTACAATATTACTATCGTCCATAAATCAATATTTTAACAACTATAGGCTACATATGGATCAATCTTCATCAAAAACCTAGTTTTTCTGATTTTTTCTCAAGAACAGTCATGAACCTCATCTTAAATCCGTTTTTGGTATAACAAAAGTCGATAATTCTCTTAATATAATCTTCCAGTAACATTCTACATGCAACCTATATCCCAAAATTTAAACTAATAACTCCAATCTTATGGGTTTTTCATTATCTTCCAAGAACATACAAAATTTATGAATAATCTAACATGGAAGAAGCATTCTCTGAAATTTAAATGGAATAAATCACTTGCCTTGGTTTGATTTCGGATTTGGTGTTGATTTGGTGAAGAATCTCTGCAGAATTCCTCTCTCTCTCTCCTTCTCCAAGCTTTCTTCTCCAAAAGGCTATGGTGGCTAGGGTTTGCTTTGGGAGAGTTGGAAGACTAAATAATAACCTACGTAGCTTATGGGGTTAATAAAGGGTTGGTTGGGTCAATCCTTATCAGATTACAACTCTCAATTTTCGTCACTATTAATTACCCAAAAATACCAAATTACTAAAATACCCTTTAAGTTGCCGGTATGGCCTAAAAATACCCCGGAACCCAAACTATACCCCCGGCTAGTGTTTTCTAACTATCTCGACCCTTCCGGACGCGTTGACGCACTCAAAACGACCATACGGATTATAGATTTTATATTCGCTTTTATTGTCAAAATATTATACCGTGACGCGGCGGTCCCACGCGTCTCAACAAAATTTCTAAAAATGCCGTATATAAATCTCACGACAAATTTTCAAATACCAAGTCCATATATAATCATATATGCACATAATCAAATACCAATTCGCATCACATTAGTATTTTTAACCCGGATTAATTTCCAATTAGTACGCAATTTAATTAATTAATCCCAAAAATAAATATAGCCAAAAGTACGGGGTATTACAGTTCAGTTCCTCCTCTTTGGGATCCACGAGTACTGGCTGGTTAACCCATGGTTGGGAAAGGATCGAAATACAAATTTGAGCGCGTGGAGGCCCATTGGCAGGTGGAGCACGCTAAGCATGCTGATACTCTTCTGGAACCCAAACAGTCTTGAGAACAGGTGGACCCATGGCACGAGGAAAGATAACTTTGAGTTCTTCAGGAATATGGGCCCGGTGATGCTGTATTTCATGGAAATTGATTTGAAGGTTATCAATTTTGGCACTTTATTGAGATAAGACAGTCATCAGATCGGACTGCACATTTGGTGCTTGATCAACATTCTCCATGAAGTGATCGTGAAGGTAAATCCTAAACTCGAATGAAGTAACAGAAGAACCGACGAAACTTTAGGGAAGCTTAACGAAAGATCGAAGCCAATAAGGAGCCAAACCAGAAATAGGTATGCAATTGACTTGAGAGGAAAATGGTTTGAATTTATTTTTGAAAGGAGGGGGAATTTTATTTGGTATTTTTGAAAAAGGCGGGAAAATTGGAAAGGAATCTCAACATAATTATTATTAATATTATTATTAGGTTCTCACTTGTATTAGGTTTGCCTAAATTTAGAAAAATGTCGAACAGGACCCGAGCTTGGGAAAATAGGGTTTGAAAATATGTAAGACACGATTTGTCTTGTTTCTAGGCTCACGAACGGGGTCCTATACTTAAAAAAGGAGAAATAGTGAGAAAATTCGGTAGTATGCCGAACTGGAATTTTGATAGAGTTTAGCATGGTAATCGACAAACTAAATATGAGAGCCCTAGGTTTGATACTTATATGAGGTTTATGCAATTATTGAGTTACTCGAAGGGTTCCCCCCTTTGGTATGACTTCCACGATATACCTCTTGCCTATAAGGGAAATCATTCATCGGTACGTATAGACAAGCATTCATCGGTACGTATAGACAATCCATTTGATATACCTAAGTGTACATGAATTTCCTCACTATATACCTCGTCGGGAAAGTACGTGTGAGAGTCCATTCGATATAATCGACTTACGTGAACGAGTACCCTGTTATAAACCTCCCGTCATGAGTTCGGTCAAGTGGTACATTATACATCGAAGGTACGAGGCCAATGGAAGGTGAGAGTCATATCTCTTAGGCTAACTATGAACTGAAAGACCTACGCCCAACACAAAGTGACCCCCAATATGGGATAAAATTTTGGTTAATATTACCATGCTCTTGGTGATGTAGTGTGAAAAAATGCATGAGTCCTAATTAACATATGATGGAGAGAGAGAGAGAGAGTATTTTTTTTATCATTTTTTATTGGCATGATGAGTAAGGGGAGTACTACACTATTTAGGGAGCATATACAAGTATTATAAAAAGTAAATCTAGTATGAAGACTATACTATGCATGCATATATGTGAGTGAATAAGTGACATGGGGATATATACAAGTGAGTGTGTGTGGTAGTGAGACTATACATTGATCAACTACAAGTGATGTGTGATATGGATATATACACAAGTGTGGGTGTGTGCTAGTGAAGCCTAATCATGGATATTCTAAGTGGTGTGTGAAGCATGTGAGTAGAAAGTGAAGTTAAGTGTAAGTGTGTGAAGTGTACGTGGAGAGTATATACAAGTGTATAAGTGAGTGGAAACTGATATATACATGAGAGATATAAACACAAAATATAAATAGAGGAGAAAATGGAACATACAAGTAGGTGCATACGCACCCATGCAGAAAATAATAACACCCATGTAGAAAATAGAGTCTAGTCCTCTTGAAAGAATCCCCAGTAAAGTCGCCACTGTGGCCATCCTGAGGGGGGTCCGAGGAGGGCTTCCCCCCTTTTCTTCTGGCATGCATGCTTGATTGTACTATTCCTTAGGGCGCTCGATCATCGTCAATGTGGGGAAATATGTAGAGATAGAGTCACCAGCCTACTGTGCACAAAACATGCAAAAAAATGTTGTCGCCTAAAGAGAGCGGCATCAAGGACAATTCTGATGCTTGCGAAACCAAGTACTTCAAAGGTCAAGGGACTAAGTTACGAAATGGGAAGGTATTAGGAACCCATCCCACCCTTTCGGTCTCTCATGGGAATGTGTTAATTTTCTTTTGTTAAACTCCGTGAAGTGTGTGCTTATGTGTATAATATAAATGGAGAATGGAATCGCTCAACTCGCATCATGGAAAAGGACGGAGTGAGTTCATTCTTAGGGGTGTTCCTAAGATAATAATTTAATGTATAATGTAAGTGTTTGTCGAATCACAAGTCCTTATAGAAGAACGAATGCATACATCCAATAAGACATAACCATATGCCTAAGTATCCCATGGGGCATCAAAGTCCACTTAGTTCGAAAATAATGTAGGGTGGTGTTTAACCCATAAATCTAAACAAGAGATTTCTCTTATACGTGTGTGTAGAGCTAAGCGTGTTTCAAATGTGAGGATGTGTAGTGAGAATCCCTCTTTTGGAATTTATAGGTGAACCCCCCTTTTCTTTTTTTCTTTTTTTTATTTTTAATGAAAATAAAATATGCACAAATACTAATAATAAATGATTGATATTAAAGTATGTGATTTAATGAAATAAATCACTAAAGTATAAATAAAGCAACTAATGCTAAAAATAAGAGAATTGAAAGACAAGGGTGGAAAATTGGACCTTCTTATGAAGACTTGAAGTTGATCTTGATTGTAGATGCACTGATCTCACAATAAGGATATGGTGGTATGAGGAGATGTGTGAGAATTTACTAAAATGATTATGAAAATAATGGAAAGAATGTGGGAAATGGGCTTTTTAATAGGGGAACAACAATGAATTCGAGATAATGTTCTCTGAATTCCAGAGAGGGATGTTCAGGGTGCAACTTTCAAAGTGAGGACATGGCCTCTATTTATAAGACCAAAGGGGGTGCCGATTGGCAGGGTCCTTGACCTGCCTATCGGCATAGAAACCCAGACACACTGCTGATAGGCAGGGTCCTCAGAGTACCATTCGGCAGTCTAAAAATTATTTTTTGGAAAATGATCATAAAATGTGAATCGTAAGTCAGAATTGCGCACAGGGCAGGCCATTAGAAGGGGTATTTAGAGACCTTTAATAATCCAGTGAGTCACTCCCGGGTTCGGGAGTTGTTCGAGGTCAAATGGGGCTCGAAAGCCCCCGTTGGTCACTAGACATGAAATTTTCGAAGGAAAATAGATCTTTCGTCCGAACCGTAAGGTCGATTCACGTACAAGATGGACTATTGAAAAGGTTATTTAGATCGCTTTAAGATTTCATTCAGCGGTTCGAAGAGTTGACCAAGGTCAAATGGGGCTCGAAAGCGTTCGGTTACCTGTTGGAGTAAAATGGGTCGCTCATCCGTACCGTCACACTGATTCGTGCACAGGACAGACCGTTAGAAAGGGTATTCAGATCCCTTCAAAGATTCATTGTGTCACCCCCTAACCCCATTAGGATATAATTAACTAAATAGTTGACAAACCACATTTATTATTTATTTGTTTATTTATTTATACATAATGAAACAACTTCAAGGTCAAAAGGCGGAATTCTAAAAATCCAATTATTTTAAGGAGACATAATTTAAACAGAACTCAAATACCATTTAAATTAATTACAACTAGTACAATGTATAAAACAAAACTAACAAGACTGCACTATTATTCACTCAACCTCCTAGACCTGGCAGTGGCAGCTCAGAACCTGAAAATGTAAACATATAAAACCATGAGTTTAAAAACTCAGTGAATGTACTACATCTCTATATAGTAAAAGTACTATTTTAAAATCTCAACATATCGATATATATATCCATCTCTGTGCCAAATTAGGCCATATACATATCCGGAGTTAATAAACCCCACATCTCCTGCCCGTAGGCAATAATCATAGCCATAGGTTTTAATAACCTAATATCTCCTAAATTGCATAGCAACTCAACATATCTTGACTTTTATAAAGCCATAACATCTCAATATCTCTATAATTTTAACAAGCCATAACATCTCAACGTCTCATGACTTTTCATAAGCCATATCATCTCAATATATAATACATACACATCATATCCATAATCAACTCAGTAATTACACTTACATTGGGTTGTTAATTATGTATTCCCATTTCCTTCTGGTGGAGCTGAACTGGGTTGATTTGACCTTACACCTGTTAATCCAACTAAATCAGTACTGAATCTCAATCATATGTATTATTTTAATATATCTATGTAACTTTCAATGACTATACAACAATAATATAATTCCACTCAAGTCACATTCCATGAAACATGTGTAAAGACGAAATAATGGTATATATGTTGATACGGTTATGAACATTCAACCATAAAAAATACCTCGTAAGGAATTTATAACTAAAATAAAGTAAACATAAAAGTATACTTCTCAATGTATATACACACGAAATATATACTCAAAACACCCTCGGGAAAGAGCAGATATAAACATTCTTTCATGGGGTATCCAGTATGGCCTCAAATTATTGTTCTCCATACTTAACCATCCCATATTCCTAAATTATATAAATACAGGTGCCCAACCTTATCCATATGAAAATATATATGAATATACTTTCCAGTACAAGTGATGGTGTAGTTGTTCAAGCCTCCTAGAGTAAGTTATGACCATTTCTTTATAACACAAGAAATCTGCCCTACAAGGTCCTCTATTGTTCCTTCAACTTCCAAGAATTTTCATAATTTTTATATAGCATAACATTCCATTATTTTCAACAAACTTTTATTAAGAATACTTAATAGTACAGAATTAAAGTTTCATAATATTTGGATTTAATTGTATATCTCAAAAGCTTGACCAAACTCAGGGCATACCGAAATGAAATATACAAATAACAACTATATCCGAACTTGCAACCATCACTAAAGACTAAGCATAAGGAGTTAAATTCTAAGTTTTGGATATGATATGAATATATGAGTCTATTTTCATATCCAATTGGAATTTCTGAATTCGAGTAAGCACAAAAAGAGATATGAAAGCTTTAATACAAAGGGTTTCAATACAAAGCAATATGACCTATAAACACCATTTATCTCACATATGAATCAATACATATTATCACAAAGGAGGATGGAATTTTAATCAATACTTCACAATTTATATACTTTGAAATAAGAATAATAGAAGATTAAAATAATATTAACACATAATTTTACCATGGAAACATCTTAAGGATTTTCTTGGAATAGTTTTCCTAGCTTGTCCTTGTAACCCTTTCTTCCTTAACTTCTCCTTCTCTTTCCTTAAGCTTAAATATCTCAAAACTGAACCTAGAGTTATATTTGATGAATAAATAAGTTAAAAGAAGAGTTTTAAGTCGGCAAAGGCATGCCTCCATTCCATCCGATCAAAATAAGCCATATCGTTTACTAAAAGACAGTTTACCACTTAAAGGGAATGGACAGGTTTGTCCCTTGTTCGTAAATTTGGCCTAACTTCTTATTCGGACATCCGTTTGATGCACCGTTTGTTGTGTTACAACCCTAACTCACATGTATACAACTATCTAGTTTTCACCTCAAGTCATTTGTAATGTTATAAGGGTCAAAACTAGTTTTAAACAAAAATATTTCTATCGAAATTAACAAAGTTTTGTGTTCGTACATAACTCGACATTTCACGATTTATGAAAGTAGGATTAGACAAAATATAATCATTTAATATTAGATATACTAATAACAAATTATTCATATCACATAAGATAAGTGTGACACCCCGCCTAATTAAATACCGGGCGATCACTCCTTTATTAAATTAAAATCAAGGTGAACCGTTGGTTTATTCTTAGCATCACTGTCGTAAAAATAACTTTTTCCAAATTACCACCCTAATTAATTAAGGTAAGCGTAAAAACCATTTTTTTTCCTTTCTAGCCAAATTGTATTTTTAAAGAAAAACTTATTTATTTAATTATTAACCACATTTTCAATAAGTAAGAACCATACCACAATTATCCTGGAACATAATCGAATTGATTTAAACATTCAACGTCCAAAATCCCAACATTTAAAACTTAATGTAAGACATACATGCTGAATAAATCCCAAAGTAACAGTACTAGAAATAACTGAAATACAAATGTCCCAACAAAACAGATAAATAGTGGAAAGGGCGACACATGCCCAATAAGGAGAATGATAGAAGTGGAATCAAGTAAATGAAATCGTCTAATCAAGTGGCCTGCAACTCCCACCTAAGCTGCAGCACGTTCCTTCCAAGGGATCCTAAGCAAGGCGCCCCTGCGGCTGGGGACCTATAATATATACATATATATACAAGAGAGAAAGAGAAATAGAAACGGGTCAGAGCCC
Source organism: Sambucus nigra (assembly GCA_949130495.1). Classification (NCBI taxonomy): domain Eukaryota; kingdom Viridiplantae; phylum Streptophyta; class Magnoliopsida; order Dipsacales; family Adoxaceae; genus Sambucus; species Sambucus nigra. The sequence continues at coordinate 320,403,012 of OX422223.1, forward strand.
GATAGTGTATATGATTTAAAAATTCGTTTAACAAGTATTTAAATTGATTACAGGCTAATGCAACAACATATTAGTGCGACACTCTCTTGAGGAATTCTCACCTCTCTTCTAATGTGCACACCTATCTCACTAACCTTCCGAATGGTCTATCTCGTCATATATCACACTATCTTTCCCCAATGATTTAACTTACCTTAGGTTATTCGCAGGATTTACAACTGAACAACACAAGTATTTAAAACGTAAGATTCAAATTTGTAACCAAAGTTCTCATTTTAACTTTATTAATCAATAAAGTTTCCAGTGTCATATTATACTTTCTCAAAACAAGTAATTATAATTTGAGTCATCAACCATGTCCTACATATCAAATCACAGTAGGTAGTTCCAGATTTCAGAATTTCATATATATATTAACTAATCGTATAATATATATATATATATATATATATATATATATCATAACAGCACCCCACATAACAACTATGGTGCGGGCATACTCTACTATCCAATCCCCGTATCACTCGTATTAATTGGAATACAAATTCAGAATCACTCTCGAATTGTATTAACACATACACAACAATATTGAGGCGAAGCATAGATTCCAAGTCTCTAAGAGGATGGTACATACCCGCGTCTCTTAGGACCGTCTGAACTATCAAATCGATAGTATGTACCAAGGATATCTATCTCCTAGCGTACGAGTCAATATCCCCCATAAGGCAACACAGGATAAGATCGTCCCAGCGCGGCAACCTCGGGGATAGCAAGTAGCGTGGGTATGTTTTTCACACATAGATAGAATATGCATACACAATCATAAAACTATAATAATATTACCATATCAATATTGGGTATATTCTCAAATCCCATAGTTACGACTTTTATCCATATTATCATATTTTAGTAAACACTTATAACGGTTCGTTTCTAACCTTGATTCGGTATTATTCCAACGTACCACACAACTCTCATGACTTTATTCTCCCAATTATAAAATTCAGTTGGTATACACATTTGTCCCAAAGTAAGTCTCTTGCGTGTCTCTCTCTTTAAATCATAAATTCACCGACCCTTATGTAATTATACCAAAATACAATCTTTGCCCGACATCAAGGGTCCCAAAATTTATTCACATGTCCTACTAGTCTTCCCTATCTCCCAAAACATTTTATTAAGGATGCCCAAGAATTATTTCACAATAAATTTAACTTAACTAATCTGAAAAAAAGAAATAGGAGTTTGCCAGGAGGGGTCGATCGATCGAGGTATGGGGCTCGATCGATCGAACCTTCGATCGATCGATCAAGTAGGTATGCGAAATCTGCAGATTTGCAGTTACGGGTTTCATCTTCTAACCTTCACTAATTCCATAATTAGCATACCCAATCGACCCAAAATTCATACCACAAATGTTATATCATCATACCAGGTATTTCTAACGTAAAGCATGTAGATTTCTAACACCAATCATGGATTTATGGCCCAAAAATTTATATAATTATCAAGAACCAGTATTTTCATAAATAGAGTTCCAACCATGGATTTATAGAATTTTCATAAACAGAGTTCCAACCAGTATTTCCAGAAAATTTCTTCTTATAAACATCATAATTTCATGGGTAATTCCTCTACATGGCAAGGGTTTCCAGAATTATCAATTTATCCATCACTACATGCAATTTCCTAACTCATATCTTAGGTTTCTTCCATAAAAACTCATTCTAATTACTCATAAACTAATATGAAAGATGCATCAACGAAATAAGCAAGATAAACACTTGCCTGGGATTTTTGGTGTTCTAATTTGCAGATGATTTTGGTGTGGTTGCGTTCCCCGTCGCGCGATCTACGCGTTGGTAGTGGTGGCGGTGCAAACGGATGGATTTTGGGCCTTGGATTGCCTTGAGAGCTCTCTCCTTTCCTCTCCTATGGCCGTCACTTGTCTTTGGTTGTTCTAACCCTAGAAGGAAACCTTAGACATCTGATATAACCCTTAGAATTTTGTGGGTTTAATTACCCATAATTGCGAACTGTCCAAAACGCCCTCCTGGGGTACTAATTAGGCCTAAAAATGCCCCGAGACCCAAACTAAACCCCTGGGTACACGTTTCTGACTTTCTTGGCTGGCACACTCAAAACGACCATATGAACAACTTATAAAATATTCACTTTTATTTATCAATATTTAGTCCCGACGCGACACGGGCGCGTCCCGACTCAAATTTCCAAAATTGTCATTTTATTCACTCGTGACATTCAATATAACCAATATTATATATTACTTTGCTCATTAGTAATATTCAACAAATTTTCCCATAAGTACTAACTCTCATCACGTTAATAATTATAACATAATTAATTTCCGGATTTTTATTAAATAATTAATTCACATTAAATTTAATAAATCCCCAAATTAATATGGCATAAAATACGGCGTATTACAATAAGCATGATTTAAATATAATTTATCATAATTATATTCGGGTTATCACAACTTCCCCCCTTAGAATATTTCGTCCCCGAAATTTAATATAAAGGTCACTTACCAAACAAATGGGGATACTGTTTCTTTATGCTATCCTCCGTTTACCAAGTTGCTTCTTTAATTCCATGGCTCATCCACATAACTTTAACAAAGTGAATAACTTTATTTCTCAATACTTGCTCTTTATGATCAATAATTTCCATTGGTTCCTCGATGTACGATAAGTCTTCCTTCAGTTCAATTGGTTGAATTTTCAACTTATGAGATGGATCCGCCAAATATTTACGAAGCATCGATATATGAAACACATCATGTAAATGAGATAAATGTGTAGGTAATGCTAATCTGTATGCCAGGTTCCCAATTCTTTCCCACACCTCATATGGTCCAATGTATCTTGGACTTAGTTTCCCCTTCTTCCCAAATCTCATAACACCTTTCCATGGTGAACTACGTAGGAATACAAAATCCCCCTTTTTAAATTCCAATGCATACTCCCTCTTATCTGCATCAAATATTTTCTTGCTTTGCGCTATCTTTATCCATTCCCGAATCATTTTGATCTTTTCAGTCATCATATCTATTAATTCAGGACCCAAAATTTTCTTTTCACCTACTTCATCCCAACACAAAGGCGTTCTACATCTCCTCCCATATAAATCTTCATACGGAGCCATACCAATGGTGGACTGATAAATATTATTATACGAGAATTCCATCAATGGCAAATGATCATCCTAACTACCCTTGAAGTAAAATACACAAGCTCGTAGCATGTCTTCTAATATTTGAATCGTCCTTTCTGATTGGCCATTGGTTTGTGGATGAAATGCAGTGCTGAACTTCAAACTTGTGCCCATGGCATTCTGTAAACGAGGCCAAAACTTAGAAGTGAATGTTGGATCTCTATCTGATACAATTGACACTGGTGCCCCATGTAAATGGATAATCTCATCAACGTACATACGTGCATACTTGTCAACAGTGTAGGTGGTCTTAACTGGAAGAAAATGGGTCGAGTTTGTCAATCAATCTACAATCACCCAAATAGAATCATTCCCCTTTGGTGATCGTGGTAATCCTGTAATAAAATCCATTGTTATATGCTCCCACTTCCATTCCGGAATAGGCAATGACTGCAATAATCCTACCGGCTTCTGATGCTCTGCTTTCACTTTCTAACATACTAAAAATTTAGCTACAAATTCTACAATCTCACATTTCATTTTGTTACACTAGTAATACTCTTTCAAATCTCTGTACATTTTGGTACCTCCCGGATGCATAGAGTAAATAGAACTATGTGCCTCTTCCAATATATCATTCTTTAAGGGTGGATCATTCGGTACACAAATCCTATTTTTATAACACAACGATTCATCATTCTTAATTTCAAAGTCACTCTCTTTACCATCTAAGACATCTTGTTTCTTCTTCTCAATGAATAGATCACTGACCTGCAAATTTCTTATGCATTCTGCCAATAAAGGTCTCACTATGACAAGTTCTAATAAGCCTCCCCTTTTTGAAAAACTTAATTCAATGCCCATCGATGCCAAGTCAAGGATATTTCCCACACGTGCAAATTGTATGCAACCTTGAATCCCCCATGATTTTTTACTCAAAGCATATGCTACTACATTGGCCTTTCCTGGATGATGATGAATGGTACAATCATAGTCTTTAATTATCTCTATCCAATGCCTCTACCTCAAATTCAAGTCTCTCTGTGTAAATAAATACTTCAAACTTTGATGTTCAACGAAAATTTCACAGGTCTCTCCATATAAATGATGTCTCCATAATTTCAAGGCAAAAATAATAGCTGCAAGCTCTAAATCGTGTGTAGGATAATTACGTTCATGCGTCTTCAACTCTCTAGATGAATAATAAATTAACTTTCCATGTTTCATGCAAACACAACCCAAACCCTGATGGGCAGTATAAATAACAAAACCCTCTCCACTAGATGGAACAGTGAGAACTGAAGTTGATACTAGCCTATTTTTCAACTTTTCAAAGCCGTGCTGACATTCATCCCTCCACACAAATTTCACTTCCTTTCGGGTTAATTTAGTGAACGATAAGGCTATAGATGAAAACCCCTTTATGATCTTCTATGATATCCAACCAATCCTAGGAAACTCCTTATCTCCGTTACATTTCTTGGTCTTTCCCATTGCATAATTGCCTCTACCTTTTTAGGGTCAATATAAATTCCATCTCTCGAAATAACATGCCCCAGAAATACTACCTTATTCAACCAAAACTCACATTTGCTAAACTTATCAAACAATTGACTATCTCGCAAAACTTGCAATACAACTCTTAGATGCTTCTCATGTTCCTCTTGGCTAGGTGAGTATATTAAAACATCATCGATAAAGGCAATCACAAATGAATCTATGAAATACTCGATTCATTAAATCCATAAACACCGTAGGATCATTTGTTAACCCAAATGGCATTACCAAAAATTCATAATGACCATAACGAGAACGAAAAGCTGTCTTAGAAATATCACAATCTCTCACCCTTAATTGATGATAACCCGATCTCAAATCAATCTTTGAAAACACTTTAGCACTCTGTAATTAATCAAGCAAATCATCAAAACGAGGCAATGGATATTTATTTTGAATTGTTACCTTGTTCAACTTTCGATAATCAATGCAAAGTCGCATGGTTCTGTCTTTCTTTTTCATAAATAATACCGTATCACCCCATGGTGATACACTGGGTCAACTAAAACCTCTATCTAGCAAATCTTGCAATTGAGCCTTTAACTCCTTTAGTTCCATAGGTGCCATTCTATATGGAGAAACAGAAACTGGAGCTATACTAGGCACTAAATCGATATTATACTCTACCTCTCTGCTAGGTGGCAACCCTAGTAATTCATCTGGGAACACATCTGCAAAATCCTGAACTACTGGGATATCTTCTAATTTTTGCAATTCCGTGTTTGTATCCACAATATATTCTAAAAAGCCTTGACAACCCTTATTTAACAATTTCCTCCCCCGAAGGGTAGAAATAAGATAATTTGGAACCACATTTCTTTCCACATTAAATTTGAATTCTTCCTCCCCCGGCATATTAAATGTAACCTCCTTACGAAAATAGTCAATCGATGCATGGTAGGAACATAACCAGTCCACACTATTTCTGCAACTGCCACTACCACATCTAGACTCTCTAACCCCAAAATATAAAAACCTAAAGCTCTAATACCAAGTTGTCACCCCCTAACCCCATTAGGATATAATTAACTAAATAGTTCACAAATCACATTTATTATTTATTTATTTATTAATACATATTGAAACAACTTCAAGGTTAAAAGGCGGAACACTAAAAATCCAATCATTTTAAGGAGACATAATTTAAACAAAACTAATAAGACTCCACTATTATTCACTCAACCTCCTAGACCTGGCAGTAGCATCTTAAGAACCTGAAAATGTAAACATATAAAACCATGAGTTTAAAAACTCAGTGAATGCACTACATCTCTATATAGTAAAAGTACTATTTTAACATCTTAACATATCAATATATATCCATATCGGTGCCAAATTAGGCCATATACATATCAGTAGTTAATAAACCCGCATCTCCTGCCCATAGGCAATAATCACATCCATAGGTTTTAATAACCTAATATCTCCTGAATTGCATAGCCATAACATCTCAACATCTCTTGACTTTTAACAAGCCATAACATCTCAACATCTCATGACTTTCAATAAGCCATATCATCTCAATATATAATACATACACATCATATCCATAATCAACTCAGTAATTACAGTCACATTGGGTTGTTAACTATGTATTCCCGTTTCCTTCTAATGGAGCTGAACTGGGTTGATTTGAGCTTACACATGTTAATCTAACTAAATCAGTACTGAATCTCAATCATATGTATTATCTTAATATATCTATGTAATTTTCAATGACTATACAACAATAATATAATTCCACTCAAGTCACATTCCATGAAACATGTGTAAAGATGAAACAATGGTATATATGTTGATAAGGTTATGAACATTCAACCATAGAAAATACCTCATAAGGAGTTTATAACTAAAATAAAGTAAACATAAAAGTATACTTCTCAATGTATATACACATGAAATATGTACTCAAAACACCCTTGGGAAAGAGCAGATATAAACATTCTTTCATGGGGTATCCAGTATGGCCTCAGATTATTGTCCTCCATACTTCACCATCCCATATTCCTAAATTTTATAGATACAGATGTCCAACCATATCAATATGAAAACATATATGAATATACTTTCCAGTAAAAGTGATGGTGTAATTTTTCAAGCCCCCTAGAGCAAGTTATGACCATTTCTTTATAACACAAGAAATTTTCCCTACAAGGTCCTCTATTGTGCCTTTAACTTCCAAAAATTTTCATAATTTTTATACAACATAACTTTCCATGATTGTCAACACACTTTCAGTACACAGACTGAATAGTACAGAATTAAAGTTTTATATATTTGGACTTCATTTGCTATCTCAAAATCTTGACCAAACTCAGGGCATGTCGAAATGAAATATACAAACAACAACTGTATCCCAACTTGCAACCATCACTAAAGCCTAACCATAAGGAGTTAATTCTAATTTTCGGATATGATATGAATATATGAGTCTATTTTCATATCCAATTGGAATTTCTAAATTCTAGTAAACACACGAAGATATATGCAAGTTTGAATACAAATACAAAGCAATATGACCTATAAACACCACTTATCTCACATATGAACCAATACATATTATCAGAAAGGAGGATGGAATTTTAATCAATACTTCACGATTTATATACTTTGAAATAAGTGTAATAGAATATTAAAACAATATTAACATATAATTTTACCTTGGAAACACCTTAATGATTTTCTTGGAATAGTTTTCCTAGCTTTTCCTTGTAACCCTTTCTTCCTTAAAATCTACTTCTCTTTCCTTAAGCATAAATCTCTCAAAACTGAACCTAGGGTTATATTTACTGAAGAAATAAGTTGAAAGAAGAGTTTTAAGTCGACAAAGGCATGCCTCATTTCCATCCAATCATAATAAGCCATATGGTTTACTAAAAGACAATTTACCACTCAAAGGGAATGGACAGATTTGTCCCTTATTCGTAAATTCGGCCTAACTTCTTATTCGGACATCCGTTTGATGCACCGTTTATTGTGTTACAACCCTAACTAACATGTATACAAGTATATAGTTTTCACCTAAAGTCATTTGTAATGTTATACGGGTCAAAACTAATCTTAAACAGGAATATTTGTATCAAAAATAATAAAATTCTGTGTTCGTACATAACTCGACATTTCACGATTTATGAAAGTAGGATTAGACTAAATATAATAATTTAACATTAGATATACTAATAAAAAATTATTAATATCACATAAGATAAGCATGATTTAAATATAATTTATCATAATTTAATCCGGGTTGTCACACATTGAGTTTCGCTGAAGCTGGAGAGTTGATCGGGGTCAAACGGGGCCCGAGAGCTCCTGGTAGCCTCTAAATCAGTTTTTGGGGTAAAATGGATCGTTCGTCCTACCCGTAAGGTCGATTCGGTGACATGGTGGACTGTTAGAAAGGGGATTCAGATCCCTTCGAAGATTTATTGAGATTTTTCTGAGACGAGGAAGTTTACCAGAGTTAAATAGAGCCCGGGAGCGCCCAGTGGCCTTGAGATTAATTTTTTATAGTAAAATGAACCGTTGGTCCGAACCATAAGGACGATTCACACATTGGTCAAACCGTTAGAAAGGGGATTCGAAGCCCTTAGAAGATTCAATGAGCTTTTTCTGAGGTAAGAAAGTTGACTAGAGTCAAACGGGATCCGAGAGCGCCCGGTGGCCTCTAGATCAATACTCGGAGTACCACCTAGGTTTTGTGGTGAATGAGTGAGTGATAGGGACCTAAGGTGGTCTTAGGGGGGTCCTAGGATGGGGTGTCTACACTCTTGTTTTTTCACTCAACAAAGAGATGGATAGCAATTGACGTAACTCAATTTTGAAACATTAATGAAGAACAACAAACCAATATGAAGCTCTCTCTAGAATAAATTTAATGATATGTGCCCAATAAATGTGCTAAAATATAATGATTCATTTTTTTGTTTCCATTTTTTTCTAGTGATGTTTGTAATAGTACTTGGATTAGGAAGGCTGTAAAGAACATCACTTGTAAAATTCCTATCTTTTGAATAAAACTTCTTATTGTGGCAAAAAAAAGGATATATTTCTTGAATATCTACACTAAAAGGGGAATTCCCTTGTACTTTGTGATGTGATGTCACAAAGAATGTGTCACAAGACATGACATAACAACATAATCTTCTACATTCCCAACTAACCATATAATATCTAACTGTCCGTTTGTTTGTCATTATTTGTCATGTCATATGATAAAAAGTCGGCAAATATGAAAATTTGTCAATTTTTTGGCTGTTTCGTTGCCAAATTTGTCGTGGCATTGTTTGCTAGTGTACAATACCCATTATGCATAAGGTGTTGGCAAACTTTGCTTACCTATTTGAGTGAGAAATATTTACCAAAAAATTTGCTAACTTATTAAATGGTTTTAAAATTTTAAAAAACACTTTGAAAACTGTTTTAAATACTTTACAAACTGTTACGAATATTTAAAAACTATTTTGTAATGTTTTAAAAACAATTTTTAATATTATAAAAAATTGTTAAGAAAATTTTTTACAATTTTTTTTAAAAACCGTATTATAAAAATATTATAAAAACTATTTTTAACCTTTTTAAAAACTATTTTGAATATATTATAAAAACAGTTTTAAAAAACAATTTTAAAAACTGTTTTAAATAGTTAAAAAAACTGTTTGGTAATGTTTTAAAAACTCTTTTTAATATTATAAAAATTGTTAAGAAAATGTTTTCCAAATTATTTTAAAAACTATATTATAAAAATATTGTAAAATCTATTTTTAACATTTTTTAAAACTTCATTGAATATATTATAAAAACTGTGTTAAAGTTTTAAAAAACAATTTTAAAAACTGCTTTAAATAGTTAAAAGAACATTTTGTAATGTTTTAAAAAATATTTTTAAAAATTGTTAGGAAAGTGTTTTACAAATTTTAAAAAAAATTGTATTATAAAAATATTGTAAAAATTGTTTTTAACTTTTTTTTAAACTGTTTGAATATATTATAAAAACTGTTTTAAATATTTTAAAAAATTGTTATGAACATTTAAAAATTGTTTTGTAATGTTATAAAAACTGTTTTTAATATTATAAAAAAATGTTCAGAAAATGTTTTACAATTTTTTAAAAATCATTTTATAAAAATATTGTAAAAACTGTTTTTAGCATTTTTTTAAAACTAGTTTGAATATATTATAAAAATTGTTTTAAACTTTTTAATAACAATTTCAAAAATCATTGTAAAAAATATGTTTTAAAAATGTGTTATTAAAATATTTTGCCTAAAAACTTTTTTTACCTCATTTGGTTGTTTGATACCCTAATGTGAGAAAAATAATATTTTGTCTTGGAAAAGTTTGCCTAGGCAAAGGCAAAATTTTCTTGAGAAAAATTTGTCATGCCAACTCCTTTGCCCAATGTTAATCAAACGGACCCTACGAATAAAGAAAGGTAAACATGAGAACTCGAAAAAATGGATACCCCATTAACTAAAGAACTTGCGCCTTGGTTTGACCGCGCAAAAGGTTTGGAACCGATTCCCGCCTTTTGAAGATTGAAGATACGAGTCTTTAACCCTTAAGGGGTGGTGGAATTCGATATTATTGATTTATTTAAGACATGACCTTTATGTGCATGTTCTTCTTTACTCTTATGGTGTTATATATTGTGTGAAATTAACTTGTTTAGTTATCCTCACTGTCCATCATGGGCAATTCATTTTTTGAGATTCACTGTTATGAGTTATCCTTTTTATAAAAAGCCGCCTGGCCTTGTTGAAGTTAAAATTTGCATAAGTAACACATTGACCAAGTTAAGCCAAAGAGGATGATCCCTGAGTTCCTGCATGATATGTTCATATAGATGCTACTGGCTTTCAGATTACTACCTAAAATTTTGAGTCAGGGATGTTTGTAGCAAAATTGGAAAATTGGAAGCGAGTAGCTAAATTTTGCTAATGGGGTGTTGTGTGTTTATGTATATTTGCTGTTATGAATGATATAGTCACAACAATTACTTGTAGTCTAGTGGTAATTATTTACTCACCCTTATTTGAGGTCATGGGTTCAAGTTCCACTAAGGGTATTTAGGAGGATTTCACTACACCAAAAACAGGAATCTGGCACAGTTTAAAATCGTGCCAGACCCAATCTAGAACAGTTTAAAACCATGCCAGAATCAGGGGTGCCAAATTTTCTGGCACGGTTTAAAATCGTGCCAGATTTCCCAATCTGGCGTGCTTTTGGCACGCTTTTAAACCGTGCCAGATTTTAATTTGGTACGCTTTTGGTACACTTTAAAACCGTGCTAGATATTGAATCTGACATGCTTTCGGCACAGTTTAAAATCATGCCAGATTTTCCATTTTTTGGCATGCTTTTGGCAAGGGTTATAAAGCGTGCCATATTGTTTTATAAGCATACTCAAACTTTATAATTTGTTACGATTTTGGCACAGTTTTAAACCGTGCCAGATTTTTCAATTAATAAAAAAAATAATATTTTGAGACAAATCTGGAAAATCAGCAAATTCTAAATCTGGTAGGAAAAATATTTATTATTTGCAAAATAAAATCAAGAAAATTCACAAACTATGAATATCACAAGTTGTTGATAAGTACATACAAACTTCAAAATATTACAAGAGTTAATAGTCCCAATAAAAAAAAATTGGGCAGAGTTTCCTCTATTTTCTGAGCATTCCAAAACCTGCTAATACAAAACCTATCAATATAAAGCCCGCATGGTCATAAAATATAACAATAAAATTACAAAAGCCCACACGGCCATAAAAGTTGACAACAAAACTGCTAAAGCCTTCACGACAATAAAAGTAAATAATAAAACTACTAAAGGTTGCACGAACATAACACAAAAAATTGAATCATGAGTATTAACGACACTAAATAAATAATCTCCTCGTTGTAAAAATTGACTTCTCCGTATGTTCCACGTGGATAAAACCTAGCGATTGAATGTTATCCTGCAAAACAATGGGACACAAAAAATATATGATATTAGTAAACAAGTAGTTTTTTTTAAAGAACGTGTTCAAACTGAAAAATTGCATATACGAGTTACAATTATTATTATAGTCTCAAATTGGAAGTCTCGTGACTACGTGGTCAGTTCATACGAGTTACATTAGTCTCATACAAGATGCTAGGGCCTCTTACGGGGCCGTTTGTGGTTGGTCTGGGTTTTCACCCTTTAATAGCTTATTTTTAAGTTTAATCTATACTTTCAAATTATCGTCATATTCTCAAACCACGAGACCCGTTACTACGCGGTTAGTTCCTATTAGTTACATTGGTCCCGTGCGATGTGTTCATGCCTCTTACGAGGCCATCTGGAGGATGATTTGAGTTTTCACCCTTTAATGGCTTGCTTTTAAGACTAAGCTAGATACTTTCAAATTATCATCATATTCTCAAACCGGGAGACCCATGACTACGCAATCAGTTCCTACGAGTTACATTGGTCCCGTACGAGGTGTTAGTGCCTATTACGGGTCCGTTTGGAGGTTGATTTGGGTTTTCACCCTTTAACGACATGTTTTTAAGCCTAAACTAGATACTTTCAAATTATCATCATATTCTCAAACTGAGAGACCCGTGACTACGCGATCAGTTCCTACGAGTTACATTGGTCCCGTACAAGGTGTTCATTCCTCTTACGGGGTTATTTGGAAGTTGATTTGGGTTTTCACCCTTTAACGGCTTATTTTTATGCTTAATCTAAATACTTTCAAATTATCATCATATTCTCAAATCGAAAGACCCTTGACTACGCAGTTAGTTCCTACAAGTTACATTGGTCCCGTGCGAGGTGTCCGTGCCTCTTACGGGAGTGTTTGGGAGTTGGTTTGGGTTTTCACCTTTTAATGGCTTATTTTTAAGCCCAATCTATATATTTTCAAATTATCATCATATTCTCAAACTGAGAGACCCGCGACTACGCGGTCAATTCTTACGAGTTACATTGGTCCCGTATGAGGTGTTAGTGCCTCTTACGGGGCTGTTTGGAGGCTCATTTAGCTTTTCATCCTTTAACGGCATGTTTTTAAGCCTAAGCTAGATACTTTCCAATTATCATACTATTCTCAAACTGAGAGACCCGTGACTATGCGATCAGTTCCTACAAGTTACATTGGTCCCGTATCAGGAGTTTATGCCTCTTACGGGGTAATTTGGAAGTTGATTTTAGTTTTCACCCTTTAACGGCTTGTTTTTAAGCTTAAGCTGGATACTTTCAAATTATCATAATATTCTCAAACTGGGTGACCCGTGACTACACGATCAGTTCCTATGAGTTACATTGGTCCCGTGCTAGGTGTTCATGCCTCTTACGTGGCCGTTTGGAGGTTGATTTGGGTTTTCACCCTTTGAGGGCTTGTTTATAACCCTAAGCTAGATTTTTTACAATTATCATCATATTCTCAAACGGGAAGACCCGTGACTACGCGATCAGTTCCTATGAGCTACATTGGTCCCGTGTGAGGTCTTTATGCCTCTTACGAGGTCGTTTAGAGGTTGATTTCGATTTTCACCGTTTGACGGCTTGTTTTTAAGCCTAAGCTAGATAATTTCAAATTATCATTATATTCTCAAATCGGGAGATCCGTGACTATGCGGTGAGTACCTACGAGTTATATTGGTACCATGCAAGCTGTTAGTGCTGCTTATATGGCCATCTGGAGGCTTATTTGGGTTTTCACCCTTTGAAGGCTTGTTTTTAACCCTAAGCTTGATTTTTTTAAATTATCGTCATATTCTCAAATAGAGAGACTCGTGACTAAGTGGTCAGTTCATACGAGTTACATTGGTCCCGTGCGAGGTGTTAGTGCCTCTTACGGGGCCGTTTGGAGGCAAATTTTTGTTTTCACACTTAAACGTCTTGTTTTTAAGCCTAAGCTAGATATTTTCAAATTATCATCATATGGTCAAATCGGGAGACCTCTGACTACGCGGTGAGTTCCTATGAGTTACATTGGTCCCGTAAGAGGTGATGTTGCCTCTTACGAAGCTGTTTGGAGACTAATTTGATTTTCCACCCTTTAATAGCTTGTCTTTCGGCCTAAGCTAGATACTTTCAAATTATCATTATATTCTCAAACCGGGAGACCCGTGTCTACGCGGTCTGTTCCTAGGAGTTACATTTATCCCGTACGAGGTGTAAGTGCCTCTTACGGGTCCGTTTGAAGGCTGATTTGGGTTTTCACCCTTTAACGACATGGTTTTTTAGCCTAAGCTGGATAGTTTTAAATTATCGACATATTCTCAAACTAGGAGTTCCATGACTACGGGGTCAGTTCCTACGAGTTGCATTAGTCCCGTACGAGATGTTAGTGCCTCTTATGGGGACGTTTGGAACCTGATTTGGGTTTCTACCCTTTGACGGCTTATTTTTAAGCCTAATCTAGATTTTTTCAAATTATCATCATATTCTCAAATCGAGAGACCCATGACTACGCGGTCTCTTCCTATGAGTTACATTGGTCCTGTGCGAGGTGTTCATGCCTTTTACGAGGCCATTTGGAGACTGATTTGGGTTTTCACCCTTTATGGGCTTATTTTTAAGCTTAATCTAAATACTTTCAAATTATCATCATATTCTAAAACTGGGATACCCGTGCCTACGCGATCAGTTACTGCGAGTTAAACCGGTCTCGTGCAAGGTGTTCATGCCTCTTACGTGGCCGTTTGGAGGCTGATTTTGGTTTTCACCCTTTGAGGGCTATTTTTTAACCCTAAGCTTGATGTTTTAAAATTATCATCATGTTCTCAAATCGAAAGACCCGTGACTACATGGTCAGTTCCTATGAGTTACATTAGTCCCGTACGAGGTGTTCATGCCTCTTATGGGGTCGTTTATAGGTTGATTTGGGTTTTCACCCTATGAGAGCTTGTTTTTAAGCGTAAGCTAGATATTTTCAAATTATCATTATATTCTCAAATCGGGAGACCCGTGACTATGCGGTCAACTCCTATGAGTTACATTAGCACTGTACGAGTTGTTAGTGCCTCTTACGGGGCCGTTTGGATGTTGATTTAGGTTTTCACCCTTTGATGGACTGTTTTTAACCCTAAGCTAGATTTTTATAAATTATTATCATATTTTAAAACCGGAAGACCCGTGACTACACGGTCAATTCCTACGAGCTACATCGGTCCCTTGCGAGGTCTTCATGCCTCGTACGAGGTCGTATGGAGGTTGATTTGGGTTTTCACCCTTTTACGACTTGTTTTTAAGCCTAAGCTTGATATTCTCAAATTATCGTCATATTCTCAAACCAAGAGATCCGTGACTACGTGGTCAGCACCTACGAGTTACATTGGTCCCGTGCGAGGCGTTAGTGCCGCTTATATGGTCGTTTGGAGGCTGATTTGGGTTTTCAACCTTTGATGGCTTATTTTTAACCCTAAGCTAGATTGTTTTAAATTATCGTCATATTCTCAAATTGGGAGCCTCGTGACTACGTGGTCATTTCATACGAGTTACATTGGTCCCGTGCGAGGTGTTAGTTACTATTACGGGGCTGTTTGGAGGATGATTTGGGTTTTCACACTTTAACGGCTTATTTTTAAGCCTATTCTAGGTATTTTCAAATTATCTTCATATTGAAAAAACGGGATACCCATGACTATGTGGTCAGTTCCTATGAGTTACACTGGTCCCGTGCGAGGTGGTGTTGCCTCTTACAAGGTCGTTTGGATACTGATTTGAATTTTCACCCCTTAACGACTTGTCTTTAAGGCTAAGATAGATACTTTCAAATTATCATTATATTCTCAAACTGGGAGACCCGTGACTATGCGGTCTATTCTTATGAGTTACATTTGTCCCGTACGAGGTGTAAGTGCCTATTACGGGGCCGAGTGGAGGCAGATTTGGGTTTTCACCCTTTAACGACATGTTTTTAATCCAAATCTAGATGCTTTCAAATTATCAACATAATCTCAAACTGGGAGACCCATGACTATGCGGTCAATTCGTACGAGTTACATTGGTCCTGTAGGAGGTGTTAGTGTCTCTTATGGGGCCGTTTGGAGGCTGATTTGGGTTTTTACACTTTGATGGATTATTTTTAAGCCTAATCTAGATATTTTCAAATTATCATCATATTCTCAAATAAAGAGACCCATGACTACGCGATCTCTTCCTACAAGTTACATTGGTCCCGTGCAAGGTGTCCATGCCTCTTACGAGGTCATTTAGAGACTGATTTGGGTTTTCACCATTTAATGGCTTATTTTAAAGCTTAAGGTAGATAATTTATAATTATCGTCATATTTTCAAATCGGGAGACCTGACTACGTGGTCACTTACTGCCAGTTACATTGGTCCCGTGCGAGGTGTTCATGCCTCTTACGTGGCCGTTTGGAGGCTGATTTGGGTTTTCACCCTTTGAGGGCTTATTTTTAACCCTAAGCTAGATTTTTTAAATTACAATCATATTCTTAAATCAAAAGACCCGTGATGACACGGTCAGTTCCTACGAGTTACATTGGTCCCGTGCCAGGTGTTCATGCCTCTTACAGGATCGTTTAGAGGTTGATTTAGGTTTTCACCCTTTGACGGTTTGTTTTTAAGCGTAAGCTAGATATTTTCAAATTATCATCATATTCTTAAACTGGGAGACCCGTGACTATGCGGCCAGCTCCTACGAGTTACATTGGCAGTGTACGAGGTGTTAGTGCCTCTTATGGGGCCATTTGGAGGCTGATTTAGGTTTTCCCCCTTTAATGGCTTATTTTTAAGCCTAATCTAGATATTTTCATATTATCGTCATATTCTCAAACTGGGAGACCCATGACTATAGAGTCAGTTCCTACGAGTTACATTGGTCCCGTGCGTGGTGTTCATGCCTCTGACGGGGCCTTTTAGAGGTTGATTTGGGTTTTCACCCTTTGACAACTTGTTTTTAAGCCTAAGCTAGATATTTTCAAATCATCGTCATATTATTAAGCACATAAAATTGTAGACATAAAATAGATGAATTGTAGTGATGAAAATCATTGTCAATCACTCATAAGGACATAAAATTATTTTGTTACCGTTCATAATCTTGGTAGTAGAGTTTCGTTTATGAGCAAAGCATGCTGCTGTAGAAGAGAATCCAAGGTTAAAAGTAAAACTAAATCATGCATCCAAATGAAAAGAATTTCGATAACTGGAGTTGTATTAGTTCCATTGAAAAAAGTCAGGAAAAATCCTCAAAATAATTGATCAAAAACCCAATAAAAAGTTGCTAGATATATGACATTGTGCTGACATCAGCATGGCCATCACATCAAAATCTGCCTCAATTCTTTTAATATCTTTTATGTACTTATTCAAATCATCGATATGTACATCGGCTTTTCATATACACATGATGCTTACAATTATTATAATTAAAAAAAATTAATAAGAGTTTCATCTTTAATTAATATATCATATATTGATTGACTAGTTATACAGTTTAATCATTGACACTTTTCACACACGCATCGCGTGTGCACCGTTATCTAGTATATTTTAGCCATACTATTGTAAAAATGGAAGATTATTTTTTATGTATTATTGTTATACTTTTAGTGCAGGTTCAGTAGGTGCTCTTTTAACATTGATAATTGCTTGATTAAGTCTTCTTTTAGAGAAATTGTAATACTGACCACCTAAACCTTTTGTACTCAACTAAGTCATGAACTGAACCTCAATCTAAAAAACCTTAATGATTTGGTATTTGAACCACTTTCCTTACCTAGAGTTTCCATAGTTGTTTTCTGTGAATTGTGTCCACCGTCGTTTATTGTTTCCCAATTTATTTCCCACTTAGTTTTCACATATACTATGTCTAACGCATTACTTTCATGCTGATAGGGTGTGACCGAGGATGAAATTTTTGAAGCTGTTATTGCGAATAGTGCAACATATGAGAATAAAACATCATTTTCACAAGTGAGTGTGGCTTATAGTAATCAAGAACTATGTATAATTTAGATATTTGCATACTAAATTGAAGTTCGTCTCCAGGAAAAATATAGGCTTAAGAAGCAAAATAAATATTACCCCAGAGTACTCTTGAGGCATCCTTTTGCATGAGGTAAATTCGTGTTGTCTTATATGCACTCTTCGTAACATAATATGAAATTAGTCTTCTTATTTTCATACTTTTATAAAACTATAAATGATGTAAGCGGAATCATTTTCACAACAACATTTGAAATAATGTCTATCTCTCTCTCTCATTCATTCATTTTTAAAAGTAAAGTGATTATAATGAATGGCCAATGACCTTATTATAAGTATGTAAAATGACTAAAGAGAGAACACTAAAGACATTTCGAGGAAATGTCTCCCTCTAACCTAATATAACAACTACAATAGAGAAACCCTAATAAAACATGAATAAAATTAGAAATAAATCAAGGTATATGTTACTCTCCCCAACTGAGGAAACTGAAAACAACAAGCTAGAGGCCTATAAATAGGTACAAACACATCAAGTGATACCAAAGCAACTTATCTAAACTAATTGTGTCCTCATCGAACTCTCGGTTGACCAAATTGACTACTATACGCTTCTTTGAGGGGTTAAAATTGGGTGTTGGGGGCGGAAAAAAAAATAACTAGTGGCCTAAAATAGGTACAAACACATCAAATTATACCAAAATAACTTGTCTAAACTAATTTCATCCTCATCGGACTCCCGGTTGGCGAAATTGACTAGCATACGCTTCTTTTGGGAGTTAAAAAAAGGTGTGTTGGGGGGGGGGGGGGGGAGGGGAGGGGGGGGGGGGGAATTGAAAACAACCTAGCGGCCTAAAAGTAAGTACAAACACATCAAGCGATACCAAATTAACTTGTCTAAACTAACCTCATCCTCATCGGATTCTCGGTTAGCCAAATTGACAAGTATAAGCTTCTATTAAGGGTAAAAAATGGGCGTTGGGGGGGGGGGGGGAAACTAAAAACAAAAACCTGAAGGCCTAAAATAGGTACAAATATATGAAAGTAACTTGTCTAAACTAATCGTATCCTCATTGAACTCCTGGTTGGCCAAATCGACTGGTATGCACTTCTTTTGAGGGTTAAAATGGGCGTTGGGGGAAAAAATTGTAAACAATAACCTAGCTACTTTGATTTAAGTACAAACACATCAAGCGATACCAAATAACTTGTCTAAACTAACTGTGTCCTCATCGGACTCTTGGTTGCCCAAATTAAGGGGTATAGGCTTTTTTGTGGGGTAAAAATAGGCGTTAAGGGGCGAAAGTTGTAAACAACATCCTTGATGCTTAGATTTAGGAACAAACACATCAAGCGGTACCAAAGTAACTTTTATAAACTAATTATGCCCTCATCGGACTCTCCATTGCCCAAATTGAGTAGTATACGCTTGTTTTTGTGGTTAAAAATGGGTGTTGAGGGGAGAAAACTGAAAATAACCACCAAGTGGCCTAGGTTTAGGTACAAAGAAATCAAACGATACCAAAGTAACCTGCCTAAACTAATTGCGTCCTCATCGGACTCTCAATTGGCCTAATTGACTTGTATACACTTATTTTTTAGGTTAAAAATGGGCGTTGGGGGTGGGGGACTGAAAACAACCAAATGACCTAGATTTTGGTACAAACAAATCAAACGATACCAAAGTAACTATGGAAGTTTGTTTTGTATCGATTACACCCCAATAAAATTACATATGTGTCAATGACAATGGAATGTACTAGTCTCTTATGTTATATACTCATTTATGACTACACGTTTACTAAGGTTGATTTTTTTCAATAGATTCTCATTGGGAAATATGAAGATTACTTTTGGGAGAATGGAGTCTACTTTTGCAAAGAATATCATGAAGACTACATTTGGGAGAATAATATGTTTAGAACTTCGATGATTTTAGATTTCGTTTCAAGTTTATGGTTAAAAAGTAGATGATTTATCTTGTACAATATTTTATTTTGGAAATTTTAATGGTTATGAATGAAATATAATTTCACATCATTTTAATATCACTGACATGTAGTGTCTTTTATTTTGTCACGTGTGTTTTGGAATTATGTTTTTAGTAAAATTTGTGGGCATTGATTTTGCATTGCCATTGGTTGAGCACGAGTTATTCCTAATGTATTTATATCTATTTGTGTAATGAGATTTTTTTATATATAATAATATTACTAACTAACTTTAAACGTTACAAATAAAGGCATTCATTACAAAAATATGACACACCTAATCTGCTACAATGTATTTTGTAACGATTTTTATCAGTTACAAATTTTATACTTGTAACGGGTGAAAATCGTCAAAATTTAGTAAATATGTTAGTAATACATGAGATGTGTACCAATGCCAAATCCGTTACAAAATGTATTGTAACAGTTTTAGTCTGTTACAAATATTAAATTTGCAACGGATTTTATCCGTTACAAATGTCGTTAGTAAAAAAAAACGCCAATTTTTTAACGGATTTAATCCGTTACAAATATTTTTTGTAACCATTTTTTCTCGTTACAATTGACATGTTTTGGTGTAGTGATATGGATAGTTGGGAGTAATTTTGGTAGGTCCAATAAAGATATTTTGGGGTTTTAGCATTTTTCCATGAAATAGCCAAAAGGGGACAATTACTAGTAGATGCACCTATAACAAAAGGAAGATTAGTGGAAATAGAGGGTAAAAGAGAAAGGGTCCGCCCTAAGCTATCGTGGGAGAAAAATATGGAGAGATCTTAAGGAATTAAACTTTAATGATAATATTGCTTATAATAGATCATAATGGAAAAGGGAAATCCGAGTGGCTAACCCCTTATGATGGGATTAAGGCAAGGATGATGATGATGAGCCAAAGGGGGACAATAAATATGTAATTTATGTTAGTTGGATATATTTCGTGTCAAAGTGTTTGAGTCTTATATCATTCTCATCAAAATCATAGATCTTTACATATGTTGTGTAGAGAGTGGGGCTCGTTCATTAGACTTCATGAAAATAGAACATAAAAGATCTGCTTGGATTATTACAATATAGAGACTTATGTTGTTGAACAATGAAGGCATATCGTTTTGACTTCGAATTATGATTGAACATCTATGAATATGCACACAGACACACACAAACACACACATTTTTTTATTATGTTTTTAAAAATGGTGTTTTAAACGGAAAAAGTGATATAAAGACTTGAGAAGTGATGTGTATAACCTTGGGAGAGACCTATATTTTTTAAATTATGCTTTTATTAATGAAACAAGGATTTTCTACCTTGATTTGTTCGCATGGACACACTTTGTCCCCGTAGTCACAACCCTGTACTCTTTTAGGCTTTATGAAATTTCTTCCTAAAAGTGTGTTCATGGTGCTTAATTAACCACATGTGCACAAATACTCATTTTAGGCATACTTTGGCTTGCTGCCTTAAATTGTGCGCACAGTGCCTAATTTCCCCCATGCGCACCATGAACTTAGATTTCAATTTTGTTATATATAGGTTCTTTTTCCCTCCATCTTTAAAAAATATGAGTTCCTCATACTTCTCTACACCTTAGTGAGAACACACTATATATTGACCTACTTGAGTCTGAATATATAGGAGTTCCAACTAGTTTGGATATCTAGACAAGATAGGTTAGATTAGTTTGAGAACTCCATCTCCTCAAAGGTTCAAAATCATTGAAGAAATCCAGTCCAAGATAACCTTCAAGATCAACATAAAGGGAAGTTAATTCTAAACCTTAAAACCACAAATAGGACACTTGCACTACATCATATATATCATCTATTTATTTTAATGGTTTGTCAACACTTCAAATCTTTTAAATCAATTTAATTCAATTCAAATCATGTCAATTTTCAAATGATTTTTGAATTAATTAAAAAATGGTTTTCAAAAGTGTTGTGGGTGTAAGTTGAATTTTAGAAACTTATTTTCTATGATGAATGTTTGCCTGGGTAGAATTCGAAAGAGCTAGAGAATTAGAGGTGTGATGTGTAATTATTTTCAACACATCTTTTAGCCTTTATCCTGTGCATACACGTGTTGGTAACCTATCGAGTGGATTTGTTTTTTCTGTTAGACACAAAACATGTACACATCCTCAGCCTTTGGAAAAACATAATCAATGTACTTCATGCATTTTGACTCAATCCTTGTGACCCAGCCTAATCCAATCAGTGTACATTTAACCCACCGTTTGTGTTAAACCGTTGGACCAAAGTCAATCTATGAAGACTCAATCCCAGCAATTAGATTGGGGTCGATGTCCTGGATCCTTCTATTATTAGTATAAAAAGGACCCCAGCCTCAACATTTTGAGACTTTTGCCATTTCGTTAAGTCTGAGAGAAAAGAGAGAGTAGAGATAAGAGAGAGAAATAAGAGAGAGAAGGGAGAAAGAAAGGGAAAGAATAGAGAGAGGATATAAGAAGAAACCCTATTTTTTTTTTTTGTAGTTCAACCCCTTGAGTGTTTCTCCCAAACCAAACACCAAAACAGAAACAATTCAAAACACTAGAAAACCCATTCTTGAGAGTTAGACATTTTAGGGTTTCTGTGATCTTGGTATTGTGCTTTCATTTTGAAGACCTCTACAAAATCTTTGATTCTCTCAGAACTAATCTCTAAGAAAGACTTAAGTTTCATTATTGAAACTGAGTTTTTCTAAAAGAGAAGATCATACGATTTTTTTGTTTCTCTTATTATTGATATGATATTTTAGATCTATTCTGTTTGAACGAGTTTCTGAAATAAAACCTTTTTAGTTTCAAATTTTTTTTTTGAGATCTAGTGCGTTGTGTGTTTCTGATTTTTTATTTCATAGTTTATGAAATACTGGTGTACAAAAATAAAAGGAACACAAAAGAACTCTTGCTAAAGTTTTAAGGCGTACAGATCTGAAAAAGAATTTTTATATCAAAACTTGTTGAATCAGTCCCTGCATGTAAAGTTTGAATCTGTTTTTATAAAGTAGATTTCTAGTCTAGTTTGGATCTCAATTGGAGGTTTACAATTTCAAAAATATTTTCAAAACCTAGAAGTTGTCTATGACCTTGAACCGTCTTCTGAGAAAAGTATCCTTGAGATATGGGGATAAATAAAAGATCAAGAAGGCTTGGCTTGAAAAATCAAGATTCAGAAATAACTTTCAATTTATAAGTGTTGTAATTTGTTAGAAAAGTTTGTATAAGTCTTGAGAGGGTGAGTAGCATATTTGCATTTAGTAGCACATCACAAACACTGTCTAACACGAACACTTAGACACTGTGGTTCTGTCTGAGAATCTTGGATTTGAAAGAGTTACTGGAATCAGAATTCAAAGAGAATGAGATCAAGGAAAAGACAAAGAAGAAGCAAGAAAAGATCAAGTTCCAAGTCAGATTACCTTTGGAGTGGAGAATCTAGTGTAGGTACATTCTGAACTTAGGTTAGGATCTTTGTGATTTTCTTAAGTGTTGTAACTTGATTTTTATTCTAGTGGATTTTTATTTTGTTCCGTAGAGGGAACCGTAGATGTTTCCCTTGTTTAGGGGTTTTACCACGTTAAAAATTCATGTGTCTATTTCTTTGAATGGTCTTAATTGTTGTTGTGATTGGGACTGCATGGTAACTTTAGTAGATGTTTATTAAAACATAAAAAAGAAAGGTAATCAACTATCAAATTTAATCCATACATTCAGGATCTTTTTACTAACACATCTTGTGTAATTTTCGAAAAGAGTTTTGCCCAAAAATTTTATTCAGAGTTTACACAATTTATAACATTCTGTTGTTAACCTTGTAAACAAAGCTTTTAGTATTAAAGACTTTCTTCAATTGGT
This sequence comes from Sambucus nigra, assembly GCA_949130495.1. Classification (NCBI taxonomy): domain Eukaryota; kingdom Viridiplantae; phylum Streptophyta; class Magnoliopsida; order Dipsacales; family Adoxaceae; genus Sambucus; species Sambucus nigra. The sequence continues at coordinate 320,426,533 of OX422223.1, forward strand.
ATCAGAGCAGGAACACCTTTTGTGATCCAAAACTTGTGAAATTGTTTTCGAAACTGCTTTTTGAAAAATTTATGAGTATGGAAGAAAAAAATTAGAAGTTTGGTAACCTATCCAGACCACCACTCTTTGATGGAAACAATTTTTCATACTGGAAAGTACGAATGATTTTTTTCATTCAAGGAACCCTGGGTGATGAAGTCTGGGAAATGATTGAAATAGGGTTTGAACGTCCTACTAAACCTACATCTGCCACTAATCCAACAAGGATTAAGAAACTTCTTAGTGAATTTACTAAGGAAGAGAAAAAACTGTCTCTTGATAATAAAAAAGGAGAGAATGCCATCTTTATGTCCATTAATGATTATGAATTCAAAAGAATATCCATGTGTTTTACTTCTAAAGAGGCATGGGATGCTTTAGTCATTGCTCATGACGGTGATGAACGTGTTAAAGCTGGAAAAACCCAAATGCTTATTCAGTAATATAACACCGTGATTATGAATGAAAATGAATCTTTTGACAATTTCTACATAAGGTTAACTGATATTTTTACAAAACTTCATGCAAATGGTATAACCTACAGTAGAAAGGAAATTGTGTCAAAGATTCTTATGTCATTGCCATCTAAATTTGACAACAAAAGATATGCTATTGAGGAAATGAATGACCCAAATATGACTCCTGAATTACTTAGTAGTAAACTTAGGACTGCTGAATTGGAACTAGACTTTAAAAAGTAATTGACCGAACAGACTAATAAAGCCTCTAGTTCAAATGTTATATTTTCATCTAAATTACTGTGCCTAAATTGAACATTCTTGATTTTGACACTAACTGTCTTGAAAACTGTGATTTGGAAAACCTTGTCAATGAAATAGCTCTTATGAGTAAGTATTTCAAAAATATTTTAAAATTCAGAAATGATGTAGCCTCTAAACAAGGCAAATCAAATTATCAAGGTAATCAACCTCATAGACCTCATGACAGAGACAATACCAAACACAATTATGACAATAGGAGTAACTATGACCCCAATAGACCTCAACCTGACATAAGAGATGTTAAGTGTCATCGTTGTGGTAAACTTGTTCATTATGCTAGTAAATGTCCAATTAGTTTTAACAACAATAACAAGGCCAATGTGCGTAAGACTTGGGACAACTCTAGTGATTTTGAAGAGGATGAAACTGAGTCAATGCAAATAAATGAGTAATGCATGTCTTTCTTTGCTAAGATAATATATAATGATGATGCTTGCCTGCCTGCTCATGAACTTGATATGCCTGTTGATGCTGTTAATGATTTTGCTGATAATTCAGTTCCTATTACTACTAAAAAATTATGTGTGAGTTAAAGTGAGAATGTTGATGACGAATTGAACGTGTGCGTGAGTAAAGAACCTATCAAAAAACTAAGGGACAATTCACACGATGCACGTACTGAGTCTGATGATGATCTGCCTGATTTACATGAGTTATACACTAAAACAGTTAAGAAGAGTGCTCGCCTAGAAAAGATGATAAAAACCTTAAGTGAGCGTATCGAGTTACTTAACCAAACCATGAATTTGAACAAAAATACAAGGTAGCCCTTATTGAACTAGAAGATTCAAAGAAAAAGGTTTCAAATGTGTTTAAAAAATGCCAACACTTTGAAATACAAACAAAGACTTATGAAAAAATTGTTACTGGAAGCAAATTTGACTCTGAAGATAAGTCTGGCCTAGGTTTTGGAGAAATGGTGCATACAAGTAAGACCAAAGTTTCTCCTGAAAATCTTGCTTTTATAAAATAAGGCCAAACTTCTCAAAATGTTCAAAAAGGTGAACCTATTCTCAATATCTCTCAAACAACACATAATCAGTACAATCAATAGTTGAAACCAAACAGTCAAACCAAATATGTTTGTCTTTCTTCCAGAGACCAAAGACAGAAACCTAAGTCTAATGATGATTGGACTACTATACCCAATAGATCCAAGCCAAATTTCAAGGACTTTAGTAAGATAGTCAAGTCCTATACCCATCACTACTTCTCCTACTGCGATATATTTGTCCATACTCTTCATGAGTGCTTTCAAAAAAGGATATACACTCCTACCTACCAATACTTTAACTATTCTAGGAAATCTAGAAATACTTGTGTACTTTCTAAACAGGCCACAAACAACTCTAACTCTAAAAAGAAAAAGGGAGGGTCCAAGACTAAGAAAAAATCATTTAGAAAGACTCCTCAAACCTCTTCTAAGTGAAAAGGCCACAAAAATTTTAAAACTAGGACTATTTGGATTAGAAAAGATGATTTACTACCCCAGCTCAAGTGCAACAATGTCATTTCTGCTTTGAAGGCACAAAGTACTTCAACTGGATGGTATTTGAACTCCGGATGTTCTAAACATATGACTAGAGACAAAGTCAAATTGAATAACAAGATATAATTCCTTGGAGGTAGTGTCATGTTTAGAGATGGTGTTTCCTCTCAGATCATAGGTAAATGAACATTGAGTGAGCAAGGGCTTTCTGAACTGAATGATGTTCTCTTAGTTAAATGTCTTAAAGCTAATCTCTTAAGTATATCACAATTTTTTTACTCTAATCACTCAGTTACCTTTTCTAAAAAGGATTGAAAAATTATTGATGAAAAAGGTTATTGTATCTTAACATGAAACAGAACCCCGAAAAACTGTTACATAGTAATCCCCAATTCTGAATCTTGTAATGTTACTAAATTAGAGGATTATGATCTATGGCATAATAGATTGGGACACACAAATTATGATAACCTTAAAATATTGAGTTCCCAAGAGATAGTTAGAGGTTTACCTAAAATTAAAAACTCTTTTACTCCTGTATGCGGACCTTGTCAGGAAGGCAAAATAAGTAAATCTCCACACAAGAGAGTTAAAGATGTCCTTACTACTAAACCCCTAGAGCTTATCCACATGGACCTCATAGGTCCCTCAAGAACTGTTAGTTTCTGTGAAAACTCTTACATACTAGTTATATTGGACGACCATACGAGATATACCTAGGTAGCTTTTATGAAACTAAAATCAGATAGCTTCAATGAATTCTTAAGAAATGTCCTGAAAATTGAGAATGAGAAGGATACCCAGATATGTCGAATTAGGAGCGATAGAGGTGGAGAGTTCAAGGACTCTGGAATTTCTGAGTATTGTGTAGCTAATGGCTATAAACATGAGTTTAGCGCTCTCAAAACCCCACGGCAGAATGGTATAGCTAAACGTAAGAATAGGAGTTTACAAGAAATGGCTAGGGTTATGTTACATTCTAAGAATCTACCTAGATATTTTTGGGTAAAAGCTATCCAAATCGCATGTCACATCTTTAATCATATTTACCTCAGAAAAAATTCCAAACAAACATCTTATGAGTTATGGTTCCATAAAAATCCAAACTTGAAATATTTTAAAACCTTCGATAGTATCAGCTATATCTGCAAAGATAGAGAGCATATTTCAAAATTTGATACCTGAGGAGAAAAGGGATTTTTTCTTGGTTATTCCAAAAATAGTAGGGCTTTGCGTGTTTTTAACTACATAACCAAAACTACTATGGAATCAATTAATGTAATTGTAGATGACACAAGTGTTAGGACTAGTGACAGTTAACAAGTAACATTTGATGAGGACGATCCTGTTTTATCCCCTGATCCTCAAGATGATACTAATTCACCGCCACATGATAGTCCTTTTGTACCCACTTGGGTTTCTAAAGATCATCCCACTGAAACCATTGTCGATGCACAATTTTCTTTTTTTTGTTTCTCTTGAGGAACCTAAAAATGTTAATGATGCCCTTACTGACTCATTCTGGATAAATGCTATGCAAGAAGAGCTAATCTAATTTAAGAATCATGATGTTTGGAATCTGGTTCCTAGACCAAAAGATTCGAAGGTTATTGTCATAAGATGGATTTTTAAAAACAAAACTAATGAAAATGGGGAGGTCATTAGAAATAAAGCTAGGTTGGTTGCGCAAGGATACTCCCAGGTTGAGGGAATTGATTTCGATGAAACTTTTGCACCTGTTACTCGTCTAGAATCAGTTCAACTCCTCCTTGCAATTTCTTGTCATAAGCAATTCAAATTATTCCAAATGGATGTTAAATCCGCTTTCTTAAATGGAATTTTATCTGAAGACGTTTACGTGGAACAACCCAAAGGATTTGTTGATCCTGTACACCCATACCACGTCTTTAAGCTTAAGAAGGACTTATACCGCTTGAAACAAGCTCCTAGAGCTTGGTATGAGAGTCTGTCTACGTTTTTAGTGTCTCACAATTTTGTCCACGACGGAAACGATCAAACATTATTTATTAGAAAGGAAAATCAACATGTCCTAATCGCTCAAGTATATGTGGACGGTATTTTTTTCGTATCATGCATACTGAATTTCAGATGTCTTTAATGGGTGAACTACAATATTTTCTGGGTTTACAAGTAAAACAATGCAGTGATGGTCTTTTTATTTCTCAATCCAAGTATGCTGCAGATTTAGTTAAAAAATTCGTCTTAGAAAATGAAAAAACTTATAGAACCCCCATGATTACTTCAATTAAACGTTCTAAGGATAATAATGGGAAAAGTGTTGATCCCACTCTTTATAGAAGTATGATAGGGGCTTTTCTATATGTTACCGCGTCTTGACCTGATATATCCTTTGCCGTGTGTATTTGTGCTAGATAACAAAGTAACCCTAAAGAATCTCACTTATTAAGTGTAAAAAGGATTATTAAATATACTAAGGGCACTCTAAACTTTGGTATTTGGTACACAAACGATACTACTAGTTCTATTTTAGGATACACCGATGCCGATTGGGCCGGGTGTTCTGACGATAGTAAGAGTACTTCTGGTGCTTGCTACTATGTAGGCAATAATCTTGTAGGTTGGTCGTGTAAGAAACAGAATTGTATCTCATTATCTAGCACCGAATCTGAATATATAGTATATGGTAGTTGTTGTGCTCAATTACCATGGATTAGACAAATTCTTAGTGATTATGGTCTCACAGAAAAACAATTAACCATGTTTTGTGATAATCAAAGTGCCATTAATATTTCCAAAAATCATGTACTGCACTCACGAACTAAGCTTATTAAGATTAGACATAATTTTATCCGTGACCTTGTCGAATCCCAAGATCACATTATAGAATATCTGAATACTCAAAACCAGCTCGCAGATCCCTTTATAAAACCTTACATTCAATTTGAGTATTTGCGAACAACTATAGGCATGATAACTCTCAATTAAAATCTATTTTTTTTTATTTATACCCCTTGTATATTTGAGAAAAATCGGGGGAGAAGATCTTGAGTATTGCTTAGCGATGTTTATATCTATTCCTAATTCTGATTTAACTAATATGCCAATTTAGTGTTTATCTTGTTACAAGCACTTGAGACCAAGTGTTTATATTCTTGTAGGGTATTGGTCTGTATATAGTTGAGTGATATATTTTTTTTTCGATTCTAGGATGGGGATGGGTAGTTAGAATATTTGTATAGGACAAATAGGATTTCTTTTTATTTCGACCCAAGATTTCTGAATACTCAAGGGAATTTTGTCTCTAATATCCAAAGGGGGAGATTAAGAACACAGTATATAGTGACTTACTTGAGTCTGCATATATTGGAGTTCCAACTAGTTTGTATATCTAGACAAAATAGGTTAGATTAGTTTGAGAACTCCATCTCCTCAAAGGTTTAAAATCATTGAAGAAATCCAGTCTAAGAGAACCTTCAAGATCAACATAAAGGGAAGGTAATTCTAAACCTTAAAACCACAAATAGGACATTTGCACTACATTATACATATCATCTATTTGTTTTAATGGGGTTTTAGCACTACAAACCTCTTAAAATCAATTTAGTTCAATTCAAATCATTTTATATAATTTTAAACAATTTTGAAATGATTTTTGAATCAATTAAAAAATGGTTTCCAAAAGTGTTGTGGGTGTAAGTTTAATTTTGGAAACTTATTTTCTATGCTGAATGTTTGCCTGGGTAGAATTCGAAAGCGCTAGAGAATTAGAGGTGTGCTGTGTAATTATTTTCAACACGCGTTTTAGCCATCATCCTATGCGTACACGTGTTGGTAACCTATCGAGTGGATTTGTGTTTTCTATTAGACACAAAACACGTACACATCCTCAGCCTTTGGATTAACTTAATCAACGTACTGCATGCGTTTTGACTCAATCCTTATGACCCAGCCTAATCCAATCAGTGTACATTTAACCCACCGCTTATGTTAAACCGTTGGATCAAAGTCAATCTATCAAGACTCAATCCCAGCCATTAGATTGAGGTCGATGTTCTGGATCCTTCTATGATTAGTATAAAAACTACCCAAGCCTCAGTATTTTAAGACATTTGCCATTTTGTTAAGTCTGAGAGAAAAGAGAGAGTAGAGGGAAGAGAGAGAAGAAGAGAGATAAGGGAGAAAGAATGGGAAAGAATAGAGAGAGAATAAAATAAGAAACCCTAAGTTTTTTCCGTAGTTTAACCCCTTGAGTGTTTCTCGCAAACCAAACACCAAAACCAAAATAGTTCCAAACACCAGAAAACCCATTCTTGAGAGTTAGACGTTTTAGGGTTTCTGTATTCTTAGTGTTGTGTTTTCATTTTGAAGACCTCTTAAAAATCTTTGATTCTCCCAAAACTCATCTCTAAGAAAGACGTAAGTTTCATTATTTAAACTGAGTTTTTCTAAAAGAGAACATCACCCAATTTTTTGTTTCTCTTTTTATAGATCTGATATTTTAGATCAATTATGTTTTAACGAGTTTTTGAAATAAAAACTTTTTTATTTCAAAATAGTTTTTTCAGATCTAGTGAGTTGTGTGTTTCTAATTTTTTATTTCATATTTTATGAAATAGTGGTGTACAAAAATAAAAGGAACACAAAATAACTCTTGCTAAAGTTTTAAGGCGTACATATCTGAAAAGAAGTTTTATATCAAAACTTGTTTAATCAGTCCCTGCATGTTAAGTCCGAATCTGTTTTTATAAAGTAAACTTCTAGTCTAGTTTGGATCTCAATTGGAGGTTTACAATTTCAAAAATATTTTCAACACCCAGAAATTGTCTATGACCTTGAACTATCTTCTGGGAAAGGTATCCTTGAGATATGTGGGTAAATAAAAGATCAAGAAGTCTTGGCTTGAAAAATCAATATTCAGAAATAACTTTCATTTTAGAAGTGTTGTAATTTGTTAGGAAAGTTTTGTATAAATCTTAAGAGGGTGAGTAGCATGTTTGCATGTAGTAGAACATCATAAACACTATCTCACATGAACACTTAGACACTGTGGTTCTGTCTGAGAATCTTGAATTTGAAAGAGTTGCTAGAATCAGAATTCAAAGAGAAGGAGATCAAAGAAAAGACAAAGAAGCAGCAAGAAAAGATCAAATTCCAAGTCAAATTAACTTTGGAGTGGAGAATCTCGTGTAGGTACATTCTGAACATAGGTTAGGATCATTGTGGTTTTCTTAAGTGTTGTAAATTGATTTTTATTCTATTGAATTTTTGTTTTGTATCGTAGAGGGCACCGTGGATGTTTCCCTGCCACGTTAAAAATTACTGTGTCTATTTCTTTTAATGTTCTTAACTGTTGTTGTGATTGGGACTACATGGTAACATTAGTAGATGTTTATTAAAACATGAAAAGAAAGGTAATCAACTATCAAATTTAATCCATTCATTCAGAAACTTTTTACGAACACATCTTGTGTTATTTTCGAAAAGAGTTTTACCCAAAAATTTTATTCGGAGTTTACTCAATTTATAACATTTTGTTATTAACCTTGTAAACAAAGCTTTTAGTATTAAAGACTTTCTTCACATAGAGAGTATTTTTGAAGTTTAGAGTATTTTAATTGCTTCTATTTATTCAAATTCACTTATTCCTTCCAAAATTGAGTAAAAACCTAGAGCTATACTTTATTTATGATTTTTGAGGAATTTTGAGTGATTTGAAATCAGATCCACTTATCTTAGATTCAATCTAAACCATTCTACATAATAATTTAATATTTAAACTACAAGATTTAAAGAAGAGGTTCTTTGAGCTATTGGATAGTTCAAAGCAAGGTGCAACTCTAATGAGGAAAACGTACCTATGGAGATTATAATGGATCACTCATTGTTAATGGGGGAAAGTTATATATTCACAGGTAACTTCTCTCGAGTGCATAAGATAGAGGTACTTTCGTGTATCATATAAAGCCTTTTCAAGGTTAATGAGATATCCGAGTGCATCAAGGTTTTTTTACCCCTTAGTGGGTTTTTCCCCTATTTTTTGTGTAGAATGTTTGTATGTTGTGTATGTTATTTGTTTTATCTCTGTCACACACATCACTTAGGTCTCACTTATATCTAGTCTAATCCATCAAATTAACTTTATTAATTTGCATCTAGTGTTAATTGACTTAGATTTGAAAGATATAAATTAGTGATCCTCGTGTCTCTTATCATATAACCTAGTTGATCATTGTTCTTAGATTGCTAAAATTAATAAGAAAATTAAAATTAGCATAAATTAGGCAAAGTTTGAAGTAAAACCTATTCACCCTTAGGTTTATTTTAGTAAAACACTAGTATAGAACACACCAAATCTTCAAAGTAGAGGATACTTTTGAGTTAATCCTCCAAATCTCTTTCTTAGCCTCTAGCACCAGACAACGGATTTAATCAAGCCTAAGAAGTTGTTGATATTTTATTCTTAACACGATTTCTTATGGAATTTATTATTTATTAATAAAGAATCATCGTAGCTCATTTGAAATAAAAATCATGCTTGTATTAATTACTTATATTTATTTATAAATATAATATATAAGTTGGTTAATTTTATTAAGTGAGAATTTTGATGAGTTGATGAGTTGAGTTAGGCTCAATCACAAAAGATTAGAATTATGATTCCCATATATTTGAAGATTTCACAATCTAGATAGTAAGCATGTCAATGGGTCGGCTTTAGACCTGGACCCGACCCAGATCCATGAACTGTAAATGAGTCTGAACTAAATTTGTATATCCATTTACCCGATTACCCGAATGCCCATTTATTAAATGAACCGGGTCTGATTTTTAATATACCCGGTCCAATTACCCAATTAACTTTATTATATATATATATATATATATATATACCCTCATTTTAGCCACTAGATTATTTCTACTTATACGTTTATATATATATATATATATATATATATATATATATATATATATATATATATATATATATATATATACCCTCATTTTAGCCACTAGATTATTTCTACTTATACGTTTATATATGACGTCCAATTGTTATTGAGAACGCCTAAGAGAACATACAATTTACATTAATTAAATACATTTATATTTATAAATATAAATGTGTTTTATATAAATAAGATATGTTATAGTTTTATGTTAGAATTTTGTTCTTAATGTTTTCTTATAATTGTCTATATTAGAAAAATATTATAATGATAGAATACATTATAATTATTTTTTTTCTTACAAGATAAGAATATTTCCAATATTAATGGGAGGAATAATAGAATTTCATAATTGATATCAAAGTAAGAGAGGTACTGAGTTCTTTACTTCCCACGTCGTATGGAAAACAAAGAGTGCCAAAACTAGTTTTCATATAAAGATCGGGCAAAACCCATTAACTATTTAGGGCCTAACTTCATCCCATATTGATTAAAAACAAAAGTTTAAGAACTCACTTCAGCTATAAAATGTGAGTTCAAGGTAAATTATAGCCAGATTAACTATCATAGTAAGGCTTCACTATTTATCCATCTTTTTGCACTAAAATTTGTTATTGCTCTATGGTTTAAATTAGTCAAATTTATGATTACCATTTACAATATGTTAAGATTTTAATATGGCTGGGTAATAGGACCGGATTTTGGGTCCTTAACGGATCTGGGTATGGAAGAATAATGTAAGATCCATTAGGTAGTTGGGTAAGACTCGATATGACTAAAATTTAAACGGATCGGAGACAGTTTTGGTTAAACAATACCCATCTCTGACCTATCTACATGCCTACTATATAGGGAGTTTACATGCTATTCATAAAATTACTTGTACAAGCTTAGTAGTTTATCAAGAAGTCATCTCATAGTTCAAAGAAGATTGTACCGATACATTAGGAATGTATTGAGTAGGAAAAAGTGTAATATGCGTGTTTAGGTTCTGACAAAATTATACTTGCGTAATATCAATATTTTCAAAGGTTGAATTAATCCTTAATCCTGAGGAATATGAGGATTGCAGTATTTATATGATTACTAGTTAAATTTTTCGATGAGTACGATTCAATTTACTAGGTCAATAAGCCCTATAGGTTGGCAGTCCTTATGTGAATATGTTTGAGATCATGTTCTGGAGGAATTTGCATCTAGGAGAGATATTCTAGATTATGATACCACTTTGATACACATATACATTTTTATTCTAATAGTAAAAATGGCTTGTGGATTATTATATTTTTATTCTAATAGTAAAAATGGCTTGTGGATTATTATCGAATAGAGAATTAAATAAGTTAAATTTGAGATAAAAAAATATATAAGACATTCTTAAAATTGATTGGATTTAAATTGATTTTCATTAAGTGGGTATTGAATACTTAACACGGAATATTATATTATTTACTATCTACCTTTACAAACAAGGCCTTTCTATTTTAGTCATTTTGAGATAATTAAAATGGTGTGAATTTGTAATTATTTTGTGTAGTTAATTACAATTGAACATAATAGAAATAATTTACAAAGGCTAATTTGGGATTTCCATATCATTCTTTGGAAGCCTGTTTAATTATTTGCCCAGAGTCCCTGACATTGTTCATATTCCAAGTAGAAAATTCATAATGCCTTGGAAACCCTAATTAGGTCAAGAGCACTTCATTTACCTTTATATGGTCTAAGGAATGGGTTTAAGTTGCATAAGACTCTTCTAAAGGTTAGAAAGTGTGAGATAAAAAAAACTATTCACATTTTATGAGGGGTAAGGAGAGAGAAAAGTTTTCTCTATTTCCACCAAGTTTTGATCTTTTTTAACACCCACATTACTGATTTATTGACGGTGCCAACTTGTAAGAGTTTTATTAAGGGTTAGGACTTTAGTGGAATATATTATATAAGGGAAAGTGAAACAAAACTAAAAGTAATATCGACCCCCTAGAACCAAAGATTGATTTTTATTCAAAATATAATCTTTGAGGGGTGGATTTTTACTAACTTGGCCCCTTTCAATGTCAATGTTGTTTTTATTTTGTTTTTTTATTTAATATTATAATTTATAGAAATCTCTTTTTTCATGTTACACTATTTCAAATTATATTAATATCTTCATATTACAAACTTATCGATTGGTGGATTGTTAAACTTTATGACTCTATTTGTATGGGTACCATGTAATTGAATTCGGATAAAATTTGGATAATATTTGAATCATTACAGGCTTATTGCATCTTTAATGGAACTATCTATCTCATCATGGAAATTCATCACCTTCATGGTGATAGTCAAGAAATCAAATCAAATTCATAAAAAATTCAAGTAGTGCTAAACATGAAAAGCCTTAAGCACTACTAAGATTGCTACACTTAGTCTCTTTGTGTTATGAGAAACTTAGAAGTTCCTTTCAATCTGTAAAACACCTAAATAATTAATCTATGTAGATAAAGTGATGTGATTAGGCATTTGAGGAACTTAAGATGTACATGCATATGCTCCTGTCTTGGACAAGTTGTGCCAAATGAATAATTATGTAATTATTCTTGTACCTTGTCTTTTCCTCCTTAGAGGTAAGATCAAACTTATTTAGAGATGATTTAGTCATACAAAGGACAATGTAATGCATCATAAGGTCCATTATTAGGGGGTTAGAGTGCAGATGCCCCTAGATAGAGAAACTAGCATTTCTCCTTATCATATCTACCAGACTTTTAAGACCATTCTTCTAATGTTGTATGATCATGGTATTTAAAGAAATTGACCTATGAGATCACGTCCAAAGTGTCCATAAAAGGCAAGGCCATCTCCAGTTTCATGATCACTAAGGAAAAAAGTGGTGAACTTCAGGATATTGTCTAATGGAAGTCTGCGTGGATGATTCATGTAAATGGCTCATCCAACAAACCCGATAATGGAGAAAGACTTATATTAGAAACCCTAAAGGGGTCAAACATTGAGTATGCATTATTTTTTTATTTTAATTCTTCAAATAATGATGAAAATTACTAAGCTCTAGTCACTGGTGTTTATCTATCCCTCTCTTAAATAAGGAAAAGTCCATTTTCTTAGTGTATCCCAAGTGGTTGCAAACAAAATATTAGGAAAATATAAAGGCAAAGGTAAAACATTGGTCATATACATGAATAAATTCCAAGAATTGTTTGGGCTAATATAAATTTTAATAGTGAGGTATATGCCAAGAGAAGAAAATGCAAAAGTCAACCACCTTGATTGGCTAGCCTCATTATACGAAGGAACAATTTTAATATAATCCTTAAACCCAACATTGTAAATATCTAAGAGAAAACAAATAAGAATACCTTGGACTAAGTTGGATGGATAAGTTCATCCAATACTTGAAGGAAGAAACCCTCCCCTAGGATCGGTTGGAGGTAGATAAGTTTAAGGGTAAAGGCCCCCAAATATTTCCATAAAATGGAGTACTATACCAATCAGGATACACCAAATAAATCTTGAGATGTGTGCACTTAGTAGAAATAAAAACTATTTTTAATGAACTTCATGAGGTAGTGTGAGGTCATCCAGGAAAGAAAAAACTATCCTAATAAGTATTAAATCAAGTATAGTATTGGTCAACGGTGACTAAGGATGATGAATATTATGTACATCGATGTAATAAAGGCCAAAGAATGGCCAACTCCATCAATCAAGCTGCTGAAAAGGTATCACCGACATTAACTCCCTGTCTTTCACGATTTGGGTAATTAGAATATTTGGTCCATTCCTTATAGGCCAAGGGAAATGACGTTTTCTTAAGCTTCTTCCATCATCACCGAAAATGGGAATTTTTTTGAAAACATGAATATCGATGTATTGCGTGATCAATTTAAAGTCGCATATGTCTTCTCAGCACCCAGGCATTCCTAGTGCAATGGGAAAGTAGAATTAATAAACCAAACCTCATGTACTGATTGAAAGATAAACTCAATAACTCTAGGTAGGTTGGTTTCTCATTATCCTTTTACCATATCACATATTAAACAGGGTAAGTATAGGAGAAACACTTTTTTCTCTCCTTCGGCTAAAAAACATTCATCCCCGTTGAGTTGAACAATCCTATCCCCCATATTCGACTACATAGACGCCCAAAAATAATAATCAAATAATGAAATAAAATATGGAGTTCTTGGAAGAGAAAGGAGAGAAGGTAAAACTCAAAATGGCTGTCATACCCCGTATTTTTTGTGATATTTATTTTATGGGATTAATTTAATTAAATGCGTATTAATTGGAAATTAATCCGTATTAAAAATACTAGCGAGATATGAGTTGGTATTTGATTATATGCGCATATATGAGTATATATGAATTTTGAATTATGAAATTTGTCGTGAGATTGAAATTCGACAATTTGGAAATTTTGTTGAGACGCGTGTGACAGTCGCGTCATGGTATATAATTATGATAATTAAAAAGTGAATTTTATTTTTTTTATCCGTATGGTCGTTTTGAGTGCGCCAACGCGTCCGGAAGGGTCGAAATAGTCAGAAAACACTAGCCGGGGGTTTGGTTTGGGTCCCGGGACATTTTTAAGCCATACCGGCAACGTATAAGGGTAGTTTGGTAATTTTGAATTTTGAGGAATTAAAAGCTACGAAAATTGGGAATTAATATCTGATTAGGCATTGACCCACTAAGCCCACTAACACCCAAATAGGCTACGGAGGTTATTGAAAGAGTTCCTAAACCACAAAACCCTAGCCACCATTGTTACTTGGAGAAGAAAGCTTGTAGAAGGAGAGATAGAAGGACTCTGCAGAGAGAGAGAGAACCATCCATCAAATTCATAATCAAATCCAGAGTTACCATTAAGGCAAGTGATTTAATTTCGTTTTTATAGAGAATGTTTCTTCCATGCGTAGGAATTGTTAAAAATCTGATTTGTTCTTGGGAGTTAATGGAAAACCTATTAAATTGGAAATAGAAATTACAATCTTGATGAGGAAATTGCATGTAGATTTGTAGTTGATGATTATTCTGATGATATTACAATTTGTATGAAACCAAAAACGGATTTAATTAGACTTCTAGAGGACTTATAAATTCTAGGGTTCATGTGTTTGAAATTGGGGAAAAATATGTAGAGATTTGATATTTGGATGATGGTTATAATGATTTAATCCCCACAAAAACGTTAGTAGGTGACCTATGTATGTTTAGAGACAATTAGGAACCTTGATATATTGTTGGACTACTGTTTAGAGAAGATTAGAAGTGAAGAAAAGAGGAAAAAATGAAATAAGGAATTCTGGGCTTGAAACTGGCCACTCGTTAGAAGACCTGCCCAGGTCGTTCGAACGAGCTCGTTCGAACGAGCTTCTAACGAGTTGACCATTGACTTCTAACGAGGATGAAGTTCGTTCGATGAGATCATTCGAACGAGATCTCATTAGAAAGCTCACTTCGTTCGAACGAGATCTCGTTAGAAGACTCAGTTCGTTCGAACGAGTTGACAGTTTAGGCTTTTTAGCCTGTTTTGATCCCGAGTGCCCCGTAACCTTGAGTATAGGTAGAGATAGACTTTCCTTGATGAGTAATTGATATATTTGGGATGTTTGGGATATTATGAGGAGTCAAACCTAGAAGTGTAGTTTGAACCTAAGGGAAAATGTGAAGTAGGACGTGAGCGTCTATTACAATGTGAGCTATTGACGGCCTAATTAATTATATTAACCGGGACCATATAAATGGTGTAGTATTATATGTCAGTACGAGAAGAGTTATGTACCAATATATTATGGTGAGTACTAAGATGTGTGCATACTTAGTATATATGTATAGATTTTATGTGTATGACATACCTACCATACTTGCTATCACAGGAGGTTCGCGTTCGCTAAGGGCCCTCTAATCCTTGTGTTGCCCGGATTTAGACTGGTTACCTCGATGAACATAGGTCAGAGAAGGACTTATTGGGATGTTAATAAGTCTGCTGATCGTGGGAGCGCATGTATGTGCGTGACCCATGTGATGTGACTGTGTTCGCCTCCATTATTTGTGATGTTGTTATCTATGAACTATTCCTGAGAAATTCGGAACATGTGATCCTTATTTACGTGATGTACCGGGATGGATAGCAGAGTATGTGTGCACCGCAGCTAGTCTCGGGGTGCTTGTATTGTATATTTATGACGTGAATAATATACACTTAATTAATGGGAACTTTCATGTTAATATTGTGAATAAAATTGTAGTATTGTTTTGAGAAAACATAACGGGTTAACCAATAGTTAAATGTATTACATATTGAGAATCTGAATTTAAGTGAAGCCTCTACTTAGTTGATAACGCTAGAATGTAATATGGGGATCGAGTAGTAAGGGGTAGGACTTATTATGGTTTGGTTAGATGTGTATGTCATGTAGATGGGTACGGTACGTTAGGAGTGCACATGTAGTCGAGAGGTGAGAATTTCATGTGAGTGCACGTCCTAACATGTATTTTGCATTTAATGTTTTAATGTTATTAAAACACTTGCTGTTTTCAAAATGTTTTCCACTTTCGGGCTCTGACCCATTCGCTTTCAAATCTATTTTTTTGTAAAAACCATTTTAGGTGCCCAGCCACAAGAACACCATGCATAGGATTCTCATTCAGGTGACGAGCTGTAGTTGTTTATGGAAGTTATAGTACTTTGCTTGTAGACGCTTCATCGATTTTGACTCGATATTTATCAGTTATCAGTTGTAGGACATGCCGCCCATTTCTTTTAGAGACTTTGCATTTATTTTAGTTATTCAGACTTTTGGCATGTAATTATTCAGGATTCAGACTTGTAGTATTGTTTCCATTTGTTGGGATTATTGTGAGGAGTTTTCCTCCGGATTTCTTAGTATTATTGTTGGTTATTTCATTACTTCGTATGGTGAATGGATTATGTTGACTCTTCCATTATTCTTTTACTGCTTGTTAATCAGACTTAACTTAAAATTTGGCACTTACTTTTAAATACTAGGTGGTTAGTAATTATTTAAATGTTTTCGACAGTGATGCTATTAACTGAACCAACTTGGCATTTTGAATTAATTTAATAAAGGAGTAGCTACCCGGTATTTAATTAGTCGGGGTGTCACAGGTGGTATCAGAGCATCAGGTTCTAGTGTCCTTTAGGATCTGAACGGCTTATTATGTTTTCGCTGAGCTTTCTTTGATGTAGAGCCCTATATTTTAGGACTGTTGTATTATTGTGTGTATGCTACGTTCTTCAGCTATTTTAAGTTTATAACTGCGAACTTATAAACTTCATTCTTATTTCATATGCCTCCACGACGTGCACGAAGGGTTCCCAGGGATGCGACGCTAGAACCACAACCCGCACCAGCTCAGGGCACGATGAATGCCGCCGAGGTCGCATCCATTGTGGCTCAGGCGGTAAATGCCGCACTAGCTGTAGTTCATCAGGCACCACCTCAGGCGTCAATAGCCACGCCAGTTTAGGCTTATGCATTCCCGTCTTCTTGGGAACGTGTACGTGATGCTTTTCAGAAAGCACACCCTCCGGAGTTCGCAAGTAGCTCCGATGTGGTAGTTTCGAGTCAGTGGAGGAAGGACATCTAGAAACACCTGAGGATGTATGAGTGTACAGATGTCCAGAAGCAGATACTAGCTACTTTTAAGCTAGTGGGGTCAGCACTGCAGTGGTGGGAGTCTATTACCACCGTAGAGGAGAGGGATACTCTCACTATTCAGGAGTTCTGGGTGCGGTTCGACCACAAGTACTTTTCGTCAGTTGTTCACATGGAAATGAGAAGAATGTTGATGAGCCTCAAGCAAGAGGGTAAGACTGTGGCCGAGTATGAGGCCGAATTTATTGATCTTCTGAACATTGTTCCGGATGAGATACCGACGGAGGAGAAGAAGATACAGAAATTCACGGACGGGTTGACATGGAGAATTCGTCAGCACTTGTTGGGGAACCTCTCGTTAGCCACTTATTCTGATGTGGTTAACGCTGCATTGCTCCATTGCCAGGATCACCGCTTTCACATGGCTGAGGGCAAACGATCGGGAGAGTCTAGCCATCAGGGCAGGACTGGAGGAAATGGTGCCAGTGGGGAACAATCTGTTCAGGGGCAGAGGCAGGGTGATCAGGGTACTCAGCAGGGGGATCATAAGAGGTTCATGTCAGGAAACTTCAGGCACGGACAGGGAGGTTTCCGGCAGGGCCATCAGGGTCCGAACGGCCATCAGCACCAACAGGGTCAGAATGGTCAGCATCAGTTTCAGCAGGGCCAGTGGAGGAATGGTAACGGCCACCAGGGCCGGGGGCAGCAGGGACCGAGAGGGGGGAACTTTCCGAGAAAGTGTTTTGTTTGTGGAAAGACTATCCATAAACGCCAGGACTGTCCTGATAGGGGTAGGGCCCCGCAGCAGCAGTAGGGTGCTCGACATGAGCCACATAGGCCATTATTTCCACCAGCCCTCCCAGCTCCAGCCCAGGTGCCAGCTCTTCCAGCCATTCCAGCAGTTTCTGTGCAGCAGGGACAGTTACAGTATGGACGTGTCTATAACGTCCACCAAACAGCAGCTCCGCAGGCACCACCCGCTATTGAGGGTATGTTTCCTATCCATGGTACTATGGGTCGGGTTTTTTTTTATATGGAGGCAACACATTGCTTTATAGCTACACATTTTTCGAAAGCCTTAGGGTTGTTACCTATGGTAGAGAGCACAGTGGCGTGTGTAAACTCACCATTGGGGAGTGGGTCACTTATTTTCTTTATATGCCGGGGAGTGGGGGTAGAGATTGGTAGTCTGGTATTACCTGTAGATATGTTGGTATTAGATATGCATGTTCACGATGTGATTATCAGTATGGATTGGCTCGCTGATTATAAATCCATGATTAATTGCTTCGGTGGGAGCATTATTTTTTCCATTCGGGAGCAAGAGATGTTTGTAGTGACGATGCCTCGCCCAGAGGGAGGCTCGACTGCTCATTTGTATTACCTAGAGGAGGATACCTCTAAGGAGGTTGTGATTCCTTTAGATTCGATCCCAGTTGTCAGGGAGTATTCTGATGTGTTCTAGGAGATACCAGGCCTACCCCCCAGTCGAGAGATAGACTTTGTTATAGACTTATTACCAGGTACGAGACCTATAGCACGCGCACCGTACTGTATGGCTCCAGCTGAGATGAGGGAGTTACGGGATCAGATTGAACAGTTGTTGGGTCAGGGGTTTATTCGGAGGAGTACTTCACCGTGGGGTGCCCCTGTGTTGTTCGTGAAGAAGAGAGATGGTTCACTGAGATTGTGTGTGGACTACCGAGAGTTGAATAAGGTCACGATACGGAATAAGTATCCGTTGCCTCGTATCGATGACTTATTCGACCAGTTGGGAGGTGCTTCTTTCTTCTCGAAGATTGATTTGAGATCAGGATACCATCAGTTGCGTATCAGGGAGGAGGATGTCTCGAAGACTGCGTTCTTGTCGAGATATGGTTCTTACGAGTTCCGGGTTATGCCTTTTGGTTTGACCAACGCTCCAGCAGTGTTTATGGACTTGATGAATAGAGTGTTCAGGGACTTCCTAGATCAGTTTGTCATTATCTTCATCGATGATATTCTGGTTTACTCCCAGACAGAGGAGGAGCACGCCGAGCATTTGAGGCAAGTTTTGCAGACACCACGTCAGAACGAGTTGTATGCAAAGCATGAGAAATGAAGGTTTTGGGTGAAGGAGGTCCAGTTTTGGGACATATTATTTCCGACCGGGGAATATCTGTTGATCCGGGGAAGGTATTAGCGGTGAGGGAGTGGGGACAGCCCACGACACCAACGGAGATTCGTAGTTTCTTGGGTCTAGCAGGATACTACATGAGGTTTATTCAGGGTTTCTCGAAGATTGTAGGTCCTTTGACACATCTGACTCGTAAGGGTGTGCCATTCATCTGGAGTGATGCCTGTCAGTTGGCATTCGATGAATTGAAGGATAAGTTGACCTCAGCACCTGTGTTAGCATTGCCGAGACCGGGAGTTGAGTATTTGGTTTACACCGATGCGTCCTTGCAAGGACTTGGAGGTGTATTGTAGAAGGAGAGTCATGCCATAGCTTATGCTTCCCGTAAGCTAAAGCCTCACGAGAAGAATTACACCACTCATGACTTGGAGTTGGCGGCAGTTGTATTTGCCCTTCGGATATGGAGACATTACCTTTTGGGGGAAAAGTTTCGATTGTTCATAGACCACAAGTCCCTACAGTACCTATTCACGCAGAAAGAGTTGAATATGCGGCAGCGAAGGTGGCTTGAGTTTGTGAAGGACTATCAGTTTGATATCCAGTATCACCCAGGGAAGGCTAACGTGGTGGAAGACGCGTTGAGCCGTAGGCCAGCAGATGAAGTGGCAGAGGTGTGGAAGGCCAAGTGGAAAGAATTGGGACACCAGGATGCAGTGGCCCGATCATTCATGTCGGTAATGACTGTTACACCGCAGATTGTCACGAGAGTGGTAAAGGCACAAGCAGATGACTCGTTCTGTCAGGAGCAGATAGTTCGATTGTTAGCAGAAGGAGCCGAATCCTATACCATTAGCTCAGACGGAGGATTACGCTTCAATGGGAGATTAGTAGTTCTGAAAGGGGAAGAATTGCAGCACGAGGTGATGGCAGAGTCGCACGGCTCACGATTCGCGGTACATCCCAGTGGGGACAAAATGTACCAAGACATGAGACGTCAGTATTGGTGGAGCGGGATGAAGAGAGATATTGCTGAGTTTGTCTCTACATGCGCCACTTGTCAGCTAGTAAAAGTGGATCATCAAAGACCGGCAGGACTGCTACAGCCGTTGGAGGTCCCGATGTGGATGTGGGAGAGCATATCCATGGACTTTATCACGGGATTGCCTACGTCACAGAGAGGTCACGACTCCATTTGGGTAATTATGGACAGGTTGATCAAAGTCGATCATTTTCTACCCGTAAGGACAGACTACACTACGGGACAATATGCCCAGCTCTTTATTGCAGAGATAGTGAGACTTCACGGTGTGCCCTTAAATATCGTGTCTGACCGAGACAAGATATTTGTTTCACGGTTTTGGGAGAGTTTTCAAGAGGCCATGGGCACAGAATTGCGGTTGAGTATGGCGTATCACCCGCAGACCGATGGGCAAACCGAGCGTACAAACCAGATGTTGGAGGACATGCTACGTATGAGTATCATTGACTTTGTGGGTGGATGGGAGCAGTATCTTCCACTGGTGGAGTTTGCTTACAACAACTCCTACCAGTTCACCATTGGCATGGATCCATTTGAGGCGTTGTACGGTAGACCTTGTCGTTCCCCAGCATGTTGGTTGGAGGTGGGGGACAACAAACTACTTGGGCCGGAAGTGATTCAGGATACTTCGGCGAGGATAGAATTGATTCGGAGTCGCATTCGGGTAGCTCAGGATAGGCCGAAGAGCTATGCTGATGCGAAGAGGTTCGTCAGAGAGTTTCAAGTGGGGGACCAGGTTTTGCTCAGAATATCTCCTATGAAGGGGATTATGCGTTTCGGGAAGAAAGGGAAGTTGGCACCGAGATATGTGGGACCATTTCCTATTATTGAGCGGATTGGACCGGTTGCGTATAGGCTTGGATTACTGGAGCATTTACATAGGATTCACGATGTGTTTCATATTTCCTCGCTAAGGAAATATCTTAGAGACAATTTGTCTCATTCTCATATTGCTTTGGAGGACATCGATATCCAGCCGGATAGCTCCTACGAGGAGGGGCCGATTGCTATTTTGGACCGAAGTGAGTGGAAACTGCGGTCAAAGATAGTCCCGTTAGTGCGTGTTCAGTGGCGACATCATAATGTCGAGGAGTCCACATGGGAGCGCGAGGATGAGATGCACGAACGTTATCCAGAGTTGTTCTTACCAGGTACTTTCTAGTTCCGAATTTCGGGACGAAATTCAGTTATTAGGGGGGAAGTATGTCATACCCCGTATTTTTTGTGATATTTATTTTTTGTGATTAATTTAATTAAATGCGTATTAATTGGAAATTAATCCGGATTAAAAATACTAGCGAGATACGAGTTGGTATTTGATTATATGTGCATATATGAGTATATATGAATTTTGAATTATGAAATTTGTCGTGAGATTGAAATACGGCAATTTGGAAATTTTGTTGAGACGCGTGTGACAACCGCGTCATGGTATATAATTATGATAATTAAAAAGTGAATTTTATTTTAGTTATCCGTATGGTCGTTTTGAGTGAGCCAACGTGTCCGGAAGGGTCGAAATAGTCAGAAAACACTAGCCGGGGGTTTGGTTTGGGTCCCGGGACATTTTTAGGCCATACCGGCAACGTATAAGGGTAGTTTGGTAATTTTGAATTTTGAGGAATTAAAAGGTGCCAAAAATTGGGAATTAATATCTGATTAGGCATTAACCCACTAAGCCCACTAACACCCTAATAGGCTACGGAGGTTATTGAAAGAGTTCCTAAACCACAAAACCCTAGCCACCATTGTTACTTGGAGAAGAAAGCTTGTAGAAGGAGACATAGAAGGATAATGCAGAGAGAGAGAGAACCATCCATCAAATTCATCATCAAATCCAGAGTTACCATTAAGGCAAGTTCTTTAATTTCATTTTTATAGAGAATGTTTCTTCCATGTGTAGGAATTGTTAAAAATCTGATTTGTTCTTGGGAGTTAATGGAAAACCTATTAAATTGGAAATAGAAATTACAATCTTGATGAGGAAATTGCATGTAGATTTGTAGTTGATGATTATTCTGATGATATTACAATTTTTATGAAACCAAAAATGAATTTAATTAGACTTCTAGAGGACTTATAAATTCTAGGGTTCATGTGTTTGAAATTGGGGAAAAATATGTAGAGATTTGACTTTTGGATGACGGTTATAATGATTTAATCCCCACAAAAACGTTAGTAGGTGACCTATGTATGTTTAGAGACGATTAGGAACCATGATATATTGTTGGACTAATGTTTAGAGAAGATTAGAAGTGAAGAAAAGAGGAAAAAACGAAATAAGGAATTCCGGGCTTGAAACTGGCCACTCGTTAGAAGACCTGCCCAGGTCGTTCGAACGAGCTTCTAACGAGTTGACCATTGACTTCTAATGAGGGTGAAGTTCGTTCGATGAGATCGTTCGAACGAGATCTCGTTAGAAAGCCCACTTCGTTCGAACGAGATCTCGTTAGAAGACTCAGTTCGTTCGAACGAAGTCTCGTTCGAACGAGACTTCGAACGAGTTGACAGTTTAGGCTTTTTAGCCTGTTTTGATCCCGACTGCCCCGTAACCTTGAGTGTAGGTAGAGATAGCCTATCCTTGATGAGTAATTGATATATTTGGGATGTTTGGGATATTATGAGGAGTTAAACCTAGAAGTGTAGTTTGAACCTAAGGGAAAATGTGAAGTAGGACGTGAGCGTCTACTACGATGTGAGCCGTTGACGGCCTAATTAATTATATTAATCGGGAACATATAAATGGTGTAGTATTATATGTCAGTACGAGAAGAGTTATGTACCAATATAATATGGTGAGTACTAAGATGTGTGCATACTTAGTATATATGTATAGATTTTATGTGTATGACATACCTACCATACTTGCTATCACGGGAGGTTCGCGTTCGCTTAGGGCCCTCTAATCCTTATGTTGCATGGATTTAGACTGGTTACCTCGATTAACATAGGTCAGAGAAGGACTTATTGGGATGTTAATAAGTCTGCTGATCGTGGGAGCGCAGGTATGTGCGTGACCCATGTGATGTGACTATGTTCGCCTCCATTATTTGTGATGTTGTTATCTGTGAACTATTCCTGAGAGATTCGAAATATGTGATCCTTATGTACGTGATGTACCGGGATGGATAGCAGAGTATGTGTGCACCGCAGCTAGTCTCGGGGTGCTTGTATTGTATATTTATGACGTGAATAATATACACTTAATTAATGGGAACTTTCATGTTAATATTGTGAATAAAATTATAGTATTGTTTTGAGAAAACATAACGGGTTAACCAATAGTGAAATGTATTACATATTGAGAATCTGAATTTAAGTGAAGCCTCTACTTAGTTGATAACGCTAGAATGTAATATGGGGATCGAGTAGTAAGGGGTAGAACTTATTACAGTTTGGTTATATGTGTATGTCATTCAGATGGGTACGGTACTTAGGAGTGCACATGTAGTCGAGAGGTGAGAATTTCATGTGAGTGCACGTCCTAACATGTATTTTGCATTTAATGTTTTAATGTTATTAAAACACTTGCTGTTTTCAAAATGTTTTCCACTTTCGGGCTCTGACCCATTTGCTTTCAAATCTATTTTTTTGTAAAAACCATTTTAGGTGCCCAGCCACAAGGACACCATGCATAGGATTCTCATTCAGGTGATGAGCTGTAGCTATTTGTGGAAGTTATAGGACTTTTCTTGTAGACGCTTCATCGATTTTGACTCGATATTTATCAGTTATCAGTTGTAGGGCATGTCGCCCATTTCTTTTAGAGACTTTGCATTTATTTCAGTTATTCAGACTTTTGGCATGTAATTATTCAGGATTCAGACTTGTAGTATTGTTTCTATTTGTTGGGATTATTGTGAGGAGTTTTCCTCCGGATTTCTTAGTATTATTGTTGGTTATTTCATTACTTCGTATGGTGAATGGATTATGTTGACTCTTCCATTATTCTTTTACTGCTTGTTAATCATACTTAATTTAAAATTTGGCACTTACTTTTAAATACAAGGTGGTTAGTAATTATTAAAATGTTTTCGACAGTGATGCTATTAACTGAACCAACTTGGCATTTTGAATTAATTTAATAAAGGAGTAGCTACCCGGTATTTAATTAGTCGGGGTGTCACAGTGGCATCCACTTAGATGATGGTTATATACCTAATTCTTAAAAGTCAACTCCATTACGAAGAACCTAGATAGATCAAGTTGCATGTTTGATTCATAAGATATGTTATTATTAGAATTATTATACATATGTTGTTTGGTAAAACATATTATATAAACCAAATCAAAACAATAAATGAGTTCTTCATTTTAGATAAGGAAATAACTCAATTGTTTAACAAGCACCTGTCCTGGCCTTAAGCAGACTTGATATGTTTTCTCTAAGTGGTTCACCCAAATCAAGGTTATATAGTATATCATTTTGTCCTTATGGACAAATAATATGGGAGTATAAATTCAAACTCAATTGTAATACGAGGATGAAAAATTATAGATAGCTACCATATAATTCGACTTAAGTCTTCTAGAGTTAGTTTTTCAATTGAAATAATAAATTTCTTAGTGGATGGTTTTTTCAATTGATCAAAAAAACATTATTCACACATAGTTTTTGATCATTTAGTTCAAATTTCCTTAAGTATCAAAGTAAAATATACAAGTATAATAATGTTGAAGAGTGTTCGACATCTCAGTCATCAAACATCATAATGCTAATGTCAATAAAATTGCACAGGTGTTGTAGTTCAGAACGGTCCATATATGTAGTAAAATACCACTATTATGAATTCAACATAAATAAGCCGAGTATAAAATAAAGATCAATAACACAAAGCCATTGCATGTACATGGTTAGGTAATATGCCTACGTCCACGGGGAGTAGCTCTCTCTCTCTCTCTCTCTCTCTATATATATATATATATATATATATATATATTGATCGATTCTTGATAAAAAAGTATTACATGCACTTTTCCTAAGGGTGTGCATTACATTTTTAGAGACAAAAAAGACTGGATCATTTCAGTCTCCATGATCTTGGAATACTGTTACAATATGATCTGGTGAATCTGATTTTGAGGTTTTCATTGATCAGCCTCCCTTCATTCCTATCTCTAAAATATTATCATGTAGCAGGTCTGCCGGACACGTGATATCCACTGCTATCTAGTTGGATAATTCCCCCATAATTACCCCCAAAGATTTGCAGTCTGAATGGAGTGTAGAGGTTTGCTCACTCGTTAAACGTAATTCTTATCGGCAAAGAAATTTGATCACCTATAGAAAGCTATAGTCATAGGATGTCAACAATTTCTGTTTTTTAGTTAAAAACTGCTTTTTCTCTACCCTTTAGGATTAAAATGCACGCTCATAATTTTCTCCAATATTTTAGGGGTACATTGGTAATCCTGCTCCTATTGGCCAAAAGGCAATAACGTGTCACCCGTTATTTGGGTATGTGATAGATAATGATGTATTTTTTCTTGGATGTTGAACCAAGGCTATTTAATCACTTATTTAACGTCATTTAAAGATCATTTTCTTCCTCAACTTTCCAAAAGAAACTCAATTCTAATTGCCTTCCATATTCACTGTAAGTTCATTATCTTTCCTTTTTGTTCTTTCTCTGAAATTTTCTTCAGGTGATCATCTTTATTTTCTTCGTCTTAATTATTTTTTACTTAAGAAAATGATATATCGTGCGAGTGAGAGTTCCATAAAAGTATTTAGGAAACATTTCTCCATCCCAACGTGGGTAGTAAGAGTTTGACGAAAACGCAAAAGATTATTATAATATTGAAGGAGGACACTGGTTATTTCCCTAATTCATTGCTGAAGCCGCGTAACCTTCCCTCCAAACTATCTTTTCTTTGAATTCTATGAAAATATTTGTGTTTCCTTGCCCAAAGTACCCCAAATACTTTGAGGATAGTTAATGGGGATAAATAGGATAAATGAGTTGTAGGAAATCTGTTAGGGACCCAGAGATCTTATATTTCTATATGTGGGTGAAGACGAGAGATAATACTTTTTATCTGAAGCTGAGGAAAGATGAGAGGGTATTGGTGGTGAATTTGCATGATTAAAATAAGGATTATAGGTCCCCATGACTTTGTTATTAAGCAGTGGTAGCACCCATCCATTCCCAAGGGTGGTGAATCTTATAAAGGCAACTGGCATCCCAATAGGGTATATGAAATAGATTGATTGCTACTTTTAATTTCTCTTCATTTGAATTATTCTGGACTTGTTTGATTCTTAATAATATTTTTCTTCTTTATTTTGTGATGATAAATCCAATAAGAAAGAGCATGAATAAGCACATGTTAGTTTTGACAAATTGAGTAAGGTCTGGAAACTTAAGAGACCTTTGTCTGCTCGCACCAAACACCCAAGGCCAGCATCGTCATTATTGAACTACTCCTGCACCACTACTTCTTTTGTTTCCAGATTAGTCATAAAGGAACTAGAAATCCCTATTATTTTTGGGGGGGAGGGGTCTTCAATTGCGAGATCATCAGGATCGCTTGAGTTTGTATACGTTACATCAATTCCCGCTATGGTTCCTTCAACTTCTGAAGAAGAGATTCTGCCGAAGAAAAGGATTCTCAATTTGTTGGAGGAAGGTGATGCCCCCACTTTTCCAAAAGCTTAGCCTTACCAAAGGAAGGAGCTAAGGGGTTAAACTGACCCCGTTGACTTAGGGGATTCCCCCTAAAAAATTGCAAGCCCATCTTGTGAAGAAGAGAAGAATTGGAATAAGTCTTGCAGTTGCTTTTCCAACCAAGAAGGTTAATGCCTTGCTAAGGGTAAAATCCTTACCATTATGTCAGTGGCTAAAAATCTTAACCTGGCCCCTAGAATACTGAAGGGCGTATGCCTTTGGGGTGATTAAAAGTGGTTGGTAGCTAGTCAACCGATCAGCTGGTCTCTCATGTTGCTAAAATAGTCTCCGTGGTGAGTTCTTATTTTGTGTTCGGATTTTACTTATTTGAAAATTCTTGTTATACTAACCTTATTGATATTCTTTTATTTTTCAGTTGCTGGTGCACTTGTTGATATTCTGGAAATGAGGGTTGACTAGGAGAAGGCCAACGTTGACCTGAGACATGCCTTAAACGAGTCTTAAAAGGATCTAAAGGTTATTCAAAAGGCCTACAAAATTATGGTAAAGGCCAAGGAATTGGATATCTCTAAAAAACTCCAAAATCGTACAGCTAGATACGGTTATTAACGAGTCTACACAAATAATGTTTGAGGCCTTAAATGTGAAAGACAAGGCCTACGACTGGGGGTTGGATGATGACTTCATTTAGGCCAAGAAATAGTTGGACTACATTCGTAAGTCCTACATCAACAAATGGATATGATGGAGCCTTGGTTTATGCATAAGTCCCCTCTAAATTTGGACTCTTCTATCATCACCGTTAAAGTTCCCCCCCCCCCCCCCCCAAACTTGGATGAAGAAGAGGGTGAAGAATCAAGAGAAAAATAGGAAAAAAAGGGTGACGGACAAGCAAAATAATCCATGGATCCAAACGAGGTTATGGCCGAACAATAGAAGGTGAAATAGAAGGAAGGCCAAGGTAGTTAGATTAGCATAGGACTTTTTGTTCTTTGTAGTTTCTATCTTTTTATTATTTTCATTATACGTGCTTACCCAACGTTTATATTCGAATGAAAATACTTACTGTTTTAGCCTTGCTATATCGTATTTGGTTACTTTTGATTGCCTATATATGCTTGCTTTATATATAATTTCTGAATGCCTTTCTTCTTTATCATTGTATCTAATAATAATTTGGCTTTGGTGCCAATTTCTTTGTCGGGATGATTTTAGCCGAGCTCAAGAATTTTTTTTCGTTGTTCGATATGCCCTTCAAAAGATGATAAGTTCTTATGTTATGTAGACCTGTTTGGTTTTTTCTCTTTGGGCCGAGATTAAAGATGTAGAAGGCATTATTGTCTTGATTTAAAAAAATAAATCCCTAAGGGAGAAGATCGAAAAAGATGAAAAAACTTTGAAAGAGGACCAAGTGATAATAGAAGTCTTTAACATAATGTGATGAAATTGAGATATCAGTTTATTTATATCCCTCGCGTGGTCTGGTTGGAGGGCTATAATGAAGGTTGGGTGGATTCTCTACCCAACTTAAATGAATCCAGGTAGGTCATTTACAAACATGGGTGGCTGAGCACCTTGGCTATTATGAAAGTTCCTTGCGATTTCCAATTCTAGTATTAGTATGGTGTTAATAACACTTTTGTTTTGCTCCCTCCACTAGGGAGTACTGATCAAGGATTCCTATGGATTTCATTCCCATTTAGTTGATAAGGGATTATCTTTTACCACGACAACGATGATGAATTTCGTCCAGATCTAAATAATAATCACCATGCTAAAATGCCTGTCGAGCTAAAGTATCGAGGATGTAGTGGCACTGATCCCCATTTTGTATTTCTATTTTATAATATATCAATCTGGATACTTTGAATTAACTTAATATGAATGAAATTATCTAATTAATTCCATATCTTACATTTTCCCATTATATATCGATCGTGTTTTATTTATTGTTTTCCTTACCTTTTAGGATAAGTGTCATCACACCACCTTAGACCTAGGACAAACCATGGAAAAACTCACCTAGTCGCAGTGAAATCCACCCATTTAGTATTTTAGTCGATCAAAGTCGGGACACTTAGTGCCTAAGGATCCCCCCCATATGTCTTTTTCTTATTTGGGCAATTTTTGATGTTTTTTGTGTTCATTAGTGATGAGAACTTATAACCTTAATCTACGATTAAGTGAAATACAACGAAGGCATTTAAATGAGGCAATCAGAACTTGATTGGACAAAATTCAACAAATTTATAATGATAAGAGCTTTGTCATGATGATAGTCTATAATTAAATAAGTTGGCCTGCCATTTGGAATAATAAGGAAGCTAATTATATTAACGAAACTTTAAATCATTCATTAAGTAAGAATAACGGAAACTTAAAACTTTATTAAAGAAAAGAGGTTTTAGAAATAAAATCTCCTAAGGTTGGCCACATTCCAGGACCTACATATCTCTCTGCCCCCTTTTTTTTTCAGATGTTAGACTCGTTGGAGGTTCACCTTGATGACTTTGAATAGACCTTCCACTTAAGACCCAATTTTCCATGTAACGACTTCCTCATGTTTCTGATTATCTTCCTAAAACATAATATTCGACCTAGAACTTCCTTGGATTGACACATTTGTTGTAGTTCTTAGCCAATATTTGTTGGTAGGAAGTTAGTTTGAACAAGGTCGAGTTAGTCCTTATGATTTCTTCATTCATGGGTTGATTGGTGACGGTCGTCTTCATGGTCCACAAGCCAGTTTCCAATGGAATTATGGATTCCATTCCATAAGCCAAGGCGAAGGGCATTTCCCTAGTACATCTCATGAGTATTGTTCGATATGCCCAGAGGATGTGGGGAAGCTCATCCACCCAAGAACCTTTTTCTTTCTCTAACCTTTTCTTTATTCCATCGAGAACTATCTTGTTGGATGCCTCAGTCTATCCATTTTTTGGAGGTAGGACACCGAACTGTAGTAGTTCTTGATGTTGTGATTGTTGTAAAAGTCTTGGAATGGTCCACTTTTAAACTACATTCCATTGTTGGTAATAATCATTCTTAGCACGCCAAAATGTGTTATTACATTTCTATAGATAAATATAATCATATCAGTATCCTTTATGTTCACCAAGGTCTCAGATTTCATCCATTTGGTGAAGGAGTCTATGTCGATTAGGAAATACTTTTGATTTTCTACTGTTGTAGGTAAGGGACCCATAATATTTAGTCATGCAATACCCTGTAATTTTAATGCATTAATTAATTGGTAAAATTTATTAATTATTATTATATATACCATAGTGATATGTGATGTTACTATTTATATTTTCATATGGTTATGAGCATATGTGTTATGTGTATATGTTATTCGAAAGTAAAATTGGACTTAATGCACGATAATGAATTAAAAAATTATTAATAAATAATTTAGGGATGGTTTTCTTTGGACACGTACCCAGTAGAATATTAGGACATTGGTTTGTAACTTTGGGTTAACATTTAGGCATGTGGAATGTCCGATTTTGTACATGGCTTGGAAAAAGGTTTTGGGCATATTGGATTAGTTATTGCGCTTATGGGATTTAGATTTATATGGTCCCTATACCTAATTTCTTGGTTAAAATGATTAAGAGGCCATGAAGGTTAATCTAATTCATCCTAGAGCCTAAATAGAAGAACCCTAGAGCTATAGAGGGAAAGCACTCAAGATGAGAAGAGAATATAGGAGAATTTGGGCCGGTATTTCATCCCTTTAAATCAATGCAAGTTTACTTAGTGTCGAATTTTAATTATTTTTGAGTTGCATTGATAGGTTAGGAGTGATTAGTAATACTTATATATGAATATAGTTGACTGTTGTGAGGATTTGGGAGCTTGAAAGTTCGTTAACGACGAATTTGGAGAGTTGGAAATGAATATCAACGTCAATCTCGTTTAAAGCTCGTTACTGATATCGTTTGAATGACTTAAGTCAGGTCATTTAAATGACTTGGGGAATAAGAAATTGTATATTTTGAATTACGAACACGTGGGTGCTAGTTTCGTATTTTTTGAATTTTTATTAAATTTATAATGAATATTGTACCAAGAGTGCACGAGGCTAAAATTCTAAGTTGGTGATTTTGTTTTGGGATTTGTGTTGTAAATGGTTGGTTGGATTTTTGGGCTCAAGGATAGGCTAATTTGACCTTTATGTGGGTATATTCGAAGAAGTGATGGTATATTATTATTCTTAGGTTATTCTTTGGGTTTTTGGATCATTTGGTATTTTGACCTCGTTGTATTTGTAAGGGATAAATTGAGTAGAATATATTGATAAACCATTAAGTAGTGTAGTAAGTGTATTATGATATTATCGTAAAATTTTTGTATGAGAGATACCTAGACTTGGAGGGCCTTAGGAGATCGGGCTAATCTTATAGATAATTGTTTATAGTCAACATTAATATTAACTAACAATTGTAAGAGACTATATATGTAACCCTAACGATTGGGGTTTGTATTTATTTGTTTGGCCGACTGAGTAGGGTCATACTTATCTTGTATATTATGTGCAATATTCCGGGTATGAGTACCAATGGGATACATATTAAAGTGAATATACTTAAAGGGGGCACGATTGACGATGACTACATGGGTACCCTGATGCAAAAGACGAGTTTTACCTTATTCATTTTACCCCATAATCTATGTGCTGAAATTCTCATTGTATATTGTGGAGACGTACACAAGATGATCTTTCATATGGCTTTTAGGTATGTGGCTATATGACTGGTGTGAAGGCATAGTGATTATCCCTAATAGATTCTTTGATGGTTATGGGTGTGAAATGTCCCGTAACTATGCCTAGTACATGCGAGCAATCCACGAAGGCAGTAGGAGTAGGTCTTCATTATGTGAGGGTTAGTGAGTAGCGCATTTATGATGTAAGTGTTATGGACAACCTTGATGTGGATATAGACTTAAAGATTGTGTGTTTTCCCTCAACATATTCATATACATGAGATATATAAAATATTTAATAATAGAATTTTCACTAAGATTCAAAATAGATGAATAAATATAATCGTGGGGTTCACATGGATTTGGGACTAGACTCGTGTGATATTTAGGGTTTTTTGGGTTGAGATAACTTAAAAACACTAAAAGACAAGGGTAAGATGTGAAGTTATATTGTATCTCAAACTCGGTTATAATCTTACTACTCGTAAACTTATTGTTACCGTTATTATTGACTTTACTTTTCATGACATATGCCACTATTGTCGCTTCTGCCCTAATATCTTATTTGCATCTTCATTTATTACTGCTCGATTAGGTTGTACGTGTCAAGCCTACGTGCTCACTCTCTTCACTAACCTTTATATTCAGTCGATAAGGATTCATGTAGAAGTATAATCACAGTGGATTGGATTATGTTGAGACAATTATATTTTATTGTTGTCAGTAACAATTTATGATGTGTATGGGTTATTTCACTTACCTGTATACAATTTTATGCACTTAGTTTTATTTTCAGTCATGTTTGGAATGATATTCAATTGTTTTTAATTACCATGATTTTTGTATGAGACCTAATCAACCTTATGTGGATTTTATTTGAGGTGTCACGAGTTTAACATTACACATATCAAATTTACTCTTAAATGAATATGGTTAATATTTATCACGTGTTTCCAACACTAGGCAAAGTTAAAAAATCAGTGTGTTTCAACCCATCAAGGACAACCAATGCAAGTGGAAGCACTCAAAGTCAAGGCTAGTGTATTCACTGGATTTTATATGTTAGGGATTTTGAAATATCTTTAGGAATGTCCCGTGGCTATTTTGTTATTTTGGAATCCAATTATTGGATATGTATTGAATTTTACTTCCTTTTGGTGGATGCAAGTTGATATGATCTCATGGAATAACAGGCTAATTTGTCTAGTGGATATGGATTTTGGGCTTTTTGGATCCAACTATTGGATATGTATTGACTTTTACTTCTTTTTTACGAATGTAAGTTGATATGACCTCATGGACTATAAGGTTATTTTGTCCGGTGACTATTTTGTTTCTTATATTTATTTCCCTCCATTTTCTGTTAATTTTTATGGACTAAAAAGCTTTATTGGATGTAATATATCACACTGTAAATTGTTTTTTGTGCCAAAGTGGAATGTTGAGGGGATGGAAATAAAATACTAAATCAAATACCTCAAATCACCCTTTGAATGCTATATGTCATTAGTTTATTTGGATGGAGGTTAAGTGAGGGATGAAATTGAGCCAATTTGGAAGATAAGGATGAAATTGAAACAATAAAAAGATAAATGACTAAAATGAGACAGAAGGAAAAGTAAGAGACTACCGGGCTACTTTACTCTAAAAATTTTATTATTAGCAGAAAAAAAGGAAGGTTTGCCAAAAATAATATAGTTCAATAATCTAATGGCAAAATACTTTGGCCACCAAAAATATTCCCTTCAACCCTCCCCCACATCCTTGTTAGAAAAAACAAATTTTCCTATCTCTCAAAGCTATCCTCATCCATTCACTTGACATTGGGTTTATTTCCTTAGCCAAGTAATAAAAACAAGCCCGGTACACCTCGTACTCCCAATTTGGAGGGGTTACCCCGATAAAACTAAACCTACTAACCTAGTATTTCCTATTCCCTCTACCATTAACGAAATTTGGCATTATCAATTAAAGAATTAAGTAAATAAAAAAATGAGCACTCTCCCTAGTATTGTCTACTATATTAGTGTCGAATTTCTAATTTTAGTAATACATATTTATATATCAGCACTGAAAGTATTCATTACTAAAGCTAGTGACACTGTTTTACCACATCGTGCGAAAACATTAATTAATCCATTAAAACTTCGTACACAGAAAAATATATCATTTTAGCCTCTTTAAGCATTATGCAATAAGTTAACTATTAAGAACTGCCGAAATTTTGCACTAGTTATAATTCAAAATACATAAACATGAAAAAGAAAGAAAGCCATACAACATTTGATAAGAACCCAAGAGGGAGTTAATTTGTGGAAGGAACAACAAGAGAATTGAAGAGAATTTCACTTTTCTTGTGTGAGTGGGTGGATGTCTTAAGGTTATGAGAATATATTTACGCTTCCATTACGCAAATTAACGAATATACAACTACCCATGCCTACTAATCTCGAGGCAGCAGACCCATCGGAATATGAAAATAAATTCACATATGTAAAAAGTGAAATTTTTACGGTATATTTTCCCAAGCAGAAAGTGGTCCAGTATATTGAGTCTCATCATCATATTTCTTACAACAATGGACATATATCAGTCCAAAATGCCTGTAATATGATCACCAGCAAGATAGAAACATTATAATCCCATCGATGTCTGAGTAAGCCATCATTAAATCAAAATTAACTAGATACATAATCACAGTTAGCAGACATTTTAGGACTCTTAGTATAAATCCCCTTCAGCAGCCTCTTGACTTGAGCAAGTCTTTCAAGTTTTCCTAATGCCTCAGTTGAATCCTCACGAAATATAATATGCAACGGCGGAATGAGTATAGCCTAAACGTGGAAGAGGTTGCGCGAGAAGAAAAGAGAATGTTGGTCAAAAAAGAATAAACATCATACACTATCATTTACCATAACGTTCAAATATCCTTTAGAACAATCTAATGCCATGGAAACATTTTTGTTGTGCCCTTAGTGAGGTCGGGCTCTGTGAACTATGGGTTTCATACGCGGGGGAGTGGGGCAGGGGTATGATGTGACCCATTCCTGGGAAGTTCACACACACACAGAAGAAAAAAAATATAGCATTGCAGAATTTAGATTTAGATTATTTGAACAAAAGATCTACATGAACCAATGAATCCTACCTGATTGAGTGCTAATCAATGATAAAAAAAAATGTGACATTGGTCTTGAACAAATATATATAGGGGGTCATGGTGTGACCCGTTCCTGGGAAGTTCACACACAGAAGAAGAAGAAAAAATAGCATGTCAGAATTTTGATTGTCTAAATAAAGGATCTACATGAACTATTGAATCCTACCTGATTGTGTGCTAATAAATGATATGAAAATGAGATATTGGTCTTGAACACACACACACACACACACACACACACACATATATATATATATATATATATATATATATATATATATATCATGATGTTTTAAGAGAGTGCCTGTTGTAAATTGTATAAAGGATAATTTTACATTTTTTTTATGAGGACTTACCCTTCTTCAAATTAAATATGTATTAATTTAATTAAATTGTAATTATATTGAAATCCAAACTTAGCACAAATAATTTCTGCTAACATTATATGCCATTTTTCAAGCATAGGAAAAAAATTGCGAAAACATAGTATTTGCACTTACTAAAGTTAACGCGGTTTTGAAAATAACATTTCAATGGAATAATCCATCTCATCATCCCATTCATTAAAATCTAATGACGGTATCAGAATTTTCAAGCTGCCAGTTCCTAGAAGAAAGGGACTTCAAGACCTCTTGAAGTCTGAAATAGAAGCTTCCAAAACCCTCAAAATGCCGTTCGTTTACAACATTTTTCCCCTTTCCTTTTTCTTTTCCAGCATGCTTTCCACGAATAACATTTCAATCTTTGAAGTGAAATTGGCCAAGGTTCCACAATATATTGCAGACTAACTGACCTCCATATCTACAAAAAATCAATCACCACTAACAGACCACCACATGAACTATTGCAACACTTGATTACTGACCAATATCATCAAATTTAGAATGTCAGGCAAACAATTTTACTTTATGCTACTCAAACATAATAGAGTGAGCTTATGCTCATGTTGCGGGATCAAATTTCTGGCCTTGATGGCCATTCCTGTAATTAAGGGTGATATAATCTATGCAATACAATCATCGAGTTTGCTCCAAAAATAGTGTTTGCAATCCATTCTGCTGCCCAAAAACACTAAAGACAATACATAGACATAGCCACTTAATTTGTCTATTTACAGAAATGAACATGCACCTATTTTATGATAAAAAAAAGTCAAACACCATTATGGTAATAAATCAAAGAAAACTTGTAAACTGATAGCCAGTTTCATGCATCTGGCAATAAAAGCCCCAATGACCCCTTTAATTAAACATATAAGTTGTTCTAGGTTTAAAACTACATGGCTTCCTCCATAACACTATCCCACATAGTAATACGCCTTTTCGTGTCACAACTCACAATGGCACACACGAATAGCTTGTGGGATCCAATTTACACAATGTCGTACTTTATGACTATAATATTATTTGAAATGTAGTATTATATTTGAGATGATTATACGGATCTCTTTATATTATACATATAGTGTTTACATTTTTTACTTATAAAAATTAGATGCACGAATTTCTTTGTGACAGCCCACGTTCAGAGATAAGGGGTGGCCAGCCCGATACTCAAACGTAACAGGAATCATGGATGGATATCATCCTCAGCATCAACAAAAATAAATTGAGTAACCGGGAAAACCACCCAATAAATCAGAAAACGGGTTGCCAAAAGTTTTGAAATTTAAAAACCAGTTAAGAAATTTAATTTAAAGCAACCCATTCTGACAAGTAAGTGGAATTCCAAAAGAGTATATATATAAAAACAACTAAAACGAATGTATACAAATGGACCGAATAGGCTGTCGATCCACATCAACATACAACGAAGTACCAAAAATTTAAATATCTTACTATTTACATGTGACACCCCGACTAATTAAACACCGGGTAGCTACTCCTTTATAAAATTAATTCAAAATGCCAAGTTGGCTCAGTTAATAGCATCACTGTCGAAAACGTTTTATTTTTACTAACCACCTAGTATTTAAAATGTAAGTGCCAAATTTTATTAAATCTGATTAACATGCAACAGAAGTAATGAAGAAATAAATAACACCATTCACCATACTGAAGTGAAACGAATAACCATCACAAAATGTAAATAAAACCTGGAGGAAAAACTCCTCAATACAAATCCCACAACTGATAAGTAAACTGAAATAAATAACTAAAACTGAATACTGAGCAATACATGCTAGAGTCTGAAAACTGAAATGTAAAAGTGCTCTAAATAGGAATTGGGCAACATGCCCTACAACTGATAGATGCTGAGACTGGAATCCAAATGAGAGAAGCGTCTACATGCAAATCCCTGTAGCTTCCACAAACAGCTACAGCTCGTCACCTGAATGAGAATCCTATGCTTGGTGTCCTTGTGGCTGGGCACCTAAAATGGTTTTACAAAAATATATATTTGGAAGCAAATGGGTCAGAGCCCGAAAGTGGAAGTCATTTTAAAAACCTGCAAGTGCTTTAAAAACATTTAAAACATTAAATGCAAAGTACATGTTAGGACGTGCACTCACATTAAATTCTCACCTCTCGACTAACTGTGCACTCCTAACGTAAGTACCCATCTATAACTACCCTTTCCACTAGCTAAGTGACAACGTAAACTAGCTAGACAACCAAAGGTTCTACCCATTTTACTCGGTTAATTTAACATGACAACGCTCGTAATTTAATAGAGGTTTAACGTAAACTCTGTTACTAAATATGCCATTGATATAACTATCAGCTAACTCATTATATATCTCGAAACAATACCGTAATATTTTTACAACATTAACATGAGGATTTCCATAATTAAAGGTATATTATTCACATCATAAATATACAATACAAGCACCCCGCAATCTAAGCTGTAGTGCACACATACTCTGATATCCATCCCGGTACATCACGTACATAAGGATCACATATTCCGAATCTCTCAGGAATAGTTCAGATAACATAAATCACAAATAGTGGAGGCGAACATAGTCACCATCACATGGGTCACGCACATACCTCCGCTCCCATGGTCAGTGGACTTATTAATATCACAATAAGTCTTTCTATGACCTATGTTCATCAAGGTACCAGTCTATATCCCCCCCGTAGGCACACAAGGATTAGAGGGTCCTAAGCGAACGAAACCTCCCGTGATAGCAAGTATGGTAGGTATGTCATACATACAATCCATATATCAATACTAAGTAAACACACATCTTAGTAATATCGCATTATATTCGTAGTACATATTGCACTCTCGTACTAATTATAATTATCACAACTTATTTTATTCCGGTTCATAATTATACGTGCCATAATTTATCCTCACATTGTAGTAGACACTCACGTCTCAACCCAAACGGTTCATTGAATATAACTCTAGTGTATGATTTACTCATCTCAATAACCCAAAAGTCTCAAATCAATAACTATATCATCAAAGGAATACTAACACTACCCTTGAACCAGTTCCCGGGACTCCAAAAGTCAAAACAGTCCAAAAAGGACCAAACTGTCAACTCGTTAGAAGTCTCGTTCGAACGAGGCTTCGAACGAGTTTGGACTGTCAGGTCGTTAGAAGTCTCGTTCGAACGAGGCTGTTCGAACGAGATCCCAGTTCGTTCGAACGAACTGACCCTTCTAACGACATCTCGTTCGAACGAGATATCGAACGAAAATTCCTACTCGTTAATAACGACTGGTCAACTCGTTAGAAGCTCGTTCGAACGAGCTCGTTCGAACGACCTGGGGGCTGCTTCTAACGAGTGGCCAGTTTCGGCCCAGATTCTTCCCCAATTCGTTTTTCACCATTTTTACTCCTCAAACCTCTTCTAAAATTCGTTCCCACAATATATTGAGTTCTCTAATCATCCTCAAACATGTTAAGGGGCTATACTAACATCATTAAAGGGTTTGATATCATCTAAACATCATTAAATCACAATTTCTACATTAATTCCCAATTTTCTTCAAGAACATAAACCCTAACTTTTTCTCATCATAAATTCCCAGATTTTAATTCGTTTATACATCACCTAGATATGAAATCTCCGAAATTAAATCTCCCAACATTGTTTCTACATGCAAACCTATCCCAACATTCAATAATAACTTCAAATTTCATGGGTTTTCTTTTAATCTTTCAAGAACAATCAAGATTCTTCAATTTCTAACATGGAAAAGACATTCTTCGAATTTAAATGAAATAAAGTCACTTGCCTTGGTTTGATTTCTGGTTTTGATGTAGATTTGGTGTAGAATTTCTGCAGAATTCCTCTCTCTCTCTCCTTCTCCAAGCTTTCTTCTCCAAAAGGCTATGGTGGCTAGGGTTTGCTTTGGGGAAACTTATGAAAACCTAATTCTAATAAACCTGCGTAGCTTGTTGGGTTACTAAGGGTTGGTTGGGGTCAATCCTTATCGGATTACAACTCTCAATTTTCGTCACTTTTTAATTACCCAAAAATACCAAATTACTAAAATACCCTTTATGGTGCCGGAATGGCCTAAAGATACCCCGGGACCCAAACTAAACCCCCGGCTAGTGTTTTCTGACTATCTCGACCCTTCCGGACGCGTTGGCGCACTCAAAACGACCATACGGATTATAGATTTTAAATTCACTTTTAATCTCAAAATATTATACCGTGACGCGGCGGTCTCACGCGTCTCAACAAAATTTCTAAAATGTCGTATATAAATCCCACGACAAATTTTATAATACCAAGTACATATATAATCATATATGCACATAATCAAATACCAATTCGCATCACATTAGTATTTATAACCCGGATTAATTTCCAATTAATACGCATTTAATTAATTAATCCCAAAAATAAATATAGCCAAAAGTACGGGGTATTACATACTCCCCCCCTAATAACTGAATTTCGTCCCGAAATTCGAAACTAGAAAGTACCTGCTAAAAACAGCTCTGGATAACGTTCGCGCATCTCATCCTCGCGCTCCCATGTGGACTCCTCGACATTGTGATGTCGCCACTGAACACGCACTAACGGGACTATCTTTGACCGTAGTTTCCTCTCGCTTCGGTCCAAAATTGCAATCGGCCCTTCCTCATAAGAGCTATCCGGCTGGAGATCGATGTCCTCCACAGCAATGTGGGAATGAGCCAAATCATCCCTAAGGTATTTCCTCAGCGAGGAAATATGGAACACGTCGTGAATCCGATGGAAATGCTCCAGTAACCCGAGTCTATACGCAACCGGTCCGATCCGCTCAATAATAGGAAACGGCCCCACATACCTCGGTGCCAACTTCCCCTTCTTCCCGAATCGCATAATCCCCTTCATCGGAGAAACCCTGAGCAAAACCTGGTCCCCCACTTGGAACTCCCTGAAAAACCTCTTCGCATCAGCATAACTCTTCTGCCTGTCTTGAGCTACCCGAATGCGACTCCGAATCAACTCAATCCTTGCCGAAGTATCCTGAATCACTTCCGGCCCAAGTAGTTTGTTGTCCCCCACTTCTAACCAACATGCTGGGGAACGACAAGGCCTACCGTACAACGCCTCAAATGGAGCCATGCCAATCGTGAACAGATAGGAGTTGTTGTAAGCAAACTCCACCAGTGGAAGGTACTGCTCCCATCCACCCCCGAAGTCAATAATACACATGCGTAGCATGTCTTCCAACATCTGATTGGTGCGCTCGGTCTGCCCATCGGTCTGCGGATGATAAGCCGTACTCAATCGCAACTCCGTGCCCATGGCATCCTGGAAACTCTCCTAAAACCTCGAAACAAATATCTTGTCTCTGTCAGACACGATATTCAGGGGCACACCATGAAGTCTCACAATCTCTGAAATGAAGAGCTGGGCATACTGACCCGCAGTGTAATCAGTCCTAACGGGTAAAAAGTGAGCGACCTTGGACAATCTGTCCACAATTACCCAAACGGAGTCGTGACCCCTCTGCGACATAGGCAACCCCGTGATAAAGTCCATGGATATGCTCTCCCACATCCACACCGGAACCTCCAATGGCTGTAGCAATCCTGTTGGTCTCTGATGATCCACTTTTACAAGCTGACAAGTGGCGCATTTCGAGACAAACTCAACGATATCTTTCTTCATACCGCTCCATCAATATTGCCGTCTCATGTCTTGGTACATTTTGTCCCCTCCGGGATGTACCGTGAACCGTGAGCCGTGCGACTCTGCCATCACATCGTGCTGCAATTCTTCCCCTTCCGGAACCACCAATCTCCCATTGAAGCGTAATCCCCCGTCTGAGCTAACGGTATAAGACTCGGCTCCCTCTGCTAGCAACCGAACTATATGCTCCTGACAGAACGTGTCATTAGCCTGTGCCCGTACTACCTTTGTGACAATCTGCGGGGTAACGGTCATCACAGACATGAAAGATCGGGCCACTGCATCTTGGTGTCCCAATTCCTTCCACTTGGCCTTCCACACCTCTGCCACCTCATCTGCTGGCCTGCGGCTCAACGCGTCTGCTACCACGTTTGCCTTACCCGGGTGGTACTGGATGTCGAACTGGTAGTCCTTCACAAATTCAAGTCACCTACGCTGCCGCATATTCAATTCCTTCTGCGTGAACAGATACTGTAGTGACTTGTGGTCCGTGAACAGCTGAAACTTCTCCCCCAAAAGATAGTGCCTCCAAATCCGTAAGGCAAATACCACTGCCGCCAACTCCAAATCATGCGTGGGGTAATTCTTCTCATGAGGCTTAAGCTTACGGGAAGCATAAGCTATGGCCTGTCTCTCCTGCTGCAAAACACCTCCAAGCCCTTGCAAAGACGCATCGGTGTAAACCAAATACTCAACTCCCGGTCTCGGCAATGCTAACACAGGTGCTGAGGTCAATTTGTCCTTCAACTCATCGAATGCCAACTGACAGGCATCACTCCAGATATATGGCACACCCTTACGAGTAAGATGTGTCAAAGGACCTGCTATCTCCGAGAAACCCCGAATAAACCTCCTGTAGTATCCTGCTAAACCCAAGAAACTACGAATCTCCGTTGGTGTCGTGGGCTGTCCCCACTCCCTCACCGCTGACACCTTCCCCGGATCAACAGATATTCCCTGATCGGAAATAATATGACCCAAGAACTGGACTTCCTTCAACCAAAACCCGCACTTCTCGTATTTTGCATACAGCTCGTTCTGACGAAGTGTCTGCAAAACCTGCCTCAAATGCTCGGCGTGCTCCTCCTCTGTTTGAGAGTAGACCAGAATGTCATCAATGAAGACAATGACAAACTGATCGAGGAAATATCTGAACACCCTGTTCATCAAGTCCATAAACACTGCTGGAGCGTTGGTCAAGCCGAAAGGCATAACCCGAAATTCATAAGAACCATATCTCGACAAGAACGCAGTCTTCGAGACATCCTCCTCCCTGATACGCAACTGATGGTATCCTGACCTCAAGTCAATCTTCGAGAAGAAAGAAGCTCCTCTCAACTGGTCGAATAAGTCATCGATTCGAGGCAACGGATACTTATTCCGTATCGTGACCTTATTCAACTCTCGGTAGTCCACGCACAATCTCAGTGAACCATCCCTCTTCTTCACAAACAAGACTGGAGCGCCCCAAGGTGAGATACTCCTGCGAATAAAGCCCTGCCCTAACAGCTGCTCTATCTGATCCCGTAACTCTCGTATTTCAGCCGGAGCCATACGGTACGGTGCACGTACTATAGGTCTTGTACCCGGTAGCAAATCAATAACGAAATCTATCTCTCGACTGGGTGGTAAGCCTGGTATCTCCTGAAACACATCTGAATACTCCCTGACAACCGGGATCGAATCCAAAGGAATCACAACCTCCTTAGAGGTATCCTCCTCTATGTAATACAGATGAGCGGTCGATCCTCCCTCTGGGCGAGGCATCGCCACTATAAACATCTCCTGCCCCGGAATGGCAAAAACAATGCTCCTGCTGAAGCAATCAATCATGGCCCTATATGCTACGAGCCAATCCATACCGATGATCACATCGTGAACATGCATGTCTAACACTAACATGTCCGCAGGTAATACC
Organism: Sambucus nigra; assembly: GCA_949130495.1. Taxonomy (NCBI): domain Eukaryota; kingdom Viridiplantae; phylum Streptophyta; class Magnoliopsida; order Dipsacales; family Adoxaceae; genus Sambucus; species Sambucus nigra. The sequence continues at coordinate 320,469,066 of OX422223.1, forward strand.
AAACCACCAACCTCTACCCCCACTCCCCGGCATATAAAGAAAATAAGTGACCCACTCCCCAATGGTGAGTCGACACACGTCACTGTGCTCTCTGCCGTAGCTAACAATCCTAAAGCTTTCGCGAAGTGTGTAGCTATAAAACAATGTGTAGCACCCGTATCAAATAACACCCGACCCATAGTGCCATGGATAGGAAACGTACCCTCGATCGCGGGCGGTGCCTGTGGAACTGCAGCCTGGTGAACGTTGTAGACACGTCCATACTGTAGCTGCCCCTGCTGAGCTGGGTCTGCTGGAATGGGTGGCAATGCTGCCATCTGTGGCGGTGCAGGAAGAGCGGCGGGAAACATAGGTCTCTGTGGCTCCTGGCGAGCACCCTGCTGCTGCTGCTGCTGCTGTGGGGCCCTGCCCCTATCAGGACAATCCTGCTTCTTATGGCCAGTCTTGCCACAAGTAAAGCACTTCCCTGGGAAGTTCCCTCCCCTCTGCCCCTGCTGTCCCCGGCCCTGGTGGCCGTTACCATTCCTCCCTTGGCCCTGCTGGCCCTGATGGAACTGCTGCCCATTCTGCCCCTGCTGGCCCTGATGGCCGTTTGGACCCTGATAGCCCTGGCGGAAACCTCCCTGTCCCTGCCTGTAGTTCCCTGACCGGAACCTCTTATTGTCCCCCTGCTGGTTACCCTGCTCAGTCTGTCTCTGCCCCTGACCGGTCTGTGCCCCGCTGGCACCATGTCCTCTAGTCCTGCCCTGATGGCTAGACTCCCCTGACCGCTTGCCCTCGGCTATATGAAAGCGGTGGTCCTGGCAGTGTAATAGTGCAGCGTTAACCACATCAGAATACGTGGCCAACGATAGGTTCCCTAGCAGATGCTGACGGATCCTCCAATTCAACCCATCAGTGAACTTCTCTATCTTCTTCTTCTCTGTTGGAATCTCGTCTGGAACGATGTTCAACAGGTTAGTAAACTCGGCCTCATATTCGGCCACTGTCTTGCTCTCCTGCCTCAGACTCATCAGCTTCCTCCTCATCTCTGTATGAACTGCGGACGGAAAGTACTTGCGGTCGAACCGCACCCAGAACTCCTGAATGGTGAGGGTATCCCTCTCCTCCGCGGTGGTAATGGACTCCCACCACTGCAGTGCAGATCCAACTAGCTTGAAAGTAGCTAGCACCTGCTTCTGAACATCTGTGCACTCATGCATCCTCAAATGCCTCTGTATGTCCTTCTTCCATTGCCTCGAGACTACCACGTCTGAGCTACCTGCAAACTCTGGCGGATGCGCTTTCTGAAAAGCGTCACATACACGCTCCCAAGCAGACGGGAATGCATTAACCTGTACTGGCGCGGCAACCGGCGCCTGAGGTGGTGCCTGCTGAATCACAGCAATCGCGGCATTTACCGCTTGGGCTACTATAGCAGCAACCTCAGCGGCGTTCAACATGCCCTGAACTGGAGCGGGTTGTGGTTCGGGCGTAGCATTCCTGGGAACTCGTCGTGCACGTCGTGGAGGCATCTGAAATAAGAACAAAGTTTATAAGTTCACGGTTTATAAACTTAAAATAGCTGAAGAACGAAGCATACACAATAAGAGTACAAAAGTCCTAAAATATAGGGCTCTATATCAAAGAAAACGTAGCGGAAACATAATAGCCGTACAGATCCTAAAGGACACTAGAACCTGATGCTCTGATACCACCTGTGACACCCCGACTAATTAAACACCGGGTAGCTACTCCTTTATAAAATTAATTCAAAATGCCAAGTTGGCTCAGTTAATAGCATCACTGTCGAAAATGTTTTATTTTTACTAACCACCTAGTATTTAAAAAGTAAGTGCCAAATTTTATTAAATCTGATTAACATGCAACAGAAGTAATGAAGAAATAAATAACACCATTCACCATACTGAAGTGAAACGAATAACCATCACAAAATGTAAATAAAACCTGGAGGAAAAACTCCTCAATACAAATCCCACAACTGATAAGTAAACTGAAATAAATAACTAAAACTGAATACTGAGCAATACATGCTAGAGTCTGAAAACTGAAATGTAAAAATGCTCTAAATAGGAATTGGGCAACATGCCCTACAACTGATAGATGCTGAGACTGGAATCCAAATGAGAGAAGCGTCTACATGCAAATCCCTGTAGCTTCCACAAACAGCTACAGCTCGTCACCTGAATGAGAATCCTATGCTTGGTGTCCTTGTGGCTGGGCACCTAAAATGGTTATACAAAAATATATATTTGGAAGCAAATGGGTCAGAGCCCGAAAGTGGAAGTCATTTTAAAAACCTGCAAGTGCTTTAAAAACATTTAAAACATTAAATGCAAAGTACATGTTAGGACGTGCACTCACATTAAATTCTCACCTCTCGACTAACTGTGCACTCCTAACGTAAGTACCCATTTATAACTACCCTTTCCACTAGCTAAGTGACAACGTAAACTAGCTAGACAACCAAAGGTTCTACCCATTTTACTCGGTTAATTTAACATGACAACGCTCGTAATTTAATAGAGGTTTAACGTAAACTCTGTTACTAAATATGCCATTGATATAACTATCAGCTAACTCATTATATATCTCGAAACAATACCGTAATATTTTTACAACATTAACATGAGGATTTCCATAATTAACGGTATATTATTCACATCATAAATATACAATACAAGCACCCCGCAATCTAAGCTGTAGTGCACACATACTCTGCTATCCATCCCGGTACATCACGTACATAAGGATCACATATTCCGAATCTCTCAGGAATAGTTTAGATAACATAAATCATAAATAGTGGAGGCGAACATAGTCACCATCACATGGGTCACGCACATACCTACGCTCCCATGGTCAGCGGACTTATTAATATCACAATAAGTCTTTCTATGACCTATGTTCATCAAGGTACCAGTCTATATCCCCCCCGTAGGCACACAAGGATTAGAGGGTCCTAAGCGAACGAAACCTCCCGTGATAGCAAGTATGGTAGGTATGTCATACATACAATCCATATATCAATACTAAGTAAACACACATCTTAGTAATATCGTATTATATTCGTAGTACATATTGCACTCTCGTACTAATTATAATTATCACAACTTATTTTATTCCGGTTCATAATTATACGTGCCATAATTTATCCTCACATCGTAGTAGACACTCACGTCTCAACCCAAACGGTTCATTGAATATAACTCTAGTGTATGATTTACTCATCTCAATAACCCAAAAGTCTCAAATCAATCACTATATCATCAAAGGAATACTAACACTACCCTTGAACCAGTTCCCGGGACTCCAAAAGTCAAAACAGTCCAAAAAGGACCAAACTGTCAACTCGTTAGAAGTCTCGTTCGAACGAGGCTTCGAACGAGTTTGGACTGTCAGGTCGTTAGAAGTCTCGTTCGAACGAGGCTGTTCGAACGAGATCCCAGTTCGTTCGAACGAACTGACCCTTCTAACGACATCTCGTTCGAACGAGATATCGAACGAAAATTCCTACTCATTAATAACGACTGGTCAACTCGTTAGAAGCTCGTTCGAACGAGCTCGTTCGAACGACCTGGGGGCTGCTTCTAACGAGTGGCCAGTTTCGGCCCAGATTCTTCCCCAATTCGTTTTTCACCATTTTTACTCCTCAAACCTCTTATAAAATTCGTTCCCACAATATATTGAGTTCTCTAATCATCCTCAAACATGTTAAGGGGCTATACTAACATCATTAAAGGGTTTGATATCATCTAAACATCATTAAATCACAATTTCTACATTAATTCCCAATTTTCTTCAAGAAAATAAACCGTAACTTTTTCTCATCATAAATTCCCAGATTTTAATTCGTTTATACATCACCTAGATATGAAATCTCCGAAATTAAATCTCCCAACACTGTTTCTACATGCAAACCTATCCCAACATTCAATAATAACTTCAAATTTCATGGGTTTTCTTTTAATCTTTCAAGAACAATCAAGATTCTTCAATTTCTAACATGGAAAAGACATTCTTCGAATTTAAATGAAATAAAGTCACTTTCCTTGGTTTGATTTCTGGTTTTGATGTAGATTTGGTGTAGAATTTCTGCAGAATTCCTCTCTCTCTCTCCTTCTCCAAGCTTTCTTCTCCAAAAGGCTATGGTGGCTAGGGTTTGCTTTGGGGAAACTTATGAAAACCTAATTCTAATAAACCTCCGTAGCTTGTTGGGTTACTAAGGGTTGGTTGGAGTCAATCCTTATCAGATTACAACTCTCAATTTTCGTCACTTTTTAATTACCCAAAAATACCAAATTACTAAAATACCCTTTATGGTGCCGGAATGGCCTAAAGATACCCCGGGACCCAAACTAAACCCCCGGCTAGTGTTTTCTGACTATCTCGACCCTTCCGGACGCGTTGGCGCACTCAAAACGACCATACGGATTATAGATTTTAAATTCACTTTTAATCTCAAAATATTATACCGTGACGCGGCGGTCCCACGCGTCTCAACAAAATTTATAAAATGCCGTATATAAATCCCACGACAAATTTTATAATACCAAGTACATATATAATCATATATGCACATAATCAAATACCAATTCGCATCACATTAGTATTTATAACCCGGATTAATTTCCAATTAATACGCATTTAATTAATTAATCCCAAAAATAAATATAGCCAAAAGTACGGGGTATTACATTACATTTATTAAACAAGTACAAATGTTTGGGCCACACGCCCGAGTGAAAAGACCTGATCATATCTAGAACACAAAGATGAAAGCGTCTAATACAATGTCCTGAATAACCCGCAAAATCTTACAGCTCGTAGAAAGCAAGGGAATGGGAACATCAAAACGGGCGTCCTTGCGGTGGAGCACCTGAGCGGATACATTCATATACACAACAAGGAAAGTAAACCGGTCAAGGTCGGGTTCTATATGATCACCAGAAGAATAAAAAGCATGATAGAAATGAACAGTTATGCATGAATGACAAGGATGATAACATGGCATGAAATCTGGCATGTTAAACTTACATTACAATTTGAGGCAATTTAACTAAATGATGAAATAAAATGTCATTTACATAAAAGAAGAAAAAGTAAGTAACTTAAATTTAAAACGTTTCCTCATTTATCAAGTTTCCATTATCTTTTGTATTCCATAATAGGAATAAAACAATTTATTAACTTCCATAGATAATTATCTTTCCATATTATCTTTCCATTCCTTAATAGGAATATCATAAATATCAAGTGCTCTTTATGGAACATTAATCTCAATCCCGTGCTCTTTGTGGAACGTAACCATGCTCTTTATGGCATATAACCATCAAGTCCCAGTTGATGCAGAAAAGCTATATTCTCATACATATAACGATTCTAAGACCGCCCCTCCGAGTTTCCCCACTCGGCTCGCCCCTAAATGACCATCATCTTCCAGGGTCTATCTATACAAGACAACTTGGGAACCTAACGATACGTCGAGAAGCAGCCATATGCCTGCGGGAGAGTCAGGACCACACCCGGAATCCCCTCACCAACGCAGAAAACATATAAAAACCCCGCATATGACCTAGGACTATATCCACCCTGCATTCACTAGCCAAGGGGCATCACCAAGCGCGCGAACTTCCCTTATGATGTCATTTAGAGAGGTGTGTTTAAGTAAATTAACATTTACCATTTTAAATCTCATTTTCATTTTCAATTTATCATTACCAAATTACATTTCCAATATCCATGTGTTTGGTTCTTTTTATTCGAACCTATCATCATTAAACAACCAAGTTCATTTTATTTGAACCAATCATCTTTAACACAGTTTGGGTTCATTTTAGTTGAACCTATTCCCATTGAATATTATCATTGATATTCCTCAAATTACAAGTCCCGACTAAATCTCCAAATGATCATCATGATCCTATAATTCCCCAAGTTCATATAACTTTGATAAGCCCCTACAGTCTCCAAGCATGGGAATTTAAACATCTAACTTCTAGAAATTCAATTAAAAGAAGTAATGCCTCAACATTACTTTAAACCTCCCCGGCATAAAACCCAGATGACCCAATTTTGGTCTAGGGTGGCGACCAAACTCAACTACAACTCTAGGACTCTAAGTTTACTTCATATAAGAAGATTCCTAGGTCCTAATCCTAAAGAAAAAAGGTTAAAATTCAAAAAGAAAAACGAAGGAAAAATTTGCAGGGTATCCGAATCGATTCGGACCTACTGAATCGATTTGGGTTCATAAAGGCGAATCGATTCAGATTAGCCGAATCGATTCGGTTCTGCAGAAATATCTAGTTTGGCTATGGAGTTTTAAACTCCAAATTTCTTCCAACACAAAACCATCCAACCCAACATCAATTACTTTAACTTATACATCATAAGTGCATATAACTACCATCATCAACAACATTTATCATCCAAATCAAATTTCTAAGGGTTAATACCCAAATAATCTAACAAAAGCCTAAGTAAACTAAATCATAACAATCCACAACTAACAATGCTAATTAATCAACTTAAATCATATAATAGCAAGAAGATAACTTGCCTTGAGGTAGGAAAATCAGATTTGAGGAAGATGCAAGCAAGATCCAAGCTCCAATCTCTCTTTTCTCCAAAGTTCTCTTCCTCTCTCTACTCCCTCTAGGGCTCATTTGTGTGTTAAGAGAAAATGAGGAAAAAATAATGAGGCTAGCAAGACTTAATCGGGCCTTAAGTCTAAAATTATCCACATAAAATAATTAATACACGATATAATGATACGCAACTACAAATTTAAGCCATAACCAGTCAAAAGTGCCCGAAATGCCAAAATGCAATATGGAACTTATTTTGATTGTCTCACACCTACCGGGACCAACTACACCCTCAAAATTATCATTTGGAAATTTTATAACTCATTTTACTTCCTCTTTCATATTAAACCAAAATTTCATTTTAAATTCTTATGACATAATAAATCACCACATGGATATTTTTACCTACTCACAAGGTAATACAACAATTTAGTAAATATTAACCTTTCTGATATTAAATTAATATTTACTCTACACCCATCATTTTATAATTAATTACTACATATAGTAAATAAATATAAAATAGGCTATCAAACGTGAGGGTTGCTACATTCTTGTGCAATGCGCTTTACGCGACACAGTTTGGGAATCAAAATGTGATACCTTTCTCACATGCGATTTAAAATAATGTTTGGGACACAAGAGCACTTGCATAATTTGAATCTTGATGAAATCATCTTGGGATTAAAGATGTCAGTTTATCATTTCTTGTGGGTCATACCTTTCCAGATGGGCTGGAGGAGACAGTGAAAAGAAATATATGGGCTGTAGGAGAGATTGGGTGGATCTATATTGGCTTGCTACAGAGTAGGTGGGTTCTTGAGCCATTGTGGTTGCAAGTCCATGTTGGAGAGCTTGTCGATGGGGGTACTGCTTCTGGAATTTCCAATGAATGCAGAGCAAACAGTAAATGAAAATCAGGTTAGATGAGTTGGATGTTAGAGGGAGGGATTAGGGTTGAAATGGCAGGGCCCTCGGGATGGAAAACAATGTCAATCCAAAGGGAGGCAATTTGCGACGGAGTTAAAGAATTGAAATGGCTATTTATTTATCGCCTTCTTCCCCATCTCATTAAGGGAAATTACATAAATGTTTTTAGATGCATACACATATATATTATTGTCTAAGAATGAACTGAAAAAAGAAAACCCACTAGAAATTTCATGCAAAATTAAATATTTCTGGATACCCTAATCATCATAAATCAAAGATCGTCAATTTAACATGAAAATTCAAATGGTTAGTTCTGATCTTCTCTCATCATCTACGCATTCATCATCGTTGTATTCATCCTGATCTTCAAATTTCGTATCAGCAACATCATCACAAGAGTAATCATCTCATAATTCGGACATTCTTTTACTTTTATATTCATCCTAATGCTCAAAATCCATATCAACAACGTCAACATCATCACGAAGTAATTATCTCATCATCCCACATTCTTCATCTTCTATATCTTCTATAGGAGGGCTACAAATCCAACCCATATCTCTTCCCCTGCTTTGACTACTTCATCCTGATTTGATCCCTCAAACTGTTTTTTATGTTTACTCCCAATTAAATGAATTGCTTTGCATTGTTTGTATTGTATGTAATCATGTTCTCTTGTAAAATACATTGAAGTATGAAAAGATACAGTTAGGTTTGTATTTTAATGTATCATATGCATTGTGTATCGTGAGATACCGATAACCATATTTATAATCATCCAAAAGAAAAAGGACAGTTAATAGTGATCAAAATAGTTCCTTAGTTAAATAAGAATTTATGGGATTACAATGTTCAAAACACGAATATTGGATTAGTTTGCATCAAAGCATAATTATGTAGTCGAAAAATAAGACCACCCAGGAGGATCGATATTTTCGGATGAAGAACCATTCATTGTTGCTTCTGCCATGGATATATTATATCCACATAACGTAAATATCATGGACGGCTCCTCTGGCTTCACCATGTGTCGAGATGGCTTCACCTTCTTTAGTCTTATGATTTTTGATTTGGCATATAACGAGGAGAGAGAAACTAATTGACATAAACTCAATTATGCAACATTGAAGAAGAACCACAAACCAATATGAAACTCACTCTAGAATATATTTAATGATATGTGCCCAATAAATGCACTACAATATATAGAGAGGCTAAGGATATATTCCTTGAATATCCTAACTAAAAGGGGAATTTTGTAGTACTTTGTGATGTGATGTCACAAAGAATGTGGCATAAGACATAATAATGGAATCTTCTACATTCCCAACTAACCATATAATATCTAAGACTGAAGGAAAGGGAAATATGAGAACTCAAAAAAATAATTACATGTATACCCCATTAACTACAACACTTACGCCTTGGCTTGACTGCACAAAAGGTTTGGAACCGACTCATGCCTTTTAATGATTGAAGATGTCTTGTAACCCATAAGGGGTGGTGGAATTCATTATTGTTGATTTATTAAGGGCAGCACCTTTATGTGCTTATTCTTCTTTACTCTTGTGGTGCTATACATTATGTGAGATTAACTTGTTGAGTTATCCTCACTATACATCATGGCCAATTCATTTTGTGAGATTAATTGTTTTCAATTATCCTTTTTTGTAAAAAGCGGTCTGGCCTGTCCTTGTTGAAGTTAAAATTTACACAAGTAACAAACACATTGACCAAGTTAAGACGAAGAGGAAGATCCCTGAGTTCCTGCTTGATATGTTCATGTAGATGCTGCTGGCTTTCAGGTTACTACCTAAAATTTTGGGTTGGGATGTTTGTACCAAAACTGGAAATCTGGAAGCGAGTAGATAAATTTTACTAATGGGGTACCGTTGGGTCTTTACAAGTTAGTGATAATCAATGATTTTATTACTTCATTAGAAGAATTTCTTACCTTACCACAAAATTAATAATTAACAATTACACATCCGTGGAAGTTCGATTTAAAGAGGCCACATCAAAATATGCATTGGCACAAGACTCGGTAAGATTTTTTCCTTTATTTCAATAGGTAGCATATAAAGTATTCCCTTCCCAGGTTAATAATTTTTCAACACTCAGATTTTCATTTCCTTGTCTTCCACTACAAATAATTAACCAGTTTGAAGGACTAAAAAATTATCTGCGAACTCAATCTTGTTTAAGTTCACATCTATCAACTATATGGTTGTGTGCCCAACTATAGTAGAAAACTAAAGCAACTTTGATCAACTTTGATCAACTATAGTAGAACACTAAAACAACTTTGATCAACTATTTTCATGGGTGAAGGAATGGATGCGGGTCCCACTCATTTTAATTATTCAATAAAGATTGTTAAATTTGATTAATGGTTAAAGGGTTGTTAGATTTTGATTAGTCAATTAGAAAAGTTATTTTGATCAACATTGTTAAAATTGATTAGGATATCGAAGATACTCTTACACAACATAGCAATAGCTTTGAAACTCAATTACTTATTGCGTAACACATTACATTGTGAAAAAGTCTATATGTAGCAAGTTTTTTTTACCAAGTGTGTATACCAAGTGCATGAAAATGTAAGCATAATCATTTTTAGTATATCCGAAGGTGTATGCACAATCATTTAATGAACTTGGGATAGAAACTTGGTACAATATCATTACTCTTACATTATTCCTAGTGTTTCAATATAATCCTCATAATTCCAATACAAATCTTACACCTATTTACATATCCCATTGACCCTTAGCATTTCCCACTACTCTGATCTATCTAAACCTATTCTGCATTATTTAGTTCAATATATTCAATTAAACCAAATTCTAATGTATAAATTTACGTAGTCCTATTCCCTTCTTCCCAATCAAATCTATTCAAAAACCTAGAGTTACACATGCCAATGATAAAACAATAGAATGAATTTCCAACGAAAAACACTAAAGATTAAATATGCAAAACTATAGTATAGCGATAAGCATTAAAAGGTTTAACATTATTACAATTTAAAAGAAGCTCATACCAAAACTCACAAAATGAACCAAACAGTCAATCCATTTGGAGGTGACCCACCATAATTTAAGGCCACACGGGTCCGACAAACCGGGCAATTGGGGACTCTAATGAGCCACGCATTAACACAATTAGCACGGAACATGTGGTTACATGCAGGAAGTGTTTTAAACCAATCACCATGTTTAAAAGACTCCAAACATATAACACAATCATTGGTTGTTTCGAGAGATGAGTATTGGAGTGATGGTAAATCTTTTCGGGTGGTGGTGGAGCTGCGGCAGTAGAGGGACGTGGTAATGAGGAAGAGGTGGCGAAGTGTGAGTGCTACGACGCCCAGTAAGAGGAGGAAGAGGAAGAGACTAATGATGACGCATGTGATGAAATCAGAGACGAATTCTGGGATTGGGTTTGGGTTTGGTGCTAGTGGTGGTGGGCGTGGGGGTGCTGGTGGATTGGTGGCATGGTGGTGGTTATAAGCGTAAAACGTTGCCATGTGGGGAGGATTTTTGTGTTTTGAAGAATGGTGTGAAGGTAAGATCGGGTTAAAGATGTGTTCTCTGTACGAGGATATTATATAGGCTGAAATATAGTATATGTATATGGATAGATAGATTGTGACGTATGAGAAACCGGGGGAGTTGTATTGTAAATAGACTCTTAAGGTTCTTGGCTGAAATATAATATATATGTATATGGAGAGACAGATTGTGACGTGTGAGAAGCCGGGGAAGTTGTATAGTAAATAGACTCTTAAGGGTCTTGGCTGAAATCTAGTAAATTGTAAATGTAATATTTGTATTATATCGATCAAACCAGTTCCCTTTTTATACTATCTCACTATAACCGTTTAACACAAATACTAAAATCCTGCAACAATCTCAACTTATTCCTTCAATTGTAATTTTCTTTCTAAAACTATCACCAAACATCGAAAGAAATATTTTTCTACTCATGTCGACACCCATATGCTAAACTAAAATATATTTTCAATTCAAATTTCAGAAAACAAAATGAGAAATTTAGTAAAACGAACGTAAGGTAAAACCAAATCACACTATGATACTCCCAAAAGCACAAAAACGAGAAATCAGTATTATGGATATATTAAATAGAGGGATTGGGAGTGTGGTAACAATATTTTCATATATACTTAATCACCACACTCCAAATCAATATTTTCATATATCTTAAGAAAGATGTAAAGACTCCCATGTACGCAAGAGTCTCACTAATAAATGCAAGAGTCTCACTAATAAATGCAAGAGTCTTTTCATCTTTCTAATAAATGCAAGAGTCAATGCAAGAGTCTTTTCATCATTCTTTCTTGCCATGTGTGCACACTAATAAATGCAAGAGTCTTTTCATCTTTCTTAATATATATATATATATATATATATATATATATATATATATATATATATATATATATATATATATATATATATATATATATATATATATATATATATATATATATATATATATAATCTTTTTAAAAAATGTTTTATAAATATAAATTATTTTTTTTAAATAATACTCTTTTGGTAAAAATAAAAATAATTTTTTTTACAAGAACTATAGTTGTAACTCTTTTTTGAATAAAAATATTTTTTTACAAATGTTAATTTTATAAGGATAAGTATAAATTATTTTATTATGTATAAAAGAGTTTCTAATTTCTTTTCTTTACATAAATTATGTTTTAAAAGGCTGTTCTTATAAATATAATTATAATCTTTTTTAAAAAAATGTTTTTATAAAGTAACGTGCAAATTTAGAAGACTATTTAAGAAAACTATACATTTTATTATAAAAAATGGTTTTCTGAGTTATACATAAAAAATATTTTATAATAAACAATTTTTATAGATAAGTCAAAAAAATATTTTATATAAAAAATATACAATTTATATTAGATTTTGAACGTTAACATTACTTTATAAAAACATATTTATCTTAAAAATATTTATATTATAAAAAAGCCTTTTAAAACACTATTTTTTTTAAAGAAATGAAGTTGAAAACTAGAGTTTTTAGAAATTACTTTATAAAAATAAAAAATTTATACATAATAAAATATTTTATGCTTATATTTACGAAATCATGTTTTGTAAAAAAAATATAAAAAATGTTAACGGTATAGCTTTATGAAAAAGATTGTATATTTATATTTTTATAAAAAAAAACTATATTATTTAAAAAAATAATATATATTTATGTGTCTGTGTGTGTGCATTTTATTATTTTTGTTTTGTAATTCTCCTTATTTCATTATTAAATATTTTTCTATTACATTTCAATTTTACAAGCAAGTATTTATTTGGCATCAAATATTCTACAAATGAAATACATATATTCGTTATTCTTTTATAATTTTTTCTACATTAAAGTCATATATCACACAAATATAAAATAGGTATTTGAAAGTTATATATTTTACTTCTATTTTTATAAGTATTTTCGTATTGCATTGTATAAAAGGAACTTGAAAACGCGGGGCTAAAAACTAGTCTATATCTATATCTATATTATAACTCTAATACAATAGTATTAGAGTTTAACGCACCATCATTTAATGCGCCACTTCTATCCCAAGAGTCAAATTATCACATGCCCTTCTCTCTTCTACTCTCTCTATTGGTTTATCTTCCCACCCTTCATCTTCTACTACCCGTTCATATATTAGAAAACCCAAATTGGTCTGGTCGACTTCCTATTTTTTCCAACTCTTTCGTACCTTTATTTTATTTGTGAAAGAGAACCTAAAAAGCCACCTCTATTATGATATCGACATTTGTTCCTCTCTCTCAATTTGTCGATTTGTATAAGCCCAAATCTCCCCCTCTTAATAAAACACTTCGCCTTAAGAGGTAATCTCAAACACTCGGTTCTCTCTCACTGTTTTATTCTTATTCTTATGTTTTTTTTTTGTGAGGGGTTTTGGTTGTAAATATTCACCCACTCAAAATGTAATATACATTATTTGTTTTGTTTTTTTTTTGTTTTTTTTTTGGTATGATTTGGATAAACCTTCTCTATTAAAAGCTTTTGTGCCCAATATACTTCTTTATGAGTTTAGAAATTCTGAAAGTGTTGTTGTTGTTAGATATGGATTCGATCATGTTTTTTTCGCTAACTATATATAATTTTATCTCTTTTCATGTTACGGAATATATATATGTATGAAAGCTTCTCACATGTTCTCTGCAATAATGTCTTCTATTTTTAGTTGTATCTCCCAGGTTTAGCAAACAAAATCTTATAATTAATTAGTGCATTATCATATAATTATAATAATTTGTTAAAAACATTAGAACAATTTAATTTTATTCAACTATAATTTTACTCTTCTTAGTTTACGCATGCCTCTCCATATTCTCTGTAATGTTTCTAGCATGTAGATTTTGGAAACTGTTCAAGGATTTCAATGATGTTACATAGCAAATGTTTGAGGAAATGCCATATAGAATGAAACACATGTTATAATTAAATAGCAATAGAGAGAGTAGAGAGGAGAATATAGAGAGAATAAGTATTCTCATTGATTGATGTGTATTAACAATGAGGGGGTAACCCCCTATTTATAACATATGGTAAGCTTTCCCAAAATCCCACTCTTCCGATGTGGGATAGTGAGCATACATATTTTATAACACTCCCCCTTGGATGTACACTATATCCACCATTCAATGATTGCTGCCTCATTAAAACCTTACTAAGGAAAAACCTAGTGGGAAAAAACCAAAGTGAAGGAAAAAGAGCACAACTTTTGTGATCATCGAATCGGTGTTAGACGCGCTTAGTGTTGCCTCGTTAAAACCTTTAACTGGAAAACCCAATGGAAAAAAAAACCTAGTTAAAGGAAAAAGAGTACAAAGCGCATATGTCCAAAACATCATGGTCTTAGATTCTCCCCCTGATTAAATGCTCCCCCTGATTGGATACTCCTCCTGATTATGATATTTCTCTGATGGTTGAGTCGATGCATATCAGTCTCATATACAATCTTTTGAAATGTTGCTTTAACATGGTGAAAAGATTTGATCCGCTGTTACTTCAATTTCATGTTTCTTCATAAGATCGACTTCCATAAGACATGGGTGAAGAGGGATGAACATGTCACTAATAGCATAACTCTTCCGGAGTTTGTGTGTTGCATAAATTTTCTTCATAAGAAGTAGTAGGAACATATGTTATTTGAGGCAAATCATAAGTTCTTTGACTATTCCTTGTGAGGATACTAGAGATAACCTGCATCTATTTAACATATGATATTTAACATACTAGAGGCAAGTCATAAGCAGTAGGAACATATGTTAGAAAAAAATATCATATGATATGATTGATATTAGTCCCATGCCTTACAAGTCAATGATAATTATTTATTGCCAAGATATTGACTGTAATTATAATATCCAATATCATGCATGGTGTTATATATATCAATATACCAATACGTACAAGTATAGTACTTCTGGACCAAATACTATAATAAAATGCACATACGGTACTTTAAGACCAAATTTATTTTTATCATTCTCTTTAGGATGATATGAATAATATAATATCCAAATACAGGAGACCATGGGTATACTAAAATTGTATGCTTAAAGCATTTGCAGGACTTTTCAATCCATTTGACTAATGGATATGAGTTTAACATAAAATGTGCTCGATCTGCAGACCGAGACAAAGACTTGTGTAACAACGCTCGATTCTGGGAGGCTCATTTTATATTAATGTTACCGCATAAGGTAATTATATAAAATATGGGGACTGGAGTAAATATTAATTCAATGAATTGAAAGTTAATATTTACTAGACTGATGCATATTTACAGTATGTGGAAGTAAATATCATCTGGTTGTATGCTTATAGTGTCATGTATATAAATGGCACGATAGTTCAAATGAAACTTGAACTCAAAATAATTTATAAAATTTTTGGATGCCAGTTTAGAGGGTGTAGTTGGTCTCGAAAGGTGCGAGATAGTAAAAATAAGTGCCATATTTCATTTTTGTATTTCGGGCACTTTTTCCTGGTTTTAGCTTATATGCGTATTTTGGGAGTCATTTTAATGTGGTGTTAACCATTTAAGTTGGGAATTTTAACTTAAGCCACGATTTAGTCTTCTAAATCCCCTAATTCCCTAAATTATGTCTTAAACATAGAACGAAAAAGGAGAGAAAGAAAGAGGAAAAGAAAAGTGGAGGAAGAAGAGAGAAAATGAAGATTGAAGATGGATTGATGCTTCTTCTACAAATAAATATGAATTTGCAACCCTAAGGCAAGTATTCTACTTGCAAATATGTGATTTAAGATGTATAAATTGTATGATAGTTGTGTATTTTCATTTATGGTTTAAATGTGGAATTTGTGGGATTTAAACCCTAATCTTGATTTATGTTAAAGAAATTGTGGGTCTTGATGGTTATAAATCATATAGGAAAATATTTATGTAGATAAAGATTGTTGGTTGAGTTTAAGATGGAGAAGGTTTGAGATTTGGGACAATGTAAATCATCATTTGGGTGTAATTTTTGAAGATGAAAGAACCCTAGGTCTGCTATGACCGGTCGACCGGGGGCAGGCTTACTGCTTTCCCACAAAGGCATAAAATTCTTGCGCGGTCGACCGCGGTCCCTTGACCGGCTATACCATTTTGAGCTTTCTGCTTTCCTTCGTAGGCAAAACCTTCAGACGCGGTCGACCGCGATCTCGGGACCGGTCGACCGGTCCCCTGTTTTACATCCTAAAATCTTATTTTGTTTCCTAGATAAATTTTCTTCAATAGGGACTAGGAACCTTCTTTAATGAAGTAAACTAGGTGTCCTATAGTTGAAAATGAGGTAGTACTTTCCCTACACTAAGAATGGGGTATGTGGGGACTTTTCCAGGGTTTTGCCATTTGATGTTAGGGCATTCTTTTTCTAGTAAATTATCATGGAACTAGGATTCCTAGAGTTATGTTTGGGAGACTTTTGGAGGTCTATAGAGTTACATTAATATTGATGGATTATAATAAAACCCTAAAATATTTAGGGTTAATTAAGAGTTTACTTACTCCTTTGAGGTCGTAGCAACGATATAATTTATCGTATGGCTCCATATAATCAGTTAGATTATTTACAAAAAGTAAATGGGAATGGTTTCGGATAAAATGAAACATATACATGGAAATGAAATGGAAATGGTAATGATGATGGTAAATGATAATTTACTTAATCATGAATGTGGTAAATGTTAATTTACTGGATACACACCTCTCTAAATGACATCATAAGGGCAGTTCGCGAGCTTGGTGATGCCCCCTGTCTAGTGAATGCAGGGTGGATATAGTCCATAGGCCATATGAGCGATATGTTATGTTTTTCTGCGCTGGTGAGGAGATTCCGGGTGTGGTCTTGACTCTCCCGCAAGCATATGGCCGCTTCTCGAAGTATTGCGTTGTAGGTGCCCAGGTTGTCTTGTATAGATAGGCCCTGGAAGATGATGGTCATTTAGGGGCGCGCCCAGTGGGGAAACTTGGAGGGGCGGTCTTAGAATCGTTATATGTATATAAATATAACTATTCATAATCAAGTGGGACTTGATGTATGAGATATGCCATAAAGAGCATGATGAAGTGCCATAAAGAGCACAATGAAATGCCACAAAGAGCATTTTTTTATAATGATATTCCTGTTAAGGAATGTTAATGCTAGGATGGGCAGGAAATTGGAATAAAAGCCATAAAGAGCTTAAAATTTTAATTATATTTTCCTGATAAGGAATGAAATGCTAGTAAGGAGCATAAATGTTGTAATTATGAGTTCCTGAAAAGGAACAAAATAATGAAATGGAAGTTTTTAAATTTATGTTACCCATGCTTTTCTTTTCTATCTTAGTTATGTTTTAGAACTGTGTAGATAGATGTTATTCTTTCTAGCATGATTTTATTCATAACTATCATACTTTTTATTCGTCTGGTAATCATATAGAACCGGGCCCTGACCCGTTTACATTTTTGGTTGCATATGCATCTTGTCTCCGCTCAGGTACTCCGCCGCAAGGATGCCTGATTTGAATTCCTATTCCGATGTTTTCGGCGAGCCGTGATGCATTGCGGGTATTATGGGATATAATTGGTATAAACGTTTTCATTTTTTTTGTATTCTAGTTAAGATCGGGTCTCTTTCACTCGGGCAAGGCCCAAGCTTTTGAAATTGATTAATGTAATGTAACATATAAATTTATTGAAATTGTTTAATAATGTTGTATGAATCAGTGGACCGATATCACATTTGGTCCTCTTATTTGTTACCTGTTGTTATACTATATATTTATACATCCTAGTGGTTTCCCCTATCTTTTCAGGAAATGGGTTGTTTGTTTAACTTTATTTACTTTAAAAACAAAATTTGGCAACCCGCTTTCTGGAATAGTGGGTGGTTGTCCTGGATACTCTATATTTTTATTGGGATGCTGAGAATGATTCTATCTATGATTCCGTTATATTGGAGTATTGGGATGGCCACCCCTTATTTTGGTGAGCGGGTTGTCACAGATGGTATCAGAGCCAGGTTCTAGAGTCCTTAAGAATCTGTGTGGATGCCTTAAGTTTCAGCGTTGCTCTTGATTTGACATAAAGCCTTAGGATTAAGATCATTGGTTTCTTTTGTGAGATTTCGTTCTTCTGCCATGAGGTAGAATCTATAGAATCTTTTGCGCATTCGTGTGAGAAAAGTAGGATGATTGGAGAAGGGCGTCATGAGAAGGAACTACTAAGGACTGTAAATTGTGGTCGGGGATGAGGACCGCTTTTGAGGTCGCTCTCTTTTTGTAGCACTTCCTTGTATTGCTACTACGACTACTAATTATAGTTGATGTAGTTTTCCCAAGTACCGCTAGAAGTAGAAAGTGGTACTAAGCTTGAGAATTCAAGCGATGTTAATTTGATGTAGAGAAGTGCACTGAAGTCGGATGGAGGATAATCCTTCACCCGTAGGAGTAGTGCTGAGATGGCTTAAATGTGGTCACCATATTCGTGGGTGCCGGAAGTTTGGCCCATAGAGAAGCCCTGTGGATACTTGCAATGGCGAGTTTCTCTGGGATAACTGGACTGAGGAGAAGGTGGATTCTCGAATGTTCACAAAATGTTCTGTTAAAGACCGATGAGGAATAAGGTGTTGTACGGTTAGGGAGACCGTGCACCAGGAAATGATAGGCTCCAGAATAGGTGTCGTTAACATTTCTAATGGAGTAAGATTCATGAAACCCAATTGGTGGACATCCGCCTGGGGAGGTTTCATTGAACTGAGGAAGAGGAGGCCGAGAGCGTGTCCTCTTTTACTGAGGAAGTAAGAGGGACTGCGTGGGTAATTGTTGTTGACCAGAGTCGGAGTAATGGCTAGGATGCGGAGTGGTTGGTAAGAATCTGGATGGGAATTCCACCTCATTAGTGGGTGGTGTATTCCTTATTATAAGACTTAGTAGTATTATATCTACTGTAGATTCGGGTGTGTATATTGATCTTGTAGTTGTATTGACGCCATTATAAGAAGAGTACTTATATGACTTCCTTGGTATGGAAGTTATATTTTCCTCACTCGTTTTGAAACGAGTGATGATATTCTTAATATGCATGTAGTATGTGTAAATTGCATTATATGCCCCTTGGGTTAAGTGATCCATTACTCATTTGCATTATATGTGGATGTTATGACTTATCTCCATGACCAACAAGTTAAGTAGTAATGCATAAGAGGGGTTCCTTGTTTGGATTCCTCTTTTGCGGGACGCTCCACGCGTGAACCTTAACGACGTTGGGAGTGGAGAGATGTTATTTTTCCTTTCTCTTGTTTTATGTACATTATGCGAGTATATATATTTTTGTCGGTTTGGTGCGATAGCAAGCAAATAAAATTGTGTGGCTATCTCACTTCTAGTTCAAAATGGAACTAGTTATTTTGTAATTTCTCTCCTGGATACAGGTTGAGACTTTATAGAGGTGGATCGAGGTAGGTAAGAGATTTTGTTATTTGTTTAGTTATCTTGTGTGAGTGTTTGATTATTTGTCTTATTTATGCATGTTACGCTTATCTCCATGATCAACTAGTTAAGTAGGCTTGTGTCGGAGGGGTTCCTTGTTTGGATTTCGCTTCGACGAGACACTCCGTCGCATGAACACTTAACGATGCTGTGATTGGAGAGACGCTATCCATTTCTTTCTCTTTTACTTTATTTATTTTGTTGTTGGAAGTGGGATTGGAAGATTAGCCGAGAATAACGTAGAAGAGTGATTAAGGGCTATTAAAGTGCGAGATAGAAGCACTGTATATAGTTCTCTCCTCTGATCGATGTGAGGGATACTGAGGTACGAATTCGGATTGAGACTTCGGGATTGTGCCTTGATAAGAAGGCCATGTTTATATAAGGGGATATGTATCTGAAAGACTCCACAGTAAGTGAATGTCTGATCAGTTAAAATCTTTAATAATGCTATGGTAACGTAGAAGTAGAATTTTGTTGCAATAATTGCAAGTTAAAATTTATCGATCCCGATGATGTATTTTAGACCATCACGTCTTAATGACCAACGATACGAGGTAGTAGTGTAACGGGAGGGTTCCTTGTTTGGATTTCGCTTCGGCGAGACGTCCCACGCACGAAACTGAGCGAATTGTCGAAAGTTGAGATAGGTCTTGGACACTAGGGATATATTTAGTATTATCTATCTATGACGTAGGTAGGATGTATACTTGGAGATCGACCTTAGGTTTATTAGAACATAAGGACCTTAGGGCAGGTGATGTTTATTTAGGAAGGCGGTAAGGAGTTGACCACGGATGAGTGTGGGTTAACTCTATGTGGGATTAGATCCCTAGGAACGAGATTTATGGGGTCTCGAGAGGTTTGGGTGGTTTTGGCTGAAGAAGATAAGGCCTTTCTTAGATATGTTGCTACGTGGAGACTTTACTTACAGGGAGTTAAGGGACGGGTTAACCTTCACTCCTGAGCTCATGATAGTGATCTCGAGAGTGGGTTTAATGAATAAGTCTCTTCCAGGAGCGGTAAGTATTAATACTAGAGCATGGACTCGTTGTCTATGCGTCTGACAAGCCTAAACTTATGGGAAGTATTATACCATGCTTGAATTTAAAATTCATTGCTGTGGAAATTGCCTTAAAGAAATGGAGGCACTACTTCCTGGGCAGGGAAACTTAGTCTTTCTCGCGAAGCAACAAGTTGATGCAATAGGTCGTGGGAGAGATCGAGTTAGTGCTCGGATTTCAGAAGAACTAGTGATTGGGTATTTTCTCATTCGCTAAGGAAATGTGATTGGGGTAGTAGATACGTCGAGTAAGAAACTCGTCGGAGATAATTGTGTTGGCATGGAAAGCCAAATGAAATGAGCATGACTCAAAAGACTCTGTAGCGAGGGCATTATGATCTGTGATTGACCATTTCACCTTGTACGAAGAAGAGTATCGGTGGAATGAAGAGGGGTATATTCATAGACGGTTGTATTGAAGTGCCGAAACCGTATGGTCATGATCCTATTTGGGAAAGTTGTTGATTGTTTGACCAGTATTGATGGACTACATTATGGATGGACTATATGTAGAAGAGTACGCCCCATTATTGATGGAGGAATGGTAGAACTGTGGGAGGTGCCTATTAAAATAGGGTGGACCAAGACTAGATATTCATGTCGGAAGTTTGGCTAAAGTTCCATGAAGAAATGGGAACTGTATGGAAATAGCGTGTATCCTACAGCTCTAAAGTGGATGGATGTATGGAAGGAATTTGACATAGGGTCGAAAGGCATACCTCGAAGCGGACGCCTTAGAATACATAGCAGGTGAGAGCAGTTAGTATATGGATAGAGATTCCAGTACAACCATTAGGCTATCGAATGGCCTTGTGGATCATTTTCTAAGGCATGGTATCATAAGTGGCCTAGCGTGGTCGGTAGAATATTTTGTATACTCGTTGGATGGAACCAACGGGTAATATGTTCCTTGGACTTGGAGTGGTCTTGTGTCGATTCTTTAAGATTTGGCTTTTGAGCCATATGCCTTGATGAGATACGTCAATGCGAGGGAAGTTGATTAGTGTTGGGGTTAAACGAAGTAGAGTTGGTATAAATATCCCCGAGGAGGGAGTAAAGCGGTCTATCCCGAGTTGCGAGGGTATCTTCTTCCGTTTTAAGACGGTAGAATCGGTAGTTAGGGAGGAACACTTTGTGCTACGCTAGAGCACAAATGATGTAGATTGTGATGACGATGGGTTTGTTTAGGATGGTAGAATCCTAGTTTAGAGTAATATACCCTTTATGAGATTTGGGTATGCCCGAATTTTGGGGGCAAAATTCGCTCTTAACGGGGGGAGTATGTAACAACCCTCGATTCTGGGAGGCTCATTTTATATTAATTTTACCACATAAGGTAATTATATAAAATATGGGGACTGGAGTAAATATTAATTCAATGAATTGAAAGTTAATATTTACTAGACTGATGCATATTTACAGTATGTGGAAGTGAATATCATCAGGTTGTATGTTTATAGTGTCATGTATATAAATGGTGCGATAGTTCAAATGAAACTGGAACTCAAAATAATTTATAAAATTTCTGGATGCCAGTTTAGAGGGTGTAGTTGGTCTCGAAAGGTGCGAGACAGTCAAAATCAGTGCCATATTTCATTTTTGTATTTCGGGCACTATTACCTGGTTTTAGCTTATATGCGTATTTTGGGAGTCATTTTAATGTGGTGTTAACCATTTAAGTTGGGAATTTTAACTTAAGCCACGATTTAGTCTTCTAAATCCCCTAATTCCCTAAATTATGTCTTAAACATAGAGAGAAAAAGGAGAGAAAGAAAGAGGAAGAAGAGAGAAAATGAAGATTGAAGATGGATTGACGCTTCTTCTACAAATAAATATGAATTTGCAACCCTAAGGCAAGTATTCTACTTGCAAATATGTGATTTAAGATGTATAAATTGTATGATAGTTGTGTATTTTCATTTATGGTTTAAATGTGGAATTTGTGGGATTTAAACCCTAATCTTGATTTATGTTAAAGAAATTGTGGGTCTTGATGGTTATGAATCATATAGGAAAATCTCTGGGTAGATAAATATTGTTGGTTGAGTTTAACATGGAAAAGGTTTGAGATTTGGGAAAATGTAAATCATCATTTGGGTGTAGTTTTTGAAGATGAAAGAACCCTAGGTCTGCTATGACCGGTCGACCGCGGTCCCCTGACCGGTCGACCAGGCCTTCGGGGGCAGGCTTACTGCTTTCCCACAAAGTCATGAAATTCTTGCGCGGTCGACCGCGGTCCCTTGACCGGTCGACCGGCTATACCATTTTGAGCTTTCTGTTTTCCTTCGTTGGCAAAACCTTGAGACGCAGTCGACCGCGGTCTCCGGACCGGTCGACCGGTCCCATGTTTTTCATCCTAAAATCTTATTTTGTTTCCTAGATATATTTTCTTCAATAGGGACTAGGAACCTTCTTTAATGAAGTAAACTAGGTGTCCTAGAGTTGAAATTGAGTTAGTACTTTCCCTACACTAGGAACGGGGTATGTGGGGACTTTTCCGGGGTTTTGCCAATTGAGGTTAGGGAATTTTTTTTCTAGTAAATTATCATGGAACTAGGATTCCTAGAGTTATGTTTGGGAGACTTTTGTAGCTCTATAGAGCTACATTAATATTGATGGATTATAATAACACCCTAAAATGTTTGGAGTTAATTAAGAGTTTACTTACTCCTTTGAGGTCGTAGCAACGATATAATTTATCGTAAGGCTCCGAATAATCAGTTAGATTATTTACAAAAAGTAAATGGGAATGGTTTCGGATAAAATGAAACATATACATGGAAATGTAATGGAAATGGTAAATGATAATTTACTTAATCATGAATATGGTAAATGTTAATTTACTGGATACACACCTCTCTAAATGACATCATAAGGGAAGTTCGTGATCGGGCGGAAAAAGTGTGTTCGTGTGAGGACACAATCGTCGTGTGTTTCGCCGCCGCGATACAAATAAAACCTATGGTACTACTACACTTGACAAGCAAGCACAGCGGTAAGTCGGGTATCGTAAGAAATCCACAGGGAGTGATTAAATTTTAGATGTTGATTGTTTTAAACTTCAAGAATAAAAATGGTGTAAAAGAAATAAGAAAAGGTGATGGTTGGTTATCGTGAATAAACAAAAAGAGAAGTTAACGCTAAACAAAAGGAAAGCGAGGATCGGGATCGTATACACGCATTCACGGGCTAAACAACTACTAATTAGAATTTCGATTCGAAAACATTTAATCGATCATTTTCAATTAAGCATAAACATCACGCAATAAGGAATTTAAGCCAAAGTTGCGAGATTAAACATATAACGGAAAATGGTCACACGCGGATTAAATTCGGATAATCGCTATAAACACTAACGTTGCATGACAAAGAAATTTAAATGCATAATAATCCGACTTTAATACGCGAGGTTTCAATTAAATGCAATATTACACAAAACCTAATTTTCGAGGTTCAAACCCGTAAATGGAGGAAACGCAATCCCGAACCTATTTATCTACGGACAAATCATGAAAATAAACTAATTTAAACTAAGAAAGCAATAAATAAACACAATAAACTAATTATGAAAGCATGTAAATTATCTAGAAAGCAAGAAATGAAGGAAAACAAACTATATTAATGGTCGGGAAGATGAATAGTTAACATACAAACCAATTGGGTTGTCAATCCAAAGAGAATGGAAGAAGAACCATCCAAAACCCCAAAACCCTAACAAAAACTAACCTAAAATCGTGTATCTACTGATATATGTTCTATTACAACAAAAATTGGCTTATATAGTAAGTTGGATTAAAAATAAAGAAGAAAGAAAAGAAGGCAAAATATCTGCAGAAAATAGAGCATCGATCGATCGACCTAGGCAAAACTTCGGCAAATCAGAATGGTCGATCGATCGACCAAAGGGGTTGATCGATCGATCAAGTAGGGCAGAATGCAGTAGCCTACTTCATTGGTCTTTTCTTCTTCTCCCTTCTCCTCTTTTGCTTCCTTGTTTTTCCTCCGCTAAAATTGCCGTAACTTCTTGGTTATGAATTGGAATCGAGCACTGTTCACGGCCACGCGAAGCTAGCGAGGAGGGATACAACTTCCGTGAGATGTCGGGCCAGGTACCCAAGCTATGAAAAGACTAAAATGCCCTTGCACGTGCGATTGTGTACGAAACTTCATCGGAATGCATCCGAACTTCATACTAAGCATCCAAATACCTACAAAAGCTCAATTAACGCCTGCAAAACATGTTAACATAGAAATCCGAGGTTGTCTGGTTAACGAGCATAAATATAGGGATTAAGATACCCGAGGTGGCTAATAACGCGTAGGTTAACGGGTAAAATACGCAATATTTGCGTCATATCACACCCCCTAACTTACACATTGCTAGTCCCTAGCAATGAAATAGGAAACAACAAGAACTACAAGCAAACCAAAAGAAGGAGAAGTACAAAAGTATGGTATAAAAGCAATAAAAAGATAAGGCCACTTTCGCGGGCGAACGATTGCATTTAGCATATGCAATAAGCCGTTAAACCCCTAGGTTACCCTAGTGGACGAGTGTCATCTCGTGAGGGTTTTCAGAGATGAAACCCACAAACATCACATGGTTTCCTCAAAATATGCCCAACCCAACATGCGACAAACTCAACAACAATGAAAAAAATTTCAAACATGTTATTAGCAAAATGAACGAATTCAAACAAAAGTCCAAATCATTAACATTATAGAATGCACCTCATAGAATTGAAATCTTAAAATGTGGGAGGGGAGTGAGCACATACAAAGTATGATTTGGTAAAAACTTAAATAAACCTGATAAACATTAAAGCAAGCATATAATCAATCCTCACGGGCATTACGCTCATCAAGAAAATTCACTCGAAACATGGAGGTAACACACGGGACATGCGGGCATAAAAAGTAAATGTAAATGGAAACTAGGCCGCACACATGTCACAAATGAAGAACTCTATATAGGAAATGAAAAATTTGTAATCTCAATGAAAGGATACCGCACACTGAAAGAGAAGAAATGTATTTTCACAGATTATCACAACTATTATGACTTTTGAATTACATCAACCTAAGATCACATAGGACTTTAATAGGGTTATGATGTAGGTATGGCTAGGGTGTGAAACGAAGGAATGTATGTACGGATTCAAAGTGTTCGGGATGAAAACTCGGGATAATGGGAGAATGCGTGCAATAACAAAATTGGAAAAACAAGTTCCAAAACGGCATTAGATATATCATAGGGGAGAGTAATCAAAGCTTATTGAACTATATACACAACATTTACAACTTTCTCTTTTCTTTTCTTTTCTTCTTTTTTTTCACTTTTTCTTTTCTTTTCTTTTGCTTTTTGCTTTCTCTTTTTTTCATTTTTTTCACATCACTTTTCTTTACTTTTCAAACTCTCATATGCCTAAAATTGCAACCGCAATACAACAACAACATTCAATCCCAAGTAACATTCCAAATAAAGGTATGTAAGGTGTATGTATGGCTTAAAACTCCAATTTGGAGTTGGTTATGGGATTTGGGTTATGAAATGAAGGGTTATATTTAGGCTCAAAGGGGTTAACGAGGGTAAACATATAAGGGTGAGGTCAAGGCTAATATGGGTGATATAACAAAGAGGGCCTATGATCATTTCACAAAGTTTACGCAATTCTCAAGTCAAAACAATATATGAAAATCATGATCAAGTAACACATTTCAAGTATGAACTCAATTAATGAACGGTCAAATGAAAGAATAGAGAGATTACCAAAGAATTCAACGTTTTCAAAGAGAAAAGAATAGTGTATAACACTCACAAACGACGAAAGGTACAAAGCTTACTCGGTGTAAGTATATACAATGCAACAAAAGATTCTCGAGTTATAAAAATCTTAAACCAAATCAATAGAATAAGGAAAGTGCAAATGCTCATGGGATAAAGTTCAATTCATGAAGTTATTCACAATATCAATGATTTGAGGACTAAAGTCTAATAACTTCTAAAATCGAGAACATGCATCATTGAGTTGTCAATCGGATCGGGCAATTATTAAAATTTATCATCGGAAACAAGGAAAAATGCCCAACAAAGGAGAAAAAAGTTAGTACCGAGCATAGCAAAAACAAATAACATAAAGTTAACTAATTACACTAGACTAAATTAAAAAGGAAAGAAAAAAAAGGAAAGAAAGAAAATTAAAAAGCTAACTATTTACAACCTACTATTTAGGCTTCACACTAACTATATACTAGAAGTCTAAATAGTTGAGGGTCCACCCAAAAAGGGATTTGACTTTGAAAGATCAACGGTGGACCCTCCAAAGCGAACATGCCACCCGGAAGATATGAATTCCGTTTGAACAACGGAAGGCATGTGGGTGGTGAAAAAAGTGAACCATCGCCAATTTGAAATTTTGGGCTGACGATGGGGTATTTGGATAATAAGGGGGAAAGGTACACTAGAGGTCCAAGAAAAATCGACTCATCTCCCAAAGGTCTTTCAAGTGGAATGGGAGATGGTGCACACACGGGGATAACATCCATCGAAGACAAGTCCGGTAAAGAGTCCTCATCGGCAAAAAGTGTAGAAATTTTAAAAGTTTCTACCGACTCATAGGAATCAACCGGTAATTCTAATGGTTCGATCACGAAAAACGAATATGGTGATGAAACAAATTCAATATCATTCGACTCATCGTCGGAAGGAGATTGAATTTCGGGGGAGAAAGATTCACACTCGATGAGAAATTCTTTGAAAAATTGAGGTGAAACACAAGTTTCCACCTCCTCATTGTTTTGTGCATAAGAATTCATCTCATCGCAAAGTGCACCAAGTCTCATTCCAGCATCATTTAGGCTTTCCAAACCTTGGGACTAAAGAAGCAAAGTTTCTTCCAAAGTAGGCTTCCTCGGCTCAAGAGCCTCGGACTCCTCATTTGGTTGAAACTCGTCTTCGAAAGTAATGAAATAAGAATCGTCATTTGATTCGAATAATGAATCCAACTCAAGCTCCCAATAACGATTTTCATTCCGATAAATGTTTTCAAGTCTTTCATTTTCAAGAAAATCTTGAAAATGGAAAACTTGAAAACTATCCCCAAAGTATGAATCATTAGAATAACCGTAATAACTATAATAGTAGGACATGATTACCTCGGTGTTTGTAGACGGAGAATCCGAGCAAGAAAGTGAGCAACCGCGAATCACAGTTTCTTAGCGCTCAAGTATGCTATTCTGCAAAAAAGGTTAAAACAAAGAATACAAATACAAAAGGAAAAATACTACGAAATAATAAAACAATTACTATATAAAATACACTCCCTGGCGACGGCTCCATTTTGTGACCGGGCAAAAAAAGTGTGTTCGTGTGAGGACACAATCGTTGTGTGTTTCCTCAAGACGATACAAATAAAACCTAAGCTACTACTACACTTGACAAGCAAGCACAGCGGTAAGTCGGGTATCGTAAGAAATCCACAGGGAGTGATTAAATTTTAGATGTTAATTGTTTTAAAACTTCAAGATTAAAAATGGTGTAAAAGAAATAAGAAAAGGTGATGGTTGGTTATCGTGAATAAACAAAAAGAGAAGTTAACGCTAAACAAAAGGAAAGCGAGGATCGGGATCGTATACACGCATTCACGGGCTAAACAACTACTAATTAGAATTTTGATTCGAAAACATTTAATCGATCATTTACAATTAAGCATAAACATCACGCAATAAGGAATTTAAGCCAAAGTTGCGAGATTAAACATTTAACGGAAAATGGTCACACGCGGATTAAATTCGGATAATCGCTATAAACACTAACGTTGCATGACAAAGAAATTTAAACGCATAATAATCCGACTTTAATACGCGAGGTTTCAATTAAATGCAATTTTACACAAAACCTAATTTTCGAGGTTCAAACCCGTAAATGGCGAAAACGCAATCCCGAACCTATTTATCTACGGACAAATCATGAAAATAAACTAATTTAAACTAAGAAAGCAATAAATAAACACAATAAACTAATTATGAAAGCATGTAAATTATCTAGAAAGCAAGAAATGAAGGAAAACAAACTATATTAATGGTAGGGAAGATGAATAGTTAACATACAAACCAATTGGGTTGTCAATCCAAAGAGAATGGAAGAAGAACCATCCAAAACCCCAAAACCCTAACTAAAACTAACCTAAAATCGTGTATCTGCTGATATATGTTCTATTACAACAAAAATTGGCTTATATAGTAAGTTGGATTAAAAATAAAGAAGAAAGAAAAGAAGGCAAAATATCTGCAGAAAACAGAGCATCGATCGATCGACCCCTTTGGTCGATCGATCGACCTAGGCAAAACTTCGGCAAATCAGAATGGTCGATCGATCGATCAAAGGGGTTGATCGATCGATCAAGTAGGGCAGAATGCAGCTGCCTACTTCATTGGTCTTTTCTTCTTCTCCCTTCTCCTTTTTTGCTTCCTTGTTTTTCCTCCGCTAAAATCGCCCTAACTTCTTGGTTATGAATTGGAATCGAGCACTATTCACGGCCACGCGAAGCTAGCGAGGAGGGATACAACTTCCGTGAGATGTCGGGCCAGGAACCCAAGCTGTGAAAAGACAAAAATGCCCTTGCGCTTGCGATTGTGTACGGAACTTCATCGGAATGCATCCGAACTTCATACTAAGCATCCAAATACCTACAAAAGCTCAATTAACGCCTGCAAAACATGTTAACATAGAAATCCGAGGTTGTCTGGTTAACGAGCATAAATATAGGGATTAAGATACCCAAGGTGGCTAATAACGCGTAGGTTAACGGGTAAAATACGCAGTATTTGCGTCATATCACACCCCCTAACTTACACATTGCTAGTCCCTAGCAATGAAATAGGAAACAACAAGAACTACAAGCAAACCAAAAGAAGGAGAAGTACAAAAGTATGGTATAAAATCAATAAAAAGATAAGGCCACTTTCGCGGGCGAACGATTGCATTTAGCATATTCAATAAGCAGTTAAACCCCTAGGTTACCCTAGTGGACGAGTGTCGTCTCGTGGGGGTTTTCAGAGATGAAACCCACAAACATCACATGGTTTCCTCAAAATATGCCCAACCCAACATGCGACAAACTCAACAACAATGAAAAAAATTTCAAACATGTTATTAGCAAAATGAACGAATTCAAACAAAAGTCCAAATCATTAACATTATAGAATGCACCTCATAGAATTGAAATCTTAAAATGTGGGAGGGGAGTGAGCACATACAAAGTATGATTTGGTAAAAACTTAAATAAACCTGATAAACATTAAAGCAAGCATATATTCAATCCTCACGGGCATTACGCTCATCAAGAAAATTCACTCGAAATAGGGAGGTAACACACGGGACATGCGGGCATAAAAAGTAAATGTAAATGGAAACTAGGCCTCACACATGTCACAAATGAAGAACTCTATATAGGAAATGAAAATTTTGTAATCTCAATGAAAGGATACCGCACACTGAAAGAGAAGAAATGCATTTTCACAGATTATCACAACTATTATGACTTTTGAATTACATCAACCTAAGATCACATAGGACTTTAATAGGGTTATGATGTAGGTATGGCTAGGGTGCGAAACGAAGGAATGTATGTACGGATTCAAAGTGTTCGGGATGAAAACTCGGGATAATGGAGAATGCGTTCAATAAAAAAATTGGAAAAACAAGTTCCAAAACGGCATTAGATATATCATCGGGGAGAGTAATCAAAGCTTATTGAACTATATACACAACATTTACAACTTTCTCTTTTCTTTTCTTTTCTTCTTTTTTTTCACTTTTTCTTTTCTTTTATTTTTCTTTTTTCTTTCTCTTTTTTTCATTTTTTTCACATCACTTTTCTTTACTTTTCAAACTCTCATATGCCTAAAATTACAACCGCAATACAACAACAACATTCAATCCCAAGTAACATTCCAAATAAAGGTATGTAAGGTGTATGTATGGCTTAAAACTCCAATTTGGAGTTGGTTATGGGATTTGGGTTATGAAATGAAGGGTTATATTTAGGCTCAAAGGGGTTAACGAGGGTAAACATATAAGGGTGAGGTCAAGGCTAATATGGGTGATATAACAAAGAGGGCCTATGATCATTTCACAAAGTTTACGCAATTCTCAAGTCAAAACAATATATGAAAATCATGATCAAGTAACACATTTCAAGTATGAACTCAATTAATGAACGGTCAAATGAAAGAATAGAGAGATTACCGAAGAATTCAACGTTTTCAAAGAGAAAAGAATAGTGTATAACACTCACAAACGACGAAAGGTACAAAGCTTACTCGGTGTAAGTATATACAATGCAACAAAAGATTCTCGAGTTATAAAAATCTTAAACCAAATCAATAGAATAAGGAAAGTGCAAATGCTCATGGGATAAAGTTCAATTCATGAAGTTATTCACAATATCAATGATTTGAGGACTAAAGTCTAATAACTTCTAAAATCAAGAACATGCATCATTGAGTTGTCAATCAGATCGGGCAATTATTAAAATTTATCATCGGAAACATAGCAAAATGCCCAACAAAGGAGAAAAAAGAAAGAAAATATTTTTGAAATTTTTCAAATTTTTCACAGAAAGGCATACTCTGTAACTAAATGTGAGCAAATCCATGGACTACACATGAAATGGATAGAATATCCTACACCCCCTAACTTAAATGTTGCATTGTCCTCAATGCGCATTAAGAACACAACACAAAGAGAGGAAAAGAACGATATTACCCAAAATTGGAGCGATCTCCATAAGCGCGAGTCCAAGGGAATCTACAAAACAAGTTAGTACCGAGCATAGCAACAACAAATAACAAAAAGTTAACTAATTACACTAGACTAAATTAAAAAGGAAAGAAAAAAAAGGAAAGAAAGAAAATTAAAAAGCTAACTATTTACAACCTACTATTTAGGCTTCACACTAACTATATACTAGAAGTCTAAATAGTTGAGGGTCCACCCAAAAAGGGAATTGACTTTGAAAGTTCAACGGTGGACCCTCCAAAGCGAACATGCCTCCCGGAAGATATGAATTCCGTTTGAACAACGGAAGGCATGTGGGTGGTGAAAAAAGTGAACCATCGCCAATTTGAAATTTTGGGCGGACGATGGGGGATTTGGATAATAAGGGGGAAAGGTACACTAGAGGTCCAAGAAAAATTGACTCATCTCTCAAAGGTCTTTCAAGTGGAATGGGAGATGGTGCACACACGGGGATAACATCCATCGAAGACAAGTCCGGTAAAGAGTCCTCATTGGCAAAAAGTGTAGAAATTTTAAAAGTTTCTACCGACTCATAGGAATCAACCGGTAATTCTAATGGTTCGATCACGAAAAACGAATATGGTGATGAAACAAATTCAAAATCAATCGACTCATCGTCGGAAGGAGATTGAATTTTGGGGGAGAAAGATTCACACTCGATGAGAAATTCTTTGAAAAATTGAGGTGAAACACAAGTTTCCACCTCCTCATTGTTTTGTGCATAAGAATTCATCTCATCGCAAAGTGCACCAAGTCTCATTCCAGCATCATTTAGGCTTTCCAAACCTTGGGAGTAAAGAAGCAAAGTTTCTTCCAAAGTAGGCTTCCTCGGCTCAAGAGCCTCGGACTCCTCATTTGGTTGAAACTCGTCTTCGAAAGTAATGAAATAAGAATCGTCATTGGATTCGAATAATGAATCCAACTCAAGCTCCCAATAACGATTTTCATTCCGATAAATGTTTTCAAGTCTTTCATTTTCAAGAAAATCTTGAAAATGGAAAACTTGAAAACTATCCCCAAAGTATGAAACATTAGAATAACCGTAATAACTATAATAGTAGGACATGATTACCTCGGTGTTTGTAGACGGAGAATCCGAGCAAGAAAGTGAGCAACCGCGAATCAAAGTTTCTTAGCGCTCAAGTATTCTATCCTGCAAAAAAGGTTAAAACAAAGAATACAAATACAAAAGGAAAAATACTACGAAATAATAAAACAATTACTATATAAAATACACTCCCTGGCGACGGCTCTATTTTGTGACCGGGCGAAAAAAGTGTGTTCGTGTGAGGACACAATCGTCGTGTGTTTCGCCACCACGATACAAATAAAACCTAAGCTACTACTACACTTGACAAGCAAGAACAGAGGTAAGTCGGGTATCGTAAGAAATCCACAGGGAGTGATTAAATTTTAGATGTTAATTGTTTTAAAACTTCAAGAATAAAAATGGTGTAAAAGAAATAAGAAAAGGTGATGGTTGGTTATCGTGAATAAACAAAAAGAGAAGTTAACGCTAAACAAAAGGAAAGCGAGGATCGGGATCGTATACACGCATTCACGGACTAAACAACTACTAATTAGAATTTTGATTCGAAAACATTTAATCGATCATTTTCAATTAAGCATAAACATCACGCAATAAGGAATTTAAGCCAAAGTTGCGAGATTAAACATTTAACGGAAAGTGGTCACACGCGGATTAAATTCGGATAATCGCTATAAACACTAACGTTGCATGACAAAGAAATTTAAATGCATAATAATCCGACTTTAATACGCGAGGTTTCAATTAAATGCAATTTTACACAAAACCTAATTTTTGAGGTTCAAACCCGTAAATGGCGGAAACGCAATCCCGAACCTATTTATCTACGGACAAATCATGAAAATAAACTAATTTAAACTAAGAAAGCAATAAATAAACACAATAAACTAATTATGAAAGCATGTAAATTATCTAGAAAGCAAGAAATGAAGGAAAACAAACTATATTAATGGTAGGGAAGATGAATAGTTAACATACAAACCAATTGGGTTGTCAATCAAAAGAGAATGGAAGAAGAACCATCCAAAACCCCAAAACCCTAACTAAAACTAAACTAACATCGTGTATCTACTGATATATGTTCTATTACAACAAAAATTGGCTTATATAGTAAGTTGGATTAAAAATAAAGAAGAAAGAAAAGAAGGCAAAATATCTGCAGAAAACAGAGCATGGATCGATCGACCCCTTTGGTCGATCGATCGACCTAGGCAAAACTTCGGCAAATCAGAATGGTCGATCGATCGACCAAAGGGGTTGATCGATCGATCAAGTAGGGCAGAATGCAGTAGCCTACTTCATTGGTCTTTTCTTCTTCTCCCTTCTCCTCTTTTGCTTCCTTATTTTTCCTCCGCTGAAATTACCGTAACTTCTTGGTTATGAATCGGAATCGTGCACCGTTCACGGCCACGCAAAGCTAGCGAGGAGGGCTAAAACTTCCGTAAGATGTCGGGCCAGTTACCCAAGCTGCAAAAAGACTAAAATGCCCTTGCGCGTGCGATTGTGTACGGAACTTCACCAGAATGCATCCGAACTTCATACTAAGCATCCAAATACCTACAAAAGCTCAATTAACCCCTGCAAAACATGTTAACATAGAAATCCGAGGTTCTATGGTTAACAAGCATAAATATAGGGATTAAGATACCCGAGGGGGCTAATAACGCGTAGGTTAACGGGTGGAATACGCCATATTTGCGTCGTATCAGTTCGCGCGCTTGGTGAAGCCCCATGGCTAGTGAATGCAGGGTGGATATAGTCCATAGGCCATATGAGAGACATGTTATGTTTTTTTGCGCTAGTTAGGAGATTCCGGGTGTGGTCTTGACTCTCCCGCAGGCATATGGTCGCTTCCCGACGTATTGCGTTAAAGGTGCCCAAGTTGTCTTGTATAGATAGGCCCTGGAAGATGATGGTCATTTAGGGGTGCGCCCAGTGGGGAAACTCGGAGGGGCGGTCCTAGGATCATTATATGTATATAAATATAACTATTTATCATCAAGTGGGACTTGATGTATGAGATATGCCATAAAGAGCATGATGAAGTGCCATAAAGAGCACAATGAAATGCCACAAAGAGCATTTGTTGATAATGATATTCATGTTAAGGAATGGTAATGCCAGGATGGGCAGGAAATTGGAATAAAAGCCATAAAGAGCTTAAAATTTTAATTATATTTTCTTGATAAGGAATGAAATGCTAGTAAGGAGCACAAATGTTGTAATTATGAGTTCCTGATAAGGAACAAAATAATGAAATGGAAGTTTTTAAATTTATGTTACCCATGCTTTTCTTTTCTGTCTTAGTTATGTTTTAGAGATGTGTAGATAGATGTTATTCTTTCTAGCATGATTTTATTCATAACTGTCATACTTTTTATTCCTCTGGTAATCATATAGAATCGGGCCCTGACCCGTTTACATTTATGGTTGCATATGCATCTTGTCTCCGCTCAGGTACTCCGCCGCAAGGATGCCTGATTTGAATTCCTATTCCGATGTTTTCGGCGAGCCGTGATGCATTGCGGGTATTACGTGATATAATTTGTATAAACATTTTCATTTTTTTGTATTCTAGTTAAGATCGGGTCTCTTTCACTCGGGCGAGGTCCAAGCTTTTGTAATTGATTAATGTCATGTAATATATAAATTTATTGAAATTGTTTAATAATGTTGTATGAATCAGCGGACCGATAACACATTTGGTCCTCTTATTTGTTACCTGTTGTTATAGTATATATATATATACATCCTAGTGGTTTCCCCTATCTTTTCAGGAAATGGGTTGTTTGTTTAACTTTATTTACTTTAAAAAAAAAAAATTGGCAACCCGCATTCTGGAATAGTGGATGGTTGTCCTGGATACTCTATATTTTTATTGGGAGGCTAAGAATGATTCCATCTATGATTCCGTCATATTGGAGTATTGGGCTGGCCACCCCTTATTTTGGTGAGCGGGTTGTCACAACTTGTTACCCTAAGGTCATTCATTTTGAATTTCTTATTTGGATATTTTGCATTTTAATTGAGGTCTTCAATAGCATATCCATTTAAGGATTTCATTTCAATTGATCTCTTCAAGAGCATATCCATTTAAGGATTTCATTTCAATTGATCTCTTCTGGAGTAAATCCATTTAAGGATTTCATTTCAATTGAGCTCTTCAGGAGCATATCCATTTAAGGATTTCATTTCAATTGATCTCTTCAAGAGTATATCCATTTATGGATTTCATTTCAATTGAGCTCTTCAGGAGCATATTTATTTAAAGATATTTTATATTTATATATGATTGTTTTCACTCTCTTCCTTAGACAAATATTTACCAAGATGGTTGTACCTATATCCATTTGGATTGCTTGTTGTACAATGAATGTCTTACTGCATTTGAGTACGTACTCCTTATCTTTGTTTCAGGCAAAGAAAATCCTTCGAGGATTTTTATATGTATTCTTTGTCTAAGTCCCATATATATAAGCAGTTATAATATTCACGAGTCTCACATAATATAAAGAATAAAAACTGCTAAGCTAGTCAGATATCTGAAAGGACTTACGATCGAAACGGGATGGTATGTTCTTATATAATCAAATTTGTTCCTTTAGGAAACCTTGTGCCATAAATTATGCACTTCTGGTGAGTTTTAACACTTCACATTCTTTATAAACACCCATTCGTAACCTTCAGGATTAACATATTTTGGGGTTTCTACTGTATGTCCAAATATACCACGTATATCAAGAGACTCGAATTATGCCATCATGGCATTTTCACAATTTGGCCAATAAATTATTTATCGGCATTCATTCATAGTCCGTGGATTTTTACTATCATTGCCCTTTGATTTTTGTGTAGCTACAACATATATAATTATATCATCGATGATCATCTTTGTTTATCCCACTTTTCTCTTGTATATCTATAAAAGATAGAGATCTCATTTAATATTAGGTACCTTTGGCAGCTTCAAGGGCTTTATAGTCACTGCAGGGACTTGTGTCTTTTCATAGATAATAACCTCTTCTGGATTTTTTTTGAGAAAGTAGATACTTTGTTCATAACCTCTTCTGGATCATTATGTATAACCTCTTCTAGAGCGTTATTTGGGCATGTTTTTCTCCACTTCCATGGAGTCAAATAGTTAGGACCTATAGGTTTTCCATGCTTCTGGCGTGCAATGAATTTATTTGATGCGAGAATTTATTTTATCCTTCTGGGATAATGATTTTGGCAAGCATATGAAACAAACCTCGCTTTTGAGATTCTATTTTATATTTAATCTGCTAATTATAGTGATTAGATAAAGATGTTGATTTGTGGAGTAGGTATTTACTTAAGAAAGATAAGTTAATATCTACTATGATGTTGCATATTTACCGTATGTAAAGATGAATTTTGCTATGTTATGTTTTATTATGTCCTAAGAATTTGAGATGACATTGGGCTTAAAATGGATCCGGAACCTAAACTGAATTATAAAATCTCCAAATGATAATTTGGAGGGTGCCATTAGTTCCGGGAGGTTTGAGATAGTCAAATTTTATGCCATATTGTATTTCTAGTTTCCGGGCACTTTTGACTAGTTGTAGTTTATATGAGTAGATGCGTATTGTTTTACCGCATGTAAATCGCTTAAGCTGAAATTTTTAAGCATAAGCCACGATTTATGTCTTCAACTAAGTTACTATTCCTTTAATTAAATTGGTAAACCTAGAGAGAAGAAGAAGAAACCTAAGGAGAGAAAGAGATATTGAAGCTTGGGTGTTGATCTTGCCTACAATCCTCACCAAATCTGAAGTTACAACCTTGAGGCAAGTTTTCTACTTGCTAGTGTATGGTTTAAGCAGAGTAATTTGCATTAATAGTTATGGTTATGTATGGTTTATGGATATTAGGGCTTTTTAGTGGATTTAGGGGTTTTAACTCCTTGGAAGTTGCTTTGAATTGTTATTGGTATAGATTTTGGGTGTTGGAGGCATTTAAAATCTTTTGGTAGCAAAACATGGTGTGGAGACTTATTGTTGAAGAATAAGGGTTTTTGGGTCTGCAATGACCGATCGACCGCGTATCCAGGACTGGTCGACCGGGCCTTCGGGGGAGGTCACACGGCTTTCTCACTAAGGCCTGATTTTGGCGTGAGGTCGACCGCAGTCCGTGACCGGTCGACCGACCCCCTCTTCCTAGACTTTCTACTTTCGTACGAAGGCAAAATATTTGAGATGCGATCGACCGCGGCCTTCGGACCGGTCGATTGCTCACAGTTTTTCACTCTTA
The DNA here is from genome assembly GCA_949130495.1 of Sambucus nigra. Lineage (NCBI taxonomy): Eukaryota > Viridiplantae > Streptophyta > Magnoliopsida > Dipsacales > Adoxaceae > Sambucus > Sambucus nigra. Next base: position 320,506,841 of record OX422223.1, read on the forward strand.
AAACTTTATTTTTATTTCCTAGGTTTTCCTTTTTCATAGGGAATAGGGGCCTTCTTGCATGAAGTAAATTTAGAGTTTTAGTCGAGTTTGGTCGTTACCCTATAGTTGAATGGGATCACTTGGGGTTAATTCAGGGGTACTTGAAGTGATGCTTAGGTATCACTTCTCTTTTGGCTAATTAGTTAAAGTCAGAGTTCTAAGCCCATATGGGGAGATGTTAGAAGACCTTTGGTAGAATATATAAACCTTGGGTCTTACGAGAATTCGAGAAATGGTTTAGAAAATGCTTTGGGACCTAATGATTTGATGAAATTGAATAATAAATATTCAAAGATAAATGTTTCAAATAAAATGAAATACATGATATTCATGATAATGAAAATGGGATAAATTGGTAATTGTTAAATTACTTAAACACACCTCTCTAAATGCTATCATAAGGGAAGCTCGCTCATGAGGTGATGTCCCCTGGCTATTGAATGCAGGCTGACTATAGTCCTCGGCCATTTGCGGGTTTAGTGTATGTTTTTCTGCGCTGGTGAGGTAATTTCGGGTGTGGTTATGAATCACTCGCAGGCATATGGCCACTTCCCGACTTGCGTTAGGTGCCCAGGTTATCTTGTATAGATAGTCCCTGGAAGATGATAGTCATTTAGGGGCACGCCCAGTTGGGAAAATCGGAGGGGAGGTCTTAGAAACGTTATATGTATATGAATATAACCTTTCTAACTCAAGTGGGACTTGAGGTATGTAAATTTCCATAAGATGTGTGATGGTAATTATATTCCTGTTAAGGAATGGAAAATGATAAGATATGGGAAGAAATGAGAATTTATTTAATCTCTTGCCTAATTTTTAATCGTTAGAAACTAATACAATTGCATTATTACATTTTATGTTTAGGTTGTTAGATTTTCATTCACATGATTTTATAATTCATTGTCCGTATCTATCATGTTTCTTACTCTTCTGGGAATCATATATAAATCGGGCCCTGACCCGTTCATCTTTCTATGTTGTGCATATTGTGGTATCCGCTCAGGTGCTCCTCCGCAAGGGCGCCCATTATGAATTTCCATTCTTGCTTGTGACAAGTTGTATGACCTTACGGATTAATACATGATGTTGTTAGACGCCCTCTTTTTTTTTGGAATCTAGTTATGATCGGGTCTTACATTCGGGCTAGTGGCCCATATTTTGTAATTGTTAATGGATGTGTATGTAGCATATATTAGATTGTGAAACTCTATGATGTATCTATGGAACGACAGATTATTCGGTTCTTTTATGGTATATTATTTGGTTAATTATTTATCTGTTCCATGGAAATTCCACTTTTGTCAGATTTTGGGGTTGTTTAATTTATTTCTTAAATTTTTTTTTTAAAATCAACATTTTGACAAACTGCTTTCTGATTTATGGAGTGGCCTACCCATATACCTAATTATTATTATGATGCTGAGGATGATATCCATCCATGATTCCATTATGTCTAGGTATCGGGCTGGACACCCCTTATTTCGGAGAGCGGGTTGTCACAGATGGTATCAGAGCATCAGGTTCTAGAGTCTTTTGGATCTTGTGGACTTGTCACGTTCTACTATAGCGTTCTTTGACATAGAGCCTAATGTTAGGACTACTTGTTGTTTATGCTTACGATCTTCTGCAAATATAGATTGTCTTAAGTGAAATTCTAACTCTAGTGTTCTCTCTCTCAGATGCCACCTAAAAGAGGTCGCCCGACGAGATGCAATAGGATCTTAGATGAGGATGTTGGTCCTCCTCCACCGCCACAAGGCACGTTTAATGCCGCGGATGTGGAGAATATAGTGGCTCAAGCCTTTAATGAGGCCATGACAGCAGTGTTCCAAAAAGCGCCACCGGCTCAGCAGAGAGCGCTAGATGCCCAAGTTCCTACTGAACCTTCTCCGTGGGAGAGAGCTAGGGAATCTTTTCTGAAGGGTCAGCCCCCGAAATTCGACGGGAGCTCGGATGTTATAAAGGCGAATCAATGGAAGAAGGATATTCAACGCCATCTACGTATGGTGGAGTGTGGTGAGGATAGGAAACAAGTCCTTGATACTTTAAAATTGGTTGGTGCCGCATTATATTGGTGGGAGTCCATGACTACGCCAGAACAAAGGGATACAATGTCCATCTCTGAATTCTGGGTTTTATTTGATCGTAAGTATTTTCCTCCCGCAATTCAAGGGGAGATGGTAAGGAGATTGCAGGACCTTGTACAAGGGGAGAGGTCAGTAGCGGGATATGAGGAGGAATTCACCCGGTTAGCAAGCTTCGTACCGGATGAAGTGACTCCCAAAGAAAAGAAAGTTTCAAAGTTTTTGAGAAGGTTGAACTGGAGGATCCGGCAACACTTGCTGGGTAATCCTGCTTTACAGACTTTTGGGGAAGTGATGAATGCATCTCTATTACATTGCCAAGGGCAGAGACTCTTTTTGCAAAGTGGTAAAAAGACCTCTGTAGTGGGGCAAGGTGGAAGGCCGGTTGGTGGTGGGATTTGAGGATGAGTCTTTCCCTCGTCCCAACCTTCGGGTAGTAAACAGAAAGAAAAGGATCCCCAACAGGGGGACTTGTCTAAGAGCCAGCGTTATGGTGGGTTGAATGGGGGGAACCAAAATTATAGGCAAGGTCAGGGTGCCCCACAACAGCAAGTTGGCCGAGGTGGTCAGGGAGGCAGAGGCCAGCAGGGCCAGGGTGTAAATTTGTTTAGAAACAATCGTGGTCGAAATGCCGAGAATATGATAGGCCGGTGTTTCCAATGCGGGGAAGGGGGTCACTATAAGAGGGAATGTCCTCAGTTGATCGGGGGACAGTTTCCTCGAGCCCCACAGCAGCCGTACATCCAATTCCCTCCACAGGTGCCTAACCCAGTTGGTCCTCCACAACAGGGTCAGTTACAATATGGTACGGTCTACAATATTCAGGATGCTATGCTTCCTCCAGCTCCGCCTACACCGCCAGCTATTGAGGGTAAGTTCCTTATTCAGGGACATATGGGTCGTGTTTTATTTGATACTGGTGCAACACATTCGTTTATTTCTAGGAGCTTTGCTCAGACCACTGAGTTGATAAAATCTGCCGAAATAACGTTTACTAGTGTGGAGTCCTCTATGGGTGACGGTTCACTCATCTTCTTTGTTTGTAAAAATATAGAAATCTCTCTCGGTAATTTATGTTTTGAGGCCGATTTACTCGTCCTGGATATGGTGGGGTATGACGTGATTTTGGGTATGGATTGGCTGATGAAATATCATGCTTTTGTAAATTACTATGGGAAGAGTATAGTCTTTGTCGTGCCGGGGAAAGAAATGTTCCTGGTAGTTTTACCTCGTTTAGAGGGGAGTACTTGTACTTATTTGTATTGCATTGCCGAGAAGACTTCTAGGGATGCAGTCGTTCCTTTGGATTCCATTCCAGTTGTGAAAGACTATGAGGATGTTTTCGAGAGATAACAGGTTTACCTCCTAGCCGAGAGATTGAATTTGTGATTGATTTAGCGCCAGGAACGAGGCCTATTGCAAGGGATCCATACCGAATGGCTCCTATTGAAATGAGGGAGCTAAGAGATCCAATTCAAAAGTTGTTGGAGCAGGGATTTATACGGCGTAGTACATCTCCATGGGGTGCTCCAGTGTTGTTTGTTAAGAAAAGAGATGGTTCTCTCCGGTTATGTGTGGACTATAGAGAATTGAATAAGGTCACCATCCGGAATAAATACCCTTTACCTCATATCGATGACTTGTTTGATCAACTTCGAGGAGCAATGTACTTCTCTAAAATTGATTTGAGGACGGGGTATCATCAATTGAGGATACGAGAGGAGGACGTATCCAAGACTGCTTTTCTTACGAGGTACGGATCCTATGAATTTTTGGTTATGCCCTTTGGACTAACCAATGCCCCTGCTGTATTTATGGATCTCATGAATAGGGTCTTTCGGGATTTCTTGGACCAATTTGTTATTGTGCTCATCGATGACATTTTAGTCTATTCTCAAACGGAGTCTGATCATGCTATACATTTGAGGTTGGTCCTACATAGACTACGGGACCATCAACTGTATGCCAAGTTCGAGAAGTGTGGCTTTTGGTTATAGGAAGTACAGTTTTTGGGTCGTGTGGTGATGTCCCAGGGTGTATCAGTGGATCCAGGCAAGGTAGCTGCGGTGAGGGAGTGGGGTCAACCCACGACACCTACCGAAGTTCGTGGTTTTCTGGGATTCGCGGGTTATTACCGTCGGTTCATCAAGGGTTTCTCTATGATTGCTAGCCCTTTGACCAACTTGACCCGGAAAGGGGTGAGCTTTATTTGTGATGATTCTTGCCAAGGTGCATTTGATAAACTTAAAGATAGATTGAATTAGGCTCCAGTCCTTGCTTTGCCAAGACCAGGATTGGAATATCTAGTCTTCATCGATGCATCTCTTCAAGGATTGGGAGGTGTACTTCAGCAAGAGAGACGGGCTATCGCTTATGCTTCCTGTAAGTTGAAGCCCCATGAAAGAAACTATCCGGTGCATGACTTAGAACTAGCCGCAGTTGTTTTTTCCTTGAAAATATTAAGGCATTATCTCTTGGGAGAGAAGTTTAGTCTTTTCACGGACCACAAATCGCTGCAATATTTATTTTCACAGAAGGACTTGAATATGAGACAGCGCCGATGGTTAGAGTTCGTGAAAGATTATCAATTTGATATTCATTATCATCCGGGTAAGGCCAACGTGGTAGCGGATGCCTTGAGTAGGAAGCCTAATGGAGAATTAGCTGAGGTTTGGAAAGATAAATGGAAGGAACTCAGTCAGGAGGATGCGATGGTGAGAGCATTCATGTCGGTAATGACTGTTACTCCTACCATTGTGGCAAGGGTGGTAGAAGCTCAAGGAAGGGATAAGGAGTGTCAAGACCATATTCGTCGATTGCTATCCGGGGGAGCAGAGTCTTACTCGATTTGTTTTGAGGGTGGGTTACGCTTCCATGGAAGACTCATCGTTCCGGAGGAAGGAGATTTGAGGCGGGCAGTGATGGCCGAATCTCATGGGTCTAGGTTTACGGTTCATCCTGGTGGGGACAAAATGTATCAGGATATGCTCCGTCAATATTGGTGGTCGGGTATGAAGAGGGATATTTCAGAATTTGTGGCCCAATGCACTACTTGTCAACTGGTCAAGATTGATCATCAGAAGCTGACATGTTTATTGCAACCGCTAGAGATCCCCGTGTGGAAATGGGAAAGTATATCGATGGATTTTATCACGCGCTTGCCGAGATCACAAAGCGGGTGTGATTCTATTTGGGTAATTGTCGACCGATTGACATAGTCGGCACACTTACTACCTATGCGGACAGATTATGACACCGCTCGGTATGCTCGCTTATTCATCGAGGAGGTGGTGAGACTCCATGGGGTGCCTTTGAATATAGTCTCCGATAGAGACAAAATTTTCGTTTCCCACTTTTGGAGGAGTTTCCAAGAAGCGATGGGGACCGAATTGAGGTTAAGCACTTCATACCATCCTCAAATAGACGGCCAAACTGAAAGGGTAAATCAAATGTTGGAGGATATGCTTCGCATGTGTATGCTTGACTTCAAAGGTGGTTGGGAACAATATCTCCCATTGGTTGAGTTTGCTTATAACAACTCTTACCAATTCACAATTGGAATGGCACCTTATGAGGCTTTGTATGGGAGGCCGTGTAGATCACCCGCTTGTTGGTTGGAAGTGGGTGATAATAAATTTCTTGGGACTGAAATGATCCAAGATACTTCCTCTAAGATTGAGTTGATTCGGAATCGCATTCGGATAGCCCAAGATCGTCAAAAGAGCTATGCCGATGCGGGTCGTCGACACGTGGAATTAGAGGTTGGGGACCAAGTTTTGGTTAGAGTGTCGCCCATGAAAGGGATAAAGCGTTTCGGTAAAAAGGAGAAACTTGCACCGCGCTTTGTTGGACCATTTCCAGTTATTGCAAAGGTGGGTCCCGTGGCATATCAACTCGCTTTACCGGAACCATTGCAATAAATTCATGATGTGTTCCATGTTTCCTCCCTAAATAAGTATAGAAGGTGTGAAGGTGCGCTTTGGCACATTCCTTTCGAGGATATTGATTTGCAACCCGATGTTTCATATGAAGAACAACCGGTTGCAATATTAGAGCATGGGGAGCGTAGATTGAGATCTCATGTCTTGCCCTTGGTGCGGGTTCAATGGAGTCACCATAATGCCAAGGAATCTACGTAGGAGTGCAAGAAGGACATGCGGGATAAATATCCGCATCTCTTTATACGAGGTACGCTTGAATTTTGGGGACAAAATTCTCATAAGGGGGGAAGTATGTAACAACACTCGCTTTTGAGATTCTATTTTATATTTAATCTGCTAATTATAGTGATTAGATAAAGATGTTGATTTATGGAGTAGATATTTACTTAAGAAAGATAAGTTAATATCTACTATGATGTTGCATATTTACCGTATGTAGAGGTGACTTTGCTATGTTATGTTTTATTATGTCCTAAGAATTTGAGATGACATTGGGCTTAAAATGCAACCGGAACCTAAACTGAATTATTAAATCTCCAAATGATAATTTGGAGGGTGCCATTAGTTCTGGGAGGTTTGAGATAGTCAAATTTTGTGCCATATTGTATTTCTAGTTTCCGGGCACTTTTGACTAGTTGTAGTTTATATGAGTAGATGCGTATTGTTTTACCGCATATAAATCACTTAAGCTGAAATTTTTAAGCATAAGCCACGATTTATGTCTTCAACTAAGTTACTATTCCTTTAATTAAATTGGTAAACCTAGAGAAAAGAAGAAGAAACCTAAGGAGAGAAAGAGAGATTGAAGCTTGGGTGTTGATCTTGCCTACAATCCTCACCAAATCTGAAGTTACAACCTTGAGGAAAGTTTTCTGCTTGCTAGTGTATGGTTTAAGTAGAGTAATTTTCATTGATAGTTATGGTTATGTATGGTTTATGGATATTAGGGATTTTTAGTGGATTTAGGGGTTTTAACTCCTTGGAAGTTGCTTTGAATTGTTATTAGTATAGATTTTGGGTGTTGGATAGATTTTGGGTGTTGGAAGCATTTAAAATCTTTTGGTAGCAAAACATGGTGTGGAGACTTGTTGTTGAAGAAGAAGGGTTTTTGGGTCTGCTATGACCGGTCGATCGTGTATCCAGGACCGGTCGACCGGGCCTTCGGGGGAGGGCACACTGCTTTCTCACTAAGGCCTGATTTTGGCGTGCGGTTGACCGCGGTCCGTGACCGGTCGACCGGCCCCCTCTTCCTGGACCGCGGTCGACCGGCAAAAGATTTGAGACGCGGTCGACCGCGGCCTTCGGACCGGTCGACTTGTCCCCTATTTTTCACTCTTAAAACTTTATTTTTATTTCCTAGGTTTTCCTTTTTCATAGGGAATAGGGGCCTTCTTGCATGAAGTAAACTTAGAGTTTTAGTTGAGTTTGGTCGTTACCCTATAGTTGAATGGGATCACTTGGGGTTAATTCAGGGGTACTTGAAGTGATCCTTAGGTATCACTTCTCTTTTGGGTAATTAGTTAAAGTCGGAGTTCTAAGCCCATATGGGGAGATGTTAGAAGCCCTTTGGTAGAATATAAAAACCTTGGGTCTTATGAGAATTCGAGAAATGGTTTAGAAAATGCTTTGGGACCTAATGATTTGATGAAATTGAATAAGAAATATTCAAAGATAAATGTTTCAAATAAAATGAAATACATGAGATTCATGATAATGAAAATGGGATAAATTGGTAATTCTTAAATTACTTAAACACACCTCTCTAAATGCTATCATAAGGGAAGCTCGCGCATGAGGTGATGTCCCCTGGCTATTGAATGCAAGCTGACTATAGTCCTCGGCCATATGCGGGTTTAGTGTATATTTTTCTGCGCTAGTGAGGTAATTCCGGGTGTGGTTATGACTCACTCGCATGCATATGGCCACTTCCCGACGTGCGTTAGGTGCCCAGGTTGTCTTGTATAGATTGGCCCTGGAAGATGATAGTCATTTAGGGGCGCGCCCAGTGGGGAAACGCGAAGGGGTGGTCTTAGAAACTTTATATGTATATGAATATAACCTTTCTAACTCAAGTGGGACTTGAGGTATGTAAATTGCCATAAGATATGTGATGATAATTATATTCCTGTTAAGGAATGGAAAATGATAAGATATGGGAAGAACTGAGAATTTATTTAATCTCTTGCCTAATTTTTAATCGTTAGAAACTTATATAATTGCATTATTACATTTTATGTTTAGGTTGTTAGATTTTAATTCACATGATTTTATAATTCATTGTCCGTATCTATCATGTTTCTTACTCTTCTGGGAATCATATATAAATCGGGCCCTGACCCGTTCATCTTTCTATGTTGTGCATATTGTGGTATCCGCTCAGGTGCTCCTCTGCAAGGGCGCCCGTTATGAATTTACATTCTTTCTTGTGACGAGCTGTATGACCTTGCGGATTAATACATGATGTTGTTAGACGCCCTCTTTTTTTTGGAATCTAGTTATGATCAGGTCTTACATTCGGGCTAGTGGCCCATATTTTGTAATTGTTAATGGATGTGTATTTAGCATATATTTGATTGTGAAACTCTATGATGTATCTGTGGACCAAAAGATTATTCGGTTCTTTTATGGTATATTATTTGGTTAATTATTTATCTGTTCCATGGAAATTCCACTTTTGTCAGATTTTGGGGTTGTTTAATTTATTTCTTAAATCTTTTTTTTTTAAAATCAACATTTTGACAACCTGCTTTCTGATTTATGGAGTGGCCTACCCATATACCTAATTATTGTTATGATGCTGAGGATGATATCCATCCATGATTCCGTTATGTCGAGGTATCGGGCTGGCCACCCCTTATTTCGGAGAACGGGTTGTCACATCATATTTACAACTAGTCCATGTGACATTTGATGTTGCTAATATCATTTTTCACTTCATGCTCACATTGAGAAATACGAGGGTCTAGATGAGACAAATTGGAAGTGGTCCATGTTAATTCTCACCGTTTTTCAGGAATGGACCATACTTCTGGTATGTTCTTTCCTCCCCCTAACGACGGGAAGAGTGTCTCATCAAAATGACAATCCGCAAATTTAGCGGTAAATCTATCACCTGTCATCGGTTCACTATAACGAATAATTGATGACGAATCATAGCCAACATATATTCCCAAATGACGTTGGGGACCCATGTAAACTATTTATGATTCAACACAACATGTTTGATCCAGGGTGACCAAATCGATCATGCCACAACATTAAATTATAAGGATCATTGAGCTTCCGGTTCATGACAGTATGTATTCTACAATATTAATAGTTGTATGGTATAACCCCATGGATAAAGCTGACAATTTCTCTAGTGTGAGATTCTGGCTTCCAACACTAGAAGTAATGCAAAGGAACTCTTTATTACATTCATTACATGTTTCAATGTGATACCCATTCACTCTTATGTCCTTAAAACTCAATAAATTTCTTCTGGAATTTCTTGGTATATAGCTTTATTTATGAATAAGTGGGTACCATTAGGTAACACCACGTGGGCTCTTCCGGAGCCTTCAATAATCTTAGCAGGACCAACTATAGTGAAGACATTCGCTTTATTGTATACCAAGTCTAACAAAAATTTATGGTTTTATAATCTGGTGTGGGTTGTCCCACTGTCTACCAGGCAAGTATCATCGCTTGCGTTCAATTTGATTTACAAAGGCTAAACATTGACATTCATGAGATGTTTACCTTTCCCTAAATAATAAAAAAATTCCCTTTTGATTTTGAGAATATGCATATGGGAGCTCCAAGTCCCAAAATTTTAAGAACTACGGGTCTCAATTTTTTTTTTTGATAAGTATAAGAACTTTCTTTACCCTATAGTGTCAAAACTACAGGTTTAATCATATTTAAAAAAAAATATTAGAGAATCTTCCAAACAAGTGACAAATTTTTTTAATTAACTCCGACGAATAATAATCCAACCTCTTTAAAAAAATTAGAGTCTTTATTTTTTTTTTTCACATTCTCTATACATTTCCAAGGCTCAAATGTATATTAAATAATTAAAATGTGAAATAGGAGTTAAATTTAAATACCATTAAAAGTAAGTTAACACTTAAATGAAGCACAAAAAAAAAGGTCAAGAGACAAAAATTTAATGGTGAAACCATTAATGTGATAGTTAAAGGGACACTTAATTGATTTTGAAACTAATCCCAATAATATATTTCGCGCATACCCGATGAATAATCAAAACTTTGAGTTTTAATTTGTCGCGCATTTTAGTTGGATTTACAAGTCCAAAGAACCATAAATAGCATCGGATTTATATCCCAATTCAAAAAATATTTTGTGAACTTTTGGTCACAATATTGAATATGAATCTTCATATCACAAATCAATGATAATTGGGGGAATCTTGGTCTATAACATTTCAATTGGACAATCAAAACTTCATATTTAATTGTGATATATTTTATTTTGTCACTTTAGCCCCAAATAATTTATGTACTCAACGCTCCAAAATTTGAACGGAGAAATTCAATTTCCATATTTGAATAATTATTCGAGAACTTCAGGCCCAAATTACAAATGATGACAACTTCATATCATAACATTAAATATTTAGAGACGTATAACAACCGCCCAATTATATTCGAACTTCAAGTTTGATAAGGGGTAAAATTGTTTGGAACTTCAGGTCAAAAAATATAAATAATCCTTAAAGAACATGTAAGATCCTTACCCTTATTATATAAGTAATCAAAACTTCATGTTTGATTACAAAATTATTGGATCTTCAGGTCCAAATTATAAATAACTGTGATTGGAGTTTTTGTATTCCTTGCCCTGTTAGAAAAATAATCAAAACTTCAAATTTGAATTTATGGCATATTTCATTGTCATGTTCAATAATTTGAACAATAATTAAGGACTTTCAGTCCCAATGTAAAATAATTCAGAAACTTCAGGTTCCAAATGAAAAAATTGACATGGGAACTTCAGGTCCCAAATTAAACAGCAATTCGGAGATTCAGGTCCGAAATTTAAATGTAAATTAGGAACTTCGTGCCCTAATTTTTAATTAATTGCTTGGAAGTATATTGTATCTGCAACTTCAAGTCCAAAAATTTTAATAATTTGAGTTTCAGGTCATCGTTATTTATTTATGAGAACTTCAGGTTCTACACATAAAATTATTGAACTTCGTGTTCAATTTTATTAATATCTTGGGATTTGAAAATCCTAACCCCATTATGTCAAAGCTTCAGGTTTGATCACAAATATATATTTGGAGTTTCAGGTCCAAATTAAATTATTTGAGTACGTCTAATGTCCCAAAAATAATAAAACTTTAATTTATGATTTGGAACTTCAAGCCCAAGAATCATCAAAACTCTTCCAATATGCAACACCAAAACAACCCCAAATAACTCCTCCAAAAACTATGATTGAAGACATAATTATAATGGGCTAAGGTATATATAAATGAGAGGAATTAAAATACGTTAGCTTCCAAACATTGTGCCAAAAGATGCTTAAAAAATGGTCAACAGGGGTTTGCCACCATCCTTTTAAATAACGCAACAAAATGATTAAAGTTTAAAAAAAATCTGGCCAAACTAAAAAAGGGCATAAATCGGGTCTGAATGACGTTTTTTGGAAATGTCGAAGAAGGAAAAGTTGCTCAAAATTAAATTTTGAGTCAGTATGATGATTTTCAGAATTTTGTGAGCATTTTTCTCTTTTTTGAATAAAATAATAATATTATATTTATTTATTCATTTTTCGACTTTTGACCCCATGACACTCTTAGGCCTATTTTTAGCATCCAATAAATATGGTCAAATTATTTTTAACCCCAATAAAACGTCTTACAAAAATCACGAAAGTTCGCAACCTGCGCGACACATGCTGACAAAAGTTTCAGCCCCAAAATTATTGAAACTTCTCGTTCAAAATTGAATATCATGTAAGAATTTATGTCCTAATTACTGAGATCTTTAGGTCCTCAATATCAAAACTTCTAGTTTGATTTTACGAGACATTTTATCGTGTTCAAAAATTGAACATCAATTGCAAACTTCAGGCCGCAAAAATTTAAATAAGAATTGGGAACTTCAGGCCCAAATTATTGAGATCTTTAGGTCTGATTTTATGGTACATGTTATTATCATGTCAAAAAAAATGTCCAAAGGTTAAATCCAAGATTAGTCCAATATTTAAATGGAGTTGGTCCGAGTTAACACACTGAGTTGAGTCCGAGTTAAGTTAGTGAGTTAATTCCAAAATAAATCAGCGAGTTAAGGCCAAGATAAATCAGTGAGTTAAAGTCAAGTGAATAACTCACACACACAAAAAATGCAGCCACTGATTAAACACTAAAACACACACTGAGTTAACACCAAATCTGTTTAGATTATCCAAATAAAAACAATTCTTAAAACTTTAAAGCAAGAAACAGTGGCCAAACAAAACTTTACCCATGTTTTTATTTTTTTTGCTAAAAAAAAAGTAACCCGAGAAAAAAATTACCTCCGAAAAAAAACCTCAAAAGCGCCAAACCGTAAACTTGAGTTTTTGTTCTTGATTGAGCACTCGTGTTGATAACGTGTTATAATTAAATAGCTATAGAGAGAGTAGAGAGGATAATATAGAGAGAAGAAGTATTCTCATTGATTGGTGTGCATTAACAATGAGGAGGTAACCCTCTATTTATAACATAAGGTAAGCCTTCCCAAAATCCCACTCTTCCGATGTGGGATAGTGAACATACATATTTTATAACAACACACTCACTTTAGTGACGGAATATTTTATGGTTTCATACCCAGGTATGTGATTACTTGGAGACAAGTTTCATATGGAATAGCCTTTAATTAAGTTCCTTTGGAATTTCAGTCTTTAATGCAATGTGTTTTGGTTGGTAAAATCTTTGATTGATAATTTTGAACATTTTATCCCGTTATCTATACTCAAATCTATTTGGATCTTTTAAGGGTTTAATGATATGATTTTTTATATAAATTCTTTGTCTAACGTGTCATCGGACAATTATTGGCGAGATCAAGATCCCACAACACATTTAACGAACACGTGGTAAACTGATTTTAAAATTTACGATATGCTTGCCATTTGCTATATAAATTTTCTCAAAGACTTTTCGTCATTATAATCTGTTTTAATAGTTGGTTTGTGGTTATTTTTACTTTAGATTATATGATCAAGTTCCTAACGCTCATGTACGTGTTAAAATAAAATGCAATCCTTTTTTATTCCGTGTTTAGAATTCCTAAAGGGTAGTTTGGTATGTTGTTATGGGACATGTTTTTTTCTTATGAATTTTGAGAACCTATGCATTCTAATTCTTTTAAATCATTTCATTACCTCCATTCATAAAAAATCATATGTTTATATTTAGTTTTTAAATTTTTGGAACAGGAATATATCTCTTGAATTATCTTTACTACATATTATCAATATAAAGTTAAATAGATTTTGAAGAAAATTATAAAATAAGAAAACTCATGTACTCCTATGTTCTTTATTTTGGATCCTTATATGTGTTGTTGTCCTTAAATGGGCATGTTGTTGGATGACTCTTTTTCGTAGGTTTAGGAACTTTTTTTTAAGTGATTATCGTTTAAGAGTTATCATTAATTGAGTAACTTAGTTTGATATGAGTTTTTATTTATAAAAGTTTTCACTCTTTTAAAAAAAACATCTATTTGTTCCTCAAAACCCACCACAATCATCCGTGATCAATTTCTTCTAATTAAAAATAAATTAAAAATACAATTGGGTTATTGTTTCTATGAAATGATATTTTTAGTTTTGTAGTTTTGTTCATGGACCGAGTGTGCATAATAAATTATTAATATTATGAACATATTAATAGTTCATATTAATTATCTAAATATTATTATGGCTCAATACACATATAGAGACAATGATGTTTAAGCATTTAAAAACATTCGATTTAGAATAAACTAACATATGCATTCATTTTTTTTCAATCACAATAGGTCTCTATATTTAAGTTTACCATAATACATAACTTTATCTATATGTATATTTATTTTAAAAAAATGATAAAAGAGATGTTCTAATAACAACTCATGATAAAAAAAATAGATGTCATATTTATTGATACTATAATTTCAAAAAATTTCCAATTTAGTATATCATAATTTTTTAATTTTATAAAAATAAAATTAAGATTAAACATATTATAAGGCGCCCGCGCATCGTGCGGGTTACATACTAGTATAGATAGATACAATCGTAAATAGACTCTTAAGGTTGGTTTAAGTGTAATATTGGAGTTAATGTTTTAAGATTGTAGTATTAATCCGAGTTTTGCTACGACTCACAAACGCGACGTATTTGATGCGACACACTGACGTAAAATTATTATATTAATCATATTGTTTTTTAGTTTATGTAGTTTTAACATTTTGTTATATTTTCATGGGAAAATTTAATGGCATTTTATTCAATAAATAAGTGTGACGTGGCTAAATAAATTAACTGATTAAAAATGTCGTTTAAACATAATTAAGAAGATTGTATTTACATTAATAAAATGAGTCATATTTACATAAGACATTTCCTAATTGGTTATATCGAAAAAAAAATTCTCGATAGGTCATACTTATACATGTAGTGTTATTCATTACTTGTTTACAAATAGGGTCTATTGGAGAAAAAATAATTTTTCATGGGATTTCGTGGAGCAAAAAAACAACCGTAGGACATATTTGATCGCATACATAGTAAATGAGACCAATTTGTAAAAAAACGCAATAAATAAATTAGGATCTCTCTCCACCACTTTTGCACTACTAACAATACTTCCCCCACTAACACACTACCAACACCATTTACCTCTGCCACCACCTACGACCTCCTCATAAATCACACACATGTAATACCCCGTATTTTTATGGCTTTTAAATTTAGGGATTTATTAAATTTAATTGAGATAAATTAATTTAATATTAATCCGAAAATTTGTTTTATATATTTACTAGCACAACGAGAGTTAGTAATTATTGGAAATTTGTTGAATATTACTAGATGAGTAAAGTAATATAAGATTGATTTAAATTCTCACGAGTGAACAAATTGGCAATTATGGAAATTTAAGTCGGGACGCGCCTGCTGTAACACCCCGTAATTTTGAGGATTTAATATTTAATTATTTTTGGGAGTTATAAAAATATTTAATTTGGAGAAACTTAAATTCATGAGTTGGATAATTTATTTGAGTGATCAAAATCATTTATAATTGGCGACTTATAAGTTTAATGGTTCAAAATCTCGTGTGTCACATTTTAAGGTCAAATTTTGGAAATTTCAAAAAGTATTTCGGATGGCAATTCCGAGCACGTGGTTGCGTCTGGGTGGGTCGAGATAGTCAGAAAAGTGTACCCGGGGGTAGTAATTGGGTCTCGGGATATTTTTGGGCATAGCCGGGCCCACACAGGTGAGTTGAGCCTTTTTAATTAGACCCACTTGGCCAAAAACGGGATTTGATATTTTTAACCTAATTGAGAGATTAGGGAACGACAGTCAACACACCTCTAAACCTAGGGTTTGAGAGGAAATTGGGGGAAAGCAAATCAAGAGCCAAATTTGGGGATTTTGGAGCCAAATTAAGGGACTACACCAACGAATCAGACACTACGAACAATTCCAGGCAAGTGGTTAACTGTTGTGATTTCTAAATTGATGATAATCAATTCATATCATAGTGATGTGTAAATCAAAATTTTGTTTTGGGTGTGTAACCAAAATTAAAATTGTGTTTTTTGAAATTAATATACCTTAATGGGATTAAGGGTGAGATTTATTGTGTTTATGTTTCTAGAATGTAGAGGAATGAATCGTATGTTAAAACCAGTGAGAATAAATGGTTAATTGCTGATAATATGAATAAAATTCATTTTGGGGATTTGAAACCCGGATAATACCCAAATCAGGAAAACCTTGGAATTAATGGATATTGATGATTAATTAAGGTATGTGGGATGTTTAGACCCTTTTCTCATAGGGTGGATATGTTAATTGTATTTGGGTAGGGATTTAGATTGAGAATCAAATCTTTAGGTTTCGTCCATTGCTAACAGAGGGTTGGAGGAGACGAAAACTGAAACGATCGATCGATCGACCCAGGGGGTTCGATCGATCGATGCTACAGGAATTCTGGCAGTTCCACCAGCTTTTAATACATGGGAATAATTATTGAGAAAAAGACTTTTGGGCTGATTTTAAATGTTGAAAATGGACCAAGTGAGCGAGTATGGGTATGTTGGTTAAATGACACCAAAGTATTAAATTAATTACTGAGAGAGAGTAATTAATTTGGAGTCAGAATATAGACTCGGGAAATATTAAGGTATGGGCCAAGGGAGCGAGTCCGGGAATAATGGTTGGGTGACACCAAGTTATTAAATTAATAAGAGTGATAATTAATTTAATTAGAGTCGGATTGTAGACTCGGGTAGGACAAAATTAATAGGTGTGATAATGAATTTAATTATAGTTCGATTGTAGACTCGGGCAGGATTAAATTAATAGGTGTGATAATTAATTTAATTAGAGTTGGATTGTACACTCGGGCATGATTAATTAATAGGTGTGATAATTAATTTAATTCGAGTCGGATTGTTGAATCGGGTAGGATTAAATTAATAGGTGTGATAATTAATTTAATTAGAGTCGGATTGTAGACTCGGGTAGAATTAAATTAATAGGTGTGATAATTAATTTAATTAGAGTCGGATTGTAGGCTCGGGTAGGATTAAATTAATAAGAGTGATAATTAATTTAATTAGAGTCGGATTGTAGACTCGGGTAGGATTAAATTAATAAGAGTGATAATTAATTTAATTGGAGTCGGATTCTAGACTCGGGGAGGTATTAAATTAATATGTGTGTTAATTAATTTAATTAGAGTCGGACGATAGACTCGGGGAGGTATTAAATTTATATGTGTGTTAATTAATTTAATTAGAGCCGAACGATAGACTCGGGGAGGTATTAAATTAATATGTGTGTTAATTAATTTAATTAGATTCGGACCATAGACTCGGGGAGGTATTAAATTAATATGTGTGTTAATTAATTTAATTAGAGTCGGACGATATACTCGGGGAGGTATTAAATTAATATGTGTGTTAATTAATTTAATTAGAGTCAGACGATAGACTCGGGGAGGTATTAAATTAATATGTGTGTTAATTAATTTAATTAGAGTCGGACGATAGACTCGGGGAGGTATTAAATTAATATGTGTGTTAGTTAATTTAATTAGAGTCGGGTTATAGACTCGGGAATGTATTAAATTAATAGGTGTGTTAATTAATTTAATAAGAGTCGGACCATAGACTCGGGGAAAGTATTATATAAATTGAGGTATGAATTAAATATATTAGAGTCGGACCATAGACTCGGGAAGATGATAAATTATTAAGTGAGAAAATTAATTACGTTCAGTCGGGCCACAGACTTACAAAATTACAGGCAGTGTACGACATTTTGAGTACACGGTAAAGTCGGGGTTTATATTATATATATATATGGTGTAGTGATAGTGTATATATATATATATATATATATATATATATATTGTGTGTGATATTAAATTATAGGCAGTGTATGGGATTTTGAGTACATGGTAAAGTCGGGGTTTATATTATATATATACGGTGTAGTGATAGTATATATATATGTATATATATTGTGTGTGATATTAAATATCAGTGACTAGATATTTATTCAATTTATATACTCTAATGCTATCAAGGGAGGTTGCGCGATGTGGGTGAATCCCCTAGCTTGAGGAGTAGGGAGAGTATATCCCCAGGTCATAGCGTCCGGCATATATGGGTGAGGGATTTATCTCACTTTCAGGGAAGGAATATGACCGCCTCCACTACGTTTATATTTTGTGCCAAGTTGGTGAGCGATTCCAACTTGGGGAACTAGGTTTTGTGAGCACACCTAGTGAGATAGCATTTTAGAGGGAATCATCCGGCGAGGGTATACTCGAAGGGATGGATATACGTATGTTATATGTGTGGATGTTGTGGTAAAGGTACGTATATAATGGTAGTAAATATTATATACGGGTAATAATATAGTGTGTGATGTATTTACTTTATATAACTTGTGACACGGTTATATGCTACTATTTAAGAGGAATTAATTAAGTTAATTGTGAGATAACTTATAATTCAAGAATCATTATACTCGGGTTAGAGTAGTATGGCAAGGGAAGGTTATACCAGACTAGTTGGACGGGGTAGTACAACTAAGTGGGGTTAAGGTAACCGGTAGGTGTCCATAATAGTGGAGGGGTGAGAATGTCCACAAGGGAGTGCGACACTAACTTAAATATGAAGCGCATTCATGCATTTTACATTATTGCAGTTAATTCACTTGCTAAATATTTTCAAAATGTTCTGGGTTCTAACCCTTGCTATAAAACTATTTTCAAAACCTTTTAGGTGTCCAGCCACAGGGACGCCATGATTGATATTCTATTCTAGGGACACGGAGCTGTGGCATAGGTGGATGCTAGCAGGAATTTGGATTAGAAGCATCATTCATTCATTCCTAGAGTAGGAATCTTGTATCAGTTGCAGTTTTATTTAAGGCATGTCGCCCAGACATTCAGTTCAGTTTTCAGACTTATTTTATTCCGGTGTTGGATATTTGTATTGGATTATTTCTTCGGTAGCCGTTGATTTATTCGTCAAGTTGTGTAATTAATGATTCAGTTTATTTTCATTCAGTTGTGTGAATGGTTTATATTAAATTCCGCATGTACTATTTTGTTAATTAAAAAGTTAAAATTTGGCACCAGATTTTGGAATACTAGGTGGTGAGTAAGTTTTAAAAAGTTTTCGACGGGGATGCTGAGGATGATCCAACTGGGATTCCTGTTTTAATTTTATATATGACTAATCACCCGATATTTTATTAGGCGGGGCGTCACACCTACGTCGTGTCAGGACTAAATTATTATTATAAAAGTGAATAAATTATAAGTTGCTCATATGGTCGTTTTGAGTGCGCCAATGTATCCAAAAGGGTCGAGATAATAAAAAAAGTGTACCCAGGGGTTTAGTTTCGGTTTCGGGCCATTTTTAATCCAAATTGGCCTCCCGGGAGGATATTATAAACATTTTATATTTTTGGGTAATTAAACCTACGAATTTCCTAAGGATATATCAGCCTTTAGGATTTGTCTTTTAGGGTTAACAAAGAGAAAACCAAAGAATGACCATTAGAGAAGAAGGTGGAGAGCTTTCCAAGCAATCCAAGGCCAAGAACTCTTCCGTTTGCACCGCCACCACCACCAAATTGTAAATCGCGCGACAAGGAACTCAACCATACCTTTTTCTTCCACAAATCAGAACCATAAATTCAAGGCAAGTATCTATTTTGCTTTATTTCTAGTTAGTGTTTCAATCATGTTAGTCTAGGGTTATTAAGAACATGTTTCATGGAAGAATTTACCTTAGAGACTTTAAATCACATGTTGCAGAGGAAGTAGATATATTCTGAACAACTCAATCACATGTAGAGGAATTACCACGAATTTATATGGATTTAGAAGCAAGAAATATGGAAAAGAATTTGAAGAAAGTAAATTAAAAGAAAAATTAAGGTTCTTGAAGATTATGTCAATTTTTCCCCATTAATTCGTTATCTTTGGTGAATTCGGACATATTTCACGTAGGAAATCATGTAGTTAGGTATATAGTACCAGTAGTAATGTTGTTTGGGAGTCTGGGGATCGTTAATGGAGTTTTGGTTGAGGTTGGAGAGCCAAACCCGTAACTTGACAATGGCAGAATTCATCATAACTTCTTGATCGATCGATGATCGATCGATCGACCCCATTCCTCGATCGATCGATCCCTCTTGGAAAATTGCGTATTTTTCGTCTATTTGTTTAATCTGGTTAAAATGCGTATGAACCCTCGATTATTATTGTTAGATCATAATGGGTTATAAAGAGGACCAGTAGGGTCTAGGTAGACTCTGATGAGTAAAATTTAATGTAAGATGTAATTATGGGTTAACGGGGAGTTATTCACACATAAGAAATCAAAGATCGAGACTCATAAGGGAGTTAGACCAAAAGTTAAGTGAGAGTATGCCTACTGAAATTATACTTAGGGAGATAGAATACCTCGAGATATGAGAAGTAAATATGAAATAAATTATAAATGAGAATAAAAGAGACGAATCCGTTATTCGAGATAATCAGGTAATACGTGCTAAGAAAGGATAATTATAATTGTGGGTCGTGGGCGTACCTAATTTAGAAAACATGAATATTTATATATATGAGTGTGTGATTGTGTATATGTTATGTATTTGTGTCGAAATCATACTCGAGCTACTTCCTATCAAGGAGGTTTCCGCGCCGGGACAGCCTTATCTCGATTGGATCTTTTTGGGGGATAATGACTCGTACCCCAGAAGATAGTATCCTTGATACAGGCTATCTGAGTGATAGTCAGATGGTCCTAGGAGACGTGAGGGTATGTGATGACCTATTCGTGACTCGGAACTATGCTTTGCCTCCATTTGTATGTGTTTTGTGTTAATACAGTTCGAGAATTATTCCGAACTAGTATTTTCTTTAGTATGAGTGATACGGGGACTTGATAGCAGAGTATGCCAGCACCATAGATTTTGTGTGGGGTGCCGTTAGTATTTATTATATGTGTGACTAATATATATACTTAGATCTATATGGGAACTTTCGACTGTGCATAAAAGTAGTTAATAAATGAATAAATACTCCAACTTTATTATAAGTGTTTGGAAATTTTGTATTAATGCTTATTATTCTATGTAACATAAGATATATGAGAGAGTTTAATTTTCAGAAATTAATTGTCTTAGCCATAGTATTTTCTCGGGATGAAACCTTATGGGAAAGTTAAGTTAAAATAAACTTCTGATATTAATAGTACGGTAAGCGTGCACACTAGATGAGAGGTGAGGTTTCTGAAGAGAGTGTTGCATATTAACATGGTTGTTACATTATCCGGTAAGCATTTTAAACACTTGTTAAACTATTTTTAAATTATTTTACACTCGGGCTCTGACCCGTTTCCTATTATTTCTTTTCTCTTGTATATATATGTATATATTACAGGTGCCCAGCCATAGGGGTGTCATGCTTAGATTATTTGGACCGAATGCGTTGTAGCTTATGTGGGAGTTGTAGGCCCTAGCTTTGATGACCTCTTTGTTGATTCTACTCTTATTTTAGTTCTGATTAGTTAGGGCATGTGTTGCCCGTTTCCCTATTCAGTTTGGATTTGTCAGAGATTTATGTTCATTTATTTTATATATTCGGTACTTTGTGGGATTTAATTCTTGTCAGGACGATTTCATTTTTAGTTTTTAAACTTGGTATTGGTTTATCTGAATGGTTAAATTCTTGTGTGTTAATTTCCATCCTTAACATTAATGAAATTCTTAAACTGTTAATTATTAAAAAGTTTTTCATAATGGAATTTAATAAAATAGAAATAAGGTTTAAATTGTTTTGACACTTAGCTTAATTATTTAGGGTGTTTAAACTGGAGATTTTATTTTACGACAGTGATGCTAAGAATGAACCAACCGTTCACCTTGATTTTAATTTAATAAAGGATTGATCAACAAGTATTTAACTAGGCGGGGTATCACGGGTGGTATCAGAGCATCAGGTTCTAGTGTCCTTTAGGATCTGTAAGGCTTATTTCGCTTCCAACTCAGCGTCTTTGATTTAGATCCATAATTTTAGGAATGTTGTATTCATCTTTATGTGTTGGGAATTTGTTTATGTGAATGATGAACTCATCCAGATTATTTAAATTTTCAGATGGCTTGTCAAGAAGAACAAGCTAATGCCGTTGGGAGAGTCAGAGAGCAAGGTCAGCTCACACCTCAGGTGTCTCTAAAGAGGGTATCAATCACCGAATTAGCAGGTATTGTGGCACAGGCAGTTACCACTACGGTCTTACAGTACCAATATCACAGCATGCAGTTTATAGGAGGCAAAATATCTAGAGAGAATAATCAAACTGACATGATTAGAATTAACAATTGTGAGAAGACACCAAAATCGCAACAACAAGCTCCTCAAGACTGTAAAATCCATGAAGGTAACAAATTATGCATAGAAACCCAAAAACATCAGGGCCAATAAAGTCGGGGTCAGAGTGAAGTCACAAAGAGGTGTTTCAAATGTGGAATGGACGGTCATGAACGTTGAACTTATCCGTATCAGACTGGAAAGGAACTCCGAATCGACCAGTGAGAACTTTCAGGACTCTGCTATAAGTGTGTACAAACAGGTCACAAGTGGAGGGACTATCCTCAACCAGATGACGTTTTGCATCAAGATGCTCAGCTAGGCCAACAAGGCCTAGGAAAAAGTGAAACTGGGCAACCAGACCAAAATCAACAGAGCTGTAAAATGAAACAGTTTAAAAGTAGATGCTTCAATTGTGGAAGGATGGGTCATAGGAGGAAGGATTGCCCAGATAAGGGTAAAGTACCCCAGCAGCAGGGACATAAACAATACGAATGTGTGTACAACATCTAGCATACTGAAATTCATAAGCCATCATCGGCCATTGATGGTACGTTTATTCTTCCTTGTATTTTGGGACACATTTTATTCAATACTGGGGCATCGCACCGTTTCATAGATACTCACTTTGCATGGGCCGTAGGATTTTTAGAGACTACAGAGAGTACGGTGTCATGGATAGACTCGCCATTGGGAAAAGGGTCCTTAATTTTCTTTATATGTCGGGGTGTAGGTATATAGATTGGTAGTTTGATTTTACCTGCAGAAGTACTAGTTTTAGACATGCATGAGCACGACGTCATTATCGGCATGGATTGGCTCACTGCATACAGAGCCAGGGTAGATTGTTTTGGTAGGAGTATTATCTTTGCCATTCCGGGGCAGGAAATGTTTTTTGTGGTGATGCCTCGCCCAGAGGGAGGATCTTCCACCCATTTGTATTACATAGAGGAGAATACTTTTAAGGAGATTGTGATTTCCCCTAGTTTCAATTCCAGCCATTTGTGAGTTTTCGGATGTATTCCTAAAGATACCGTGCCTACCCCCAGTCGAGAGATAGATTTCGTCATAGACTTGATGCCGGGCACCTGGCTGGTAATACGTGCCCCATTCCATATGTCCCATTAGAGATGAGGGAGTTAAGGGATTAGATAGAGCAGTGGTTAGGACAGGGATTTATTCGTAGGAGCACCTCGCCTTAGGGCGCTCCGGTGTTGTCTGTGAAGAAAATAGATAGTTTACTAAGGTTATGTGAGGATTACCGGGGAACTGAACAAGGTTACGATACAAAATAAATATTCATTTCCACGAATCGATGACCTGTTCAACCAGCTGAGAGGAGCAAATTTATTTTCGAAGATAGATTTGAGATCGGGATACCATTAGCTATGGATTAGGGAGCAGGATGAAGGAATGTATTAATAGTTCTATATACTTTATTGAGATTACTCGTTTTAGTGATGTGATATACGAGTATGATATTGTCTTGATTACATCTTTATAGAAATGGTTAGTACGATAGTAGGCAGTTATTGCAAGGCTATCAGAGTGGTTGCCTTAGTGCAACATCTTTTATTCTGGCGAGGCCTCACCTGCGAGAGGTTCGGACTCACACTTATTTTATCTATTTTAGAGACTTCGGAGGGGGTAGGGGTGTCGAGATATTCGATCCCGGTGAGTGTAGGGACTTTGTTGTTATGATTCAGAATGTATTGGGTTTATTATTGAGCGAAAAGATTTAAATCATTATTATGTTTAGCGCTCAGGACTTGGTGATAGGTAGAGCGCATTGATATATCTATTATTTAGAGATATGGGAGTTAAAAGTTATACCCATATATTCAGGGATAGAATTTCGAGAGTTCTGATCATATATAACGAGGTTTATGGAATGTGATTTCCATCAATACTGAACATTAGTGCAATTGGCAAAATGTTCTTTGTTAAGTGTAATTACGGGAGGAGAGGTAACTTTTCTATCAAGAGACGGAATAAAGGGGTACATACAATAGACGGAACGCCTAACGGATTTCGATAATCGACAATGCTTGGTAGTAGTGTATCGGAGGGGTCCTTGTTTGGATTTCGCTTTGCGAGACATCCCACGCATGAAACTTAGCGTAAGGTTGGAAATAGGGAGATGTTTGGTCATTTGTCCATGAGTTCGATACCTCGGTCATTATAGGAGCAGGTAATTATATCTGTAAGTTGGTAGCTGAATTATGATTTAAGGCCAATGGAGCCGACTGTGGGGTAAGGAAGCATTGAAAGTTTTGTTTTACCACCATGAGTTGAAGGGTGGAACAATGATAAGGGGATTTAAAAATTTCAATTTCTAAGGTGATTGAAAATACCCAAGTGTTGTAACCACGCTCTGAGCACAAGGGAAATAAAGAATTGGGTGTTATGTGTGAAGCATATGTGATGCTTACGCTAGCATGCGCGGTTTATATGATGTGTGGGCATCCTGGTTAGCTGATGTTAAAATAGTCCGATTTGAAGGGACGTGGGACTAGACGCGTGGAATAAATGCTTGTAGGAATAACATAACGAAGTGGAAGTGGTAGAGTGGATTAGGCGCCATGTGAAAGACGATAAATCCATATATATGTGTGGGATCAGAGTAGCACACCCAAATCTAGTTGGAAGGTTGTGGGAAGCCATTTAAAAAAGGGGTATTCCTTGAAAAGGATAGAATTTAACTATATGGAGAACACTCCGAGAGGATTTGCAATTAGTCAATTATTGAAAGTGAGTTTCACGTACAAAGAACGATGATGCTAGTAAGGTATAAAAGGCCCGGAAGTGCACATCGTGGAGAATAGTGCACGGGTCGGAAATTTTAGAATACGCAAAGGAAAGAAGGGAAATATTAAATGTCACTTAATGTAAGACATTACAAGTGGAAGTCGATGTTGAGCGGGACATGGTGAGTAGTCTCCGAGGGCACCGCTCATGGATAGAAATCAGTTGGGACAAGAGAATCAACTAGAGAATTTTGTGGCTATCAATGATTACTATAATGGAAGAGACCAGTAAAGTTGGAAAAGTGTTCATTCAAACATGTGGAACAATTCGCTCAAGAAGGAAG
The DNA here is from genome assembly GCA_949130495.1 of Sambucus nigra. Classification (NCBI taxonomy): domain Eukaryota; kingdom Viridiplantae; phylum Streptophyta; class Magnoliopsida; order Dipsacales; family Adoxaceae; genus Sambucus; species Sambucus nigra. The sequence goes on from OX422223.1 coordinate 320,532,104, forward strand.
TGATTGACATTCCTTTGGGGTGATTTACAATGTTAGCTAGTGTGCCCTAGCCTTCCTTTGAAATGAAAAATCGCGCCGGTACGTGATCGTTCTCCTTAGGATGATATTTTCGAATCCCACCTTCAATATGGAATTTCAGGAAGCAGCGGGGATAACACTTCGTGTTGAGCAGGTTATATCACCCATAATCCGGGGAGTAGGCGAGCGGTGATTAACCATTATTGGAGCAGTGTGAAAGTAATTTTGGATTCGTTGTGATCGGTTCATTTCCACAATGGTTATAGCTAGCAAGTGGATTATAGTATGGTAATTGGGGGAGGATATTACCTAATGGTAGGGTTTTGTGGGAGCACTCATACCTGTTTATTGTGAACAAGATGAACAAGATGCTTATTGAGGTTTTGGTGTGGAAAAACCTTAACTTTTTTCACTCTGAATGTTAAGAGATGGGCGGATAATAATAATTTTAGATTGGTCAAGTTAGAGTTTGATGACTATGGTGTAAATTACCATGGCTGTTTTAAGAGAACAAGAGTGGTCTGGTGTTCGTATTGTTTCCCACAGAATAGGAGTTTTGTGTTTAGATAAATCCGAGTAGTTGTCATGTAGTGAGGTGCGGCCTCCCAATGATATTGAAATAATGGGAATTAATAATGTATAGGTGTGTCTCATGCGAATGTTGTCGGTTAGGAGCACGATGTGAAGTGTCTTCAATGAGAGCGTTAAACAAGCCTGCTGTGAGGCAGGGGCTATAGTGATTAAGAGCCTTACTATGTAGATAGTTTGTGTATTAAAAAGGTATCCAAATTTGTTTTTACCTGGTAGGCCTTATTTTCTGAATTTCCGGACAAAATTCCATTATTAGGGGGGAAGTATGTAATACCTCATATTTTTATGGCTTTTAAATTTTGGGATTTATTAAATTTAATTGAGATAAATTAATTTAATATTAATTCAAATTTTTTTATATATATTTACTAGCATAACGAGAGTTAGTAATTATTGGAAATTTGTTGAATATTACTAGATGAGTAAATTAATATATAAGATTGATTTAAATTGTCACGAGTGAATAAAATGGCAATTATGGAACTTTAAGTCGGTACGCGCCTGTGCCGTGTCAGGACTAAATTATTATTATAAAAGTTAATAGATTATAAGTCGCCCGTATGGTCGTTTTGAGTGTGCCAATGTGTCCGGAAGGGTCAAGATAATCAGAAAAGTGTACTCGAGGGTTTAGTTTGGGTCTCGGGGCGTTTTTAATCCAAATTGGCATCCCGATAGGGTATTATAGACATTTTATATTTTTGGCTAATTAAACCCACGAATTTCCTAAGGATATATAAGCCTTTAGGAGTTTTATTTTAGGATTAACAAACATAAAACCAAAGAACGGACATTAGAGAAGAAGATGGAGAGCTTTCCAAGCAATCCAAGGCAAAGAACTCTTCCGTTTGCACCGCCACCACCACCAAATCATAAATCGCGCGATGAGGAACGCAACCATACCTTTTTTGTCCACAAATCAGAACATTAAATTCCAGGCAAGTATCTATTTTGCTTTGTTTCTAGTTAATGATTCAATCATGTTAGTCTAGGGTTGTTAAGAACATGTTTCATGGAAGAATTTAATACCTTAGAGACTTTAAATCACATGTTGTAGAGGATGTAGATATATTCTGGACATCTCAATCACATGTAGAGGAATTACCACAAATTTTTATGGATTTAGAAGAAAAAAATCTGGAAAATAATTTGAAGAACGTAAATTAAAAGAAAAATTAGGGTTCTTAAAGATTTTGTCAATTTTCCCCCATTAATTCATTATCTTTGATGAATTCGGACATATTTCACGTAGGAAATCATGTAGTTAGCTATATAGTACCAGTAGTAATGTTTTTGGGAGTTTGGGGATCGTTAATGAGTTTTGGTTGAGGTTGGAGAGGCAAACCCGTAACTTGACAATGGCAGAATTCGTCATAACTGCTTAATCGATCGACCACATTCCTCGATCGATCAATCCCTCCTGGAAAACTGCATATTTTTTGTCTATTTGTTTAATCTGGTTAAAATGCGTAGGAACCCTTGATTATTATTGTAAAAGCATAATGGGTTATAAAGAGGACCAGTAGGTTCTAGGTAGACTCCGATGAGTAAAATTTACTGTAGGATGTAATTATGGGTTAATGGGAGTTAGTCACACATAAGAAATCAAAGATTGAGACTCGTAAGGAAGTTTGAATACTTCAAGAGATGAGAAGTAAATATGAAATAAATTATAAATGGGAATAAAAGAGACGAATCCGTTATGCGAGATAATCGGGTAATATGTGCTAAGAACGGATAATTATAATTATGGGTCGTGTGCGTAACTAATTTAGAAAATGTGAATATTTATATATATGACTGTGTGATTGTTCATATATTATGTATTTGTGTAATAATCATACTCGAGCTACTTGATATCACGGAGTTTTCCACACCGGGACAGTCTTATCTCGATTGGACCTTTGTGGGGGATATTGACTCATACCCTAAAAGATAGTATCATTGCTACAGGCTATCTGAGTGATAGTTAGATGGTCCTAAGAGACGTGAGGGTATGTGATGACCTCTCAGTGACTGGGAACTATGCTTCGCCTCCATTTTTATGTGTTTTGTGTTAATATAGTTCGAGAGTAATTCCAAACTAGTATTTACCTTAGTACAAGTGATATGGGGACTTGACAACAGAGTATGCCAGCACCTTAGATTTTGTGTGGGGTACCGTTATTATGTATGTTATATGTGTGGCTAATATATATACGTAGATCTATATGGGAGCTTTCTATTGTGCGTAAAAGTAGTTAAGAAATGAATAAATACTCTAACTTTATTATAAGTGTTTGGAAATTTTGTATTAATGTTGATTATTCTAAATAACGTAAGATATATGAGAGAGTTTAATTTTCAGAAATTAATTGTCTTAGCCATAGTATTTTCTCGGGATGAAACCTTATGGGAAAGTTAAGTTAAAATAAACTTATGAAATTAATAGTACGGTAGGCGTGCACACTAGATGAGAGGTGAGGATTCTCAAGAGAGTGTCGCATATTAATATGGTTGTTACATTAGCCGGTAGGCATTTTAAATACATGCTAAACAATTTTTAAATTGTTTTACACTCGGGCTCTGACCCGTTTCCTATTATTTCTTTTCTCTTGTATATATATGTATATATTACAGGTTCCCATCCACAGGGGCATCATGCTTAGATTCTTTGGACCGGACGCGCTACAGCTTTTGTGGGAGTTGCAGGCCCTAACTTAAACGACCTCTTTATTGATTCTACCCTTATTTTAGTTCTGATTAGTTAGGGCATGTGTTGCCCGTTTTCCTATTCAGTTTGGATTTGTCAGAGATTTATGTTCATTTATTTTCTGTATTCGATACTCTTTGGGATTTAATTCTTGTCAGGATGATTTCATTTGTAGTTTTTAAACATGGTATTGGTTTATCTGAATGGTTAAAATCTTGTGTGTTAATTTCCATCCTTAACATTTATGCGATTATTAAACTATTAATTATTGAAAAGGTTTTCATAATGGAATTTAATAAAATAGAAATAAGGTTTAAATTGTTGTGACACTTAGCTTAATTATTTAGGGTGTTTAAGCTGGAGATTTTATTTTGCGACAGTGATGCTAAGAATGAACCAACCGTTCACCTTGATTTTAATTTAATAAAGAACTGATCACATGATATTTAATTAGGCGGGGTGTCACAACACACACATTTTATATATGCACATATAAGTTGATTCACATTTTTACACACACACACTCACGTAGAAAAAGAGAAAGAGAGAGAGAGATTCATAAGTCATAAATCTATTACCCAATTCGAACATGAATCATGTTTCTCCCACATTAGTTGAGACCTAATCAAAGAAAATGTAGTTATTAAAAGAAATGGAGATCGATATAGAATAGTTTATGTGTAAATTATTTAAATCTCAATAGAAAAGTAACCAGAATAAAACTTGATTGCAATCACAAAAATCGATTTTGGCAATTAGAGCTAGGGTTTTGAGTTTATACTTTAATTTGGGGAAAATTTGTCAAGGTAATAATAGAGAATAAATTCCATGCTACAATACACATTTAAGAGAAGGAAAATAAATTAAGGGTTCTGCTCGATTGATCTCCATCAAACCTCGAATCCATTGGTAATAAATTTCCCATTGTTATCGCAATACCCATGCTTAAATTTAGTTATCATGAATTGGAAATTATTACTAGTTCATATTTGTGTGTTTCCTTTTTTTTCTTCATTAATGATTGTTGATATCCCTTGTTGGGATTTGGTCAAGCTAGCTTATCATGATCATTTTAAAAATAACTTTTTGCATCACTTCTAATCCTAAAAAAATAATTTTTATCTAATCTCATCTCAAAAGTGATGTGTTACAAAATCTCATCTAAATAGCCAAACTTTAAAAGAGAGTGATTTTTTTATGTATCTGTTTGGGGGATGATATATTTTGAATTGGTATGTATGACTCTTCTTGTTTTTTGGATTAATTTATATTTTGTTTTAAAGTATGTTCATAAGTAGGTGGCATTTTTCTAAAAAAACAAATTATTTTAGTCATATGTCACTCAGCTACTAGAGAAGTTAACAATCACTCATTATTTTGTAAAGTAGTATTTTAATAGACATGTAATGGTGAATTAAAATGTGACACCCCATAAAATTCATAAATAAATTGAAAGGTCTAAAATGAAAATCACGGGAATAAAAAAAATGGTAAACAACTAAAATATGAACAAGTAACAAAACAAGATAATGCAATATTTTGTAATAAAAAACCAACTTTGATGTCAATCACCATCAATATAACAATCCAAGTCTAATAGCAATACAATATGTTCGACAGTTGACTCGTGAATAAGCCATACAACATACAACCATGCTTTAAATACATTGAAGTAGGAAAAGATACGGTTAGGTTTGTATTTTAATGTATCGTATGCATTGTGTATGTAACAACCCTCGCTTTTGAGACACTTATTTTATATTAATTTACTGTGCGAAGTAACTAAATAAAATGTTGGAAAAAGGAGTAAATATTAATTAAATGAGTTGAAAGTTAATGTTTACTAGATTGTTGCATAGTTACTGTATGTGTATGTAAATATCATCATGTTGCGTTTTGTAATGTCATATGCTTTAAATGACATTTATGGTTTAAATGAAATCGGAACTTGAAATGATTTTAAAAAAATGTCGGATGCCAATTTAGAGGGCGTAGTTAGTCCCGAAATGTGCGAGATAGTCGAAATAAGTGCCCTATTGTATTTTTATGTTTAGGTCACTTTTGACTGGTTATAGCCTTAAATGTGTAATTGTGAGTCAGTTTAATGTAGTATTAACCATTTAAGTTGAGAATTCAGACTAAAGCCACGATTTAAGTCTTGCACCTCATTTATTTCTCTTAAGTGTATTAAATGCCTAGAGAAGAGAAAGAGAGAGAAAGAGAGAAGAAGAGAGTTGTGGAGAAAAGAGGAAAAATGAGAGAAATTTGGAGATTGAAGATTGGAGTTCTTGCTACCAAAGCAAATCTGATATTTCAACCTCAAGGAAAGTTTTCTACTTGCTAATATGTGATCTAAGATGAATAATTTGTATTGATTGTTGTGGATTGATGTTGGTTTAACAATTTTAGGGCTTTAAATTGATTTTATTGGGTTGTTGAAGTTTAGAATTGTGGTGGTTATCTTATTGATGTGGGTTAAGGGAAGGGAGGAAAGAATATGAAGTTAGGCTTTGGTTTTAGCTTTGTAACAGAGAAAGAAGTTCTAGATCTGCTAAGTGTGGTCGATCGCGGTCCCCGGGCCGGTCGACCGGGCCCTCGAGGAAGAGCACACTACTTTGCCACATAAGTATAAATTTCGGTAGCGGTCGACCGGGGCCCCCTAACCGGTCGATAGGCCCCTCCAAACCCAACTTTCTTCTTTTCTTCTTAGACAAAATCTTGAGACGCGGTCGACCGCGGTCTCTTGACCGGTCGACCGGTCCTCTGTTTTTCACCCTTAAATCCTAAATGTCTTCTAGTAGCTTTCTCTTAAGATAGGAACTTAGGACCCTTCTTGTATGAAGTAAATTTAGAGTCCTAGAGTTTTAGATGAGTTAGTTAATCATCATAGGTTAGAAATGGTCTAGATAGGGCTTGTTCCGGGGGTTTCCAAAGCGATGTTAGGGCATGATTTTTCCATTAGTTACTTATTATAAGACTAGGGGTTCTAACATGATATTGGAGGACTATAGAAGCTCAATTGAGCTATGTATGACTTGGTGGTTTATAGTGACACCATAAATTCTTGAAAAGTGGATAAGAGGGTTATAAATCTTTGAGGTTATAATGATATTATAAATTACCTATGGCTCCAGATAAATTGTGATGTATCTATTAAAATGGAAACAAAAATGAGACTAAAATGGTAAATGATAATTTACTTAAACAGACCTCTCTAAATGCTATCATAAGGGAAGTTCGCGCATGAGGTGAAGTCCTCTGGCTAGTGAATGCCGGGTGAATAAAGTCCTCGGCCATATGAGCGTTTATTATATGTTTTTTCTGTGGTAGTGAGGTAATTTCGGGTGTGGTTATGACTCACTCATAGGCATATGGCCACTTCCTGACTTTGCGTTAGGTGCCCAGGTTGTCTTGATTTATAGGCATTGGAAGATGATAGTCATTTAGGGGCGCTCACAGTGGGGAAACACGGACGAGCAGTATTAGAATCGTTATATGTATATGAATATAACTATTCTTAATCAAGTGGGACTTGATGGATGATAAATGCCATAAAGAGCATATAATTATGATTATGTTTCATAAAGAGAAATGGAAGAGTGAAATGGAACGAAATAAATGATGGAGATTTTAATTAATGTTAATTATTCACATCCTCTTGCATAACTGAATTAAACTGATGATCATTTTAATTTCCTTAGTTCATGCTTTAAAACTGTGTGGTAGATTCTCACCTTTATCTATCATGATTATATGCTCATAATTGTCATACTCTTTAGTCATCTGGTGATCGTATAAAACCGGGCCCTGACCCGTTCGTACTTATTGTTGTGCATGTATCTTGTATCCGCACAGGTGCTCCGCCGCAAGGACGCCCGTACTGACTTTTCCATTCCGGTGTTTTTTTGGGGGGAGCCATAATACTTTGCGGATATTACGGGATATTTTGTAGACGCCTTCATTTTTATGCTCTAGTTATGATCGGGTCATTTACTCGGGTGTGTGGCTCAAATTATTGTAATGTATTATGTAATGTACATTAAACTGTTGTATTACATTGTAGTGACTGTTGATCGACAGCATATTCAGTCCCCTTATTGTATACTTGTTGTGGATGTAATATAAGTTCTTTTGGATTTCCACTTTCTTTTCCAAATTGGGTTGTTTAAATTCTTTCTTTAACTTATAAAATAAAATTTTTGGCAACCCATTTTTCTAAAACATTGTGTGGTTATCCTGTGTACTTATTATATTATTGTGATGCTGAGAATGGTCCATCTATGATTCCCATTATTATTGATGTATCGAGCTGGCCACCCCTTATTTTGGTGAGTGGGTTGTCACAGATGGTATCAGAGCATCAGGTTCTCGAGTCTTTAGGATCTATGCGGACTTGTCACATTCTACCATAGCATTATTTGATATAGAGCTTAATGTTAGGACTATTTTGTTGTCTATGTTTACGATCTTCAGTGAAATAGATTGTTATAAATAGTATTCTAATTCTATTGTTTCTTCATCTCAGATGTCGCCTAAGAGAGGTCGCCCCGCTAGAAGGAATAGTGTTGTAGAAGAGGAAGCAGGTGCTCCCCCGCCGCAGCAGGGGACTATAAATGCTGGTGATGTAGCAAATATCGTGGCCTAAGCAGTCAATGCTGCTATGACCACCGTGGTTCAACAATTGCCGCAAGCTCAACAATAATGAGCGCAAGATGTACAAGCTCCTATAGGATCTTCTCCATGGGAGAGAGTTAGAGAGTCCTTTTTAAAGGGCCATCCCCCGGAATTTGAAGGAGGTGCGGATGTCATAAGAGCCAATCAGTGGAAAAAGTATATGTAGCGCCATCTGCTTATAGTGGAGTGTAGTGAGGAGAGTAAACATGTCCTTTCTAATTTCAAGCTCGTTGGATCTGCATTACATTGGTGGGAGTCGATGACTACGCCAGAGCAGAGAGACACCATGACCATCGATGACTTCTGGTTTTGTTTGATCAGAAGTATTTCCCTCCCTAAGTTCAAAGGGAGATGAGAAGAAAACTCCAAGATGTGGAGCAAAGGGAGCGGTCAGTTACGGAATATGAAGAGGAGTTCACCCGGTTAGCAAGTTTTGTACCGGAAGAGGTGACTCCGGAAGAGAGGAAAATATCAAAGTTCATGGTAGGTTTTCACTGGAGAATTTGGCAACATTTGCTGGGCAATCCAGCTTTCCAGACTTTTGGGGATGTGATGAATGCGGCATTACTTCATTGCCAAGAGCACCGGTTGTATGTCAAGGGTAGTAAGAAGGCTACAGTGTTGGGACAAGGCGGAAAACATGGAGGTAATTGCACTGGAGGGGGAGCATTTCCTTCATCCCAATCTTCAGGAAATAAGCAAAAAGAAAGGGATCCCCAGCAAGGGGACTTGTCTGTGACACCCCGCCTAATTAAATACCGGGCGATCACTCCTTTATTAAATTAAAATCAAGGTGAACAGTTGGTTCATTCTTAGCATCACTGTTGAAAAATAAATTTTTCCAATTTAACACCCTAATTAATTAAGTTAAGTGTCAAAACCATTTTTCATACATACTTTCCAATTTTTTTTTAAAGAAATATCATTTATTTTATTAACAACATTCAATAAGTAAGAAAGCCCACCACATTTAAATTCTGCAACATAATCCAATTAATTTAATACATTCGTCAATCGAATGTCAACATACGAAATCTAAAGTCACACATCCAAACTGAATAAATCCCATAATAACAATACTGGAAATAACTGAAATACAAATGTCCAATAAAAACGGAATAATGGAAAGAGCTACACATGCCCAACTAGATGAAAGTACTAAGAGTGGATCCGAATGAACGAAGTCGTCTAATCAAGAGACCTGCAACTCCCACCTAAGCTGCAACGCGTTCCTTCCAAGAGATCCTAAGCAAGACGCCCCTGTGGATGGGTACCTGTAATACATACATATATATACAAGAGAGAGAGAGAAAAAGAAACGGGTCAGAGCCTGATAGTGTGTTTGATTTAAAATATGTTTAGTAAGTATTTAAATTGATACAGGCCAATGCAACAACATATTAGTGCGACACTCCCTTGAGAAATTCTCACCTCTCTTCTAATGTGCAAACCTATCGCACTAACCTTCCCAACCGTTTGACTTATCATTTATCGCACTAATCTTCCCAATGATTTAACTAATCTTAGATTATTCACATGATTCAAAATTTAACGATTCCATTATTTGAAAAGAATATTTCAATTAGTAAATAAAGTTCTCATTTTAACTTTATAAATCACAATGTTTTTCTAGTATCATATTATACTTTCTCAAAACAAGTATTTACAAATTGAGTCATCAACCATGTCCTTCATATCAATTCACAATAGGTAGTCCCAAATTTCAGAATTTCATATATATATTAACTACTCGTAAAATATATACATATCATAACAGCACCCCGAATAATAACTATGGTACGGGCATACTCTACTATCCAAATCCCCATATCACTCACATTAAGGGAGATACAAATTCGGAATCACTCTCGAATTGAATTAACACATACTCAAACAATATTGAGACGAAGCATAGATTCCAAGTCTCTAAGAGGACGGCATCTGTCTGCGTCCCTTAGGACCGTTTGAACTATCACTACGATAGCCTGTACCAAGGATATCTATACACAAACAAGATGAGGCGAAGAATAGATTCCAAGTCTCTAAGAGGATGGCACATGCCTGCGTCTCTTAGGACCGTCTGAACTACCATTCTGATAGCCTGTACCAAGTATATCGATCTTCTAGGGTACAAGTCAATATCCCCCATAAAGGTCCCAGCGAGATAAAACTGTCCCAGCGCGGAAACCTCAAGGATAGTAAGTAGCGTGGGCATGATTTTAACACATAGATAGTATATGCATACACAATCATATAACTATACTAATATTACCATATCAATATTAGGTAAATTCTCAATTCCCATAATTACGACATTTCCATATTATCATAATTTAGTAAACACTTATAACGGTTCATTTCTAACCTTGATTCGGTATTATTCCAACGTACCACACAACTTTCTTGGTTTTATTCTCCAAATTATAGAATTCAGTAGGTATACACATTTGTCCTAAAGTAACTCTTATGCGTCTCTCTCTTTAAGTCATAAATTTACCGACCCTTATCTAATTATCCTAAAATACAATCTTTGCCCGTCATCAAGGGTCCCAAAATTTATTCACATGTCCTACTGGTCTTCCCTATCTCCAGAAATATTTTATTAAGGATGCTCAAGAATTTTCTCACAATAAATTGAATTTAACTCATTTAAAAAGGGATATAGGAGTCTGCCAGGAGGGGTCGATCGATCGAGGTCTGGGGCTCGATCGATCGAAGCTCTAGGCTCGATCGATCGATCAAGCAGGTATTTCGATTTCTGCAGAATTGCAGTTACGGGTTCTACCACCTATCTTCATCCAAATCCATATTTTCCAAACCCAAACGTCCCAAAAATTCTACTACTAACATTATATCAATATACCAGATATTTCCAACGTAAGGCATGTGTATTTCTATCATTTAAACATGGATTATCAACCCAAAGTTTTATCTAATTATCAAGAACCCTAGAATTTTCTTAAACAGGTTTCTAACAAATTTTCTCCATAATTTCCTTCTTATAATTATCAAAATTTCGTGGTTAAATTCCTCTACACGACAAAGTTTTCCAGAATCATCATATAAACCAATACTACATGGATTTTCCTATCACAAATTGGGTTTTCTTCCATTAAAACTCAACCTAATTACTCCTAAACTAATATGAAAGATGCATTAACGAAATAAGCAAGATAAACACTTGCCTGGGATTTTTGGTGTTCTGATTTGCAGATGTTTTTGGTGTGGTTGCGTAGTCCGTTGCGCGATCTACGCGTTAGTGGTGGTGGCGACGCAAACGGTTGGATTTCGGGCCTTGAATTTGCCTTGAGAGCTCTCTCCTTCCTCTCCTATGGCCGTCACTTGTGTTTAGAGTTTCTAACCCTAGATGAAAATCCATATATCTGATATAACCCTTTGGATTTTCGTGGGTTTAATTACCCATAAATGTGAAATGTCCAAAATGCCCTCCCGGGGTACCACATAGGCCTAAAAACGCCCCGAGGCCCAAACTAAACCCCCGGGTACACTTTTCTGACTATCTCGACCCTTCCGGACGCATTGGCGCACTCAAAACGACCATACAAATGACTTATAAAATATTCACTTTTATTTATCTATATTTAGTCCCGACGCGACACGGGCGCGTCCCGATTCAAATTTCCAAAATTGTCATTTTATTCACTCGTGACATTCAATATAATCAATATCATATATTACTTTGCTCATTAGTAATATTCAACAAATTTCCCATAATTACTAACTCTCTTCACGTTAATAATTATAACATAATTAATTTCCGAATTTTTATTAAATAATTAACTCACATTAACTTTAATAAATCCCCAAATTAATATAGCATAAAAATACGGGGTATTACATACTTCCCCCCTAATAACGGAATTTCGTCCCGAAATTCAGAAAACAAGGCATACCTGGTAAGAACAAATCTGGATATCTCTCGCGCATATCGGTCTCGCGCTCCCAAGTGGATTCATCCACATTTTGTTGCTCCCACTGGACCCGTACAAGTGGAACTATCTTTGACCTCAATCTCCTCTCACTATAGTCTAGGATAGCCACCGATCTCTCCTCGTAAGAGCTGTCAGGTTGTAGGTCTATCTCATCTATTGTAATGTGAGTATGGGCCATATCATCCCGAAGATACCGTCTCAATGACGAGATGTGGAATACATCGTGAATGCGATGCAAATGTTCTGGCAGTCCTAATCTGTATGCTACCGGCCCAATCCTCTCGATTATGGGAAATGGCACACGTACCTCGGAGCCAACTTACCCTTCTTCCCGAACCTCATCACTCCCTTCATAGGAGAAACACGCAATAACACTTGGTCCCCCACATTAAACTCTCGGAAGAATCGTTTCGCATCTGCGTAGCTCTTCTGCCTGTCCTGGGCTACCCGAATGCGACTCCTGATCATCTCAATCCTCGTGGAGGTTTCCTGAGTTACCTCCGGTCCTACCAACTTGTTATCACCTACCTCGAGCCAACAAGTTGGAGAACGACAGGGCCTGCCATACAAAGCCTCAAATGGAGCCATACCAATCATAAAATGATAAGAGTTATTATAAGCAAACTCTACTAGTGGAAGATGTGGCTCCCAACCTCCTCCTAAATCAAGAACACATATGCGTAGCATATCCTCTAACATCGGATTAGTATGCTCTGTCTGTCCATCTGTCTGTGGGTGATAAGCTCAACTCAACCTCAACTCAATACCCATAGCCTCCTGAAAACTTTCCCAAAAGCGTGACACGAAGATCTTGTCTCTATCTGACACAATATTCAGGGGCACCCCATGTAATATGCCAATCTTAGCAATAAATAGCTAAGCATACTGACCCGTGGTATAATCTGTCCGCACCGATAGAAAATGAGCCACCTTGGTCAGACGATCTACAATCACCGATATAGAGTCATGTCCCCGCTGTGATGTAGGCAACCCTGTAATAAAATCCATGGAAATGCTCTCCCACTTCCACGCGGGTACTTCCAATGGCTGAAGCAACCCTGATGGTTTCTGATGGTCCACCTTCACCAGCTGGCAGGTAGAACACTTGGACACGAACTCAGCAATGTCCTTCTTCATCCCAGTCCACCAGTATTGCCTCCTCATATCCTGGTACATCTTATCTCCTCCAGGATGTACAGCAAATTGGGACCCGTGAGACTGGGTCATCACTGCATGACGTAATTCATCCCCTTCAGGAACTACTAACCTCCCATTAAACCACAAACCTTCATCGGAACTAATAGAATAGGACTTAGCATTCTCGGCTAGAAGTCGCACAATCTGATCTTGGAAAAATGGGTCAGTGGTTTGTGGCTGTATTACCTTCATAATAATCTCGGGTGTGACTGTCATAACAGATATGAAGGAACGGGCTACTGCGTCCTGGTGGCCTAACTCCTTCCACTTGCTTTCCAGACGTTTGCTACTTCGTCTACCGGTCTACGACTCAACGCATCAGCAACTACGTTGGCCTTCCCCGGATGATACTGTAAGTCAAACTGATAGTCCTTCACAAACTCTAACCATCTGCGCCTACGCATATTCAGCTCTCGGTGAGTGAATAGGTTGCAGTGACTTGTGGTCTGTGAACAAACGAAACTTCTCATAGTTCCTCCATATCCTCAATGCAAAGACGACCGCTGCTAACTCCAGGTCGTGAGTGGGGAAATTCTTCTCATGCGGCTTAAGCTTGCGGGAGGCAAAATCTATAGCCTTCTCCTCCTGCTGAAGTACTCTCCCCAAGTCCCCGTAAAGAGGCATCGGTGTAAACTAGGTACTCCGCACCAGGCTTTGGTAAAGCAAGGACTGGCGCTGAAGTAAGCTTGCCTTTCAGCTCGTCGAAAGCCAACTGAGAAGCGTCATCCCAAACATATGGTACCCCCTTGCGAGTCATATTCGTCAATGGACCCGCTATTTTGGAGAATCCCCGAATGAATCTCCTGTAGTATCCGGCTAACCCCAAGAAACTACACACTTCCGTCGGTGTCGTGGGCTGCCCCCATTCCCTCACCGCTGACACTTTACTCGGGTCAAATGCTATCCCCTGCTCAGAAACAACATGGCCCAAGAAATGTACTTCTCGCAACCAGAATCCACACTTCTCGTACTTAGCATACAACTGATGCTCTCATAGAGTCTGAAGAACCTGCCTCAAATGCTCGGCGTGCTCGTCCTCGGAGTGTGAATATATCAAAATGCATCTATAAAGACGATGACAAACTGATCCAAGAACTCCTTGAATACTCAGTTCATTAAGTCCATGAATACGGCTGGAGCATTTGTGAGACCGAATGGCATCACTCTGAACTCGTAAGACCCGTATCTCGTCAAGAAGGCAGTCTTTGAAACATCCTGCTCTCTAATACGTAGCTGATGGTACCCCGACCTCATATCTATCTTTGAAAAGAAAGTTGCTCCCCTCAAGTGGTCGAACAGATCATCGATTCGAGGCAACGAATATTTATTCCGTATCGTGACCTTGTTCAGCTCCCGGTAGTCCACACACAATCGAAGTGAACCATCTCTCTTCTTCACAAACAAAACTTGAGTGCCCCAAGGTGAGTTACTCCTACGAATGAGGCCCTAACCTAACAGTTGTTCTATCCGATCTCGTAGCTCTCGAATCTCTGTCGGATCCATACGGTACGGTGCGCGTGCTATAGGTCTCGTATCTGGCAATAAATCTATGACAAAGTCTATCTCACGACTAGGGGGTAGGCCTGGTATTTCCTGAAACACGTCGGAATACTCACGAACAACTGGAATCGAGTCTAACGGGATTTCAACCTCATTAGAGGTATCCTCCTCTATTTAATATAAATGAGCGGTCGAACCTCCCTCTGGGCGAGGCATCACCACTACAAACATCTCTTGCCCCTTAATGGCAAAAACAATGCTCCCACCGAAGAAATCAATCATGGCTCTATAAGTTGCGAGCCAATCCATACCAATAATAACATCATGATCGTGCATATCTAAGACTAACATGTCTGCAGGTAATACCAAACTACCAAATCTCTACCCCCACTCCCCGGCATATAAAGAAAAGTGAACCATTCCCCAGTGGTGAGTCTACCTACGTTACAGTGCTCTCTACTGTGGTTAATAACCCAAAGGTCTTCGCATAATATGTAGCTATAAAATAATGCGTTGTCCCAGTAACAAACAAAATTCGACCCAAAGTTTCATCGATAGAAAACATACCCCAAATCGCGGGTGGTGCCTGTGAGGTGGCTTCCTGGTGGACATTATAGATATGTCTATACTGTAACTGCCCCTGCTGCACTGGAGCTACTGGAAAGGTTGGCAGGCCTAGTACCTGAGTTGGTGCTAGGAGAGCGATTGGAAAAAGTGGCCCCTGGGGATCTTTACGGGCACCCTGCTGCTGTGGGGCCCTAACGCTCTCTGGGCAATCCTGGCGTTTATGGCCATGCATGTCACGCACGAAACATCACCTCTGAAGTTTCTCCCCCTCTGACCCTGCTGCTGTCGGTGTCGTCCTTGCTGACTTGGGACTTTATTCCTCTTTCGAAACTGCTTCATTTTACCACGTTGTCGACTAGAACTGACTTGGTCTTGGGTAGTTTGTTGTCGCAATTTCGGTGACTTCGCACATTTTTCAGCTTTAGTCACATGCATTTGGTTAACCTCTCTAGGTCTTTTGCCTCCTTTAAGTTGTAGGCTGCGTTCTTGGTATTGTAAAACTGCAGTTGTAACTGCTTGTGCCATGATACCTGCTAACTCGGCGGTTGATACTTTCTCTGGGGATACCTGAGGTATGAGTCGATCTTCCTCGTTGACTCCCTTAACCGTTTTAGCTAGTTCTTCTTGACGGTCCATCTGAAAATTTAAATAAATTTGGATGAGTTCATCATTCAAATAAATAAATCGCAAAAGCACGAATTCCCAATGTATAGAGATGAACACAACATTCCTAGTATTTAGGGCTCTATATCAAAGAAAGCAACGCTGAAAGCATAATAGGCCGTACAGATCCTAAAGGACACTAGAACCTGATGCTCTGATACCACCTGTGACACCCCGCCTAATTAAATACCGGGCGATCACTCCTTTATTAAATTAAAATCAAGGTGAACAGTTGGTTCATTCTTAGCATCACTGTCGAAAAATAAATTTTTCCAATTTAACACCCTAATTAATTAAGCTAAGTGTCAAAACCATTTTTCATACATACTTTCCAATTTTTTTTTTTAAAGAAATATCATTTATTTTATTAACAACATTCAATAAGTAAGAAATGACACCACATTTAAATTCTGCAACATAATCCAATTAATTTAATACATTCGTCAATCGAATGTCAACATACGAAATCTAAAGTCACACATCCAAACTGAATAAATCCCATAATAACAATACTAGAAATAACTGAAATACAAATGTCCAATAACAACGGAATAATGGAAAGAGCTACACATGCCCAACTAGATGAAAGTACTAAGAGTGGATCCGAATGAACGAAGTCGTCTAATCAAGAGACCTGCAACTCCCACCTAAGCTGCAGCGCGTTCCTTCCAAGAGATCCTAAGTAAGACGCCCCTGTGGCTGGGCACCTGTAATACATAAATATATATACAAGAGAGAGAGAGAGAAAGAAACGAGTTAGAGCCCGATAGTGTGTTTGATTTAAAATACGTTTAGCAAGTATTTAAATTGATACAGGCCAATGCAACAACATATTAGTGCGACACTCCCATAAGAAATTCTCACCTCTCTTCTAATGTTCACACCTATCGCACTAACCTTCCTAACGGTTTGACTTATCATTTATCGCACTAATCTTCCCAACGATTTAAATAATCTTAGATTATTCGCAGGATTCAAAATTTAACGATTCCATTATTTGAAAAGAATATTTAAATTAGTAAACAAAGTTCTCATTTTAACTTTATAAATCAATAAATTTTATCCAGTATCATATTATACTTTCTCAAAACAAGTATTTACAACTTGAGTCATCAACCATGTCCTACATATCAATTCACAATAGGTAGTCCTAAATTTCAGAATTTCATATATATATTAACTACACGTAAAATATATACATATCATAACAACACCCCAAATAATAACTATGGTGCGGGCATACTCTTCTATCCAAATCCCCATATCACTCACATTAAGGGGAATACAAATTCGGAATCACTCTCGAATTGTATTAACACATACTCAAACAATATTGAGATGAAGCATAGATTCCAAGTCTCTAAGAGGACGACATCTGTCTGCGTCCCTTAAGACCGTATGAACTATCATTGCGATAGCCTGTACCAAGGATATCTATACACAAACAAGATGAGGCGAAGAATAGATTCCAAGTCTCTAAGAGGATGGCACATGCCTGCGTCTCTTAGGACCGTCTGAACTATCATTCCGATAGCCTATACCGAGTATCGATCTTCTAGGGTACAGGTCAATATCCCCCATAAAGTTCCCATCGAGATAAGACTGTCCCAATGCGGAAACCTCAGGGATAGTAAGTAGCGTGGGCATGATTGTCACACATAGATAGTATATGCATACACAATCATATAACTATACTAATGTTACCATATCAATATTAGGTAAATTCTCAATTCCCATAATTATGACATTTCCATATTATCATAATTTAGTAAACACTTATAACGGTTCATTTCTAACCTTGATTCGGTATTATTCCAACGTACCACACAACTTTCTTGTCTTTATTCTCCAAATTATAGAATTCAGTAGGTATACACATTTGTCCTAAAGTAACTCTTGCGCGTCTCTCTCTTTAAGTCATAAATTTACCGACCCTTATGTAATAATCCTAAAATACAATCTTTGCCCGTCATCAAGGGTCCCAAAATTTATTCACATGTCCTACTGGTCTTCCCTATCTCCCAAAATATTTTATTAAGGATGCTCAAGAATTTTCTCACAATAAATTGAATTTAACTCATTTAAAAAGGGAAATAGGAGTCTGCCAGGAGGGGTTGATTGATCGAGGTCTGGGGCTCGATCGATCGAACCTTCGATCGATCGAACCTTCGATCGATCGAAGCTCTAGTCTCAATCGATCGATCAAGCAGGTATTTCGATTTCTGCAGAATTGCAGTTACGGGTTCTACCACCTATCTTCATCCAAATCCATATTTTCCAAACCCAAGCGTCCCAAAAATTCTACTACTAACATTATATCAATATAACAGATATTTCCAACGTAAGGCATGTGTATTTCTATCATTTAAACATGGATTATCAACCCAAAGTTTTATCTAGTTATCAAGAACCCTAGAATTTTCTTAAACAGGTTTCTAACAAATTTTCTCCAGAATTTCCTTCTTATAATTATCAAAATTTCGTGGTTAAATTCCTCTGCATGGCAAAGGTTTCCAAAATCATCATATAAACCAATACTACATGGATTTTCCTATCACAAATTGGGTTTTCTTCCATTAAAACTCAACCTAATTACTCCTAAACTAATATGAAAGATGCATTAACGAAATAAGCAATATAAACACTTGCCTGGGATTTTTGGTGTTCTGATTTGCAGATGTTTTTGGTGTGGTTGCGTAGTCCGTTGCGCGATCTACGCGTTGGTGGTGGTGGCGATGCAAACGGTTGGATTTCGGGCCTTGAATTTGCCTTGAGAGCTCTCTCCTTCCTCTACTATGGTCGTCACTTGTGTTTAGAGTTTCTAACCCTAGATGACAATCCAGATATCTGATATAACCCTTTGGATTTTCGTGGGTTTAATTACCCATAAATGTGAAATGTCCAAAATGCCTTCCCGGGGTACCACTTAGGCCTAAAAACGCCCCGAGGCCCAAACTAAACCCCCGGGTACACTTTTCTAACTATCTCGACCCTTCTAGACGCGTTGGCGCACTCAAAATGACCATACGAATGACTTATAAAATATTCACTTTTATTTAGTAATATTTAGTCCGGACGCGACACGGGCGCGTCCCGATTCAAATTTCCAAAATTGTCATTTTATTTACTCGTGACATTCAATATAATCAATATCATATATTACTTTGCTCACTAGTAATATTCAACAAATTTCCCATAATTACTAACTCTCTTCACCTTAATAATTATAACATAATTAATTTTCGGATTTTTATTAAATAATTAACTCACATTAAATATAATAAATCCCCAAATTAATATAGCATAAAAATACGGGATATTACATTGTCAAAAAGGAAAAATTTGGTTGGGTTTAATGTGGGTGGAAGTAATGTTAGGTAGGGTCAAGGTACCCCGCAACAGCAACATGCAAGTAGAGGTGGAAATGGAGGTAGGGGCCATCCGGGCCATGGCTTCGGGCAGATTCAAAATAATCGGGGCCGAAACCAAGAGAATATGATGAATTGATGTTTTTAGTGTGGAGATCCGGGACATTTCAAGAGGTCGTGTCCTCACCTAATTGGGGGATAACTTCCTAGGATCCCACAGCAGGCCCAGGCTCAGTTACCGCCACAAGTACCTAACCCGATTGGCCCTCCACAACAGGGACAACTACAGTATGGGCGTGTTTATCACATTCAGGATGCTATGCTTCCTACGGCTCTGCCGGCGCCACTAGCTATTGAGGGTAAGTTTCTCATTCAGGGGCACATGAGTCGTGTATTGTTTGATACGGATGCGACACACTCGTTCATTTTTATAAGTTTTGCTCAGTCTATAGAGTTGATTAAATCTGCAGAGAGTACCTTCACTAGTGTTGAGTCCTCTATGGGTGATGGTTCACTAATTTTCTTTGTTTGTAAACAAATAGGAATAAATCTTGGTAATTTATGCTTTGAGGCCGATTTTCTCGTCCTAGACATGGTCGGGTATGATGTAATCCTGGGTATGGATTTGCTAGTGAAGTATCATGCGATAGTTAATTGCTATGGGAAGAGTATAGTTTTTGCCATTCCGGGGCAAGAAATGTTTTTGGTGGTTATGCCTCGTTCAGAAGGAGGTACTAGCACTTACTTGTATTGTATCATGAAGGAGACTTCTCGAGATTTATTTGTTTCCTTAGATTTGATTCCAGTTGTTAGAGATTTCCAAGATGTTTTTCGAGAAATATCGGGATTGCCTCCTAGTAGGGAGATTGAGTTTGTAATCAATTTAGCGTCAGGAGTGAGACCAATTGCAAGAGCCCCATATCGTATGGCTCCTATTGAGATGAGGGAGTTAAGGGATCAGATTCAAGACTTGCTAGAGCAAGGGTTTATTAGGCGAAGCACGTCACCATGGGGCGCTCCGGTGTTATTTGTGAATAAAAGAGACGGTTCTCTTCGGTTATGCGTTGACTACAGAGAGTTGAATAAAGTCACCATCCGGAACAAATACCCATTGACTCGGATTCATGATTTATTTGATCAACTTAGGGGAGCGTCGTACTTCTCTAAGATAGATTTTAGGATGGGGTATCACCAGTTGCGAATACGGGAACAACATGTGTCCAAAATAGCTTTTCTAACGAGATTCGGGTCCTACGAATTCTTGGTTATGCCCTTTGGACTAACCAATGTCCCCGCCGTGTTTATGGATATCATGAATAGGGTATTTCGGGACTTCATGGACCAGTTTGTTATCGTGTTTATTGATGACATCTTGGTGTATTCTCGAACGCAGGCCGATCATGCTAATCATTTGCCGTTAGTCTTGCAAAGGCTGAGGGATCACCAATTGTATGCCAAGTTTGAGAAGTGTGGTTTTTCATTGTAGAAGGTGCAGTTTTTGGGTCACATTGTGACAGCCCAGGGTATTTTGGTAGATCCATGTAAAGTTATCGCTGGGAGCGAGTGGAGTCAACCCACGACACCTATCGAGATTCGTAGTTTTCTGGGTTTGACGAGTTATTACCGCTGGTTTATCAAGGGTTTCTCTAAAATTGCTAGTCCTTTGATAAATTTAACCCGAAAAGGGGTGAGGTTTGTATGGGATAATTCTTGTCAGTCATCTTTTGACGAGCTCAAGGATAGGTTGACTTCTGCTCCAGTCCTTGCATTACCAAGGCTAGGATTAGAATATTTGGTTTTCACCGACGCATCTCTACAAGTATTAGGAGGTGTACTTCAACAAGAGCGATGGGCTATTGCTTATGCTTCTCGCAAGCTAAAGCCCCCATGAAAAGAATTATCCAGTGCATGATTTGGAACTTGACGCAGTTGTCTTTGCCCTGAAGATTTTGAGGCATTATCTCTTATGGGAGAAATTTAGTCTTTTCACTGACCACAAACCATTGTAATATTTATTTTCTCAGAAAGAATTAAATATGGGAAAACGCCGATGGCTAGAGTTCATGAAAGACTATTAATTCGACATCCACTATCACCCGGGAAGGCGAATGTGGTGGCGGATGCTTTAAGTCGAAAGCCCAAGGGGGAGTTAGCGGAGGTATGGAGAGCCAAATGGAAGGAGCTTAGTCAGGAGGACGAGGTTTCTAGGGCGTTTATGTCGGTGTTGACCATAACGCCTACTATTGTGGCAAGGGTAGTAGAAGCCCAAGGAAGGGATAAAGATTGTCAGGACTGTATACACCAATTGTTGACCGATGGAACAAAATATTACTCTATAAGTTCAGAGGGTGGATTATGTTTCCACGGGAGATTCATTGTCCCGGACAAAGGGGATTTAAGACGGGCCGTGATGACAGAATCTCATGGGTCTAAATTTTTGATGCATCCTGGTGGGGACAAGATGTACCAAGACATGCGCCATCAGTATTAGTGGGCGGGCATGAAATGGGATATTTTTGAGTTCGTGTCCCAATGTGCTACTTGTCAATTGGTCAAGATAGATCATCAGAGACCAATGAGTTTGTTGCAACCGTTGGAAATTTTGGTGTGGAAGTGGGAGAGTATATCGATGGATTTCATCACGGGCTTGCCAATGTCGCAAAAGGGTCACGATTCCATTTGGGTAATCGTTGATCGTTTGACTAAGTCAACATATTTCCTACCGGTACGCACCGATTACAATACTGCTCGCTATGCCCGGATATTTATTGTTGAGGTTGTTAGACTCCACGTGGTGACAATAAACATAGTCTCCGACGGACATAAGATATTTGTTTCCCACTTTTGGCGAAGTTTGCAAGAGGCTATGGGAACCGAATTCAAGTTGAGTACTTCTTATCACCCTCAAACAGATGGGAAGACAGAAAGAGTCAACCAAATGTTGGAGGATATGCTCCGAATGTGTGTGCTTGATTTCAAAGGTGGTTAGAAGCAATATCTCCCTTTGGTCGAATTTTCTTATAATAATTCGTACCAATTTACAATTGGGATGGTGCCCTATGAAGCACTCTATGGCCGGCCTTATATATCTCCCACTTGTTGGTTGGAGGTGGGAAATAATAATTTTCTTGGACCTGAAATGATCTAGTATACTTCTTCCAAGATTGAACTCATCCGGAATCGCATTCGAGTAGCTCAAGATCGTCAAAAAAGTTACGCCGATGCGAATAGATGGCATATAGAGTTGGAAGTTGGGGATCAAGTCATGGTGCTAGTATCGCCAACGAAAGGTATAAAGCATTTTGGGAAGAAAGGGAAGCTTACGCCGCGTTATGTTGGACCTTTTCCCATTATCGCCAAGGTAGGTCGAGTGGCGTATCAACTTTCCTTACCGTAGCACTTACAATAACTCCATGATGTGTTTCATGTTTCCTCTTTGAAGAAGTATAAGAGGTGTGAAGGAGCCCTTTGGCATATTCCTTGGGAATATATCGATTTGCAACCCGATATTTTATATGAAGAACAACCGGTTGTAATCTTAGAGCACGGAGAGCATAAATTGAGATCACGAGTGGTGCCCTTGGTACGAGTTCAATGGGGTCATCACAACACCAAGGAATCGACATGGAAATATGAGGATGATATGCGGGAAAAGTATCCGCATCTTTTTATATAAGGTACACCTGAATTTTGAGGGCAAAATTCCCTCATAAGGGGGGGAGTATGTAACAACACTCGCTTTTGAGACACTTATTTTATATTAATTTACTGTGCGAAGTAATTAAATAAAATGTTGGAAAAAGGAGTAAATATTAATTAAATGAGTTGAAAGTTAATGTTTACTAGATTGTTGCATATTTACTGTATGTGTATGTAAATATCATCATGTTGTGTTTTGTAATGTCATGTGCTTTAAATGACATTTATGGTTTAAATGAAATCGGAACATGAAACGATTTAAAAAAATTATCGGATGCCAATTTAGAGGGCGTAGTTAGTCCCGAAATGTGCGAGATAGTCGAAATAAGTGCCATATTGTATTTTTATGTTTTGGGCACTTTTGACTGGTTATAGCGTTAAATGTGTAGTTGTGAGTCATTTTAATGTGGTATTAACCATTTATGTTGAGAATTTAGACTAAATCCACGATTTCAGTCTTGCACCTCATTTATTTCTCTTAAGTGTAATAAAACCCTAGAGAAGAGAAAGAGAGAGAAAGAGAGAAGAAGAGAGTTGTGGAGAAAAGAGGAAAAAGGAGAGAAATTTGGAGATTGAAGATTGGAGTTCTTGCTACCAAAGAAAATCTGAGATTTGAACCTCAAGGAAAGTTTTCTATTTGCTAATATGTGATCTAAGATGAATAATTTGTATTGACTGTTGTGGATTGATGTTGGTTTAACAATTTTAGGGCTTTAAATGAATTTTATTGGGTTGTTGACGTTTAGAATTGTGGTGGTTGTCTTATTGATGTGGGCTAAGGGAAGGGAGGCAAGAATATGAAGTTGGGCTTTGGTTTTAGCTTTGTAGAAGAGAAAGGAGTTCTAGGTCTGCTAAGCGCGGTCGACCGCGGTCCAAGGACCGGACGACCGGGCCCTCGAGGGAGAGCACACGGCTTTCCCACATAAGTATAAATTTCGATAGCAGTCGTCTGTGGCCCCTTGACCGACCAACCGGCCCCTCCGAACTCAACTTTTTTCTTTTCTTCTTAGTCAAAATCCTGAGACGCGGTCGACCGCGATCTCTTGACCGGTCGATCAGTCCTCTGTTTTTCACCCTTAAATCCTAAATGTCTTCTAGTAGCTTTCTCTTAAGATAGGAACTTAGGAGCCGTCTTGTATGAAGTAAATATAGAGTCCTAGAGTTTTAGATGAGTTAGTTAATCATCATAGGTTAGAAATGGTCTAGATAGGGCTTGTTCCGAGGGTTTCCAAAGAGATGTTAGGGCATGATTTTTCCTTTAGTTACTTATTATGAGACTAGGGGTTCTAACATGATATTGGAGGACTTTAGAAGCTCAATTGAGCTATGTATGACTTGGTGGTTAATAGTGACACCATAAATTCTTAAAAAGTGGATACGAGGGTTATAAATCTTTGAGGATATAATGATATTGTAAATTATGTATGGCTCCGAATAAATTGTGATGTATCTATTAAAATGGAAATGAAAATGAGACTAAAATGGTAAATGATAATTTACTTAAACACACCTCTCTAAATGCTATCATAAGGGAAGTTCGCACGTAAGGTGAAGTCCCCTGGCTAGTGAATGCAGGGTGAATATAGTCCTCGAGCATATGAGCGTTTATTATATGTTTCTTCTGCGCTATTGAGGTAATTCCGGGTGTGGTTATGACTCATTCGCAAGCATATGGCCACTTCCCGACGTTGCGTTAGGTGCCCAGGTTGTCTTGATTTATAGGCCCTGGAAGATGATAGTCATTTAGGGGCGTGCATAGTGGGAAAACCCGGACAGGCGGTCTTAGAATCGTTATATGTATATGAATGTAACTATTCTTAATCAAGTGGGACATGATGGATGATAAATGCCATAAAGAGCATATAATTATGATTATGTTTCATAAAGAGAAATGGAACAATGAAATGGAATAAATGATGGAGATTTTAATTAATGTCAATTATTCACATCCTCTTGCATAACTGAATTAAACTTATGATCATTTAAATTTCCTTTGTTCATGCTTTAAAACTGTGTAGGTAGATTCTCACCTTTATCTATCATGATTATCTGATCATAACTGTCGTACGCTGTATTCATCTGGTGATCATTTAAAATCGGGCCCTGACCCGTTCGTATTTCTCATTGTGCATGTATCTTGTATCCGAACAGGTGCTCCGCCGCAAGGATGCCCGTACTGACTTTTCCATTCAGGTGTTTTTTTGGGGAGCCGTGATACTTTGCGGATATTATGGGATATTTTGTAGACGCCTTCATTTTTGTTCTCTAGTTATGATCGGGTCATTTACTCGAGCATGTTGCCCTAATTATTGTAATTGATTTGTAATGTATTATGTAATGTACATTAAACTGTTGTATTACATTGTAGTGACTGTTGATCGATAGCATATTCGGTCCACTTATTGTATACTTGTTGTGGATGTAATATAAGTTCTTTTGGATTTCCACTTTCTTTTCCAAATTGGGTTATTTAGTTCTTTCTTTAACTTATAAAATAAAAATTTTGGCAAACCGTTTTTCTAAAACATTGTGTGGTTATCCCGTGTACTTATTATATTATTGTGATTCTGAGAATGGTCCATCTATGATTCCCATTATTATTGAAGTATCGGGCTGGCCACCCCTTATTTTGGTGAGCGGGTTGTCACATTATATTGCACGATACCGATAACCATGTTTATAATCATCCAAAAGAAAGGGGATAGTTAATACTGACCATAATATCTCATTAGTTAAATAGGAATTTTAGGGATTATAATGTTCAAAACATGAACATTTGGATTATTTTGGGCAACATTGCATCAAAGCATAATTATGTGGTCGAAAAATAAGACCTCCCAGGAGGATCGATATGTTCAAATGATCCATTATTGCTACATGTCATGGATATATTGTATCCTCCTAATGTAAATATCATGGATGCCTCCTCTGGATTCACCGTATTTAGTGTTATGGTTTTTGTTTTTAGTTTTTTTTAGTGCTATCTCCTAAAATTTATTAGGCTCCAATTCCATATTTTTTTAAAAATTGTAGTAAGTCACATAACCACCCAAAACTACCTATAACTACTGTATAACCGCCTCTCTTCATTTTCATAGATAATGAAACTTGTCCCATAGTAATAACAATAGGACTAATAACTGAAAAAATAAATAGATATTTACGGTCTAGTCCCTTGACTAGACATTTTGGACATTTTAATCGGGTCAAACAAATTTTAAACTATTAAATCAATATAAATACATTTTTTAGGCATTTATTTATTTTGTTATTATATACCTAATTAATGATTGGTAGCTCCCCACTGACTCATGGTCTTCTTTTTTATTTTTACTTTTGTTTAACCAACTATTCTTCTTCTTTCTTTACCTTCTATCCAGGAAAGAATACATCAATTCTGTCGAAGAGGTGAATACATCACTCTTCAATCTTTTTACTTCTCTCCAAGAATCAAATACATAAATACATTTACCTCTTATAAGTTTTCTTCTATTTACCAGAGAATACATTAATTTTAATCTACATTTACCTGTGTCATAATTCTATCATTTGTATATTTATATTTTATCAAAAATTGTCTTGTATGTCGATCAGTTACAATAAAAGTGCATATATTTGGTTTCGATTGAATCAAATCATTGTAATTGTGTAATACATGTGCTGAAATAACTTCAATAGTGACTGGATGATTTGATTGTGTGTTTTAAGAACGGGTTTTGTAAATTTATATGAATATGTTTTGATTATGTGTTTTAATGTATAAACATAAAATAATAAAACATTGTGTTTTGATTTTCTAACAAGTTGTGTATGTATATATTTTGATTGTGTGTTTCATATGTGCATGTACTTAATGTTATATTGTTGTGCCATAAAACATAAAGTACATGCTCATAACAGAATTGCAGTAAAGTACAAGGATAAACATATAAAGTACATGTGAAACTATACTAATTTATTCCCATTATGTGCGTTGACATTATTTTGGCAATATTTTAATGTCTGTACTTTTTTACTTAATTTCATGACTTAATAGACTTGTCGTATTTTTATTGGGAAAGTGTTTATGGGTCCGCATGAGTGGCATTAACTAGTATTAACCATTAACAAAAGAATTTTCATTTTTTCATTTAATGCATGTCATAATGGAAAGTTATAGAATTGCAAGCTGTTGTTACTTGGATAACATGACTTGCATTGAAATATTTGAAAACAACTCATTAGATTTCATATGAAATGAGTTCTGTAGTAGGTTTACAGATTTAAAAATTGGGACTTTTTCATTGAAGTACTCGTTTGGTGATTAAATTCGGTTCATTTTGGTTTGTGGCAAAGATGTTCGCTGTATATTACGGTCTCAATTGATCTTCAAAGCCTATTTTATTTGGATATATGTATTTTATTCAAGAGCTTGACCCTTAATAAAAGTCATGAATGGGTTGAGTGCACTTATAAAGTTCGCAATCGGGTTGATTTCACTTATATAGGTTGCGAGAGGGTTGACTGTAGTGATACATGAAGAGAAAGGGTTGACTATATCATCAAACACTGCAATTGATTTTAGTAGATGTGTTGAAAATGATTTTTATATTGGAGGTGTGGAGATAAATACCTCAAAATTTTATATTTTCAATGATTAGAAGACATATATAAGTCATGACGAGCAGTGTTTTGAAGGAGGTGTGGTTGAGTTTCGAGATAAATTGTGAAAGTATGATGTTAAGCTTAGGTTTAAGTTTGTGTATTTGAAGAATGATAAAACTCAGGTGATTAGAGAGTGATCTAAAAGGACTATTGAGGATTGTATATGGGGAGTTCATGTTTCATTATCTTAAATAAATTATTACTTTATATGAGAAGTTTGAACCATAATCATACTTATAAAGGTATTTATTGTAGTCCGTTAAGCAAAATGATGTATTCCAAGTTGGTTTCAACATGCTGGTAGATGAACTTAGGGATAAACCATTGCTGAGGCCAATTGATATCTTTAGATATATAAAGAAGAACTACAGTCTTAATATAGGCTATTATCATGAATGGCGTGGTAAAGAGATATTTGTTGCTGAGTTATACGGTTACGAAAAGATTTACTATGTGTTAATCAATGATTATAGAGAATTTCTCTTGCAGTATAATTCAGGATAACATTTCATTCTTAACGTGGAATCGGAGAGTAAATTACTCAAAAGAATATTTTTAATGTTTGGAGGATCCTTTTAGGGATTTTAGTAATGCAAGACTGTTTTGTTTCTTCATGGTGCCTTTTTTAAGAGCTGCTACCGTGGAACCATTTTATCGTCAACCGCAAGGAATGGGAACAATGGTAAACTTATTTTAAATATACTATATTTTGCATGTAATTTAGTGTAATGCATATACATTTTGTTTTTCCTTGGGAAACGCCCAAAGTACACGCATAATATTGTAAAGTAAACGTGAAGTCACGTTTACTTTAAAATATTATGCGTGGACTTTGAGATTCTGTGTTTTTATTTGTAAATAATGTCAAGTACATGTATAATATTGTAAAGAATACATGAACTTCTTTTTACTTTGTGTGTACTTTCTAATGTTATACATGTACTTTGGGATTCTTTGTCTGTTCTTTGGACTGAATGGAAAGTAAACACATAAATCATAAGGTACACATGAATCTATGTGTACTTTATTATATAGTGTGTGTACTTTACATGGTTTAATCCATAAACTTAAACATTCAAACAATCTGCGTGTACTAATGTTAGAATATATTTATTATTTTATATAGCCTATGTTTTGTATGGTCCCTTCCAGTGGTACCATTATTAAAGTACATTGTATATGGAACGATAATTTATTCGTTTATGACATAGATCATTATGTTTTCAAGATTCTTTCAACTTGCATATGTTATTGTTGATTCAAAGACGGGTGATAATTGGACATGGTTTGCCATTAATTTTCATGATGCAATAGCTCATGAAGATCAAAACATCACATTTATATTCCATCGAACAAATAGTCTAAATGGTCTAATTGAAGCTTTTTTTAAGGTCTTCCCGATGTCAGCAAACTCCTACTGTATATATCATTTATAAGGAAATATATAGAAGAGAATACGGCGAAATTGTGTGAGCTTGTGAAAGAATATTGTGAAATATTTTATGCATTATGCATATGTTGTAACAGTCGATGAATTTTACATGAACATTTATTCCCTAAAGAAGGAAGGTAAAGCTGGTGTTACATATTTTCTTGATAGTTCACCTCCAGAGAATTTGTCTTGTGCATATTTCCCCAGAAAATGGTATGGTGGCATGGCATTTAGTGTTGCGGAATTATTCAGATATTGGAACTTAAAGGAAAGACATTTAATGATAATGAATATGCTGGACAAACTAAGGGACAAGATTATGAATTTCAGTAGAAATAAACTTGTTGAATCTGAAACATGAAAAAATGAGTTGTGTCCTATTTTATAGAAGTTACTGAGTGATAATTGGAGTAAAAGTCGATATTGGAATATTAGCCGCTCAAGTCAACATGTATTCGAAGTTCATTCAGACGTGTGGGCGACTAATGACTTAGAACAAGGAATTTGTCCTTGTAAGAGTTGGCAGGTAAGATGAATTTCATGTTCTCATACTATTTTTGTTGTACGAGGATATGGATAAGTATTTATGTGCATATTGAAGATTACTGTAAGGTTTCTTTCTACAAACAATAATACTCATTACCTATAGTTCATCTTCCTTATTTGATGCCCCTTAACATTTCTATACATGTAAATCCAGACATTTTTCCTCCAATGACAAATAGACCAATAGACAGCCCAAGAAATAAGAGAATAAAGTCTGTTAGTGAGGTCATGGTTAGGTAATTTACTTGCTTTTGGTATAATAAAATGGGTCATTACAAGTCTACATGTAAAAAATCCATTTGATAAAATTTATTATTATTCAATTCATTTATTGTAACATTAGTTATCAAAAAAATTATTGAAGAACCCATTTGAATTTAGAATCTAATTATATTATTGAGTGTTAATTTCTATTATTTTTGTTTCTGAATGGGATCTATGAAAATTACACTCATGTGTTAAAAACACATAACTTTTTTTAATAATGTTCACGTGTACTTTATATAATATTGCCTGTACTTTACATTTATGTTTGTCATTTTAGACAGAATATAAAGTACAAGCAGAATTCAAGTAAGTATACGTAGAACTTATTCTAGATTATACATCTATTTTCAATATATTAAATCATAAATAGTGTTACTTGTCATTTTGTGTAGCCTACGTGTATTATGGTCCACGCCAGTGATAATATTATCAGTGTATAGATTTTTATGATCAATAAGACCCATATGACAAAAAAATAAATTCTTTTGTAATGAAGAAAAAATATACAAAAGTTATTAATAGAAAGGATAAACAAAATCAAACATCAAAAAGAGAATCATGAAAATTATTAAAACCCCTAATAGATTAAGGAAGATAGGCGATGAAATTCGAGTACACTCGAATTTTCTTCTCCTCCACATACTGGAGGGAGTTAAGTTTGTCTTTTTTCTCCCTCAAATTTATAAGCTTCGTTATGACCTCATTTGTGAAGAAATACATGAGGTCTTCGTATGATTGTGGAGGCTCCTTATCCTCTTCAAACAAGTCTAAAGGGATGGGTGGGATTCCGGAGCAGCCTCCATTAATGTAGTGTGTAAAAGGATCAAATGCATTTTGGTATAAGAAAATATCTTCCTCAACCCTTTGCAGTACCCTCCTTACCCTTATTTCTTCATCCAGACTACTTCTCAAAGTCTTTGATGGGATAACCATTTTTATATATTTATAATTGAATTTAGAATGGTAGAGAAAAGAATAATTTTAGGTTTTTATAAGTCAAACGAAACTATTTATTTATGGGGTCAGAGAGAGTTGGAGGATGTTAAGCCTAATGAATAGGGTATGTTATGGGTTTACTGGTTGATATGGATGAACTAAAGAACATGGGTAAACTTTCTAACTTTGAAGTAGTTGGGGGATGTTGAGCCTAATAAATAAGGTAGGTTATGGGTGTACTAGTTGATATGAATGAACTAAAGAATATATGTAAACTTCTTAGTTTTGACATGCAAAATCCTTGTCAACTTGTAAACTTCTTACTAATTAAATTTAAACGGTAAATTTAAATGATAAAATTATAGGGGTTTATGCATAAGAGTAAAATAAATGTAATTGAAAAATGACTGTAACAAAATTACATGCATATGTAAAGAACCGATTTAATTACTGTACATCATATGTGGTGCTATAACGAGTACAAAACAACAAAATTTACAAATATAGCATCTTGTTGTAGCAATATAGGAACAATTTTAAAAACATAATTTACAATCGTTATTTTTTAGCCTTCATAGACTTTGTTATATACTGCATGTACTATGTTATATTATGTGTGTACTTTGAGATTATGTGTTTGTTGTTTGCAAATATTGCTAAGTACACACATAATATTATAAATTACACGTGAATTTCTTTCTATTTTTTACATGTACTTTCTAATGCTATGTGCATAATTTGGGATTCTTTGTTTGTTCTTTGCACGTAATGGAAAGTACAGGAATAAATCATAAGCTACACATGAATTTTTGTGTACTTTATTATGTAACTTGTATACTTTACATGGTTTTATCCATAAACTTAAACATCCAAACAATCTGTGTGTAGTAATGTTAAATATGTTTATTATTTCATATAGCTTATACGATTATGGTTCATGCCACCGACACCATTTTAGAGCACATCTTATATGGAACTATAATGAATTTTTTTTTACAAATATAGTATCTTGTTATAGAAATTTATAAACAATTTACCAAAAAAATTAGAGTTTACAATTATTTTTTCTTGTACGAACCATCAGTAAATAAAGTTTCATTAACTATATAAGCGCTCCGTGACAACCCGTGATCCGAGATAAGGGGTGGCCAGCGTGACACTCAAATGTAACAGGAATCATGGATGGAAATCATTCTCAGCATCACAACAATAAACTAGTATACGGGAAAACCACCAAATAAATCAGAAAACGGGTTGCCAAAAGTTTTAGAATTTAGTTTAGGTTTAAAACCAGTAAAGAAAATTAAATTAAACAACCCAATCTGATAAGCAAGTGGAATTTCCAAAAGAGTATATATAATACATCTAACTACCATCATTTACAACATTTATCATCCAAATCACTTTCCAAGGGTTTAATACCCATAAATTTTACAAAACCCCTAAAATGACAAACCATAACAATTCATAACTATCAATACTAATTATTCTCCTTAAATCACATAGTAGAAAGTAGATAACTTGCCTTGATCTTGCAAATTCATAATTGATTTGGTGGAGGCAACAATCCAAGCTTGAATCTCCAATTCTCTCTTTTCTCCAAAGTTCTCTTCCTCTCTCTATCTCTCTTTAGGGCTAAAAATGTGTAAAATGGAAGAATAGAATTTGGGTAGGGGAAATAAAACGTGGCTTAAGTCTAAATAGCCTACTTAAATGATCAATACGCAATATAATTACTCGCAACTACACATTTAAGCTATAACCAGTCAAAAGTGCCCGAAATACCAAAATGCAATATGGCACTTATTTTGACTGTCTCGCATCCACCGGGACTAACTACACCCTCCAAATTATCATTTGGGAATTTTGTAACTCATTTTAAGTTCCGGTTTCATATTAAACCAAAGTGTCATTTCCAATCTTATGACACCATAAATCACAACATGGATATCTTTACGTACTCCCAAGGTAACTATACAACATTTCAGTAAATATTAACCTTTTTCCACATTAAATTAATATTTACTCCACATTACGGCATTTTATATAATTACTACACATAGTAAATAAATATAAAATAGGCTTTCAAAAGTGAGGGTTGTTACATACTCCCCCTCCCCCCCCCCCCCCCTTACGAGGGAATTTTTCCCCTAAAATTCAAGCGTACCTTGCAAGAAGAGATGCGGATACTTTTCCCGCATGTCATCCTCACGCTCCCATGTCGATTCCTCGACACTATGGTGACTACCTTGTACTCTAACCAAGGTACTACCCGCGATCTCAATCGCCACTCTCTACGCTCTAAAATAGCAACCAGCTGCTCCTCATAAGCAACGTCGTTCAATCTCCTCAGAGGAATGTGCCAAAAGGCACCATCACAACTCTTGTATTACTTTAAAGAGGAGATATGGAAAACATCACGAACTTGCTGCAAGTGTTTCGGTAAAGAAAGTTAATAGGCTACCGGTCCCACCTTAGCACTGATAGGAAAAGTTCCACGTAACGCAGTGTAAGTTTCCCCTTCTTCCCAAAATGCTTATTACCCTTCGCAGGCGACACTCGCACCAACAATTGGTCCCCGACCTCCATCTCCACATGCCTTCTCCCCGCATAGACATAGCTCTTTTGTCGATCTTGGGCCATACGGATGTGATTTCGAATGAACTCAATTTTTGAAGAAGTATCCCGGATCATTTCAGGTCCGAGGAACTTATTATCTCCCACCTCTAACCAACAAGCGGGAGAATCACAAGGCCTACCATACAAGGCTTCACAAGGCGCCATCCCAACTTTGAATTGATACGAATCATTATAAGTAAATTCAACTATTGGGAGACACTATTCCCGACTACCCTTGAAGTCAAGCACGCACGTAAGGAGCATATCCTCCAACATTTGGTTTTCCCTTTTGTTCTGACCATCTGTTTGAGGATGGTAAGAAGTGCTTAACCTAAATTAGGTTCCCATGGCCTCTTGGAAATTTTGCCAAAAGTGGGAAAACAAAATTCTTGTCTCGGTCGAAAACTATAATCAAAGGCACCCCATGCCGTCCAACAACCTCTTCATGCTCGACCACCAATACTGGCGGTGCATATCTTGACACATTTTGTCGTTACCCAGATGCACCGCAAACATAAAACCGTGAGGTTTCTCCATTACCGTCCTTCTTATCCGGGACAATAAGTCTCCCGTAGAAACGCACCCCACCCTCAGAACCAATGGAGTAGGATTAGGTTCCCTCGGTTAACAGCTTGTATAAGAGGTCTTAACAACCTTTGTCCCTCCTACAATATCTTGCAACGACTTGTTGCTCGCATGAAAGACTAAATTTCTACCCAGGAAGTACCCTTCCTATATGGTGATTGTAACAACCCTCGATTTTTGGAGACTGAGAAATTAAATTTTGGGAAAATAAAATTTAATTGAATTGGAGAATTTCAAAATTTGGGACTTGAGGCCCAAAAATAGAGAATATTTTAAAGTATTCCGGATGATATTTTTTAGGGTACCATCGATCCCGAGAGGGTCGAGATAGTCAAAATGACTGTCATTGGGTCTTATTTTGGCTCCGGAATGTTTTTAAGTCATTTTGGCTCGAATTGGTGTAAACGAGTCATTTAAAGTGTGTATTAACTTTTAAAACTGGGATTTTGTTTTAAAGGTTTATGTGGCTTACGGATTAAGCCGTTCTCATTTGAGAGAAAGAGAGATAAAGCCCTAGAGAGAGAGGAAGAAAGGAAAGAAGAAGAAAGGAAGAGAGAGAGGAAGAAAAGCTTGGGGATCTCCGGCCCAACAGTGACATCGAGGACGATCCAACCCCTACAAATCTGAGGCAAGTGTTTAATCTTGCTAAATAGCTATTTGTGTATTTCATTTCATAATTTGTGGGGTAAAAAATTGGATTTTTGGGTATAAACATCAAAACCTAGATTTTTAGGTTTAATCTTGAAATCAATGTTTAAATATGGATTTAATGGAATAAAAATGGTTGGGATCAACTTTAGGTTGATTTATTGGCTTAAAATCATGTTGGGATAAAGATTTGGGGATTGGAATGAAAATTTTAGGGTTTAAATTTGTGGGGTTTGCTAAAAATGGAAAATCGTCCAAGGCAACTAGTATGGTCGGTCGACCGCGGTCTGGGGACCGGTCGACCGCGCCTTAAGGGAAAAGCCTACTGCATTTCTTCGTAGGCAAAAATATGGACCCGCGATCGACTGGGGGTCTGGGACGGGTCGACCGGTCCCCTGTTTTTAGCCCAAAACTTGGATTTCTTCTTTCCCTTTTCTTTTGGAGTTTATTCTTAGGGGCTTCCTTTATGGGCGATTTTATGTGTTTCCTAAAATGACCTCTAGCCCTTTTTAGTTGGGTTCATTGATTTGGGGTTCTCTCTTATAAAGTAAGAGATATCTTTTGGTGACTTATAGGGGGTCTCTCACTTAGTATCTGATAGTGGGAACTTCTTGGAATCATTGGATAAGAAATATCCATGTATGTGGTGAAATTTCTAGGCCGACATTTATGTCAAATCCTTATGAGGATAGGATATGGTTAAGATAATTTGGGGCCAAATGAAAGAGAGTGGTTGCATACTCTTTAAGAGTGGGGGGTCTCATATCCTTAGAAATGTTTAGTCTAAGGGCAATTGATAACTCAATAGGAGTGAGGTTTCCTGATTTCTATTCGAGCCATAGGTGACATGGAGAACGCTTTGGGATCGTACTATCGACTAGAATAAGCGGTAGCATAGATTCTAGTTAGGATAGTTTACACGTAATTATGGGGATATGACCATGGAGATTCCAATACTTGAAATGAGGTTGGAATAAATTGAGGTTTTAGACTATTAAGTCATGTGTGTGCCTATGGTTAAATAGTACTAAAGGTAATTATGTACTTTTGGATATGGATGAATTGTGTAATGATGGATTCCTACAAAACTCTTGGGTGATAACCCTAATGTTTAATATATATGTATAGATATATACATATGCTTTTGGGAGACTATTCATCATAGGAAAAATGATTGAATATGTTTCAAGTGAGGGATTGTATTCACATATCGAGGTATATTTATTGGAAATTGTGGTGACGGCTTGTATATTGAGGATTATGTATACTTATAGCCGGGTTTATATATCTTATATGTATGAACGAGAATTAATTTGTATATATATTGATATAGCGATGTGTGAATATATGTACATATATCTATGCATGAATGTGAATATATGGATATATTTTATGTTGTGGACATACATGGTATGGATATTTAAACCGTATATGATGGTTTATTATATTGGATCATATGATGGTATCATATGGATGTATGTATATTGCGTATGTGAGCGATATATATACTTATGTGGTTAGGCATACCCCACTCATGCTATCATTGGTAAGTTTCCGCGCAGAGGGTGAGCATCCTGGCATATAGAGCAGGGAGTGGATATTCCCCAGGTCATAGTCGTCCCTTGTGTTATTATACGATATAGATATATATTTTGGGGTGAGATGTGGTGGGTATGTTTCATCTCATTGCCGGTAGGATCTATGACCGCTTCCCGGGACGTCGTGTGTGTGAGTTACCACGAGGTGGGTGTCGTTGATCCCCACCAGGTGGTCCCCCGTTGTTACGTGAGACGGACTCTGGGAAGATGATAGCATTGATGCAGTTTTATCGGCGCTATATATAGCCGGGTATTATAATTGCATGGCCTTTGTACATCATATATGGTATGTACACTTGGTCATGGGTATGGATGATGGTATGTATATATATCTGGTGAGAATAAAATACCTATATATATATTTATATATCCTAGAAGAAAGGATATGGTATTTCTATAGGGTACATCTTGGATGATTATGGTGTACCAGTTTTATTGGGGGTTGATGTATCGTATTTGAGGAATACTTCGGTTACATCACACCAAGGATATTATTGGAGATTCTTTTATTTGATTTTTTGTTTTCTTTTTTCTTTTCTTTCTTTATTTCTTTGGTAGTTTATAGTTTAGTAGTATTATATAGTATGTTAAGGATTATGGATCTCTAGGATCGACATTGCCTAGGAGTAGTGTAACGAGGTGGTTCCTTGTTTGGATTTCGCTTTGCAAGACACCTCACGCACGAAACGCAGTGCCATGTCGAGATTTGAGAGAAGTAATTCTATATGTGGCATCTCAGATATCTGGTCTTGACCTTGTCAGGAGTAGTGTAATGGGGCGGTTCCTTGTTTGGATTTCGCTTTGCGAGACTCCCCACGCACGAAACGTAGTACAATTTTGAGATTAGAGAGAAGTTTTGCCAATATTCCATGTGCATGATATTAAAATATAAATTCTTATATTTTAGCCTATATATATGTATATATATATATATATATATATATAGGGGTAACGTATTAAGAATTATAATTCATGAAATTATAAATCGGAATCCATAAAGCCTATGATGGCATAATTGTTGTAATCGTAATCTAGTAGGATTAGAACATGTGGATCCTTAGATTATGACGGGAAAATAGCTCTCGTGGGTATAGGCTAGGCCTATGATAAGTTAGGTTGTCCTTAAAATTATGGGGGTAATTTAACTCAAACTTGAGGACGCGAATAGGTGCGCGCCTTTAGATGAGAGGTGAGTTGGGGTTCCACGAGAGAGCGGTCTCACTTTAATTATGAAATAAAGTGCACCGGTAATTATTATGCACGGTTAACACACTTTCTAAATATTTTTTCACATTCGGGGCTCTAACCCATTTACTTTTCTCTCCTCCTTGTATATATATATATATATTACCACAGGTATCCTACCGCATGGATGCCAGATGACTTTCTATCCAGAGTCTTGGGAGCCGTGACAGGTGCGGACTGTTGCGAGATTTTTCATGTAGTCGCTTCCTACTTCTTTAAAATTCTAGGTAGGATTCATATTGTATATCGGGTTTGTACCCAAGGGATATTTATATACATGTTTATATTTATTCCATTTCAGTTATTGTATTGGCTGTGACCCGACAGCTTATTCGGGTCTACTTTGTGAAGTACATTCGGTTGTATTTATTTAGTTCATTTTATTTCTAGCATTTCATTTATCCTAGTTCTTTTATGCATCTTTATTTTCTTTAGTAGTGTTAGTTGGATGGTTGTTGCACATTCTATTTATATTTTCATACCCCGCTTATATGATTTCGGGTAGTTAGTCCTATATTGTATAGTACCGGCAGTTGATGTTGTGACTGGACCATCTGAAACTCCTTATTTAATATAGTATAGGGCTGGCCACCCGTTATTATTTTAGGGGGGTTGTGATAGATGGTATCAGAGCATCAGGTTCTAAATTCCTTAGGATCTGTGCGAGTTATGGATTCTTCCGTTAACGTTCTTGACATAAATCCCTATAAATAGGACTGTTGTGTTCAATGCGTTGTTTTCTTCTGTGAAATATATTCACTTGATTGGCGTTCTGATAACAGTTGCTCTTGTTTCGTTTCAGACGTCGCCTAGATTATGTCGTCTAGGAAAGGATAAGATTAGAAGTACAATACCCATAGCATATTTTGGGTACGCTGTAGTCGGGGGTATTTGTTTTCCCCGATTTCGGAGGAGTTATTGACGAGATTTCTGGCAGTGGTTCGAGGTGATTTATCTGCAGTTGAGTAAGAAAGGAAATTTACTCGAATGGCGAATCTTGGTCCTAGTAAGGTAAACTCGAGAAGAGGCATGTAGGGTAGTCCTTGAGAGGTTTAGATTGAGAATCTGTTAACCTTCGTTGGGAAACCTAATGTTGGTGACTCTTACCGAGGTGAGGTTGGTGTCGTTATCCCAATATCAGGAGTATCGCCTTCTAAGATGAGGGAGAATGCCGTTGGAGACTCAGTTTCGTTGTGTAGGACGGGGGGAGTTTTCGGCAGTTACAATCGCGCCTTGCCCTTCAATATGGTTAGGAAGGGTTCTGAGGAAGATGTTTCTCTTGTGAAGAAATAGGCTTAGGGATAATGATTGTCCTAGAAGAAGTTGAGGACCTTGAGTTGAAATTATAGGACAAGGGGAAACCATAGAGTTACAGAAATGTAAGGTATAATACCTTTCTTTGGGTTTAAGTTACGCTTGTGCGAGATTGGGAATGTCGTGTGTGAGGGGTGATGAGTAGCTAACCGCTTTACCGCTAGGGTGTATGGAAATTTTTTCCTACAGGAGGAAGTGAGCAAGTGTGGCCTTTGTATGGCGTCTTTGGAGATGATACACCTTTTCATAACTGAGAGGTTCAGAGTTTGGTAGATTTCTGTGGAGCGGATAGTTTAGCTCATAGTTGTGCTAGTTTTGAGAACTAGATATTGGTTAGCCATATTGTATTTATTGAGGCCTTGTGTTTTAAACATAAGGTGTTTGGCGTGTCGAAAGACGCGGGATTGATTTATATAGTATTGTTGCATAGGCCCTCGGGCAATAACTAAAATATGGAAATCTTTCTTTTTATAAAACCTTAACCCTGGTTCAACTAATCTCAATCCCAGACCTAGCTACATAGTAGTGTATTGGGAGGGTTCCTTGTTTGGATTTCGCTTGCGAGACCTCCCCCGCACGAAGGTGGCTAGTGTCAGGAATTGAGGAGAGTTCTACCATTGGGAAATTTTAAACTTGTATATATTTAGTATGTTGTTATGGATCATATTGCTGAGGGTTATGTTATGATTTGGGGATAATGGAGCCTGATCATGATTTTATGAGTGGAAACTCGGATACAGGGTGTATGGGCGCCCTGGGTAGTAGTTGCTTTAAAACTATATGGTTCGATATGAGAACCAGGAAGGATCGGTATAGTGATCCTAAGGATTGATGTGAGGACTAGATGATATTGAGGTCCTAGGCATGTCTTAAATTTCGCGGACGAAATTTTTGTAAGGGGGAAGTATGTAACAACCCTCGATTTTTGGAGACTGAGAAATTAAATTTTGGGAAAATAAAATTTAATTGAATTGGAGAATTTCAAAATTTGGGACTTGAGGCCCAAAAATAGAGAATATTTTAAAGTATTCCGGAAGATATTTTTCAGGGTACCATCGATCCCGGGAGGGTCGAGATAGTCAAAATGACTGTCATTGGGTCTTATTTCGGCTCCGGAATGTTTTTAAGTCATTTTGGCTCGAATTGGAGTAAACGAGTCATTTAAAGTGTGTATTAACTTTTAAAACTGGCATTTTGTTTTAAAGGTTTATGTGGCTTACGGATTAAGCCATTCTCATTTGAGAGAAAGAGAGATAAAGCCCTAGAGAGAGAGGAAGAAAGGAAAGAAGAAGAAAGGAAGAGAGAGAGGAAGAAAAGCTTGGGGATCTCCGGCCCAACCGCGACATCGAGGACGATCCAACCCCTACAAATATAAGGCAAGTGTTTAATCTTCCTAAATAGCTATTTGTGTATTTCATTTCATAATTTGTGGGGTAAAGAATTGGATTTTTGGGTATAAACATCAAAACCTAGATTTTTAGGTTTAATCTTGAAATCAATGTTTAAATATGGATTTAATGGAATAGAAATGGTTGAGATCAACTTTAGGTTGATTTATTGGCTTAAAATCATGTTGGGATAATGATTTGGGGATTGGAATGAAAATTTTAGGGTTTAAATTCATGGGGTTTGCTGAAAATGGAAAATCGGCCAAGGCAACTGGTATGGCCGGTCCACCGCGGTCTGGGGACCGGTCGATCGCGCCTTAAGGGAAAAGCCTACTGCATTTCTTCGTAGGCAAAAATATGGACCCGCGGTCGACCGGGGTCTGGGACCAGTCGACCGGTCCCCTGTTTTTAGCCCAAAACTTAGATTTCTTCTTTCCCTTTTCTTTTGGAGTTTATTCTTACGGGCTTCCTTTATGGGAGGTTTTATGGGTTTCCTAAGATGACTTCTAGCCCTTTTTAGTGGGTTCATTGATTTGGGGTTCTCTCTTATAAAGTAAGAGTGACTTATAGGGGGTCTCTCACTTAGTATCTGATAGTGGGAACTTCTTGGAATCATTGGATAAGAAATATCCATGTATGTGGTGAAATTTCTAGGCCGACATTTATGTCAAATCCTTATGAGGATAGGATATGGTTAAGATAATTTGGGGTCAAATGAAAGAGAGTGGTTGCATACTCTTTAAGAGTGAGGGGTCTCATATCCTTAGACAAGTTTAGTCTAAGGGAAATTTATAACTCAATAGGAGTGAGGGTTCCTGATTTCTATTCGAGCCATAGGTGACATGGAGAACGCTTTGGGATCGTACTATCGACTAGAATAAGCGGTAGCATAGATTCTAGTTAGGATAGTTTACACGTAATTATGGGGATATGACCATGGAGATTCCAATACATGAAATGAGGTTGGAATAAATTGAGGTTTTAGACTATTAAGTCATGTGTGTGCCTATGGTTAAATAGTACTAAAGGTAATTATGTACTTTTGGATATGGATGAATTGTGTAGTGATGGATTCCTACACAAACTCTTGGGTGATAACCCTAATGTTGAATATATATGTATAGATATATACATATGCTTTTGGGAGACTATTCATCATAGGAAAAATGATTGAATATGTTTCAAGTGAGGGATTGTATTCACATATCGAGGTATATTTAATTGAAATTGTGGTGACGGCTTGTATATTGAGGATTATGTATACTTATAGCCGGGTTTATATATCTTATACGTATGAACGAGAATTAGTTTGTATATATATTGATATAGCGATGTGTGAATATATGTACATATATCTATGTATGAATGTGAATATATGGATATATTTTATGTTGTGGACATACATGGTATGGATATTTAAACCGTATATGATGGTTTATTATATTGGATCATATGATGGGATCATATGGATGTATGTATATTGCGTATGTGAGCGATATATATACTTATGTGGTTAGGCATACCCCACTCATGCTATCATTGGGAAGTTTCCGTGCAGAGGGTGAGCATCCTGGCATATAGAGCAGGGTGTGGATATTCCCCAGGTCATAGTCGTCCCTTGTGTTATTTTACGATATAGATATATATTTTGGGGTGAGACGTGGTGGGTATGTTTCATCTCATTGCCGGTAGGATCTATGACCGCTTCCCGGGACGTCGTGTGTGTGAGTTACCACGAGGTGGGTGTCGTTGATCCCCACCACGTGGTCCCCAGTTGTTACGTGAGCCAGACTCTGGGAAGATGATAGCATTGATGCAGTTTTATCGGCGCTATATATAGCCGGGTATTATAATTGCATGGCCTTTGAACATCATATATGGTATGTACACTTGGTCATGGGTATGGATGATGGTATGTATATATATATGGTGAGAATAAAATACCTATATACATATATATTTATATATCCTAGAAGAAAGGATATGGTATTTCTATAGGGTACATCTTGGACTATTATGGTGTACCAGTTTTATTGGGGGTTGATGTATCGTATTTGAGGAATACTTCGGTTACATCACACCAAGGATATTATTGGAGATTCTTTTATTTGATTTTTTGTTTTCTTTTTTATTTTCTTTCTTTCTTTCTTTGGCAGTTTATAGTTTAGTACTATTATATAGTATGTTAAGGATTATGGATCTCTAGGATCGACATTGCCTAGGAGTAGTGTAACGAAGTGGTTCCTTGTTTGGATTTCGCTTTGCGAGACACCTCACGCACGAAACGCAGTGCCATGTCGAGATTTGAGAGAAGTAATTCTATATGTGGCATCTCGAACCTCTGGTCTTGACCTTGTCAGGAGTAGCGTAACGCGGCGGTTCCTTGTTTGGATTTCGCTTTGCGAGACTCCCCACGCACGAAACGTAGTACAATTTTGAGATTAGAGAGAAGTTTTGCCAATATTCCATGTGCATGATATTAAAATATAAATTCTTATATTTTAGCCTATATATATATATAGGGGTAACGTATTAAGAATTATAATTCATGAAATTATAAATCGGAATC
Source organism: Sambucus nigra (assembly GCA_949130495.1). Lineage (NCBI taxonomy): Eukaryota > Viridiplantae > Streptophyta > Magnoliopsida > Dipsacales > Adoxaceae > Sambucus > Sambucus nigra. The sequence goes on from OX422223.1 coordinate 320,574,814, forward strand.
CATAAAGCCTATGATGGCATAATTGTTGTAATCGTAATCTAGTAGGATTAGAAAGGGTGGATCCTTAGATTATGACGGGAAAATAGCTCTCGTGGGTATTGGCTAGGCCTATGATAAGTTAGGTTGTCCTTAAAATTATGGGGGTAATTTAACTAAAACTTGAGGACGCGAATAGGTGCGCGCCTTTAGATGAGAGGTGAGTTGGGGTTCCACGAGAGAGCGGTCTCACTTTAATTATGAAATAAAGTGCACCGGTAATTATTATGCACGGTGAACACACTTGCTAAATATTTTTTTACATTCGGGGATCTGACCCGTTTACTTTTCTCTCCTCCTTCTATATATATATATATTACCACAGGTATCCTACCACATGGATGCCGGATGACTTTCTATCCAGAGTCTTGGGAGCCGTGACAGGTGCGGACTGTTGCGGGATGTTTCATGTAGTCACTTCCTACTTCTTTAAAATTCTAGGTAGGATTCATATTGTATATCGGGTTTGTACCCAATGGATATTTATATACATGTTTATATTTATTCCATTTCAGTTATTGTATTGGCTGTGACCCGACAGCTTATTCGGGTCTACTTTGTGTAGTACATTCGGTTGTATTTATTTAGTTCATTTTATTTCAAGCGTTTCATTTATCCTAGTTCTTTCATGCATCTTTCTTTTATTTAGTAGTGTTAGTTGGTTGGTTGTTGCACATTTTATTTATATTTTCATACCCCGCTTATATGATTTCGGTTAGTTAGTCCTATATTGTATAGTACCGGCAGTTGATGTTGAGACTGGACCATCTGAAACTCCTGATTTAATATAGTATAGGGCTGGCCACCCGTTATTATTTTAGGCGGGTTGTGACAGCGATCACCCCTACGATGAATTTTAATTCAAACATGGGATAATACTTCCGACAAGTTTAAGCTTATGAGGCGCATAAAGAATAGGTCTATGCTCCAGTATTATTTATCCCCATCCTGGTAGAGGCTTGTTAATTAAATCCACCCTCGAGCTTAGCAACATGGGCTCAGGAGTGAGAGTTAATTAATCCTTTTAGCTCTCCGAAAGCTAAGTTACCTCCATAACACTCTAACTACGAGAGGCCTCATCTCCTTCGGCCTTACCTACCAAACTTCTCGAAATTCCCCACTTCTTGTTACTACGAAACCAATCCCTCTTAGAGTTAACACACAACCTATTCGTGGTCAACTCTCGACAACCTTCCTAAACTAACGTCACATGCCATAAAGGACTTATGACCAATAAATCATAAGGTCTTCCTCCCTATATCCTATCTAAGTCGTGTACACATAATACTAAGTATATCCCTAGTGCCCAAGACCTTTCTCAACTTCCGACATTTGCTCGGTTTCATGTGTGGGACGTCTCGCCAAAGCGAAATCCAGACAAGGAACCCTTCCATTACACTACTACCTCGCGTTATCGATCATCAAGATATAAAGGTCTAAGACACATGTTCGGGACCGAAAAGATTCTAACTCTCAACCCTACTAATAAGATTCTACTTCTATATCTTACCACTTAAATAATTGAATATCTCAACAAATCAAACATTCACTTTCCGTAAAATCTTACAATTATTTACCTTTCAACATATATATACATAGCCTTCTTATCAAGGCATAACCTGGTATTTCTCGAAACATATCATCAAAATCTCTAACAACCGAAATAGAATCCAAGGGAACAACTACATCCCGAGAAGACTCCTCCGCAATACAATATAAGTATGTGTTAGTACCCCCTTCTAAGCGAGGCATAACCACAAGAAACATCTCTTACCCCGGAATGGCAAACGCTATGCTCTTAGCATATCAATTAACAATAGCATGATACTTTACTAACCAATCCATACCCAATATCACATCATACTCGACCATGTCAAGGACGAGAAAATCGGCCTCAAAGAACAAATTACCAAGAGTAATTCCTATATGTTTACAAACAAAGAAAATGAGCGAACCATCACCCATAAAAAACTCAACGCTATTAAAAGTACTCTCAGCAGATTTTATCAAATCTATAGTCTGAGAAAAGATCATAAAAATGAATGAGTGTGTAGTACTCGCGTCAAATAACACACGACTCAAGTACCCTTGGATTAAAAACTTACCCTCAATAGCGGGCGGTGCCGGCGGAGCTAGAGGAAGCATAGCCTCCTGAATATGATACACTCTCCCATACTGTAGATGTCCCTGCTGCAGAGGAACAACCGGATTAGGTACTTAAGGCGAAAACTTAACATGCGACTGCTACGGAGCCCTATGAAACTGACCCCAAATCAACTGAGGACATTCCGTCTTGTAATGACCTGTGTCCCCACATTGGAAGCACCATCCCTTCATATCCTCTTGACCTCGACCCCTTTTATTTCTAAATTGGGTAATTCCTTGGCCCAGATGGCCTCTACGTCCCTGACCACCCCGACCTGCTTGTTGTGAAGCACCCTGACCATGCCTGTTGTTATTTCCACCCACAATAAACCCTTTAAAGAGTTGTCTCTAGACAAGTCCCCTTGCTTAGGGTCCCTCTCTTTCTTCTTACTACCCGAAGATTGGGATGAGGGAAATGCTCCTCCTCCAATCCCATGTCCTCCAGGCTTTCTCGCTTGTTCCACTACGGTAGCTTTCTTGCTACCCTGCATGTATAATCGATGCTCCTGGTAATGGAGCAATGCTGCATTCATAACTTCACCAAAAGTTTGTAAAGTTGGATTACCTAGCAAGTGTTTCTTGATTCTCCAGTTCAGGCCTCCCATAAACTTAGAAATCTTCCTATCTTCTGGAGTCACCTCATCCGGTATAAAACTTTCCAATCGGGTGAACTCCTCTTCATACTCCGCCATGGATCTCTCTCCTTCCACTATATCTTGCAACTTCCTCTTCATCTCCCTCTGAACTGCGGGACGAAAATACTTACGATCAAACAAAGCCCAAAATTCAGTGATAGTCATCGTGTCTCTCTGCTCTGGTGTGGTCATCATCTCCCACCAGTGTAATGAAGATCCAATGAGCTTAAAAGTGGCAAGGACTTGTTTATTCTCCTCGCTACATTCTATCATTCGAAGGTGGCGTTGCATGTCCTTTTTCCATTGATTGGCTTTAATAACATCCGCACCTCCCTCGAATTCTGGGGGATTGCCCTTTAAAAAGGACTCACTAACCATTTCCCATGGAGTAGGTCCCGTAGGAGCTTGAACAACTTGAGCACATTGTTGAGCCTGTGGCAATTGTTGGACCACTGCGGTCATGGCGGCATTAACTGCTTGAGCCACTATATTTACTACATCTGTAGCGTTAACGGTCCCTTGTGGCGGCGGTGGAGGACCTACCTCCTCTTCTACAACCCTATTACGTCTCGCTGGGCGACCTCTCTTGGCCGGCATCTAAGATGAAGAAGCAATAGAGTTAGAATACTATTCAAAACAATCTATTTTGCAGAAGATCACAAAATAAGCAATAAAGAAGTCCTAACATAAGGCTTTATATCAAAGAATGCTACGGTAGAACGTGACGAGTCCGCATAGATCCTACTACTCAAGAACCTGATGCTCTGATACCATTTGTGACAACCCCCTGATCTGAGATAAGGGGTGGCCATCCCTTTACTCATATGTAACAGAAATCATGGATGGAAATCATTCTCAGCATTACAACAATAAACTGAGTATATGGGAAAGCCACCCAATAAATCAGAAAACGGGTTGCCAAAATTTTTAGAACTTAGTTTAGTTTTAAAACCAGTTAAGAAAATTAAATTAAATAACCCAATCTGATAAGCAAGTGGAATTTCCAAAGGACTATATATAATACATCTAACTACCATCATTTACAATATTTATCATCCAAATCACTTTCCAAGGGTTTAATACCCATAAATCTAACAAAAACCCTAAAATGACAAACCATATACTTCATAACTATCAATACTAATTATTCTCCTTAAATCACATAGTAGCAAGTATATAACTTTCTTTGATCTTGCAAATTCAGATTTGATTTGGTGGAGGCAACAATCCAAGCTTGAATCTCCAATTCTCTCTTTTCTCCAAAGTTCTCTTCCTATCTCTATCTCTCTTTAGGGCTAAAAATGTGTAAAATGGAAGAATAGAATTTGGGTAGGGGAAATAAAACGTGGCTTAAGTCTAAAAAGCCCACTTAAATGATCAATAGGCGATATAATTACTCGCAACTACACATTTAAGCTATAACCAGTCAAAAGTGCCCGAAATACCAAAATGCAATATGGCACTTATTTTGACTGTCTCGCACCCACCGGGACTAACTATACCCTCCAAATTATCATTTGGGAATTTTGTAACTCATTTTAAGTTCCGGTTTCATATTAAACCAAAGTGTCATTTTAAATCTAATGACACCATAAATCACAACATGGATATCTTTACGTACTCACAAGGTACCTATACAACATTTAAGTAAGTATTAACCTTTTTCCACATTAAATTAATATTTACTCCACATTCCGGAATTTTATATAATTACTACACATAGTAAATAAATATAAAATAGGCTTTCAAAAGTGAGGGTTGTTACACTCTCTGTTGCAGCAATTCGCCATCTTGAAATGATTTTTTGAGCTCAATTCCTTTGCTATTTTGTTCTATATATAGAAGACCCCACAGTCAAAACTGAAAATAAAATAAACTAAATATATGAATTAGTATAATATAAATTAATTTTTTTAATATTTGTCATGATGAATTATGCGTGTAAATATGCAAAAGTGTGGGTACTTTATACATATAAATTTTTTGATTACTTATTGTATTGTTTTGGACATTTATGATTTCTGGTTAGTTGAAATTTGAGATCACGATTCAATAGCCAATATATTGTTCTTCTTTCCTCTATTTAGGACATCTTCAAAAAATTATTTTTTGAAGGTTCTTTGAATTTGACCTAATTTATTTAATTTTTCTGCTTCGGTATTCAATTTGTGCACTACTTCTTGGGAAGCATCAAACTTTTAAGAGGAAAAAAGTGAGTGTATATAAAACTCAAAAGTACATGTAATGTAACTAAGTTTAGGTGTAACCATTATTTTGTCATGCTAAAAGAATGATGGGTTTTGTTTCTTATCATCTGGCCGGAGAGAATCCATATGGGCAACTTTATTTTTTCTTTGTATATGGATAACAATGTGAAATGTCTTTGTTCATGTGTTATTAGTATAAAGAAATTATCACACACGCCTAACAATTCAAAAAGGGGTTTGTATATATGCTCGTTCTTCCCCATCTCTTTATTTTGCTGAACGACATCCTGTTAAAAAGTATATCTTTGTTAGTAAGAAATCAAATGGTAGTATTTATCTGATGGTGATGCACAAAGCTTTAAGTTTTATTTTCCTAACCCAGGAATATATTTTTCAAGTGTGTCTAGTGGAGAGACCGTCCTTTCTCATTTTATTCTCCGTTATTTCACTAAAGGAAATAATTACCTATTTCACACATTTAAAAAGGTAAGGATATAATTATGCCAATTTAATGAATGTCATATGTTTGGATTACATACTTGGTTTGATATTTCTTCGGCTTTTAGTAATTCTTTAATATCTTCTCGCCTAATGAAGGCCTTCTCTCCCTGATAAAGAAATAACCTACATTTTAAGACAAAGAATAATGTTAGAATAACAATTAAAATGTTTGTAATCTATGACCAGTATGCGTGTAATCTATGACCATTATGCATGTATGCTATGGATGTTCTTCACTACAAAATGCATGTACTTTATAAAACTATGTGTGTACTGCATTAAAAAAATGCATGTACTTTATTCCAAAATGTGTGTACTTTATAAAACCATGTATGTACTTCGGTATATAATGTGAGTACTTTATAAAAATATGTGTGTACTTAAATAATAAATACGTGTACTTCATTGATAATGCGTGTACTTTATTAAACTATGTTTGTTTTTCATTACAAAATATGGGTACTTTATAAAAATATTAGGATACATACTATATGGAACTATAATTTACAAAATAAACAAGCAGGGTAATATTCGTATACAAAAATAAGTGCATTACATAGGAAAAACAAGTGCATTACAACATAAACAAAACAATACACTTTATCCTTGTTCCACTATTGTGTAATATTCGTCCAATTTTACTTTAGCAACGTCACTCAAGTAGAACGTAGCAGGGTACATATGAAGGTCTAGTGGCTTGTTAAACCATTCATTGGGTGTTGTGGTCATAGCTTGTTTGACCACAAAGCTTGGTTTTGAAGTCTTGCTTTTCTTTGTTTGCCTTGTTTTTTATTCGATTGCACATCAGTAGCTTCAATAGAAGCATTTTTATTCTTTTAGGTTGTTGTGGCTGATTTTATTACATACCCTAGATATTCAAAATTAGTGTATTTATCTTCTTTTCGGTCCTCTATTTTGTGTACTCGTTTGTACATCGAATTTTAGAGTTGAATTTTTTTATATTCAGTGTCCAATTTTTCTCTTTTAACTTTTTTTTGAAAGAGAGGTCTTTAAATCCTTATTTTTCTTTATCATAATTTTATGAGATTTTTCTTAAAGAAAAAAACTTATGCTTAAATTTTGGATTATTTGATAAACACATTGTTAAAGTACATGCACGAAAACTGAAAGAACATGAAACGAATATCAAACTACATGGGAAACTGCGGGTTTAGTATATTGATAATGCATGTACTTTATAAAATTTGAAAACACAGGGAAGATTTGATACCAATTTGTAAATGCAAAATAATCCAAGGGTGGTTCCAAGCACACAAAAGTGCAATATTTTAAGTTTTTCCTATTTTAATGATTGAACTAAATTTACCTAATTAAATTTTCCCCTATAAAAATTTTCTTGTGAAACTCAAATTTACCAAATTTTATCTTTTAACCCTAAACATGCATCTAGGTGGTAGACGATTAATCAAACACACAAGAACACACCAATGTACGAGAACACCACAAAAGAAATAAAACAACCGAGCGACCCAGCCAAACAATCACTATGATATGGTTTTACAAATAATAGATAGTAGACTTACACAACGACTCATACCCCAAAAGTCTTAACCCTCTTCTATCTTCAACCACTCATCCAAAGTGCAAGGTAGGATTCCACCTATGCAAGGTCCACAACACACGAGTCCACGTGTACCTCGGTATCCACCGATGCAACCAGCAACCCTCTAGGATTCAGAACATGGAGTCCACTACTTCTTCACTGCAATCAGCATGTATGGAGTCCATCGCACGAAACAAGTTATTCGAATGATGAAAAAAACAAATGAGGTGCCCAAACAAGATCTCAAAGTATATGAGTTATGAATATTAGATCTTGTAAACAAAAATATGAAACTTTTGGAGTTGGAACTTTTGAGACAAGTTTGATTTTTATTTTTGTCAAAACTTTGTCTCTCAAAATAAAAAAATAATCTAAAAAACCTTTTATACAAAAACTAAGGCGGTGTGTCATTTGAACGATTTACTATTTCATTCAAACGAGATAGATATCTCGTTTGAACGAGATTCAATTTTTTACTAACGACCTCAGCTAAACTATAATAAGCTTCATTTGAAGCCTCGTTTGAAACAGGGGTCGAACGACCTCAACATGCATTTGAATGAAAGAAATGAAAAATTAAAGATTTTAAAAAATCCGCCAACAGGTATCTCAGAAAATATATTTACGAAAAAACTAAGTTCCAATCAGTTTTAAAAATAGAACACCATTATAAAATATTCTAAGGACTCATAAAACAGTAGACATTCAAACTTGTGAGATCCTCGACATATGTGAAGACAAACATGGCACGATAAACACGGTTTAGAATATGCACTTTTTGAAGCTTTGTCGCTACGTCTTCATGAAACAATGTCATAGTCTCTTCGGATCAAAAACTCAAAGTCTATCCTATGACTCAAATATTTTTTCTGGAATTAAGATAATTACAAATAAATTGACTCGATTGGAAATTTGTCCTTACAAATCTCCGACAAAACCAAAATAAAAATCATATGGTCCAAAAAGCTCTCTAAAAAGACTCATTGCCCAACCCCAAAAAAGGAAAAAAGTTCAAACGTTCGATAGACACAAATATGAGTAGTGTTGCTATGCTTGATAGCTTTACCACTCTAAGCTCAACCTGTAATCCTGCACACTTGAACACACCTTCAAATGCAAAGAGAATATAATAAGTATAAATCCACAAATGAATAAAAATATAACAATATCTAAATAATCCCAACCTAGGTAAGACGTCTCCCCCTAGGATAAAGATATCCTAATCATGCAAAGGAAATATATCATTTTCCCCTTCTTTTTGTTCAGAAATAGGCAAACGAAGATTACACAAATAAATTATTCACAAAACCGAATCTCCCCCTAAATATGTGATCATATTATATTAATACTAAGCAAAGGGATATTGGAATAAATCATGCAACGGTGTAAGGTGTAACAAGCACACAACATGGAAAATCAAGCACAAGTAATCCAAAGAAAATCAAGCATGTAATAAATATGGACTAAATGTAAACCGCAAAGACTCGAAACCCAGTACCATATACAATATACGTACAATATATCAAATAAAATCCAACATACATATATAAGTATAAACTACCACAAAACATGACACAAAACACATAAGCTTTACACACTAGTATAATATCGATGTGCCCAAATATGTGGAATGGATTGAAAGGTTGTGAGCTTGTAATAAAAGAATTATAACCTAAACACTCAAATATGTTCAAGAATATCTAATTGACCGCAAAACTTTATCAAACTAAGCTTTAGGCCCATACGACAAATAAAGTTGAACTTAATGAACAAAACAAGTACAATGCACACAAGCTTAGAATATTAATGATTCTACAAATCAATAGCGTCATGACAAAATAAGCATAACTAGGATTCATTGTAATTGTGCAAACTCATTGATAATTCCAACAAAACTCCCTCAAAATCGAAATATGATCATATTTTTTTTGTTCTCTTCTATTCTTTTTATTGATCATATCAAAGTAAACTATTTTGGCCCTTTTGGCATATTTTTCTTTTTATTTCCTTAACTTTTTTTCTTGGTATATTTTTAAATGGTGACTTTCATGACGAGTTCATTATAATCTCACAGTCCTTTCCTATGCACACTCATCATTTTATTCAATATTAAACAATTCCTCACGGGCAACGATTCTTACATGCACAAATACTCCATAGTCAAATAAACATGTAGATGACAAAATTAACATGAGAATATCTTACCAAGCTCATATATATTTCATGAAGTTAAAATCCAATACGCTCGTTCATGTGTTGTGGAGGCATAAACAAAGTTGAATCCATAAAGCAAGTCAAGTTCGAAACACCTCCAAAAATATGGAGTATCTAAAGTCATAACCAAATGTCCTAACCACATGGAAATTGCGTGGTGAATTGAGTTAAATCATACCAATATGTCGCACCAAATGTGTAAAACTAAAATACACAAGAATCAAAAATCTTTTTGTGTTTTTCAAAAAATATCTTTGACCCCAATACAAAATCTTTTTATATTTTTTCAAAAATATATGAAACCAAAAATCTTTTTGTATTTTTCCAATAAGACTCAAATAAAGGAAAAAATACAATATAAAGAGATAAGCATGTCACATCACTAGCAAAGATATATCATGAAGAAAAATTAGCATATGACAAATATGATCACGCAAGCAATCATCCATAAGAAATAGCATGTGAAGCATCATGTGCTAGCACGTGAGAATCAACCCATTTAACATTTATCGCCTCCAAAATAGATTTTCTAACCCAAACATGTATGTACCTAGCTCGAGGGGTTATGGGAACCAATGGGACACTATCCTTAAACTTCCTAGGACATCTTCCAAGATCATAACAAAAATGCCTAAGGTATCCTTTCCTACCACAATGCAAACATGTGTGAACACGAAGAGGAATTGAACTTTCGAGTTGACCTTTTATAACATTCTTGGTTTTGGTTGACCCTCTAAAACAAACTTTGGTTTTGGCTTTAACATTCGAAGCATTATAACAAGATGAGCCAATACCATTACTATCAACACTAATAGAGTCTTTTAAATCATGTTTTAACTTTAAAATTTTAGACTCAAGCAAGGAATTAGACTCTTTCAATTTTAGGGACTCCTTCATATTTTCAATCATTCCTAGAAGGTTATCTCACTTTCCATCAATGAAAGCGAACTTATCCCTAAGATTCTTCTCTCGTGCCTTGAAATGATTAATTAAAACACTATCCTCTTTGGAACAAACACAAATCCTAAAATTTAGTAAGTACTCTAATTTTTTCTCTAAAACAAGGAAACTATTTTCACTCATTTCTTTGGAAACTTTCAAACATTTAAAGTCATCATATAAAGCACCAAACTTCTCACGATTAATATGAAAATATTCAACCATATTTTTAAAATGAGAATTTTATTGTTCAAGATTTCAATTCTATTTACAAACTTCAAATTCAAAATATTTAATTCGTCAAAGCTAGGAGAATCCATCAAGAGACAAACAAAACAAGCCAAGAGGAGAAAACAACAAAAAAAAAACACCCAAAAAGTAGGTAAATAAGATCAAACATAATAACTTAGTTTAACCTGCTCTGATACCACTTTGAAAATGCAGGGAAGCTCTGATACTAGTTTGTAAATGCAAATAATCTCAGGGTGGTTCCAAACACACACAAGTTCAATATTTTAATTTTTTTCCTATTTTAATGATTGATCTAAATTTATCCAATTAAACTTTGCACCTATCAAACTTTTCTTGTGAAAATATGATTTACCAAATTTTTTTTTTTAACCCTTAACATACATCTAGGTGATAGCAGATAAATCAAACACACAAGAACACACCGATGTACAAAGAAACCACAAAGAGAAAAAAACTCAGAAGTCCCATCCATATAATCACTATGATATTGTTTTATAAAGAATAGATAGTAGACTTACACAATGACTTGATCCCCCATAAGTCTTGACGCTCTTCTATCGTTAACCACTTCTCGATAGTTCAACGCAGGAGTCCACTTACACAAGGTCCACAACACATGAGTCCACATGTGCCTCAATATCCACCGATGCAACCAATAACCGTATACGATTCAGAACACGAAGTTTACTAATTCTTCACCGCAATCAGCACGTACGGAGTCCACCATATGAAAAATTTATTCGAATGATAGAAGAAATAAACAAGTTTCCCAAACAAGATCTCAAAGTGTATGAGTTATGAATCTTGGATCTTGTAAATAAAAGGGTGAATCTTTTGGACTTGGAACTTTTGAGACAGGTCTGATTTTCACTTTCGTCAAATGTTTGTCTCTCAAAATAAAAATAGAGTCTCAAAAACCATTTATACAAAAACTATGGTGGCTCATCATATGAATGATTTACTGTTGTCATTCAAATGAGATAAATATCTCATTTGAACGAGATTCAATCTCGCTACTAATAACCTCAGCGAAATTAAAGCAGTAAGCTTCATTTAAAGCAACGTTTAAAACAGGGATCGAACGACCTCAACATGTCGTTTGAACAGCATGGACATGTCATTTGGGCAACATAAACAAAAAATTAAATATTTTAAAAACTCTCCCTAGAGGTATCTCAGAAAAAATGTTTTCGAAATAGATAAGTTTCAATTAGTTTTAAAAATAAAACACCCTTATAAAATATTCCAATGACTCATAAAACAATATACATTCATACCTGCAATACCCTCAACATATGTGAAGACAAATGTGGCATGGTAAACAAGTCTTAGAATATGCTCTTCAAATCTCTTCCACCACGCCTTTCTCAAACAACCTCATAGGCTCTTGGGATCACAAACTCAAAGTCTATCCTATGACTCAAATGTTTTATTCGGGATTAAGCCAATTACAAACAAATTGAGTCGATTGAAAATTTGTCCTTACAGAAATATTCATGTACGTAAATAATAAATGCGTGTACTTTACTGATAATGCGTGTACTTTATTAAACTATGAATATTGTTCATTAAAAAATGTGTGTACTTTATAAAACTATGCATGTATTTTATTAAAAAAATGTGTGTACTTTATTCCAAAATGCATGTTCTTTATAAAATCATGCATGGATAATGTGTGTACTTTATAAAAATATGCATTTACTTAAATAACAAATGAGTGTACTTTATTGATGATGTGTATACATTATTAAATTATGGATGTTCTTCATTACAAAATTCACCAAAGTACCAGCTGAGATTCTTGAGTTTGTCTTCAGTAATAATTGCTCTCAAGGACTTGTTTTTTTCCCTCAGGGCCATCTGAGTATCCGCATTTCGCTGTTTGAGTGTTTACCTGAAATCTAACATGTACATGTGCGTTTGCTCTAATTTAATTTCTTTACTCCTCTTATTTCTTTTGGAATCTCTTGCATCTTGAAGGTCATTCTTCAAGTTTTCATTATTGGCTCTAAATTGGGCATTATCTTCCTCCACTTCTTGCTTCCATCACTGTCATTATTTTTTTATTTATTAACTTCAATTATCAAATTATTTTTCAAAAGAATGTGTAGGGAATATTCCTACTCCAACTTATTAAGCTCCATGCCCTGCTTCATCATTTTCCTTAAGTTGAGAATTTTTCTCCTCCAACTTCACTTTAAGTTCACCATTTTCTTCAGTCAATTTGCTCACCCGTTTACCCAAATTTTCTGAATTATTTGAATCTTTTTATTATCGGGTTTCTTTTAAGATGACTTAGCCATCTCATTTAACAGTATGTTCTAATCATCAGAATCAGATTCCTCTGAAGATGTGTCAGCCGGTTGAGGAGTTATTTGTGAAATGTTGAAAGAGAAACTGGGCATGTCATCCATGTTCCCTTCTTTTCTTTTTCTCTTTGAACCATTTTTCTTCAAATTAGCTGAACATAAATCCTAATGAGAAATCCAGTCTTTTAAAGATGCAAATATCCATCGATAAATTTAGGAGTTTTGTTATCCTTCCATTCAATGGGTTTGATAACTTCAAATTTCTCATATAGCCAATGCTGTGATAATGAAAAATAAATAATATAAGTAAATTATAACATTTAAACAAGTTAATATGCATGCGATGTTAGTGTTTTAATCACTTCAATATGCGTGTACTTTTGAAAAATATGCGCGTCTTTTTTTAAGTGCATGCATAATACATAAAGTATATGCACATTAAAATGAATAAGATGAATAATAACATAAATTAAATGGGCATACGACGAATCTTCCATCGAACATTTTGATTTATTGCAAAAATTATCTCAACAATTTAAAAAGGGTAGAGGAGCGCTGCTAGCGCGAACATTAAAAAATAAGAGACTATTGTGTAGATTTGTGTTTTAGGGACTAATTGGGTTACTATGTTTCCTTACCAAGAGTGAAATGACACATCCACTTGTTATGCTAGGCCTAGAGTCTGCTATTTTATCGAGAGAGTTGATGAGAAATCCATGTACAGTAGAAGCCCAGTCAAATGTCTTCATTTCATCAATATTGTTGATCTATGGAGCAAAAAAATTTCCTAATTTGAAATTTGAGTTGGAGAACACAAGCATTGTCATGACATGGAGAGAAACAAGTCGTACGAAATCATTTATGCCCTCATCAGTGTCTCAACCGATTTCTTCAAAGCATTTGTTATTTGTTATTTTCAATTTTTTTATCTTATGTGAAGTATCGGTTTCGAAATCCAGGTTTTGGGGATAGATTGGTCTATTCTCTTTTCATGATTTATTGACTTTTGTCCCTCTCAATGAGATTCTAAATATTTCACTAATATCTTTTAGGAAAATTTGGGTCGTGCTCTTCATATTAAAACTCTTTCTCACATTTTTGTAAATCCTAACAATAGAGAGAATATTTTTATCTATATTCATATATTGTGATTTTACTACTTCGTTGATGTAGTGGGCATTGAAAAGCTCCCTAAAAGGTGTCTTCTTCAGTAACTCAACATTCTTCTCATTGACTTTGCTGCGAATATCAGAGAAATCATGGTAAAAAATATGTACATTCGACCTATACTCGTCAAATTTATTTTGTGGGACTTGTTGATTTCTTGTCCGTCTTAGTATCACATTTTGTAGCTCTCTTTGGACCACTTTGTTCGGATTTTCCTTCTCTGTCTTTTGTATGCTTTCCCTTTGGTCCTTTCATTTTCAACCTCATTTCAATAATATAATGCATAAAACAATAAAGTACACGCAAATTACAATAAAATACACTCATCAAAACAGAAAGTACAAGTAGCTTACAATAATATACACGCATGAAAACATAAAGTGCACGAATAAAACAATAAATCTCACGCATAAAATAATCAAGTACACGCATCAAAATGCAAAGTTCATGCACATTATAATAAAATACAAGCATCATTACATAAAGTACATGCACATTGTATTGAAGTACAAGTATATTTCCTTAGAGTACAATCATATTTAACAAAAGTACATATACTTTGCACTGAGTATAGATAGTCTTATCTTAACACTTCATACTAATCTTAACAAAATACAAGGATAGTTTATTTGAAGAATTCAATAAATAAATTTCCTATTGTTTAATTAATGGTATGTGACACCCCGTCTAAATAATATCGGGTGATCAGTCCTTTATTAAATTAAAACAGAATATCCAGTTGGTCCATTGTTAGCATCACCGTCCAAAACTTTTTAATATGTACTAACCACCTAGTATTTAAAAAGTTGGTGTCAAATTTTATCTTGTTGTTTAACATAAAACCAAATAATTAATTAATTAAACATGCACTATTCAATAATCAATCTCATAAGGAAATAGAGAAACATAATAAAATAAATGTGACTGGATTAAGTACTTTCAACCTAAATCCTCAATACAATAATTTGATATTTAAACAAATCCCATCACTGAAAAGGAATAAAAATATAAATCCATTATCTTTGAATAACATCTAAATTATGATGGGCAACATGCCCAACTGTAATAAGTAATTCATGAAAAAGAAATGGTAAATGTGGAGGCCCCTAATAGTAAGGTCCTGTAACATCCACAACAACTGCAACACGATAAAGGATAGGAACTCCTAAGCCTGGCGTCCCTGTGGCTGGGCACCTAAAATATTTTTACAAAAGAAATAGATGACGAAGAAACAAGTCAGAGAGTTTAAAAGTTTAGGAAGTATTTAAAGTGCATAAATACCATATATCTTATACATGTTAGATCCTCATACTCTCACTTGAGATTCTCACCTCTCAACTATTGTTCACTCCAAACATAGATTTCTAATGCGCCCTAATTATGCTACCCCTCCTAGCTAATCAATCCAAGTCCCATATTACATGAACTGACCCGTTGCACGCACTCTTTTTTCCCATATAATATTTTACCAAAATTCTCAATATCGATTAGCCAATTATGGGGTTCTTATTCATTATTTAAGTTTTGAACCACTTAAATTAATTGGGATATTATTATTTTCTCATCTACGAGTCACACCGTAGATTAAATCACATATATACATATTTATTTCCCTTGTAATATATATATATATATATACAATACAACACCCCTAGGCTGAGCTGCGGTGCATGCGTACTCTGTTAACAAGTCCCGGTACATCATGTACTAAATAAAGGACTAACGGTTCGGAATCACTCTCGAACCATATAAATACAATTCATAAACATTTGGAGGCAAACATAATTCCAAACCTAAGGGATACGCGCATACCTACGCACCCATATGACCGTCAACACTACCATTTTCACAGATGTCCATACCTAGGTTCTATGTTCAGAGGCACCAATCTAAAATCCCCCTAATGGGCTCATCAGGATGAGACTGTCCCCTTTCTAAGACCTCCCGCTATTGCAAGTAGCGCAGGCATATGAAAGTCACACAATTGGTATTCATATCACATGTACATTTATCTCATTAATCTAGGTATACTCTCAACCTATAACAAACTATTCCATACGTAGTGTATAACCTTCGAGTTCCCTACGTATCATTTATTTAGCATAATAATTATTCTCACAATAACCCTAGTGTTCCCTATTACTCAATACGATTCCTAAGTGTTCTTTAAGTTAATTCAGTATGTAACCCACTCTTTCCTACTAGTCTAAGTCGTAGGTTCCCTAAGATACCCCTGACATCATCGTATTTCTCCCGAATTTAAATTCCATTTTTTAACTAAGTACACTTAGCTTTGAACCTATATTCATCTCACAGTATTAAGTCTCAACATCTAACATTTATCGAATGATGTTTAGTATAGCTCCAATTATAATGTAAAAATAAATTAGAAAGTTAATTCGGTTGTTTCCCATAAGGTCTAAATAAAAAAGGGAAGAACTTTCAAAATCTAGGGAACCAAATCGATGTTTCCTTTTGGCCGAATTGATTCCCCCTTAGGCTGAATCGATTTGAAATGATAGAGGTCTCATCTTCTTCCATACACAGTTATGTTTTTCTCCAAATTTCTTAACTCTCATTGTTCCTCACCAATTCAACAACCCAAATTCCCAAACATTTAATATACACTTATGGGTGATTTTCAATAGAAATTTATCATTAAAACATCAAAGATTCAACCTTTAGAACTGATTTATCCATGATTATCAACAAAACCCTAGTTTCATGTTCATCCATGTTCATATACCCCCAAGTCCAGATTTATTTCATTTTTTTACTTCCTTATAACATGATTTCGATTTCTAAACATATAATATTTCAGTCTACATGCAATACCTACCCAAGATCATGTTATTAATTCTCCAAATTAAGACAAAACACACGACACTCATGAATAAATCACCTACATCTAACATGGATATTATATCTTTTCTAAGTTAAGAGAGATAAATATTTGTCTTTAACAGTAGGTCTGACCTATTATAGATGATGGCATGGTTTTGATCCTCCTCTCCTGATCTACGTGATGGTGGTGACAGTACGGTAAAAGTGGTGGTTCTTGGCCTTGGAACACCTTGGTCACCTCCCCTTCCCCCTTTTATTGACTCTCTCTACTTTTGTGTTTGGTAACCCTAATTCCCTCACTGTAACTGATGATATAAACCTCAGAATTTCATAGGTCCTTTTTCTCCAAAAGTAAAAATGTCCAAAATACCCTCTTTGGGTGTCGGTTTGGTCTAAAACTATCCCGGAACCCAAACTAAGCCCCCGGGTAGACTTTTCGGACTATCTCGCCCCTTCCTGACACTTTGGCGCACTCAAAATGACCATTTGGATGAATTATTTTCAATTTACTTTCTATTTCATAATTCAAGTTTCGACACGACTAATATGCACGTCCCGACTAAATTACTGTAAATGTCGTATTTCACAATCACGACATTTATAATATCTTATTATCATTATTATTACTCATTCACTAAGTAATATAAAACATAAATAAATATTAGCCCTTATCTCGTTAATCACTAATTATTTCAAACCGGATTAATTTCTCATTTTATTTTAATTAATCCCTATTAATTTCTCATTTTAATTTAATTAATCCTTATTTTAAAAATCATTAAAAATATAAGGTATTACATGGTAATACCCAATAGCTGTTGATTTACAAGATATGGATCAAGAATGAATCTTAGTAACATATTAAAAAATGATATAATAGCTCCATGCTAAACCGCTAGCATTTTCAAAACATTTTAATCAATACTATTCAGTTCGTTTTGTTAAATCCTTGGCTTTCAATTCAGTTACATTTAAATTTTGTATATCAAAAGTACACTTAATATCTTCATATTAGTTGTAAAATCCAATTAACTTTTTGTCTATACCATTAATGCGAGGTAGAAAATGAATTGTGTCGTCATAAATTATATTTACTGTCAATGTGAATGGTTTTGTATTCTTAAGATCTTCAAAGGTGCACCTAAAAGTTTTGTAGTTGAACATGCTTGATGATTTGATTCCTAAATAATAAGAAAATTTAAAAACATCATACAAACATTGTAAAATCATTGAAAATGTGAGTGTACTATTTTATTGTAAGATGCATGTGCATCGTTAAACTTATCTACATTAGACAATATAAATCAATCATATTCCTCAACAAATGTCGTTGGAGAGGACCACAATAATATATGAGGTATTAAACATAGATAACATGTATATACACTCAACATGAAAACGTGTTTTTTTAAACCAAAGCAACAAATATAGTAGCTAAATGCATATTATATCTTCGCATCAACCACAAGATAATATGATTTCATCACTCCATACATAATTGATGGTTTAATTCCTAAAAGTAATTAATTGTAAGATGCTTATGCATTGTTAAAGTTATTTGCATGACACAATATAACCCAATCATATTCCTCAATTAATGGCGCTGGCGCATATCATAATAATACAGGAGGTGGATGCATGTGTATTGTTAAACTTATCAACATTACACAATATAACTCAATAATATACCTCAACAAATGCCGCTGGCATGAACCACAATAATATAGGAGGTATTAAACATAGATAACACGCATATACACTCAAAATACAAAATGTGTTTTTTTTAAAACCCAGGCAACATATGTAAAAGCTAGATGCATCTTGTATCTTCACATCAATAACAAGATAATATGATTTTATCACTCTATACACACTTGATGATTTGATTCTTAAGAGTAATGAATTGCAAGATGCTTGTGCATTATTAAAACTTATCTACATTACATAATATAATTCAATCATATTCCTCAACAAATGTAGTTGGTGCAGACCACAATAATATATGAGGTATTAGACATAGAGAGCATGTATATGAACTCAACATTTAAAATGTGTTTTTTTTCTAAAACTAAGGCAACAAATGTAGAAGCTATACGCATATTGGATTTTTACATTAACAACAAACAAGATAATATGATATCATCACTGACGTGACTAAGAATTTGTCTCAAAAGTGCATTTTACTCTAGGCTCAAGTGCAAGCCTGTCGCTCAAGTAGTAACCCTGTAAGTCGGGATCGTATCCACAGGGATCGAGATTGCCAAATAGTAATAAGAAAAATTATTAAATCTTGAAATGATTTCTTAAAAGAAACAAAAAGATGATTAATGATTGGGAAAATTTCTAGTGAAATAAAAATTTACTTAAGAAAAAGAAACTGAAAATTGCAAAAAACATTTAGATCTGACAAATGGGAGAAAATAGGGTAGGGTACAATCCCTCAATTCTTATCAAATTACCGTATAGAATACTAGAATTGTAAATTAAAATTATTGACTAGATCCGGTCTTTATAAATTCTAAGCATTACATATATGAGGGATCCAGCCCACATCATATGAAATCAAAGATAGATATAAAGCGGTGAATGATAAATTATACTCGCAAAGCGTTCTTAAACATCTCAAGTACCTAAGGCAAGAGAGATTAAAAGATTGACAATGTTTGTATGAGTTTCTTTCACGATTCAATCAATATTTTAATTTAACCTCTATTTTCTACATAAATAATTTGCCTTGGATTGAGTTCATGTACCCCAACCCTTGGGAATTTAGCTACTCATGATTTGGTTCAAGAATAAATTCACATATAAAATTATGGATCTACAAGACATTGTAAATAATTTTCAAATAATAAAACTAGAGAATGGAAAGATTTTACTTGAATTCAGCAACAAAAATGGAATTGGAATTCAGAATTTCTTACAAATTAAGGTTCATGTAAACTCTTGAAGGAATAGAAAATTTTCTCTCAAAATTTAACCCTAAAATTCAACCTCTAATTCTCTCTAGAACTCTCAACCTAGCAACTCTCCCCAAATGATGTAGGGCTTGGGCTTTTATAGCACAGAGTATCAAAAATGACAGCTCAATTTGCTTGTGACACAAGTTTCACCATGTAGAACGATAAAAATCTTCATAATTAATGCGCGGATTTCACATGACCGGACCGGTCCGGATTACCCTCGGATCGGTCCGATATCACCCGGATCGGTTATTTTATTTCTACCGGATCGGTCCAGTCCTAGTCGGATCGGTTCTTTTTCCATTTCCATCGGTTTGCTATCCATCCAGGGTATACTGGACTTGGTCAACTCAGATCGGTCCGGTTTCCATCGGATCGGTCCGATTTTCTCCTACTTTGACTTTTTCCTTACAACTTTGACTAGCCATATCTTCTGATCTAGAACTCCGATTTGGGTGACGTTTCTTCCTATGCTCTTGTGAACTCATGCTCTTCAACTTCACTTTTGGTGTCGCCTTCGATTTTTGAGTGGAACTTTACTCTTTTTCCCTTTTACTTTTCTTCTGATTTTCTTCTTTTCCTTTCTTGCATTCCATTCCTGAAAACTTCATCACAATTACACAAAAACTAGGGAATATTGTTAAAAACAGACAATAGAGTGATATGGACTAAAAATGATTCAATTACCTTGTTCGAGATATTAAAATCACCAAATTAAGGGGCTAAAATCAGAAGAATTTACGCTTGGTCAAATCCCCCTAAATTAGGACTTTGCACGTCCCGGGCAATGTAACTGAATCTAACCAAAATTCTACTCTTGAAAATTCCTTTATTAAAATAAAATTCCACTATCGCAGGCATGCGATTGCATTTAGCATATGCAACAAGCCTTTAAACCTCTAGGTTACCCTAGTAGGACGAGTTTTGTTTCGTGAGGGTTTGTAGTGAATACACCCACAAAATTCTTTATTGACTCAAATAAATATCAAAATACTTAAAAATTGTACAATTTAAACTTTTCGAAAAAATAATCACCATCAACTCATATTCAACTGTCTCAAACCATAGTGTGTGTGTGCAAAGCCAAAAATTAAACCTCAAATTTCCACCGATTGAGCATTACGTTATTTTCCAAAAATTCGTTTTGATTCAAATTCTTACGGATTGCACTCACAAACGAATCACTCGGATTGTGGTTGTTTTTCTCTCGGTATGCATGATATAAAGAGTAAATATAATGGACACAAATTCATGCATACAAAATTGAAAAGAAGGAAATATATGGTGAAAGATCTCATCATCAGAATACAATTATTAGGAAACGGGAACATCACCTCTATTTCATACCATTTAATCTCTCATATTATCTTTTCATGTCATAGCTCTCCATGCGGTAACTAATTTCACAATTTGGACTCGGTTAGGACTTTTCTTGGGGTTAAGGTGTAAAAGGGAAAAAATGGAAATGGTAGGGTATGTTGGAATTGGAAAATGTCTTTATGATGTCCAATAGTGCTTTTCCGGGCATTTTCTCATTTTTTTTCTTTCTTTTTCTATTTTCATTTTTTTTTGAACATCTTTTTTCTATTTTTTCTCTTGCCCCTTTTTATTGCACAATTTCGACTTACTTGATGAATTTTCTCAATTTTCACAATTCCGGGCTATTTGGGTTTTTTCGGGTTATCAAATGAAAGGAAAATATTTTATTAGGCTCAACTTGGGTTGCAAAGGGATAATTTTGTTTTTCACAACTTTTTATGGCTAATATTTTTGGGTAACAAACGAAAGCCTACTTCATTGTACAAATTGCTAATCACATTACCATATGCATCTCGAGATTAATTAAGTTTAGAGATATATTTAGCACGAATTTCAAGACAACATTTCACACATTTCCCATAACCGATCAAAACAAAGGATTGAGATCATCGACGACTTATTAAAACGCTGAAAAGAACTTTCAGTTAATCATAAACTCGGATTGATTTAAAAACTCATAAAAAATTGAAAGGCTCGAAATCTCACCGGGTTTGATCAATCTCCACACTTATTCGTTAAGTCATCAATTTTCTTTCAATTTCCATCTTCGGTCAATTTTGGCTTAGTGCATTTTGACTGTTAACAATTTGAGACTTTAAATAGAATAAAGGTGACATTTTTGAAAATTTTAAATTCCAATTTTTATTTATTTTGAAGAAAAATATTTTTGGCTTTTTTTTTTTTTTTGAAATTTTCTAAAAAACACACTTGGAAAGAACATGTGATTGAATCAATGAATCTAAACATTAAACGGGAAGAATATCCCACACCCCCTAACTTAAATGTTGCATTGTCCTCAATGCGAATCAAGAAGACAACATAAAGAGAGGAAAATAAAGATATTACCCAAACGGAGCGATCCCTGATGAGTGCGAGTCCATTGAATCTACAAAATATGTTAGAACCAAGCATAACAAAAAAGAATAACAAAAACTTTAACTAATTACTCTAAATGCAACAAGACACTATATAACACTTACACATGACTCAAAAATACAACAAAAATCACCCCATACGCGTCGGGGGTGCGACGACCTCTCATCTCTTTCCACAAATCACCCGACCCCTTTCACTGGGTACGATGCTCTCCTCGTCTCTCCCGTCTTACCATCATACGTGAATAGCCGGAACAAATTGTACCCCTGCCCATAGATAAAGGAAAGACCGGGAGATTGATAAACCATAAAAGGATCCTCTTGTTGCGTAGCACGTGGGTTGGTCTCTAAGTCGGACGAGATTTGAGTCGTATCTTCAAGTACCTCCGAAGACTCAAATGGTATGGGTGGATGTTTGGGAAGGAGAAATGCATCAATTCTATTGTCCCACTCGCTTTCGTCTAAATGACGAAATGAAGCCCAGAAAGATTGAACTTCAACATTTAGGCTTGCATCCACTTGTCCGAACTCTCGCTCAAACTCTGCTAGTCTCAACTCCTCTAGCGCTCTCTCTGGCTTGGTGACCTCAACCTGCCTTTTGTGCTCACTCGCCGAATGATAGGGTGGTGTGGGTGGGTGGTAATCGAGGAGAAATGTATCGATAGTGTCCTACCATTCGCTTTCCTCAAAGTATTTCGATGAGCCTCTCCCGACACACTCTAAATCTCCTCTTTCGCTCTTGTTCATGGGCTCACTTATGCACTCGAATGCATTAACTAAACATACCTCCCCCACCTTGCTCTCGATGTTGCAACCACTCCTCTCACTGTGCGCAACACAACCTTCCCTTAATGGCTCTTCCTTGTACGTTCTTTCTTGCATCTGTGCTTCCCCCAAAAGATCCAACCATCGCGGTTCCCCTTCATCACCCTCTCTCTTGGAATTATTAAAGATATTTGTTTCGAGGGTCATGTTCCCGAAAGTTAATTGCATACGCCCACTTTGGGTATTGATAAGAGCATTAGATGTAGCTAAAAATGGGAGACCAAGGATAACGGGAACATGATTACTTGGGAGAACGGAGGGTTCTTCGTCCCAAATGACAAAATCCACCGGGAAGTAGAAAGTGTCTATTTGCACAATCACATCCTCAACAATTCCCCAAGGAAGCTTCACAAAACGATCCGCGAGCTGGAGAGTCATATTTGTGGGCTTAAGGGCCCCCAGTTGTAGTTGCCTATAGATGGAATAGGGCATAATGTTAACACTCGCCCCTAGATCTATTAGAACTCTCTCGATTCGGTTCTTCCCCATGATACACGAAATAGTGGGTGCACCCGGATCTTTATATTTTAATGGAAAGTCACTCGACAAGACTGCGCTGACATTTTGGGCCAAAGAGACGTTCTGGTTTACCTTTAGCTTGCGTTTCATCGTGAGTAAGTCCTTAATAAACTTATCATACGCGGGAATTCTTTGTATAGTCTCGAGAAAAGGTAAATTAATTTTTACTTGATTAAGGACTTCCAGAACTTCATCACGGGAGGTCGTTTTGGAGTGAGTGACCAACCGTTGAGGGTATGGGGCAGCGGTGGGGGTGATGGCCTTGGGTCAACTAGTGTTTTCCTCCTCCTCACTCTCAATTAAAGGGGCATCTTCGGCCTCTCTTGTGCCGGGCGAAACCTCTTTATCTTTAGATGCATTGTGTGGGGGAGGTGATAAATCAACTACTTTCCCACTACGTAGAGTGGTAATAACGCTACATTGCTCTCGATGTTCGTGGGATGTAGTGCCAACACTGGTTTGTCCTTGGGGAGGTCGTTGGCTTTGAGCAGGAAATTTGCCCTTCTCTTGGACATTCGATGCAGTTTGCAACCTTGAGATGCTAGTATGTATTTCATTGAACATTCGATCATACTTAACATTGTTCTCCTTTTGACATTGGATGAGTTGATTGAGATTATCTTCAAGAGATCTCCTAGTTGGAGCTACATACGGACCATGAGGTGGTACCTGCATAGGATTTGGCATTGGAGGAGCCACTTGCTGAAATTGAGGAGGTGGTGGTAGAGTCATATGTGGGTTAGGAATCATCCCACCTTGGGGTTGTCCATAATTGAACCCATGATTCCTCCACGATTGATTATATGCATTCCCTTGCTGTGCATTATAATTTCCTCGAAAACCCCCTATTGCCTCGACCTGTTTAGTGTACATTGCCTTGTATGCAGGAATGGTAGGACATCCTTTGGTAGAATGACCCGCATTACAAATGGCACACACTTTCTCCTTTCCGGCTTGTACGGGTCCAGACACATCTCTCAATCTCACTTCCAGCATATCTCTAAAATTCTTCTCCAATTGGTCAAATTTTCAATCCAACAAAGTGTCCTTGTCCAAGTGATAAATATCAGACGCAGCAGGTAAGTTGGACACTTGTTGATTTCTATTTTGACTATTGGGATCAGAAATATCCCATGCTTGGGTAGTCTCTGCCACATATTTCAAATGAGCCTCAGCATCGCTCGAATCTAACTCCCAAAAAGGTCTTTCACACATGGTTTGAACAAGTTGTTTAGACGCCAAAGTAAGGCCTTGATGGAAAAATGAAATCAGATGATACTTTTCAAAACCATGATGTGGGCATGCACTAACTAACTCCTGAAATCTCTCCCAACATTTATCAAAAGCCTCATTCTCATTTTGACGAAAAGCTTGAATTTGGGCTTCAACAGAATTGGTTTTATGTTGTGGAAATTTTTTTGATATAAACTTGGCTTGCATATCTCTCCAATATAACACAGAATTTGGGGGTAGGGACCATAACCAAGTTTTAGCTTTATCCTTTAAGGAAAAAGGGAAGAGCTTCAACCGGATTACATCTTGTGGACAAGCTTAGTCACCAAACGTCTAACATGTATCTTCGAATTCTCGAATATGGAGATATGGTTTTTCATAATCCATCCCATGAAATGTAGGAAGAATTTGGATCATACCATTACTAAAGTGGAACTGACCGGCATTATACGGGAGTAAAATGCAACCAGGGGTAACAATTCGCTCCAGAAATAACAAATCTTTCATGGGAAGATATGGTATCTCATCCTCTCCAGCACCAACACTACCTTGCACAGACATATTGCTACCGAAAGATTCAGAATTCTCACTCAGTGTTTGACTCAATGAACGACTTGTGATGGAATTATTAGGCGAAGGAGGTGGAACCCAAAAATGAGGAGACTCAGAATTTTCAGAACTTGCTTCGGCAATAGGATTTTTGTGAACTTGGGTGGGAGATGAATTCTGCATATAAGCACATAAAAGATGAGAATTTTTTTTTCCGAAATCACTTGTAGATAAAAATAACTTTATAGAATATTTAACAATTTCCGATCCCCGGCAACGGCACCAAAAACTTGACGCGACTAAGAATTTGTCTCAAAAGTGCGTTTTACTCTAGGCTCAAGTGTAAGCCTGTCGCTCAAGTAGTAACCCGGTAAGTCGGGATCGTATCCACAGGGATCGAGATTTCCAAATAGTAATAAGAAAAATTATTAAATCTTGAAATGATTTCTTAAAAGAACCAAAAAGATGATTAATGATTGGGAAAATTTCTAGTGAAATAAAAATTTACTTAAGAAAAAACAAACTGAAAATTGCAAAAAACATTTAGATCTGACAAATGGGAGAAAATAGGGTAGGGTACAATCCCTCAATTCTTAACAAATTACCGTATAGAATACTAGAATTGTAAATTAAAATTATTGACTAGATCCGGTCTTTATAAATTCTAAGCATTACATATATGAGGGATCTAGCCCGCATCATATGAAATCAAAGAAAGATATAAAGCGGTGAATGATAAATTATACTCGCAAAGTGTTCTTAAACATCTCAGGTACCTAGGGCAAGAGAGATTAAAAGATTGACAATGTTTGTATGAGTTTCTTTCACGATTCAATCAATATTTTAATTTAACCTCTATTTTCTACATAAATAATTTGCCTTGGATTGAGTTCATGTACCCCAACCCTTGGGAATTTAGCTACTCATGATTTGGTTCAAGAATAAATTCTCATATAAAATTATGGATCTACAAGACATTGTAAATAATTTTCAAATAATAAAACTAGAGAATGGAAAGATTTTGCTTGAATTCAGCAACAAAAACGGAATTGGAATTCAGAATTTCTTACAAATTAGGGTTCATGTAAACTCTTGAAGGAATAGAAAATTTTCTCTCAAAATCTAACCCTAAAATTCAACCTCTAATTCTCTATAGAACTCTCAACCTAGCAACTCTCCTCAAATTATGTAGGGCATGGGCTTTTATAACACAAAGTATCGAAATTGACAGCTCAATTTGCTTGTGACACAAGTTTCACCATCTAGCACGCCAAAAATCTGCATAATTAATGCCATGATTTCACATGACAAGACCGGTCCGGATTACCCTCGGATCGGTCCGATATCCACCGGATCGGTTCTTTTATTTCTACCGGATGGGTTCGGTCCTAGTCGGATCGGTTCTTTTTCCATTTCCATCGGTTTGCTATCCATCCGGGGTATACTGGACTTGGTCAATTCAGATCGGTCCGATTTCCATAGGATCGGTCCGATTTTCTTCTACTTTGACTTTTTCCTTGCAAATTTGACTAGACATATCTTCTGATCTAGAACTCCGATTTGGGTGCCGTTTCTTCCTATGCTCTTGTGAACTCATGCTCTTCAACTTCACTTTTGGTGTCGCCTTCGATTTTTTAGTGGAACTTTACTTTTTTTCCCTTTTACTTTTCTTCTGATTTTCTTCTTTTCCTTTCTTGCATTCCATTCCTAAAAACTTCATCACAATTACACAAAAACTAGGGAATATTGTTAAAAACGGACAATAGAGTGATATGGACTAAAAATGATTCAATTACCTTGTTCGAGATATTAAAATCACCAAATTAAGGGGCTAAATTCAGAAGAATTTACTCTTGGTCAATCACTCCATACATAATGTCTAATAATTTATACATATGAGGGCATAAAATACATAAATAAATAAAAAGTCATATAAAACTTAAGAACACCCAAATTAGTACATGGAATACACAACAAAAGATCCAAAACACAATGACGAACATGTGATAGGCAATATATAAACATAAGGACAAAAAATATAAAGAGTATAGAAAATTTAGGGGTATAAGCTTAAGAACTAAATTACTACATTCAATACACAATAAATTAGACAAAATACATCATGTGGTCATTTGTATACAATTGTATTTTTCATTTGAGTGAGAACTCAAGTGAAAATGAGAAAACCATGTTAATTTATTTAGGGTGTACAAAACAATAAACTTTGAAAAAGTAACAAACATGATTAAGATATATTTACATGGATTAAAACATGATAAAGTTGTTTGGAATTGTAATTAAGAACACGAATCTTTTGTTTGATCTTTTATGACTAGGATTTTCTCTGTTTCTAAAGGAGAGGGTTTTGAAGGATTTTGTTCGTAGTTGATTTTGAAATTGCATTTTTTTGTGGTTTGGGAGTATTTATATGTTAGACCTAATCATTTAAAATTTGTTGGACCTATATTTATAGTCGAAAATTGTTAGTCCATGGACTGAATAGTAAAAGACCCCAAAATAAAAATATTGGAGTGACTACAAACAAATCTTAAAAAATGGGACTAAATAATTAAGTTCCCTTTTTGTGGCCATCCCATGGGGGGGCCGAAGAGGGCTTCCCCAACTTTTCCTTCGACGTGAGCATGGGATTGCTCCCTTTCTCAGGGCTCTTGACCATCGTCGATGTGGGTTAATATGTAGAGAAAGAGTCGCCAATCTATTTTGCACAAAACATGAAAAAGAAATGTTGCCACCTTGAGAGATCGACATTAAGGAAAATACTGATGCTAATGAAACCAAATAGTTTAAGGGTCCTGGGACTAAGTTACGAAATAAGAAAGTGTTTGGCACCCATCCCGGCCTTTCGGTCTATCGTGGGCATGTGTTAATCATTTTTTTTGTCAAATTTCGTGAATTGTGTGCTTATGTGCATAATATAAATGGAGAATAGAATCGCTCAACTCGATCATGGAAAAGGACAGAGTAAGTTCATCCTTAGAAGTGTTTCCAAAATAATAATTCAAAGTATAATGTGAGTACTTGTTGATTTATAAGTCGTTATAGAAGAACAAATGCATATATCAGACAAGACACAAACATACAAGCATATAGAGTACATTAAGAATATATAGAACATAAATAAAGGAACAAATATGTATAAGGGAGGACTCTAGTCTAGGGATGTATCCAAGTTGCCTACGTAATCCAAGGGGCATCAAAGTCCACATAGTTCGAAGATAATGTAGGGTGGGGTTTAACCCATAAATCCAAAAGGGGGGAATTTCTCTTATATGTGTGTGCGGAGATAAACGTGCATCAAATGTGAGGATGTGTAGCGAGAATCCCTTGGAATTTATAGGTGAACCCTCTTTTTCATATATTTTTTTTATTTTTTATAAATATAAACTATGTGCAAATATTAAAAATAAAGGTTTGAGATTAAGGTATGTGATGTAATGAAATAAAGAGCTAAAGTAGAAATAAAGAAACTAATGCTAAAACTAAGAGAATTCAAAGACAGGGATGGAGAATTGGACCTCCTTATGATGACTTGAAGTGGATCTAGATTCTAGATGCACTGATCTCATAATGAGGTGATGCTGGGAGTATGAAAAGGATGGAAAGAATGTAGAAAATGGTCCTTTTAATATGGGAACAACTCTGAATGCGAGAGAATGTCCTTTCAATTGCTGAGAGGTATGTTTAGGGGGTTCCTTTAAAAGTGAGGTCATGTCCTCTATTTATAGGGCCAAGGGGGTGCCAATCTACAAGGTCCTTGACCTGCCAATCGGCGCCGACAACAGGGTCCTAGGGGTGTCATTCAACAGTTTGAGATAGGTTTTCAGAAAAACGATCATAGAATGTGAACCGTAAGAAAGGGTATTCAGATCCCTTTAAGAATTCATAAGCCCCTCCTGTGTTTTGTAGTTGACTGAGGTCAAATGGGGCCTGGAAGTTCTCGTTGGTCACTAGAAATAAATTTTTTAGACAAAACTGGATCGTTCATCCGAATCGTAATGCTGATTTGTGCATGGGATGGACCATTATAAAGGGTGTTCATATCCCTTAGAGATTTTATTCAGCTTCATTCAGCTCGGAGAGTTGACTAAGGTCAAACAGGGATCAAAATCACCCATGACCCTTCAGAGTAAAATGGATTATTTGTCCATACCGTAAAGCGAATTCATGCATAAGATAGACCGTTGGAAAGGGTATTCAGA
Source organism: Sambucus nigra (assembly GCA_949130495.1). NCBI lineage: Eukaryota > Viridiplantae > Streptophyta > Magnoliopsida > Dipsacales > Adoxaceae > Sambucus > Sambucus nigra. Next base: position 320,604,350 of record OX422223.1, read on the forward strand.
TACATTCGAGATTTCTTAATCTAGAGAGTTTACTAGGTCAAACGGGGCCTGGATCTGATCAAGAGGACCCGGTAGCCTCTATATCAGTTTTGGGAATCGAATGGATCATTCTTTCAACCTGTAAGGATGATTGATGAATAATGAGGATCGTTGGAAAGGGGATTCATATACCTTTGGAAATGTATTGAGCTATTTATTAGAGGAGGAAGTTTACCAGAGTCAAACAGGGTCTGGGAGAACCCGGTGGCCTCCATATCAGTTTTCAAATGTAAAATGGACTGTTCGTACGAACCGTAAGGTCTATTCACAGAAGGGGAAGACCGTTTGAAAGGGGATTTAGATCCCTTTGAATATTCATTGAGCTTTTTATAATACCCCGTATTTTTGTAGAATTTTATTTTTAGTTACCGAATTTGGATTAATTGATTTAAATGGAGAAAATTTAAATTTTCATTAATCCGAATTTAATTATAATAATTTCTAGCTTGACGAGAGTTAGTATTTAACGAAATTAATTACATGTAATTTTTCTTAGCTTGTAAATTAATATATGAATATGGGAATATTATTTTGGCCAGGAGTGAAATATATGGCAGTTACAATACACTTAGTTGGGACGCGCGTGTGAGTCATGTCAGTATTACGTTATTAAGCTAAAAAGGATAATTTATTTTTAAGTAACTCGTATGGACATTTTGAACATGCTAGTGTGTCCGAAAGGGTCGAAATAGTCAGAGAACACTACTGGGATGTTTTATTTGGAGTCTCGAGCATTTTAGCACAAGACGGCACCCCGGAGGGGTATTTTGGTCTTTTGAGATTTTTCGAGAATTAAATGGATGAAAATTAGGAATTTAATAAGGGTTGTATGTGGGTTAGAAGAAGTTATTAGTTTCCAACTTACGTGAGAGAGAAGGAAAGATCCAAAGAGGGAGAAGAACACATAGGTGATTTAGGCTAAAGATTCAAGTTCTTCCACCGAAAATCACACCCACGCGTAGAGCGCGAAGAGAGAAGATCGTTCATACCAATTTCGTTCAATAATTCAGAGGATTAAAAAATGGCAAGTGTTTATCTTGCTAAAATTCTGAGCATATATGATTCATGTTAACCTAGATTATGAGATAACCATTGATGCTATGAATTTAAGACCGAAACACCATTAAATTGTGGAATTTGAAAGATAGGGTTGCATGTAGACGAATAACACTATTGTAGGAATGATAAATCTAGAAATTTTAGGTTATAATCACGAAATAATTGGGGGATTTTTCATGATTGTTCACGTGGGTTTATTATTAATGGACTTTTAGAGATTGAAGACATTAGCTTAGATTCCCTATGATTAGGTAAGGATTTGTCATTTAAATTATGTTAGAAACTACCCTATTATTATTAGGAATAGTTTAGAATCATTGATTGGTTGTTGGGATGAATTTTAGACGAATTTGGATGAGGAAAAGAATAGAAAAATGAACTTTGGATGAACAGGGGAACCCTCGGAATTTTCGTTCAAAGAAATGCCTAGGTCGTTCGAACGACCTCGTTCCAACTAGATTTTGAAGTTCGATTGAAGTGAGAAGTTCATTCGAACGACCTCTTTCGAATGAGAATCCTGTACTTCTAACGGGATTCAAGAATTCTAACTTTTGGCCCGGACAAGTTAGAAACACTTTTAGGTTGGTCCAAGTGAGAGAAATTAATCTACGCTGTTATCGAATGACTTAAATTCCTAGTTAGTATTGAGTAGAGAGAGCGATTACGCAAGGGGATGTAGCGGGGTAATAGAGCCTTAGAGAAAAGGTATATGTTAGAGAGGTAAGTCGAGGTGTTACGACAAACTGAATAGTAGAGATGATGATACTATCTATAATTCCAGGAACTTAGGTTACGTGAATACCTAATGAAAATAATAAGTTGTGTGCATACTTTTTGATTGAATTATTATGTGTATAAGATACCTACATTGCTATCTACCGAGCGGAGGTTGCGCGGTTTGGACAATCATGCCTTGAGGAGCCTTCGGGTGGGATATTGATTGGTATCACTAGAGCATAGAACATAGGTACGATCTATCTGAGAGAACGATAGTGATGACGGTCATATGGGTACGTATGTATGTTCGTAGCCCATCGGCTTGGGACTATGTTTGCCTCCAATATCTGTGTTTTGTTTTGATGGTACGCGAGAGACTTAACCTTTAGTCCTTTATGCAAATGAGCGATGAAACATGACATGATAGCAGAGTATGCAAGCACCGCAACTGTGTCTCGGGGTGCAATATTGTATATATATATACGAGATAGAGTGAATATATGTATACACTTGTGTTGATATCTATTGTGTGAATTTATTAGGTAAAATTTATAATGAAATCCGAAATGAATTAAGTAGCAGTCACTTAATTGGATTAAAACTGAAAATGCTTATTTATACTAAAGTGGGATTAATTATATTTATTGTACTTTGCGAGGGAAATAATTGGGGATGGTATCGGACTCTGATGGGTTTAGAGAGGAAGAACTAGTTAGTATAGTAATAAAATTAGTAGGGTTTGAATATTCACTAGGCGTGCACACTAGATGAGATGTGAGCATTCCATAGTGAGTTCGATAATTTAACATAATAAATATATGTGCTAATAAATCATTTTAAGAATTTGCTGATTTTTAAAACTATTTTCAACTCGGGCTTTGACCCGTTTTCTGCAAAATATCTTTTCTTGTCAAACCACTTTCAGGTGCTCAGCCATAGGGACACCAAGCATAGGAGATTTACTCATTCGACGAGCTATAGCTGTTGTGGAAGTTACATGGCATTGGTAGTAGATTCCTTCATAACTCTCATTGACTTCCTTTTAGTTATTTCATCAATTAGGGCCTGCTGCCCATTTCTACTCAGTTATTCATAGATTATGAACTTATTTATTTACCCTTCAATTGTTGGATTTTTTTAGTTGGACTATTGTATTTGAATTTAGGCTGGAAATGTTTACTCCAGTCCCTTTCACTATGTCAGTATTTCATTTCTTATGTGATTGGATTATATGGTGAATGCTTAGTTATCTTTGCTTAAATGTTTTATAATTAATTGGAAAGATAAAATTTTTACATTAACCTTTTTAAATATTAGGTGGTTAGTTTTATTTATAAAGTTTTCATTAGTGATGCATAATCTGAACCAACTGGAAATTATGAATTAATTAATAAAGGACTGATCACCTGGTATTTAATTAGGCGGGGTGTCCCAAGTGGTATCAGAGCATAAGGTTCTAAAGTCCTTAGGATCTGTACGGCTTATTATGTTTTTGCGTAGCTATCTTTGATGTAGATCCCTATTTTAAGGACTGTTGTATTCATTATTTGCGCTTTTTACGTCTTCAACTATTTGAGATCTTTACTGCGGACTTATAAAGTTTCTCTCTCATTTCAGATGCCTACCAAATGTGCACAGTGAGCCAATAGGGATGCCCAACCCGAGCCCCAGCCATCTCTGACCTAGGGTATGATGAACGCGATGGAAGCTGCTGCTATTATAACACAGTCGGTGAATGCAACATTAGCCATGGTGCAACAGGCTCCACTACAGGCACCAGCAGTGTCTCCAACACCAGTTCACGCTTTCCCTTATCCTTATGAGCGTGTCAGAGATGCCTTTCAGAAGGCAGACCCTTCAGAGTTCACGGGAAGTTCAGATATGGTAAAGGCGAGCCAGTGTAGGAAAGATATACAGAGGCACCTGAGGATGTATGAGTGCACCGAGGTGCAAAAGCAGATTCTGGCTATCTTTAGTTGGTAGGCTCAATGCTACAGTGGTGGGAGTCTATTACCACAGCAGAGGAGAGAGACAACTTGACTATCAGGGGTTTCTGGGTGCGGTTTGACAGCAAGTACTTCCCTTCTGTCATGCAGAACCAGCTGAGGTGGAAGCTAATGAACCTCAAGCCGAAAGGAAAGGCAATTACTGAGTATGAAGAGGATTTTATAGATCTTCTGAATCTAGTTCCAGAAGGGATACCTACAAAAGATAAAAAGATTCATAGATTCATGAATGGTCTAACTTGGAAGATTCGTCAGCACTTGTTAGGGAATCTTTTATTGGCCACTTATTCTCATGTGGTTAATGCTATCTTACTACATTTCAGGACCACCTCTTCCACTAGCAGGGAGGCAAATGAGTTAGGTATTCCATTTAATAGAGTCGGACAGGAGGTAGTGGTACCAGTGGGACATCCACAGCTTAGGGATAGGTCCGTCAGGGTGAGCAGGGTTTCCATCAGGGAGATCCAACTAAGCGATTTTGTTCTAGAGATTTCAATCAGGGACAAGGAGGTTTTAGGCAGCGCCATCAGGGTCAGCATGGCCAAAAGGGTTAGCAACGATTTTAATAGGGCCAGCAGGGCCAAGGGAAGGGAGGTAACGGCCATCAGGGTTGAGGGCAGCCGGGACGGAGGGGAGGACCCTTTCGAGGGAGGTGTTTTACTTGTGGAAACACCAGCCACAAACATCAGGACTGTCCCCAGAGGGGTAGGGGCCCACAGTAGCAGTAGTAGCAGGGCCCTCATCAAGAGCACCAACGACTGTTATTTCCACCCACCCTCCCAGTACCACCCCAGGTTCCAACCTTGCCAGCTATTCTAGTAGCTCCATTACAGTAGGGTCAGTTGCAGTATGGACGTGTCTACAATGTCCATCAGGCCCCAATCCATCAGGCACCACCCGATATTGAGGGTACATTTCCTATCCTTGGTACTATGGGGTGCATTTTTATTTGACACGGGGGCCTCACACTGCTTTATGGCTACTAGTTTTGCACAGGCCACAGGGTTATTAGACACAATAGAGAGTACAGTGACTTGCGTAGACTCACCGCCAAGAAATGGGTCCTTAATCTTCTTTATATGCCGAGGAGTAGGTATGGAGATTGGAAGTTTAATTTTTCTAGCAGATATCCTAGTCTTAGATATGCACGAGCATGACTCCATTATTGACATGGATTGGCTTGATTCTTATAGAGCCATGATAGACTATTTTAGTAGGAGTATCATCTTTTCTATACCGGGACATGAGATGTTCCTAGTGGTGATGCCTCGTTCTAAGGGAGGATCGTCCACCCATTTATAATACATAGAGGAGGAGAACACTAGGGAGATAGTGATTCCCATTGATTCGATCCCCGTAGTTCATGATTTTTCTAATGTGTTCCAGGAAATACCGGGACTACCGATAGGTTAAGAAATTGATTTTGTCAGAGATTTGATGTCAGGCACTCAGACGATAGCCTGAGCACCCTACCGCATGGCCCCAGCTAAGATGAGAGAGTTACGGGACCAGATTGAGTAGTTATTGGGATATGGCTTCATTTGTAGGAGTACCTCACCTTGGGGTTCTCCAGTATTGTTTGTGAAGAAGAGAGATTGTGTGTGGATTATCGGGAGTTGAAAAAAGTCACGATACGGAATAAGTATCCATTACCCTTAATAGATGACTTGTTCAACCAATTGAGAGGGACTCCTTTCTTCTCAAAGATAGATTTGAGGTCGGGCTATCACTAACTATGAATACGGGAGAAGGACGTATCAAAGACCACATTCTTGACGAGATATGGGTCCAATGAATTTTGGGTGATGACATTCGGACTAACGAATGCCCTAGCTATTTTCATGGACTTAATGAACAAGGTGTTCAGAGAGTTCCTACATAAATATGTCATCGTCTTCATTGATGACATCTTGATTTATTCACGGACTGAGGAGGAGCATGCCGAGCATCTGAGGATGGTTTTGCAAACACTGCATGAGCACGAGTTGTATGAAAAGTATGAAAAGTGTTGATTCTGGCTAAAGGAGGTTCATTTCTTGGGTCACATAATCTCTGAGGAGGGGATATCAATAGATCCGAGAAAGGTGTCAGCGATGAGGGAGTGGGAGCATCCCACGACACCGACTGAGGTATGTAGTTTCTTGGGGCTGGAAGGATACCACGACAGGTTTATTGAGAGATTCTCGAAGATATCAGGTCCATTGACAAACTTAACTCGTAAAGGGGTGCCGTTTATATGGGATGATGCTTGTCAGTTGGCTTTTGACAAGCGGAAGGACAAGCTAACTTTAGCACCAGTTCTAGCACTACCCAGACCCTGGTTGGAGTATCTAGTCTACATTGATGCGTCCTTGTCAGGACTTGGGGTTGTGCTTCAATAGAAGTATAAGGCAATTTCTTATGATTCCCATAAGCTTAAGCCTCACGAGAAGAATTACCCCAAACACGACTTGGAGTTAGCGAAAATCATGTTTGCAATGCGGATATGGAGGTATTATCTCTTGGGGGAGAATTTTTTCCTGTTCATGGATCACAAATCCCTACAGTATCTGTTCACACAGTGGGAGGTGAATATTCGTTAGCGGTGGTAGCTAGAATTTGTGAAGGACTACCAGTTCGACATCCATTACCACACGGGGAAGGCTAACATTATAGCAGATGCGTGTAGCCATAGGCCAACAGATGAGGTGGTCGAGGTATGGAAGGCGAAATGGAAAGAACTCAGGCATCAGGATGCAGTTGCCCGCTCATTCATGTCGATGATGATAGTTACAATTGAGATAGTTACTATGGTGATACAGGCTCGGGCAGTGGATTCCTTCTGTTAGGATCGAATTATCCAGCTTCTAGCCGAGGAAGCAGAGTGTTTCTTCACTAGCTCAGATGGGGGTTTACTCTTTAATGGCAGACTAGTAGTTCTAGAGGGGGAGGAGTTGAGGCATGCGGTGATGAGAGAATCACATGGTTCATGATTTGTGGTACATCCCCGGGGGGATAAGATGTACCAGGGTACGAGGTGACAGTATTAGTGGAGCGGCATGAAGAAGGACATCGCTTAGTTGATTTTGAGGTGTGCCACTTGTCAATTAGTAAGGATAAACCATCAACGATCGGGAGGACTACTACAGCTGTTAGAGATCCCTATGTGGAAATCGGAGAGCAATTCCATGGATTTGATTACAGGGATACCTATAGCGCAGAGTGGTCACGATTCCATATGGGTGATTTTGGATCGATTGACAAAGGTGGATCATTTTCTGCCAGTTCGTAAAAACTATACTATGGGGCAGTATGCTTAGATTTTCATTACCGAGATAGTGAGACTCCACGGGGTGCCCCTTGATATTGTGTCTGAACAGAAAAAGATTTTTGTGTCCTGATTTTGGTAGAGTTTTTAGCAGACCATGGGTACGGAGTTACGATTGAGTTTGATCTATCACCCACAGACATACAGGTAGACAAAGCGGACAAATCAGATGTGGAGGACATGTTGTGGATGTGTGTCCTAGATTTTGGAGGGGGTGGGAATAGTGCATTCCACTGGTGGAGTTTGTTTAAAATAACTCCTACCAGTTTGCGATTGGCATGGCTCCATTTGAGGCATTATATGGCAGACCCTGTTGTTCTCCAACATATTGGATTGAAGTGGGGGATAACAAGTTACATGGGTCGGAGGTGATTCAGGACACATCGGCTAAGGTTAAATTGATATGGAGTCGCATTCGGGTGGTTTAAGACCGATAGAAGAGCTACGCGATGCCAAAAGATTTTTTCAGAGAGTTCAGCGTTGGGGATCAGGTGCTGTTGCGAGTATCTCCAATGAAAGGGGTAATGCGGTTCAGGAAGAAAGGGAAGTTGGCATCGAGGTATGTGGGGCATTCCCTATTATTGAGAGGATTGGGCCAATAGCTTATCGACTTGGGCTACCGGAGAACTTGCATAGGATTGATGATGGGTTCCACATTTCCTCGCTGAGGAAATATCTTCGGGATGATTTGGCCCACACCCACATTGCATTGGAAGAGATTGAACTTCAACCTGATAGTTCTTATGACGAGGGACCAGAAGCTATTCTTGATCGTAGTGAGAAGAAACTGAGGTCAAAGCTAGTGTCGTTAGTACGAGTGCAGAGGTGGCATCATAATCTAGATGAGTATACCTGGGAGCGTGAGGATAACATGCGGGAGAAGTATCCGGAGTTATTTCCAGAAGGTATACTTTGATTTAGCTTTTTTTCGAATTTTGGGATGAAATTCAGTTATTTGGGGGGACGTATGTAATACCTCGTATTTTTTTAGAATTTTATTTTTAATTACCGAATTTGGATTAATTGGTTTAAATGGATGTGACACCCCGCCTAATTAAATACCGGTCGATCACTCCTTTATTAAATTAAATCAAGGTGAACAGTTGGTTCATTATCAGCATCACTGTCGATAAAAATAATTTTTTCCAATTTAACACCCTAAATAATTAAGCTAAGTGTCAAAACCATTTTCATACATACTTTCCAAATTTTATTTAAAGAAAATCATTTATTTTATTAACAACATCAATAAACAAGAATAACACCACAACAACCTGGAACATAATCCAATTTATTTAAAACATTCGTCAATCTAATGTCAACAAGCGAAATATAAAGTAACACAACTACTGAATAAAATCCCATAGTAATAGTACTAGAAATAAATGAAATACAAATGTCCCAATAACAACGGAATAATAGAGAGGGTGACACGTGCCCAATAAATGAGAATGCTAGAAGTGGAGTCAATAAAGGAATCCGTCTACGCAAGTGACCAGCAACTCCCACCTAAGCTGCAGCGCGTTCCTTCCAAGAGATCCTAAGCAAGTCGCCCCTGTGGCTGGGCACCTGTAATACATACATATATATACAAGAGAGAGAAAGAGAAAAAGAAACGGGTCAGAGCCCGAAAGTGTGTTTGATTTAAAAAATGTTTAGCGAGTATTGAAATTGATACAGGCCAATGCAACAACATATTAGTGCGACACTCTCTTGAGAAAATCTCACCTCTCTTCTAATGTGCACACCTATCGCACTAACCTTCCCAACGGTTTGTCTTATCATTTATCGCACTAGTCTTCCTAAATGATTTAACTTATCTTATATCACTCGTAAGATTTACCATTCAACGATTCCATTTTAAAAAGGATGTTCCAATTAGTAACCATAGTTCTCCATTTTAACTTTATAAAAATCAATGAAGTTTTCCAATGACATATTATACTTTCTCAAAACGAGTATTCATAATTTATAGTCCATCATTATGTCTCACTTACTACGTTCCAGCAACAGTTTGAATTCCCCAATTCAGATATATATATTAAGCACTCGTATAATATATATATATATCCTAACAGCACCAACATACAAACTATGGTGCAGGCATACTCTGCTATCCAATCCCCGTATCGCTCACACTAAGGGGTATACAAGTTCGGAATCACTCTCGAACTGTAATAACATATATACACAAAACAAGATTGAGGCAAAGCATAGATTCCAAGTCTCTAAGAGGTCAGTACATACCCTCACGTCTCTTAGGACCGTCTGAACTATCGGTCCGATAGCCTGAACCAAGGATATCTATCTTCTAGGGTACAAATCAATATCCCCCATAAAGGTCCCATCGAGATAAGATTGTACCAGCGCGGTAACCTCACATAGCAAGTAGCGCAGGTACGTTTTTCACACCTATATAATATATCCATACACAACCATATAAATATATTACTTATCATTATATCAATATAGGTTTCTCTCATCACCCATAATTACGACATTTATCCTTAATTTTCAGTATTACGTATAAGGTTTCATCTCTGACCTTAACTCGAAGGGTTTTCTCACTTATTACATGACACTAGTCGACTCTATCCTTCCAAGTAGAAAATTCAATAGGTATACCTCTATTCACTATTGTAGCTATTTGCCGTAATCTCTCACTTGAATAAAGTAGTTTCATCGTTCATTATATAATTGTCGCGAAAACAAAGTTCTCGACTTATAATAAAGTTCCCAACACACCTTCATATGTCCAACTGGTCTTTCCTATCTCTCAAAAAATTTTAGGAAGAACACCCAAGAATTATTTCAGGATAAATTTAATTTAACCAATTAAACAAGGGAAATAGGAGTCTGCCAGGAGGGGTCGATCGATCGAAGCCTAGTGCTCGATCGATCGAACCTTCGATCGATCGAAGCTCTAGGCTCGATCGATCAATCAAGCAGGTATGCGAAATCTGCAGAATTGCAGTTACGGGTTCTACCAATTTTCTTCATCCAAAACCATGTTTTTCCATTCTAAACGTCCCAAAAATCCTACTACTAACATTATATCAATATACCAGATGTTTTCAACGTAAAGCATGTGTATATCTAACTTTAAACATGGATAATTAACCCAAAATCTCATCTAATCATCAAGAACCCTAGAGTTTTTCTTAATCATGGTTCTAATCTATTTTTACCAGAATTTCCTTCTAATATATCATCAAAATTTCGTGGGTTATATTCCTCTACATGGCAAGGATTCCAGAATTTTCATATAATCAATCTACATGCATTTTCCTATCACAAATTGGGTTTTCTTCTACATAATTCATCCCTAATCATTCCTAAACTAATATAAAGATTGCACCAACGAAAATAGCAAGTTAAACACTTGCCTGGGATTTTTGGTATTCTGATTCACGGTTGATTTTGGTATGGCTGCGTTCCTCGTCTCGCGATCTACGCGGTGGTGGTGGTTGTGGTGGAAACGGAACACTTTTAGGGCCTTGGATTGCCTTGGATATCTCTCCTCTCTTCTCTAATGGCCGTCACTTGTTTTCTGAATATTCTAACCCTAAAATACTATCCTAAATGACTGATATAGGTTGCTGAATTTCGTGGGTTTAATTACCCAAAAAGGTGAAATGACTAAATTGCCCTCCCGGGGGTACCAATTAGGCCTAAAAACGCCCCGAGACCCAAAATAAACCCCCGGGTACACTTTTCTGACTATCTCGACCCTTCCGGACGCGTTGGCGCACTCAAAACGACCATACGAACAAATTATAAAATATTCACTTTTTATTTTACAAAATTAGTCCCGACGTGACACAAGCACATCCCGACTTAAATTTCCAAAATTGTCATTTAATTCACTCATGAAATTCAATATAACCAATATCAGATATATTACTTTGCTCATTAGTAATATTCAACAAATTTCCCATAATTACTAACTCTCGTCACGTTAATAATTATAACATAATTAATTTTCGAATTTTTATTAAATAAATAACTCACATTAAATTTAATAATTCCCCAAATTAATATAGCATAAAAATACGGGGTATTACATACTTCCCCCCTAATAACGGAATTTCGTCCCGAAATTCCAAAAATAAGGCATACCTGGTAAAAACAACTCTGGATATCTTTCGCGCATATGTGCCTCGCGCTCCCAAGTGGATTCCTCCACATTATGATGCTCCCACTGGACCCGCACAAGTGGAACTATCTTCGACCTCAATCTCCTCTCACTATAGTCTAGGATAGCCACCGGTCTCTCCTCGTAAGAGCTGTCAGGCTGTAAGTCGATCTCATCTATCGCAATGTGAGAATGGGCTATATTATCCTGAAGATATCGTCTCAACGACGAGATGTGGAATACATCGTGGATGCGATGTAAATGTTCTGGCAGTCCCAACTTATATGCAACCGGCCCAATCCTCTCAGTGATGGGAAATGGTCCCACATACCTCGGAGCCAACTTCCCCTTCTTCCCGAACCTCATCACTCCCTTCATAGGAGATACACACAATAACACTTGGTCCCCCAAACAAAACTCCCGGAAGAACCGTTTTGCATCGGTGTAGCTCTTCTGCCTGTCCCGGGCTACCCGAATATGACTCCTGATCATCTCGATCCTCGCGGAGGTCTCCAGAATTACCTCAGGTCCTAGCAACTTATTATCCCTCACTTCGAGCCAATAAGTTGGAGAACGACAAGGCCTGCCATACAAAGCCTCAAATGGAGCCATGACAATCATGAACTGATATGAGTTATTATAAGCAAACTTTACCAGTGGAAGGTGTGGCTCCCAACCTCCTCCAAAATCGAGAACACACATGCATAGCATATCCTCTAACATCTGATTAGTACGCTCTGTCTGTCCATCTGTTTGTGGGTGGTAAGGTGAACTCAACCTCAACTCAGTACCCATAGCCTCCTGAAAGCTTTCCCAGAAACGTGACACAAAAATCTTGTCTCTATCTGACACAATATTCAGGGGCACCCCATGTAATCTGACAATCTCAGCGATGAACAACTGAGCATACTGACCCGTGGTATAATCTGTCCGCACCGGCAGAAAATGAGCCACCTTGGTCAAACGGTCTACAATCACCCAGATAGAATCATGGACCCGCTGTGAGGTAGGCAACCCTGTAATAAAATACATGGAAATACTCTCCCACTTCCATGCGGGTACTTCCAATGGCTGAAGCAGCTCTGATGGTTTCTGATGGTCCACCTTCACCAGCTGGCAGGTAGAACACTTGGACACGAATTCAGCAATGTCCTTCTTCATCCCACTCCACCAGTATTGCCTCCTCATATCCTGGTACATTTTATCGCCTCCCGGATGAACTGCAAATCGGGACCCATGAGAATGAGTCATCACAGCATGACGTAATTCTGCTCCTTCTGGAACCACCAATCTCCCATTAAACCATAAACCTCCATCAGAACTAACAGAATAGGACTCAACACCCTCGGCTAGCAGTCACACAATCTGCTCTTGGCAGAACGGGTCTGTGGTCTGTACCTGTATTACCCTCGTAACAATCTCAGGTGTGACTGACATCACTGACATGAAAGAACGTGCCACTGCTTCCTGATGACCTAACTCCTTCCACTTTGCTTTCCAGACGTCTGCTACTTCGTCTACCGATCTACGACTCAACGCATCAGCAACTACATTGGCCTTTCCCAGATGATACTGTATATCGAACTGGTAGTCCTTCACAAACTCTAGCCATCTGCGCTGACGTATATTCAGCTCTCGCTGAGTGAACAGGTACTGCAGTGATTTGTGATCTGTGAACAAACATAACTTCTCTCCCAACAAATAGTACCTCCATATTCTCAATGCAAAGACGACCGCTGCTAACTCCAGGTCGTGGGTGGGGTAATTCTTCTCATGCGGCTTAAGCTTGCGGGAGGCAAAAGCTATAGCCTTCTCTTCCTGCTGAAGTACTCCCCCAAGTCCCCGTAAAGAGGCATCGGTGTAAACTAGGTACTCCACACCTGGCTTCGGTAACGCAAGGACTGGCGCTGAAGTAAGCTTGTCTTTCATCTCGTCGAAAGCCAACTGACAAGCGTCATCCCAAACATATGGTACTCCCTTGCGAGTCAGATTCGTCAATGGACCCGCTATTTTGGAGAATCCCCGAATGAATCTCCTGTAGTAACCAGCTAACCCCAAGAAACTACGCACTTCCGTCGGTGTTGTGGGCTGTCCCCACTCCCTCACCGCTAATACTTTACTCGGGTCAACTGCTATCCCCTGCTCAGAAACAACATGCCCCAAGAACTGTACCTCTCGCAACCAGAATCCGCACTTCTCGTACTTGGCATACAACGGATGCTCTCGTAGAGTCTGAAGAACCTGTCTCAAGTGCTCGGCATGCTCCTCCTCGGAGTGTGAATATATCAAGATGTCATCTATGAAGATGATGACAAACTGATCCAATAACTCTCTGAATACTCGGTTCATCAAGTCCATGAAAATGGCTGGAGCATTTTTGAGTCCGAACGGCATCACCCTAAACTCATAGGACCCATATCTCGTCAAGAAGGTAGTCTTCGAAACATCCTGCTCTCTAATAGATAACTGATGGTACCCCGACCTCAGATCTATCTTCGAAAAGAAAGTTGCTCCCCTCAACTGGTCGAATAGATCATCGATTCGAGGCAACGGATACTTATTCCGTATCGTGACCTTGTTCAGCTCCCGGTAGTCCACACACAATCTCAGTGAACCATCTCTCTTCTTTACAAACAAGACTGGAGCGCCCCAAGGTGAGGTACTCCTATGAATGAAGCCCTAACCTAACAGCTGCTCTATCTAGTCTCGTAGCTCTCGCATCTCTACCAGAGCCATACAGTACGGTGCGCGTGCTATAGGTCTCGTATCTGGCAATAAATCTATAACAAAGTCTATCTCTCGATTGGGGGTAGGACTGGTATCTCGTGGAACACATCGGAATACTCCCTGACAACTGGGATCGAATCTAAGGGAATCACAACCTCCTTAGAGGTATCCTCCTCTATGTAATACAAATGAGCGGTCGAACCTCCCTCTGGGCGAGGCATTGCCACTACAAACATCTCTTGCCCCGGAATGGCAAAAATAATGCTCCCACCGAAGCAATCAATCATGGCTCTATAAGCTGCGAGCCAATACATACCAATAATCACATCATGCTCGTGCATGTCCAAGACTAACATGTCCGCAGGTAATACCAAACTATCGATCTCTACCCCCACTCCCCGGCATATAAAGAAAATAAGTGACCCACTCCCCAGTGGTGAGTCCACACATGTCACTGTGCTCTCTGCTGTGGCTAACAACCCTAAGGTCTTCGCAAAATGCGTAGCTATAAAACAATGTGTTGCCCCCGTATCAAACAAAACCCGACCCATAGTACCATGGATAGGAAACATACCCTCAATCGCGGGTGGTGCCTGTGGAGCTGCTGCCTGGTGGACGTTATAGACACGTCCATACTGTAATTGCCCATGCTGCACTAGAGCTGCTGGAATGGCTGGTAAGCCTGGAACCTGGGCTGGAGCTGGGAGGGCAGGTGGAAATAGTGGCCTCTACGGCTCATTACGGGCTCCCTGCTATTGTGGGTCCATATCACCCTCAGGACAATCCTGACGTCTGTGGCCATGTTTTCCTCACTCAAAACATCAACCTCTGAAGTTTCCTCCCCTCTGTCCCTACTGACCACGGCCCTGCTGGCCGTTACCTCCTCGCCACTGGCCCTGTTGGCCCTGATTAGTACGCTGTTGGCCCTGTTGCTGACCCTGCTGTCGGGTGGTGGTCCTTCTGGCCCTGCTAATTAGGCTGGCCCTGATGGCCCTGCCTAAAACCCCCATATCCCTGCCTAGAATCACCCGAACGGAATCGCTTAGCAGGGTCCCCCTGATGGGAACTCTGCTTGTGTTGATGAGTCTGTCCATGAGATGGTGCCCCACTGGCACTATTACCCCCGGCCCTGCCCTGCTGGCTGGACTCTCCTGCTCTCTTGCTTCCCTGAAGATAGAAACGGTGATCCTGGCAATGTAGCAATGCGACATTGAGCACATCAGTGAAAGTACTCAGAGATAAATTCCCAATAAGGTGCTGACAGATCCTCCAAGCTAACCCGTCGACAAACAGCATAACCTTCTTGCTCTCAGTAGGTGCCTCATCTGGCACAATGGTGAGAAGTCTCGTGAACTCCTCCTCATACTCAGCTACAGTAAGATTCTCCTACTTCAGATTTAATAATTTCCGCCTCATCTCAGTCTGGACTGCGGGTGGAAAATACTTGCGGTCAAACCGCTCCCAGAACAACTGAATAGGGATCGTGTCCCTCTCCTCCAAAGTGGTAGTGTCTATAGTGCACTGACGTTAAGCTGAAAGCGAAATAAGCCGTATAGATCCTATGGACACTAGAACCTGATGCTCTGATACCACATGTGACACCCCGCCTAATTAAATACCGGGCGATCACTCCTGTACTAAATTAAATAAAGGTGAACAGTTGGTTCATTCTCAGCATCACTGTCGATAAAAATAAATTTTTCCAATTTAACACCCTAAATAATTAAGCTAAGTGTCAAAACCATTTTCATACATACTTTCCAAATTTTATTTAAAGAAAATCATTTATTTTATTAACAAAATCAATAAATAAGAATCACACCACAACAACCTGGAACATAATCCAATTTATTTAAAACATTCGTCAATCGAATGTCAACAAGCGAAATATAAAGTAACACAACTACTGAATAAAATCCCATAGTAACAGTACTAGAAATAAATGAAATACAAATGTCCCAATAACAACGGAATAATATAAAGGGAGACACGTGCCCAATAAATGAGAATGCTAGAAGTGGAGTCAATAAAGGAAGCCGTCTACGCAAGTGACCTGCAACTCCCACCTAAGCTGCAGCGCGTTCCTGCCAAGAGATCCTAAGCAAGTCTCCCCTGTGGCTGGGCACCTGTAATACATACATATATATACAAGAGAGAGAAAGAGAAAAATAAACGGGTCAGTGCCCGAAAGTGTGTTTGATTTAAAATACGTTTATCAATTATTTAAATTGATACAGGCCAATGCAACAACATATTAGTGCGACACTCTCTTGAGAAAATCTCACCTCTCTTATAATGTGCACACCTATCGCACTAACCTTCCCAACGGTTTGTCTTATCATTTATCGCACTAGTCTTCCTAAATGATTTAACTTATCTTATATCACTCATAAGATTTACCATTCAACGATTCCATTTTAAAAAGGATGTTCCAATTAGTAACCAAAGTTCTCCATTTTAACTTTATAAAAATCAATAAAGATTTCCAGTGACATATTATACTTTCTCAAAACGAGTATTCATAATTTATAGTCCAGCATTATGTCTCACTTACTATGTTACAGCAACAGTTTGAATTCCCCAATTCAGATATATATATTAAGCACTCGTATAATATATATATATATATATATATATCTATATATATCTTAACAGCACCAACATACAAACTATGGTGCAGGCATACTCTGCTATCCAATCCCCGTATCGCTCACACTAAGGGGTATACAAGTTCGGAATCACTCTCGAACTGTAATAACATATATACACAAAACAAGATTGAGGCGAAGCATAGATTCGAAGTCTCTAAGAGGTCAGTACATACCCTCACGTCTCTTAGGACCGTCTGAACTATCGGTCCGATAGCCTGTACCAAGGATATCTATCTTCTAGGGTACAAGTCAATATCCCCCATAAAGGTCCCATCGAGATAAGATTGTCCCAGCGCGGTAACCTCAGGGATAGCAAGTAGCGCGGGTACGTTTTTCTCACGTATATAATATATGCATACACAACCATATAAATATACCAATTATCATTATATCAATATAGGTTTCTCTCATCACCCATAATTACGACATTTATCCTTAATTTTCACATTATTAGTATTACGTATAAGGTTTCATCTCTGACCTTAACTCGAAGGGTTTTCTCACTTATTACATGACACTAGTGGACTCTATCCTTCCAAGTAGAAAATTCAATAGGTATACCTCTATTCACTATCGTAGCTATTTGCCGTAATCTCTCACTTGAATTACGTAGTTTCATCGTTCATTATATAATTGTCCCGAAAACAAAGTTCTCGACTTATAATAAAGTGCCCAACACACCTTCATATGTCCTACTGGTCCTTCCTATCTCCCAAAAATTTTTAGGAAGAACACCCAAGAATTATTTCACGATAAATTTAATTGAACCAATTAAACAAGGGAAATAGCAGTCTGCCAGGAGGGGTCGATCGATCGAAGCCTGGGGCTCGATCGATCGAACCTTCGATCGATTGAAGCTCTAGGCTCGATCGATCAATCAAGCAGGTCTGCGAAATCTGCAGAATTGCAGTTACGGGTTCTACCAATTTTCTTCATCCAAAACCATGTTTTTCCAATCTAAATGTCCCAAAAATCCTACTACTAACATTATATCAATAAACCAGATGTTTTCAATGTAAAGCATGTGTATATCTATCATTAAACATGGATAATTAACCCAAAATCTCATCTAATCATCAAGAACCCTAGAGTTTTTCTTAATCATGGTTCTAATCTATTTTTACCAGAATTTCCTTCTAATATATCATAAAAATTTCGTGGGTTATATTCCTCTACATGGCAAGGATTCCAGAATTTTCATATAATCAATCTACATGCATTTTCCTATCACAAATTGGGTTTTCTTCTACATAATTCATCCCTAATCATTCCTAAACTAATATGAAGATTGCACCAACGAAAATAGAAAGTTAAACACTTGCCTGGGATTTTTGGTATTCTAATTCAAGGTTGATTTTGGTATGGCTGCGTTCCTCGTCTCGCGATCTACGCGGTGGTGGTGGTTGTGGTGCAAACGGAACACTTTTGGGGCCTTGGATTGCCTTGGAGCTCTCTCCTCTCTTCTCTAATGGCCATCACTTGTTTTCTGAATATTCTAACCCTAAAAGACTAGCCTAAATGACTGATATAGGTTGCTGAATTTCGTGGGCTTAATTGCCCAAAAAGGTGAAATGACTAAATTGCCCTCCCGGGGTACCAATTGGGCCTAAAAATGCCCCGAGACCCAAACTAAACCCCCGGGTACACTTTTCTGACTATCTCGACCCTTCCGGACGCGTTGGCGCACTCAAAACGACCATACGAACAACTTATAAAATATTCACTTTTTATTTTACAAAATTAGTCCCGACGTGACACAAGCACGTCCCGACTTAAATTTCCAAAATTGTCATTTAATTCACTCATGACATTCAATATAACCAATATCATATATATTCCTTTGCTCATTAGTAATATTCAACAAATTTCCCATAATTACTAACTCTCGTCACGTTAATAATTATAACATAATTAATTTTCGAATTTTTATTAAATAAATAACTCACATTAAATTTAATAAATCCCCAAATTAATATAGCATAAAAATACGGGGTATTACAATGGAAAAATAATAATTTATAGTTAATCCGGATTTAATTATAATAATTACTAGCGTGACAAGAGTTAGTATTTATCAAAAATAATTACATGGAATATTACATAGCGAGTAAAGTAATATATGAATATGAGAATATTATTTTGTCCGGGAGTGAAATATACGGCAATTACAATACACTTAGTTAGGTCGCACGTGTGAGTCGTGTCAGTATTACATTATTGAGCTAAAAAGGATAAATTATTTTTAAGTAACTTGTATGGCCATTTTGAGCGTACTAGTGTGTCCGGAAGGGTCGAAATAGTCAGAAAACACTACTCGGATGTTTTTTTTGGAGTCTGAGGCATTTTATCCCAAGACGACACCCCGGAGGGGTATTTTGGTCTTTTGCAATTTTTGGAGAATTAAGTGGATGAAAATTAGGAATTTAATAAGGGTTGTATGTGGGTTAGAAGAAGTTATCAGTTTCCAACTTACGTGAGAGAGAAGGAGATAACCAAAGAGGGAGAAGAACACATAGGTGATTTGCGCCAAAGATTCAAGTTCTTCCACCGAAAATCACACCAACGCGTAGATCGCGATGAGAGGAGCACCTACATACCAATTTCATCCAATAATTCAGAGGATTACAAAAAGGCAAGTGTTTATCTTACTAAAATTATGAGCATATATGATTCATGTTAACCTAGATTATGAGATAACCAATGATGCTATGAATTTTAGACCGAATCACCATTAAATTGTGGAATTTGAAAGATAGGGTTGCATGTAGATGAATAACACTACTGCAGGAATGATAAATCTGACATTTTAGGTTATAATCGCGAAATAATTGGGGGTATTTGCATGATTGTTCACGGTGGGTTCATTATTAATGGAATTTTAGAGATTGAAGACATTAGTTTAGATTCCCTATGATTATGTAATGATTTGTCATTTAAATTATGTTAAAAAGTACCCTATTGTGATTAGGAATAGTTTAGAATCATTTATTGGGTGGTGGGATGAATTTTAGACTAGTTTGGAAGAGGAAAAGATTGGAAAAATGAACTTTGGATGAAGAGGGGAACCCTCGGAATTTTCGTTCGCAGACCTTCCAAGGTCGTTCGAAGGAGAATTCCAATAAGATTTGCAATGAGATTTTTGAGTTCGTTCAAAGTGATAAGTTCATTCAAACGACATCTTTCGATCGAGAATCCTGGACTTTTAACGAGATTCCAGAATTCTTACTTTTGGCCCGAACAAGTTAGAAACCCTTCTAGGTTGGTCCAGGTGAGAGAAATTAATCTACGCTATTATCGAATGACTTAAATTCCCAATTATTATTGAGTGGTGAGAGCGATTATGCAAGGGGGTGTAGTGGGGTAATAGAGCCTTAGAGAAAAGTTATATGTTAGAGAGGTAAGTCGAGGTGTTATGATAAAGTTAATAGTAGAGACGATGACACTATCTATAATTTCAGGAACTTAAGTTGCGTGAATACCTAATTAATATAATAAGTTTTGTGCATACTTATTGATTGAATTATTATGTGTATAACATACCTACGATGCTTTCTATTGAGCGGAGGTTGCGCGTTGTGGACAATCATGCCTTGAGGAGCCTTTGGGTGGGATATTGATTGGTATCACTAGAGCATAGAACTTAGGTACGGGATATCTATGAGAATGATAATGATGATGGTCCTATGGGTGCGTAGGTATGTGCGTATCCCATCGGTTTGGGACTATGTTCACCTCCAATATATGTGTTTTTTTTTTATGATTCGCGAGAAACTGAACCTTTAGTCCTTTATGCAAATGAGCGATGTAATAGGACATGATAACAGAGTATGCAGGCACCGCAACTGTGTCTCGGGGTGCAGTATTGTATATATCTATATAATAAAGGAGGAGGGGTTTTCACTGTTCATGCCACATAATAAATTGCCATATCCAATGCCACATATTAAGTTGCCATGTCACAAGATAATAGCAGCACATAGCAATAACACAAGGCTCAAGACAATAGCAGCACAACGCCCCTCTCTAAAGTCTGTAGCAAGTACAGACTTGGGTATTGCCCCCTGCCAAATGCCCCACACTATTGTTTTTATCTGACACTGCGTTTCAAACCCGCTCCCTCATCAATCTTTCACTTCTAACCCAACTCCATTCTTTACTACGTTTCAAATTAAACAACACCCCAAAACAACACCCAAAATCACTACGTTTCAACCTCTTTTTTCACCCGACCGTCGGCACAAGAAGAACCGCCATTTCTTTTCTCCGGCTGGAAAAGGTATCTCATTCTAAGTTGTATTATCTTCTATTTGGTTTTATTAGAAACTATCTCACTCAAATTTTTATTTCACTTCTTTGTTCATATTTTCTTAGTTGCAGTAGAGAGAGAGACGATTTTGGGGCAAGAAGCACCGTCATGTTTTTTCGCTGAGATTGGTTGTTCTAAGATTTTGAGATTTATTTTTTTTATTTATTTCTGATGTTATTTCTTTGACAAAGCTGTTATATTTACAGCTTCTTTTTGGAATCACACACAAAGTGTTTTTTCATATCTGTTTTCTGGTGATGATTGGTTTTTTTTCCAGATCCAACATGATGCCTCCTAATATTTACAGTATCGTTTTGGTTTTGATGTATTTATTTATCTATTCCTTTTTAATTTGTTTTCTTCAGGGATAACAAGTTTGTTTTTTAGAATTTGTGCTCCAGGAGGTTTTCGAATGAATGGTTAATGAAAAAAATGAGTTTTAATTTCATTCTCATTTTTATGTGTTCTATGGGTGATTCATCACATATACTCAGACTTTCTGTTATAACCATTTTACACACATTTATCTAAGATGGGGGTATCATTTCGTGTATACTCTCTACTGGGTTGTTTTACGGAGAAAATCTCTTCGGCTCGGGCCCATGTCTACCCGGGTCGATTTGCTCCATGAGCTTGACATTAGATGGGTCCACACAATGGCTGGTTCTGTTACTTGATTTGTTACTGGATTTAGGATATTTTTATTCTATGGGTTCATCTATAATTTTTTCACATCTACAAGGCCTGCCTTATAATTTTGTTTTTTAGATTTTTCTTTTTCTTTTCACGTTATCCGGTATCGGAATAGAGAACCCCATAGATGTTCTATCTTAAGTGTTAAGGTGAAATTTATTCTACTTTTCATTTTCTTTCTTTAATGCTTTTAATATTTTTATTTTTTGTGATTTGTGTCGAATACATATTAAAGGTGTGATTGTATGTAGGTATGGTAGCATTCTGTCTATTTTCCCTGTTCAAAATGCTAAATATTACTTCATGTTTGTCCATATCCCTGGTCAATTTAGAGGTTCAATTTCATGTGTGATTTGATTTTAGTCTATTTATAGAATGTAGAGATTTCATAGTTTTTAAAATTTTGATATTAGCTCTGGGCTTTGGGTTTTCATTTTGTTGATGTGAGGCAAAAAACACTTCACAACATCAACACAATGTATGCCAAGTATTTCTCAAAAGGAAGCTGTTTTTTTTTTAATAATCTTGAGTCTCACAAAGCATTTTTTTGTGTCAACTCAATTTAAAAACTTACAGAAAATGTGAGCACGTGGCGTGGGGTAGGAGTAGGTGAAACATTGGACACATGGGGGCAAGAAGGGTCAATGTAAAACCCCATTTCCCCAAATGTATCCTAAAGATTTTTAAGTACTCTAAAGATTCGAAAAAAAAGTGCTCTAAATATTTTCAACACATGGCTCGAGGTGGATAATTTGCACCAATTATTTGACAAATTTTTTAGGAGGGTATTTATGACTTTTTTGTATGAATGAGAAAATGATGGGTAATGATCTTTTTTCTTTCTTTATTAATTTTTAATTTTAGATTGTTTCTCTCCATAAATTTTTGTAATCAATAGCAAAACGATTTGATCACTACTAGCAAAAAAAACTCATATTGTGATGGGGGTTTTCACCAAGCCATAGCTTGAAAGATTAGAGGACTCATATCCTTGTACATAGCTTATGGTTGCTTATCATTCATTATGTCAAAACCATTATATTTATATCATAAACAAAATCGGATGCATTCTTCAAAATTAATTTTAACTCTTTATAATAAAAAAATTTAACATGGATAATCACCACATTGAAGAATTGGAAAAAAGGAAAGACAAAAAAGATCGGGTCTTGGGTGAAAGAGTTTGCAATAATCACCAAGTTCACTTTATCGTTGTATATCATTTATAAAAATTCTCATCAAATAGGTTATGCTTTATCCTTTTTTGTAATTCAATATTAAACATGTTGGTTTGTATATTGAATTTTGTCCTATTTTTTGGTGAGGGGGGGATGGAAGCAAATTGGAGAGGTTTTAACATTTAATTCATCATTTAATATGCTTGAATGAAAATTGACTTATGTTTTAATATTTCAAATCAGTATTTTTGAGTCTTTATTAAAGTTTAAAATACCATACATAGGAGTGATAGGAGTGTGAGTGTTCAATAACTATAAATACTCGGGATTGTGCTATAACCACAAATAATTGAGAGCAGATTTATGATCGTGCCATCGGCACGGGTACACCCTAGTATATATATATATACAAGATAGAGTGAATATATGTATAGACTTTTGTTGATATCTACTGTGTGAATTTAGTAGGTAAAATTTGTAATGAAATCTGAAATGAGTTAAGTAGCAGTCACTTAATTGGATTAAAACTGAAAATGCTTATTTATGCTAAAGTGGGACTAATTATATGTATTGTACTTTGCGAGGGAAATTATCGGGGACGGTATCGGACTATGATGGGTTTAGATAGGAAGAACTAGTTAGTATGGGGATAGAACTGGTGGGGTTTGAATATTCTCTAGGCTTGCACACTAGATTAGAGGCGAGCATTCCTAAGTGAGTTCGATAATTTAACATGATAAATATATGTTCTAATAAATCATTTTAAGCACTTGTTGATTTTTAAAACTATTTTCAACTCGGACTCTGACTCGTTTTCTACAAAATCTCTTTTATTGTCAAACCACTTTGAGGTTCCCAACCACAGGGACACCAAGCATAGGAGGTTTACTCATTCGATGAGATGTAGCTATTGTGGAAGCTTCAGGGAATTGGTAGTAGACGCCTTCATGACTCTCATTGACTTCCTTTGAGCTATTTTATCAATTAGGGTATGTTGCCCGTTTCTACTGAGTTATTCAGAGATTACGAACTTAGTTATTTACCCTTCAGTTGTTGGATTTATTTAGTTGGACTATTGTATTTGACTTTAGGCTGGAAGTGTTTACTCCAGTCCATTTCATTATGTTAGTATTTCATTTCTTATGTGATTGGATTATATGGTGAATGTTTAGTTATCTTTTCTTAAATGGTTTATAACTAATTGGAAAGATAAAATTTTTACATCAACCTTTTTAAATATTAGGTGGTTAGTTTAATTTATAAAATTTTCGGCAGTGATGCATAATCTGAACCAATTGGATATTATGAATTAATTAATAAAGTATTGATCTCCCGGTATTTAATTAGGCGGGGTGTCACACTTTTGCTCAGGCGAGGAAGTTTATCTGAGTTAAACGAGGCCCGAGAGTGCCTAGTGGCCTCTAGATCGGTACTCAGAGTATAACCTAGCTTTTATGGTAAACGAATGAGTGATAGGGACCTAAGTACATGCATAGGGGAGTATTAGGATGAGGTTTATATAGAGATCCCCTCGACCTATGAGCTCGAAATAAGTTAAGGCCATTGAATGATGGACACCACGTAGACATTGGGGAAGAGGATTTTAGGTCAATTATGGGGACCTAGAGTATGAGGTTGACCGATTCAGAGGTTCAAGGTTAGTTTTATGGACTTAAGGAGATGAGGATGATCGATTCATCGGGTTGAGGTCAATTTTGAGAACCTAAGGGGGATGATGATGATCGATTTGGCGGGTTGAGGTTAATTCTGAGAACCTAAGTTGGTACAACTAATTCTGAGGCCTCAGGTCAATTCTGATGACCTAAATAGACAAAGATGACCAATACTGAGGGTCGAGATCAATTTCGAGGACCTAAAGTTAGGACGGACCATTCTAAAGGCCGAGGTCAATTCTGAGGACCTAAAGTTGGGACGACTAATTCTGAGGGCTAAGGTCATTTTTGAAGACGTAAAGAGATAAAGATGACCGATTATGAGGGTCGAGGTCAATTTTGGGGACCTAAAGTCATGACTACTATTCTAAGGTTCGAGGTTCAATTTGAGGACCTTAAAATGGGATGACCAATTCTGAGGGTCGAGGTTAATTTTGAGGACCCAAAGTTGTAACGACCAATTCTGAGGGCCGTGATTTATTCTGATGACCTTGAGTTGGGGCTACCAATTCTGAGGGTCGTGGTCAATTTTAAGTACCTAAAGTTATAACGAGCAATTCTGAGGGTCAAGGTCAATTCTTAGGACCTCAAGTTGTGATGACTAATTCTGAGGGCCGAGGTAAATTCTGAGGACCTAAAGTTGTGATGACCAATTTTGAGGGCCGAGGTATATTCTGAGGACCTAAAGTTATAGCGTGGGGAATAGCTCTCCTGGGAAAATTTGAATTATCTTGAGGTTACAAGTGATCTTATGGTTCTTCTAGGGATTGTGTTGTCTTGAAACTCCACTTGGGGATGTTTAGTTTTGGTATTTCGTCAGGGGAATTGTAATAGACTTGAATGCGAGCGCATCATTGGTTCTGATGTGTAGTATGATGATGATAACAGTGTAATATTAATCGATCTAGGATTTTAAGAGTTTGTATGGGGTTTAGTGATCCAAAAATGAGTTTTCATGGGAAAATAATGTTTCATATTTTTGGGGGATTTTTGGGAATTTTCTGGGCAATTTCGAGTTTTGCTAGCATTTTTTGTACAATATTTGAAAGGGCCTACCGATAGGCAGGCTTGGGGGGGTTCCAATCAATAATGTAATGAACTCCTGGGCTTCCTTGGGAAGAGGTAATGGCGGCTTCTGATCTGTATGGGTCAAGACACTGCGTTCCACTGTAGTGTCACGTGCTGTTAGGGAAAGGTGGTGGGACACTACCCACACATCCCATCTTAGATTTGGGGAGATGACTATTACTCCAATAGGCGTTCAGTAACTGATGGGGGTTGATTATGGGGGGTTCTATACAATGGTAGACCTTACATTCAGGGTGACAACAGAGGCGATGCGGGTGGCATTAAAGGACACGTGTAGGATCGTGTCTGGGGATTCTATCTGTATTTCTTACTTAAAGGAGATAGTCTTTAGGAGGAAGGTGGATGTGACCGATGGGAAGTAAGTGATATAGATAACCCGTTTATTTATTTTTCTTCTGCTGGGAGGCTTTTTGGTGGCGCCGAGTGGAGATGTCATCCATCTTTTATTCTTGCCCTTTTTTAAGATGATTTTTTACATCAAGTTGTACGATTGGGGGAGATTGACTTTGTCATACCTTTATTCTCCTTTGGATTCTTTTAGCTGGTGCTACGGGTAGACTTTTATACGGTCCACATATCTTTTGGAGGTAACTTTGGATTTATTTTCCTTTTCATGCATTTCCTTGCATTCTCTATTTTTGGTTCTTTTTGTGTATTCCTGTCATTTGGAGACATGGTTCTATGAGGTGATAGGGCACAATAAAGGGTTGATGGCCCTGAAGGATGAGAATTTGTGGGGCTTCTGTCGAATATTTCGGTGGCGAAAGTCCAACTGGCGGTCGAATCAGTCTTTATCTTTAGCGGATGTACGACGGGTTTTAAATGCTCTAATGAGACCCCATGTAATCTTTCATCTTTTTTGAGTTCTTCTTGGCATATTTATTTATTGAGTAGATACTAATTCTATAGGGACATATATTTATAAATGTCCATCACAGTTAATTATATCATATACCGTTACAACCGCCAAAGAACATCAAGAGCAATCTACATCAAGACGGATCTGAATATATCAAGATTCTTCATAAAAAAGCCTCCGCAAAGTTTACTTTGGTAAGGTTATGTTTTAAATACCTTAACTTTGCACTTAGAGCTTTGGGATATTTTTTCCCAAAATATTTTCTAAGTGCAGGAGCGGACTTTTTTCGTCAAAATTTGAGAATGAGTAAATTTTCTAAGACTTGTAGCGTTCCTCAATTTTGAAGCCCACGTCATTCTAGCGACATGGAGATATCGCACGATGTTGTTCAAACGACACGTGTACTTCGTTCGATCGAGATCTCTTTTCGTTCGAATGACCGATGTGATACGATTTTCTATAAATACTCATTAAATGTTTTCATTTTCATTAAGAAGTCCCAGCGTTTTGAAAGACATAAAATTGCGAATCTGTAGAATTCTTTTTACTTCTTCTTTTAGGGTTTTCATCCCTTTTGTTTTCAATTCACAAAAATTCCATATGCTTTGCTGAATTGTTTTTGTGTTCAAGAACACACTTTACAATTGTTCATTCTTTGTGGGGAGAGCTCTGTAATCGACAGTTGCAGGCTATTTTGGAGGGAGTCCTTGTGAAGATTGTAGACTGCGTGTCTGGACTGCGCAGCCTGGGGCTATAGCTGCGTGCAAACCATTGCTAATTTATTTCTAACCGTTGCTTTGGAGGTTTGACAAAGATACCATGCGTTACTCTTGTGGTCAAAAGCAAGATGGTATGTAAGTCAATGGTCTTGTAAACTTATCAGAGTTATAGAAACAAAAGGTTTTGCCCTTCATGAATTTTTCCTGAAATTTGTGTCGCATGCTTTATTTATGGTTTTACACATGCACACACGTAGTTGCTTGTTTTGGGATTTTTTCTAAATAGACTCTAAATAAATATGTGTGCAAAATTAGAAATTTGCAAATTTAATTAATTATCACACCATCATATTTTACAAATTGGTATCAGAGCGGGTTACGCTAATTTATCGCGTGATCCTTGTTTTTCGCAAAAATTTATGTGATATTGATTTTATTTTAAATCATTTTTTGTGAAAAAAAATCACAATTTTTTTGATGGAGCACTTATGTAATCGGATACCCCCCTTTGATGATGCGAGTCAGAGTTTTGATGATATAAATCGTTTGCATTTGACATTTGCTAAAAGAATTAATTTTTTTGGAAAAAGAAAATTCTCATTTTAAATCCCCTATGGATCACTTGCAAGCGGTTGAAAATCAAATAGATTTTTATCGTGAGAAATTTGTTGCCTTGGACCATGACTTTGTTGCTTTAAAATTTTCCAATAAGTAGAGTGATGATAGGTTCCTATTTTTAGAAAAAGAATTAGAGGACCTTAAAAATTTGATGGTTTGTGTTTGTGCCAAAGAGAATAAAAATATTTTATTCAATGAGTTTGTGGCACATGAAAAGACTCTTAAGGAAACGTTTATTTTTATTGAGGGGGAGCGAGATAACCTTCTAGGTTTGATTGATAATTTGAAGAAGGACTCCCTCAAATTGGAAGAGTCTAATTCTTTGCTTGAGTAAAAAATTTTGAAGTTAAAAAATGATTTGACAGACTCGAGTACGTTTGACAGTGATGGTAATGGCTCGTTTTGTTCTCATGCATCGAGTGTAAAATCCAAAACTATGGTTTGTTTTAGAGGGTCAACCATAATATTAAGGACGTCAGACAAGGTCAACCCATAGGTGTCGTTCCACCCGTTTACACATGTTCATATTGTGGTAGGAAAGGTCACCTTAGGCGCTTTTGTTTTGATCTTGGAAAATATCCTAGGAAGTTTATGTCTAGTGTTACCTTGGTTCCTAAATCCCCCAAACGACATTTCACATCTATTTGGGTTAGGAAATCACTTTTAGAGGCACTAGATTTTAGACAAGTTGATTCCCGTTTTCTTATACATCATTCTTCTCTTGCTATATCATTTAGATGATTGTGTTTGCATGTATGTCATACGCTAGTTATGCTTTTTGATATATTTTTCCTAGTGTATTGTCATGTACTTTTTGTATTAAATTTTTGTCTTTGATAAAATTTTGAAAAATCCAAAAAGATTTGTGTATTTTGTTTGCACTGTTTATGGATAGACACTTAGGATGACCGAGTCACAATTTGATTCCATTTATCCATGTGACTATTTGATAGTGTTTTGAGATAATAGGTCAATTCATCCGTGTGCTTTATAATGTTTAGAGTCATTGAGATGTAATTAGTTGTTACTTCCTACATATTTGACTCATGATATCCTTTATGGCACACGTGCACGAATTTGTTTGATAATTGTGCTTTTCTTATCACATGTTGGTTGGGTGTTTTCACTTCAATCTTGTCTTTAAAAACGAACCATATGCGATAAAACTTGTCAAGATTGGAATGCATGTAAAAACCGTTTGGTGAGATTGTGTGATTTATTTTAAAACGGGGAAGGGCTGAGAAAGGTTCACAATTGACCTTTGCAAATGATAAGTCACTATTATATCGGACTTAAAAAATTGAGGAATTTTATTATCCGTGGTAAAAAGAGGTTTAAAAGAGCCCGAAAAAATTTAAAGGCAGTAAAAAAATTCATGCCAAAAAGGGGCCATTAGGTTTTTGCACTAATTCTCCAATGTTTGAGAATTTAGATCCCCTGTAAAAGAAAATATATATGAGGGAGTTTGGATGGAGAATTAAAATGGGTTTGCACGTCCTTGAAAGTCTTGAAAAAATTGCAACATTTGTTTGAACGCTATTGGTGTGGAAATCACTTTGACTTTCATTTGTTGATTTGCATAAGACGATGTCATCTAAATTCAATAATTTTTACACTCAAGGAGGTTTTGATGTTCATTCATTAGGAGTAAACGTATGCATCGTGCACATATGATTGAATGAGTTGATTTTCCTATCGAATGTGTTCACACCCATTAATTATGTTTCCATGACTTGGTTGTTTTAGTTAAATCCATGGTGTGATTGTTGTAACATTATTTTTCCTTTAAAAAAACTGAAAAATCCAAAAAATAGTTTGGGGAATCTTTTGAGATACTCCTTTGCATGCGTAGTTTGATCCGTGTTTGTTATGCTTTTGTCGTGACTCTCCACGTTTTGATTGTTTCTTCTTATCTGTCTATTTGGGGAGATCATAAAATGGGGGAGAAAGAATTATCATGTTATGGGGGAATTTTTTCATTATGGAGGAGATTTGATTATATTGATTGATTGATTATTATATCATTTCGAACTCGATACGTCAAGAAGGTTTTTACTTTATCTCGTCTGTGTAGGTACAAAGATTGAAGATCATTATGTTGCACACTCTGATGAGAAAATCTTTGAGATTTGATGAAGATTTTTTAAGAAAAATTTGAGAGCTTGCAAATTTGAACCTCTTCAGTTTTAAGATTTATGGGAGGGTAGATTTGCATAGGAATTTTGGTATTTGATAATTCAAATGTTTTTATCTATGTTCCGGCATAGACATAGGGGGATATTAATAAGGACATATTTTTATAAATGTCCATCCCAATTAAATATGTCATATGCCGTTACAATTGTTGAAGAACTTCAAGAGCAATCTACATAAAAACAGATCCGAATATATCAAGGTTCTTCATCAAAAAGCCTCCACAAAGTTTACTTTGGTAAGGTTATGTTTTAAATATCTTAAATTTGCACTTAGAGCTTTGGAATATTTTTTCAAAATATTTTCTAAGTGTTGGAGCGGACTTTGATTACTGGGTGTGACTCCGCAGGATACGGGGGTTACAAGCATACATGCGCAGATGTGGCGATTGATTACGCACGAGTTCGGGTAGGTCTAGTACATGGGAAAGAGGGTGGTGAGGCAGATGAGGTGGCATCCATTTCTTATTCTTTTCTTTTAGGATATATCATTGTGACTGTAGGAGATTTTTATTGACCATGATGTATGCTTGATTTAATGACTTTGTACCTAAAAAGATACTCAAAAAGCCGAAAATATGCTTATTTTTTTATTATCTTGATTTAGTGACTTACTCCACATGCACAATAATTTGCTGTTGAGATTTTATTTTAGGAAAGAGTAGGAAAAGTTTGTTCTATGGGTTTTTTAAATAAAGGAAAGCCTTGAAGGACTGGTTGCAAAGAGTTTTCCTTATGAAGGGGCTTATTTCGAGAAAAAATAGGAGAAATGTGTTTTTGGAAATTGATTTTTATAAAAGAGGAAAAACGGAATTTTCCAAAATAAGGGGGTTATCGATCGGCTTACCCCTTGACCTGTTTATCGACATGGGGGTCAATTCAAATCATTCTTAGGATTTGATTTCCCTTTCGTGCACACCAATGTACTCTTGTAAGGCTGAGAATTAACCGGGTTTCAGAGTTTTTATTTTTTGCCAAGGATTTGGAGTATAAAAAGAGAGGTATGGAATGTGCTTTCTCCACTAATTCCCACATTTCTCTTCTTCCTTCTCATTTCTTATTCCCAAATGGCTCTTCACATGTATGGATAATTCTCCTCTTACTTTGATTATCTGGAGGTCATGTGCTTATATAACGTGGATTATGATGATTTTAATCCGCGCCGGGCTTCTTTTTGGCGTAATCGAACCATATATTAGAACTTGCTAATAGCGGCGGTACAGTTCTAGTACCTTGAGGACGATGTCTTCCTTTTTATCCTGGACGAGGTTTGTCCTACTTACAAACAATTCTCAGTAATATTAGGGATTATCCTCAGTGTACTGGCGATTATGCCCAATTATTCCCGTTCTCCCCGGGCATTCATGGTGGAGTTACTCCAAATTTCTCCTTCGATGGGTCGACCATTGGTCACTAGATGTACTATTTCTCTTCAATAGGTTATATATTCAGTTTGTTTGAGGGATTTTTAGGATGTTGTCTTTTCTAGAGCTATTGCCCTGGGCCTTACTACGAGGCTCTTGTTGTTGATAGGGGACTTGATGGTGAATCCCTAAGTGGATACGGTAATGGCATGGATTTCTTACTTCCATAATCCTACGATGATGGTGTTGGCTGAGACCCTGAATGTTCTGGATGTTTGGAAACAGTTCACTCCGAATTTCTGAGGAGTATCCTAGTAACGTTATTCATGTGGCTTGGAGAGAGTTTTGTCTGGTAGCCCCTCATGAGTATCCCTTAATGGGTGTGCCTAATTTCTTTGTCCAGCCTTTCTTCAATTTTGGACCATCGGTAGAGAACTGGGTTAATTGGTTGGTGGAGAATGGATCGCAGTTTCTTCATCAGTTAGTGCCATGTTGAGGATACTTGCAGCCTATTTTTTAACTTGGAGAGTATTGGTATGTACGGTTGGTTAGCCTTAACCAGACCTCCTTTTATTTCCCTTGGCGGCTTCTGCGCTAAGTCGAGTGGGAACAAATTGCGCCTCATTGCATAACAAATTGCTTCCTAGTGAAGTACCTGACTAAATCATTACGGATGATGTTGGGCTCCTTGTGACAGCGCCATCGTTCGTCTACCCATCCATCACAGTCCGTGGGAGGGGACTGACATGTATCTTGAAACTACCTGAACTTGTTATGGAAGCGAGTAGTAGAGAAGATCATGGAGGAAGAGACCGGTCAAAGTTAGTTTCTTACCTTCGACACCATAGAGGAAGATTTTGTGGTATTATCCAGGCTTGTCAGGGCATACTGATCCATGGAGCGCATACAGAGTGCTAACCAGGAGTGGGAGACTTGGGTACCTTCGAGGGCCGGGAATAATGACGAAGTAGGGCCGTTGGACAATTGAAGGCAACGTTTTGCAAAGCTTGGGTATTTTTTTAAAGCTAGGGTAATTTTGGGTGTTTTGTATTTTTGGTGTTAGGAATAATTTTTGTGTACCTTAGTAAGGGTTAGGTTTGTTTAAAGATAGCTTAGTCAGTTAAAGGGGGTGGTTCGTTTCACTATCTTCACTAATACTTCATGTAACAACACTGTGTTCCCTAATCAAAAATAAAAAATGATTTTGATCATATTTTTTGTGTTTATTGATTAGTTTTGCAGTTGAATTATATATACCAACCACTAAGGCATGCATAATCCTTTTTTTCATGTAAATGATAAGATGTATCGCCGTTCTCACAGGTTAGAAAAGAATAGCATTTTGTGAAAAATAAGGGGACCGTGCCCATATATGCCTACATGCCTCTGGGGGTTTTAAAAAATTTCATGAGTTTTATTTTAAAAAGAAAATATTTTTGAGAGGATCAGGTCCTAGTAGTTCTGGGTAGGGGAAATTAAGAAACAAAATTTAGAATAGAAGGGTGATGAGAAGAGTCGTAGCTCGCCGAGATATTGTTATAAGGGTATTTCTTGAAATGGTCCAAGTTGAATGGATGCCCCATATCTTTTTCGTCGAGGTCTGTGAACATAGTGGTACTGCCTGGAAGGATTTTATTGACTATGTAGGGGCCACTCCAATTCAGTTTGAATTCCCCTCTGGGGTCCCTGACGGGTTCTATGATTTCTTTGAGGGCAAGGTCTCCTTCCTGGACACCACAGTCTTTGACTTTTCAATTGAATGATCGATCAATTCGGTGATTGTAACCTTATATATGATATAGAGCCTTTATCCTCTTTTCATTCAAGAGTGATAGCTTGTCCAAATGGTACTGATGCCATTCTTCTTCTCTAACATTGCTTTCAAGCATGACGCGCGGGGAAGGAATTTTTGATCAATGGATAAGAGTGCTTCCATGTCGTACACTAGAGAATAAAGGGTAGCCCCAATAAATGTTCTGATTGAAATACGATAGCCCTAGAGGGAATTAGGGATCGGCTCAGCCCAACCTCTATAATTCTCAATCATCTTTCTGATTATGGTTTTGAGGTTTTATTGGCGGCTTGGACAATAACATTGGTTTGGGGTCGATTGGGGGAAGACTTGTGTCTCTGAATCCCATACTCGTTGAATAGTTTTGTGACCTCAGTATCAAAGTGGAGCCCATTATCCAATGCTAACTCATAGGCAAATCCGTATCGATAGATGATGTTCTTTCTAATGAACTTGGCCATTTTCTTAGCATTCAACACTGCGTATGGCTTGACTTTAACCCATTTGGTGAAGTAATCAATGATGAACAAGATGAATTCATAATCATTTGAATCTTTGGGAGTAACCTTCACTATGATGTCAATGACCTAAGTGGGGAAAGTCCAGGGAGAGGTCATGTTGTATAAATATCGAGGAGGCAACTGTTAGATATTGGAAAAATATTAGTATTTGAGGCATCTTCAAACATAGGTAGTACAATCATGAACCTTGGTGGTCCAATAGTACCCTTGATGGATGATCTTCTTGGAAAGCATATTGTCATTCATATAGGTCCCATGTTCTCTGATGTGGATCTTCTACATCATTTCTTCAATATCTACCCCTGTTATGCAATGCATATGGGTTCCATTGAAGTTTCTCTTGAAAAATTCTCTATCACAAATGATATACTGGGCAACCAGTTTGTAAAGGGTCGAGCAATCTTTCTTGTCTATGTTTTGGGGATACCTACCATGTTTGAGGAGGCTCCAAATGTCATAGTACCATAACTCGGCCATATCGGAATCTTCCTCAATGATGAGCTCAATGTGGTAGCAGAGGGTGGGCATGGATTATTTCTGAACCAAGAAAGGGGCTATCGTTATTCCCTTAGGCATGTCGAATATGGAGGCCAGGGTAGAAAGGGCTTCATCTAGGCTGTTCTTTACACGAGGAAGGTTGTGCAAGGTTACATCTTTGTACTTTTAGGCCAACTCTTTTAGGTTGGTGTGGAAGGGTATGAGCTTCTCGTTTTTGACTTTCCATATTCTAAGGATTTGGTCGACGATGAGGGTAAAGTCTCCATAAATTCCTAGGTGTTGGATTACTTTCTTGAGGCCTATAATACAAGCCTCATAATCAATCATATTATTGGAGCAAGGAAGGTCTAGTTTAATGGAAATATAGGTGCGGGAGTCATCAAGGGTAATCGTGATTATCCCAATGTCGTATCATTTCATTGGGGCAGCTCCATCAAAGAACATTTTACATCAAAGGTCCTCGTGAGAGGTGAGAGAATGTCTTTACCTGGTAATTTAAAGACCTGAACATCGGTCCCTTTTAAGGGGTAATAAATAAGGTAATTGGAGATGTCTCTCCCTTTCATAGCTTTCTTCATAACATACACAATATCGAACTCGGCTACAAACATCAACCAACGAACCATTCGGCTAGATAGAGTGGGCTTTTCTATCATGTACTTAATGGGATCCATTCGGGATACTAGTCTGATGGAGAATGCAAGCATGTAGTGTCGTAACTTCTATGTGACCCAGACTAAGGCGACACAGGCTTTTTCCAAAGTAGTGTAGTTGACTTCGTATCTGAAAAACTTCTGATGGAGTCTCCTTAGGGCATTCTTTAATGTACTGGGCTAGAAAATCCCCTGCTACAGTATTTGTATTGGTTAAGTATAGGAGGAGGGGGAGACCTAGCTGCGGAGGCATCAGTACTGGAGGTTGGGTGAGGTACCGTTTGATTTGGTCGAAGGCTTCTTGGTATTCCTCATTCCAGACTTAAGTTGAATCCTTCCTGACATGTTTAAAAATGGGTTCACAGATTAAAGTTAGTTGGCTAATGAACCGACTGATGTACTCTAGTTCACCCAGGAATCCTCGGACTTCCTTTTCCATCCGTGATGGTGGCATCCTAAGTATGGTTTTCATATTTGTAGGATCTTCTTCGATTCCCTTCTCACTAACCAATAATCCCAAAAAATTTCCTTTTGTGATGTAAAAAACACAGTTTTGTGGATTTAACTGCATTTGGTATTGCTAAAGTCGCTCGAAGCACTTTTGAAAGGTGGGAATATGACCTTCCCACATCTCAGACTTAATGAGTGTGTTTTCAACGTAGACTTCAACTTCCTCGTTAAATAGGTCATGCATGATGGTTGGGGTAACCCTTTGGTAGGTAGCCTCGACATTATTGAGTCCGAATGGCATGACAATATAGCAAAAGGTTCCCCATGGGTTGATGAAGGAGGTTTTCTCCTGATGGTCAGAGTGCGTCTTAATCTGGTTATATCCGATGAATCCATCAACAAATAACTTGAGGGAGTGTATGGCTGTGTTTTCCATGATCATATCGATATTAGGCAATGGGTAATCATCTTTTGGGGATGCTTTATTCAAATCATGATAGCCGAAGCACATGTGGACTTTTCCACATGACTTACGTACGAGGATGATATTAGAGATCCATATAGGATATTCGACTATGAGAATGAAACCCGTGTTTAATTGTTTGACCACTTACTCTTTGACCTTGAATGACCATTCGATACGGATTTTACTTAGTTTTTGTTTGATTGTTTTGCATTCTGGGAATATCAGGATCTCTTGTTGGGTCAATGCCAGGCATGCCATCATAAGATAATGTGAAGACGTCCACACATGCTTTCAGTAGCTCTTAAAATTGCGCACTCTCATGCTCGCTAAGGGTGGACCCTATCCTAATATCGCGATCATGGCTATTATAACTGAGATTAATAAAAATAATCTCATCATCATTAGTTTAAACACTGTTATGTTAATTGTTATTCTACTTATTAAGATCAGTTAAGAATTATTTATTTGCAAAATCATCATCGTTAAAGGTTTGATTAGAAATAAAATAATTACCTTAAGGCATAACAAGATACTCAAAATCCTTATTTCATTTTCGATAAAAATAGCATTGAGAACCTCATCAAAATAGGTCTCTGTAACATTGATATCAGGAAAAGGAAAAACAACATTAGGTGAAGATATTTGGATAGGTAAATAGCAGGGTCACATTGATTATAAGCAGGTTGGACTTGTATGGCATTCCAGTTGAGGAAAGGTATGTCAACATCTTTAATTTGATCAAATGGGCTTGATGTGCACGACATCTGAACAGATCATGCAGAGACTCAGCCCTAATGTTTGTAGGTCTAATGAGTCTTCAAAATCACTTTTATTAAAATCCCCGATAACTGTCATGACTTTCTCGAAGAGAGGTTGCACTTAATATTTGTAGTCTTTGACCAAAGAGTTACTATTGTGAAAGAATATTTCCATCCATGGTTTCATCTTCTTGTCAGCATGGTCATACAATGGTATTTTTGTAAGCACGTACGGAGGCGGAAGTGGGAATGAGATCACTGACTTTCAGTCCCCAAAAGTGGAAGGTTTTTAGAGGACAAACATTGTGAGCAGTTCCATTGTCAACAAGTGATAGTGGTATTATCTTTCCCAATATTTCAACGCAGATGTTCAGGGCATAATTATGATCAGGGTCGAATTTTGGTATCTCTTCTTTAGAAAAGGAGAGAAGTCTGAAAGAGGTCAGGTACCCCGCCATATTTATAGCTTCTTCAGGAGTTATTGAAGGAGGGATTGGTGGTCCGATGAGGAGCTTTATCATAGAATTATGGTGCAATTGAGAGACATAAAAATCCCCCATAGGGTAATATTGTCTTCGGTCCTCTCACTTCAATTGTCATTTTTAGTGTGGTAAATTATTCAATAACTCCCTTTCCTTTATCTATTTTGATTACATGGGGAATCGGGTCTTTATAATATCTCCCTGATCGGGTCATGTGATTCACTGAGGTGGGGAAGAATAAGAATCCCGTGGATTTATCTACCTCGAGCGAAATGGACACCTTATTGATTTCTCCTTACAGATCTTCGAAGGATATCATTCCACAAAGGTTAGCTACTGAACTGACTTTTTCCTGACTGGGTGCATTATCTGAACTGTCAAAATCATTCCCTTATCCGGTGGTGACTATGTCCTATTGCCAAGTGTAGTATAGTGGTGCAACTGAGATCTGTGAAGAACTAGAACGGGTGAGGTGTGACCCACTCCAGTGGAGTCTGTCTTCAACGTCTTTAAAGTTTTAAGAGTAACTCTAGTAGATAACCTCCCTCTTCTAGTACTAATGGAGTAAATGATATGACATTCTTCCTGAAAGAAAAAAATTCACAAGCAGTAATGATATATAGGAGAGAGAGATCTCCTAAGAATAATGGCTGTAATTATGGGAGTGAAGAGGTAATCACTTAGACACTTAGAGAGATAATAGGGAGAGAAAACTAATTCTGGTGTAATTTTGGCAGAGTAACAGTGTAACTTAAGTCTTTTATCTTATCTTGACCTTACTAAAGGGTCCTATTTATAGGTGTATACTAGGGATGACTTGGTCTTTTGGGGAACTAAAAATGAGAGTAAACTTGGGGACAAGCCCTGCAATCTACCTTTTATCCTTATCTGCCTGTTAGCTGCTTATCCCCTCTGACAGGCGACACCTGGTGCCAACCAAATTTAAAAAGAAAATGTGTCTCCTAATGGTTACAAAATATTTGATTTGGTAAACATTATTTCAAATGGTAACTTAACATACAAACTTTGTGAAAAACTTGAGAGTGGATTTGAGAGCCACCCTCTCTAAACTACATTTTATAAAAGTGTTTTTCCTTATGAGCAGCCTCTGGGATACTCACTTCTTTATTCAAAGTATGGGTTGTGTGAGTTCTTGAGTGGCTACTAGTGTCCCTCTACTAGTGTTCTCTCTATCTTAAAGTTCCAAGTTATTAAGCTTTCTCAATGAACCTTGTTTCTCAATCGTCAAACCAAAACTCCCAGGAGATCCCAACTGGCCTGCTTGAGCCCTACTTGCTCAACTAAGGATTCATGTATAAGAAAATAATCATCAGTACTTTATTAATTTTTGAGTAGCAATCTTGGGGATGGGGCCACTCGTGGTGGACCCCCTTGCCCTAAGTCATTTTTTGGTGATAACATGAAGAAGGGGCCACTCGAAGTGGAACCACTTGCCTTGAGTAGTTTTCTGTGAAGTTAATCTTGGGCAGAGGGACCATTCAAGGTGTGTGCCCTCACCCATGGCCATTTTTTATAGTATCAATCTTCGGCAATGGGGCCGCTCGAAGTGGACCGATTCGTATCGAATATTGCATATTTTCGTCCTTTATCTTTATGCATTATAGCACTTTTACGGTCCTAAATGCCTATATTTATGCTCATTAACCAGACAACCTTGGATTTGGATATACAAATGCTTTGCAGGGGTTAATTGTGCTTTTCTAGGTATTGGAATGCTAAAAGTGAAGAATCGTTGCATTTCAGAGAAGTTCCATCGTTGGACGCTACCTCAAGGGAATTTTAGCCAATTCACATTTCTTTTTCAGGTGATGAAAATTCCACGAATGCGTAGTTCATTGAGTTAGCACTGCGTGGCCGCAAACGGTGCGTCGTTTGGAGTTCAGACGAAGAAGATATGGACATTTCCGTTTGCAACCCTTTCCTCCTCTTCATGGACCAATAGCTGCTAGAAACAGAGTGCCGGTTGTCCGGCCTTGGTCCCCTGGTCGATCGCGGTTCGAATTTAAGCCTAATAAGGGAGACAGAAGGTTAGAACTTGCTCGATTGATCGATCGACGGTCTTGGTCGATCGATCGATCCTGCCAGATATTTGGCAAATCGTTCCTTTTCATTTCTTTTTCCTTTTTCTTTTAATGTTTATTCTAACTTACTATATAAACCAATTTTGGTTTCTTTTATTAGGATCTTACATTTTACATTCTTTTAGGGTTTTTATGGAGCTTTGCCCTACTCCACAACTTTGGGTGTTTTACCCACTTTGATGTATGTAAGGTTATTAATTTAGCTGTCTTCCTTTATTTCTTGCTTTGATTACTTGCTTCCATTAATTTCCATGCTTATTTAATATTTATTTCTTTCTATTTATTTCTTTCATAATTAGGTTTACTTTCTTTCTTTTAATACATGCTTTTTAATATGCTTTCTTGCTAAATTAGTCTAGGTTGTGTCGGATTGAACTCATTTCGGGTTGACGTGTTGCTTTCCTTTGGTGATGTAGTTTTACTGGTCTATTTCTAGTGTGTTGTCCTAGTTATTATGCCTAGGAGATTTGATGGGGTATATAATGTATGGTTCGTGCTTATGACCTTGCGTGTGTAATTTTCGGGGTATTTGTTGACGCCAAAATCGTATTTGACTTTTATGCGAATTCGGGGATGTGACAACTCTTCATTTAATTAAATGTCGAATCGAGACGCAATCTTAATAACTCGTTGACCCATGTAACCATTTTATACTAATTAACTCAGGTGAGGGATATTCTATGCATCCTATAGTTTTTATTCACTTTGTTAATCTAGTTTAAATACACTCGCCTAGATTAATATTTCCCTTTTGTGCATCTTTTTCTTTTTGTTATATTTATCTTTTACACTTTTATTTTAGGAGTATTAAACCTTAAAAATTCTATCATCTTGTCTTTGTGGATTTTGATACCCGGACTTGGCCGCTATACTCACTTGCTGAGTGTAGTCATAGGTTTAGGTTTTTGTATAGAGTTAGTGAGACGAACAATAAAACGATCGGCGCGTAGGTGACACTTGCGCCGCGGTAAAACCCAGCCTATCATGGACTCCCTCACCCCGAGTCATCTTCAATATGTTAATCTTGGGGAAGTGGGATCCACTTGAAGTGGAGCCTCTCGCCCTAGGCTATTTTTTATAGTGAGTCAACCTTGGGGCGATGGGAGCCACTTGACGTGGTCTCCCTCGACATAGGCTATTTTCTGTAGTATCAAACATGGGCAGAGGGGCCACTGAAGGCGAGTCCACTCACCCCGTACCTTTTTTTGTGGTATGTCGATCTTGGGAAGTGGTTCCACTCAAGGTGAGTCCCCTTGACTTGGGCCTTTCTTCAGTAATATTAATGTTGGGCAGAGGGGACACGCAAGTTGAGTCACCTTGCCCGTGTCTTTCTTCTATGGCATGTCAATCTTAGGAAGTGGGGCCAGTCTACGTGGACCTTCTCACCCCAGTCTTATAAAATTCATTAAGAGAATGAGCACCCCTTTACACTAAGAGTAATCAAGACATTTAAGAACCTCGATGTCTTCATCGTACAAATTATCCCACTTAGTGGGTGTAATAACCCTCGCTTATGAGAACTTATTTTATATTAATTACTAGGTATGGTAATTAGATATAAATGTTGGGTTATGATTTGAATGCTAATTTATTTAATGAAGAAGCTAATATTCACTATGAGTTTCCACATATACCATAACCATGGGTGAATATTGCAATGTTATGCATATTAATATCATATGAAATTAAAATGATATTTGGCTTGATAATGAAACCGGAACTTAAATTGATTTATAAAATGTCCAAATGGTAATTTGGAGGCCGCAGTTGATTCCGGAACGTGGGAGATAGTCAAATATTGTGCCATATTGCATTTTGAGATTTTTGGTACTTTTGACTAATTACACCTTAAATATGTAGTTGTGTGTTATTTTATCGCAATATTGATCAATTAAGTTGGGATTTTGACTGAAGCCACGACTTAGTCTTACTAAGTCTTCTAATTTCCCTAATTTCACTCCTAAACCTAGAGAGAGAGCTTGAGAGAAGAAGAGGAAAAGTAGAGAAAGGAGAGGAAATTGAAGATTGGGGACAGATTCTTACTTCTACACAAAGAAAATCTGCATTTTCTTCATTTAGGCAAGTTTTCTACTTGCTATTTGTGGTTAAGATAAGTGATTTGTTATGATAATGATGTATTAATCATGGTTTAGTTATTTTAGGGTTTTCTTTGTATATTTGTGGGTTTTGATCCATTGAAGAAGATGTTGGATGTTTGATGAGGTTTATGGTAGTAGTTAGTAGCATTTATGTTATGTTGGTGGCAATAAATGAGATGGTTTGAATGGATTAGAGTTTGGGATGAATTTTGAGTCCAAGACTCCATAAGAAAAATTAGGAATTTCTGCAGAACCGAATCGATTTGGCCTGGCCGAATCGATTCGTTGCTAGACAGTTTCGAGGGTTGGGTGAACCGAATCAATTCGGCTTGGTCCGAATTGATTCGGCAATTATGCAGAAACCAAATCTTCCTGACCGAATCGATTCGGATGGTCCGAATCGATTCGACAATTATGCAGAATCCCATATTTTCTGGCCGAATCGATTCTGCTAGGCCGAATCGATTCGAAAACCCTGCACTTTTTCAATTTCTTTTCTTTTTCAATTTTAACCCTTTTCTTTAGGACTAGTAATTAGGGATCTTCTTAAATGAAGTAAATATAGGGTCTTAGAGTATTAGTTGAGTTTGGTTGACACCCTAGATTCGATGGGGTTCATCTAGGGTTCATTTCAGGGTGGGAGGTTTAAAGTAATGTTCAGGCTTTACTTCTCTCGTATAGCTTGATAATAGCCTAGGAGATCTTAGAGTCAAATTGGGAGACTTTAGGAGTTATTGTGAGCTAGGTTTGACTTGGTGGTCTATTATGAAGCCAAGAAGGAGGCTTTGGAAAATAATTTGTGGAGTCTAACTATTGATCGAGGTTGTTATGCTGATA
This sequence comes from Sambucus nigra, assembly GCA_949130495.1. NCBI lineage: Eukaryota > Viridiplantae > Streptophyta > Magnoliopsida > Dipsacales > Adoxaceae > Sambucus > Sambucus nigra. The sequence continues at coordinate 320,646,340 of OX422223.1, forward strand.
CGAAATACGTATAGTTCCGGATAACCTTAATGGATTTGATAAAATGTAAAATGGGCAAAGTAAATGATAATTTACTAAATCAGGTAATGGAAATTAATAAAATGGATGATACACACCTCTCTAAATGCCATCTTAAGGGAAGTCCATGCGTGAGGTGAATCCCCCTGGCTAATGAATGTAGGGTGGATATAGTCCTAGGCATATGAGCATTTGTTTTATATTTTCTGCGATGGGTGGGAGATTCCGGGTGTGGTCTTGACTATCCCGCGGGCATATGGCCGCTTCTCGACGTTTGCGATAGGATCCCAGGTTGTCTTATGTTAGGCCCTGGAAGATGATGGTTATTTAGGGACGCGCAGAGTGGGGAAACCCGGACGGGCGGTCTTAGAATCGTTATATTTATATTTATAACTATTCTATTATCGAGTTGGACTCGATGTAACATTAATGCCATAAAGAGCAAAGTATATGCCACAAAGAGCATACTATTGAGATAAGTGCCATAAAGAGCACATGGTAATAAATGCATTCCTGATAAGGAATGGAAAGAAGATGGAATTGAAAATGATGAAAGATGAAAAAGGCTTATAAGTACTTTTATTTCTTTGCATAACTCAATTTTATTTTAATAATCATTTAACTGTCTTAGTTCTTTATATGATGTCACCATGCTAGAATATCATCCATGCTTACCTGTGCATTATTGTCATACCTATTATTTATCTAGTGATCATATAAAATCGGCCTCTGACCGGTTCTTCGTTTTCTTGTTGTGTATGTATCTTCTATCTTCGTTCAGGTGTTCCGCCGCAAGGTCGCCCATAATGACTATCTTTTCTCTGAGTCTTTTGAGGAGACGTGACATTTTGTGGGGATCACAAGATATTTTGTGTAGACGCCCCTATTATTGTTTTCTAGCTAAGATCAGTATTTATTCGGGCATGTGGCTCAAATGGTTGTAATTGTATAAATGATGTATTATGTAACACATGAAACTTATTGTATGTTGTATGAATTGTATCGACCGACGCTTTATTTCGGTCCTTTCTTATCTATTTGATTTCATATATGGTTGTGGGAGTTTCCACCCTCTTTCCATTATGGGTTGTTGAAAGTGTTTTTCTTTAAATTACAAACTAAAATTTTTGATAACCCATTTTTTGGAATATTGTGTGGTTATTCCTGATACTCTGTATGTTTACTGTGATGCTGAGAATGATATCTATCCATGATTCCTGTTTCATCGGGGTATAGGGCTGGCCACCCTTTATTTCGAATAGCGGGTTGTCACAGATGTTATCAGAGCATTAGGTTTTAGAGTCTTTAGGATCTATGCGGACTTGTCACGTTCTACCGTAGCGTTCTTTGATATAGAGCTTAATGTTAGGATTTTTCTTGTTGCTTATGTATGCGATCTTCTGCTGGATAGATTGTTTTATATAATATTCTAACTCTATCTCTTCTCTATCTCAAATGCCGCCAAATAGAGGACGTCCCGCTAGACGCAATAGGGTTGTCGAAGATGAGGTTGGTCCTCCACCGCCGCCACCGGGTAATATCAGTGCCGCTGATGTGGCAAATATCGTGGCCCAAGCTGTTAATGCAGCAATGACTGCAGTGGCACAACAAATTCCACAATCTCAAGTGAGAGGATAAGAAGTACTAGTTCCTACGGGACCTTCTCTGTGGGAACGGGTAAGAGAGTCTTTCCTAAAGGGTCATCCCCCAGAATTTGAGGGAGGTTCTGACGTTATAAAGGCAAACCAGTGGAAGAAGGACATCCAGCGTCATCTTAGGATGGTGGAATGTAGTGAGGAGAAAAAGCAAATCCTCGTTACCTTTAAGCTTGTCGGATCAGCCTTACACTGGTGGGAGTCAATGACGACACCCGAACAAAGGGATACAATGTCAATCACCAATTTTTGGGCTTTGTTTGATGGAAAGTACTTCCCTCCCGCAGTTCAAAGGGAGATGCAGAGGAAGCTTCAAGATTTAGTACAAGGGGAGAGATCGGTTGCTGAGTACGAAGAGGAGTTTACCCGGTTAGCAAGCTTTATACCGAATGAAGTAACTCCGAAAGCGAAGAGGATCTCCAGATTTGTAGGAGGTTTGCACTGGAGAATCAAACAACATTTGCTTGGAAATCTATCTTTGGTAACCTTTGGGGACGTGATGAATGCTGCTTTACTTCACTGTCAAGAGCATAGATTATTTGTGCAAAATAATAAGAGGGCTGTAGCAATGGGGCAAGTGGTGAAACCGGGAGGAAATGGGAGCGGAGGGGGAACATCTTCTTCGTCCCAATCCTCGGGGAACAAGAAGAAAGAGAGGGATCCTCAGCAAGGGGATTTGTCCAAGAGTCAACGTTTCGGTGGGTTTAATGCTGGTGGCAATAATAATAATAATAACAGGTCGGGTCAAGGCGGACAACAACAACAACAGGGAGGTAGAGGTGGAAATGGAGGTAGGGGCCAGCAGGGTCGGGGTGCGGGGCAATTTCGAAACAATCAAGGTAGGAATCAGGAGAATGCGGCTAATAAATGTTTTTAGTGTGGGGAGTTGGGCCATTATAAAAGGGCGTGTCCTCAGTTGGTTGGAGGGCATATTCCTAGGGCCCCACAACAGCCGTATGTACAGTTTCCGCCCCAGGCGCCTAATCCGATTTCTCCTCCTCAGCAGGGGCAATTGCAGTATGGACGGGTTTACCATATTCAGGAGGCTATGCTTCCTCCAGCTCCTCCGGCACCACCAGCAATCGAGGGTAAGTTTCTCATTAATGGGCATATGGGTCGAGTACTATTTGATACGGGTGCTACACACTCCTTTATTTCTAGAAGTTTTGCCCAGACCACAGGTTTGATAAAATCTGCTGAAAGTACCTTCACTAGCGTTGAATCCTCTATGGGCGATGGTTCATTAATTTTCTTTGTTTGTACAAATGTAGGGATTGATCTTGGTAACTTGTGTTTTGAGGCCGAATTGCTCGTCCTTGATATGGTTGGGTACGATGTAATATTGGGTATGGATTGGCTAGTGAAATACCGCGCGATAGTAAATTGTTATGGGAAAAGCATAGTTTTTGCAGTTCCGGGACAAGAAATGTTCATGGTTGTTATGCCTTGTATGGAAGGGAGTACGAGTGCTTATTTATATTTTATTGCGGAAGATGCATCTAGGGATGTTGTGGTTCCCCTAAATTCTCTTCCGATTGTTAAAGACTTTGAAGATATATTTCAGGAGATACCGGGATTACCTCCAAGTAGGGAGATAGAGTTTGTGATTGATTTAATGCTGGGAACTCGACCGATTGCTAAAGCTCCGTATCGAATGGCTCCTGTGGAGATGAGGGAGTTGAGAGATCAGATTCAGCAGTTATTGGAGCAGGGGTTTATTAGGCATAGCACATCGCCATGGGGTGCTCCGGTATTGTTTGTGAAGAAGAGAGACAGTTCTCTCCGATTATGCGTTGACTATAGGGAGTTGAATAAAGTCACCATCCGGAATAAATACCGTTTACCTCGCATCGATGATTTGTTTGATCAACTTAGGGGAGCGTCATACTTCTCCAAAATCAATTTGAGGACAGGGTATCATCAATTGAGGATACGGGCGCAAGATGTATCCAAGACGGAATTTATGACTCGTTACGGATCCTATGAATTCTTGGTTATGCCCTTTGGGCTAACCAATGCTCCTGTTGTATTTATGGATCATATGAACAGGGTGTTTCAGGATTTCCTTGACCAGTTTGTTATTGTATTCATCAATGACATCCTAGTCTATTCTCAGACAGAGTCTGATCATGCTACTCACTTACGGTTGGTCCTGCAGAGATTGAGGGATCACAAATTGTTTGCAAAGTTTGAGAAATGTGGCTTTTGGTTGAAAGAAGTTCAATTTCTGGGTCATGTGGTGTCATCCTAGGGTGTATCTGTGGATCCTGGCAAGGTGATTGCGATGAGAGAGTGGGGTCAGCCCACGACCCCCACTGAGGTTCGTAGTTTTCTGGGCTTGGCGGGTTATTACCGTCGATTTATTAAGGGTTTTTCAAAGATCGCTAGCCCGTTGACGAATTTAACTCGAAAGGGAGTAATATTTGTTTGGGATAGTTCATGTCAAGTTGCATTTGATGAGCTCAAAGATAGATTAACTTCGGCTCCAGTCCTTGCGTTGCCAAAACCGGTATTGGAATATCTAGTCTTCACCGATGCATCTCTTCAAGGGTTAGGAGGTGTTCTTCAGCAAGAAAGACAAGATATTGCTTACGCTTCTCGTAAGTTGAAGCCTCATGAAAGGAACTATCCGGTGCATGACTTAGAGTTTGCCGCAGTCGTCTTTGCCTTGAAGATATGGAGGCATTATCTCTTGGGGGAAAAGTTTAGTCTTTTCACCGACCATAAATCGCTACAATATTTATTTTCCCAAAAGGACTTGAATATGCGTCAGCGTCGTTGGTTGGAGTTTGTGAAGGACTACCAATTTGATATCCATTATCATCCTAGAAAGGCGAACGTAGTAGCGGGCCTTGAGTAGGAGGCCCGAGGGAGACTTAGCTAATGTGTGGAAAGCTAAGTGGAGAGAGATCAGTCAGAAGGATGAAGGGGTAAGAGCATTCATTTCCATAATGACCGTTACTCCTACGATTGTAGAGAAAATTGTGGAAGCCCAGGGAAGAGATAAAGGTTGTCAAGACCATATACACCGACTGTTGTCCGAGGGAGTGGAGTCGTACTCGATTGGTTCGGAGGGTGGACTACGCTTCCATGGAAGACTTATTGTTCCCGAAGATGGGGACTTGATACGAGTTATGATGGAGGAATCTCACGGGTCCAAGTTCACGGTACATCGAGGTGGGGACAAGATGTACCAAGATATGCACCGCCAGTATTGGTGGGATGGTATGAAAAAGGATATCTCGGAGTTTGTATCCCAATGCACTACTTGTTAGTTGGTTAAGATTGACCACCAACGACCGACAGGTTTGTTACAACCGTTGGAGATTCTAGTATGGAAATGGGAAAGAATTTCGATGGACTTCATTATGGGCTTACCTAGATCACAGAGAGGTCATGACTCGATCTGGGTGATTATCGACCGTTTAACTAAGTCGGCACACTTCTTGCCTGTACGTACGGATTATGATACCGCTTGTTACGCCCAATTGTTCATCGAGGAGATCGTTAGACTTCATGGGGTACCTTTAAATATTGTTTCTGACCGAGATAAAATATTTGTGTCCCACTTTTGTCAAAGTTTTTAAGAGGCCATGGGGACCGAGTTGAAGTTAAGCTCTTCTTATCATCCTCAAACAGATGGTCAAACTGAAACAGTAAACCAGATGTTGGAGGATATGCTTCGTATGTGCATACTTGATTTTAAGGGCGGTTGGGAACAATACCTCCCATTGGTTGAGTTTACTTATAACAACTCATACCAATTCACTATTAGAATGGCACCTTATGAAGCTTTGTATGGTCGACCCTGTAGATCGCCCGCTTATTTGTTGGAAGTGGGTGACAACAAATTTCTTGGACCTGAGATGATCCAAGACACTTCTTCAAAGATTGAACTTATTCGAAATCGCATTCGGATAGCTCAAGATCGTCAAAAGAGCTATGCCGATGCAGGTAGGAGACACATGGAGTTAGAGGTTGGAGACCAAGTATTGGTGTGAGTGTCTCCAATGAAGGGCATTAACCGTTTCGGGAAGAAAAGAAAGCTTGCACCGCGTTTCGTTGGACCTTTCCCAGTTATTGCAAAATTTGGTCCAATAGCATATCAACTTGCTTTACCGGAGCCTTTGCAACAAATCCACGATGTATTCCATGTCTCCTCCTTAAAGAAGTATAAAAGATGTGAGGGTTCCCTTTGTCACATCCCTTTTGAAGATATCGACTTGCAACTCGATGTTTCATATGAAGAACAACCGGTTGCTATTCTTGAGTATGGGGACCGCAAGTTAAGGTCTCGTGTGGTGCCCCCAGTGAGAGTTCAATGGAGTCATCACAATGCGAAAGAATCAACGTTGGAACGTGAGGACGAGATGCGGGAGAAATATCCACCTCTTTTCTTATAAGGTACGCCTGAATTTTGGGGACAAAATTCCCTTATAAGGGGGGAGTATGTAATAACCCTCGCTTATAAGAATGTATATTATATTAATTACTAGGTATGGTAATTAGATATAAGTGTTGGGTTATGATTTGAATGCTAATTTATTTAATGAAGAAGCTAATATTCACTATGAGTTTCCACATATACCATAACCATGGATGAATATTGCTATGTTATGCTTATTAATATCATACGAAATTAAAATGATATTTGGCTTGATAATGAGACCGGAACTTAAATTGATTTATAAAATGTCCAAATGGTAATTTGGAGGCCGCAATTGATTCCGGAACGTGCGAGATAGTCAAATATTGTGCCATATTGCATTTTGAGATTTTTGGTACTTTTGACTAATTATACCTTAAATATGTAGTTGCGTGTTATTTTATCGCAATATTGATCAATTAAGTTGGGATTTTGACTGAAGCCACGACTTAGTCTTACTAAGTCTTCTAATTTCCCTAATTTCACTCCTAAACCTAGAGAGAGAGCTTGAGAGAAGAAGAGGAAAAGTAGAGAAAGGAGAGGAAATTGAAGATTGGGGACAGATTCTTACTTCTACACAAAGAAAATCTGCATTTTCTTCATTTAGGCAAGTTTTCTACTTGCTATTTGTGGTTAAGATGAGTGATTTGTTATGATAATGATGTATTAATCATGGTTTAGTTATTTTAGGGTTTTCTTTGTATATTTGTGGGTTTTGATCCATTGAAGAAGATGTTGGATGTTTGATGAGGTTTATGGTAGTAGTTAGTAGCATTTATGTTATGTTGGTGGCAATAAATGAGTTGGTTTGAATGGATTAGAGTTTGGGATGAATTTGGAGTCCAAGAGTCCATAAGCAAAATTAGGAATTTCTACAGAACCGAATAGATTCGGCCTGGCCGAATCGATTCGTTGCTAGACAGTTTCGAGGGTTGGGTGAACCGAATCGATTCGGCTTGGTCCGAATCAATTCGGCAATTATGCAGAAACCAAATCTTCCTGACCGAATCGATTCGGATGGTCCGAATCGATTCGGCAATTATGCATAATCCCATATTTTCTGGCCGAATCGATTCGAAAACCCTGCACTTTTTCAATTTCTTTTCTTTTTCAATTTTAACCCCTTTCTTTAGGACTAGTAATTAGGGACCTTCTTAAATGAAGTAAATATAGGGTCTTAGAGTATTAGTTGAGTTTGGTCGACACCCTAGATTCGAAGGGGTTCATCTAGGGTTCATTTCAGGGTGGGAGGTTTAAAGTAATGTTCAGGCATTACTTCTCTGGTATAGCTTGATAATAGCCTAGGAGATCTTAGAGTCAAATTTGGAGACTTTAGGAGTTATTGTGAGCTAGGTTTGACTTGATGGTCTATTATGAAGCCAAAAAGGAGGCTTTGGAAAATAATTTGGGGAGTCTAACTATTGATCGAGGTTGTTATGCTGATACGAAATACGTATAGTTCCGGATAACCTTAATGCATTTGATAAAATGTAAAATGGGCAAAGTAAATGATAATTTACTAAATCAAGTAATGGAAATTAATAAAATGGATGATACACACCTCTCTAAATGCCATTTTAAGGGAAGTCCGTGCGTGCAGTGAAGCCCCCTGCCTAATGAATGCAGGGTGGATATAGTCCTAGGCCATATGATCCTTTGTTTTATATTTTGTGCGATGGGTAGGAGATTCTGGGTGTGGTATTGACTATCCCGCAGGCATATGGCCGCTTCCCGATGTTTTCGATAGGATCCCAGGTTGTCTTATGTTAGGCCCTGGAAGATGATGGTTATTTAGGGATGCGCACAGTGGGGAAACCCGGACGGGCGGTCTTAGAATCGTTATATTTATATTTATAACTATTCTATTATCGAGTTGGACTCGATGGAACATTAATGCCATAAAGAGCAAAGTATATGCCACAAAGAGCATACGATTGAGATAAGTGCCATAAAGAGCACATGGTAATAAATGCATTCCTGATAAGGAATGGAAAGAAGATGGAATTGAAAATGATGAAAGATGAAAAAGGCTTATAAGTACTTTTATTTCTTAGCATAACTAAATTTTATTTTAATAATGATTTAACTGTTTTAGTTCTTTATATGATGTCACCATGCTAGAATATCATCCATGCTTACGTGTACGTTATTGTCATACCTGTCATTTATCTAGTGATCATATAAAACCGGCCTCTGACCGGTTCTTCGTTTTCTTGTTGTGTATGTATCTTCTATATTCGTTCAGGTGTTCCGTCGCAAGGTCGCCCGTAATGACTATCTTTTCTCTGAGTCTTTTGAGGAGCCGTGACATTTTGCGGGGATCACGGGATATTTTATGTAGACGCCCCTATTATTGTTTTCTAGCTAAGATCAGTCTTTATTCAGGCGTGTGGCTCAAATGGTTGTAATTGTATAAATGATGTATTATGTAACACATGAAACTTATTGTATGTTATATGAATTGTATCGACCGACGCTTTATTTCGGTCCTTTCTTATCTATTTGATTCCATATATGGTTGTGGGAGTTTCCACCCTCTTTCCATTATGGGTTGTTGAAAGTGTTTTTCTTGAAATTACAAACTAAAATTTTGGATAACCCGTTTTCTGGAATATTGTGTGGTTATTCCTGATACTCTGTATGTTTACTGTGATGCTGAGAATGATATCTATCCATGATTCTTTTTTCATCGGGGTATAGGACTGGCCACCCTTTATTTCGGATAGCGGGTTGTCACAATGAGAAGGTGTATGATTGAAGGGATCAACTCCCCTAAAGCTTCAAAGCAGTGAGTAACTCAGAAATGCTACATATTTTGTTTTTCTGTCGAAACATGGTAGCCACAGTCTATACCACATCATCTAGACTGGATTCTTCAATGGGTAGTTCCCATTCATCTGATTCTCAAGCCCACTTTCAGGCTTCCATGAATAAGACACCGAACTTGTGATAATTGATTAGTCATGAATATTGCATATGCGCACCCATTATCTTTATACATTTTAAAATTTTTCGTGTTCCTTATGTCTATAATTATGCTCATTAACCATACAATCTCTATTTTGGATCTATATATATATGCTTTGCATGGCTTAATTCATATTTTGTAGGTATTGGAATGCTTAAAGTACGGATTCGTTGTGTTTTGGAGAAGTTCCATCGTCGGACGCTACTTAAGGGGAATTTTAGACATTTCACACTTTATCTCTATCTCAGTGGGATTCCACGGAATCATAGTTCATCATTTTAGCTGCACGCGGCCGTGAACGACACATCATTTGGAGTTCGGATGAAGAAGATATTTCATTTCCGTATGCATCGATTCTACCTCATTTTGGACCCAAAAAGACCATGGAACAGGAGACCAGTCGACTGGAACTTCCCCACCGGTCGACCGGTGAATCATATTTTGGCTTATAGAGGATGCAGTTGGTTTTTTCCCGACGTCCCGGTCGACCTCCCCCGGCCACGGTCGACCGGTAGTGCCAGATATTATGCATTTTTGCCTTTTTATTTCTTTTTCCATTATTCTTTTCTCTCTTTTATAACATACTATAAATAGACCCCTTAGATTATTTCCATATACATATTTCATTTAGTTAGTTTTTCATCTTGCGTTTTAGGGAGGTTAGGGTTTGGAGGAGATTTTTGGTTTTTGCTTATCTCTCTCCTATGGTTTCACCCATATGGGTTTATAAGTTACTATTCGTCATCTCTCTCTTTAATTCCATGCTTCCATTGTTGTTTTTCTTGCTTTGTTATTTGTTTACTTGCTTTGTAACTTAGATTAATTTCTTTTCTTACTTTCTTGCATTTAAATACATGTCTTCCATTATGTTGTGTAGCTAATTTAGTTTAGGTGTGGTTTATCGATCTCACTATGGTTTCAATGTGTTGTTTTTCTATGGTGATGGGTTTTGTGTATCAAATTCGATTGGGTTGTTTTTGTTATTACACCTAGGAGATTTAATGGGACATATAATGTATGCTCCGTATTTATGACCTTGCGTGTGTAATTTCCGAGATATTTGTTGACGCCAAAATCATAATAGGCTTTTATGCGAATTTAGGGTGTGACAACTCTAGATTTAATTGATTGTTGAAATGAGATTCAATCTTACTAAATTCGTAGTCCCATGTAATCATTTATACACATTAAACTTAGGTGAGGGGTATTAGTCGCAACCTGTAGTTTTATTCCTTTTTGGTAATCGTAGTTTAATTACACATGCCTATTTTTATTTTTGTTAACATCTATCTCTTACAATTTTATTGAGAAGTATTAAACCAATTAAAGTCTAACATCCAATCTCTATGGATTTCGATACCCGGACTGGCCGTTGTACTGCCTTAAAAGAATGTAGTCAATAGTTTAGGTTTTTACATATTGGTGGAAGCCGAGCATAGTGACCAACGTATATCTTTATACACTTGCGCCTCGGTTCACCCCTATTACCAAAATAGGGCCTTTGTCAATGACTTGTTTGTTTTAAAATTTAATTGATTTAGTATTTCGTAGTATTTTCTTTCTATTTGTATTCTTTGTTAAAAAATTTTGTAGTACTTCTACATTTAAGCCCCAAAAAAGGCTTGAATTTTTCGGGCGTACGTCACTTTATGGAATTTGCCATCTCGAGCCTTCTTTAGGGTAAGCATGTCTTAATCCATTTTTTTCGGTAATCGTAATGATAATTCTCAAAATCTCCCTACACCTATGACTTTTGGTCAATATTTACAAGCCCAAAAAAATGAAACATCTAAAATGTGTTTGGGTGAGTATTACCAAAGTCAAGTTATGGATTACGAAAATTTTGAGAATGATGATTCTGATCTTGGACCACAAAATCCTTATAATAAGAATGGTGAAACTAAATGCATTATCTTTCAAAGTTCTTATAATAATTATTTTGATTGTAGTTCCGAAGATAGTTTTCAAAGTTCTTATTTTCAATAATCCGCGCCTCCGCCTATGACTTTCAGTGAGGGCTTGCGCATTCTTGAAAATGAAAATTTTGAAAACCGTTATCGGGAAGAAAATCGTAGTTGGGAGCATGAGTTGGATTTATTATTCGAATACAATGACGATTCTTTCGAGACTTTTGAAGTCGATGAATGTTTTGAACCAAATGAGGATTTTGTGCCTACTTTGGAACAAACCATTCTTGAATTGGCTCATGGTATAATAGAGAATGAAAATGAGGAAGGAATGGATGTAGTATCCATTTGCAATGAAATGATTTCTTTGGTCCCCAAAGAAGAATATTTCATTGAAAATGATCTTATTTCCTTCAAAATTCAATCTTCAAGCGATGATGAGTCATCTTTTGAGTTTGGATTTCTTTCGTCCCCATCTTTATTCTATATTATTGAACCGATACTAGTACCCGATGAATCGGTGCCAAACTTTAAAATGCTTAACCCTTTCCCCGATGAGGATTACTTGCACGAGTTTCCTTTCCATGAAGGCAATTTTGCCTCCATGTGTTCCACCTCCCATTCGTATTGCAAAATATTTGGGAGATTTTTCTTTTATCCCATGTGTTTTTGTCACCCGTTTGATCCAAATTCCCCATCATCCCCCCCAAATTTTTAATTGGTGATGGTCCATTTCTTCCGCCTTACACATGCCTTCTGGTGTTTGAACATAATTCCTATTTTCTGGAAGGTATGCATGAAAGGGTGGGTCCCCTGTTAATCCTCCAAAGTCAAATCGTATTTTGGGTGGACCCTAAAAAATTTCAACTTCTAGTGTATAGTTAATTAGAAGTTAAAATTGTAGGTTGTAAATAGTTAGTTTTGCTTTATTTTTATGTTTCTTCTTTATTCTTACTTATTGTGTAGTGTAGTTAGTTAAGTTTTTGTTATTTGTTTTTTTCTATTCTTAGTACTAACATGTTTTGCAGAATCATTGGACTTATACTTTCCGTAGATCGCCCCATTTTGGGTAATATCACTCTTTCCCTCTCTTTAACATGCATCTGAATTTACATTGAGGACAATGCCAGGTTTAAATTAGGGGTTATGGGATATTCTTTCCATTCATTGGTGGTTTCTTTGATTTGATTTAATGTTCTTCCCAAGCATGCTTTACTTGTAACAAATTAAAATTTTTAAAAAGATTTTTTTTCTCCTATGTTAGGCATTTTGCCTTTATTTCGATGATAAATTTTAATAATTTCCCGATCCAATAGACAACTCAATGATGTATGTTCTCGATTTTAAAAGTTATTAGATTTTGGTACCCAATCATTGATATTATCAACAACTTTATGAATTAAACTTTAATCCCATGAGCACATGCACTTTTCGTGACTTATTGATTTGGTTTAAGATTTTTATAACTTGGTAATCTTTTATTGCATTGTATATACTTACACCTAGTGAGCTTTGTCTTCGTTTGTGAGTGTTATAAACTTCTCTTTCCTCTCTGAAAACATTACAGTCATTAGTAATCTCATTATTCTTTCATAGATCGTTCATTAATTGAGTTCATATATGAAATGTCTTACTTGAACATGACTTTTAAAGTGGTTTTGACTCGAGAATTGCATAAACTTTATAAAATGATCATAGGTCATCCTTTTTATATCACCCATATTGACCTTAATCTCACCTTATATGTTTTCCCTCATAAACCTCTTTCAGCCTTAATATAGCATTTCGCTTCATAACCTAAAATCCCATAAACAACCCCACATTGGAGTTTTAAACCATATATATCACCTTCCATACCTTCGTTTGGAATGATACTTGGGATTGAATAATGTTCGTGTTATGTGGTTGAAATTAAGCATGTGAGAGTGGGAAAAGTAAAGAAAAGAAAGAACTGAAAAAGAGAAGAAAAAGAGAAAGTAGAAAAGAAAATAAAAGAAAGAGAAATTTGTATATGTTGTGTATACTGTTCAATAAGCTTTGTTTACTCTCTCCATTGTTATATTCGATGCTTGTTATGGAATCATATTCCAAATTTTTTTTTCCCACATTTTCCATTATCCCCAGTTTTCATCTCTTAACACTTTGAATCTGTAAATTTCCCTTTCATTTCATAACCTTAACCCCAAACCTACATTACAACCCTATACAAGTCCTATGTGATCTTAGGGTGAATTCAATTCAAAAGTTTAAATAGTTGCGATAATCTGTGAAAATACATTTTGCCTCTTTTAATGATGGTATCTTTCATTGAGATTAAATATTTGTTATTTTAATATAGCGTTATTGTTTAGTGACTTGTGCGCGACCTAGTTTCCATTCACATTTACTCTTTATGCCCGCGTGTCCAGTGTATTACCTCCCATTCATAGTGATTTCATTTGTTGAGTGTAATATCCGCTAATGGCTGACACTTATGCATGCTTTAATGCTTATACGATTTATTTATGTTTTTGTCAAACCGTACTTTGCATGTGCTCGCTCCCCTCTCACTTTTTAAGGTTAAATTCTACGAAGTTCATTCTATAAAGTTTAATAATACTGACTTTTGTATGAATAAATTCACTTTGCTAATAACATGTTTGAAATATTTTTCGTCGTTGTTGGGCTTGTTGCATGTGGTTGGGCATATTTTGAGGAAACTTTGATATTTGTGAGTTTCATCCCTGAAAACCCTCACGAGACGACACTCATCCACTAGGGTAACCTAGAGGTCTAAGGGCTTATTGCATATGATAAATGCAATCGTGTTCCTTACGAAAGTGGCATTTATATTTTCTATGCTTATATACTTTTTGTACCTCCTTCTGTGAACAGGTTTGTTTGTTTCATCACTACGGACTAGTAATGTCTAAGTTAGGGAGTGTGATTAGTCACAAATATTGCATATGCTCCCCCGTTATCTTTGCATATTCTAAAACTTTTTGTGTTCCTTATGCCTATATTTATGCTCGTTAACTAGACGATCTCGGTTTTGGATACACACAAACACACACAGATACATACATAGATATATATATATATATATATATATATATGCTTTGTAAGTCTTAATTGAGCTTTTGAAGGTATTGGAATGTTTAAAGTGAGGATTCATTGTGTTTCAGAGAAGTTCCATCATCGGATGCTACTTTAGGGGAATTTTAGATATTTCACACTTCATTTCTGCCTTAGTGGGATTCCACGAAAGCATAGTTCATCGAGTTAGCTTCGCGTGTCCATGAACGACACGTCATTTCGAGTTCGAATGAAGAAAATATGGCCATTTCCGTATTTATCTATTCTCCCTCATTTTGCACTAAAGAAGACCATGGAACAGGGGACCGATTGACCGGCTCTACCCCATCGGTCGACCGATGGATCATATTTTGGTTTAAAATGGATGCAGTGGGTTTTTGCCTGAGGTCCCGATCGACCGCCCCCTGGCCACGGTCGACCAGTAGTGCCAGATATTTTGCATTTTTGCCTTTTTATTTCTTTTTCCATTTTTCTTTTCTCTTTTTTATAACTTACAATAAATAGACCCCTTAGATTATTTTCATATACATATTTCATTTAGTTAGTTTTTCATCTTTCGTTTTAGGGAGGTTAGGGTTTGGAGGATATTTTTGGGTTTTGCTTCTCTCTCTCTCCTATGTTTTCACCCATATGGGTTTGTAAGTTACTATTCATCATCTCTTTCTTTAAGTCCAAGCTTCCATTGTTGTTTTTCTTGCTTTGTTATTTGTTTACTTTCTTTGTAACTTAGATTTAATTTGTTTCATTACTTTCTTGCATTCAAATACACTCCTTCCAATATGTTGGGTAGCTAATTGAGTTTAGGTTGTGATTGATGGAACTCACCTTTGTTTCAATGTGCTGCTTTTCTCTGATGATGGGTTTAATATATCAAAATTGATTGGGTTGTTCTTGTTATTACTCCTAGGAGATTTAATGGGTTGTATCATCTATGCTCCGTATTTACGACCTTACGTGTACAATTTTTGGGATATTTGTTGACGCAAAAATCATATTAGTATTTTATGCGAATTTAGGGGGTGACAACTCTAGATTTAATTGATTGTTGAAATGAGATTCAATCTTACTAAATTCATAGTCCTATGTAACCATTTATACACATTAAACCGAGGTGGGGGATATTAGTCGCAACCTATAGTTTTATTACTTTTTGCTAATCTTAGTTTAAACTCACATGCCTAGATTATCTGTTCTTTTTGTTAACATCTCTCCTTTACACTTTTATCGAGAAGTATTAAACCAATTAAAGTCTAACAACTAGTCTCTGTGGACTTCGATACCCCGATGGGCTGCTGTACTCCCTTGAAAGAGTGTAGTCAATAGTTTAGGTTTTTGCATAACAATGGGAGCCGAGCATAATGAATGACATATATCTTTAAACACTTGTGCCGCAGTTCACCCCTGTTACCAAAATGGTGCCGTTGCCCGGGCCTTTTTGTGACAACCCGAATATAATTATGATGAATTATATTTAAATCATGCTTATCTTATTTGATATGAATAATGTGATATTAGTATATCTAATGTTAAGTGATTATGTTTATTATAATCCTACTTTCATAAATCATGAAAGGTCGAATTATTTACGAACACAAAATTTTGTTGTTTTCGATAGAAAGGTTCCTGTTAGAGACTAGTTTTGACCTTTATAACATTATAAATGACTTGATGTGAAAACAATATAGTTGTATAAATTTGAGTTAGGGTTGTAACACAACAAACGAATAATCAAATGGATGCCCGAGTAAAGAGTTATACCGAATTTACGAACAAGGGGCAATTTGGTCAATTCCCTTTAAGTGGTAAATTGTCTTTTATTAAACCAAATGGTTTAATTTGATTGGTTGGCTTGGGAGGCAGCCTTGGCTGACCTTATAACCTTGAAATAGACTTATCCTTCAGCCAAAATCAGCCATGAAAGGGTTTTAAGATTAAGGAAAGAGAAGGTAGAAGTTTAGGAAGAAAAGTGAGGAGAAAAAGTGTAGAAAAATCCGTAGAAATTACGTAAACGTCCCGAAGGTAATCCTAATTGAAAATATTGTTATTTTTCATATATTTATGATTTATATGATATAAATCCTTGATTTTTTTATTGACCGTTCATGCTTGGGTGCATATGTATGAATATATGCAAGTTTAAGTTAAGTTGAATGCATAAACCCTTAAAAATTTCTTTGTATTGAAACCCCTTGTATTCAAACTTCCATATCTATTTGTGTGATTACTGTAATTGAGAAATTCCAGTTTTATGTGAAAGTATACTCATATATTCATATCATACCCGAAAATGAGAATTTATCTCCTTGTGGTTAGGCCGTAATGATGATTTCAAGTTGGTACATGGTTGCTATTTGTATACTTGATTTCGGTATGCCCTAAGTTTAGTCGAGCTTTTGAGATAGCAAATGAAGTCAAAAATTTATGAAACTTTAATTCTATACTATTAATTATGTGTACTGAAAATGAGTTAAAAATCAAGGAAAGTTATACTGTAGAAAAATTATGAAAATTCTGGGAATTCGAAGGAACAATAGAGGAACTTGTAGGGAAGATTTCTTGTCTTGTAGATAAATGGTCATAACTTGCTCTAGGAAGCTTGAAAAATTACACCGTCACTTGTACCGGAAATTATATTCATATATGTTTTCATATTGATAAGGTTGGACCCCCTGTATTTATACAATTTAGGAATATAGGATGATTAAGTATGTAAGACAATAATTTCAGGCCATACTCGATACCCCTTGAATGAATGTTTGTATTTCGTACTTACAAAGAGTACTTTGAGTACATGTTTCATGTGTATATACATTGAGAAGTATAATTTCATGTGTACTTGACTTTGATTATAAATTCCTTATAAGGTATTTCCTACGGTTGAATGTCCATAACTTTATCAACATGTATATCATTGTTTTGCCTTTACTTATATTTTATGGCATGTGACTTAATTGGAATTATATTGTTGATGTATAGTCATTGAAAGTTACATAATTATGTTAGGATAATATTTATGATTGAGCTTCAGTACTGATTTAGTTGGATTTATAGGTTTAAGGTCTAATCAACGTAGTTCAGCTCCACCAGAAGGAAACGTGAATACATAGTTGTCAACCAAGGTGAGTGTACTCACTGGAAAGAGATATTTGTATCGTGTTATTGATACAATCATAATATAATGAATATGAAATTGTTCATTTCAGTTTACCAAAATGAGGGGTTACTCCTCGACCAGGAATGGGGGAGATTTGTCTGTTAATGACAAGGGTGTGACACCCCGACTAATTAAATACCGCGTAGCTACTCCTTTATTAAATTAATTCAAAATGCCAAGTTGGCTCAGTTAATAGCATCACTGTCGAAAACATTTTTATTTTTACTAACCACCTAGTATTTAAAAAGTAAGCGCCAAATTTTATTTAAAGTCTGATTAACATGCAATAAGTGGAATGAAGAAATAAATAACACCATTCACCATACTGAAGTAAAACGAATAACCATCACAATAGAGTAATAAAGTCTGGAGGAAAACTCCTCACTACAATCCCATAACTGAAATAAATAAACTGAACAATACATGCTAAAGTCTGAATACTGAAATGTAAAAGATGCCCTAAATAGAAATGGTCAACATGCCCTACAACTGATAGATAGTGACTCTGGAATCCAAAAGATAGAAGCGTCTACACGCAAATCCCTGTAGCTTCCACAAACAGCTACAGCTCGTCACCTGAATGAGAGTCTTATGCCTGGTGTCCCTATGGCTGGGCACCTAAAATGGTTTTATAAGAAAAAGATTTGAAAAGCAAACGGGTCAGAGCCCGAATGTGGAGTTATATTTTAAAAACTTGCAAGTGCTTTAAAAAAATTTAAAACATTAAATGCAAAGTACATGTTAGGACGTGTACTCACATTATATTCTCACCTCTCGTCTAACTGTGCACTCCTAACGCAAGTACCCATCTATAACTACCCATACCACTAGTTAAGTGACAACATATCTAACTAGACTGCCAAAGGTCCTACCCATAATACTCGGTTCCATTAACATAATAACGCTCGTAATTAAAATAGGTGTTTAACGTAAACTCAGATACTCAATATGAAATATATATCTAACAGTTAACTCATTATATTTCTCGAAACACTACCGTAATATATTTACAACATTAACATGAGGATTCTTATTAATTAAATGTATATTAATCACATCGTAAATATACAATATAAGCACCCCGAGAACTAAGTTGCGGTGCACACATACTCTGCTATCCATCCCGATACATCACGTACATAAGGATCACATATTCCGAATCTCTCAGGAATAGTTCAGATAACACAAATAACAAATAGTGGAGGCGAACACAGTCAACATCACATGGGTCACGCACATACCTACGCTCCCATGATCAGCAGACTTATTAATATCACAATAAGTCCTTCTATGACCTATGTTCATCGAGGTACCAGTCTATATCCCCCCCGTAGGCACACAAGGATTAGAGGGTCCTAAGCGAACGCAACCTCCCGTGATAGCAAGTATGGTAGGTATGTCATACACACAATCCATATACTAATACTAAGTAAACACACATCTTAGTAATACCGTATTTTAATCGTAGTACGTATCGCATTCTCGCACTAACTATAATTATCACAATTTATACTATTCCATTTTGTAAATATACGCACTATAATTTCTCACATCGTAGTAGACACTCACGTCTCAACCCAAAACGTCCATGTAATACAACTCTCGTATGTAAATTCCTCCTCATAAATACCCAAATGTCCCAATTCTATCACTATATCATCAAAGGAATTCTATCTATATTCTCGAACAAGTTTACGGGTCTCCAAAAATCGAAACAGTCCAAAAAGGACCAAACTGTCAACTCGTTAGAAGTCTCGTTCGAACGAAACTGTTCGAACGAGATTCCTCTGTCAACTCGTTAGAAGTCTCGTTCGAACGAGACTGTTCGAACGAGATTCCAGTTCGTTCGAATGAATTGTTCCTTCTAACGATATCTCGTTCGAACGAGATATCGAACGAAATCCATTTTCGTTAGCAGCGACTGGTCAACTCGTTAGAAGCTCGTTCGAACGGGTTCGTTCGAACAACCTGAGTAGGGGCTTCTAACGAGGTGCCAGATTCGTCCCAGATTTTCCCCTTCCTCGTTTTTAACCATTTTAACACTTCTAATCTCATTCAAAGTTCATCTCAAACAACGTTTCATGGTCTCTAAGTGGTCCTAAACATATTCAAGTCAACTACTAACATGTTTTCAAGGATTAAATCTCTTCAACATCAAATAACATATGAATTTCTACACTTTTCCCCAATTATCTCAAGAACATGAACCCTAACATTTTGAATCATGAATTAACCCAACAAAATCCGTTTTAATTTCTGTTCAATCATGTATATCATCAATAAAAACATCTACCTATCATTCTACATGCAATCCTTCTCAAATTTCTCAAGTTCTATGATCTAAACTACATGGGTTTTCATATTTTATCAAGAACAAACCATAAATCCGAATTTCTAAAATGGAGGGAACATTCTCTGAAATTAAATGGAATAAAGTCACTTGCCTTGGTTTGATTTCTGACTTTGGTGTAGGTTGATGATGTTTTTCTGCAGAATTTCCTCTCTCCAAGCTCCTTCTCCAATGGTGGCTTAAGGTGGCTACGGTTTGATTTGGGGAAGATTGTAAACCTAATGTTAGCCTCCGTAGCTTAAAGGGTTGATATGGGTTGGTTAGTGGGCCTTGTGGGTTTAATCCACATCAGATTTACATCTCTAATTTTCGTCACTTTTAATTCCTAAAAATGTAAAATTACCAAAATACCCTTTAAGTTGCCGGTATGGCCTAAAAATACCTCAGAACCCAAACTATACCCCCGGCTAGTATTTTCTGACTATCTCGACCCTTTCGGACGCGTTGGCGCACTCAAAATGACCATACGGATTATAGATTTTAAATTCACTTTTATTATCAAAATATTACACCGTGACGCGGCGGTCCCACGCGTCTCAACAAAATTTCCAAATTGCCGTATATAAATCTCACGACAAATTTTTATAATACCAAATACATATATAATCACATATGCACATAATTAAATACCAATTCGCATCTCATTAGTATTTATAACCCGGACTAATTTCCAATTAATACGCATTTAATT
Source organism: Sambucus nigra (assembly GCA_949130495.1). Taxonomy (NCBI): domain Eukaryota; kingdom Viridiplantae; phylum Streptophyta; class Magnoliopsida; order Dipsacales; family Adoxaceae; genus Sambucus; species Sambucus nigra. The sequence goes on from OX422223.1 coordinate 320,666,584, forward strand.
AATTAATCCCAAAGATAAATATAGTCAAAAATACGGGGTATTACATACTTCCCCCCTCATAACTGAATTTCGTCCCGAAATTCGAAACTAGAAAGTACCTGTTAGAAATAACTCTGGATAACGCTCGCGCATCTCATCCTCGCGCTCCCATGTGGACTCCTCGACATTGTGATGTCGCCACTGAACACGCACTAACGGGACTATCTTTGACCGCAGTTTCCTCTCGCTTCGGTCCAAAATAGCAATTGGCCCCTCCTCGTAGGAGCTATCCGGCTGGAGATCGATGTCCCCCACAGCAATGTGAGAATGAGCCAAATTATCTCTAAGGTATTTCCTCAGCGAGGAAATATGGAACACGTCGTGAATCCGATGCAAGTGCTCCGGTAGTCCAAGTCTATACGCAACCGGTCCGATCCGCTCAATAATAGGAAACGGCCCCAAGTACCTCGGTGCCAACTTCCCCTTCTTCCCGAATCGCATAATCCACTTCATCGGAGAAACCCTGAGAAAAATCTGGTCCCCCACTTGGAACTCCCTGAAAAATCTCTTCACATCAGCATAACTCTTCTGCCTATCTTGAGCTACTCGAATGCGACTCCGAATCAACTCAATCCTTGCCGAACTATCCTGAATCACTTCCGGCCCAAGTAGTTTGTTGTCCCCCACCTCCAACCAACATGCTGGGGAACGACAAGGCCTACCGTACAACGCCTCAAATGGAGCCATGCCAATCGTGAACTGATAGGAGTTGTTGTAAGCAAACTCCACCAGTGGAAGGTACTGATCCCATCCAACCCCGAAGTCAATAATGCACATGCGTAGCATGTCCTCCAACATCTGATTGGTGCGCTCTGTCTGTCCATCGGTCTGCGGATGATAAGCTGTACTCAACCGCAATTCCGTGCCCATTGCCTCCTGGAAACTCTCCCAAAACCTTGAAACAAATATCTTGTCTCTGTCAGACACGATATTTAGGGGCACACCGTGGAGTCTCACAATCTCTGAAATGAAGAGGTGGGCATACTGTCCCGTAGTGTAGTCAGTCCTTACGGGTAAGAAGTGAGCGACCTTGGACAACCTGTCCAAAATTACCCAAACGGAGTCGTGACCCCTCTGCGACGTAGGCAACCCCGTGATAAAGTCCATGGATATGCTCTCCCACATCCACACCGGGACCTCCAATGGCTGTAGTAATCCTGCTGGTCTCTGATGATCCACCTTTACAAGCTAACAAGTGGTGCATTTCGAGACAAACTCAGCGATATCTCTCTTCATACCGCTCCACCAGTACTGTCGTCTCATGTCTTGGTACATTTTGTCCCCTCCGGGATGTACCGTGAACCGTGAGCCGTGCGACTTTGCCATCACATCGTGCCGCAATTCTTCCCCTTCCGGAACTACTAATCTCCCATTGAAGCGCAATCCCCCGTCTGAGCTAACGGTATAGGACTCGGCTCCCTCTGCAAGTAATCGAACTATCTGCTCCTGACAGAACGAGTCATTAGCCTGTGCCCGTACTACTTTCGTGACAATCTGCGGTGTAACGGTCATCACAGACATGAAAGATCGGGCCACTGCATCCTGCTGTCCCAATTCCTTCCACTTAGCTTTCCACACCTCTGCCACCTCATCTGCTGGCCTACGGCTCAACGCGTCTGCTACCACGTTAGCCTTACCCGAGTGGTACTGGATGTCGAACTGGTAGTCCTTCACAAATTCAAGCCACCTACGCTGCCGCATATTCAATTCCTTCTGCGTGAACAGATACTGTAGTGACTTGTGGTCCGTGAACAGCTGAAACTTCTCCCCCAAAAGATAGTGCCTCCAAATCCGTAAGGCAAATACCACTGCTGCCAATTCCAAATCATGCATGGGGTAATTTTTCTTGTGAGGCTTAAGCTTACGGGAAGCATAAGCTATGGCCTTTCTCTCCTGCTGCAATACACCTCCAAGTCCTTGAAAAGACGCATCGGTGTAAACCAAATACTCAACTCCCGGTCTCGGCAATGCTAACACAGGTGCTGAGGACAATTTGTCCTTCAACTCATCGAATGCCAACTAACAGGCATCACTCCAGATATAGGGTACACCCTTACGAGTAAGATGTGTCAAAGGACCTGCTATCTCCGAGAAACCCCGAATAAACCTTCTGTAGTATCCTGCTAATCCCAAGAAACTACGAATCTCCCTTGGTGTCGTGGGCTGTCCCCACTCCCTCACCGCTCATACTTTCCCCGGATCAACCGATATTCCCCGGTCGGAAATGATATGCCCCAAAAACTGGACTTCCTTCAGCCAAAACCCACACTTCTCATATTTTGCATACAACTCGTTCTGACGGAGTGTCTGCAAAACCTGCCTCAAATGCTCGGCGTGCTCCTCCTCTGTCTGAGAGTAAACCAGAATGTCATCAATGAAGACAATGACAAACTGATCTAGGAAATCCCTGAACACTCTATTCATCAAGTCCATAAACACTGCTGGAGGGTTGGTCAAGCCGAAAGGCATAACCTGAAACTCGTAAGAACCATATCTCGACAAGAACGCGGTCTTCGAGACATCCTCCTCCCTGATACGCAACTGATGGTATCCTGACCTCAAGTCAATCTTCGAGAAGAAAGAAGCTCCTCTCAACTGGTCGAATAAGTCATCGATTCGAGGCAACGGATACTTATTCCGTATCGTGACCTTATTCAACTCTCGGTAGTCCACACACAATCTCAGTGAACCGTCCCTCTTCTTCACAAACAAAACTGGAGTGCCCCAAGGTGAGGTACTCCTGCGAATAAAGCCCTGCCCTAACAGTTGCTCTATCTGATCCTGTAGCTCTCGCATCTCAGCTGGAGCCATACGGTATGGTGCACGTGCTATAGGTCTCATACCCGGTAGCAAATCTATAACGAAGTCTATCTCTCGACTGGGTGGTAAGCCTGGTATCTCCTGAAACACATCTGAATACTCCCTGACAACCGGGATCGAATCTAAAGGAATAACAACCTCCTTAGAGGTATCCTCCTCTATGTAATACAGATGAGCGGTCGATCCTCCCTCTGGGCGAGGCATCGCCACTATAAACATCTCTTGCCCCGGAATGGCAAAAACAATGCTCCCGCTGAAGCAATCGATCATGGCCCTATATGCTACGAGCCAATCCATACCGATGATCACATCGTGAACATGCATATCTAACACTAACATGTCTGCAGGCAATACCAAACCACCAATCTCTACCCCCATTCCCCGGCATATAAAGAAAATAAGTGACCCACTCCCTAATGGTGAGTCGACACATGTCACTGTGCTCTCTGCCGTAGCTAACAATCCTAAAGCTTTCGCGAAGTGTGTAGCTATAAAACAGTGTGTAGCACCCGTATCAAATAACACCCGACCCATAGTGCCATGGATAGGAAACGTACCCTCGATCGCGGGCGGTGCCTGTGGAACTGCAGCCTGGTGAACGTTGTAGTCACGTCCATACTATAGCTGCCCCTGCTGAGCTGGGACTGCTGGAATGGGTGGAAATGCTACCATCTGTGGCGGTGCGGGAAGAGCGGCGGGAAACATAGGTCTCTGTGGCTCCTGGCGAGCACCCTGCTGCTGCTGCTGTGGGGCCCTTCCCCTATCAGGACAGTCCTGCTTCTTATGGCCAGTCTTGCCACAAACAAAGCACTTCCCTGGGAAATTCCCTGTCCTTTGCCCCTGCTGTCCTCGGCCCTGGTGGCCATTACCGTTCCTCCCTTGGCCCTGCTGGCCCTGATGAAACTGCTGCCCATTCTGCCCCTGCTGGCCCTGATGGCCGTTTGGACCCTGATGGCCCTGACGGAAACCTCTCTGTCCCTGCCTGTAGTTCCCTGACCGAAACCTCTTATTATCCCCCTGTTGGGTACCCTGCTCATTCTGCCTCTGCCCCTGACCAGATTGTGCCCCGCTGGCACCATGTCCTCCAGTCCTGCCCTGATGGCTAGACTCCCCCGACCTCTTACCCTCGGCCATATGAAAACGGTGGTCCTGGAAGTGCAACAATGCAGCGTTAACCACATCAGAATAAGTGGCCAACGATAAGTTCACTAGCAGATGCTGACGGATCCTCCAATTTAACCCGTCGGTGAACTTCTCAATCTTCTTCTTCTCCGTTGGTATCTCGTCTGGAACGATATTCAACAGGTTAGTGAACTCGGCCTCATACTCGGCCACTGTCTTGCCTTCCTGCCTTAGACTCATCAGCTTCCTCCTCATTTCCGTATGAACAGCCGACGGAAAGTACTTGCGGTCGAACCGCACCCAGAACTCCTGAATCGTGAGAGTATCCCTCTCCTCTGCGGTGGTAATAGACTCCCACCACTGTAGTGCAGATCCCACTAGCTTGAAAGTAGCTAGTACCTGTTTCTGAACATCAGTGCACTCATGCATTCTCAAATGCCTCTGTATGTCCTTCCTCGATTGGCTCGAGACTACCACATCTGAGCTACTTGCAAACTCTGGCGGATGCGCTTTCTGAAAGGCGACTTGTACACGCTCCCAAGCAGACGGGAATGCATTAACCTGTGCTGGCGCGGCAATCGGCGCCTGAGGCGGTGCTTGCTGAATCACGGAAATCGCGGCATTTACCGCTTGGGCTACTATAGCTGCAACCTCAGCGGCGTTCATCATCTCCTGAACTGGAGCGGGCTGGGGTTCGGGCATTGCATTCCTGGGAACTCGTCGTGCACGTCGTGGAGGTATCTGAAATAAGAACAAAGTTTATAAGTTCACGGTTATAAACTTAATATAGCTGAAGAACGAAGCATACACAAAAAGAGTACAACAGTCCTAAAATATAGGGCTCTATATCAAAGAAACGTAGCGAAAACATAATAGCCGTACCGATCCTAAAGGACACTAGAACCTGATGCTCTGATACCACCTGTGACACCCTGACTAATTAAATACCGGGTAGCTACTCCTTTATTAAATTAATTCAAAATGCCAAGTTGGCTCAGTTAATAGCATCACTGTCAAAAACATTTTTATTTTTACTAACCACCTAGTATTTAAAAAGTAAGCGCCAAATTTTATTTAAAGTCTGATTAACATGCAATAAGTCGAATAAAGAAATAAATAACACCATTCACCATACTTAAGTAAAACGAATAACCATCACAATAGAGTAATAAAGTCTGGAGGAAAACTCCTCACTACAATCCCATAACTGAAATAAATAAACTGAACAATACATGCTAAAGTCTGAAAACCGAAATGTAAAAGATGCTCTAAATAAAAATGGGCAACATGCCCTACAACTGATAGATAGTGACTCTGGAATCCAAAAGATAGAAGCGTCTACATGCAAATCCCTGTAGATTCCACAAACAGCTACAGCTCGTCACCTGAATGAGAGTCCTATGCCTGGTGTCCCTGTGGCTGGGCACCTAAAATGGTTTTACAAGAAAAAGATTTGAAAAGCAAACGGGTCAGAGCCCGAATGTGGAGTTATATTTTAAAAACCTGCAAGTGCTTTAAAAACATTTAAAACATTAAATGCAAAGTACATGTTAGGACGTGCACTCACATTAAATTCTCACCTCTCGTCTAACTGTGCACTCCTAACGCAAGTACCCATCTATAACTACCCATACCACTAGTTAAGTGACAACATATCTAACTAGACTGCCAAAGGTCCTACCCATAATACTCGGTTCCATTAACATAATAACGCTCGTAATTAAAATAGGGGTTTAACGTAAACTCAGATACTCAATATGCAATATATATATCTAATAGTTAACTCGTTATATTTCTCGAAACACTACCGTAATATATTTACAACATTAACATGAGGATTCTTATTAATTAAATGTATATTAATCACACCGTAAATATACAATATAAGCACCCCGAGAACTAAGCTGCGGTGCACACATACTCTGCTATCCATCCCGGTACATCACGTACATAAGGATCACATATTCTGAATCTCTCAGGAATAGTTCAGATAACACAAACCACAAATAGTGGAGGCGAACACAGTCAACATCACATGGGTCACGCACATACCTACGCTCCCATGATCAGCAGACTTATTAATATCACAATAAGTCCTTCTATGACCTATGTTCATCGAGGTACCAGTCTATATCCCCCCCGTAGGCACACAAGGATTAGAGGGTCCTAAGCGAACGCAACCTCCCGTGATAGCAAGTATGGTAGGTATGTCATACACACAATCCATATACTAATACTAAGTAAACACACATCTTAGTAATACCGTATTTTAATCGTAGTACGTATCGCATTCTCGCACTAACTATAATTATCACAATTTATACTATTCCGGTTTGTAATTATACGCGCTATAATTTCTCACGTCGTAGTAGACACTCACGTCTCAACCCAAACCGTCCATGTAATACAACTCTCGTATGTAAATTCCTCCTCATAAATACCCAAATGTCCCAATTCTATCACTATATCATCAAAGGAATGCTATCTATATTCTCGAACAAGTTTACGGGTCTCCAAAAATCGAGCAGTCCAAAAAGGACCAAACTGTCAACTCGTTAGAAGTCTCGTTTGAATGAGACTGTTCGAACGAGATTCCTCTGCCAACTCGTTAGAAGTCTCGTTCGAACGAGACTGTTCGAACGAGATCCCAGTTCGTTCGAATGAACTGTTTCTTCTAACGATATCTCGTTCGAACGAGATATCGAACGAAATCCATTTTCGTTAGCAGCGACTGGTCAACTCGTTAGAAGCTCATTCGAACGAGTTCGTTCGATCGACCTGGGTAGGGGCTTCTAACGAGGTGCCAGATTCGTCCCAGATTTTCCGCTTCCTCGATTTTAACCATTTTAACACTTCTAATCTCATTCAAAGTTCATCTCAAACAACGTTTTATGGTCTCTAAGTGGTCCTAAGCATATTCAAGTCAACTACTAACATGTTTTCAAGGATTAAATCTCTTCAACATCAAATAACATATGAATTTCTACACTTTTCCCCAATTATCTCAAGAACATGAACCCTAACATTTTGAATCATGAATTAACCCAACAAAATCCGTTTTAATTTCTGTTCAATCATGTATATCATCAATAAAAACATCTACCTATCATTCTACATGCAATCCTTCTCAAATTTCTCAAGTTCTATGATCTAAACTACATGGGTTTTCATATTTTATCAAGAACAAACCATAAATCCGAATTTCTAACATGGAGGGAACATTCTCTGAAATTAAATGGAATAAAGTCACTTGCCTTGGTTTGATTTCTGACTTTGGTGTAGGTTGATGATGTTTTTCTACAGAATTTTCTCTTTCCAAGCTCCTTCTCCAATGGTGGCTTAAGGTGGCTAGGGTTTGATTGGGGGAAGATTGTAAACCTAATGTTAGCCTCCGTAGCTTAAAGGGTTGATATGGGTTGGTTAGTGGGCCTTGTGGGTTTAATCCACATCAGATTTACATCTCTAATTTTCGTCACTTTTAATTCCTAAAAATGTAAAATTACCAAAATACCCTTTAAGTTGCCGGTATGGCTTAAAAATACCACGGGACCCAAACTATACCCCCGGCTAGTGTTTTCTGACTATCTCGACCCTTCCGGACGCATTGGCGCACTCAAAACGACCATATGGATTATAGATTTTAAATTCACTTTTATTATCAAAATATTACACCGTGACGCGGCGGTCCCACGCGTCTCAACAAAATTTCCAAATTGCCGTATATAAATCTCACGACAAATTTTTATAATACCAAATACATATATAATCACATATGCACATAATTAAATACCAATTCGCATCTCATTAGTATTTATAACTCGGATTAATTTCCAATTAATACGCATTTAATTAATTAATCCCAAAGATAAATATAGTAAAAAATACGGGGTATTACAAAGGGGTTACTCTTCAACCAGGAATGGGGGAGAATTGTCTATTTAGACAGGATATGTGAATCATGATTCGGAAAAGTTGGTCATTCATTATGAATGAGCTGGATAAGTTAATACATGAGTATATGGACATGATTTATTGCATTTAAATTCATGCAGTAGTTTAGTAGTGATGCATTCACTGGGCTATTTTTGCTCATGGTTCCTATGTTCACATTTTTCAGGTAACGCGATGTCACTGCCAAATCTAGGAAGTCGGGTTGAGTTAGACATGAATAAGAGAAACAAACATTTTGTTTAAATGTAAATGATGTAATTAAGTTAAATTTTCCTTCAAGAAAGTTTGTATAAGTATGACTACTCTGATGTTGTAAAAAGGTTTTCAGTTATATGGATTTACAATGATGACTCTGAAATTAAAACTCGTGTTTATGGTTTGGTTAAATTAATCATGATTTGACTCACTTTGACTTTAAAACTTAATTATAAGTAACTGGGTTGGGGTGTGTCAGCTTTTGGTATCAGAGCCTAGGTTTTAGAGGTTCTGGAGTGAGAAGAGTCTAGATTTGGCAGTGAATGTTAGAAATATATTTTAATTGATACTAATGATTATGTTAGGAAAGATATGTATATCTGCATGTTGTTATATCTTTGATTCATTCCAGATATAAAAGAATGGAATGAGGGAATGTAAATGTGAGATTAGAAGATGAGGCTTCAAATATGGCAGCAGAGGCAGAGGTTGAGCAACCTATTCATGGAAATATAGAACCTGACCCAGAACAATTGACAGACATGCAAAAAATGGCACATGCTATGACTTTAATGGCAGAGCAACAAGCTAGATTTATGGCTCAGATGGAAGAACAACAGGCCAGACAACTGGAGGCACAAGCATTGGCCAGGGCTGAGGAGGTGATACACCGGGAAGAAAGAAGTACTTCACATGAGAAATTTATTAAGATGAGTCCACCCTCATTTGAAGGAGCAGTTGATCCAGCAGAGGCAGAAGTATGGGTTAAAGAGATTGAACTTATTTTTGGGGTAATGAGAATGCCTGAAAATCAACGAGTGACCTTGGCGACGTATATGCTGAAAGGAGAAGCTAAGTACTAGTGGGATGCCACAAAACATTTATTGATTACTCCAGGAGGTGAGAATCTGATCTCATGGGATGTGTTTGTCAAAGCTTTATATGATAAGTATTTCCCCCTAGTGCATCAAAAACAAAAGGAGAAGGAATATTTCCTGTTGAATCAAGGGAGTATGACAGTTAGAGAATACGAAGCTAAACTTACAGCTTTATCTCGGTTTGCTTCGAGGTTTATACGGAATGAGGAAGATATGTGTAGTCAATTTCTCGATGGACTTGAGTTAGTCATTAAATCACGGTTGTCAACTTTAGAGACTGTTAATTATTCAGCCTTTGTGAACAAAGCCATGTTGGTAGAAAAGTACGTGAATGAAGCTAGAGGGAATCGAGAACGAGGTGTAAAGAGAAGAAGATTTGATCCAAATTATCAAAAGAGTAGTGGTACAGAATATTTAAGGTTTGGAGGGCGGAAATTCCAACAGGGTAGAGGTGGAAGTAGTTTGCAAAGGGGTGAAGCTAGTGGTGGAAGAGTTTCAGGAGTTTCAGCACAAGGAGATCCGAATGTTTGTTTCTTTTGTGGGGCATCAGGTCATATAAAGAGAAATTGCCCAAAGTTATTGAATATAGAATGTTTTAACTTCCACCAGAAGGGTCATTTGAGAAAGAATTGTCCTATGTTGGCAAGAACAGTTTCAGTCAGTAGTGTGGGGCCTCATAAAGGATCTTCTCCAGGCAGTGCCACCAGGGGGAGAGGTACAGAACAAGCAACTGGATCGAGGGTAGGAGGAAGAGTGTTTGCGATGATGCTACAAGATGCCCATGCTACACCTGAAGTGGTTACAGGTAAACTTTCTATTGGAAACAAAGATTTATATGCACTCATTGATCCTGGATCTACGCATTCATTTGTGGCATTACATATTGTTTCATATTTGGGTAGACCATGTTCATTTCTCAATTGTGCCTTATATATTTCTACCCCAATGGAAAGTGTGATTGTGGTTGAGCATGTTTATAAAGATTGTATCTTACGAATGGGGGAACGAGATTTCTATGTTGATTTGATACCGTTGGTCATTCGAGATTTTGATATTATACTGGGGATAGATTGGTTATCATCGTATCATGCTTCCATTGATTGTTTTCAAAAAGAAGTTACGTTTCATCTGCCTGGGGAACATGAGTTCCAATTTATAGGAGAAAGGAATGTTGTCCCTAATTGTCTTATCTCAGCAATAAAGAGTAGAAAGTTATTGAGTAAGGGTTGTACGGGGTATTTAGAGTATGTGGTTGATGTTAGTAAGGAAGCACTTAAAGTTGAAGATATACCAGTGGTTAGAGAATTTTCTGATGTCTTCCCAGAAGAATTGCTAGGATTGCCACCCGATAGGGAAATAGAGTTTTCTATTGAATTAATTCCAGGTACTGGTCCGATTTCCCTGGCTCCTTAAAGAATGGCACCAACAGAGTTGAAGGAATTGAAAGTGCAATTACAAGATCTGATAAGCAGAGGGTTCATTCGGCCTAGTGTTTCGCCATGGGAAGCCCCAGTGTTATTTGTGAAAAAGAAAAATGGGACAATGCGATTATGTATTGATTATCGGCAGTTGAATAAGGTGACCATTAGAAATAAGTACCCTCTACCTCGTATTGATGACTTGTTTGACCAATTACAGGGGGCCACAGTATTTTCAAAGATTGATTTGAGATCGGGTTACCACCAACTGAAAGTGAAGGATAGTGATATTTCCAAAACAGCTTTTCGGACTCGATATGGGCACTATGAGTTTTTGGTGATGCCTTTTGGATTAACTAATGCTCCAGTAGTTTTTATGGATTTGATGAATCGGGTATTCCACCCTTTCTTTGATTCCTTTGTGATTGTATTCATAGACGATGTGTTGATTTACTCGCGTAGCATGGAGGAACATGAGAAGCATTTGAGACTTGTATTGCAGATTTTGAGAGAGAAGAAATTATTTGCTAAATTTAGCAAGTGTGAGTTTTGGTTGAATGAAATTGTGTTTTTAGGGCACGTGGTCTCGGGAAATGGGATTTATGTTGATCCAAAGAAAGGGGAAGCAATTTTTGAATGGGAAAGTCCTAAGAATGTGACAGAAATTAGGAGTTTCCTAGGATTGACAGGTTACTATCGCAGATTCATTAAGGGATTTTCAGCAATAGCATTACCACTGACAAGGTTGACTCGTAAAGAAGTGAAGTTTGTATGGGATGAAGAATGCGAGAGGAGTTTCAAAGAATTGAAGAATCGGTTGGTTTCAACCCCTATACTTACTATTCCATGTGGGAATGAGTCTTTTGTGATCTATACAGACGCTTCATTTCAGAGGTTAGGATGCGTTCTTATGCAGAATGGGAAGGTAATAGCATATGCTTTCAGACAATTAAAGACACATAAACGAAATTACCCTACACATGATTTGGAGCTAGCGGCCATTGTTTTTGCTTTAAAGTTGTGGCGACATTACTTGTATGGAGAAACTTGTGAGATATTTATGGATCATCAAAGTTTGAAATACTTGTTTACACAGAAAGAACTGAATTTGAGACAGAGGCGTTGGATAGAGCTGATTAAAGACTATGACTGTACCATTCATCATCAGCCTGGGAAGGCCAATGTAGTAGCAGATGCTTTGAGTTGAAAATCATCAGGGATGCTTGGTTGCATACAGTGTGCCAGTGTTGGAAATATTCTTGACTTGGCATCGATGGGGATTGAATTGAAGTTTTCAAAAAGAAGAGGATTATTAGCACATGTCACAGTGAGACCTTTATTGGCAGAACGCATACGAAATTTGCAGATCAGTGATCCATTCCTTTAGAAGAAGAAACAAGAAGTTCGGGATGGTAGAGAGAGTGACTTTGAAATTAAGAATGATGAATCGTTATGTTATAAAAATAGGATTTGTGTACCTAATGATCCACCCTTAAAGAAAGATATATTAGAAGAGGCACATAGTTATATTTACTCTATGCATCCGGGAGGTACCAAAATGTACAGAGATTTGAAAGAGTATTACAGCTGGAACAATATGAAACGTGAAATTGCAGAGTTCGTAGCTAAATGTTTAGTATGCCAGCAAGTGAAAGAAGAGCATCAGAAGTCGACAGGATTATTGCAGTCTTTGCCTATTCCAGAATGGAAGTGGGAGCATATAACGATGGACTTTGTTACAGGATTACCCCGATTACCCAAGGGGAATGATTCTATTTGGGTGATTGTAGACCGATTGACGAAGTCAGCTCATTTTCTCCCAGTCAAGACCACCTACACTGTTGACAAGTATGCACGTATGTACGTTGATGAGATTATTCGTTTACATGGGGAATTAGTGTCAATAGTATCATATAGAGATCCAACGTTCCCTTATAAGTTTTGGCCTCGTCTCCAGAACGCCATGGGCACAAGTTTGAAGTTCAGCACTACGTTTCATCCACAAACTGATGGGCAATCAGAAAGGACGATTCAAATATTAGAAGATATGTTACGAGCCTGTGTATTTGACTTCAAAGGTAGTTGGGATGATCATTTTCCATTGATGGAATTTTAATATAATAATAGTTATCAGTCGACTATTGGTATGGCTCCTTATGAAGCTTTATATGGGAGGAGATGTAGAATGCCTTTGTGTTGGGATGAAGTGGGTGAAAGGAAAATTTTGGGTCCTGAATTGATAGATATGACAACTGAAAATTTCAAAATGATTCGGGAACGGATAAAGATAGCGCAAAGCAGGCAAAAATTTTATGCAGATAAGAGGAAGTATCCATTGGAGGAATTTTAGAAGGGAGATTTTGTATTCCTGCGTATTTCACCATGGAAAGGCGTTATGAGATTTGGGAAAAAGGGGAAACTAAGTCCAAGATACATTGGACGATATGAGGTGTTGGAAAGAATTGGGCCCCTGGCTTATAGATTAGCATTACCTCCAGATTTATCTCATTTACATGATGTGTTTCACGTATCGATTCTTCGTAAGTATTTGGCGGATCCATCTCACCAGTTGAAAACTCAACCAATTGAACTGAAGGAAGACTTGTCGTACATCGAGGAACTAATGGAAATTATTGATCGTAACGAGCAAGTATTGAGAAATAAAGTTATTCCCTTAGTTAATGTCATGTGGATGAGCCATGGAGTTAAAGAAGCAACTTGGGAAATAGAGGATATAATGAGGAAACAGTATCCCCATTTGTTTGGTAAGTGACCTTTATATTAAATTTCGGGGACGAAATTTTCTAAGGTGGGTGAGTTGTGAAACCCCGAATATAATTATGATGAATTATATTTAAATCATGCTTATCTTATGTGATATGAATAATGTGATATTAGTATATCTAATGTTAAGTGATTATGTTTATTATAATCCTACTTTCATAAATCATGAAAGGTCGAATTATTTACGAACACAAAATTTTATTGTTTTCGATAGAAAGGTTCCTGTTAAAGACTAGTTTTGACATTTATAACATTATAAATGACTTGATGTGAAAACTAGATAGTTGTAGACATGCGAGTTAGGGTTGTAACACAATAAACGAATCATAAAATGGATGCCCGAGTAAAGAGTTATACCGAATTTACGAACAAGGGGAAATTTGGTCAATTCCCTTTAACTGGTAAATTGTCTTTTATTAAACCAAATGGTTTAATTTGATTGGTTGGTTTGGGAGGCAGCCTTGGCCGACCTTATAACCTTGAAATAGACTTATACTTCAGCCAAAATCAGCCATGAAAGGGTTTTAAGCTTAAGGAAAGAGAAGGTAGAATTTTAGGAAGAAAAGTGAGGAGAAAAAGTGTAGAAAAATCCGTAGAAATTACGTAAACGTCCCGAAGGTAATCCTAATTGAAATATTGTTATTTTTCATATATTTATGATTTATATGATATAAATCCTTGATTTTTTTATTTACCTTTCATGCTTGGGTGCATATGTATGAATATATGCAAGTTTAAGTTAAGTTGAATGCATAAACCCTTAAAAATTGCTTTGTATTGAAACCCCTTGTATTCAAACTTTCATATCTATTTGTGTGATTACTATAATTGAGAAATTCCAATTGGATATGAAATTATACTCATATATTCATATCATTCCCGAAAATTAGAACTTATCTCCTCGTGGTTAGGCCGTAATGATGATTTCAAGTTGGTACATGGTTGCTATTTGTATACTTGAGTTCGGTATGCCCTAAGTTTAGTCGAGCTTTAGAGATAGCAAATGAAGTCAAAAATTTATGAAACTTTAATTATGTACTATTAAGTATGTGTACTGAAAATTAGTTAAAAATCATGGAAATTTATACTGGATACCCCTTGAATGAATGTTTGTATTTCGTACTTACAAAGAGTACTTTGAGTACATGTTTCATGTGCATATACATTGAGAAGTATAATTTCATGTTTACTTGACTTTTGTTATAAATTCCTTATAAGGTATTTCCTACGGTTGAATGTCCATAACTTTATCAACATGTATATCATTGTTTTGCCTTTACTTATATTTTATGGCATGTGACTTAATTGGAATTATATTGTTGATGTATAGTCATGGAAAGTTACATAATTATGTTAGGATAATATTTATGATTGAGGTTCAGTACTGATTTATTTGGATTAACAGGTGTAAGGTCTAATCAACCCAGTTCAGCTCCACCAGAAGGAAACGTGAATACATAGTTGTCAACCAAGGTGAGTGTACTCACTGGAAAGAGATATTTGTATCATGTTATTGATACGATCATAATATAATGAATATGAAATTGTTCATTTTGGTTTACCGAAATGAGGGGTTACTCCTCGACCAAGAATGGGGGAGATTTGTCTATTTAGACAGGATATGTGAATCATGATTCGGAAAAGTTTGTCATTCATTATGAATGAGACGGATAAGTTAATACATGAGTATATGGACATGATTTATTGCATTTAAATTCATGCAGTAGTTTAGTAGTGATGCATTCACTGGGCTATTTTTTCTCATGGTTCCTATGTTCACATTTTTCAGGTAACGGGATGTCACTGCCAAATCTAGGAAGTCGGGTTGGGTTGGACAGGAATAGGAGAAACAAACATTTTGTTTAAATGTAAATGATGTAATTAATTTAAATTTTCCTTCAAGAAAGTTTGTATAAGTATGACTACTCTGATGTTGTAAAAAGGTTTTCAGTTATATGGATTTACAATTATGACTCTGAAATTAAAACTCGTGTTTATGGTTTGGTTAAATTAATCAAGGTTTGACTCACTTTGACTTTAAAACTTAATTATAAGTAACTGGGTTGGGGTGTGTCACTTTTTGTTTTAGAATTTAATTGATTTAGTCTTTTCTTTCTATTTGAATTCTTTCTTAACAATTTTTGTAGGACTTCTACATTTAAGCTCCAAAAAATGCTTGAATTTTTCGTACGCACATCACTTTCTGGAATTTGCCATCTCACACCTTCTCTAGGGTAAGCATATCTTAATCCATTTTTCTCGATAATTGTAATGATAATTCTCAAAATCCTCCTACACCTATGACTTTTGGTCAATACTTACAAGCCCAAAAAAATGAAAAAACTAAAATGTCTTTGGGTGAGTATTACCAAATTCAAGTTATGGATTACGGATATTTTGAGAATAATCATTCCGATGTTGGGCCACAAAATCCTTATAATAATAATGGTGAAACTAAATGCATTAGCTTTGAAAATTCTTGTAATAATGTGTAATACCCCGTACTTTTGGCTATATTTATTTTTGGGATTAATTAATTAAATGCGTATTAATTGGAAATTAATCCGGGTTATAAATACTAATGAGATGCGTATTGGTATTTGATTATGTGCATATATGATTATATATGAACTTGGTATTATAAAATTTGTCGTGAGATTTATATACGGCAATTTGGAAATTTTATTGAGACGCGTGGGATCGCCGCGTCACGGTATAATATTTTATTTATAAAAAGTGAATTTAAAATCTATAATCCGTATGGTCGTTTTGAGTGCGCCAACGCATCCGGAAGGGTCGAGATAGTCAGAAAACACTAGCCGGGGGTATAGTTTGGGTCCCGGGGTAATTTTAGACCATACCGGTAACTTAAAGGGTATTTTAGTAATTTGGTATTTTTGGGTAATTAAAAGTGACGAAAATTGAGAGTTGTAATCTGATAAGGATTGACCCCAACCAACCCTTATTAACCCAACAAGCTACGGAGGTTTATTGAAATTAGGTTTCATAAGTTTCCCCAAAGCAAACCCTAGCCACCATAGCCTTTTGGAGAAGAAAGCTTGGAGAAGGAGAGAGAGAGAGGAATTCTGCAGAAATTCTACACCGAATCCACACCAAATTCAGAAATCAAACCAAGGCAAGTGACTTTATTTCCATTTAATTACTGAGAATGTCTTTTCCATGTTAGAAATTGAAGAATCTTAATTGTTCTTGAAAGATTAAAAGAAAACCCATGAAATTTGAAGTTATTATTGAATATTGGGATAGGTTTGCATGTAGAAACATTGTTGGGAGATTTAATTTCGGATATTTCATATCTAGGTGATGTATAAACGAATTAAAATCTGGGAATTTATGATGAGAAGAAGTTAGGGCTTATGTTCTTGAAGAAAATTGGGAATTAATGTAGAAATTGTGATTTAATGATGTTTAGAGGTTATCACACCCTTTAATGATGTTAGTATAGCCCCTTAACATGTTTGAGGATGATTAGAGAACTCAATATATTGTGGGAACGAATTTTAAAAGAGGTTTGAGGAGTAAAAATGGTGAAAAATGATTTTTGGGAAATTCTGGGCCGAAACTGGCATCTCGTTAGAAGCAGCCCCCAGGTCGTTCGAACGAGCTCGTTCGAACGAGCTTCTAACGAGTTGACCAGTCGTTATTAACGAGTGGGGTTTTCGTTCGATATCTCGTTCGAACGAGATGTCGTTAGAAGGGTCAGTTCGTTCGAACGAACTGGGATCTCGTTCGAACAGCCTCGTTCGAACGAGACTTCTAACGACCTGGCAGTCAAAACTCGTTCGAAGCCTCGTTCGAACGAGACTTCTAACGAGTTGACAGTTTGAACCTTTTTGGACTGTTTTGACTTTTGGAGTTCCGGGAGATGGTTCAAGGGTAGAGTTAGCATCCCTTTGATAATATAGTGATTGATTTGGGACTTTTGGGTTGTTGGGATTAGCAAATCATATACGAGAGTTATATTCAATGAATCACTTGGGTTGAGACGTGAGTGACTACTACGATGTGAGGATAAATTATAGCGCGTATAATTATGAACCGGAATAAAATAAGTTGTGATAACTAGTTAGTACGAGAATGCGATATGTACTACGATTAAAATACGGTATTACTAAGATGTGTGTTTACTTAGTATTAGTATATGGATTGTTTGTATGACATACCTACCATACTTGCTATCACGGGAGGTTTCGTTCGCTTAGGACCCTCTATTCCTTGTGTGCCTACGGGGGGGATATAGACTGGTACCTTGATGAACATAGGTCATAGAAAGACTTATTGTGATATTAATAAGTCCGCTGACCATGGGAGCGTAGGTATGTGCGTGACCCATGTGATGGTGACTATGTTCGCCTCCATTATTTGTGATGTTGTTATCGGTAAACTATTCCTGAGAGATTCGGAATATGTAATCCTTATGTACGTGATGTACCGGGATGGATAGCAGAGTATGTGTGCACTACAGCTTAGATTGCGGGGTGCTTGTATCGTATATTTATGATGTGAATAATATACATTAAATTAATGGAAATCCTCATGTTAATGTTGTAAAAATATTACGGTATTGTTTCGAGTTATATAGTGAGTTAACTGATAGTTATATCATTGGCATATTTAGTAACTGTGTTCACAGTAAACCTCTACTTAATTACGAGAGTTGTTATGTTATATAGAACCGATTACATGGGTAGAACCTTTGGCAGTCTAGCTAGTTATGTTGTCAGTTAGCTAGTAATATGGGTCGATATAGATGGGTACTTACGTTAGGAGTGCACAGTTAGACGAGAGGTGAGAATATCATGCGAGTGTACGTCCTAACATGTACTTTGCATTTAATGTTTTAAATGTTTTTAAAGCACTTGCAGGTTTTTAAAATGATTTCCACTTTCGGGCTCTGACCCATTTGCTTTCAAATATATTTTCTTGTAAAACCTTTTTAGGTGCCCAGCCACAAGGACACCAAGCATAGGTACTCATTCAGGTGACGTGCTGTAGCTGGTTGTGGAAGCTACAGGGATTTGCTCATAGACGCTTCTATCTTTTGGATTCCAGAGTCACTATCTATCAGTTGTAGGGCATGTTGCCCATTCCTATTTAGAGCATTTTTACATTTCAGTTTTCAGACTCTAGCATGTATTGCTCAGTATTCAGTTTTAGTTATTTATTTCAGTTTACATATCAGTTGTGGGTTTTGTATTGAGGAGTTTTTCCTCCAGGTTTTATTTATGTATGGTGATGGTTATTCTTTTTACTTCAGTATGGTGAATGGTGTTATTTAGTTATTCATTACTCTTGTTGCATGTTAATCAGATTTAATAAAATTTGGCACTTACTTTTTAAATACTAGGTGGTTAGTAATAATAAAACGTTTTCGACAGTGATGCTATTAACTGAGCCAACTTGGCATTTTGAATTAATTTTATAAAGGAGTAGCTACCCGGTGTTTAATTAGTCGGGGTGTCACAGGTGGTATCAGAGCATCAGGTTCTAGTGTCCTTTAGGATCTGTACGGCTATTATGTTTCCGCTACGTTTTCTTTGATATAGAGCCCTATATTTTAGGACTGTTGTACTCTTATTGTGTACGTTTCGTTCTTCAGCTATATTAAGTTTATAAACCGTGAACTTATAAACTTTGTTCTTGTTTCAGATGCCTCCACGACGTGCACGACGAGTTCCCAGGAATGCTACGCCCGAACCACAGCCCGCTCTAGTTCAGGGCATGTTGAACGCCACTGAGGTTGCTGCTATAGTAGCCCAAGCGGTAAATGCCGCGATTGCCGTGATTCAGCAGGCACCACCGTAGGCGCCGGTTGCCGCGCCAGTCCAGGTTAATGCATTCCCGTCTGCTTGGGAACGTGTACGTGACGCTTTTCAGAAAGCGCATCCACCAGAGTTTGCTGGAAGCTCAGATGTGGTTATCTCGAGCCAATGGAGGAAGGATATGCAGAGGCACTTGAGGATGCATGAGTGCTCTGATGTTCAGAAGCAGGTGCTAGCTACTTTCAAGCTAGTTGGATCTGCACTGCAGTGGTGGGAGTCCATTACCACCGCGGAGGAGAGGGATACCCTCACGATTCAGGAGTTCTGGGTGCGGTTCGACCGCAAGTACTTTCCATCCGCAGTTCATACAGAGATGAGGAGGAAGCTGATGAGTTTGAAGCAAGAGGGCAAGACAGTGGCCGAGTATGAGGCTGAGTTCACTAACCTGTTGAATATCGTTCCAGACGAGATTCCAACAGAGAAGAAGAAGATAGAGAAGTTCACTGATGGGTTGAATTGGAGGATTCGCCAGCATCTGCTAGGGAACCTATCGTTGGCCACATATTCTGATGTGGTTAACGCTGCGTTATTGCACTGCCAGGACCACCGTTTTCACATGGCCGAGGGCAAGCGGTCAGGGGAGTCTAGCCATCAGGGCAGGACTGGAGGGCATGGTGCCAGCGGGGCACAGACCGGTCAGGGGCAGAGACAGACTGAGCAGGGTACCCAGCAGGGGGACAATAAGAGGTTCCGGTCAGGGAACTACAGGCAGGGACAGGGAGGTTTCCGCCAGGGCCATCAGGGTCCAAACGGCCATCAGGGCCAGCAGGGACAGAATGGGCAGCAATTTCATCAGGGCCAGCAGGGCCAAGGGAGGAATGGTAACGGCCACCATGGCCGGGGACAGCAGGGGCAGAGGGGAGGGAACTTCCCAGGGAAGTGCTTTACTTGTGGCAAGACTGGCCATAAGAAGCAGGATTGTCCTGATAGGGGCAGGGCCCCACAGCAGCAGCAGCAGGGTGCTCGCCAGGAGCCACAGAGACCTATGTTTCCCGCCGCTCTTCCTGCACCGCCACAGATGGCAGCTTTGCCACCCATTCCAGCAGTCCCAACTCAGCAGGGGCAGCTACAGTATGGACGTGTCTACAACGTCCACCAGGCTGCAGTTCCACAGGCACCGCCCGCGATCGAGGGTACGTTTCCTATCCATGGCACTATGGGTCGGGTGTTATTTGATACGGGTGCTACACATTGTTTTATTGCTACACACTTCGCGAAAGCTTTAGGATTGTTAGCTACGGCAGAGAGCACAGTGACGTGTGTCGACTCACCATTGGGGAGTGGGTCACTTATTTTCTTTATATGCCGGGGAGTCGGGGTAGAGGTTGGTGGTTTGGTATTGCCTGCGGACATGTTAGTGTTAGACATGCATGTTCACGATGTGATCATCGGTATGGACTGGCTCGTATCATATAGGGCCATGATTGATTGCTTCAGCGGGAGCATTGTTTTTGCCATTCCGGGGCAGGAGATGTTTATAGTGGCGATGCCTCGCCCAGAGGGAGGATCGACCGCTCATCTGTATTACATAGAGGAGGATACCTCTAAGGAGGTTGTGATTCCTTTGGATTCGATCCCGGTTGTCAGGGAGTATTCGGATGTGTTTCAGGAGATACCAGGCTTACCACCCAGTCGAGAGATAGACTTCGTTATTGATTTGCTACCGGGTACGAGACCTATAGCACGTGCACCGTACCGTATGGCTCCAGCTGAGATGCGAGAGCTACGGGATCAGATAGAGCAGCTGTTAGGGCAGGGCTTTATTCGCAGGAGTACCTCACCTTGGGGCGCTCCAGTTTTGTTTGTGAAGAAGAGGGATGGTTCACTGAGATTGTGCGTGGACTACCGAGAGTTGAATAAGGTCACGATACGGAATAAGTATCCGTTGCCTCGAATCGATGACTTATTCGACCAGTTGAGAGGAGCTTCTTTTTTTCTCGAAGATTGACTTGAAGTCGGGATACCATCAGTTGCGTATCAGGGAGGAGGATGTCTCGAAGACTGCGTTCTTGTCGAGATATGGTTCTTATGAGTTTCGGGTTATGCCTTTCGGTTTGACCAACGCTCCAGCAATGTTTATGGACTTGATGAACAGAGTGTTCAGAGATTTCCTAGATCAGTTTGTCATTGTCTTCATTGATGACATTCTGGTTTACTCTCAGACAGAGAAGGAGCACGCCGAGCATTTGAGGCTGGTTTTGCAGACACTTCGTCAGAACGAGCTGTATGCAAAATATGAGAAGTGCGGGTTTTGGCTGAAGGAAGTACAGTTCTTGGGTCATATTATTTCCGACCAGGGAATATCGGTTGATCCAGGGAAGGTATCAGCGGTGAGGGAGTGGGGACAGCCCACGACACCAACGGAGATTCGTAGTTTCTTGGGCTTGGCAGGATACTACAGGAGGTTTATTCGGGGTTTCTCAGAGATAGCAGGTCCTTTGACACATCTTACTCGTAAGGGTGTGCCATATATCTGGAGTGATGCCTGTCAGTTGGCATTCGATGAGTTGAAGGACAAATTGACCTCAGCACCTGTGTTAGCATTGCCGAGACCGGGAGTTGAGTATTTGGTTTACACCGATGCGTCTTTGCAAGGGCTTGGAGGTGTTTTGCAGCAGGAGAGACAGGCCATAGCTTATGCTTCCCGTAAGCTTAAGCCTCATGAGAAGAATTACCCCACACATGATTTGGAGTTGGCGGCAGTGGTATTTGCCTTACGGATTTGGAGGCACTATCTTTTGGGGGAGAAGTTTCAGCTGTTCACGGACCACACGTCACTACAGTATCTGTTCACGCAGAAGGAATTAAATATGCGGCAGCGTAGGTGGCTTGAATTTGTGAAAGACTACCAGTTCGACATACAGTACCACCCGGGTAAGGCTAACGTGGTAGCAGACGCGTTAAGCCGTAGGCCAGCAGACAAGGTGGCAGAGGTGTGGAAAGCGAAGTGGAAGGAATTGGGACACCAGGATGCAGTGGCCCGATCTTTCATGTCTGTGATGACCGTTACACCGCAGATTGTCACGAAGGTTGTACGGGCACAGGCAAATGATTCGTTCTGTCAGGAGCAGATAGTTCGATTACTCGCTGAGGGAGCTGAATCCTATACCGTTAGCTCAGACGGGGGATTACGCTTCAATGGGAGATTGGTGGTTCCGGAAGGAGAGGAATTGCGACACGATGTTATGGCAGAGTCGCACGGTTCACGGTTCGCGGTACATCCCGGAGGGGACAAAATGTACCAAGACATGAGACGGCAGTATTGGTGGAGCGGTATGAAGAAAGATATCGCTGAGTTTGTCTCGAAATGCGCCACTTGTCAACTTGTAAAAGTGGATCATCAGAGACCAGCAGGATTGCTACAACCGTTGGAGGTTCCGGTGTGGATGTGGGAGAGCATATCCATGGATTTTGTCACGGGGTTGCCTACGTCGCAGAGGGGTCACGACTCCGTTTGGGTAATTGTGGACAGGTTGTCCAAGGTCGCTCACTTTTTACCCGTTAGGACTGATTACACTGCGGGACAGTATGCCCAGCTCTTCATTTCAGAGATTGTGAGACTTCACGGTGTGCCCCTGAATATCGTGTCTGACAGAGACAAGATATTTGTTTCGCGGTTTTGGGAAAGTTTCCAGGAGGCCATGGGCACAGAATTGCGGTTGAGTACGGCTTATCATCCGCAGACCGATGGGCAGACAGAACGCACCAATCAGATGTTGGAGGACATGCTACGCATGTGCATTATTGACTTCAGGGGTGGATGGGAGCAGTACCTTCCACTGGTGGAGTTTGCTTACAACAACTCCTATCAGTTCACGATTGGCATGGCTCCGTTTGAGGCATTGTACGGTAGGCCTTGTCGTTCCCCAGCATGTTGGTTGGAGGTGGGGGACAACAAACTACTTGGGCCGGAAGTGATTCAGGATACTTCGGCAAGGATTGAGTTGATTCGAAGTCGCATTCGGGTAGCTCAAGACAGGCAGAAGAGTTATGCTGATGCAAAGAGGTTTTTCAGGGAGTTCCAAGTGGGGGACCAGGTTTTGCTCAGGGTTTCTCCGATGAAGGGGATTATGCGTTTCGGGAAGAAGGGGAAGTTGGCACCGAGGTATGTGGGGCCGTTTCCTATTATTGAGCGGATAGGACCGGTTGCGTATAGACTCGGGTTACCGGAGCATTTGCATCGGATTCACGACGTGTTCCATATTTCCTCGCTGAGGAAATACCTTAGGGATGATTTGGCTCATTCTCACATTTCTGTGGAGGACATCGATCTCCAGCCGGATAGCTCTTATGAGGAAGGGCCGATTGCTATTTTGGACCGAAGCGAAAGGAAACTACGGTCAAAGATAGTCCCGTTAGTACGTGTTCAGTGGCGACATCACAATGTCGAGGAGTCCACATGGGAGCGCGAGGATGAGATGCGCGAGCGTTATCCAGAGCTGTTTTTAGCAGGTACTTTCTAGTTTCGAATTTCGGGACGAAATTCAGTTATTAGGGGGGAAGTATGTAATACCCCGTACTTTTGGCTATATTTATTTTTGGGATTAATTAATTAAATGCGTATTAATTGGAAATTAATCCGGGTTATAAATACTAATGAGATGCGTATTGGTATTTGATTATGTGCATATATGATTATATATGAACTTGGTATTATAAAATTTGTCGTGAGATTTATATACGGCAATTTGGAAATTTTATTGAGACGCGTGGGATCGCCGCGTCACGGTATAATATTTTATTTATAAAAAGTGAATTTAAAATCTATAATCCGTATGGTCGTTTTGAGTGCGCCAACGCGTCCGGAAGGGTCGAGATAGTCAGAAAACACTAGCCGGGGGTATAGTTTGGGTCCCGGGGTAATTTTAGACCATACCGGTAACTTAAAGGGTATTTTAGTAATTTGGTATTTTTGGGTAATTAAAAGTGACGAAAATTGAGAGTTGTAATCTGATAAGGATTGACCCCAACCAACCCTTATTAACCCAACAAGCTACGGAGGTTTATTGAAATTAGGTTTCATAAGTTTCCCCAAAGCAAACCCTAGCCACCATAGCCTTTTGGAGAAGAAAGCTTGGAGAAGGAGAGAGAGAGAGGAATTCTGCAGAAATTCTACACCGAATCCACACCAAATTCAGAAATCAAACCAAGGCAAGTGACTTTATTTCCATTTAATTACTGAGAATGTCTTTTCCATGTTAGAAATTGAAGAATCTTAATTGTTCTTGAAAGATTAAAAGAAAACCCATGAAATTTGAAGTTATTATTGAATATTGGGATAGGTTTGCATGTAGAAACATTGTTGGGAGATTTAATTTCGGATATTTCATATCTAGGTGATGTATAAACGAATTAAAATCTGGGAATTTATGATGAGAAGAAGTTAGGGCTTATGTTCTTGAAGAAAATTGGGAATTAATGTAGAAATTGTGATTTAATGATGTTTAGAGGTTATCACACCCTTTAATGATGTTAGTATAGCCCCTTAACATGTTTGAGGATGATTAGAGAACTCAATATATTGTGGGAACGAATTTTAAAAGAGGTTTGAGGAGTAAAAATGGTGAAAAACGATTTTTGGGAAATTCTGGGCCGAAACTGGCATCTCGTTAGAAGCAGCCCCCAGGTCGTTCGAACGAGCTCGTTCGAACGAGCTTCTAACGAGTTGACCAGTCGTTATTAACGAGTGGGGTTTTCGTTCGATATCTCGTTCGAACGAGATGTCGTTAGAAGGGTCAGTTCGTTCGAACGAACTGGGATCTCGTTCGAACAGCCTCGTTCGAACGAGACTTCTAACGACCTGGCAGTCCAAACTCGTTCGAAGCCTCGTTCGAACGAGACTTCTAACGAGTTGACAGTTTGACCCTTTTTGGACTGTTTTGACTTTTGGAGTTCCGGGAGATGGTTCAAGGGTAGAGTTAGCATCCCTTTGATGATATAGTGATTGATTTGGGACTTTTGGGTTGTTGGGATTAGCAAATCATATACGAGAGTTATATTCAATGAATCACTTGGGTTGAGACGTGAGTGACTACTACGATGTGAGGATGAATTATAGCGCGTATAATTATGAACCGGAATAAAATAAGTTGTGATAACTAGTTAGTACGAGAATGCGATATGTACTACGATTAAAATACGGTATTACTAAGATGTGTGTTTACTTAGTATTAGTATATGGATTGTTTGTATGACATACCTACCATACTTGCTATCACGGGAGGTTTCGTTCGCTTAGGACCCTCTATTCCTTGTGTGCCTACGGGGGGGATATAGACTGGTACCTTGATGAACATAGGTCATAGAAAGACTTATTGTGATATTAATAAGTCCGCTGACCATGGGAGCGTAGGTATGTGCGTGACCCATGTGATGGTGACTATGTTCGCCTCCATTATTTGTGATGTTGTTATCGGTAAACTATTCCTGAGAGATTCGGAATATGTAATCCTTATGTACGTGATGTACCGGGATGGATAGCAGAGTATGTGTGCACTACAGCTTAGATTGCGGGGTGCTTGTATCGTATATTTATGATGTGAATAATATACATTAAATTAATGGAAATCCTCATGTTAATGTTGTAAAAATATTACGGTATTGTTTCGAGTTATATAGTGAGTTAACTGATAGTTATATCATTGGCATATTTAGTAACTGTGTTCACAGTAAACCTCTACTTAATTACGAGAGTTGTTATGTTATATAGAACCGATTACATGGGTAGAACCTTTGGCAGTCTAGCTAGTTATGTTGTCAGTTAGCTAGTAATATGGGTCGATATAGATGGGTACTTACGTTAGGAGTGCACAGTTAGACGAGAGGTGAGAATATCATGCGAGTGTACGTCCTAACATGTACTTTGCATTTAATGTTTTAAATGTTTTTAAAGCACTTGCAGGTTTTTAAAATGATTTCCACTTTCGGGCTCTGACCCATTTGCTTTCAAATATATTTTCTTGTAAAACCTTTTTAGGTGCCCAGCCACAAGGACACCAAGCATAGGTACTCATTCAGGTGACGTGCTGTAGCTGGTTGTGGAAGCTACAGGGATTTGCTCATAGACGCTTCTATCTTTTGGATTCCAGAGTCACTATCTATCAGTTGTAGGGCATGTTGCCCATTCCTATTTAGAGCATTTTTACATTTCAGTTTTCAGACTCTAGCATGTATTGCTCAGTATTCAGTTTTAGTTATTTATTTCAGTTTACATATCAGTTGTGGGTTTTGTATTGAGGAGTTTTTCCTCCAGGTTTTATTTATGTATGGTGATGGTTATTCTTTTTACTTCAGTATGGTGAATGGTGTTATTTAGTTATTCATTACTCTTGTTGCATGTTAATCAGATTTAATAAAATTTGGCACTTACTTTTTAAATACTAGGTGGTTAGTAATAATAAAACGTTTTCGACAGTGATGCTATTAACTGAGCCAACTTGGCATTTTGAATTAATTTTATAAAGGAGTAGCTACCCGGTGTTTAATTAGTCGGGGTGTCACATAATGATTTTGATTGTAGTTCCGAGGATAGTTTTTAAAGTTCTCATTTGCAAGAATCCACGCCTCCGTGTATGAATTTCAGTGAGGGCTTGTGCATTCTTGAAAATAAAAAATTTTAAAACTGTTATCGGGAAGAAAATCGTTGTTGGGAGCATGAGTTGGATTTATTATTAGAATCCAACGACAATTTTTATTTCTAGACTTTTGAAGACGAGAAATGTTTCGAACCAAATGAGGATTTTGTTATTACTTTGGAACAAACAATTCTTGTCTTGGCCCACAATATAATAAAGTATTAAAATATGGAAGAAATGGACGTAGTATCTGTCGATGTAAAAAACTGGACATGATCCAATTTTATAATCACATATAAAATATATAATTGCAATAGGAAATAAAAAGAGAGAGAGAGAGTTTTTAGAGTGGTTCAGCTATGTGAGAAAGCATACTTCCACTATTATTGTATTGTTTCCAGAGTTTACAAAAAGCTAGGTACTCTTGCAAATAAGAATCTCCTAGAATTCGTTCTACCTTGAACTTGATGAAAGGGATAAAATGTATTTATAGTGACCCAGAGGTCAAGGATCGAAATGTCAAGGGATGGAATGCTTTTATACATTTAAGCATTTACACCCTTACATAATGAATGTGATGATTGGTTGTATAAACCACGTGTAATATTACCCTTGGTATGGTGACATTTAATTGATCTTGATGGTCGGCCTTCCTTATGTTGGTCGGCATAACTATTGAGCTACTATCTGCTGCCTAGGATTTTATCCACTTAGGATGACAAGTGTTCACTTATGGTTGGTCCATGTAGATGGATAATTTTTGGCATTAACAAAAGCCCCCAATGTTCCATGCTTGATGATTGCATAAAAGGATGGATTATTTGATTCTGGAAGTAGATTGGAGTATTTTCATGATGCTTGGTCGGCAACCGACCTCCCACACTTGTAAAATTTCATTGGCACTGTTTGAAGATGGAATTTTCCTAAATAATTTGAATTTTAGCGAACCTCCAAAAGGTAAATGGGTATTTTTTTTAACAAGAAAATAAATTTATTTATAAACAAAATAGGAGAAAAAGCCTCTCCAAGGGCTCTTATAAGAGCTAAAGCAAAAAATAATAAATAAATAAATAAAATAAAATAAAAATAGGAACATTTACGAAGACTCGAGCGAGTAGAAGATGACCTTAAATTATATTTAAGGGCCTTTTTCTCGTCAGCAGATAAATATGGAAAAGAATCCTTTTCCTTATTTCTCTTTGGAACTTTTTTTGCCTCGACTGAATTCTGGGAATCTTCAATATTTCGAAGAACCTTAAAAGAATTACTAATTGGTGTAATTTGAGTTTGATTTTTACCACCATTTTTCGCAACCGAGTCTGCCAACTTAGGAATCTGTCCATATAACTTTATTCCGGTCCCTTCATATGACATGTTTGGGATGTCCTCAAGAGGGGGGATATCACCAAAAGAATCCTCATTACTGGAAATATCACCCTGAGAATTATTTTCTTTTTGTAAAAGATTCGGGGTATGCTTCTCCTTATGAATAGGAACCTTTGAAAATGGGTATTTTACACCCTTTATATCGCGAAGCCGTCGGAATGTTAATCGTTGGTACGTTTAATCATTACTTTCGTTGTTTTCGGGGCAAGCTATAAAAGGTGATAGGATTTTTCAAATTTTACCTTACCTCAAATCTTCAAACTGTAGCATCTATTTCTGATCTTTTGTGCGATCGTTTGATGTTGTTCGTCTTTTTCTTCAATAGTTCTTGCTGAATCCTTAATTTTCTATTAGAATTCTTTCTTTCACTCTATTTTTCTTCATTTCCTTTCTTTCTAAGCCATGCATCACATAGTTGATGAGGATTCCGTAGAGGAATTTTGGGTAGAAAAGAAAATCCATCTTGGGTTGATTTAGAAATACCCCATGATCCTATAGACGTATATTCTTTGGCAAAGGGTCATTAGATTCAAGACTTATTTATAGCTGAGTGTGGTTTCACCTTTCCACCAAACCCTCTTCTTCTTCATTTATGCCAATATTTTGATAATGTTACAACAAGAGTAGCCCCCAACGCCTGGAGGGTTGTCAATGGGGAGAATAGATTGAATGAAATCTATGGGACCCATAGTGGGATTCCAAAAATTATGTTCTGCTATAAATGGATTATTGCAGGAGAGAACATTTATTATTTAAAAACTAGGCAATCGAATAGTGATTTAGTATTAAATCTTCCTAATTTAAATAAGGATTATAATAGTCATGCTTTGATAGTTAATAACTGATAACATGCCCCACTTGAAAATAGAGTGGGCTACCATTGTCCCAGATGCCCTCAGTCAAGGAATGGGATAGGTTGTTATTTCAGTACTTCACCTTTCTTTACTGATTTCTTTTATGATATATTCTAACTACTGATGTTTATTACCTTTTTTTGCATCAGAACGTAAGAGAAAGTGCCCCAAATCGGGTGAATTCAATTTAGAAGAACTTAAATTTTTGTCGGATCCGAACCAAATGATAAGAGAAGATCATCCTCGATCAACTTCTGTGTTGCTAGAGTATAAAACTTCCATCACCTCTTTTGTATCTTGGCCAATAACTGTTGTGCCTTCAATTGTAATTGATTTGGAGAAGGATCCAGTGTCTACTTACTTAACCACTGAATATACTGGTATTGGTGCTGATGTTGGCACTTCTTCTTCACTTCATTCTGATATTCCTCTTTTTGCTAGCATGGGAAGGAGGAAAATTCCCAACCTTTTGGGGGATGATTCCACTATTGGTGCCAAGAAACCAGTTGATACCAACACCCAAAAGAAGAAGGTAAATGGTGGCAAGAAGCCCCCAGCCACCAAAGGTGACGAGTCTCCTCTCAAGAGACTACGAAGAGGTCTTGTTAATAATCATGTTGAGAAGGTTATTTATGCCGACCAATTTGGATTGGTTGGTAAGATTCCATCTTTTACTGGCTCATTTGTAGCCTTTAGTCCCACCTTGGCTTGGAAGTTGATCAAAGTTGGTACCCTTTCAAACCATAGAGTTATTGTTGGTTCACTGTCCTGATTAAAACTATAGGAGAGGCCTACCTAGAGTTTATCCTTGGTAAATTTTAATATTTGAAGTTGGTCAGATATTGTTCATATCTTCTTTGATTTTGTACTAACTTGGTTATTTTCTTTCAGTTTTTGTTTGATTACAACCAAATATTAGAGAAGGACAATAAGTTGCGTTCTTCTTCAGAAGAAGATGTTGAGGAGGACTTTGAAGGTCTTTCAAAATCTTTGGACAAATCCACGCAGGCTTTGGAGACAAAGAAACAGGCTTAGGAGGAGAAAATCAAAGTGGTCGAAGAAGCACAACAAAAGGCTAGAAAAAAACTCTGACTGTGGCTTCTTTGACCTCTACTCAAGCTAAGCGCAAGGCAAAGGCTACTGAAGAGAAAGCATCCAAATTATTTACTAACCTTACTGTTGAGCAGGCCAAGGTAAATAAAACCAGGGAGGATTCCTTCAACAAGGGATGTGATAAGGCCATATTCACTACTTCTGCCTAGATAGCTTACGCCAAGAAGAAATTCTTCAAGGAAGGTTAGTCGACAACGTTGAAGGAAGTTGGCATTGCTCAAGACTCATAGCTATTTTTGAGGAACAATCTAGGCTCCCGCCAATCTAGATTATGAGATTACTGATGATGCCGATTCAGGGGAATATTCTATGTTCATTGAGTCCATTGCTTCTCCATCCAAGCAAGACAAATCCCCTGTTGACTCAGCTACCCCTCTTGCCGACCAAGATACAAAATCTAAAGTTGAGAAGGATAAGATGAAGGTGTAGACTTGGTCGGCTTCTGGTCTTTGTATTTTTCACCTTTCTTTTATTTTTTCTTTTTGTTTTATTCTGATGTACTTAAACATTGATATTTATCAATGAAAAATATTCTTCTTCAATTACTTTCCACTTTACCACTATCATGTTTCCTTTTATTGTTGATCAAACGCTACTTTATCTTTCTAGTTTATTGCCAAGATGGAAAAAATTACCTCCACTGATTCCGACCTACTCAAACGCTGTAATAATCTATTCAAAGCTGGTCACTTGGATTTGACAGATGAAGAATTAACAGACTCTCTCGGTGTAGACGCTTCTGATCAGGTAAAGGATGCATAGATATATCTTAAATATCTTCTTTATCGGGTTGTATCCAATAATGTTGCTTACTTTAAGATAATTAAGGACTTTCAGACAGACCATAATGAAGCTAAAGCCCTACTGCATGCTGGCTATGAAGCCAAGTATAAGGCAATGAGTGAAGGTTGGGGTTTTGAGGAGAAGCCAGAAAAGTATGCTTCTACCTACAAAAAAAGGAATTGTTGTTGAATAGAGAAGTAGATAAAGCTCGAGAAATTTCTAAGATCCTAAAAGAAGAGAACAATAAACTCTGAAATTAGCTTTATACTTTGAAAAAATCTTCTACTACTGATGTTGATGAGGGGGCTTACTTTTTGGAGAAGGTGAATACTAAACTTTTGGAGGAACTTGAGATTCTAAAGAAATACATCCCTGGACAATCCTCCAAAAAATCAAGAACGAACTGACCAACTGTTGGGGAGTCTAGGTCCAAGAAAACCTCTGTCAACTAGGATTTCCAACTGAAAGTAAAGAATGAGGCTATTGTAGACTTATCTACAAAACTGGAAGCTAAGGATAAAGCTCTTACCAACCAATCCACACAATTGAAGGTGAAGGATAGTGTTTTGAAGAAACTTCAAGAACAAGTTGAAAGGTTGACCTTCCAATTTCACAAACATCCCCGAGAGGTGTGGATGGAGGGCTATAATGAAGCTTTGGGTCATATTAATGATCATTTTTCCCAGAGTCGTGATGAAGGGTATAATTGGGGATAGACCAATTATCTAACTTTACAAAAGCATGATCGAAATAACAAACTGTAGTATTGGAATGAACCTGGTATGCTAGATTGTAACAATACTCCATTAAAGTTGGATAAATCATGGATCCCTCGTGACATCATTTCTCAATGTTTAATCACTAAATACTTAGGAGATTACAATCTCCATGATGTTAATGAAATAGTTCGCCCTTCAAATCTGATTAATGCCCCAAGTAGTAGTAACATAAAAATATTAGAAGACTTCAACTTCATCAACTCTCCCTATACATTGGATGATCCTCCTACTAGAATGGAAAGAGTGCAACCGACATCCAAAGCTAAAGGGAAGCGTTCGACTAAATGAGTTTCCTGTATTTTTTTATTCATTTGAATGTTATACAGTTTATGTGAATGTAAATCCATATGTTTGTTTTATTAACTTATGATTATTTTAATCAATTAGTTAATGTGTGATTATAATGCCATTGATTCTACTAATGTACATAGATATATTAATACAAATTTAACATTAGTTATCAGTGGTGACCAAGTGTATGAGGAATATATGTTTATATTCCAATATTTAGGAATTTTTGTAGGTCATCGTACATTTAATTTAGTTGGGTAAAACTTATTTATAACTGTTGGAGTTTTATAAGAAGTTTTACCAACTTCTTGTTCTTGACTTTTCTCTACAAAATCATACATGAAGTAAATTATTGTTGCAGACTAAGGCCTGAGGATTGTAATCATGTTTTAACTTGGTTGATTATTATTTGTGTTGCTAACCAAGTGCTGAGGATTGTAATCCTGTTTTGACTTCGTCAGAGTTGTCATTTGTTGTTGTTGACCATGTGCTGAGGATTATAATCCTACTCTGACTCGGTCAGAGTTGAAGACCAAGAGATATATGGATTATTTCTGTTATGGGGGATGTTTATAATCACCATACTAAAAAAAATTCAAAAAATTGAAGGGACTGAAATCAACATTTTATTGATACTCAAATAAAAGCAAAAGAAATACAATAACGTAAATCCTTTAAATTATTGATGATACTTTTGAAGGTTCTCGATATTCTAGGGATTTTTGAATTCTTCTCCGTCCAAAGTCTATATGTAATAGGTTCCTAGTAGGATGAAATCTGATATGCGATATAGGCCATGCCAATTGGTTTCAAGTTTGTTATTCTTATGGATAACTTTCTTAAGAACATAATCACCCTCTTTCAGGTTAGTCAGCTTGACCCTTTTATCATAAAAGCGAGTAGTTATGTATTGGTATGCTGTGTTTCTCAGAGCATCATCTTCTCGTACTTCCTCCAACATGTTGAGATCTAATCGCCTCATCAAATCACTAACTAGAGAATCAAAATTCAGTACCATGTGGGTTGGTAGGATGATCTCGTATAATACCATGGATTTAGTCCCAAATGCAATCATGAATGGTGTCTTTACAATTGTTGTTCTCGGCGTTATTCTGTAATCCCAAAGAACAAAATGTAACTCAGTAATCCAGTTTCCCTTAGCAGCATCAAGCATTTTCTTCAGTTCGTTCAGAAAAGTCTTGTTTGTTACTTCTATTTGACCATTACTTTGAGGATGGTCTGGGGTAGAATATTTTTTCTAGATTTTATATTAGACACATTATGCTTCAAATTCCTCATGGTTAAACTGGGTGCCATGATCTGTATGAAAGCATATGGTAAACCATATCGATAGATTATGTTCTTCTAGATGAACTGATACACTTTCTCATAAGGCATCTCAACCAATGGCACTGTCTCCACCCATTTGGTGAAATAATCAACATGAAACAACTAAATATTTGAACCTGCCTTTGGTGGTCGGTAGTGGGATGACCAACTCAATTCCCAATATAGTGAACGGATAAGGTGAAGTTATTGGTGTTAAAACAACATTATGTGCTTTATGAATGGCAGAGAACTTTTGGCACTTGTCACACTTTCTTGGAAAGGCAAGACAATCTTCCCTCATAGTTGGTCAGTAGTATCCCTGAGTGCTGATTCATTGGAGAAATGATCGACCAGCGGAATGAGGCCCACAGGAACCTTCGTGCACTTCTTTGATCAAATTCTCCACTTCCATTGGATGAACACAACGCTGCAAGGAGATCGTCAATCCCCTTCTGTATAAAACTGATTTGTTTAACATATATCGTGTTTCTTTATATCAGCGCTTTTTGACCTCTTTAGGATCAGATGGTAGGGTTCCATCTTTAATATAAGCTTTGATGGGATCCATCCAAGAAGGACACAGATCTAACACAATGAAACTTACCATCAGGTCTTCATCAATACTCCGATTAGCCAAAATTTTTATTAGGATTTTTCTTTCAGAGATCAATTTTTATTGTTGATGCTAGCCGAGTGAGGGCATTAGCTCGGGCGTTTGCTATTCTCGTGATCCCGTTCATCTGGACGAAAAGAAACTTGTTAATAACTTCCATGGTCTTAGCAAGATACCTGGTCATCAATTCTCCTTTAACTCCATATACATGAAGTAATTGGTTAACAACCAGTTGTGAATCACTGTGTGCCATTACTTGCTCGGCACCTAATGAGTGAGTTAAATTCATTCCAACTATCAAGTCTTAATATTCTTCCTCGTTGTTTGATGCTTTGAATTGAAACTTGAGAGCATACTTAATATTAGTATCATCAGGAGTATTAAGTATTAAACCTGCTTCATTGCCAGTAGCACATGAAGATCCATCCACATACAAATTCCATAATGGGACATAACTATTGAAACTTTTTGTTGTCAATGACCCATGCTATAATATTTTTTTACTCTCCTTTGCATATTTTTGGGTTATATCTTGAATTCTGGATGACTCAGGTTGATTGACTATAATTTTAGATTGCTTTTGAGTTGAGCTCTCTTCTTTCGAAGTCTGCTCGACAGGAAAGTTTTGTTAGTCGGGAAGTAAATTCAGTAATAAAATTTGCCAAAGCTTGGCATTTCAGTGAGGATCATACTTCATAGACAATATCATACTCTCCTAATTCTACCACCTAGTACATCAATCGTCCTAACTTCTCAGGCTTGTGGAGTTCTTGTTTAAGAGGCAAATCAATATACAAAACTATATTATGTGCTTGGAAATAAGGTTTCATATGCCTAGAAGCCTTAATAAGCATTAGGGCAAATTTTTCCAAACGTGGGTACCTAATTTTAGCTCCTATGAATGCTTTACTGGTGTATTAAACTATTTTTTAGATTCCATTGTCCTGTCTGACCAAGGCCAAGCTCACTGCTGACTCAGAAATAAATAAATATAAGTACAACTTTTCTCCCAAAACTGGTCGGGATAATATAGGAGGTGATCCCAAATACTATTTCAACTCCTGGAACGCTTCTTCACATGTTGCATTCCACTCAAAAGTCTTTCTCAACACCTTGAAAAATGGTAATTACCTATCTATTTCTTAGTAAACAAATCTATTTAAGGTTTCCACTCTTCCCGTGAGCCTTTTGTATATCTTTCTTGCAAGTCGAGGATTGAATTTTGATCTACGCTTTTATCTTTGCTGGATTAGCCTTCATTCCCTTTGATTAACTATGAAGTTGAGGAGCATCCCTTCTTGTTCTTCCAACACACACACTTGATTGGATTCAGCTTCATCTAATACTTTTCCAACTGATCAAAAGTTTGACTGAGGTCGACGATATGATCTAAGGCATTTTTTACTCTTTGTCAACATATCATCCACATAAAACTCCATGTTATTACCTAACTATTATTCAAAAAAATTATTCACCAACCATTTGATACATCTCTCCTACCTTTTTTAGCCCAAAGGTCATTACATTGTAGCAATAAGTTCCTCTGTTGGTGATGAAGGATGTACTTTCCCTGTCTTTAGTTTTCATCTTTATCTGATTATACCCATAATAGTCATCCATGAATCTTAAATGTGCATGCCTCGACGTAGCATCCACTAATTGATCAATTATAGTAAAGGTAAAATGGTCTTTTGGGCAATCTTTATTTATATCAGTGAAATCCACACACGTCCTCCATTTATCATTATTCTTTTTAACCATTACAACATTGTCGAGCTAGGTTTGATACTTCACATATTCAATAAACTAGGATTTTTGAAGTTTCTCAACCTCCTATTGGATAGCTTGATTCTTCTTAGGACTGAAAACCGTGCGTCTCTACTTGATCGGTTTGGCATCCTTACTTATGTTCAGCTCATGATAGAGGAAATTCGGATCAATCCCAGACATATCCTCATGGCTCCAAGAAAATACATGTCTTCGCTGCCTTAGAAACATAATCAATTCCTATTTTAGGACTGGATCCAATGTTAATCCACTCTGTGTGGTTCTCTCTAGTTTGTCATCGTCCAGGATAATGTTTTTCAAAACTTTCACAGTTTGTCCTTTGACTAACTCTATTTGATCTCGGGGATCTAAAGTTTCAACTTCATATTCATTATTAGGCTCAGTGGTATCCACCTGATAAGTGGTAGTTTTCTTGTTTAATTCAATCAAGTCATCTTGCTCGACTGAAGAATAGTAGCATTCTCTAGGCACTTTTTGGTCGCATTTTACAACACCTACCCCAAAATGAGTTTGAAACTTCAAGCATTATTAACTATTGACGGTACTGCTTCAAACTTCTTCAACCCTACCCTGTCAAGAATCACATTATAGGAAAACTAAACATTTTTATCCATCACGAAGAAACATATTTTCTCTCTAAGATTTGTTGGCCAGGTGCCGAAAAACACTTCTAGCTTGATCGTCCCAAAAGGGTAAACTTTTTCCCCAGAAAACCCTATTAATGGCCTGTGGTAGGGCTCTAGTTGGCTAAACATTAAGTCCTAACTCTGAAAGAAAGTACAAAATATAATATCTGTCGATCTCCCATTATCCACCAAAATTCTAGCGATGACAGTTTCCTAGATCCTGAATTTGACAACCAATGGGTCATCATGGGGATAAATTACCCCAGAGAGATCATTCTTCGAAAAATCAATCACCATTTTTTCTTTGTTGACCCTCCTAGGACGGTCATCTTCGTTCAGATTAATTCTCTCGATATAATAGTAATAATTCCTTTCGGCAGTGTGATCGCCTCCTTCGGTATCACCACCTATAATCACATGACAAGCAAATGAACCAAAACTAATCATAGCTACCTCACATTTTGGTTGCTTGGTCTTCTTCGACAAGTCCGAATCATCTTCGTGAATTCTCTTCATGTCATCTTTAGGCTTATATAGAGAATTTGACCTTCTTTTAGATTCTCTACAATCATGCCAATCAATAAATTTATTGAGTTTTTCTCGACGGATGAGGGATTCTATCTCAATTTTCAAAGGGACTCAGTTATCCATTGCATGACCATGATCCTTATGTAATTCACAATATTTGGATCTATCCCTCTTGTTAGGAGGTGCCCTTAACTTCCCAGGCCATCGCAAATGCTTATTGTTCTTGATTTCTTTTAGGATATGGTGAACGCTAACACTCAATGGAGTATATGTTCCATATTTTTTGATATTTTCCTCTTTCATTGACGTCTACTCCTTGTGTTCCTTCTTCTTAGACTTTGTATCAGCTTCGTAACGAGACTCTGTTTTGTGGCCATCGCTTCCTTGGCGTTCATTATTTTTCCTGCTTTCTCCATGAGTTCAGCTATAGTTTTAGGAAGATCTTTGGACAGAGTATAGTATAGTTTCTCGGGCAGAAACCCACTCATAAAAGTAATGATGGTTGTTTTCTCTTCATAATCAATCACTTTTAGTTTCTCATTATTAAAATGCGTAATATACTCCCTCGTACTTTCCCCCACTTGTTGCCTTACACTCAAAAGATAAGCTACTATTTTTACTGAATTAGCTTTGAAACAAATTTTGCTAATGAATAGCTCATTAAATTGATTAAAGTTGGCGATCTATCCATGAGGCAGGTTATTGTACCATATTTGGGTTGAACCCGTGATGGTACTTGAAAATGACGTGCACCTCATTTCATCAAGAACTGAATAAATATCAACTACAGCTTGATATTTCTCGATGTGGAAAATTGGTCAGTTTTACCATCATATTTTGGGGTGACAACAGGAGCTTTAAACTTAGATAGAGTAGGAAAATCCATCATTGCCTAATTAACATGAGATCCTTTAACGAAGCTCCATTGTAAAGGATTCTTTTCTTTTTCCATTTCACCCAACCAATCTTCCAACATATGGATTGATCCTTTCCACTAAGTATTACCTGCATCATACCTATGCGAAGCAGCTCAACTGTTCTAACCATGTGTCTGCATTGAACTCTCTTTCTGAGAAGTCTGCTCGGTGCGTACAGGTTCGAACGGTTGATCTTGATCGGACTGAGGCTTCACACTGGTCGACTAGATGTTGAGTGTTCCTCGATAACTCCCTAGGTGGGTTTCTATTTTCTCGGGGTCCCAGACGGTCAAAGGGCAAAGCTCTTCCTAGCTTGAAAAGATGCTTGGACTTTTAGGAGAAAGAGAATGGATATCATAAGGCTCTCTGGACCTGAGTGGTGAATTTTCTCCTGGACGATAAGATGTATCTTGTGATGATCTGGTTTATCTATGTCTGATGGATCTTAGAGGTGGAGGTGTCATTTTTCTTCTGGATGAGGGAGCCATTTGTTGCTGGGAAATGGATGGAGACTTAGCTTGTAGTGATTGAGCTAATTGCCTCACCGTGTCCTGCATGGCTTCCTGTCCTCTAGTAATACTGGCAAGTATTCCAGTTAGATTTTTTTCCTGGACTCAGGGTCATTCATCTTGCCTTGAACAAGGGTATGTGAGAGTGAGAATGGAAATTAGAAACACGTTCCCACAAATAGTGCCAATCTATTAATGTAAAAAATTTGACTTGATCCAATTTTATAATCACAGATGAAATATATAATTGCAATGGTAAATAAAAAGAGACAGAGATTTTAAAGTGGTTCATCTATGTAAGAAAGCCTACGTCTAATATTATTGTATTGATTACAAAGGTTACAGAAATCTAGGTACTCTTGTAAATAAAAATTGCCTAGAATCCGTTCTACCTTGCCCTTTATGAAAGGGATACAACGTATTTATAGTGACCCGTAGGTCAAGGATCGAAATATGAAGGAATGGAATGCTTTCATACATTTAATCATTTACATCCCTACATAATGAATGTGATGACTGGTTGTATAAACCACCTGTAATATAACCCTTTAGTTGATCTTGATGGTCGGCCTTGCTTATGTTGGTCTTCATAACTGTCGAGCTACTATCTGTTGCCTCGGATTTTATCCACGTAGGATGACAAGTGCTCAATTCTAATTGGTCCACATAGATGGATAATTGTATGCATCAATAGTATCCATTTGTAATGAAAAGATTTCTTCTTTGGTCCCCAAAGAAGAATATTTCATTGACAATGTTATTATTTCCTTCGAAACTCAATCTTCAAGCAATGATGAGTGATCTCTTGAGTTTGAATTTCTTTCCTCCCCATCTTTATTCTATATTATTGAACCAATACAAGTACCTAATGAATAGGTGTTAAACATTAAAGCGTTTAACCCTTTCACAAATGAGGATTACTTGCTCGAGTTTCTTTCCATGAAGGAAATTTTGCCTCCATGTGCGTCACCTCCCATTCCAATTATAAAATATTTGGGAGGAAATTATGTTTTTTTGGATCCCATGTGTTTTTGTCTCCCATTTTATCCAAATCCCCCATCATCCCTCCAAATTTTTTAATCAGTGATGGTTCATTTCTTCCACCTTACACATGCCTTCCATTGTTTGAACGAAATTTCTATTTTCGAAAGGTATGCATGAAAGGGGTGGTCCCCCGCTGATCCTCCAAAGTCAAATCATATTTTGGGTAGACCCTAAAAAATTTCAACTTCTAGTGTATAGGTAGTTAAAAGTTAAAATTATAGGTTGTAAATATTTAGTTTTGTTTTATTTTCCTTTTCTTCTTTATTTTTACTTATTGTCTAGCGTAGTTAGTTAAGTTTTTGTTATTTGTTTTTTGATATGCTTGGTACTAACATATTTTGCAGAATCATTGGACTTGTACTTTTCCGAGATCGCTCCATTTTGGGTAATATCACTATTTTCCTCCCTTTAACTTGGTTCTTAATTTACAATGAGGACAATGTCAATTTTAAGTTAGGGGGTATGGGATATTCTTTCCATTCATTGGTAGTATCTTTGATTTGATTATATGTTCTTCCCAAGCATGCTTTTCTTGTAAAAAAAATAAAATTTTCAAATTTTCTTTCTTTTTTCCCCTTTATTGGGCTTTTTGCCTTTGTTTTCGATGACAAATTTTAACCACTGCACGATCTAATAGACAACTCAATGATGAATGTTCTCAATTTTGGAAGTTATTAGACATTGGTCCTCAATTATTGATAGTATGAATTAAACTTTAATCCCATTAGCACATGCACTTTTCGTGCTCTATTGATTTGGTTTAAGATTTTTATAACTAGGTAATATTTTATTGGATTGTATATCCTTACACCTAGTGAGATTTTGGATTTTCTTCTTTTGTGAGTGTTATACACTTTTCTTTCCTCTCTGAAAACATTATATTTGTTGGTAATCTCACTATTCATTCATTGATCGTTCATTAATTGAGTTCATATATGAAGTGTGTTACTTGAGCATGATTTTTAAAAATTATTTTCACTCGATAATTGCGTAAACTTTAGGAAATGATCATAGTCCATCCTTGTTATATCACCCATATTGACCTTGACTTTACCTTATATGTTTTCCCTCGTCAACACCTTTGAACCTTAATATAACCTTTCATTTCATAAGGCAAAAT
Organism: Sambucus nigra; assembly: GCA_949130495.1. NCBI lineage: Eukaryota > Viridiplantae > Streptophyta > Magnoliopsida > Dipsacales > Adoxaceae > Sambucus > Sambucus nigra. The sequence continues at coordinate 320,706,888 of OX422223.1, forward strand.
CCCATAACCAACGTCACATTAGAGTTATAAAACATATATATTACATTTCGTACCTTTGTTTGAAATGATACTTGGTTTGAATGATGTTCGTGTTATGTGGTTGCAATTGACCATGTGAGAGTGGGAAAGTAGAGAAAAGAAAGAAGTGAAAAAGATAAAAAAAGAGAAAGTAGAAAAAAAAATATGTATACGTTGTGTATAGTGTTCAATAATCTTTATTTTCTTTCTCCATTGTCATATTCAATGCTTTTTATGTAATTATATTCCAAATTTTGTATTTTCCCACATTTTCCATTATCCCGACTTTTCATCTCCGAACTCTTTGAATCCATACATAGTCTTTTCATTTCGTAACCATAACCCCAAACTTACATTAAAACCCTATACAAGTCCTATGTGATCCTAGGGTGAATTCAATTCAAAATTTTAAATAGTTGCGATAATCTATGAAAATACATTTTGCCTCCTTTAATGATGGTATCTTTCATTGAGATTACATATTTTTCTTTTATATAGCGTTCTGGTTTGGTGACATGTGTGTGGCCAAGATTCCATTTACATTTACTTTATATGCCCGCATGTCGCTAGTATAACCTCCCATTCATAGTGATTTCATTTATTGCGTGTAATATCCGATGAGGATTGATATTTATGCATGATTTAATGCTTATCCGATTTATTTAAGTTTTTTTCCAAACCATACTTTGCATGTGCTCGCTCCCCTCCCACTTTTTAAGGTTTTAATTCTACAAAGTTCATTCTATAATCTTAATAATACAGACTTCTGTATGAATTTATTCACTTTGCTAATAATGTGTTCGAAATATTTTTCGTTATTATTGGGATTGTCGCATGTGGTTGGGCATATTTTGAGGAAACTTTGATGTTTGTGGGTTTCATCCCTAAAAACCCTCACGAGATCACACTCATCGACTAGGGTAACCTAGGGGTTTAATGATTTATTGCATATGTTAAATGCAATCGTGTTCCCTATAAAAGTGGCAATTATATTTTCTATTCTTATATACTTTTTGTACATCCTTTGCTGGACTAGTTTTGTTTGTTTCATCACCAAGGACTAGTAATGTCTAAGTTAGGGGGCATGATTAGTCACGAATATTGTATATGCGCGCCCATTATATTTACGCCTTCTAGAACTTTTTGTCTTCCTTATCCCTATATTTATGCTCGTTAACTAGACCATCTTGGTTTTGGATATAGATATACATGCTTTTTAGGGCTTAATTGAGCTTTTGTAGGTATGGAACGCTTAAAGTGAGGATTCGTTGTGTTTCGAAGAAGTTCCGTCATCAGATGCTACTTTAGGATAAATTTATATAGTTCTCACTTCATCTATGGCTTAGTGGGATTCCCAAGAAGCATAGTTCATCTATTTAGCTTCGTGTGGACATGAACGACACGTCATTTCGAGTTCGAATGAAGAAGATATGGACATTTCCGTACTCATCTATTCTCCCTCATTTTGAAAAAAAGAAGACCATGGAACTGGGGACCGATTGTCCGGACCTTCCCCATAGGTCAACCACTGAATCATATTTTGGCTTACAATGGATGCAGTGGCTTTTTTCCTGGGGCTCGATCGGTCGTCCCCTTACCGCGATCGACCGGTAGTGCCAGATATTGTGCGTTTTTGCCATTTTATTTCTTTTTCCATTTTTCTTTTCTCTCTTTTATAACTTACTATAAATAGACCCCTTAGATTATTTTCTTAGATATATTTTATTTAGTGTGTTTTTCATCTTGCTTTTTAGGTATCTTAGGGTTTGAAGGAGATCTTTAGTTTTTGCTTCTCTCTCTCCTAGGGTTTCACCCAAATGGGTTTGTAAGTTACTATTCATCATATCTCTCTGTAAATCCAAGCTTCCATTGTTGTTTTTCTTGCTTTGTTATTTGTTTACTTGCTTTGTAACTTAGATTTAATTTCTTTTCTTACTTTCTTGCATTTAAATACACGCCTTCCATTATGTTATGTAGATAATTTAGTTTAGGTTGTGATTGATGGAACTCACCTTGATTTCAATGTGTTGCTTTGTTGTGGTGATGGGTTTTACGTATCAAATTCTTTTGGGTTGTTCTTGTTATTACACCTAGGAGATTTAATGGGGTATATCATCTATGCTCTGTATTTATGACCTAGCATGTGTAATTTTTAGGATATTTGTTGACGCCAAAATCGTATTAGTCTTTTATGTGAATTTAGGGGGTGGCAACTCTAGATTTAATTGATTATTGAAATGAGATTCAATCTTACTAAATTCGTAGTCCTATGTAAGGATTTATACACATTAAACTTAGGTGGGGGATATTAGTCACAACCAATAGTTTTATTCCTCTTTTCTAATCGTAGTTTAAATACACATTCCTACATTATATGTTCTTTTAACATTTATCCTTTACACTTTTATTGAGAAGTATTAAACCAATTAAATTCTAAGAACTAGTTTCTATGAATTTCGATACCCGGATTGGTCGTTGTACTCCCTTGAAATAGTCAATAGTTTAGGTTTCTGCATAACGCTGGGAGCCGAGTATAACGAACGACATATATCTTTATACACTTGCGTCGCGGTTCACCCCTGTTATCAATAATCTATAGTCATCTCGGGGGACAATTTCAGCTCAAACTCTAAGAGTTGATTCAACAAAGGTGGTAACTTCATGTCTTTCCCCTCCGATTGGGTGCAGACGGTCATACAGGCCCTCATAAAGAGTGACAAATCTTAATCAGTGAAGCAGATAGGGGGTAGGAGAAAATATGGGCAAACCTTAAGCGGTTTAGGTGAGACTATAGGGATGATGGGTTCTTTGTTGGGCACTATTTGAGTAAATGCGTCAAATAGTGGGTCACTTTCTAGAAAGAGGGCATTTTTATGTGCTCAAATTGGGTGATGAGTGATGTTGGGTTTAGGATTAGCTGGTGGGGATATGATACCCCGAATAATTAGGCCTTATATCACATTCCTTATGTGGAAGCATTGTTCGGTGGTATGACTAGCGGATTGGTTGAAATCACAATGGGCATCGGGCTTGAAATTTTTAGGGAATAAATTTGTTAATGGATGGGGGTTCAATGGTTTGACGAGATTTTGGCTTAACAGGGCCCGATAGACATTTGATAGGGGAGCATGGAGCTCAGTATACTATTTCTTGGTAGGATTAGGATGACTTTCGAGAGCCAAAAGTTGCAGGTTAGGTAATGTTATTGATGGTTGAAACTGTAGCACTTGAGGGATTCTTATACTTTCGAAAACTATATTGTTTGGTCTCTTTGTTTGAGTTAGATTCGACTTTGGTAATGACTTCCTCAATTTACACACCAGTCTCGCGAAGGGATCGAAAGTGTGGGTAATATTTTTCTCCCATAGATGCTCGGATATGAGGCAAGAAGTTATTCTTTACAATACTAACTTGTTCCTCCTCAAAGGGCCGGTTGGCCATGGTAGCATCTTTCTCTATCTAACTTCCTATGAAGCTACTGAATGTTTCCCTTGGGTATTGCTTAAGAAGTTCTAGATCTCGACAATTGAGCTTTAGCTTCTCGTTCTACTTGTATTGAGACGTAAATTCTCGAGCGACATCCTCCTAACTACAGATTTTGGACTCTTCAAGGGACAAAAACCATCGGAAGGAACCTTCTTTTAAGGACTGTTGAAATATCTAGGGCATTATCTATTCGGAGGCACCGAAGAGGGTCATGGATCGTGATAGCTTTGAAGCTGAACAATTGGGGGTCCGCTTCCCTCGAATTTCTCAATGTTTGGAATCTTGAACTTCTCTAGGAGTCTAGCCTTTGGATATGGAGACATATGGGTGTAGTCCATATAGTTGGGCAAGGATAGAAATAGGAATTTGAGCTTGTGGAGGCCCATTGGCAGGTGGAGCAGGCGAAGAGTGCTGATACTCTTCTGAAACCCAAACAGCCTTGAAAGCAAGTGGACCCATGGCACGAGGAAAGATAACCTTGAGTTCTTCAGGAATATGGGCCCGATGATGCTGTATTTCATGGAAACCAATTTGAAGGTTGTCAATTTTAGCACTTAGTTGGGATAAGACAGTCATCAGATCAGAATGCACATTTGGTGCTTGATCAGCATTCTCCATGAAGAGATTGTGAAGGTAAATCCTAAACTCGGATGAAGTAACAGAAGAACCGAGGAAGCCAATAAGGAGACAAACCAAAAATAGGTATGCAATCGACCTGAGAGGAAAATGGTTCGAATTTATTTTTTAAAGGAGGGGGAATTTTTTTGGGTATTTTTGAAAAATGAGGCAAAATCGGAAAGGAATCTCAACATAATTATTATTAATGTTTTTATTAGGTTCTCACTTGTATTAGGTTTCCCTGAATATAGAAAAATCTTGAACAGTACCCGAGCTTGGGAAAATAGGGTTTGAAAATATGTAAGACACAATTTGTCTTGTTTCTAGGCTCACGAACGGGGTCCTATACTCAAAAAAGAGAAATAGTGAGAAAATTCGGTAGTCTGCCGAATTGGAATTTTGATAGAGTTTAGCATGGTAGTCGGAAAACTAAATATGAGAGCCCTAGGTTTGATACCTATATGAGGTTTATGCAATTATTGGGTTAGTGGAAGGGTTCCCCCCTTTGGTATGACTTCCACGATATACCTCTTGCCTATAAGGGAAATCATTCATCGATACGTATAGACAAGCATTCATCGGTACATATAGACAAGACATTTTATATACCTAATTGTACGCGAATTGCCTCACTATATACCTCATCGGGACTGTACGTGTGAGAGTCCATTCTATATAATCGACTTACGTGAACGAGATCCCTATTATAAACCTCTCCTCGTGAGTTCGGTCAAGCGGTACATTATACATCGAAGGTACGAGGCCAATGGAAGGTATGAGTCAATCTCTTAGGCTAACTATGAACTGCAAGACCTACGCCCAACACAAAGTGACCCCCAATATGGGATAAAATTTTGGTTCAAATTACCATGCTCTTGGTGATGTAGTGTGAAAAAATGCACGAGTCTTAATTAACATATTATGGAGAGAGAGAGAGAGAGAGAGAGAGAGAGAGAGAGAGAGAGAGAGAGAGAGAGAGAGAGAGAGTATTTTTTTATCATTTTTTATTGGAATGATGAGTAATGGGAGTACTACACTAATGAGGGAGCATATACAAGTATTATAAAAAGTAAATCTAGTATGGAGACTATAGTATGCATGCATATATGTGAGTGAGTAAGTTACATGGGGATATATACAAGTGAGTGTGTGTGGTAGTGAGCCTATACATTGATCAACTACAAGTGGTGTGTGATATGGAGATATACACAAGTGTGGGTGTGTGCTAGTGAAGCCTAACCATGGATATTCTAATTGGTGTGTGAACCATGTCAGTAGAAAGTGAATTTAAGTGTAAGTGTGTGAAGTGTGCATAGAGAGTATATACAAGTGTATAAGTGAGTGGAAATTGATATATACATGAGATATACATACAAAAAATATAAATAGAGGAGAAAATGGAACATACAAGTATGTGCATGCGCACACATGCAGAAAACAATAACACCCATGTAGAAAATAGAATCTAGTCCTCTTGAAAGAATCCCCAGCAGAGTGTCCACTGTGGCCATCCTGAGGGGGGTCCGAGGAGGGCTTTCCCCTTTTTTCTGCCATGCGCGCATGATTGTACCATTCCTCGGGGTGCTCGACCATCGTCGATGTGGGGAAATATGTAGAGATAGAGTCACCAGCCTATTGTGCACAAAACAGGCAAAAAAATGTTGTCGCCTAAAGAGAGCGGCATCCAGGACAATATTGATGCTTGCGAAACCAAGTACTTCAAAGGTCCAGGGACTAAGATACAGAATGGGAAGGTATGAGGCACCCATCCCACCCTTTCGGTCTCTCATGGGAATGTGTTAATTTTCTTTTGTTAAACTCCGTGAAGTGTGTGCTTATGTGCATAATATAAATGGAGAATGGAATCTCTCAACTCGCATCATGGAAAAGGACGGAGTGAGTTCATCCTTAGGAGTGTTCCCAAAATAATAATTTAATGTATAATGTAAGTGTTTGTCGATTCACAAGTCATTACAGAAGAACGAATGCATACATCGAATAAAACACAACCATATGCCTAAGTAGCCCATGGGGCATCAAAGTCCACTTGGTTCGAAGATAATGTAGGGTGGTGTTTAACCCATAAATCTAAACGAGAGATTTCTCTTATACGTGTGTATAGAGATAAGCGTGTTTCAAATATGAGGATGTGTAGTGAGAATCCCTTTTTTGGAATTTATAGGTGAACCCCCCCTTTTCTTTTGTTTTTTTTTTATTTTTAATGAAAATAAAATATGCACAAATACTAATAATAAATGATTGAGATTAAGGTATGTGATGTAATGAAATAAATCACTAAAGTATAAATAAAGCAACTAATGCTAAAAATAAGAGAATTGAAAGACAAGGGTGGAAAATTGGACCTCCTTAATAAGACTTGAAATCGATCTTAAATGTAGATGCACTGATCTCACAATAAGGATATGGTGGTATGAGGAGATGTGTGAGAATTTACTAAAATGAGTATGAAAATAATGGAAAGAATGTGGGAAATGGGCTTTTTAAGAGGGGGACAACTTTGAATTGGAGATAATTTTCTCTGAATTGCTGAGAGGGATGTTCAGGGTGCAACTTTCAAAGTGAGGACATGGCCTCTATTTATAAGACCAAGGGGTGTGTCCATTGGCAGGGTCCTTGACCTGCCTATCGGTATAGAAACCCAGACACAGTGCTGATAGGCAGGGTCCTCAGGGTACCATTCGGCAGTCTAAAAATATTTTTTTGAAAAACGATCATAAAATGTGAATCATAAGTCAGAATTGCACACAGGGCAGACCACTTCAAAGGGTACTTAGAGACCTTTAATAATCCATTGAGTCACTCCCGGGTTCAGGAGTTGTTTAAGGTCAAATAGGGCTCGGAAGCCCCCTTTGGTCACTAGACATGAAATTTTTGAAGGAAAACAGATCGTTCATCCGAACCGTAAGGTCGATTCACGCATAAGATGGATTGTTTAAAAGGTTATTCATATCCCTTTGAGATTTCATTCAGCGGTTCGAAGAGTTGACCAAGGTCAAATGGGGCTCTAAAGCGCTCGGTGACCTGTTGGAGTAAAATGGGTCGCTCATTCGTACCGTAACACTGATTCGCGTATGGGGCAGACCGTTGGAAAGGGTATTCAGATCCCTTCAAAGACTTATTGAGTTTCTCTCAAGCTGAAGAGTTGATCGGGGTCAAACGGGGTTCGAGAGCTCCTGGTAGCCTCTAAATTAGTTTTTGGGGTAAAATGGATCGGTCGTCCTACCCGTAAGGTTGATTCGTTCACGAGGTGGACCATTAGGAAGGGGATTCAGATCCCTTTGGAGATTTATTGAGATTTTGCTCAGACAAGGAAGTTGACGAGAGTTAAATAGATCTCAGGAGCGCCAAATGGCCTTGATTTCAATTTTTTTCTAGTAAAATGAACCGTTGGTCCGAACCATAAGGACGATTCACACATGGGGCAAACCGTTAGAAAGGGGATTCAAAGCCCTTAGAAGATTCAATGAGCTTTTTCTGAGGTAAGAAAGTTGACCAGAGTCAAACCAGATCCGAGAGCGCCTAGTGGCCTCTAGATCAATACTCGGAGTACGACCTAGGTTTTGTGGTGAATGAGTGAGTGATAAGGATCTAAGGAGGTGCTTAGGGGGGTTCCTCGAATGGGGTGTCTACACTTTTGTTTTTTCACTCAACAAAGAGATGGATATCAATTGACGTAAACTCAACTTTGAAACATTAATGAAGAACAACAGATCAATATGAAACTCTCTCTATAATATATTTAATGATCTATGCCCAATAAATGTACTAAAATATAATGATTCATTTTTTTGTTTCCAATTTTTTCCAGTGATGTTTGTAGTAGTACTTGGATTAGGAAGGTTGTAAAGAACATCACTTGTAAAATGCCTATCTTTTGAATAAAACTTCTTTTTGTGGCAAAAAAAGGATATATTCCTTGAATATCCACACTAAAAGGAGAATTTCCTTGTACTTTGTGATGTGATGTCACAAAGAATGTGGCATAAGACGTGACGTAACAACACAATCTTCTACATTCCCAACTAACCATATAATATCTAATTGTCCGTTTGTTTGTCATTTTTTGTCATGGCATATGCTAAAGAGTCGGCAAATATGAAAATTTGTCAACTTTTTGGCTGTCTAGTTGCAAAATTTGTCGTGGCATTGTTTGTTAGTGTTCAACACCCATTATGCATAAGGTGTTGGCAAACTTTGCTTACCTATTTGAGTGAGAAATATTTACCAACAAATTTGCTAAATTCTTAAATGGTTTTAATATTTTAAAAAACAATTTGAAAATTGTTTTAAATACTTTACCAACTGTTACGAATATTTAAAAACTATTTCGTAATGTTTTAAAAACTGTTTTTAATATTATAAAAAATTGTTAAGAAAAACCGTAGTATAAAAATATTGTAAAAACTATTTTGAACATTTTTAAAAACTTTTTTGAATATATTATAAAAACAGTTTTAAAAAACAATTTTAAAAACTGTTTTAAATAGTTAAAAAAACTGTTTGGTAATGTTTTAAAAACTCTTTTTAATATTATTAAAATTGTTAATAAGATGTTTTCCAAATTATTTTAAAAACTATATTATAAAAATATTGTAAAAACTATTTTTAACATTTTTAAAAACTGCATTGAATATATTATACAAATTGTTTTAAAGTTTTAAAAAACAATTTTAAAAACTGTTTTAGATAGTTAAAAAATGTTTTGTATTGTTTTAAAAAATATTTTTAAAAAGTGTTAATAAAGTGTTTTACAAATTTTTAAAAAACTCGTATTATAAAAATATTGTAAAAAAATATTTTTAACATTTTTATAAACTGTTTCAATATATTATAAAAACTGTTTTAAATAGTTAAAAAAAATTGTTATGAATATTTAAAAATTGTTTTGTAATGTTTTAAAAATTGGTTTTAATATTATAAAAAAAATTCTGAAAATGTTTAACATTTTTTTAAAAATTGTTTTATAAAAATATTGTAAAAACAGTATTTAGTAATTTTTTAAAACTATTTTGAATATATTATAAAAGCTGTTTTAAACTTTTTAATAACAATTTTAAAAATCGTTGTAAAAAATATGTTTTAAAAATGTGTTATTTAAATATTTTGCCTAAAAACTTTTTTTACCACATTTGGTTGTTTGATACCCTAATGTGAGAAAAATAATATTTTGTCTTGGAAAAGTTTGCCTAGGCAAAGGCAAAATTTTCCTGAGAAAATTTTTTCATGCCAACTCTTTTGCCCAATGTTAATCAAACGGACCCTAAAACTAAAGAAAGGTAAGCATGAGAACTCGAAAACATGTATACCCCATTAACTAAAGAACTTGCGCCTTGGTTTGACCGCGCAAAAGGTTTGGAACCGACTCACGCCTTTTAAAGATTGAAGATACGAGTCTTTAACCCTTAAGGGGTTGTGGAATTCGATATTATTGATTTATTTAAGGCATGACCTTTATGTTCTTGTTCTTTTACTCTTATGGTGTTGTATATTGTGTGAAATTAACTTTTTTAGTTATCCTCACAGTCCATCATGGGCAATTCATTTTGCGATATTCACTGTTATGAGTTATCCTTTTTGTAAAAAGTCGCCTGGCCTTGTTGAAGTTAAAATTTTCACAAGTAACACATTGACCAAGTTAAGCCAAAGAGGATGATCCCTGAGTTCCCGCATGATATGTTCATATTTATGCTACTTGCTTTCAGATTACTACCTAAAATTTTGAGTCAGGGATGTTTGTAGCAAAACTGGAAAAATGAAAGCGAGTAGCTAAATTTTTCTAATGGGGTGTTATGTGTTTGTGTATATTTGATGGTATGAATGATATACTCACAACAATTACTTGTAGTCTAGTGGTAACTCTTGACTCACCCTTATTTGAGGTCATGGGTTCAAGTCCAACTAAGGGTGTTTATGAGTATTTCACTACACCAAAAACAGGAATCTGGCACGGTTTATAATCGTGCCAGACCCAATCTGACACAGTTTAAAACCGTGCGAGATTTTTTGGCAGGGTTTAAAATCGTGCCAGATTTCCCAATCTGGCATGCTTTTGGCACGCTTTTAAACTGTGCCAGATTTTAATTTGGCACGCTTTTGGCACACTTTAAAACCGTGCTCGATATTGAATCTGTCATGCTTTCGGCACAGTTTAAAATCGTGCCAGATTTTACATTTTTTGCATGCTTTTGGCATGGTTATAAAGCATGCCAGATTGTTTTATAAGCATACTCAAATTTTATAATTTGTTACGATTTTGGCACGGTTTTAAACCGTGCCAGATTTTTTAATTAATAAAAAAAATATTTGGAGACAAATCTGGAAAATCAGTAAATTCGAATTCTGGTAGGAAAAATATTTATTATTTGCAAAGTAAAATCAAGAAAATTCATAAACTATGAATATCACACGTTGTTGATAAACTAATGTATATACAAACTTCAAAATATTACAAGAGTTAATAGTTCCCAATCTAAAAAAAATGGGCAGAGTTTCCTCAATTTTCTGAGCATTCCAAAACCTGCTAATACAAAACCTGTCAATATATATCCCGCATGGCCATAAAATCTAACAATAAAATTACAAAAGCCCACATGGCCATAAAAGTTGACAACAAAACTACTAAAGCCTACACGACCATAAAAGTAAATAATAAAACTACTAAAGGTTGCACGACCATAACACAAAAAATTTAATCCTAAGTATTAACAACACTAAATAAATAATCCCTTCATTATAAAAAATTGACTTCTACGTGTGTTCCGCGTGGATAAAAGCTAGCGATTGAATGTTATCCTGCAAAATAATGGGACACAAAAAGTATATGATATTAGTAAACATGTAGTTTTTTTTAAAGAACGTATTCAAGCTGAAAAATTACATATATGAGTTACAATTATTATTATATTATCAAATTGGAAGTCTCGTGACTACGTGGTCAGTTCATACGAGTTACATTTGTCTCATACAAGGTGTTAGGGCCTCTTACGGGGCCGTTTGGGGTTAGTCTGGGTTTTCACCCTTTAACAACTTATTTTTAAGTTTAATCTATACTTTCAAATTATCTTCATATTCTCAAACCACGAGACCCGTGACTATGCAGTTAGTTCCTATGAGTTACATTGGTCCCATGCGAGGTGTTCATGCCTCTTACGAGGCCATCTGGAGGATAATTTAGGTTTTCACCCTTTAACGACTTGTTTTTAAGCCTAATCTAAATACTTTCAAATTATCATCATATTCTCAAATCGAGAGACCTATGACTACGTGATTAGTTCCTACGAGTTACATTGGTCCCGTACGAGATGTTAGTTCCTCTTACGGGGCCGTTTGGAGGCTGATTTGGGTTTTCACCCTTTAACGGCATGTTTTTAAGCCTAATCTAGATACTTTCAAATTATCATCATATTCTCAAATCGAGAGACCCATGACTGCACGATCAGTTTCTATGGTACAAGGTGTTCATGCCTCTTACAGGGTAATTTGGGAGTTGATTTGGGCTTTCACCCTTTAACGGCTTATTTTTATGCTTAATCTAAATACTTTCAAATTATCATCATATTATCAAATCGAAAGACCCGTGACTACGCGGTTAGTTCCTACAAGTTACATTGCTCCAGTGCGAGGTGTTCGTGCCTCTTACAGGACCGTTTGGGAGTTGGTTTGGGTTTTCACCTTTTAATGGCTTGCTTTTAAGCCCAATCTAGATATTTTCAAATTATCATCATATTCTCAAATCGAGAGACCCGCGACTATGCGGTCAATTCCTAGGAGTTACATTGGTCCCGTATGAGGTGTTAATACCTCTAACGGGGTTGTTTGGAGGCTCATTTGGGTATTCACCCTTTAACGACATGTTTTTAAGCCTAGGCTAGATACTTTCAAATTATCGTACTATTCTCAAACTGAGAGACCCGTGACTATTCTATCAGTTCCTACGAGTTACATTGGTCCCGTATGAGGAGTTCATGCCTCTTACGTGGTAATTTTGAAGTTGATTTGGGTTTTCACCCTTTAACGGCTTGTTTTTAAGCTTAAGCTGGATACTTTCAAATAATCATCATATTCTCAAACCAGGTGACCCGTGACTACACGGTCAGTTCCTACGAGTTACATTGGTCCCGTGCGAGGTGTTCATGCCTCTTACATGTCCGTTTGGAGGTTGATTTAGGCTTTCACCCTATGAGGGATTGTTTATAACCCTAAGGTAGATTTTTTACAATTATCATCATATTCTCAAACCGTAAGACCCGTGACTACACGGTCAGTTTCTGTGAGCTACATTGGTCCCGTGCGAGGTCTTTATGCCTCTTACGAGGTCGTTTAGTGGTTGATTTCGGTTTTCACCCTTTGACGGCTTGTTTTTAAGCCTAAGCTAGATATTTTCAAAATATCATCATATTCTCAAATCGGGAGATCCGTGACTAGGCGGTCAGTACCTACGAGTTACATTAGTACCGTGCAAGGTGTTAGTGCCGCTTATATGACCATCTAGAGGCTTATTTGGGTTTTCACCCTTTGAAGGCTAATTTTTAACCCTAACCTTGATTTTTTTAAATTATCGTCCTATTCTCAAACTGAGAGACTCGGGACTACGTGGTCAGTTCATATGAGTTACATTGGTCCCGTGCGAGGTGTTAGTACCTCTTACGGGGCCGTTTGGAGGCAAATTTTGGTTTTCACACTTTAACGGCTTATTTTTAAGATGGTTAAATCGCGAGACCCATGACTACATGGTCAGTTCCTATGAGTTACATTGGTCCCGTGCGAGGTGGTGTTTCCTTTTACAATGCCGTTTGGAGACTGATTTGAGTTTTCACCCTTTAACGGCTTGTCTTTAAGCCTAAGATAGATACTTTCAAATTATCATCATATTCTCAAACCGGGAGACCCGTGACTACGCGGTATGTTCCTATGAGTTACATTTGTCCCGTACGAGGTGTAAGTGCCTCTTACGGGGTCATTTGGAGGTTGATTTGTGTTTTCACCCTTTACGACAGGTTTTTTTAGCCTAATCTAGGTACTTTTAAATTATCAACATATTCTCAAACTGGGACTCCCGTGAGTACGCGGTCAGTTCCTACAAGTTACATTGGTACCGTACGAGGTGTTAGTGCCTCTTATGGGGCCCTTTGGAGCCTGATTTGGGTTTTCACCCTTTGATGGCTTGTTTTTAAGCCTAATCTAGATATTTTTGAATTATCATCATATTCTCAAATCGAGAGAACCATGACTACGTGGTCTCTTCCTATGAGTTACATTGGTCCCGTACGAGGTGTTCATACCTCTTACGAGGCTGTTTGGAGACTGATTTGGGTTTTCCCCCTTTAAGGGCATATTTTTAAGATTAAGCTAGATACTTTCAATTATCATCATATTCTTAAAACGGGAGACCCATGACTATGCGGTCAGTTACTGCGAGTTAAATCGGTCCCGTGCGAGGTGTTCATGCCTCTTACGTGGCCGTTTGGAGGCTGATTTTGGTTTTCACCATTTAAGGGCTTATTTTTAACCCTAAGCTAGATGTTTTAAAATTATCATCATATTCTCAAACCGAAAGACCCGTGACTACATGGTCAGTTTCTACGGGTTACATTGGTCCCGTGCGAGGTGTTCATGCCTCTTACGGGGTCGTTTAGAGGTTGATTTAGGTTTTCACCATATGAGAGCTTATTTTTAAGCGTAAGCTAGATATTTACAAATTGTCATTATATTCTCAAACTGGGAGACCCGTGACTACGCGGTCAGCTCCTACGAGTTACATTAGCACTGTACGATTTATTAGTGCCTCTTACGGGGCCATTTGGAGGTTGATTTAGGTTTTCATCCTTTGACGGCCTGTTTTTAACCCTAACCTAGATTTTTAAAAATTATTATCATATTCTCAAACCGAAAGACCCGTGACTATGCGGTCAGTTCCTACCAGCTACATTGGTCCCGTGCGAGGTCTTCATGCCTCTTACGAGGTTGTTTGGAGGTTGATTTGGGTTTTCACCCTTTTACGTATTTTTTTTAAGCCTAAGATAGATATTTTCAAATTATCATCATATTCTCAAATAGGCAGATCCGTGACTACGCGGTCAGCACCTACGAGTTACATTGGTACCGTGCGAGGTGTTAGTGCTACTTAAATGGTCGTTTGGAGGCTGATTTGGGTTTTCACCTTTGAAGGCTTATTTTTAACCCTAAGCTAGATTTTTTAAAATTATTGCCATATTCTCAAATCTGAAGACTCGTGACTACGTGGTCATTATTATTCCCGTGCGAGGTGTTAGTGCCTATTATGGGGTCGTTTGGAGGCTGATTTGGGTTTTCACACTTTAACGGCTTATTTTCAAGCCTAATCTAGGTATTTTTAAATTATCGTCATATTGACAAAATGAGATACCCATGACTACGCGGTCAGTTCCTATGAGTTACATTGGTCCCGTGCGAGGTGGTGTTGCCTCTTACGAGGCTGTTTGGAGAGTGATTTGAGTTTTCACCCTTTAACGGCTTATCTTTAAGCCTAAGATAGATACTTTCAAATTATCATCATATTCTTAAATCGAAAGACCCGTGACTATGCAGTCTATTCCTATGAGTTACATTTGTCTCGTACGAGGTGTAAGTGCCTATTATGGGGACGGTTGGAAGCTGATTTGGGTTTTCACCCTTTAACGGCATGTTTTTAAGCCAAATCTAGATACTTTTAAATTATTGACATAATCTCAAACTGGGAGACCTATGACTACGCGATCAATTTTTATGAGTTACATTGGTCCTGTACGAGGTGTTAGTGCCTCTTATGAGGTTGTTTGGAGGCTGATTTGGGTTTTTACACTTTGATGGCTTATTTTTAAGCCTAATCTAGATATTTTCAAATTATCATCATATTATCAAATCAGGAGACCCATGACTACGCGGTCTCTTCATACGAGTTACATTAGTCCCGTACGAGGTGTTCATGCCTCTTACGAGGCTGTTTGGAGACTAATTTGGTTTTTCACCATTTAACGGCTTATTTTTAAGCTTAAGTTAGATACTTTCAAATTATTGTCATATTCTCAAACCGGGAAACCCGTGACTACGCGGTCAGTTACTACTAGTTACATTGGTCTAGTGCGAGATGTTCATGGCTATTATGTGGTCGTTTGGAGGCTGATTTGGGTTTTCACCTTTTGAGGGCTTATTTTTAACCCTAAGCTACATTTTTTAAATTATAATCATATTCTTAAACTGGAAGACCCGTGACTACACAGTCAGTTCCTACGAGTTATATTGGTCTCGTGATAGGTGTTCATACCTCTTACAGGGTCGTTTAGTGGTTGATTTTGGTTTTCACCCTTTGACGGCTTGCTTTTAAGCGTAAGCTAGATATTTTTAAATTATCATCATATTCTCAAATTAGGAGACCCGTGACTACGCGGTCAGCTCCTACGAGCTACATTGGCACTGTACGAGGTGTTAGTGCCTCTTACGGTGCCATTTGGAGGCTGATTTAGGCTTTCACTTTTTAATGGCTTGTTTTTATGCCTAATCTATATATTTTTAAATTATCGTCATATTCTTGTGACACCGCGCCCAATTAAACCTTGGGTCATCAAGCCTTAATTTAATTTAAACAGGTTTCTTAAATGGTTCATTCTTAACATCACTGTCGAAAACTTTTTAAGTTACTAACCACCTAAGTGAAATTAAGCGATTGCCAAATTTTATCTTTCTTAAGCAAAACCAATAATCCATACAAGCACATTACAAGTCTATTAATAAAACAATCT
This sequence comes from Sambucus nigra, assembly GCA_949130495.1. Classification (NCBI taxonomy): domain Eukaryota; kingdom Viridiplantae; phylum Streptophyta; class Magnoliopsida; order Dipsacales; family Adoxaceae; genus Sambucus; species Sambucus nigra. Next base: position 320,722,787 of record OX422223.1, read on the forward strand.
ACGTAAACAACTGTATACAGGTAAAGTCTTGCCAAAAACCACGGCCAATAAAAGACAATACAAAATCCAGAATCAGAATAACTGTAAAAGTAAAGATAGGACAACATGTCCCAACTAAGAATACTAAGACTGAGATCCTGCACTAGAACTGAAAAAGAGGAAGTGTCTAAACAATCCCTGCAACATCCACATGTGCTGCAGCTCCCAAATCCTTGGAATGCAACCATGCTGGGTGTCCCTCTGGCTGGGCACCTAAAAGGTTTTAAAAAACTTTACATAGCAAGAGTTAGTACTCAAAACATTTTGAAAATATTTTGCAAGCAGTTATCACAATTGAGTTATTGATTACACATATTAAGGATTTGTACACTCCCTTGAACTTCCTCACCTCTCTTCTATAGCGCATGTATAACGAGGATACTTAGTTCACCTAGTTATACTACCCATACGCGTAGGTAACTTATTTACTACTCGTTATCCTTATTCAAGTAATAATTACATCACGCTATAAATTATTACTAAGATATTTACAATTTATCTCATTATCTACTATTCTCAGTCTGTAGATTATACATATAGAATACATTTTACCACACAATCATGTATTAAATATCAGTTATCACTAACATATCCTTTTACAACACATAAAGGACTCTTGGTTCAGAATGATTCATCGACCCCAAGTGAGAGTTGGTTTGGAATTATCCATCGACCCCAACTATTTAAAAAATACATTTATATACACATATTCTGGTTCGGGACTCTTTCATCGCGACACCAGTTTAAGGTTTGGTTCGGCATTTCACATCGACCCCAAACATATAATAACTTTATGTTAGTTCGAAATGTCTCATTGACCATAACATAATTAATTTAGGTAAAATTCTCTTAACCCAAACTTTTATATAATTTAGTAGGTACACACCCAACCTAACAAATCATGCCCGTACGTAATATATTTTACTTATATTCATCGTACTCATTAATTTACAATTTATTTCACTATTGTAATTATTCGAGTATTCACGCAACTCTAAGGGTCCTAGTTACCCCTCCCTTAATTCAGTAGTTAAGATAACTTTAACCTACTTGTATTTTACCGAAATTTACTCTTACTCTTACCATAGCTAAATTCCCACAATCCCAACATACGGCTATCGATCGTTCCCCCATCGGTCCATTTCTCCAAAATTCCCACTCAATCATTTATGAATAAATCTAACGGTAAACCTACTGGTATTTATGAAGTCTCCTCATAGGTAAAATATCATCACTAAGGTTCCCATTAAGCGACGGTAATTACACGGAAATTTATTCACAAAATTTTCTACAGTCCAGCCAGGGTCGATCGATCAATGGGATATGGTCGATCGATCGACTGCTCGATAGATCGACATTCAAGGGTCGATCGATCGATCAAGCAGTGACAGACTCAGTTCATCTTCTTCATGCGGGTTTCACCATTTTTCTCTAACTATCTTCCATGATAATCCACCATATTTGCAACCAATAATTTCTAATGATTCCTACATGTTCTGGGATGATCACTAACGATTTAAAACAACAAAATCATTATAAATCTTGGCCAAAAAAATAAAAATCTTAATAATATTCAAGAGCCCTAAAAATACATTCTTTACATCTTTCATCATAATCCCAAATTTTTAGTTCGATTTAATCCTCTAGTTTTCTATGATATCATAATATTTGGAGATCCAAAAACATTCTACATGCAATCCCTACCAATCATGGATCACAATCAATTGTTTTACTCCCAAAAATATCATAAAAACCATGTTCTTCATAAAGCTTAAATATAGGTATTATAACTCAATTTATTTTGCAAATAACCACTTGCCTTATGATTTGTAGGGTCTGATTACATGGTTGTTGTTGATGGTTGATGATTTTGATCCTTCAATCCTCCTTCCCTACAAATTTGTGGTGAAATCTCCTTAGAATTCCCCCTCCTTCCTTCTTTTGCCTTAGGGACTTGCCTCTCACTCTTCTCTACTAGCTATGGTGTATTTTCATTCTTTCTAACCCTAGCATCAACTCTTATAATCTGATTTAGGGTTTCAAAATTCGTAGGTCTACTTACCCATAAATGTAAAGAGACCAAAACGCCCTCGAATGGTCCCGGTTTAGCCCGAAAATGACCCGACACTCAACTAGTACCCCCGGGTACACTATTTTGACTAATTCGACCCTTTCGGAATCATCTGTGGACTCTAAATTATATTTTGAGTCTCTTAAAATATTTTCCTAATCTCATCTTCATTTTTTTTGTCTACGCGTGACACTCGATTGAGATAACTCAGGTACGTCAGTAAAATCACTAGACCGTACATATCAACTATCAAAATTTACTACTCACATTTTGTAAATTTTTAATCGTCATATTAATCTTTATTGACATTATATCACATTAAATTACTCTTCTCACGTAATTTAAGTAAAACGTATTTTATCACCTTAAATTACTCTACTCACGTAATTTAAATAAAACTTATCACATTAAATTACTCTACTCACGTAATTTAAGTAAAATGTATTTTATCGGATTAAATTAATCTACTCACGTAATTTAAATAAAATGTATTTTCCTAATTAAGCAGAATTACGGGGTATTACATACTTCCCCTCTTACAAAAGGAATTTCGTCATTAAAATTAGAAAATACCTGTTGTGAATAATTTTGGATATTGTTCTCGCATATCCTCCTCCCGTTCCCAAGTGGACTCATCCATATTGTGATGTCCCCACTATACTCACACTAAGGGTACCACCTTGGATCGTAGTTTTCCCTCACTATAATCCAGAATAGCCACGGGTCTTTCTTCATACGAGACATCTGGCTACAAATCGATCTCCTCTAGTGGAATGTGGCAGAAGGCTCTCTCGCTCCTCTTATATTTATTCAGCGATGCCACATGGAACACATCGTGTATTCGCTGAAGATGATCAGGGAGTCCCAATCTGTAAGTTACCGGTCCCACCCTCTCAATGATAGGAAATGGTCCCACATATCTCTGTGCTAATTTCCCCTTCTTGCTGAACCTCATAATTCCTTTCATAAGAGATACCCAAATTAACACCTGGTCGCCCACATCTAGTTCCACGTGTCTCCTACTAGCATCAGCATAACTCTTCTGCCTATCCTGAGCTATTCGAATACGTCCTCGAATCAACTTTATTTTGGAGGAAGTTTCCTGTATCATCTCTGGCCCCAATAGCTTGTTATCCCCCACCTCTAACCAATAGGCAGGCGAACAACAAGGCCTCTCGGAAAGTGCCTTGAATGGATCCATGTCGATAGTGAATTGGTAGGAGTTATTATATGCAAACTCCACCAAAGGAAGGTATGACTCCCAACCTCCCCTAAAATCTAGGACACACATCCTCATCATATCCTCCAACATCTGGTTTACCCTTTCGGTCTATCCGTCCGTCTGTGGGTGATACGCCGTACTCAATTATAAGTCGGTGCCCATGGCCTCCTGAAAGCTCTGCCAGAAGTGTGACACAAATATCTTGTCTCGGTCAGACACAATATTAATAGGAACTTCGTACAGCTTAACGATCTCTGAAATGAATAGCTGCGTGTATCGCATCGTATCATAATCCGTAAAAACCGATAAGAAATGAGCTACCTTAGTCAGCCGATCCACTATCACCCATATGGAATCGTGACCCTTCTGTGATGTTGGTAACCCAGTAATAAAATCCATCGAGATACTCTCCCACTTCCACACGGGAATCTCCAGTGGTTGTAGTATCCCTGAAGGTCTCTGATGGTCAACTTTCACAAGCTGACATGTAATACACTTTGAGATAAATTATGCAATGTCTCGTTTCATACCTGACCACCAGTATGATCGTCGCATGTCTTCGTACATTTTGTCCCCACCTGGATGTACTGAAAACTTTGACCCGTGCGACTCCGTCATTACGGCATGCCTCAATTCATCATCTTCAGGCACTATCAGCCTACCATTGAACTGTAGTCCACCCTCTGAGCTGATGGAGTAGGACTTCGCCCCCTCGGCCAGTAACTGTCTTACTTTGTCCTGACAAAACGAGTCTTTGACCTGTGCCCTCACTACCCGCATAACACTCTCGGGAGTGATATCTAAAACTGCCATGCATGCTCTAGCTATCTCATCCTCGTGTCGAAGTTCACTCCACTTCATGGTTTTTGTTGATGGTTGATGATTTTGATCCTTCAATCCTCCTTCCCTACAAATTTGTGGTGAAATCTCCTTAGAATTCCCCCTCCTTCCTTCTTTTTCCTTTGGGACTTGCCTCTCTCTCTTCTCTACTGGCTATGGTGTATTTTCTTTCTTTCTAACCCTAGATTCAACTCTTATAATATGATTTAGGGTTTCAAAATTCGTAGGTCAACTTACCCATAAATGTAAAGAGACCAAAACGCCCTCGAATGGTCCCGGTTTAGCCCGAAAATGACCTGGCACTCAACTAGTACCCCCGGGTACACTATTTTGACTAATTCGACCCTTTCGGAATCATCTGTGGACTCTAAATTATCTTTTGAGTCTCTTAAAATATTTTTCTAATCTCATCTTCAATTTTTTTTGTCTACGCGTGACACTTGATTGAGATAACTCAGGTACGTCCATAAAATCACTAGACCGTACATACCAACTATCAAAATTTACTACTCACATTTAGTAAATTTTTAATCATCATATTAATCTTTATTGACATTATATCACATTAAATTACTCTTCTCACGTAATTTAAGTAAAACGTATTTTATCACCTTAAATTACTCTTCTCACGTAATTTAAATAAAACTTATCACATTAAATTACTCTACTCAAGTAGTAATTTAAGTAAAATGTATTTTACCGCATTAAATTACTCTACTCATGTAATTTAAATAAAACGTATTTTCCTAATTAAGCAGAATTGTGGGGTATTAGAATTCTCATACTGGGGGACCCGTGACTATAGGGTCAATTCCTATGAGTTACATTGGTCCTATACGTGGTGTTCATGCCTCTTACGGGGCCTTTTGGAGGCTGATCTGGGTTTTCACCCTTTGACGACTTGTTTTTAAGCCTAACCTAGATATTTTCAAATCATCGTCATATTCTTAAGGACATAAAATTGTAGATATAAAACAGATGAATTGTAGTGAGGAAAATTATCGTCAATCACTCATAAAGACATAAAATTAGTTTCTTACCATTCATATCTTGGTAGTAGAGTTTGGTTTATGAACAAAGCATGCTGCAGCAAAAGAGAATCCAAGGTTAAAAGTAAAACTCAAGCATGCATCCAAACGTACACACATTTTGATAACTGGAGTTGTATTAGTTCCACTGAAAAAAGTTAGGAAAAATCCTCAAAATAATTGATCAAAAAACCAACAAAGCGTTGACAGATATATGACATTGTGCTGACATCAGCATGGCCATCACATCAAAATCTGCCTCAATTCTTTTAATATCTTTTATGTACTTATTCAAATCATTGATACGTACATTGGCATTTCATACACACATGATGATTACAATTATTATAATTAAAAAATTTTAATAAGAGTTTCATCTTTAATTAATATATCATACATTGATTGACTAGTTATACAATTTAATTATTGACACATTTCACACACGCATCGCGTGTGCACCGTTTGCTAGTATATTATAGCCATAGTATTGTAAAAATGGAAGATTATTTTTTATGTATTGTTGTTATACTTTTAGTTCAGGTTCAGTAGGTGCTCATTTAACCTTGACAATTACTTGATCAAGTCTTCTTTTAGAGAAATTGTAATATTGGCCACCTAAACCTTTTGTACTCAACTAAGTCATGAACTCAACCTCAATCTAAAAAACCTTAATGATTTGGTATTTGAACCACTTTCCTTACCTAGAGTTTCCATACTTGTTTTGTGTGAATTGTGTCCACCGCCATTTATTGTTTCCCAATTTATGTCCCTCTTAGTTTTCACATATTCTATGTCTAACGCATTACTTTCATGCTGATAGGGTATGACCGAGGATGAAAATTTTTGAAGCTCTTATTGCGAACAGTGCAACATATGAGAAGAAAACATCATTTTTACAAGTGAGTGTGGCTTATAGTAATCAAGAACTGTGTATAATTTAGATATTTGCATACTAAATTGAAGTTCGTCTCCAGGAAAAATATAGGCTTAGGAAGAAAAATAAATATTACCCCAGAGTACTCTTTGTAACAACCCGCGTAATTTTTGGGGTATTTTCAAAATAAAGAAGAAGAAAATAAATTTTGAGATAAAATTATTTTAATTGCTCAAATAGGTTGGTTATTATTTTTAAAGGCGATAATTTCAAACGGTTTCGAAAAGGGAGTTAAAACGGATTTTATAATTTTTGTCCCTTATAAATTTTTCAAGACCAACTGTTAGATTTTAGGTATGATCGATCGATCGATGCCTGGGGGTCGATCGATCGACCCCTCCAGAAAATGTGAGCAGCAAGCATTTTTAAAGGGTTTGGTTTGTTTACAACTCCTACTTCTTTGCCTTATAAAATAAGGTCGTGGGTGACCCTTTTTGGTACAAGTTTTTGGCAGCAAACATATTTTTAATACCTATTCTTTTATACACAATCAGGCCCTTTAATTTATGCATTCAACCTTAGGTTTTTGGAGGTGTTCTTGGGGTTGTTTTGAGGTTGTTCTTGGAGGAGTTGTTGGTGACCTTTGAGGACTATTTTGATGGTGATTTTTTGCATTTCTGGGAAGATTTATCGTTGGTTCTTTTGGTGGTTTGAGGTATGGGGTTTTACACAATATGATCCTGAATCTCGCGAGTGTTTATTCCGTTGATTTCATGTTTAATTGAACTTATACTTGAATTGATAAATTCTTGGAAATCTGGAAAAATAATTATTGAATTATTTTGATTCATGTGGTATCATTATATTGTTGTTGAGCACGTTGTCATGAGATTTTAATATGGAACGGACATTGGCACCCTCCAAGATCCCTCTTTCGGCTACTTGATAAAGTATGGCGCGGTATGGTGAGGCCTGGTGACCCGATTAATATGTTGTTGAGAAATTTATTGATAAAATTCTATTGAGATTTTCATTTGATTTGAATATTCGTATTCGTATTGTTGCGCTTTCTTCATTGCTAACATGTTACTGTTGAGCATATTTCCTGTCATATTGTGTACTTCCCCATCTTTTTCTTAGTTGGCAGGTGAGCACGGATTTGAGTGCTATGGACCAATTGGGATGATTTTAGCGTGGATGATTTGGGAAGGATTTTTAATACAAGATTGAGAAGACTTGTATTTATTTTTTATGTATAAAGCATTGGAGATTTTTTTTTAGTTGTTGTATTTTATTTCGAGAGATTTGGTTGTATTTATTTGAAGAGGTTTGAGATTACTGGTTTTGTCTCTTTTGTAGGATTAAATGCTCTATACCTTGTTATTATGGATTTGGATTTGATTTAGTATTTTATCGTTAGAGTAGCTCTCCGTTCGCTCTCCCCGGGTGGGCGGGGTGTTACACTCTTGAGGCATCCTTTTGCATGAGGCAAATTCATGTTGTCTTATATTCACTCTTTGTAACATGATATGAAATTAGTCTTCTTGTTTTCACACTTTTATTAAACTATAAATGATGTAAGCGGAATCATTTTCACAACAACATTTGAAATAATGTCTCTCTCTCTCTCTCTCATTCATTCATTTTTAAAAGTAAAGTGATTATAATGAATGGCCAATGACCTTATTATAAGTATGTGAAATGACTAAAAAGAGAACACTAAATATATTTCGAGGAAATGTCTCCCTCTAACATAATATAACAACTAAAATAGAGAAAACCTAATAAAATATGAAAATTACAAATAAATCAAGGTATATGTTACTCTCCCCAACTAGGAAAACGGAAAAAAACAAGATAGAGGCCAAGAAATAGGTACAAACACATCAAGTGATACCAAAGCAACTTGTCTAAACTAACTATGTCCTAATCGAACTCTCGGTTGACCAAATTGACTACTATACGCTTCTTTGGGGGGTTAAAATTGGGTGTTGGGGGCAAAAATTAAAAAAAAATTAGCTGCCTAAAATAGGTACAAACATATCAAATTATACCAAAATAACTTGTCTAAACTAATTGCATCCTCATCGGACTCCCGGTTGGCCAAATTGACTAGCATACGCTTCTTTTGGGAGTTAAAAATAGGTGTGGAGGGTGAATTTAAAACAACCTAGCGGCCTAAAAGTAAGTACAAACACATCAAGAGATACCAAATTAACTTGTCTAAACTAACCTCGTCCTCATCAGATTCTTGGTTAACCAAATTGACTAGTGTAAGCTTCTATTCAGGGTAAAAAAAATGGGAGTTGGGGGGGAGAAAACTGAAAACAAAAACCTGAAGGCCTAAAAATAGGTACAAATATACAAAAGTAAGTTGTCTAAACTAATCGTATCCTCATTGAACTCTTGGTTGGCAAAATTGACTGGTTTGCACTTCTTTTGAGGGTTAAAATAGGCGTTAGGGGGCGAAAATTGTAAACAATAACCTAGCTACTTTGATTTAAGTACAAATGCATCAAGCGATACCAAAGTAACTTGTCTAAACTAACTGTGTCCTCATCGAACTCTTGGTTGCCCAAATTGACTGGTATAGGCTTTTTTTTTGGGGGGGGGGGGGGGGGGGGGGTTAAAAATAGGCGTTAAGGGGTAAAAGTTGTAAACAACATCCTTGATGCTTAGATTTATGCACAAACACATCAAGCGGTACCAAAGTAACTTTTCTAAACTAATTGTGCCCTCATCGGACACTCGATTTCCAAAATTGAGTAGTATATGCTTCTTTTTGGGGTTAAAAATGGGTGTTGAGGGGAGAAAACTGAAAATAACCACCTAGTGGCCTAGGTTTAGGTACAAACACATCAAACGATACCAAAGTAACTTGTCTAAACTAATTGCGTCCTCATCGGACTCTCAGTTCGCCTAATTGACTTGTATACGCTTATTTTTTAGGTTAAAAATGGGCGTTGGGGGTGGGGGACTGAAAACAACCAAACGACCTAGATTTTGGTACAAACACATCAAACGATACCAAAGTAACTATGGAAGTTTGTTGTGTGTCGATTACGCCCCAATAAAATTACATATGTGTCAATGACCATGGAATGTACTAGTCTTTTATGTTATATACTCATTTATGATTACACGTTTACTAAGGTTGATTTTGTTCAACAGGTTCTCATTGGGAAATATGAAGATTACTTTTGGGAGAATGGAGTCTACTTTTTCAAAGAATATCATGAAGACTACATTTGGGAGAATAATATGTTTAGAACTTCGATGATTTTAGATTTCATTTCAAATTTATGGTTAAAAAGTAGATGATTTATCTTGTGCACAATTTTATTTTAGGAATTTTAATGGTTATGAATGAAATATAATTTCACATCGTTTTAATATCACTGACATGTAGTGTCATTTATTTTGTCACGTGTGTTTTGGAATTATGTTTTTAGTAAAATTTGTGGGCATTGGTTCTGCACTGCCATTGCTTGAGCACGAGTTATTCCCAGTGTATTTATATCTATTTGTGTAATAAGATTTTTTAAATATAATAATATTACTAACTAACTTTAACCGTTACAAATAAAGGCATTCATTACAAAAATATGACACACCCAATCTGCTACAATGTATTTTGTAACGGTTCTTATCAGTTACAAACTCTATACTTGTAACGGTTTAAAATCGTAATAATTTAGTAAATATGTTAATAATACATGGGATGTGTACCAATGCCAAATACGTTACAAAATGTATTGTAACGGTTTTAGTCTGTTGCAAATATTAAATTTGCAACGGATTTTATCCGTTACAAATGTCGTTAGTAAAATAAAAAAAAACACCAATTTTTTAACGGATTTAATCCGTTCCAAATATTTTTTGTAACGATTTTTGCCCGTTACAATTGACATGTTTTGATGTAGTGATATGGATAGTTGGGAGTAATTTTGGTAGGTCTAATAAAGATATTTTGTGGTTTTAGAATTTTTCCACGAAATAGCCAAAGGTGGACAATTACTAGTAGATGCACCTATAACAAAAGGAAGATTAGTGGAAACAGAGGGTAAAAGAGAAAGGGTCCTCCCTAAGCTATCGTGGGAGAAAACTATGGAGAGATCTTAAGGAATTTAACTTTAATGAAAATATTGCTTATAATAGATCATAATGGAAAAGGGAAGTCCATGTGGCTAACCCCATATGATGGGATTAAAGCAAGGATGAAGATGATGAGCCAAAGGGGGACAATAAATATGTAATTTATGTTAGTTGGATATATTCCGTGTCAAAACGTTTGAGTCTTATATCATTCTCGTCAAAATCATAAATCTTTACATATGTTGTGTAGAGAGTGGGGCTCGTTCATTAGACTTCATGAAAATAGAACATTAAAGATCCACTTGGATTATTACAATACATAGACTTATGTTGTTGAACATTTAAGACATATCGTTTTGACTTCGAATTATGATTGAACATCCACTTCCACATTGAAGACAATTATGCACACCCACACACACAAACACATACGTTTTTTTATTATGTTTTTAAAAACGGTGTTTTAAACGGAAAAAATGATTTAAAGACTTGAGAAGTGATGTGTATAACCTTGGGAGAGACCTATATTTTTTAAATTATTCTTTTATTAATGAAGCACAGATTTTCTACCTTGATTTGTTCGCATGGACATACTTTGTCCCCGTCGTCACAGCCCTCCACTCTTTTAGGATTTATGAAATTTCTCCCTAAAAGTGTGTTCATAGTTCTTAATTAACCACGTACGCACAAATACACTTTTTAGGCATACTTTGGCTTGCGGCCTTAAATTGTGCGCACAATGCCTAATTTCCCCCATGCGCACCATGAACTTACATTTCAATTTTGTTATATGTAAGTTCTTTTTCCCTCCATCTTTAAAAAATATGAGTTCCTCATACTTCTCTACACCTTAGTGAGAACACACTATATATTGACTTACTTGAATCTGCTTATATAGGACTTCCAACAAGTTTGGATATCTAGATAAAATAGGTTAGATTAGTTTGAGAACTCCATCTCCTCAAAGGTTCAAAATCATTGAAGAAATCCAGTCCAAGAGAACTTTCAAGATTATCATAAAGGGAAGTTAATCCTAAACCTTAAAACCACAAATAGGATACTTGCACTGCATCATATATATCATCTATTTATTTTAATGGTTTTTCAACACTTAAAATCTTTTAAAATCAATCTAATTCAATTCAAATCATTTTATATAATTTTAAACAATTTTCGAATGATTTTTGAATTAATTATAAAATGGTTTTCAAAAGTGTTGTGGGTGTAAGTTGAATTTTAGAAACTTATTTTCTATGTTGAATGTTTGCCTGGGTTGAATTCGAAAGAGCTAGAGAATTAGAGGTGTGTTGTGTAATTATTTTTAACACGCGTTTTAGCCTTTATCTTGTGCTTACACGTGTTGGTAACCTATCGAGTGGATTTGTGTTTTCTGTTAGACACAAAACACGTACACATCCTCAGCCTTTGGATCAACATAATCAACATACTGCGTGCAATTTGACTCAATCCTTGTGAGCCAGCCTAATTCAATAAGTGTACATTTAACCCACCGCTTGTGTTAAACATTTGGATCAAAGTCAATCTATCAAGACTCAATCCCAACCATTGGATTGTGGTCGATGTTCTGGATCCTTCTATGATTAGTATAAAAAGGACCCAAGCCCCGACATTTTGAGACTTTTTCCCATTTCGTTAAGTCTGAGAGAAAAGGGAGAGTAGAGAGGAGAGAGAGAAAGAAGAGAGAGAAGGGATAAAGAGAGGGAAAGAATAGAGAGATAATAGAAGAAGAAACACTAATTTTTTTTGTAGTTCAACCCCTTGAGTGTTTCTCCCAAACCAAACACCAAAACCAAAATAGTTCCAAACACCAGAAAACCCATTCTTGAGAGTTAGACATTTCAGGGTTTCTGTGACCTTGGTGTTGTGTTTTCATATTGAAGTCCTCTTCAAAATCTTTGATTCTCTCATAACTCATCTCTAAGAAAGATTTAAGTTTCATTATTGAAACTAAGTTTTTCTAAAAGAGAACATCATACGACTTTTCTATTTCCCTTATCATTGATCTGATATTTTAGATCTATTCTGTTTGAACAAGTTTTTGAAATAAAAACTTTTTAGTTTCAAATATTTTTTTCAGATTTAGTGAGTTGTGTGTTTCTGATTTTTTATTTCACATTTTATGAAATACTGGTGTATAAAAATAAAAGGAACACAAAAGAACTCTTGCCAAAGTTTTAAGGCGTACAGATCAGAAAAGAATTTTTATATCAAAACTTATTGAATCAGTCCCTGCATGTTAAGTCTAATTCTGTTGTCTAGTTTGGATCTCAATTGGAGGTTTACAATTTCAAAAATATTTTCAAAACCTAGAAATTGTCTATGACCTTGAACCGTCTTCTGAACAAGGTAGTCTTGAGATATGCGGATAAATAAAAGATAAAGAAGTCTTGGCTTGAAAAATCAAGATTCAGAAATAACTTTCAATTTAGAAGTGCTGTAATTTGTTACGAAAGTTTGTATAAATCTTATTGTTCTAAAAAAAACCCATCGAGGCTCCGTCTAGGCACGCCTAGGATTGAGGCTTGGGAGAAACGCCCCGCCATACGCTTTTTACGCCTTATTCTTGGTAAAATCGTTAATGCACATTTTTTCTAAAAACAACCATGCTTTAGTGAAATGATATCGCATTTTAAAGAATTTTTTTACAAACCGGATCATTATGTAATCCAAAATAATCGAATAGTATTTTAATTTGCATATATTCAGACATATTTTTATGATATGTACAATTTTAGTATTCTAATAGCCTTGTTATGGTTAAAAAATATTAAAATATATTAAGAAGGCCGAAATGCCTTTTCACGCCTAAGGCCCGCCTATGCTTCTAAGGCTTAAGGCTTGACCTCCATGCCTCGATCACGCCCCGCATTTTTTAGAACCTTGATAAATCTTGAGAGGGTGAGTAGTATATTTGCATTTAGTAGCACATCACAAACACTATCTCACACAAACACTTATACACTGTGGTTCAGTCTGAGAATCTTGAATTTGAAAGAGTTACTGGAATCAGAGTTCAAAGAGAAGGAGAATACGTAAAAGATAAAGAAGCAGCAAGAAAAGATCAAGTTCTAAGTCAGATTACCTTTGGAGTGGAGAATCTCGTGTAGGTACATTCTGAACTTACGTAAGGATCTTTGTGATTTGCTTAAGTGTTGTAACTTGATTTTTATTCTAGTGGATTTTTGTTTTGTGCCGTAGAGGGAACCGTGAATGTTTCCTTTATTTAAGGGTTTTACCACGTTAAAAATCCCTGCATGGTAACTTTAGTAGATGTTTATTAAAACATAAAAAGAAAGGTAATCAAGTATCAAATTTAATCCATACATTCAGAAACCTTTTACTAACACATCTTGTGTTATTTTCGAAAAGATTTTTGCCCAAAAAGTTTATTCGGATTTTACACAATTTATAACATTTTGTTGTTAACCTTGCAAACAAAGCTTTTAGTATTGAAGACTTTCTTCAACTGGTAATAGAGAAGGAACATCTTTTGTGATCTGAAACTTGTGAAATTGTTTTCGAAACTGCTTTCTGAAAAATTTATGAGTATGGAAGAAAAAGTTGAGAAGTTAGGTAACCTATCCAGACCACCACTCTTTGATGGAAATAATTTTTCATACTGGAAAGTACGAGTGACTTCTTCCATTCAATGAACCCTGGGTTGTGAAGTCTAGAAAATGATTGAAATAGGGTTTGAACATCCTACTAAACCTACCTCTGCCACTGATCTAACAAGGATTAAGAGACTTCTTAGTGAATTTACTAAGGAAGAGAAAAAACTGTCTCTTGATAATAACAAAGAAGAGAATGCCATCTTTATGTCCAATAATGAATATGAATTTAGAAGAATATCCATACGTTCTACTTCTAAAGTGGCATGGGACGCTTCAATCATTGCTCATGACGGTGGTGAACATGTCAAAGCTGGAAAAACCCAAATGCTTATTCAGTAGTATAACACCCTGATTATGAATGACAATGAATCTTTTGACGATTTCTACATAAGGTTAACTGATATTTTTACAAAACTTCATGAAAATGGTATAACCTACAGTAGAAAGGAAATTGTGTCAAAGATTCTTAGGCCATTGCCATCTGAATTTGACAACAAGAGATATGCTATTGAGGAAATGAATGACCCTAATATGACTCCTGAATTACTTAGCAGTAAACTTAGGACTGTTGAATTGGACCTAGAATTTAAAAACCAATTGACCGGACAAACTAATAAAGCCTCTAGTTCAAATGTTATGTTTTCATATAAATTACTGTGCCTAAATTGAACATTCTAGATTTTGACACTAACTGTCTTGAAAACTGTGATTTGGAAAACCTTGACAATGAAATAGATCTTATGAGTAAGCATTTCAAAAATATTTTGAAATTCAGAAATGTTGTAGCCTATAAATAAGGCAAATCAAATTATCAAGGTAATCAACCTCACAAACCTCATGACAGAGACAATACCAAACACACTTATGACAATAGGAGGAACTAAAACCCCAACAGACCTAAACCCGACATAAAAGATGTTAAGTGTCATCGTTGTGGTAAACTTGGTCATTATGCTAGTAAATGTCTAATTATTTTTAACAACAATAATAAGGCCAATAGGTGTAAGACTTGGGATGACTCTAGTGATTCTAAAGAGGATGAAACTGAGTCAACCCAAATAAATGAGTGCTGCATGTCTTTTTTTGCTAAGATAATATATAATGATGATGCATGCATGCCTGCTTATGAACTTGATATGCCTGTTGATGTTGTTAATGATCTTGCTGATAATTCAATTCCTATTACTGCTGAAAAATTGTGAGTGAGTCAAAGTGAGAATGTTGATAACAAATTGAACGTGTGCGTGAGTAAAGAACCTACCAAAAACATAAGGGACAATTCACACAATGCACGTAGTGAGTCCGATGATGATCTGCCTGATTTACATGAGTTAATCACTAAAACGGTTAAGAAGAGTGCTCGCCTAGAAAAGATGATAAAAACCTTAAGTGAGCGTATCGATTTACTTAACCAGACCATTAGGAAGAAAACTGAAGATTATACTGCCCAATGTGTTGCTCATGAGATTGAGATTGATAATTACAACTTTAGAATAAATTCCTTAATTCAAAAGAACCATGAATTCGAAAAAAAATACAAGGCACCCCTTATTGAACTAGAAGATTAAGAGAAAAAGGTTTCAAATGTGTTTAAAAAATGCCAACACTTTGAAACACAAACCAAGATTTATGAAAAAATTGTTACTGGAAGCAAATTTAACTCTGAAGAAATGTTTGGCCTAGGTTTTAGAGAAATAGTGCAGACAAGTAAGACCAAAGTTTCTCCTGAAAATGTTTCTTTTATAAAACAAGGCCAAACTTCTCAAAATGTTCAAAAAGGTGAACTTGTTCTCAATATCTCTCAAACAACACATAATCATTACAATCAATAGTTGAAACCAAACAGTCAAACCAAATATGTTTGTCTTTCTTCCAGAGACCAAATATAGAAACCTAAGTCTAAAGATGATTGGACTACTATACCCAATAGATCCAAGCCAATTTTCAAGGACTTTAGTAAGAAAGTCAAGTCCTATACCCATCATTACTGTTCCTACTGCGATATATTTGGCCATACTCTTGATGAGTGCTTTCAGACAATGACATACACTCCTACCTACCAGAACTTTAACTATTCTAGCAAATCTAGAAATACTTGCATACTTCCTAAACAGGCCACAAACAACTCTAAATATAAAAAGAAAAAGGGTGGGTCCAAGACTAAGAAAAAATCATTTAGAAAGACCCCTCAAACCTCTTCTAAGTCAAAAGGCCACCAAAATTTTAAAACTAGGCCAATTTGGATTAGAAAAGATGATTCACTACCCCATCTCAACTGCAACATTGCCATTCTACTTTAAAGGCATAAAGTACTTCAACTGGATGGTATTTGGACTTCAGATGTTCTAAACATATGACCAAAGATGAAATCAAATTAAAGAACAAGATAGACTTCCTTGGAGGTAGTGTCATGTTTCGAGATGGTGTTTCTTCTCAGATCATAGGTAAAGGAACATTGAGTGAGCAAGGGCTTCCTGAACTGCATGATGTTCTCCTAGTTAAAGGTATTACAGACAATCTCTTTAGTATATCACAATTGTGTGACTCCAATCACTCAATTACCTTTTTATAAAAAGGATTGCAAAATTATTGATGAAAAAGGTAATTGTATCTTAACATGAAATAGAACCCCAAAAAACTGTTACATAGTAATCCCCAATTCTGAATCTTGTAATGTTGCAAGATTAGAGGATTATGATCTATGGCATAATATAATGGGACACACAAATTATGATAACCTTAGAAGATTGAGTTCCCAAGTGATAGTTAGAGGTTTACCTAAAATTAAAAACTCTTTTACTCCTATATGTGGACCTTTTCATGAATGCAAAATAAGTAAATCTCCACACAAGAGAGTTAGAGATGTCATTACTACTAAACCCCTAGAGCTTTTCCACATGGACCTTGTAGGTCCCTCAAGAACTGTTAGTTTATGTGGAAACTCTTACATCCTAGTTATATTGGACGACTATACGAGATATACGTAGGTAGCTTTTATGAAACAAAAATTAGATACCTTCAATGAATTCTCAAGAATCATCCTAAAAATTAATAATGAGAAGGATACCCAGATATGTCGAATTAGGAGCGATAGAGGTGGAGAGTTCAAGGACTCTGGAATTTCTGAGTATTGTGTAGCTAATGGCTATAAACATGAGTTTAGCGCTCCCAAAACCCCGCAGCAGAATGGTATAGCTGAACGTAAGAATAGTAGTTTATAAGAAATGGCTAGGGTTATGTTACATTCTTAGAATCTACCTAGATATTTTTGGGTAGAAGCTGTCCAAACCGCATGTCACATCATTAATTGTATCTACCTTAGAAAAAATTCCAAAGAAACATCTTATGAGTTATGGTTCCATAAAAAGCCAAACTTGAAATATTTTAAAACCTTCGGTAGTATCTACTATATCTGCAAAGATAGAGAGCATCTTTCAAATTTGATACCCAAGGAGAAAAGGGATTTTTTCTTGGCTATCCAAAAAATAGTAGGTCTTTGCACGTGTTTAACTACATAACCAAAACTATTATGGAATCAATTAATGTAATTGTAGATGACACAAGTGTTAGGACTAGTGAAAGTAAACAAGTAACATTTAATGAGGACAATACTGTTTTATCCCCTGATCCTCAAGATGATACTGATTCACTGCCACCTGAGAGTCCTTCTGTACCCACTTGGGTTTCTAAAGATCATCCCACTGAAACCATTGTCGATAATCCTTCGAAAGCAGTTAGAACTAGATCCCAACTTCGACAAGTGGCACAATTTTCTTTTTTTTGTTTCTCTTGAGGAACCTAAAAATGTTAATGATGCCCTTAGTAACTCATTTTGGATAAATGCTATGCAAGAAGAGCTAATCCAATTTAAGAATCACGATGATTGGAATTTGGTTCCTAGACCAAAAGATTTGAAGGTTATTGGCATAAGATGGATTTTTAAAAACAAAACTAATGAAAATGGGGGGGTCATTAGAAATAAATCTCGGTTGGTTGCGCAGGGATATTCCCAGGTTGAGGGAATTGACTCCGATGAAACTTTCTCACCTATCACTCGTCTGGAATCAGTTCGACTCCTCCTTGCAATTTCTTGTCATATGCAATTCAAATTATTCCAAATCGATGTTAAATCCTCTTTGTTAAATGGAATTTTATCTGAAGAAGTTTATGTAGAACAACCCAAAGGATTTGTTGATCCTGTACACCCGGACCACGTCTTTAAGCTTAAGAAAGCCTTATACGGCTTGAAACAAGCTCATAGAGCTTGGTATGAGAGACTGTCTACCTTTTTAGTGTCTCACAATTTTGTCCGCGGCATAAACGATCAAACATTATTTATTAGAAAGGAAAATCAACATGTCTTAATCGCGCAAGTATATGTGGACGATATTATTTTCTGTACCACTTGTCCTAAGAAAGTAGAGAATTTTTTTGATATCATGCATATTGAATTTCAGATGTCTCTAATGGGTGAATTACAATATTTTCTGGGTTTACAAGTAAAACAATGCAGTGTGGTCTTTTTATTTCTCAATCCAAGTATGTTGCAGATTTAGTTAAAAAATTTGGCTTAGAAAGTGGGAAAAGTGAGTACTTCAATTAAACTTTCTAAGGATGATAATGGGAAAAGTGTTGATCCCACTCTTTATAAAAGTATGACAGGGACTTTTCTATATCTTGCCACGTCTCGACCTGATATATCCTTTACCGTGTGTATCTGTGCTAGATATCAAAGTAACCCTAAAGAATCTCACTTATTAAGTGTAAAAAGGATTATTAAATATATTAAGGTTACTCTAAAATTTTGTATTTGGTACACAAATGATATTACTAGTTCTATTTTAGGATACACCAATGCCGAATGGGCCGAGTGTTCTGATGATAGTAAGAGTAATTCTGGTGCTTGCTACTATGTAGGCAATAATCTAGTAGGTTGGTCGTGTAAGAAACAGAATTGCATCTCATTATCTAGCGCCGGATCTGAATATATAGTAGCTGGTTGATTCGGCATAAATTCTTCTTATTTATCCCCTTAATTTCGGTATTTTTATGATCCCGTGCGGTATAAATAACTTGGATTTGTCTCATATTTATGCTACTAACCCTTTTTGGCAAGTATTTCGTATTTTGTATATCTCTTATGTGTTTTACAGGTATTTCATGCAAGAAAGACGGAAAAGAGAACTCAAAATAGTGAAAGAAACCAAGAATTGGGGAGTTGAAGGGCATTTTCGTAATTTTTCAGCCTTAGTTCGGATGTGGGGCCAACTGTAAAGTTGAATATCTTTCAATTACAAGAACACTGGAAAAAACGGCACCTCAATCCGAGATACGGTGAAGAAGTTATGCCAATTTGAAGTTGAGAAAAAAATCCAAGAAAAAAGCTGTCAAACCCTGGGACCGGTCCGCCAAGAAATTAAAAGAACTGGTCCGCCCTGGGACCGGTCCGCCAAAAATAAAAGAATCGGTACACCCTGGGACCGATCCGCCCCTACCCCGGACCGGTCCTCTTTGCCAAACTCCAGAAGACCCCGGATCACAAGCAAACCGAAGAAGGCAAAAATAAAATGAACCGGTTCGCCCCAAAATAAAAGAACCGGTCCGCCCCAAAATAAAAGAACCGATCAGCCCTGCGACCGGTCCGGGGGAGGAGGGGGACCGGTCCGGCTGTCGCAGTTTTAATTTTCTAATTTTCCTCTAATAGAGAGTCCTAGTGCTACTAAAATGCTTGGAGTCTTGTAGGGTATATAAACCCATTTTATTATAATTCTTAGAACGTAGATTAGAGGAGATTTTAGATAGTTTTCTATTTTTTTCCAGAAACCCTAGTTTAGATACAAATTCTAGATTTAATTCCAAGATTGGAGCTTTGTTCATATTTTATTTGATTATCAGTTTTATTCAGTGCTGCAATTACTGCTTTGGTAAAAATTAGTGAGTAATTTCTTCTTTTCAATTATATTCTACATCTATTCACAAGTTTTCTTTATATTAATCATGAATTCCTGCACATCAAACACTGTTTTCCTTACTTTCAACATGTTAGGCTAGATTTTCCAAGACCGGGGTACATGAACCCAGCCTGATGTGTTAGTGTGTGTGTATAAAATTAATTCGATGAATTTAGTGATTAATTTTGATCGTATTGCGTAGTTATCCAATAATTGTAGATCTTTATATCTCATTTTCCTCTAGGTACTCGTGATGATTTAGAGTGCAATTTGAGTGTCACTATCGCGATACTGATTTACTCATCCTTAGATTGGTTATGACGCGGGCTTGAACCTCATATACATAATGCTTGAGAGTACTAAATTTCGGGTCAGATCAATCAGATAAATTTATGATTAATATTATCACTGCACTACACTAGGGCTGGGGGATTGTATTCCCGTCCTATTTTTCTGATCATTTAACCAAAAAAGTTTCCAATCATTTTTCAATCATATTTTAGGTAGATTAGTATAGTTGCATTTCTTCATAATTTCATTATCGCATTTAGATGTAATCAACCTCAAAACCAAATCATTTTCTTTTTCTTTTTAGAGTCAGAGTTAGGGTTCCTCCATCTTTTCTCGTCGTCACAACTTTGTTGTCCTTTTTTCCCTGTGGATACGATCCCGTCTTACCGGGTTTATTACTAACGCGACAGGCTTGCACTTGAGCCTAGATTGAACGCACATTAGAGACACATTCTGAGTCGCGTCAAGTTTTTGGCGCCGTTGCCGGGGAATTAGGTAGCCTTAGGATTAGATCGAATCAATCCAAATCTTTGACCAAAAATTTCAAAAAATAAAAAATTAAAAAAAAAAATAAAAAATTCACAAAAAGCACAAAAAGATTCACCATCATCTCTCCTAAGCTTTAATGCAAAATTCTGAACTCACTCCCACACCCCATAATACTCCAACCAGCATTCACGAAAATCCAATTGTTGAGTATAATCACAGTCCCCACACTCCAAACGCCCCACAGTTTTGGATCCCACCTCCCACACAGTCACACTCAATCTCAAATACCACTCCATTTTCCTTCTTAGGACACACCTCCGAGCACACTTCGAGCACACCAAGTGAGAGCACCAAGTCGTTAAGAGAGAGAGAGAGATATGTCGCAACACGGTAGCGCAGCCACCGGTGAGGAAGAGGCCCCATAGCGCCCACTGAGAGAATTCTTATATCCCGAGCGCACTGTCACTCCGGGATGCATTATACTCCCGTATAATGTCGGGCAATTCCATTTCAAAAATGGAATGATCCAGATGCTACCATATTAACACGGTATGGATTCTGAAAAAGCCATACCTCCATATTAGGGAATTTGAGGATGTGTGCGATACGCTCAATGATCAAACTTGCACCCAATAGGTGATCCGCCTCAAACTCTTCCCCTTCTCGCTCAAAGATAAAGCTAAGACCTGGCTATGGTCTTTACCTCCTAGCTCGATTCCATCTTGGAATGAATTACAATCGAGATTTCTCAAGAAATTATTCCCACCACATCGAACAATCTCCATAAAGGCTCAAATTCAAGCGTTCAGACAACCTGAAAATGAGCCATTTCATCGATGTTATGAACCTTTCAATGAGTTAGTTACTTCATGCCCCCATCATGGATTTGATGCAGCGCAAATCATCTCTTATCTCTATAATGGGCTGAATCTCAACTCCAAGCAACTTCTTGAAACCATGGGAAGTGGTCCCTTTGTCGACTTAGACGCCGATGATGTTGAGCTTCACTTGAGGTATGTCGCCGAGACTACCAAATCCTGGGATACATCTAACCTTAATGCTCAAAATTTAAATCATCAAGTGACCACCACTCCGTCAGCGTCCGACCTATTTCATGTAGAAAAGAGTTTTATAGCGGACAGTCGGATTGATGTACTTGAGAAAGAAGTGCGAGACCTACGTGGGATTTGTGGAAGAGCACCAACTGGATCCATACCAAACCCCATTGAAAAGGTGTGTGCAATTTGTGAGACGAGTCATTGAACTGAGGAATACCCGACCATACCCGCCTACAAAGTGATGCTTCAAGAGCAAGTTAGTGGTATAGGAGGTTTTAAGGGTAATTTCGGTGCACCGCACGGGAATTCTTACAACCCTTCTTGGAAAAATTACCCTGGTTTTAGCTATGGGCAACAACACACCGCGATGAACCCTACTTCCCATGTTGCCCCTCCTCCACCACAAAACATTCAACAAGCCCCACACGTGCAAGGACATGTGCAAGCACTACCACCTCAAGGATCTTATATCCCACCACCGCGAAGAAGTCTCGAGGATACTATCAACCACTTTATCAATACCCAGACTGCAACTAATTCTAGGCATGAGCGCGTGATGAATGACATGAATGCAAACATTTCATAGTTGCAATCATTGTGGAGTATCCAAGAGAAGGGCAAGTTTCCTGCCCAGGGACAAAGACCTCTCCAAGGTCAAACTAGTGTTAGCTCGACACCCCATGACCATCCTGAGCAATGTAGCGCAATTACCACTCTATGTAGTGGGAGAGTAGTTGACTTGTCACCTCCCCCACGAGACGTACCTAAAGACAAGGAGATTTTGCCCAGCACAAAAGAGGCCGAAGATGTCCCTTTGAATGAGAGTGACAAAGAAGACGCTAGTGAGCCCGAGGTAGTAGTGAAACCACCCTCCGTGGCACCATTTCCTCAAAGGCTAATTCCTTCCCGTAGAGGAAACCGACGTGATCGATGTGCTAGACGTGCTAAAACAAGTTAAGCTGAATTTACCTTTCCTCGATGCCATTAAGCGAATTCCAGCTTATGGAAAAGTCATTAAAAACTTTTTGACGGTAAAGAGAAAGATGAAGGTAAAGAAAAATGTCTTTCTCGCACAGAATGTGAGCTCCATTCTACTCAATGATCTCCCACCTAAATTCAAAGATCCCGGTGCACCCACCATTTCCTGCATCATTGGAGAAAACAAAATCGAAAAAGCCTTACTTGATTTGGGAGCAAGTGTCAATATCCTCCCTTACTGCATCTATAGGCAATTTGACTTGGGAGACCTCAAGCTCACAAAAGTCACTCTCTAATTAGCAGATTGAACCGTGAAGATCCCAAGAGGCATAGTCGAGGACGTGATCATCCAAGTGGACACTTTCTACTAACCGGTAGACTTTGTCATTTGGGACACGGAGCCCTCCTTTAACTCGAGGAACCATGTTCCCATCATCCTTGGGCGCCCTTTCTTAGCTACGGCTAACGCAATCATCAATACTCGAAATGGGAGAATGCAACTCACCTTTGGGAACATGACCTTAGAGACCAACATCTTCCATGTCTCCCAACATACGGGGGAAGAAGATGACCTTCACGCGGTGAGCTTCATAGACGAGATCGTAGGGGAGTACTTTGAGGAAAATGATTGTGGAGATGCCCTAGGGTCCTGCTTAGTGTCGAGCCATGAGAATGAGGGGTCCCACAAGAGAGAGCCGTTAGGGGTGTACCTTTTTTCATCAAGTAATAGTGGTAGCTGTGACAATGAGAGAAAAGTGGAGGAAAGGTGTGTAGTGACCGCGATAGAGAGAGAGAGAGAGGGGTTAGAAGAGAGAAAACTGGTGGAGTTGGAGATTGAGCAAGTAAGAGAGGACGTGGCACTACTCGAGAGAGAGAACTAGGGGACATGAGCATGGAAGAATTTGAAAGAGAACTCGGGCAGGTGGATGAAAGTATTACTATTGGAGGCTAATCCCTATTGGATTCATGTAGTCACTTAGACGAAAGTGAATTGAAAGAAAAAATTGATGAATTCATTCGTTGTGACAATCCACCCACAACACTAGAGGCCCCGAAGGCAAGTGAAGAGAAAAGTTCTGGTTCATCTGACTTAGAGCCCGACCCATGCATCTTAAAGATTGAAAGAAACCTAGGTGTTCCCTCCGAGTCAGCGCACCCAGACCACGCTTTGAGTCAGCATCACGAGGATCCCTTTCCAATTAGTCACGACGAGTCTCTCGGTCTATCCTTTATCTACGGGAGAGGTCCCAACTTGTTCCGATTGTTGGAATATAATCCTAGGACGGGAGTGACAAGGAGAGCATCGAACCCCGTAAGTGGGGTTGGGTGAGTTTGTGGAGAGATGAGAGGTCGTCACACCCCCGACGCATATGGGGTGATTGTTGTTGTATTTTTGAGTCATGCATGAGTGTCATATAGTGTCTTGTTGCATTTTAATATTTGTTTGTTTTATTTTTCTGCACTTTTCATTCGCCTTGAGTTAGATTTTCGTCCTTTTTGCTTGAGAACAATGCACAAGTCTAAGTTAGGGGGGGTCACAAGTGCGTATTTCTAAAACTTCACAAATTTTCAAAAGTGCCCAAAAAATTCATAAAATTCTGAAAAATCCAAAAATTTTTTTGTTCAAAATAAATAAAAATTGGAATTCAAATTCTTCACAAATATCATTAAAAGTCAAATTGATGTCTCAAATTGTAAACATTCAACATACACAAAGCCGAAATTGACCAAAGATGGAAATTGAGCGAAAATTGATGACTTAACGAATAAGTGTGGAGATTAACAAACCCGGTGAGATTCGAGCCTATCACGTTTTGCGAGTTTTTAAATCAATCCGAGTTAATTGTTAACTCAAAGTTCTTTTCAGTGCCTAAAAAGTTGTCAAGGATCTCAATCCTTTCATTTTGATCGGTTTTGATAAATGTGTGCAATATTGCCTTGAAAAACGTGCCAAAGTGATCTGTAAACTTAAATTTATCTCGAAACGCATATGGTAACGCAATTGGCATTTTGGACAATGAAGTAGGCCATCGTTTGTTACCCAAAAATATTGGCCATAAAAAGTTGTGAAAAAAATCATCCCTTTTGTAACCCAAATTTGAGCCGAATAATTTTTCCCTTTCGTTTGACAACCCGAAAAACCCAAAATAGCCGGAATTGTGAAAAATGAGAAAATTCAGAATTTAAGTCCGAAAAGTGCATAAAAAGGGATAAGAAAAAAATAAATATGCTCAACAAAAATAGCAAGAAAAGAAAAGAAATGAAAAGAAAAAAAATAGAGAAAAAAAAGAAAAAAAATGAGCAATAGCTCGGAAAAAGCACAAATGGACATCATTAATGACTTTTCCAATTCCAACCTTCCCGACAATTATCATTTTACCCCATATACCTTAAAACCCGAAAAGGTCCTAACCGAGTCTAAATTGCGAAATTGATTACCATGTGGAGAGCTAATACACCAAAAGATAATATAAGAGATTGAATGCGCGAGAAAGAGACAATGTATCGTAACCCATTGATGAGATCCTATCATTCTAAAATTTCCGTCATTCTACTTGTATGCATGACTTTGCATCCATTATATTTACACTTTATATCACACATACCGAGATAATAGACATAATTCGAGAGATTCGTTTGTGAGAGTATTCCGTGAGAAATTGAAATCAAAACGAATTTTCGGATAAGTAACGTAATGATCAATCGGTGGAAATTGGCAGTTATATTTCTGGCTTCGCACACGCGCACTATGATTTGAGACTTGTACATATGACTTGATGATGACTATTTTCTGGAAAAGTTTGAATTGCACAATTTTTGCATAATTTGAATTTTCTTTGTGCCAGTAACGAATTTTGTGGGTATATTCACTTCAAACCCTCACGAGACACAACTCGTCCTACTAGGGAGACCTAGGGGTTTAAAGGCTTGTTACATACGCTAAATGCAATCACTTGCCCGCGAAAAAGGTATTCTATCTCAATAAAATGTGATTTTCAAGAGTTAAGCCTTGCTAGGATTCTTTTACATTGCTCGGGACGCGCAAAGTTCTAAGTTAGGGGGGTTTGATTCGGAATAAATTCTTCATATTTATCCCCTTAATTTGAGTATTTTTATGATCCCGTGCCGTATAAATAACTTGGATTTGTCTCATATTTATGCTACTAACCCTTTTTGGCAAGTATTTTGTATTTTCTGTATCTCTTATGTGTTTTACAGGTATTTCATGCAAGAAAGATGGAAAAGAGAACTCAAAATAGTGAAAGAAACCAAGAATCGGGGAGTTGAAGGGAATTTTCATAATTTTGTAGCCTTAGATCGGAGTTGGTGCCAACTAGAAAGTTGAAGAGCTTTCAATTACAAGAACACTGGAAAAACGACACCTCAATCCGAGCTACGGTGAAGAAGTTATGCCAATTTGAAGTTGAGAAAAAAATCCAAGAAAAAAGCTGTCAAACCCTGGGACCGGTCCGCTTTGCCAAACTCCAGAAGACCCCAGATCATAAGCAAACCGAAGAAGGCAAAAATAAAAAAGAACCAGTCCGCCCCTGGACCGGTCCACCCCAAAATAAGAGAACCGGTCCGCCCTGGGACCGGTCCGGGGGAGGAGGGGGACCGGTCCGACTGTCGCAGTTTTAATTTTCTAATTTTCCTCTAATAGAGAGTCCTAGTTCTGCTAAAACTCTTGGAGTCTTGTAGGGTCTATAAACCCATTTTATTATCATTCTTAGAACGTAGATTAGAGGATATTTTAGATAGTTTTCTATTTTTTTCCAGAAACCCTGGTTTAAATACAAATTCCAAATTTAATTCCAAGATTGAAGCTTTGTTCAGATTTTATTTAATAATCAGTTTTATTCATTGCTGCAATTACTGCTTTGGTAAACATTAGTGAGTAATTTCTTCTTTTCAATTCTATTCTACATCCATTCACAAGTTTTCTTTAGATTAGTCATGAATTCCTGCACATCAAACACTATTTTCATTACTTTCAACATGTTAGGCTAGATTTTCCAAGGCCGGGGTACATGAACCCAGCCTGATGTGTTAGCGTGTGTGTATAAAATTAATCCGATGAATTTAGTGATTGATTATGATCGTATTGCGTAGTTATCCAATAATTGAAGATCTTTATATCCCGTTTGCCTCTGGGTACTCATGATGATTTAGAGTGAAATTTGAGTGTCACTATCGCGATACTGATTTACTCATCCTCAGATTAGGTATGATGAAGGCTTGAACCTCGTATACATAATGCCTGGGAGTACTAAATTTTGGGTCAGATCAATCAGATAAATTTATGATTAATATTATCACTGCACTACACTAGGGCTGGGGGATTGTATTCTTGTCGTATTTTTCTCATCATTTAACCAAAAAAGTTTCCAATCATTTTTCAATCATATTTTAGGTAGATTAGTATAGTTGCATTTCTTAATAATTTCATTATCGCATTTAGCTGTAATCAACCTCAAAACCAAATCATTTTCTTTTTCTTTTTAGAGTCAGAGTTAGGGTTCCTCCGTCTTTTTCCGTCGTCACAACTTTGTTGTCCTTTTTCCCTGTGGATACGATCCCGTCTTACCGGGTTTATTACTAACGCGACAGGCTTGAACTTGAGCCTAGAGTGAACGCACATTAGAGACACATTTTGAGTCGTGTCACTGGTAGTTGTTGTGCTCAATTACTATGGATTAGACAAATGCTTAGTGATTATGGTCTCACAAAAAAATAATTTACCATGTTTTGTGATAATCAAAGTGCCATTAATATTTCCAAAAATCATGTACTACACTCACGAACTAAGCATGTTATGATTAGACATCATTTTATCCATGACCTTGTCGAATCCAAAGATCTTATTATTGAATATCTGAATACTCAAAACTAGCTCGCAGATCTCTTTACAAAACCTTACATTCGATTTGAGTAGTTGCGAACAGCTATAGGCATGATAACTCTCAATTAATCTCTATTGTTTTTATTTATACCCCTTGTATATTTGAGAAAATTTGTGGGAGAAGATCTTGAGTATTGCTTAGCGATCTTTATATTTAATCCTAATTCTGACTTAACTAATATGTCAATTTAGTGTTTATCTTGTTACAGGTATTTCAGATCCAGTGTTTATATTCTTATAGGGTATTGGTCTGTATAGAGTTGAGTGATGTATTTTTTTTTCTTATTTTCGGTTCTTGGATGGGGATGTGTAGTTAGAATTTTTGTATAGGACAAATAGGATTTCTTTTTATTTTGACCCAAGATTTCTAAATACTCAAGGAAATTTTGTCTCTAATATCCAAAGGGGGATATTAAGAACACACTATATATTGAATTACTTGAGTCTGTATATATATGAGTTGCAACTAGTTTGGATATCTAGACAAAATAGGTTAGATTAGTTTGAGAACTCCATCTCCTCAAAGGTTCAAAATCATTGAAGAAATCCAATCTAAGAGAACCTACAAGATCAACATAAGGGGAAGTTAATTCTAAACCTTAAAACCACAAATAGGTCACTTGTACTGCATTATACATATCATCTATTTGTTTTAATGGGTTTTCAACACTTTGAATCTTTTAAAATCAATTTAATTCAAATCAAATCATTTTATATAATTTTAAATAATTTTCAAATGATTTTTGAATTAATTAAAAAATGGTTTTCAAAAGTGTTGTGGGTGTAAGTTGAATTTCAAAAACTTATTTTCTATGATGAATGTTTGCCTGGGTAGAATTCGAAAGCTCTAGAGAATTAGAGGTGTGCTTTGTAATTATTTTCAACACGCGTTTTAGCCTTCATCCTGTGCGTACACGTGTTGTAACCTATCGAGTAGATTTATGTTTTCTATTAGACACAAAACACGTACACATCCTCAGTCATTGGATCAACTTAATCAACGTACTGCAAGAGATTTGACTCAATCCTTTTGACCTAGCCTAATCCAATCAGTGTACATTTAACCGACCGCTTATGTTAAACCGTTGGATCAAAGTCAATCTATCAAGATTCAATCCCAGCCATTGGATTGAGGTCGATGTTCTGGATCCTTCAATGATTAGTATAAAAAGTACCCAAGCCTCAACATTTTGAGACTTTTGTCATTTCATTAAGTCTGAGAGAAATGAGAGAGTGGAGGGAAGAGAGGGAAAGAAGCGAGAGATGTGAGAAAGAGAGGGAAAGAATAGAGAGAGAATAAAAGAAGAAACCCTAAGTTTTTTTCTTAGTTTAACCCCTTGAGTGTTTCTCCCAAACCAAACACCAAAACCAAAACAGTTCCAAACACTAGAAAACCCATTCTTGAGAGTTAGAGGTTTTAGGGTTTCTGTGATATTGGTGTTGTGTTTTCATTTTGAAGACCTCTTAAAAATCTTTGATTCTCCCAAAACTCATCTATAAGAAGGACTTAAGTTTCATTATTTAAAGTGAGTTTTTCTAAAAATGAACATCACCGATTTTTATGTTTCTTTTTTTATAGATCTGATCTTTTAGATCAATTCTGTTTCAATGAGTTTTTGAAATAAAAACTTTTTAGTTTCAAAATATTTTTTTCAGATCTAGTGAGTTGTGTGTTTCTGATTTTTTATTTCATATTTTATGAAATACTGGTGTACAAAAATAAAAGGAACACAAAAGAACTCTTGCTAAAGTTTTAAGGCGTACAGATCTGAAAAGAATTTTTATATCAAAACTTATTGAATCAGTCCCTGCATGTTAAGTCTAATTATGTTTTTATAAAGTAGACTTCTAGTCTAGTTTGGATCTCAATTGGAGGTTTACAATTTCAAAAATATTTTTAAAACCCAGAAATTGTCTATGACCTTGAACCGTCTTCTGGGCAAGGTATCCTTGAGATATGCGGATAAATAAAAGATCATGAAGTATTGGCTTGAAAAATCAAGATTCATAAATAACTTTCAATTTAGAAGTGTTGTAATTTGTTACGAAAGTTTGTATAAATCTTGAGAGGATGAGTAGCATGTTTGCATGTAGTAGGACATCATAAACATTATCTCACACGAACACTTAGACACTGTGGTTCTGTTTGAGAATCTTGAATTTGAAAGAGTTACTAGAATCATAATTCAAATTGAAGGAGATCAAGGAAAAGACAAAGAAGCAGCAAGAAAAGATCAAGTTCCAAGTCAGATTAACTTTGGACTGGAGAATCTCGTGTAGGTACATTTTGAAGTTAGGTTAGGATCTTTGCGGTTTGCTTAAGTGTTGTAAATTGATTTTTTTCCTAGTGGATTTTTTTTTTTGTGCCTAAGAGGGCCCCGTGGATGTTTCCCTACCACGTTAAAAATTACTGTGTATATTTATTTGAATTTTCTTAACTATTGTTGTGATTGGGACTGCATGGTAACTTTAGTTGATGTTTATTAAAACATAAAAAGAAAGGTAATCAACTATCAATTTTAATCCATACATTCAGAAACCTTTTACTAACACATCTTGTGTTATTTTCGAAAAGAATTTTGCCCAAAAAGTTTATTCAGAGTTTACACAATTTATAACATTCTGTTATTAAACTTGTAAACAAAGCTTTTAGTATTAAAGACTTTCTTCACTTAGAGAGTATTTTCGAAGTTTAGAGTATTTTAATTGCTTCTATTTATTCAAATTCACTTATTCCTTCCAAAATTGAGTCAAAACCTAGAGTTATACTTTATTTATGATTTTTGAGGAATTTTGAGTGATTTGAAATCATATCCACTTACCTTAGATTCAATCTAAACCATTCTACAATTTAATTGAGGATCTAAACTACAAGATTTAAATAAGAGGTTCTTTTATCTATTGGATAGTTGAAAGGATGGTGCAACTCTAAGGAGGAAAATGTACCTATGGAGCTTATAATGGATCACTCATTGTCAATGGGGGAAAGTTATATATTCATCGGTAACTTCTCTCGAGTGCATAAGATAGAGGTACTTTCTTGTATCGTATAAAACCATTTCAAGGTTAATGAGATATTCGAGTTCGTCAAGTTTTTTTACCCCTTTTTGGGTTTTTTTTCCTATTTGTCGTGTAGATTGTTTGTATGTTGTGTTTGTTATTTGTTTTATCTCCGGCACACACATCACTTAGGCCTCACTTATATCTAGTCTAATCCATCAAATTGACTTTTGTTAATTCCCATCTAGTGTTAATAGACTTAGATTTCAAAGATATAAATTAGTGATCCACTTGTCTCTTATCATATCACCTAGTTGATCATTGTTCTTAGATTGCTAAAATTAATAAGAAAATTAAAATTAGCAGAAATTGGGCAAAGTTTGAATTAAAACCTATTCACCCTTAGGTTTATTTTAGTAAAACACTTGTGTAGAACACACCAAATCTTCAAAGTAGAGGTACTTTTGAGTTAATCCTCCATACTTTTGAGATACTTTTGAGTTAATCATGCTTGTATTAATTACTTATATTTATTTATAAATATAATATATAAGTTGGTTAATTATATTAAGTGAGAATTCTGATAAGTTCATGAGTTGAGTTAGACTCAATCACAAAAGATCACAATTATGATTCCCATATATTTGAAGAGTTCACAATCTAGATAGTAAGCATGTCAATGGGTCGGCTTTAGACTTGGACCCGACCCAGTTCCATGAACTGTAAATGAGTCTGATCTAAATTTGTATATCCATTTAGCCGATTACCCGAATACCCGTTTATTAAATGAACCAGGTCTGATTTTTAATATACCCGATCCGATTACCCAATTAACTTTATTAAATATATATATATATATATATATATATATATATATATATATATATATAGCCCCTCATTTCTGCCATTAGATTATTTCTACTTATACGTTTATATATGACGTCCAATTGTTATTGAGAGCGCCTAAGAGAGCATACAATTTACATTAATTAAATATATTTATATTTATAAATATAAATGTGTTTTATATAAATAAGATATGTTATACTTTTATGTTAGATTTTTTTTCTTTATGTTTTCTTATAATTCTGTAGATTAGAAAAATATTATAATGATATAATACATTGTAATCATTTTTTTCTTACAAGCTAAGAATATTTCCAATATTAATGGGAGGAATAATAGAATTGCATAATTGATATCAAGGTAAGATAGGTAGTAAGTTCTTTTCTTCCCACGTCGTATGGAAAATAAAGAGTGCCAAAACTAGTTGGCATACAAAGATTGGGCGAAACTCATTCACTATTTAGGGCCTAACTTCATCCCACATTGATTAAAAACAAAATTTTAAGAACTCACTTCAGCTATAAAATGTGAGTTCATGGTAAATTATAGCGAGATTAAATATCATAGTAAGGCTTCACTATTTATCCATCTTTTTGCACTAAATTTTTTTACTACTCTAGGCTTTAAATTAGTCAAATTTATGATTACGATTTACAATATGTTAAGATTTTAATATGGCTGGGTAATAGGACCGTATCTTGGATCCTTAATGGATCTGGGTATGGCAAAACAATGTAAGATCCCTCAGGTAATAGGGTAAGACTCGATATGCCTAAAATTTAAACGGATCGAAGATAGTTTTGGTTAAACAGTACCCATCTCTGATCTATCTACATGCCTACTCTATAGGGAGTTTACATTCTATTGATAAAATTACATGTTCAAGCTTAGTAGTTTATCAAGAATTCATCTCATAGTTCAAAGATGATTGTACCGATACATTAGGAATGTATTGAGTAGGAAAAAGAGTAATATGTGTGTTTAGGTTCTGACAAAATTATACTTGCGTAATATCAAGATTTTTAAAGGTTCAATTAATCCTTAATCCTGAGGAATATGAGGATTGTAGTATTTATATGATTACTAGTTAAATTTTTCGATGAGTACGATTCAATTTACTTGGTCAATAAGCCCTATAGGTTGGCAGTCCTTATGTGAATATGTTTGAGATCATGTTCTGGAGGAATATGCATCTAGGAGAGATATTCTAGATTATCATACCCCTTTGATACACATTTAAATTTTTATTCTACCCGTAAAAATGGCTAGTGGATTATTATCCGATAGAGTATTAAATAAGTTAAATTTAAGATAAAAAAAATATATAAGACATTCTTAAAATGGATTCGATTTAAATTGATTTTCATTAAGTGGGTATTGAATACTTAACACGGAATATTATATTATGTACTATCTAACTTTACAAAGAAGGCCTTTGTATTTGAGTTATTTTGAGATAATTAAAATGGTGTAAATTTGTAATTATTTTTTGTAGTTAATTACAATTGAACGTCATAGGAATAATTTACAAAGGCTAATTTGGGATTTCCATATATTTCTTTGGAAGCCTGTTTATTTATTTTCCCAGAGTCCACGACATAGTTCATATTCCAAGTAGAAAATTCATAATGCCTTGGAAACCCTAATTAGGTCAACAACACTTCATTTACCTATATATGGTCTAAGGAAGGGGTTTAAGTTGCACAAGACTCTTCTAAAGGTTAGAAAGGGTGAGATAAAAAAAAATATTCACATTTTTATGAGGGGTAAGGAGAGAGAAAAGTTTTCTCCATTTCCACCAAGTTTTGATCTTTTTTAACACCCACATTACTGATCTATTGACGGTGCCAACTTGTAAGATTTTTATTATGGGTTAGGACTTGAGTGGCATATATTATATAAGGGAAAGTGCAACAAAAACTAAAAGTAATATCGTCCCCCTCGAACCAAAGCTTGAATTTTATTCAAAATATAATGTTTGAGGGGTGGATTTTTCCTAACTCAGTCCCTTTCAATGTCAACGTTGTTTTTATTTTGTTTTTTATTTAATATTATAATTTATAGAAATCTCTTTTTTTATGTTACACTATTTCAAATTATATTAATATCTTCATATTACAAACTTATCGATTGGTGGATTGTTAAACTTTATGACTCTATTTGTATGGGTACCATGGAATTGAATTTGGATCAAATTTGGATAATATTTGAATCATTATAGGCTTATTCTATCTTTAATGGAACTATCCATCTCATCATGGAAATTCATCACCTTCATGGTGATAGTCAAGAAATCAAATCAAATTCATAAAAAACTCAAGTAGTGCTAAACATGAAAAGCCTTAAGCACTACTAATAATGCTACACTTAGTCTATTTGTGTTATGAGAAACTTATAAGTTCCTTTCAATCTGTAAAACACCTAAATAATTAATCTATGTAGATAAAGGGATGTGAGTAGGCATTTGAGGAACTTAAGATGTACATGCATATGCTCCTCTCGTGGCCAAGTTGTGCCAAATGAATAATTATGCAATTATGCTTGTACCTTGTCTTTTCCTCCTTAGAGGTAAGATCAAACTTATTTAGAGATGATTCAGTCATAAAAAGGACAATGTACTACATCATAAGTTCCATTATTAGGGGGTTAGAGTGCAGATACGCCTAGATAGAGAAACTAGCATTTCTCCTTATCATATCTACCAGAGTTTTAGACCATTCTTCTAATGTTGCATGATCATGGTATTTAAAGAAATTGACCTATGAGACCAAATCCAAAGTGTCCATAAAAGGCAAGGCCATATCCAATTTCATGATCACTAAGGATGAAAGTGGTGAACTTCAGGATATTGTCTAATGGAAGTCAGCATGGATGATTCATGTAAATGGCTCATCCAACAAACCCGATAATGGAGAAAGGCCTATATTAGAAACCCTAAAGGGGTTAAACATTGAGTATGCATTATTTTTTTATTTTAATTCTTCAAATAATGATAAAAATTACTAAGCTCTAGTCACTGGTGTTTATTTATCCCTCTCTTGAATATGGAAAAGTCCATTTTCTTAGTGTATCCCAAGTGGTTGTGAACAAAATATTAGGAGAAAATAAAGGCAAAGATACAACATTGGTCATATACATGAATAAATTCCAAGAATTATTTGGGCTAATAGAAATTTTAGTAGTGAGGTATATGCCAAGAGAAGAAAATGCAAAAGTCGACCACCTTGATGGGCTTGTCTCATTATACAAATGAATAATTTTAATATAATCCCTAAACCCAACATTGTAAAGATCTAACAGAAAAAAATAAGAATACCATGGACTAAGTTGGATGGATAAGTTCATCCAATACTTGAAGGAAGAAACCCTCCCCTAGGACCGGTCGGAGGTGGATAAGTTTAAGGGTAAAGGCCCCCAAATATTTCCATATAATGGAGTACTATACCAATGAGGATACACCAAATAAATCTTGATATGTGTGCAATTAGTAGAAATAAAAACTATTTTGCATGAACTTCATGAAGTAGTGTGAGGTCATCCAGGAAAGCAAAACCTATCCTAATAAGTATTAATTCAAGTATAGTATTGGTCAACGGTGACTAAGGATGCTGAATATTATGTACAATGATGTAATAAAGGCCAAAGAATGGCCAACTTCATCAATCAAGTTGCTGAAAATGTATCACCCACATTAACTCTCTGTCTTTCACAATTTGGGTAATTAGAATTTTTGGTTCATTCCTTATAGGCCAATGGAAATGACGTTTTCTTATTATGGACATTGACTACTTGACCAAGTGGGTGAAATTTTAACCACTCTTAAGAATAAAATAAAAAAAATTGTTTGTTCATTAGGAAAATTATTATAAGCATGTTTAGGGTACCTTAAGCTTTTTCCATCATCACCGAAAATGGGATTTTTTTTAAAAACATGAATATTGATGTATTATGTGATCAATTTAAAGTCGTATATGTCTTCTCAGCACCCAGCCATTCCTACTGCAATGGGAAAGTAGAATTAATAAACCAAACCATCATGTACAGATTGAAGGAAAAACTCGAGAACTCTAGGTAGGTTTCTTTCTCAATATCCTTTTACCATATCATATATTAAACAGGGTAAGTATAGGAGAAACACTTTTTTTTCTCTTCTTCGGCTAAAAAACATTCATCCCCGTTGAGTTGAACAATCCTATCCCCCATATTCGACTATATAGACACCCAAAAATAATGATCATTTAATGAAATAAAATATGGAGTTCTTGGAAGAGAAAAGAGAGAAGGTAAAACTCAAAATGGCATCCACTTAGATGATGGTTATAAACCTAATTCTAAAAATTCAACTCCATTAACGAAGAACCTAGATAGATCAAGTTGCATGTGTGGTTCATGAGATATGTTATTATTAGAATTATTATACATATGTTGTTTAGTAATAGATTTTGATAAAAAGCCACACCCTTAGTCATGGATAAACAATAATATCGATAGCAAGTAAAACATATTATATAAACCAAATCAAAACATTAAATGAGTTGTTCAATTTAGATAAGGAAATAACTCAATTGTTTAACAAGCACCTGTCCTGGACTTAAGCAGACTTGATATGTTTTCTCTAAGTGGTTCACCTGAATCAAGGTTATATATTATATCATTTCATCCTTGTAGACAAATAATATGGTAGTATAAATACAAACTCAACTGTAATATGAGGGTGAAAAATTATAGATAGCCACCACATAATTCGACTTAAGTGTTCTAGAGTTAGTTTTTCAATTGAAATAATAAATTTCTTAGTGGATGGTTTTTTCAACTAATCAAAAATATATTATTCACACATAGTTGTTGATCATTTAGTTCAAATTTTCTTAAGTATCAAAGTAAAATGTACTAGTATAATAATGTTGAAGAGTGTTTGGCATCTCAGTTATCAAACATCATAATACTAATGTCAATAAAATTGCACAGGTGTAGTAGTTCAGAACGGTCCATATATGTGGTAAAATACCACTATTATGAATTCAACATAAATAAGCCGAGTAGAAAATAAAGATCAATCACACAAAGCCACTGCATGTACATGGTTAGGTAATATGCCTACATCCACGGGGAGTAGCTCTCTCTCTCTCTCTCTCTCTCTCTCTCTCTCTATATATATATATATATATATATATATATATATATATATATATATATATATATATATATATATTGATCGATTCTTGATAAAAAAAAGATTACATGCACTTTTCCTAGGGGTGTGCATTACATTTATTGAGACAAAAAAGACTGGATCATTTCAATCTCCATGATCTATTGGAATACTGTTACGATATGATCTAATAAATCTGATTTTGAGGTTCTCATTGATCGGCCTCCCTTAATTCCTATCTCTAAGATATTATCACATATCAGGTCTGCCGGACACGTGACATGATACGACGCAAATATTGCGTATTTCACCCGTTAACCTACGCCTTACTAGCCCCCTTGGGTATCTTGATCCCTATACTTATGCACGTTAACCAGACAACCTCGGATTTCAATGTTAACATGTTTTGTAGGGGTTAATTGGGCTTTTGTAGGTATTTGGATGCATAGTATGAAGTTCGGACGCTTTCCGGAATTGTTTCGTCGACTTTTGCAGCTTCGGGGGCATTTTAGTAATTCCATCATTCGGGTTTGAATCCCGAGCTCTTCACGGAAGTTGAAGCCCTTTGATTTCTCTTCGCGGGGCCGCCGACGGTGCATGATTCCGAGTTGTATCGATGGAGTTATGGCATTTTTAGGATGGTTTTTACTGTAAAAGTACACTCAAGGTCACATTCAAGGGCATTTTAGTCATTTCATATTTTAGTTTTTTGGCCCAATGTCTTCTTGGATGTTGTATTCCTCTGAGTTATCTTCGCGTAGCCTCCGACCATACCTCATTCTGAGCTATAACGAAGAAATGACGGTATTTTCCGTAAAACAGGGCAAAGCTACAGAATTGCAGACCTGTAGGGGCGAATCGATTCGTCCCAAAGCCAAATCGATTCGGCCCTACAGAAAGTCCACAAATTGCTACTTTTAAGTTGGTTTTTGGTGGGGTATTTATATGTAAAAATTCTATTAAGTTGGGAGATCAGTTTTACACTAGGGAAGATTCATTTTAGGTTAGTTTTTGGGGATTTTTGTAGAGCTTCCCTCTCCTCTCTCTTTGGGGTAAAACCCATTTATGTAAGTTACTATTCATTATCACTTTCCTTAGTTTATTGCTTTGTTCTTCATTTTCTTGCTTTGTAGTTAATTTTCATGCTTAGTTAATTTGTTGTTGGTTGTTTATTTGTTGTTTTCTTCACTTAATTAGTTGTTTTGTTTGATTAATCATGCCTAGTGAGTAAATAACGGGTTGGGATTACGTTTCCACCATTAATGGGCGTCGAGCTCCGAAAGTTAGGTTTTGGGGAAAATTGCATTTAATTGAAACCGCGTGTATTAAAGTTGGATTGTTATGCGTTTAACTTTATTTGTCACGCAACTTTAGTGTTTATAGCGATAATCCGAATTTAATCCACGTGTGACCATTTTTGACTAAATGTTTAATCTCGCAACTTTGGGTTAAATTCCTTATTGTGTGATGTTTATGATTAATTAAAAATGCTCGATTAAATATTTTCGAACCGAAATTCTAATTATTAGTTGTTTAGCCCATGGTGGGGATGCGATCCCAACTCTAGTTTTATTAAATTTAGTATAGTGTTAACTTCTTCCTTTTTCTCTTATGTCACCATTCCCAACCATCACCTTTTCATTTATTTATTTTACATTTTTATTCCTGAAGTTTTAAAACAATTAAAATCTAAAATTCAATCACTCCCTGTGGATTTCTTACGATACCCGACTTACCGCTATGCTTGCTTGTCAAGTGTGGTAGTAGCTTAGGTTTTTGTATCGCGGCGGCGAAACACACGACAATTGTGTCCTCACACGAACACACTTTTTCCGCCCGGTCACAAAATGGCGCCGTTACCGTGGAGTGTGTTTTAGATAGTAATTGTTTTATTATTTCGTAGTATTTCTTTCATTCATATTTGTATTCTTTATTTTCTCCTTTCTTTTTGACTTGTGCTAGATTGTTTCGAGAAATTGAAATTTTGGCGCTTGTTGCTTTTGTTGAATAGCTTATTTTGAAATGTCTCGCTATTACGCTTTAGATAAACTTAATTGTTATGAGAATTGTTTTCCAAGTTATACTCCCAAAACAATGAGAGAATGCCTACAAATTCTTGAAGATGAGCGCATTGAGCGTGAAATTCAAGCATATGTAAGTGATCCCTCATTGCCTTGTGAGGGTAATTTGGAATTCGGGGAATCCGTTAGCTATGAGCAACCCGTACAAGAATATGAAATGTCTTCTTGTTCGTTTGATTATGAGTTAATGATGAAGGAAATTAATGACCGATCCGAAAGTTCTCAAGCTTTGTTTCTAGAAACTGATGCCTTGCTCGATTAGATTATTTCTTCACAAAATCGGGTTGAGGTTGAAACTTGCGTTTCATCTCCACCCCTTTTTGTTGAAGAAATAATTGAAAGTGAGCCAAGCTTTAGAACTTTCGGTTTTCAACCTCTTATTAATTCTTCTGATTGTATTGAGGTTGTTGGTCCTTCCTTTCCTTTACTCCCTACTATTCCCGAACAATTAAATTTATCGCAAGAATCAGTTGAAAGTCTTGAGGACTTTGACCCGATTCTTGAACGAGAATGTTATTTTGAGATGCTTCATCTCATGGGCTTTTCACTTGCACATGCCCCACCTCCCTTTCCAATTGAAGAATCTTGGGGATGTGATTTTTATTTTTCTGAGACTAATGTAGTCTTGTCCCCCATAGTATCCAAATCCCCCATCGTCCCTCAAAAATGTCAAATTGGCGATGGTTCACTTTTTTCACCGCCCGCATGCCTTCCGTTGTTCAAACGGAATTCTTATTTTTCGGGAGGCATGTTCCTTTTGGAGGGTCCACCGTTGATCTTTCAAAGTCAAATCCCTTTTTGGGTGGACCCTTAACTATTTAGACTTCTAGTTTATAGTTAGTGTGAAGCCGAAATAGTAGGTTGTAAATTGTTAGCTTTTTAATTTTCTTTCTTTCCTATTTTTTCTTTCCTTTTTAATTTAGTCTAGTGTAATTAGTTAACTTTTTGTTATTTGTTTTTTCTATGCTCGGTACTAACTTGTTTTGTAGATTCCTTTGGACTCGCACTTATGGAGATCGCTCTAATTTTGGGTAATATCATTCTTTTCCTCTCTTTATGTTGTGTTCTTAATGCGCATTGAGGACAATGCAACATTTAAGTTAGGGGGTGTAGGATATTCTATCCATTTCTTTGTTTTGTCCATGGATTTGCTTACTTGTTAGTTACTAAGTATGCCTTTTTGTGAAAAATTTAAAAATTTTCAAAAATATTTTCTTTCTTTTTTCTCCATTGTTGGGCATTTTGCCTTGTTTCTAGTGATAAATTTCAATAATTGCCCGATCCATTGGACAACTCAATGATGCATGTTCTCGATTTTAGAAGTTATTGGACTTTAGTCCTCAAATCATTGATATTGTGAATAACTTCATGAATTAAACTTTATCCCATGAGCATATGCACTTTCCTTGTTCTATTGATTTGGTTTAAGATTTTTATAGCTCGGTAATATTTTATTGCATTGTATATACTTACACCGAGTAAGCTTTGTACCTTTCGTCGTTTGTGAGTGTTATACACTATTCTTTTCTCATTGAAAACGTTGAATTCGTCGATAATCTCACTATTCTTTCATTTGACCGTTCATTAATTGAGTTCATACTTGAAATGTGTTACTTGAGCATGATTTTCATATATTGTTTTGACTCGAGAATTGCGTAAACTTTTGGAAATGATCATAGGCCCTCTTTGTTATATCACCCATATTAGCCTTGACCTCACCCTTATATGTTTCCCTAGTCAACCCCTTTGTGCCTAAATACTAGCCTTTCGTTTCATTACCCAAAATCCCATAACCAACTCCAAATTGGAGTTTTAAGCCATACATACACCTTACATACCTTTGTTTGGAATGTTACTTGGGATTGAATGTTGTTGTTGTATTGCAGTTGCAATTTTAGGCATATGAGAGTTTGATAAGAGTGATGAAAAGAAAAAAGATGTGAAAAAAGTGAAGAAAAAGAGAAAGCAAAAGAAAACATGAGAAAAAGAAGAAAAGAAAAGAAAAAGAAAAGAAAAATAAAAGAGATAGTTGTATATGTTGTGTATATAGTTCAATAAGCTTTCATTACTCTCCAAATGATACATTTAATGCTTGTTTTGTAACTTATTTTCCAATTTTTGATATTGCCCGCATTTTTCCATTATCCAGAGTTTTCATCCCGAACACTTTGAATCCGTACATACATTCCTTCATTTCTCACCCTAGCCTAGCCTACATTACAACCCTATTACAAGTCCTATGTGATCTTAAGTTGATGTAATTCAAAGGTTTAAATAGTTTTGATAATCTGTGAAATGCATTTCGCCTCTTTTAGTGTGCCGTATCCTTTCATTGAGATTACAAGTTTTTCATTTCCTATATAGCGTTCTTCATTTGTGACATGTGTGCGGCCTAGTTTCCATTTACATTTACTCTTTATGTCCGCATGTTCCGTGTGTTACCTCCCGTTGAGTGAATTCATTTGTTGAGCGTAATGCCCGCGAGGATTGAATATGCTTGCTTTATGTTTATCCGGATTATTTAAGTTTTTGCCAAATCATATTTTGCATTTGCTCCCCCCACTCCCCCTTTCAAAGTTTCAATTCTATGAGGTGCATTCAACTTGTTAATAACAACGGACTTTAGCTTGAATTCGTTCAATATGCTAATAACATGTTTGAAATCTTTTTCGTTGTTGTTGAGTTTGTCGCATGTTGGGTTGGGCATATTTTGAGGAAACTGTATGATGTTTGTGGGTTTCATCCCTGAAAACCCTCACGAGACGACACTCGTCCACTAGGGTAACCTAGGGGTTTAACGGCTAATTGCATATGCTAAATGCAATCGTTCGCCCGCGAAAGTGGCCTTATCTTTTTATTACTTCTTCATCCCATTTTGTACTTGTATCCTGCTTTTGGTTTTCTTGTAGTTCTTGTTGTTTCCTATTTCATTGCTAGGGACTAGCAACGTGTAAGTTAGGGGGTGTGATACGACGCAAATATTGCGTATTTCACCCGTTAACCTACGCCTTACTAGCCCCCTTGGGTATCTTAATCCCTATACTTATGCTCGTTAACCAGACAACCTCGAATTTCTATGTTAACATGTTTTGCAGGGGTTAATTGGTCTTTTGTAGGTATTTGAATGCTTAGTATGAAGTTCGGACGCTTTCCGGAATTGTTTCGTCGACTTTTGCAGCTTCAGGGGCATTTTAGTAATTCCATCATTCGGGTTTGAATCCCGAGCTCTTCACAGAAGTTGAAGCCCTTTGATTTCTCTTCGCGTGGCCGCCGACGGTGCATGATTCCGAGTTGTATCGATGGAGTTATGGCATTTTTAGGATGGTTTTTACTGTAAAAGTACACTCAAGGTCACATTCAAGGGCATTTTAGTCATTTCATATTTTGATTTTTTGGCCCAATGTCTTCTTGGATGTTGTATTCCTCTGAGTTATCTTCGGGTAGCCTCCGACCGTGCCTCATTCCGAGCTATAACGAAGAAATGGTGGCATTTTCCGTAAAACAGGGCAAAGCTGCAGAATTGCAGACCTGTAGGGGCGAATCGATTCGGCCCAAAGCCAAATCGATTCGGCTCTACAGAAAGTCCACAAATTGCTACTTTTAAGTTGGTTTTTGGTGGGGTATTTATATGTAAAAATTCTATTAAGTTGGGAGATCAATTTTACACTAGGGAAGATTCATTTTAGGTTAGTTTTTGGGGATTTTTGTAGAGCTTCCCTCTCCTCTCTCTTTGGGATAAAACCCATTTATATAAGTTACTATTCATTATCACTTTCCTTAGTTTATTGCTTTGTTCTTCATTTTCTTGCTTTGTAGTTAATTTTCATGCTTAGTTAATTTGTTGTTGGTTGTTTATTTGTTGTTTTCTTCACTTAATTAGTTGTTTTGTTTGATTAATCATGCCTAGTGAGTAAATAACAGGTTGGGATTACGTTTCCGCCATTAATGGGCATCGAGCTCCGAAAGTTAGGTTTTGGGGAAAATTGCATTTAATTGAAACCGCGTGTATTAAAGTTGGATTGTTATGCGTTTAGCTTTATTTGTCACGCAACTTTAGTGTTTATAGCGATAATCCGAATTTAATCCACGTGTGACCATTTTTGACTAAATGTTTAATCTCGCAACTTTGGGTTAAATTCCTTATTGTGTGATGTTTATGATTAATTAAAAATGCTCGATTAAATATTTCCGAACCGAAATTCTAATTATTAGTTGTTTAGCCCATGGTGGGGATGCGATCCCGACTCTCGTTTTATTAAATTTAGTATAGTGTTAACTTCTTCTTTTTTCTCTTTTGTCACCATTCCCAACCATTACCTTTTCATTTATTTATTTTACATTTTTATTCCTGAAGTTTTAAAACAATTAAAATCTAAAATTCAATCACTCCCTGTGGATTTCTTACAATACCCGACTTACCGCTGTGCTTGCTTGTCAAGTGTGGCAGTAGCTTAGGTTTTTGTATCGCGGCGGCGAAACACAAGACGATTGTGTCCTCACACGAACACACTTTTTCCGCCCGGTCATGACATCCACTCCTATCTGGTTGGATAATTCCCCCACAATTACCCCCAAAGATTTGTAGTAGGAATAGGGTGTAGAGGTTTGCTCGCTCGTTAAATGTAATTCTTATCGGCAATGAAATTTGATCACCTATAGAAAGATATAGTCATCGGATGTCAACAATTGGTGTTTTTTAGTTAAAAACTTCTTTTTCTCTACCCTTTAGGCTTAAAATGCACGCTCATAATTTTCTCCAATACTTTAGGGGTACGCTGGTAATCCTGATCCTATTAGCCAAAAGGCAATAATGTGTCACCCGTCATTTGAGGATGTGATAGATAATGATGTATTTTTTCTTGGATGTTGAACCAAGGCTATTTAATAACTTATTTAACGTCATTTAAAGATCATTTTCTTCTTCAACCTTCCAAAAGAAACTCAATTCTACTTGCCTTCCATATTCACTGTAAGTTCATTATATCTCCTCTTTCTTGTTTCTCTAAAATTTTCTTCAGGTGATCATCTTTATTTTCTTCGTCTTAATTATTTTTTACTTGAGAAAATGATATATCATGTGAGTGAGAGTTCCATAAAAGGATTTAGGAAACATTTCTCCATCCTAATGTGGGTATTAAGAGTTTGGGGAAAACGCCAAAAGATTATTATAATATTGAAGGAGGACACTGGTTATTCCCCTAATTCATTGCTGAATCCGCATAACCTTCCCTCCAAACTAACTTTTCTTTGAATTCTATGAAAATATTTGTGTTCTCCTTGCCCAAAGTACCCCAAATACCTTGATGATAGTTAATGGGTATAAATAGGATAAATGAGTTGTATGAAATCTGTTAGGGACCCGAGAGATGTTATATTAGTATATATGGGTGAAAACGAGAGAAAATACTTTTTATCTAAAGTCGAGGAAAGTTGAGAGGGTACTGGTGGTGAATTTGCATGATTCAAAGAAGTATTATAGGTCCCCGCGACTTTGTTATTAATAAGTGGTAACACCCATCCATTCCCAAGGGTGGTGAATCTTATAAAGGCTACAGGCATCCCAATAGGGTACATGAAATAGATTGATTGCTACTTTTTATTTCTCTTCATTTAAATTAGGCTGGACTTGTGTGATTCTTACTAATATTTTTCTTCTTTATTTTTTGATGACAAATCCAATAAGAAAGAGCGTTTACAAGCACATGTTAGTTTTGACAAATTGAGTAATGTCTGGAAACTCAAGAGACCTTTGTCTACTGGCACCAAACACCCAAGGTCAGCATCGTCGTTATTAAACTACACCAGCACCACTGCTTCTTTTGTTTTTGTACTAG
Organism: Sambucus nigra; assembly: GCA_949130495.1. Lineage (NCBI taxonomy): Eukaryota > Viridiplantae > Streptophyta > Magnoliopsida > Dipsacales > Adoxaceae > Sambucus > Sambucus nigra. The sequence goes on from OX422223.1 coordinate 320,767,171, forward strand.
TCATCAAGTAACTATAAATCCCTATTCTTTTTGGGGGAAGGGGTCTTCAGTTGCGAGATCATCAGGATCGCTTGCGTTTGTATACGTTACATCAATTCCCGCTATGGTTCCTTTAACATCTTAAGAAGAGATGCCGTCGAAGAAAAGGATTATCAATTTTCTGGAGGAAGGTGATGCCCCCACTTTTCCAAAAGCTTAGCCTTCCCAAAGGGAGGAGGTAAGGGGTTAAACTGACCCCATTGACTTAGGGTACTCCCCCCAAAAATTGCACGCCCATCTTGTGAAGAAGATCAGGATTGGAATAAGTCTTGCAGTTGCCTTTCCCACCGATAAGGTCAATGCCTTGATAAGGGGAAAATCCTTACCATTATGTTAGTGGCTAAAAATCTTAACCTGAACCCTGGAATACTGAAGAGCGCATGCCTTTGGGGAGATTAAGAAGTGGTCGGTAGCCAGTCAACCGATCAGCTGGTCTCCCATATTGCTAAAATAGTCTCCGTGGTGAGTTCTTATTTTGTGTTTGGATTTTACTTATTTGAAAATTCTTGTTATATTAACCTTATTGATATTCTTTTATCTTTCAGTTCCTGGTGGACTTGTTGGTATTCTTAAAATGAGGGTTGACCAGGAGAAGGCCAACGTTGACCTGAGCCATGCCTTAAACAAGTCTTAAAAGGATCTAAAAGTTGTTGAAAAGGCCTACAAAAGTATGGTAAAGCCCAAGGAATTGGATATCTCTAAAAAAAATCTAAAATCATGCAGCTAGATAAGGTTATTGAGGAGTCTACACAAACAATGTTTGAGGCCTTAAATGCTAAGGATAAGGCCTATGACTTAGGGTGGGATGACGACTTCATTTAGGCGAAGAAATAGTTGAACTACGTTTATATGTCCTAATTAAACAAAAGGATATGACGGAGCCTTGGTTAATGCAGAAGTCCCCTCTAAATTTGGACTCTTCTATCATCACCGTTAAAGTTCCCCTCCAAACTTGGATGAAGAAGAGGGTGAAGAATCAGGCGACAAACATGAAATAAAGGGTGACATACAAGCAAAATAGGCCATGGATCCAAATGAGATTTTGGCCGAACAAGAGGTGAAAGAGAAGGAAGGCCAAGCTAGTTAGATTAGCATAGGAATTCTTGTTCTTTGTATTTCCTATCTTTTTATTATTTCCATTATAAGTGCTTTCCCAACATTCATATTCAAATGAAAATACTTACTATTTTAGCCTTGCTATATCGTGTTTGGTTACTTTTGATTGCCTATATATGCTTGCTTTCTATCTAGTTTCTGAATGTCGTTCTTCTTTATCATTGTATCTAACAACAATTTGGCCTTGGTGCCAATTTCTTTGTCGGGATGATTGCCTCAAGAATTTTTTTTCGTTGTTCGATATGCCCTTCATAAGATGATAAGTGCTTATGGTATGTAGACTCGTTTGGTGTTTTCTCTTTGGGTCGAGATCAAAGATGTTGAAGGCATTTTTGCCTTGCTTTAAAAAAGTAACTCTCTAATGGAGAAGATCGAAAAAGATGAAAAAAATTTGAAAGAGGACCAAGTGATTAATAGAAGTCTTTAGCAGAATGTGATGAAATTGAGATATGAGTTTCTTTATATCCCTCGCGTGGTCTGGTTGGAGGTTTATAATAAAGGTTGGGTGGATTCTCTATCCCACTTAAATGAATCCAGGCAAGTCATTTACAAACATGGGTGGCCGAGCGCCTTGGCTGTTATGAGAGTTCCTTGCAATATCCAATTCTAGTATTAGTATGGTGTCAATAACCCTTTTGTTTCCACTATAGAGTGCTGATCAAGGATTCCTATGGATTTCATTCCCATTTAGTTGATAAGGGATTATCTTTTTTACCACGACAATGATGATGAATTTCGTCCAGATCCAAACATTAATCACCATGCTGAAATGACTGTCGAGCTAAACCGTCAAGGATGTAGTGGCACTGATCCCCATTTTGTATTTCTATTTTATAATATGTCGATTTGGATACTTTGAATTAACTTAATATGAATGAAATTATCTAATTAATTTCATATATTACATTTTCCCATTATATATCGATCGTGTTTTTTTATTGTTTTCCTTACCTTTTAGGATAAGTGTCATCACACCACCTTAGGCCTAGGACAAACCATGGAAAAATTCACGTAGTCTTAGGGAAATCCACCCATTCTGTATTTTAGTCAATCAAAGTTAGGACACTTAGTGCCTAAGGATCCCCCCATATGTCTTTTTCTTGTTTGGGCAATTTTTGATGTTTTTTTGGGTTCATTAGTGATGAGAACATATAACTTTAATCTACGATTAAGTGAAATACAATGAAGGCATTTAAATGAGGCAATCAGAACATGATTGGATAAAATTCAATAATTATAATGACAAGAGCTTTGACATGATGATAGTTTATAATTAACGAAGTTGGCCTGCCATTTGGAACAATAAGGAAGCTAATTACATTAACTGAAGTTTAAATCATTCAAGAAGTTAGAATAACGAAAACTTAAAACTTTAATAAATAAAAAAGGTAATAAAATCTCCTAAGGTTGGTCCCATTCCAGGACATACATATCTCCCTGCCCCCAGTTTTTTTTCAGATGGTAGACTCGTTGGAGGTTCACCTTGATGACTTTGAATGGACCTTCCACTTAAGACCCAATTTTCCATGTAACGACTTCCTCATGTTGTCGATTATCTTCCTAAAACATAATGTTCGACCTAGAACTTCCTTGGATTGACACATTTGTTGTAGTTCTTAGCCAATTATGGTTGGTAGGAAGTTATTTTGAACAAGGTCGAGTTAGTCCTTATGATTTCTTCATTCATGGGTTGATTGGTGACGGTCATCCTCATGGTCCACAAGCCAGCTTCCAATGGAATTATGGATACCATTCCAAAAGCCAAGGCGAAGGGCGTTTCCCTAGTACATCTCATGAGTATTGTTCGATATGCCCAGAGGATATGGGGAAGCTCATCCACTTAAGCACCCTTTGCTTTCTCTAACCTTTTCTTTATTCCATCGAGAACTATCTTGTTGGATGCCTCAATCTGTCCATTTTTTGGAGGTAGGCCACCGAACTGTAGTAGTTCTTGATGTTGTGATTGTTGTAGAAGTCTTTGAATGGTCAACTTTTAAACTACATTCCATTGTCGGTAATAATCGTTCTTGGCATGCCAAAATGTGTTAATACATTTCTCTAGACAAATATAATCATATCAGTATCCTTTATGTTCACCAAGGTCTTAGCTTTCATCCATTTGGTGAAGTAGTCTATGTCGATTAGGAAATACTTTTGATTTTCTAGTGTTGTAGGTAAGGGACCCACAATATCTAGTCATGCAATACCCCGAAATTTTAACGCATTAATTAATTGGTGAAATTTATTAATTATTATTATATATACCGTAGTGATATGTGATGTTACTATTTATATTTTCATATGGTTATGCGCATATGTGTTATGTGTTCTATGTATATGTTATTCGAAAGTAAAATCGGACTTAATGCACGGTAATGAATTAAAAATTTATAAATAAATAATTTAGGGATGGTTTTCTTTGGACACGTACCCAGTAGAATATTAGGACATTGGTTTGTAACTTTGGGTTGACATTTAGGCATGTGGAATGTCCGATTTTGTACATGTCTTGGAAAAAGGTTTTGGGCCTATTTGATTAGTTATTGCGCTTATGGGATTTAGATTTATATGGTCCCTATACCTAATTTCGTGGTTAAATAGATTAAGAGGCCCTGAAGGTTAATCTAATTCATCCTAGAGGCTAAAGAGAAGAACCTTAGAGCTAGAGAGGGAAAGCACTCAAGATTATACGAGAATTTAGGCCTGGATTTCATCCCTTTAAATCAATGCAAGTTTACTTAGTGTAGAATTTTAATTATTTTTTATTTATAGTATAATTATTCATTGGAATCTAAACAGAATTTTATAATAATATGACTTTGAGGATTAATCAACTAATTTTCATAATTAAATTAATAGGATAATTTAAGTTACTATCCATGTTCTTGGCATAGATTGATTTTAGTATAATTATTAATGAATTGTAGATGGAACAGATGTGTAATTGTTAGTAATAAGTTATACTTTTATAATCAATCAAAATCCTTTTTATAATTAAATGAATTAATAGATAATTCGAATCTAATTGGTCAAAGATTGAATTCTAGGATTTCTGGGTGAAATTGGAATTTATCCCATTAAATCTTGTTAGAATCATGTAAAAACCATATATATATATATATATATATATATAGGTTAGGAGTGATTAGTAATACTTATATATGAATATAGTTCAGTGTTGTCAGGATTTAGGAGCTTCAAAGTTCGTTAACGGCAAATTTGGAGAGTTGGAAATGAAGATCAACGTGAATCTCGTTTGAAGCTCGTTACTGATATCATTTGAATGACTTAAGTAAGGTCATTTAAATGACTTGGGGAATGAGAATTTTTATATTTTGAATTACGAACACGCGAGTGCTAGTTTCGTATTTTTTGAATTTTTATTAAATTTATAATGAATATTGTACCAAGAGTGCACGAGGCTAAAATTCTAAGTTGGTGATTTTGGTTTGGGATTTGTGTTGTAAATGGTTGGTTGGATTTTTGGGCTCAAGGATTGTCTAATTTTACCTTTATGTGGGTATATTCGAAGAAGTGATGGTATATTATTATTCTTAGGTTATGGTTTGGGTTTTTGGATCATTTGGTATTTTGACCTCGTTGGATTTGTAAGGGATAAATTGAGTAGAATATATTGATAAACCATTGAGTAGTGTAGTAAGTGTATTATGATAATTATCGTAAAGATTTGGTATGAGAGATACCTACACATGGAGGGCCTTAGGAGATCGGGCTAATGTTATAGATAATAGTTTATAGTTACCATTAATATTAACTAACAATTATAAGAGACTATATATGTAACCCTAACGATTGGGGTTTTATTTATTTGTTTGGCCAGCTTAGTAGGGTCATACTTATCTTGTTTATTATGTGCAATATTTCGGGTATGAGTACCAATGGGATACGTATTAAAGTGAATATACTTAAAGGGGGCGCGATTGACGATGACTACATGGGTACCCTGATGCAAAAGACGAGTTTTACCTTATTCATTTTACCCCAGACACTATCTGATGAAATTCTCGTTGTATCTTGTGGAGACGCACACAAGATGATCCTTTCATATGGCTTTTAGGTATGTGGCTATATGACTGGTGTGAAGGCATAGTGATTATCCCTAGTAGATGCTTTGATGGTTATTGGTGTGAAACGTCCCGTAATTATGCCTAGTACATGCGAGCAATCCAAGAAGGGAGTAGGAGTAGGTCTTCGTTATGTGAGGGTTAGTGATTAGCGCATTTATGATGTAAGTGTTATGGACATCCTTGATGTGGATATAGACTTAAAGATTGTGTGTTTTCCCTCAACATATTCATATACATGAGATATATAAAATATGTAATAATAGAATTTTCACTAAGATTCAAAATAGATGAATAAATATAATCATGGGGTTCACTTTGATTTGGGACTAGACTCGTGTGATATTTAGGGTTGTTTGGGTTGAGATAACTTAAAAACTCTAAAAGACAAGGGGAAGATTTGAAGTTATATTGTAGCTCAGACTCGGTTATAATCTTACTACTCGTAAACTTGTTGTTACCATTATTATTGACTTTACTTTTCATGACATAGACCACTATTGTCGCTTCTGCCCTAATATCTTATTTGCATCTTCATTTGTTACTGCTCGGTTAGGATGTAAGTGTCAAGCCTACGTTCTCATTCTCTTCACTGCTATTTATATTCAGTCGATAAGGATTCATGTAGTTGTATAATCACAATAGATTGGATTATGTTGAGACAATTATATTTTATTATTGTCAGTTCTAGTTTATGATTTGTATGGGTTATTTCACTTACATGTATACAATTTTATGCACTTAGTTTTATTTTCAGTCATGTTTGGAATGATATTCAATTGTTTTTAATTACCATGATTTTTATATGAGACCTAATCAACCTTATGTGGATTTTTTTCGAGGTGTCACGAGTTTAACATTACACATATCAAATTTACTCTTAACTGAATATGGTTAATCTTTCTCACATGTTTCCAACACTATGAAAAGTCAAAAAATCAGTGTGTTTCAACCTGTCAAGGACAACCAGTACAAGTGGAAGCACTCAAAGTCAAGGCTAGTGTATTCACTGGATTTTATATGGTTAGGGATTTTGAAATATCTTTAGGAATATCCTGTGGCTATTTTGTTATTTTGGAATCCAATTATTGGATATGTATTGAAGTTTACTTCCTTTTGGTGGATGTAAGTTGATATGATCTCATGGACTAACGGGCCAATTTGTCCAGTGGACATGGATTTTGGGCTTTTTGGATCCAACTATTGGATATGTATTGAATTTTACTTCTTTTTTACGGATGTAAGTTGATATGACCTCATGAACTATAAGGCTATTTTGTCCGGTGACTATTTTGTTTCTTATATTTATTTCCCTCCATTTTCTGTTAATTTTTATGGACTAAAAAGATATATTGGATGTAATATATCACACTGTAAATTGTTTTTTGCGCCAAAGTGGAGTGTTGAGGGGATGGAAATAAAATACTAAATCAAATACCTCAAATGACCCTTTGAATGCAATATGTCATTAGTTTATTTGGATGGAGGTTAAGTGAGGGATGAAATTGAGCCAATTTGGAAGATGAGTGTTAACGCAAAAATTTGTCGTCTACCTGGACTAGTCAGAAAAGGACACCTATCATCCTACTGGCAATATTTATACTTCCTCGACGCACGAGGATAGTTGATCAGCACATGAGGAGATTTGGTCGGCACCCGACGAGAGTTAGTTGGCATACCGAGCAACGCGCGGCATACCAACCAACACAAGGAAGACCAACCACATTAAAAATCAATAGTTATATTCATTGTATATAGATGTAAATGTCTGAATGTTTAAAGACATTCCATCTCTTGGACTCCCATCACTATAAATACATGCATTCCCTTGACCAAAGAAGTAAGATACAAGAAACACACCTCTCTCTCTCCACACTATATTGTGCTATTGTAAACCCCTGAGAATAAAAGAATAGTGGATGTACGTTTTTCCATATAGCAGAACAACTTTAAAAACCTTTGTCTCTTATGTGCTTGATGTGATTATCATTTCATCTTTAGTCATCATCTTTATATCTTCATTTTATCTGTTGTTGATGCCGATAAGATATCCTGGCTACTATTTCTAATCATCAATAGATTGGCGTCGTCTATAGGAACAAGTTACAAGCATTGTTCTCCATGAAAAGGTACAAGATTCAGTCCCGACAAACTACTCGACCACAATCTTAAACTTCTAGAAACTATTATCATTGCTCGGCATTATGAAATTTTACCTCAACGAGGCACTATTGATTTTATTATTGCTCTGATATATGCTCAAGCATGAATCATTCTCTATATCCATTATATATTCATCTCAGCATGGAGCTCGGTAAAATATTTTTTGTAATATAAATTGAGTTTTGAAGAGATCTGCAACATTTATTATATTTCACCCCCGACGGACAATTGTTCTGGGTAATTCTTATTTATATTCAGGCCCGACAAAGTATTCGGCCATATTCTTATGTTCTGGAAAATATTATCCTTGTTCGGAATTATGCAATTTTTCCTCGACAGAGTAGCCAGACACTTTATTATTATTTCAAATCATTCTTTATATCTATTCGGATGCATATTCTATACTCATCTCAGCATGGAGCTCGACAAAATATTTATTATAATATATTCAGCTCCAAGGAAATCTGTATCACTTATGATATTATCTCCAATAGACTGTTGGTCGAGAAAATTCTTCTCTCTATATATATTCAGCAACCACCAACCACGGTTGGTCGGCAACAATAAACCTAATCAACCAAGGTTGGTTAGAATCAGAAACCGCCAACTAAGGTTGGTCATGGAAGATGGGTGATAAGTCTCCATTGTCTAGACAAGGAAGATGGGTGATCATGAGATCGCTACAACTAGACAAACACATAGGGATAAGTCTCCATTGTCTAGGCAAGGAAGATGGGTGATAAGTCACCACAACTAGGAAAACACATGGGAATAAGTCTCTATTGTCTAGGCAAGGAAGATGGGTGATAAGTCACCACATCTAAGCAGGGACATGGGATAAAGATTATTCCATTTCTTAGGAACTTACAGGATCAATCGGTCCCTTTCTTATTATTTATCTGGATTTCTTATTAAGACCGGCAGATGGTCGGCATTCTTATTATTTATCTGGACTTCTTATGAAGCCCGGTAGATGGTCGGCATTCTTATTATTTATCTGTATTTCTCAGCGCTTCTATTATGTATATGGATTTCTCACTAGCATGGATATTCGATGAAAATTATATATTATGTTCAATTAGGCTTATTATTGGATCATTCTATCAAGTCCTGGCAAATGCTCAGGCATTCAGTTTCCTAAGCCCAACTAGGCTCCACATACGCAGATCAATGGGACATTCCAGAATCAAATTCCTAATTGGAATATATCACTTTCCAAATTGAAACGCCAGCACATCTCTAATTGAACTATATGTTGAAAGAAGTTTTACTCCACACTTGGGGGCTTCTACTACAAAATTAATTGTTCATTCGGTGGAACATTTTCATAACATCATGCAGTATCAATCGAGCATGAAATTCAACTCCACAAACTTACATGGTCGGGGCCCCGACTAATCATCATTCAGGAGGTATTTTTTGCTCAGGAGTTTTGCTATTGAAGTTTAGGAGGTATATTCAGGAGTTATTGTCCACATGTTATTGAAGTTCATTAGGCATATTAAGGAGTTATTATGCACATGCTGTTACAGTTCATGGGTTAAATTTAACATATACGTCAATGGAGATCTCCAATATTGCTGCCCTGATCAACATTGATGACAATCAACACTCAGTTGGTCGGCACAGATGTCAGTTGGTCGGCTAACCAACCAACCAAAATACTTGAAGATTATGACAAGATACAAGCTACAAACTATGAAGTTACTGCATCCAGATTCCCAGGGGTGATATATAGCACACGTTCGAACAGAGTAGCTCTAAAGCAACTATCGATCAACCTGCATCATCCATAGTCCAGGAGATAACGTACTTTATGTTGAACAAATCAAGAAGGCAAATCAAGAGTCTCATTATGCACGATCACCGAGCAAAATTGCAGAATAAATACTCCATCCTTTAAGTAAACCATCAAGCATGGAGCATTGGGGGCTTCTGTTAACGCAAAATTTCGTCGTCTACCTGGACCAGTCAGAAAAGGACACTTGTCATTCTACGTGGCAATATTTATACTTGCTCGGCGTATGAGGAGAGTTGATCGGCACACGAGGAGAATTGGTTGGCATACCAAGAAACGCGCAGCATACCAACCAACACAAGGAAGATCAACCACCTTAGAAAGCCAACAGTTATATTAATTGTATATAGATGTAAATGTCTGAATGTATAAAGACATTCCATCTCTTGGACTCCCATCACTATAAATACATGCATTCCCTTGTCCAAAGAAGTAAGATACAAGAAACACACCTCTCTCTCTCTACACTATATTGTGCTATTGTAAACCCCTGGGAATAAAAGAACAGTGGACGTAGGATTTTCCTTATATCTTATCGGCATCAACAATGAGGGATGAAATTGAAACAATAAAAAGATAAATGACTAAAATGAGACAAGAGGAAAAGTAAGAGACTATCGGGCTACTTTACTCTAAAAAATTTATTGTTAGCAGAAAAAAAGGAAGGTTTGCCAAAAATAATATAGTTCAATAATCTAATGGAAAAAAACTTTGGCCACCAAAAATATTCCCTTCAACCCTCCCCAACCATCATTGTTAGAAAAAACAAATGTTCCTCTCTCTCAAAGCTATCCTCATCCATTCACTTGACATAGGGTTTATTTCCTTAGCCCAGTGACAAAAACAAGCCCGGTACACCTCGTACTCCCAATTTGGAGGGGTTACCTCGATACAACTAAACCCACTAACCTAGTATTTCCTATTACCTCTCCCTCTACCATTAGCCAAATTTGGCATTATCAATTAAAGAATTAAGTAAATCAAAAAATGAGCACTTTCCCTAGTATTATCTACTATATTAGTGTCGAATTTCTAATTTTAGTAATAAATATTGATATATCAGCACTGAAAGTAGACATTACTAGAGCTAGTAACACTTTTTTACCACATCGTGCCAAAACATTACTTAATCCATTAAAACTTCATACACAGAAAAATATATCATTTCAGCCTCTTCAAGCATTATGCAAAAAGTTAACTGTTAATCACTATCGAAAATCTGCACTAGTTATAATTCAAAATACCTAAACATGAAAATGAAAGAAAGCCATACAACATTTGATAAGAACCCAAGAGGGAGTTCATTTGTGGAAGTAACAACAAGAAAATTGAAGATAATTTCACTTTTCTTGTGTGAGTGGGTAGATTGCTTAAGGTTATGAGAATATCAATACGCTTCCATTACGCAAATTAACGAATATACAACTACCCACGCCTACTAGTCTCGAGGCAACAGACCCATATGAATATGAAAATAAATTCACATATGTAAAAAGTAAAATTTTTATGGTATATTTTCCCAAGAAGAAAGTGGTCCAGTATATTGAGTCTCATCATCATAATTCTTACAACAATGGACATATATCAGTCCAAAATGCCTATAATATGATCACCAGCAAGATAGAAACATTAGAATCCCATCAGTGTCTGAGTAGGTCATCATTCAATCAAAATTAACCAGATACATAATCACAGTTAGAAGACATAATAGGACTCTTAGTATAAATCCCCTTCAATAGCCTCTTGACCTCAGCAAGTCTTTCAAGTTTTCCTAATGCCTCAGTTTAATCCTCATGAAATATAATATGCAACGGCGGAATCGGTTTCGCCTAAACGTGGAAGAGGTTGCGCAAGAAGAAAAGAGAATGTTGGTCAAAAAAGAATAAACAACATACACTATCATTTACCATAACGTGCAAATCACCTTTTAGAACAATATTATGCCATGGAAACATTTATGTTGTGCCCTTAGTGAGGTCGGGCTCCGTGAACTGTGGGTTTAATATGCGGGGGGTGCGGGGCGGGGGGCGGGGGGGGGGGGGGAGTGGGGCAGGGGTATGATGTGACCCGTTCCTGAGAAGTTCACACACACACAGAAGAAAAAAAATATAGCATGTTGGAATTTAGATTTAGATTTATTTGAACAAAAGATCTACATGAACTAATGAATCCTACCTGATTGAGTGTTAATCAATGATAAAAAAATGTGACATTGGTCTTGAAAATATATATATAGGGGGGCATGGTGTGATCTGTTCCTAGTAAGTTCACACACACACAGAAGAAGAAGAAGAAAAAAATAGCATGTCAGAATTTTGATTGTTTGAACAAAGGATCTACATGAACTAATGAATCCTACCTGATTGTGTGGTAATCAATGATATATATATTTAAGCCGAAAGCCTAAATTCAAAACCCATGTAATATAGCATGATGTTTTAACAGAGTCCCTGTTGTAAATTGTATAAAGGATAATTTTACATTTTTTCTGTGAGGACTTACCCTTCTTCTAATTAAATATGTATTAATTTAATTAAATTGTAATTATATTAAAATCCAAACTTAGCGCAAATAATTTCTGCTCACATTATATGCCATTTTTCAAGCATAGGACGAAATTTGCGAAAATATAATATTTGCACTTACTAAAGTTAATGCGGTTTTGAAAATAACATTTCAATGAAATAATCTATCTCATCATCCCATTCATTAAAATCTAATGACGGTACCAGAATTTTCAAGCTGCTAGTTCCTAGAAGAAAGGGACTTCAAGACCTCTTGAAGTCTGAAATAGAAGCTTCCAAAACCCTCAAAATGTCGTTCGTTTGCAGCATTTTCCCCCTTTCCTTTTTCTTTTCCAACATGCTTTCCACGAATAACATTTCAGTCTTTAAAGTGAAATTGGCCAAGGTTCCACAATATATTGCAGACCAACTGACCTCCATATCTACAAAAAATCAATCATCACTAACAGATCACCACATGAACTATTTCAACACTTGATTACTGACCAATATCATCAAATTTAGAATGTCAGGCAATTAATTTTACTTTATGCTGCTCAAACATAACAGATTAAGCTTGTGCTCAAGTTGCGGGATCAGATTTCTGGCCTTGATGGGCATTCCTATAATTAAGGGTGATATAATCTATGCAATACAAACATCGAGTTTGCTCCAAAAATAGTGTCTTATACAAATATGCCAAAACAATGGGTACATGCAAATTGCAATGACCCTTGTTTCATGGATTAGAAGCCTGCAATCCATTCTTCTGCCCAAAAACACTAAAGGCAATACATAGACATAGCCACTTAATTTGTCTATTTACATAAATGAACCTGCACGTGTTTTATGATAAAAAAAAGTCAAACACCCTTATGGTAATAAATCAAAGAAAACTTGTAAACTGATAGCCAGTTGCATGCATCAGGCCATAAAAGCCCCAATGACCCCTTTAATTAAACATATAAGTTTTTCTAAGTTTAATACTACATGGCTTCCTCCATAACTCTATCCCACATAGTAATACTTCCTTTCGTGTCACAACTCACAATGGCACACACGAATAGCTTGTGGGATCCAATTTACACAATGTAGTACTTTATGACTATAATATTATTTTAAATGTAATATTATATTTTAGATGATTATAGGGATCTCTTTATATTATACATATAGTGTTTACATTTTTTACTTATAAAAATCAGATGCACGAATTTCTTGTGCAATGCACTTTACGCGACACAGCCCTGGAATCAAAATGTGATACCTTTCTCACATGCGATTTAAAATAATGTTTGGGACACAAGCGCACTTGCATAATTTGAATCTCGATGAAATCATCTTGGGATTAAAGATGTAAGCTTATCGTTTCTTGTGGGTCATACCTCGCCAGATGGGCTGGAGGAGACGGTGAAAATAAATATATGGGTTGTAAGAGAGATTGGGTGGATCTATATTGGCTTGCTACAGAGTAGGTGGGTTCTTGAGCCATTGTGGTTATAAGTCCATGTTGGAGAGCTTTTCGATGGGGGTACACTACTTCTAGAATTTCCCGTGAATGCAGAGCAACCAGTAAATGAAAATAAGGTTAGATGAGTTGGATGTTGGAGGGAGGGATTAGGGTTGAAATGGCAGGGCCCTCAGGATGGAAAACAATGTCAATCCAAAGGCAGGCAATTTGCTATGGAGTTAAAGAATTTAAATGGCTATTTATTTATCGCCCTCTTCCCCTTCTCATTAATGAAAATTACATAAATGTTTTTAGATGCATACACATATATATTATTGTTTAAGAATTAACTGAAAAAAGAAAACCCACTAGAAATTTCATGCAAAATTAAATATTTCTGGATACCCTAATCATCATAAATCAAAGATCATCAATTTAACATGAAAATTCAAAAGGTTATTTATGATCTTCTCTCATCATCTACGCATTCATCATCATTGTATTCATACTGATCCTCAAAATTCGTATCAACAACATCATCACAAGAGTAATCATCTCATAATCCGGACATTCTTTTACTTTTATATTCATCCCAGTCCTCGAAATTCGTATCAAAAACGTCAAAATCGTCACGAATTAATTATTTCATCATCCCACATTCTTCATCTTCTATATCTTCTATAGGAGGGGCTATAAATCCAACCCATATCTCTTCCCCTTCTTTGACTGCTTCATCCTGATCTGGTCCCTCAAACTATTTTTTATGTTTACCCCCAATTAAATGAATTTCTTTGTGTTGTATGTAATCATGTTGTCTTGTAAAATACATTGAAGTGTGAAAAGATACGGTTAGGTTTGTATTTTAATGTATCATATGCATTGTGTATCGTGAGATACCGATAACCATGTTTATAATCATCCAAAAGAAAAAGGACAGTGAATAGTGATCATAATAGTTCCTTAGTTAAATAAGAATTTATGGGATTACAATGTTCAAAACACGAATATTGGATTAGTTTGCATCAAAGCATAATTATGTAGTCGAAAACTAAGACCACCCAAGAGGATCAATATTTTTGGATGAAGAACCATTCATTGTTGCTACTGCCATGGATATATTATATCCTCCTAACGTAAATATCATGGACGACTCCTCTGGCTTCACCATGTGTAGAGATGGCTTCACCTTCTTTAGTGTTATGATTTTTGATTTTGCACACAACGAGGAGAGAGAAACCAATTGACATAAACTCAATTATGCAACATTAAAGAAGAACCACAAACCAATATGAAACTCTCTCCAGAATATATTTAATGATGTGTGCCCAATAAATGCACTACAATATATAGAGAGGCTAAGGATATATTACTTGAATATCCTAACTAAAAGGGGAATTTTGTAGTACTTTGTGATGTGATGTCACAAAGAATGTGGCATAAGACGTAATAACGGAATCTTCTACATTCCCAGCTAACCATATAATATCTAAGACTAAAGGAAAGGGAAATATGAGAACTCGAAAAAATAATTTCATGTGTACCCCATTAACTACAACACTTGCACCTTGGCTTGACTACGGAAAAGGTTTGGAACCTACTCGTGCCTTTTAATGATTGAAGATATCTTGTAACCCACAACGGGTGGTGGAATTCATTATTGTTGATTTATTAAGGACAGGACCTTTATGTGCTTATTCTTCTTTACTATTGTGGTGCTATAAATTATGTGAGATTAACTTGTTGAGTTATCCTCACTGTACATCATGGCCAATTCATTTTGTGAGATTAACTGTTTTCAATTATCCTTTTTTGTAAAAAGCGGCCTAGCCTGGCCTGGCCTTGTTGAAGTTAAAATTTACACAAGTAACAAACACATTGACCAAGTTAAGTCGGAGAGGAAGATCCTTGAGTTCCTGCATGATATGTTCATGTAGATGCTGTTGGCTTTCAGGTTACTACCTAAATTTTTGAGTTGGGATGTTTGTAGCGAAATTGGAAAACTGAAAGCGAGTAGCCAAATTTTACTAATGGGGTACCGTTGGGTCTTTACAAGTTAGTGATAATCAATGATTTTATCACTTCATTAGAAGAATTTCTTACCTTACCACAAAATTAATAATTAACAATTAAACATCTGTGGAAGTTCTATTTAAAGAGGCCACATCAAAATATGCATTGGCACAAGACTCGGTAAGATTTTTTCCTTTATTTCACTAGGTAGCATATAAAAGTATTCCCTTTCCTTCCCATGTTAATAATTTTTCAACACTCGGATTTTCATTTCCTTATCTTCCACTGCAAAAGAATTAACCAGTTTGATGGACTAGAAAATTATCTGCAAACTCAATCTTGTTTAAGTTCACATTTAGCAACTATATGGTTGTGTGGACAACTATAGTAGAACACTAAAACAACTTTTTTCAACTTTGATCAACTATAGTATAACACTAAAACAACTTTGATCGACTATTTTCAGGGGTGAAGGAGTGGATGCGGGCCTACTCATTTTAATTATTAAATAAGGATTGTTAAATTTGATTATTGGTTAAAGGGTTGTTAGATTTTGATTAGTCAATTGGAAAAGGTATTTTGATCAACATTGCTAAAATTGATTAGGCTATTGAAGATACTCTTACACAACATAGCAATAGCTTTGAAACTCAATTACTTATTGTGTAACACATTACATTGTGAAAAAGTCTAAATGTAGCAAGTTTTTTTTACCAAGCGTGTATACCAAGTGCATGAAAATGTATGCACAATTATTCCTAGTGTATCCGAAGGTGTATGCACAATCATTTAATGAACGTGGGATATAAACTTGGTACAATATCATTACTCTTAGATTATTCCTTATGTTTCAATATAATCCTCACCATTCCAATACAATTATTAAACCTATTTACGTACCCCATTCCCCCTTATCGTTTCCCACTACTCTGATCTATCTAAGCCTATTCTGCATTATTTAGTTCAATATCTTCACTTAAACCAAATTCTAATGTATAAATTTAAGTAGGCCTATTCCCTTCTTCCCAATCAAATCTATTCAAAACCCTAGAGTTACACACGCCAATGATAAAACAATAGAATGAATTTCTAACGAAAAACACTAAAGATTAAATATGCATAACTATACTATAGCGATAACCATTAAAAGGTTAAACATTATTACAATTTAAAAGAAGCTGATACCAAAACTCACAAAGTGAACCAAACTGTCAATCCATTTAGAGGTGACCCACCAGAATTTAAGGCCACGCGCGTCCGACAAATCGGGCCACTAGGGACTCTAATGAGCCACGCATCAACAAAATTAGCGTGGAACATGTGGTTACATGCAGGAAGGGTTTTAAACCAATCACCATGTTTAAAAGACTCCAAACAGATAACAAAATCATTGGTTGTTTCGAGAGATGAGTATTGGAGTGATGGTAAATCTTTTTGGGTGGTGGTGGAGGTGCGACGGCGGCGACGGTGGCGACAGTAGAGGGACGTGGTAGCGAGGAAGAGGTGGCGAAGTGTGAGTGCTGCGACGCCCAGGAAGAGGAGGAAGAGGAAGAGACTGATGAGGACGCATGTGATGAAATCAGAGATGAATTATGGGATTGGGTATGGGTTTGGGTTTGGTGCTAGTGGTAGTGGTGGGGGGGGGGGGGGGATTGGTGGCATGGTGGTGGTTATAAGCATAAAACGTTGGCATGTGGGGAGGATTTTTGTGTTTTGAAGAATGATGTGAAGGTAAGATTGCGTTAAGGACGCGTTCTCTGTACGAGGTTATTATATAGGCTGAAATATAGTATATGTATATGGATAGACAGATTGTGACGTATGAGAAACCGGGGGAGTTGTATCATAAATAGACTCTTAAGGTTCTTGGCTAAAATATAGTATATGTATATGGAGAGACAGATTGTGAAGTATAAGAAGCCGGGGAAGTTGTATCGTAAATAGACTCATAAGGTTCTTGACTGAAATCTAGTAAATTGTAAATGTAATATTTGTATTATATCCATCAAACCATTTCCCTTTTAATACTATCTCACTATAACCATTTAACACAAATACTAAAATCCCGCAATAATCTTAACTTATTCCTTCAATTGCCACTTTCTTTCTAAAACCATCACCAAACATCGAAAGAAATATTTTTCTACTCATGTCAACACCCATATGCTAAACTAAAATATATTTTCAATTCAAATTTCAGAAAACAAAATTAGAAATTTAGTAAAATAAACGTAAGGTAAAACCAAATCACACTATGATACACCCAAAATCACAAAAATGAGAAACCATTATTATGGATATATTAAATAGAGGGATTAGGAGTGTGGTAACAATATTTTCATATATACTTAATCACCAGACTCCAAATCATGGGAAAAGGGAATTGAAATTGATCTTTTCCATCATGAATTGATCTAAAACACTAATGAGTCTTTTGTGTTCTCTACGGTTAATACACATAAAAATAAATTATAACCCATAAATATGATAAAAGAAGAAGAAAAAACAAAATTTCCTCCATCAAACAATTTTAATTTAAATAAATCATAAAAGATAAGCCCAATTTCAATACCAACAATTTCAATTCCCTTTTCCCATGATTTGGAGTGTGATGATTCTGTACCCCAAGTCTCAATATCAATACCAACAACACCCAAAGTGGCTCGTGATGCAACAACATCAACAACAATAATTTCAATCTCAACCCCAACAACATCAGCAAACGTATTATCAACAGCATCAATGACAACAACCTCAAGCGGTGCCACCTAGGAAGCCAAATAGCGCAGATGAGATTCGAGCACTGTGGATCATAGATCTATAATATTGTATGGACGAACAGTACTGTAGACGAAAACCCACTTTCCCCATTCAAAACTACATTTCCGGTGGATTTTTCGTCAATAGCCATTTGTGTAAATTAATTAAAAAAAATAAAACTCGATAAGTTTGAACAGCTGGAAAATGGTTTTTGATGTTTTAGGATCACCCGTCTTCTACGTGTTTACGGTGGCAATTTCTGCCGCCGATGGATTTTTTGGCCCTACCTCGATTAAGCAATAAAGGTCCTCTCATCTCTCTACATTCCTAATTTTTACTTTTCTAGGGTTTGAAAGAATGAGTGGCTGTTGGGGAGGTGTTTCGATCTTTTTAGTTTGGGGTATGGGGTAGGTCTATATAGGCGGTTTGGGGTATGGGGAAGTGGGTTTCGTCTCTGAGAGAAATCTAAAGGTCAAGACATGAACAACTGTAATTTAGAAGGGTTAATGATCAATGCATTAATCGGAGATCGAAATCGAAAGGTCAAGACATAAATCTTTGGAATTGGAAAAGTTTGGATGGGGGAGTAAATAAGCCACGTAGGGACTACTTTTTAAAGGCGCTATTCTCATATGTTAGCATTTATTAGATAAGTCACGTGTCAATTCTCTGTGAGAAGACACCATGTAACAATTTGAAATTTTTGAGATAATAATTAATTATTTTTGGGAGAAATAATATTATTTTAATTGGAGAATTATTAAATTGGCACTTGAGGTCAAAATTTGAGAATGTTAGAAAGTATTTCGAATGATGATTCTGAGTTTGCGGTTGATTCCGGAAAGGTCGAGAAAGTGGAAATGACTGTACTTGGATCTTATTTGGGTTACGAAATATTTTAAGTTCGTTTGGCTTGAATTAGAGTAAACGAGTCATTTAAATTGTGTATTATCGATTAAAGTTGGGTATCTTGGATTTAAGGGTTAAAAGCCTACGTGAGAAGTCATTCTCACTTAAGAGAAAGAGAAAGCCCTAGAAAGAAAGAGAAAAAGAGAGAGAATGAGAAAGGAAGAAGAAAAAGAGGAGAAAAGCTGGGGGGGGGGGGGGGGTTCCGACAAATCCATGATTTTTGAAGGCAAATCAAACTCTACAACTTTGAGGCAAGTGATTAAACTTGCAAAATAATTGTTGTGCATCTTTTATTTCATGAATTGTGGATAAAATTGTTGATTTTGGGATAAAATGTTAAAAACTAGAATTTTGGGTTAAATCTTTCATTTGATGTTTATATATGGATTTGAGGCTGCAAATTAGTTAGGTTGAGTTATTTTATGTGTTGAAATGTTAGTAATATGATTGGGTTGAAGAATTGTGGTTGGAAGTAGGTATTTTGGAGTTTTTGAGAAGTTAGAGTTCCTTAAAAATGGAGTTTGGCCGAGGTTACTAGTAAGGTCGGTCGATCGCGGCCTGGGGGCCAGTCGACGACGCCTCAAGGGAAGGGCATACTGTCTTCGAGGTTAGGTATAATTGAAAAGTGCGATTGACCGTGGTTAGGGAACCGGTCGACCGGGCCTCTATTTTTTGCTCAAGTTTGGGAATTTAAGTTTATCCCCTTTCCTTTGGGTTCATATTTATGGACCTTCCTAATTATTATCTCCTGGAGGAGTAAGTGATCATTTAAGGGGATTAAAGATCTTAGAAAGTAAGAAGATGTTTGGGGTTTATACCATAATGAAACTCAGTGCGTATTTCTTCTCTCCTCAAGGATATGAGAACAAGATTTATAGAAGTGATGGGTGAGTTTCAAGTGAGAAATCGTATTGTTTATACAAAGTGGGGAAGTTAGGTGAGTTAGCGACGAATAGTATATAGAGAGTAATATATTTATATAAATGAACTTAATGCCTTTACGCCTAAGAGTGCAATAAGAGTGTGTATACTTATATAGCGTGATATATATATATATATATATATATATATATATATACCTTGTGCGATGGTATACATTTATAGGATGTGATGGTATGCGTATATCTTATGTGTATGATATATTTATGTGAAGCATACCCCCTCTATGCTATCATGGGAAGTTGCGCGATGTAGGTGAGGCCCCTGGCTTGAGGAGCAGAGTGCATATAGTCCCCAGGTTATAGTGTCCATTTTTATTGTGTGATTTTTATTAGGGGTGAGACGTGATGATTATGTTTCGTCTCACTTTCGGGGAGGAACTATGATCACTTCCCATACGTTGTGATTTTGTTTTTACCAAGGCAGTGTGAGATTCCGACCGTTGGTACCCAGGATGATACGTGAGCGATTTCCTGGTAGATGATAGCATTGAGAACGTGCGTCCTCAAGTTATAGATCACTGGGATGGTTATTATTATACTTGTGTGAATAATATATTATTTGTATATGATTATGAGCTATCATATATCTGTCTCTAATGTAAAGAGACATAAGAATAATGATTAAATCTCATTCCGGGAGATTTTATTCGGACTAAATTATGATGAATATATTAAAGTGAAGATGAAATCGTATATATTAAAATGAGTATATATTACATTGGTTACCGAGGGCTTAATGGACTCTAACGACCAACACTGTCAAGGAGTAGTGTATCGGGGGGTTCCTTGCTTGGATTTCGCTTTGCGAGACGTCCCATGCACGAAACTCAGTACAATGTTGGGAGTGGGGAGAAGCTTATTCCTTAATACTCAGATTTATATTACTATTATCTCGGCAATCGACAGTGTCAAGGAGTAGTGTATCGGGGGGGTTCCTTGTTCGGATTTCGCTTTGCGAGACGTCCCAGGGATGAAACGTAGTGCACTATTGAGAGTTAGGAATAGTTTAATTAAAAATATATTAATTTAGTATTTGGGGTTATATGCGTCATGCATTGAGGGCATAATGAATCTCGATAATCAATACTGTCAAGGAGTAGTGTATCGGGGGGTTCCTTGTTTGGATTTCACTTGCCAGACGTCCCACGCACGAAACGCAGTGCAGTATTGAGAATTGGGAGAAGTTTAGTCCTTAGCATTTGATGCTACTAACTCATTTATGTCAATATCTAGACTATGAGAAATTCTAACAAGAGAATACGTATATGATTATTTATATGTTTAGTAAGTGACGCAATTGGGGGTTATGGTAGAATTGGAAGTTGATGGTTAGGTTTTAGATGGTAGTTTAAATGAGTATAAATTTTGGGTGTAGGATAGATTATTTTTCCCCTAGATAGTGTTGGGAAGATATTTGAGGATCATGTGCATACATTTAGGTGCGCGCTTTATCTGAGAGGTGAGTTGAACTTTCTGGAGAGTGCGACTCCACTTTAATCATGTTATAATGCATTTATAATTATTAAGCATTTTAATGCCCTTGCTAAAGTTGTTTTCACACCTTGGGCCCTGACCCGTTTATATTTTCCTCTTGCTATATATGTATTGTATTATTTTAGGTGTTCCCCCGCATGGACGTCATTGTTATCGTCTATCGAGTGCATTCGAGGAAGCTGTGGCAGTAGTGGACTGTTGCAGAATTTTGATTTAGCCGATTCCTCTCTTTGTATATCTAGAGTAGGATTCAGTTTGTATATCGGGTTTACACTAGCTGTAGCCTTTTGTTGTTGTTCATTTTAAGACTGTTGTTTTGTCTGTGACCCGACAGCATATTCGGGTATTTCCCGTTAGTATATTTTATTGTACTTTTCTCTTTTATATAACATGTGTGTGTTCTTCATCATGTTTAGAAATTGTTCTGTTGTTGGTTGGTTATTGCTTTGTATGGTTTAAATTTTTGGCATCCTCTTTTTATAGTTTTGGGTAGTGAGACATATTTATTTTGGTATCGTCAGTAGATGCTGAGAATGATTCACCCGAGATTCCTGATTAAATGTAGTATTGGGCTGGCCACCCGTTATTATTTTAAGCGGGGTGTCACACACCACTCACGACGTTTATGGTGAGAATGATATATATGTAACTATATTTTATTATGTATACAATGCATTGCGAACATGCTTACAAAAATAGAGGTAAACTATATAAAGTTAAAAGACCTTTTTTATATTTGTGATACATGCCATTAATATAGAAAAAAATAGAAAATGATACTTTTAACACTTTTTTTTTATAATTTTTTTTACAAAACTTGATTTTATAAAGAAAAGTATAAAATATTTTATTATGTATAAAATTTTATTTTTATAAAGTAATTTTCTAAAAACTCTAGTTTTTTACTTCATTTCATTACATAAATTGCGTTTTAAAATGTTGTTTTATAAATATAAATCTAAATTTATTTAAGGAAAAGATGTTTTTATAGAGTAATGTTAACATTAATAATCTAATATAAAATGTATATTTTTTTATAAAAAAATATTATTTTCAGTTTTATATAAAAAATTATTAATTATTAATGCATAACTTAAAAAAATATTTTTTTTAGAATAAAATATATAGTTTTCTAAAACAGTCTATAAAATTTGTACATTAACGTTGCTTTATAAAATAGTTTTTTTAAAAGATTATATTTATATTTATAAGAAGAACCATTTAAAACGCAATTTATGTAAAGAAAATAAGTTTAAAACTCCTGTTTTTTGAAAATTACTTTATAAAAAACAACTTTTATAAAAATACAACATTTATATATAGTAAAATAATTTATACTTATCTATATAAAATCAACTTTTGTAAAAGACATTTTTATAGAAAAAAAGAGCTAAAACTATAGTTTTTATAAAAAATACATTTTTATATATATTTTCATCAAAAGAGTATTGTTTAAAAAAAAATTATATTTATAAAAATTCAAAATCTGGAAAGCACATTAAATCATATTTAGCCCGAGTAAGAGTTTTAATGATCCATTTCTATGTATTCGTATATGTTAGTCAGGCCCCATACAATACATGGTACAATTAATTATTTAGAAATAATATCAATATTTTATTAGGATTTTCATTAGAGGTTATAGCATATAAAAAATGCAAATTTTGAAGTAAGCATGTTAGCTTTGCAAATAATATAGTCTACAATTATTAAAGTAAGCTTGTTAGCATTGCAAATAATATAGTAAAGATAAATAAACACATTTGTAAAACTCATCACGTGTAAAAATATCAATGTCAGACCTAAGAGGAAGATATCACTTCCTCAATACTGGATAATATATATTAAGAGTCTACTTACCTACAACACATCATATTTTTAATCCCTCAGACTTACAAATAAAAAGATATATAAGTAAACTGAAAGGATATATACATACATATATACAAAGATATGGAGAGGAAGAAACATTATTTTCAAGAGTCACAATAATTATCTAAATAAATTTTAACAAAAAAGAAATCTCACAAAATTTAATACCCGCAAAGCAAACAAGCTATATGTACCTGGAAACCAACAAAAGAAGTTAAAAAAAATTAACAACTCAGATTTCAATTAGCCAAACCAAACAGAATGATTCATAAAAAAAATGGATTTGTTCAAGGAAAAAGAAATCTAACAAAATTTAACACTTTCAGACAAAAATTGCTATGTGTACCTAAAAACCAACAAATATATTTTAACCACTCATATTTCAATTAGCTAAATCCAACTGGATGATTTCATAAAAAAAAAAATTGGATCCATTTTTTTTGTTCAGTATAAAGGACTAAGAGCAACAATAGTGGTGGATAGATACGAAAGGTAAGTTTATAATGGTTTTAGTTTTGTTCATGATTTCCTTTACAGTAGTGGTGGCTCTTTAATTGGTAAGTATAAGATCCTACGAACTACTCTTATTCGTAGGAAGTAATTAAACATTTCTAACGAACAACATTTGTTCGTAGGAACTTGTTACGGATAAATGTTATTCGTAGGAACTCACATATATAATAAAAAAATTATTTATAGTTGTTACGAACTTTATTTGTTCGTAGGAATTTCCTTTGAACAAATAAAGTTCGTACGAACCACTTACAAATTCAGTAGTCAAATGGTAACTTTACAAAACGACTACCATTTCTGATATTGAATTTGTTGATTCGAGTACACCATTGCGGAGCTTCTAATTTGTAAAATTACATTTTTCTCTGTCTTTTAACATCACCACTACGGAGGCTCTAAAAATCCCTATTTGTGATGCCTTTATGAGAGCTGAAATCAGGAGATGAATGTTAAAGTTGTCGGTTGGGAACATTTTTTCACTCAGTCAGATAGTCAAAGAAGGCAGTGAGATTAAGAAGAGAGGGAGCAAACGTGCTTTCCAATTTTGGTAGTTTTGACAGATCCCACTGAGATTTCTGAGAAATTGGTTTCTAAAGTAGCATAATGATGGAGATAGTGTTGTTGACTATGAGGCTTCTTTGTATTTTAAAAATACTCATTGGGTTTTCTTTTGTGAACAGGTGATTGAATACTGGGTATTAGACTCGTAGTCATTGAAATAATAATTGGGCAGATATTGAACACAGTTTTAAGGAAGAGTAGTTCTATGACTCCCAAATAACTCCCCCGAAATTCCCTCAAAAAGAAAATAATAAGGTGCCCTGATAGGACCCCATAACACAAGGAAATACTTAATAGGCAGGTGAGAGACTAAGTGGAATCCACATCAGATTTGGGGGAGATTTTGGTACTCATACAATTATTCTTTAAGGAAAGAGTAGTGTTATGAGTCCCAAATAACTCCACCAAAACTCCCCTAAAAAGCAATTAATATGGTACCCTGGCGGGACCCCATAACACAAGGCAATACTTAATAGGCGGGTGAGAGACTAAGTGGAATCCACATAAGATTTGGGGGAAATTTTTGTACTCATATCATTTTTCTTTAAGGAAATAGTAGTGCTATGAGTCCCAAATAACTCCCCCAAAACTCCCCCCAAAAGAAATTAATATGGTGCCCTGGCGGGACCCCATAACACAAGGCAATACTTAATAGGTAGGTGAGAGACTAAATGGAATCCACATCAGATTTGGGGGAGATTTTTGTACTCATATCATTATTCTTTAAGGAAAGGGTAGTGCTACGAGTCCCAAATAACTCCCCCAAAAAGCAATTAATATGGTGCCCTGGCGGGACCCCATAACACAAGGCAATACTTAATAGGCAGGTTAGAGACTAAGTGGAATCCACATCAGATTTGGGGGAGATTTTTGTACTCATATCATTATTATTTAAGGAAAGAGTAGTTCTATGAGTCCCAAATAACTCACCCAACCCCCCCCCCCCCCCAAAAAAAAAAAGCAATTAATATGGTGCCCTGGCGGGACCTCATAACACAAGGCAATACTTAATAGGCAGGTGAGAGACTAAGTGGAATCAACATCAGATTTGGGGGAGATTTTTGTACTCATATCATTATTCTTTAAGGAAAGAGTATTACTATGAGTCCCAAATAACTCCCCCAAAACTCCCCCAAAAAATAATTAATATGGTGCCCTGGCGAGACCCCATAACACAAGGCAATACTTAATAGGCAGGTGAGAGACTAAGTTGAATCCACATCAGATTTGAGGGAGATTTTGGGGGAGATTTTTGTACTCATATCATTATTCTTTAAGTTAAGAGTAGTGCTATGAGTCCAAAATAGCTCCCCTAAAACTCCCCCAAAAAAGAAATTAAAGAGAGAAATGGAAACCAAGGAGATTGAAGCTACCGAAGAGTTTATGCCTCTTGGTCTTTTTCCCAAAAGATAATAAATTTAGTTGTCACGATCATAGAGGAGTGTGGAATAAAAGGTATTTAAAAGAAGATAATTAATGTTTAACCTTTAAATAAAGTCACGTGTCAATCCTCTAAGACGAGACACCAAAATTATATTATGTTTCTAGCATGCAGGTCACGCGATGCGTGACCGAATTTATTTAAACTACATTGTTTTATTGTTGTAGCTTAATTAACATAATAAATTTTACGAATGAAAGAAGTTTCAATTTTAAATTAATATAGAAAAGTGAAATCATTAAGTTTCAAAATTTCTTTGAAGTATGATATACTGATATGTCATTTGACTCTTGGAAAATGATAATAACATGTTTAATTGAGAAAATTATCCATTAATATTTGTCATTAACAAAATAAAGGAAATATTTGTTAGATACTTTTTAATTTTCCTATTTAATATAAAATTTTAAGAAATACTAACCGAGCACAAATGGCCACACGGTACCGTTAGCCTAAGTTATATACATAAAAGGGTATGAACAAAATTGAAATTCTTAGAATCAATTATTTAAAGGTGTCACAATTTGTAGCCATCGTGATATGAATAAAAACATTATGAGTAATTTTTTATTTTCTCCGCAATTTTATACTTGAATTTTTATTAACCCCGACATTTAAAAACAAACTATATTACATTATCGTTCCATAACACCATTAATCAAATTGTCTATTTTAACGTTTGATTATTATTTCTAAGTTAATCCATTAAATTTCAAATAAAATATATAAAGTGTTTTTCTCAACCTCTACCCATTTACAAAACCATCTCACTGATTATAGTCAACATAAATAAAAATCTCTAAATTGCAATGAGGATGGCGTAGTATATCCAAATTATAGCAGTTGGTTGATTATAAACCCAAAATATCAAATGAAGGAACAGATTCCCTAAATAACAACTTAGTAACAAAAAATGAGTTTTAATGGATTAAGTATCACTGTAAAGAAATAAAATTATTCAAACAAAATTATAACCAAAATAACCGTGAAATATCTACTTATGCTTAAAAATACTCCATAATTAGAATATGCTTACCGTGGACAAAACTATAGTCCAAAATATAATAAATTTTCAAAGTCGAACAAATATTCACCAATATGAAAAGATAATCTTTAAAAAAAATGGGCATGTTCAGTTATAAAATGAAGACAAAAATGATTATGATATAAGAATAATGAACATGGTGGTCTTGGAAACCCTCTTAAAAGTAAAAATGGGAATGGTCGTAATGTTTGAAATTTGAAAATGTCCTTATGATGTCCATTAGTTCTTTTTCGGGCATTTACTCATTTTTTTTTTCTATTTTTCACATTTTCTTTTCTTGTTATTTTTGTTGAGCATTTTCCTTTATTTTTTCCCCTTTTTATTCACTTTTTGGATTTTATTGATGAAATTTCTAATTTTCACAATTCCGGGCCAATTGGGTTTTTCGGGTTATCAAATGAAAAGGAAATATTTTAGTATGCTCAAAGTGGGTTGCAAAGGAAAAAAATTTCACGACTTTTTCAGGCCAATATTTTTAAATAAACGAGGGCCTACTTCATTGTCCAGATTGCTAATCACATTACCATATGCATCTCGATATTAATTAAGTTTAGAGACATATTTAGCACGCTTTTCGAGACAAGATTTCACACATTTCCTGTAACTGATCAAAACAAAGAATTGAGATCATCAACGACTTATTGAAACGCTGAAAAGAACTTTGAGTTAATCATAAACTCGAATTGATTTAAAAACTCATAAAAATATTGAAAAGCTCAAAATCTCACCGGATTTGATTAATCTCCACACTTATTCGTTAAGTCGTCAATTTTCTTTCAATTTCCATCTTCGATCAATTTTGGCTTTGTGCATTTGATTGTTAACAATTTGAGACTTTAAATAGAATAAAGGTGACATTTTTGAAAAAATTTAATTCCAATTTTTATTTATTTTGAACAAAAATATAGTTGACTTTTTCTAAAGTTTGGACTTTGCGAAGTTTTATAAATATACACTTATCACCCCCCTAACTTAGACTTTTGCATTGTCCGCAATCAAAAGGACTAAAAGTAAATTAGGCGAAATAATGAGTGCGAGAGATAAAACAAGAAAAAAACTAATACACAAAAGGTTCATTAATACATAGCTGTGATACACAAAAGAGAAAAATATGAAGGGAGTCACATATAGAAAAACCAGATGGGGACTGTGAAAGGACCAAAACAGGGCTGCCTATGGTGTGGGAGGCGGGTACGGGCTACCGGGCGCACTGGAGTCATAAGGATCATAAAAATAAGAAGGAAAAGGCACATTGGGACCAAACTGAAGGCGGTAAAGATCATCCTAGAGGCACAACATCATACTCGTCTTGTGATGGTAAATGCGTAGATTGTCATCTTATGAAGACATAACACCGTTGAACCGCTCCTCAAGAGAGACAATGCGAGTGGTGAGCCCCTCACCCGCCGGAACATAATCTGGATCAGCAGCCTCATCATACTCAGCCTCATCCCCAGCCCCCATCTCAATATCCGCTGCAACATCTTCCTCCTCGTTATCATTGGAATCATCCTCGTATTCATCTCTATCACCTCGCCGTGCCCGGATCACCTCCAATTGTTTGACACTTCGAGTGTGAGATTCTTGCCCAATGGGTTTAGGAAATAGGGGTTTATCATGCGGTTCTACAATACTGGAATCGACAAGGAGGGATGTAATGAGACGGCCATAAGGGAGAGGCGTCTTGCCTTTCTTATCGTAGGCCGCAAAAATAATATCAGCGTACAGAATGCGAGCTAAATGGATAGGGGTGTCGGGGGCAAATAGGTGGTACACCATAGTGTCTTGGTGCGGACGCATGGACGAATCATTGGATGTTTGTAAAATATTGGCACACACAATCTGAAATGTGATGCAAGATTTGTCATTGAGACGACCCATCGGAAAGGTCTCGGTGTCCCAATTGGTACCGGAGGCGAGACGAGACATGCAAGTACCCGTGCAGACGGGTGGGACGTTAGCGGGATAGGTGAAGACATTCAGGATAGTCACGCCCTGAGATTCTATTTTCTGGTCCAGAAGGGCTATGGAGAAAGGGATGGGTGTGGCGTTAACAAACGCTAAAGATTCAAACTCGTCGATGTAGACGAGAGAGCCATAGAAATACTGAACCTCAGCTTCCCACACTTCACCATATGGCCAATTAAAGAATCGACACCAGCCCCGTGGTAGGAAAAGACTTGTGACATAATGGGGGAGTTCATTCTATATCACTTGGCGCTCGATGTGAATCTTACGAGTGGGACCGAAAAAGCATTTGCACCATTGGCATTCTTGGCGGGAGCGATACTCGCCATTTCCATTAGGGAGTACATCAATGGAAGTAAATTTCTGGGGAAGAGCCATGGGGAGTGATGGAGAGGGTGATGGATAAGATTGAGAGAGAGATAAATGGGATGAAGTGAAGGAAAATGGGGAGAAAGAATTGGGATTTATAAGTGGGATGGGGGGGTGGAATGGGAGGGAAATAGAAAATGGATTTGGGAGGCAAATAGGGTGGACGAATTTGGGGGGGAAGGTAAAAGTATTTGTGAGATAAGGGGGATTAACCTCGGGAAGGGGCAAATTTTTTCCCCTGTTTTCCCCTGGTCTTAATATGGGTCATACTCCTCTTAAGCTTGATTTTTCCAACATGCCTTCCTTTGAAAACGGACTTCAAAACTCCTATACTTCCAGCCAAACACGAAATACTCAAGAAACATGCGTAACTCTCCTCTCTGCTTGTGATGCACTACTAGGAATTCCTAATTATCCTAAGGTCCTACCCCTACTATATAAAAGAACTCACCCCATACATGTCGGGGGTGGGACGACCTTTCCAAATTATCTCATTCAGTCCCCATAAATGGGGTCCGATAACCAGATCGTGTCGACATCAGCGACATACGCTTTTAGATAAGTCTTGTTACGTTGTTCGTTAACCTTGAAGATGATTTCTCCTTTTTTATCCTCCAATTCGACAGCTCCGCAATTTTCTGAGAAACAAGTGTAACCTCGAGTTGTAAAGAAGCACTTTTTGTCCCGAATGAAACTCTTTACGTCGGATTATTTTGTCGTGGGCTAGTTTCATTCGTTGCTTTGAAATTTTTGCGCTCTCACACGCATTATTGAGTATTTCTTCCAACTCATTCAACTGAAGCTTGCGTGTTTCACCGCCTTTGTCCATGTTAAAGTTCACCCTCTTAATGGCCCAATAAGCCTTGTGTTCAATTTCGACAAAAAGATGGCAAGGTTTTCCATGCACAAAGCGAAATGGGGGCATCCCAAGGGGATTCTTGAATGCATATCTATAAGCCCATAGCGCATCATTCAATCGGAGTGACCACTCTTTCCGGTTAGGTTCGATCGTGTTTTCTAATATATTCTTAATTTCTCGATTCGCTAGCTCAGCTTGGCCACTCGATTGAGGGTGATAAGTCATCCCAACCTTTTGGACAACCCCATACTTTCTCATTAACTTGTCAAACGACTTATTATAAAAATGAGTGTCATTATCACTTATGATCGCCTTTGGAACACCAAAGCGAGAAAGTATGTGTTCTTGAATGAACCTTATCATGACCTTATTGTCATTCGTCCTTGTAGCTATTGCCTCTACCCATTTTGAGACGTAGTCTACTGTGACGAGGACTTATAGAAAGCCAAAAGAGGGTGGAAACGGTCCCATGAAGTCAATACCCCAGCAATTAAATAAGTCAATGACTAGTATGGGAGTTAATGACATCATGTCACGAAGAGTAACAGCTCCCATTCTTTGACATCTATCACAAGATTTGCAATAAGTATTCACATCCCAGAAAATTATGGGCCAATAGAGACTACTTTGCAGGATTTTAGCAGTCGTCTTATTTTTAGAAAAATGACCTTCGCGAGCCTCTGTATGACAAAATCGGATTACCCCTTGAATTTCTTCATCAGGTACACACTTTCGGATGATTTGATTAGCGCAATACTTAAATAGATATGGATCATCGTAGAAGAACATGCGCGACCAAGAAATGAATTTATTTCTCTCTTGCGGTGTCCACTCGGAGGGTACGACCCCCATGATAATATAATTCACTATATTCGCAAAACAGGGAAGAGAAGAAGTGGCAAATAATTTCTCATCCGAAAAGTACTCATCTATGGGTATTGGATAATTAGGTACATCAAACGAGAGCCATGAAAAATGATTGGCAATGACATTTTTTACTCCTTTCTTATCTCGTATCAAGAGATTAAACTCTTGTAGGAGTAGGATCCACCTAATGAGGCGCGGTTTTGCATCTTTCTTGGTTAGAAGATACTTAATGTCACATGATCTGTAAATCAAATGATGGGCGACCCAACGATGTATGAGCGGAATTTATCTAGAGAAAAAATGACTGCTAGTAACTCTTTCTCCTTAGTGGAGTAATTAAGTTGAGGTCCATACAATGTCCTACTAGCGTAGTAAATAACATGAGCTTTCTTATCTTTCCTCTGTCCCAAAATATCCCCAATCGCGCAATTAATTGCATCACACATAAGCTCGAATGGGAGAGACCAATCCGGAGCTTGCATGATAAGAGCGGAGATCATCATGCTTTTTAATTTATCAAATGACTTTTGAAATGCATCATTCCACTAAAATGGAGTATCCTTCATAAGGAGATTACTCAAGGGTCTAGCGATCACGCTAAAGTCCTTGATAAACCATCTATAGAACCCAGACAGGCCCAAAAAGGATCTCACATCTTTTAGTGATTTTAGCGGGGGTAGCTCAGCTATCATTACTATTTTTCCTCTATCAACCTCTATACCCTTGGATGAGACTACGTGGCACAGAACTACACCCTCAGTGACTATAAAGTGTCATTTTTCCTAATTGAGGACTAAGTTCTTTTCCACACATCGAATTTTTTTTTTTATCAAGATTAGCTAAACATTGGTCGAAAGAGGGGCCAAAAATGCTGAAATCGTCCATAAACACCTCAAGTCCTCTCTCTACCATGTCGCTAAAGAGACTTAACATACACCGTTGAACAGTTGCAGGTTCATTACACAGTCCAAACGGCATACGTTTGTATGAAAACGTGCCAAAGGGACAGGTAAAAGTCATCTTTTCTTGATCGAGAATATCCACTTCAATTTGATTATATCCAGAATATCCATCTAGAAAAAAATAGTAAGTATGGCCCGCTACTCTTTCAATTACTTGGTCGATAAAAGGCAATGGAAAATGGTCCTTTCTTGTCCCGGCATTGAGTTTTGGGTAATAAATGCAAACACGCCACCCGGTGGTGGTGCGTTGAGGGATTAAGTCTCCCTTAGAATTCTGGACCACTGTCATACCTGACTTCTTTATGACGACCTAAATTGGGATAACCCATTTGCTATGCAAGATGGGATAGATAATCCCAACATCTAACAACTTGTTGATCTCTGCTCTAACCACTTCTTTCATGGTTGGATTTAATCACCTTTGCATTTCTCTCGAGGGCTTCACATCCTCCTCGAGGTGGATTTTATGGGTACAAATCAAGGGACATATACCTTTCAAATCTTCTATTGACCAACCAAAAGAACCTCTGTGCTTCCTCAAAACCTTCAACAACTTACCCTCTTGCTCTTCTACTAGGTGAGAAGAGAGAATAATAGGAAATGTCTTGTCCTCTCCTAGAAAAGCATATTTAACATTAGATTGTAGTTTCTTTAACTCGAGACTAGGAAATGTCTCTTTAGAGGGAATCATATGTGAAAACTGTGGGGGTAACTCCTCAAATCTAGAAACCCAGTTAACATCTCTCAACTCTTCGAACGTCACTTATTTTTGTAACAATACCCTCAACTCCTCCACTTCACGCTCAAACTCAGTATAGGAATTCTTGCTCTCAACACTTTATACAAAACAAACTTCTAGCGCATCCCCACCTATGATTTGCTCAATGTGCTCAGCACCAACCTCATCGATGAGGTCTACCGCGTGAATTTCATCCTCATCACCCATTTGAATAGAAACATTGAAGATATTAGTCTCGAGGGTCATATTCCCAAAAGTGAGTTGCATTTGCCCATTCCGTGTGTTAATCAAAGCATTAGCCGTAGCTAAACATGGGCGGCCCAAAATTATAGGAGCATGATTGCTAGAATGAAGGGAAGGCTCCGTGTCCCATATGACAAAGTCTATAGGGAAATATAATGTGTCTACTTGGACTATCACGTCCTCCACAATCCCTCGAGGTACCTTCACTGTGTGATCTGCTAACTGTAGAGTGATTCGTGTAGGCTTAAGATCACCTAAATCAAGATGCTTACAGATGGAGTATGGAAGTATATTCACACTAGCACCTAAATCTAGTAAAGATTTTTCAACTCTATTCTCTCCAATCACACACGAGATTGTGGGTGCACCAGGATCTTTAAATTTGGATGGAAGATCATTAAGAAGGACTGAACTCATATTTTGTGCTAAAATGACATTCTTCTTCACCTTAAGCCTTCGTTTGATCGTTAAAAGATCTTTGATGACCTTTGCATAGGCGGGAATTTTCTAAATGGCATCCAAGAATGGTAAGTTCAGCTTCACTTGCTTAAGAACATCTAGCACTTCGGTACAGGAGGCTCCCTTTTGGGGTGGTGACAAGCGTTGAAGGAATGGAGCAGAAGTGGGCGGTTTGACTTTAACTTTGGGCTCACAATTTTCATTCTTGCCATCCATATATAATGGAGTCTCATCAGACTCTTTCTTGTCGACCGAAACCTCTTTAGCCTTGGGTTCTTTAGGTGGGGGAGGCGATAGATTGACTACCCGACCACTTCACAAAGTGGTGACAGCTTGTAATTGCTCTTGCGATTCTGATGAATAACATTATTCTACCCTTGGGGAGGTCCTTGACCTTGAGCTAGAAATTTTCCTTCTCTTGGATATTCAATGTAGCTTGCAACCTAGAGATGCTAGTATGAATTTCAGTGAACATTCGATCATACTTATCACTGTTATCCTTTTGAGATCGGATGAGTTGATTCAAGTTATCTTCAAGAGATCACCTAGGTAGAGTAACATATGCACCAGGAGAGGATGCTTGCATGAGGGGATGCACATGTGGAACTTTCTGAAATTGAGGAGGGAGTGCAGGTAAATCAACATGTGAAGTAGGATTTATCACACCTTGTTATTGCCCATAGTTTAAACCAGGATGATTACTCCAAGATGGATTGTACGTATTCCCTTAAGTCATATTAAAATTTCCTCTAAACCCTCCTACATCTTCGGCTTGCTCCGTGTACATTGCCTTGTGGGCGGGTATTGCAGGACATCCTTTTATGGAATGACCCACCGCACAAATGGCACACACCTTCTCTTTTTCATCTTGAATAGGTCCAGTACCTTCTCTCAATCGAACCTCGAGTATGTCTCCTAAATTCTTTTCCAACTGATCAAGTCGATGGTCTAACAAAGTGTCCTTGTCCTGTTGATAAATACCGAACGCAGCAGGCGTGTTGGACACTTTTCGATGTCTATTTTTCCAATTGGGGTTAGAACGTCCCATGCTTGAGTAGTCTCGGCTACATATTTCAAATGGGCCTCAGCATCGCTCGAGTCTAGCTCCCAAAATGGTCTTTCACACATTGTCTCCATGAGTTGTTTAGACGCCACAGTAAGCCCTTGATGAAAAATGAAATGAGATGATGTTTTTCAAACCCATGGCGCGATCAAGCGCTAACTAACTCCTGAAAATGTTCCCAACATTTATCAAAGGCTTCATTCTCATTTTGATGAAAATCTTGAATTTGAGCCTTGACAGAGTTAGTTTTGTGTTGTGGAAAGAACTTGGAGAGAAACTTAGTCTACATATCTCTCCAGGATAGAACATAGTTCGCGGGTAAAAACCATAGCCAGGTCTTAGCTTTATCCTTTAAAGAAAAAGGGAAAAGCTTCAATCAGATAACATCTTGTGGGCAGGATTGATCTCTAAATGTTTCGCACGCTTCTTCGAATTCTCTAAGATAGAGATATGGCGTTTCGGAATCCATTCCATGGAACGTAGGAAGAATTTGGATCATCACATTACGAAATGGGAACTGTCCTACAGTGTACGGAAGTAGAATGCATCCATGAGTGTTAGTTCATTCAGGAAATAAGAGCTCTTTCATGGGAAGATTAGGAAATTCTCCCTTCCCAGTGCCAGTACTACCTTGCATAGACATATTGCTATCAAATAATTCTAAATCCCCACTCAATGTTTGACTCAAAATGCGACTCGTGAGTGAATTATGAGATAAGGAAGGTGGAACCCAAAAGTGTGGAACGTTGGGAGTTTGGGAAGTATCAGAGTTGACTTCAGCAATGGGATTTTCGTGAACTTGGGTTGGAGAGGGCGGAGGAGTTTGCATCTATAATTATTTTTTTTATGAATGAATCCAAGTGGGTTGAATTACAATTTCCAAAATGTACCTAAGCTCCCTGGCAACGGCGCCAAAAACTTGATGTGACCACAAATGTGTCTAAAGTGCGTGCTTTATAGGCTCAAGTGCAAGCCTGTCAAGTTAGTAATAACCCGGTAAGTTGGGATCGAATCCAAAGGGAGCAAGACTAACAGTTCTTAACGACGTAGGAATGGTGGTTGATTTAAACCCTTAATTGATCCTTAAAAAGAAAACAAAAGATTATTTTTGGTGATTTTTGAATTCTTTATGACTAAATTTCAATGAGATTGAATTTTTAGAATGAACTATGTTGACAGAAGAACTAAAGAAATAGCAAGAGTATGGTTATGAACAAAATTAGGATACAATCCCCCAATCCCTAGTAATTTACCTAATTGATTACTAGAATTATAACTTAAAAGTTTGAATGAAGCTAGTCGTTATAGATCCTAAGCATTACATATATGTGGATGCTAGTCCGCATCATATGAAATCAAAGGTAAATATAAAGTGGTACTAAATGATTATACGCGCATCGTATTCTTAAACATCCCAAGTACCTTGGGCAACAGAGATTAAAAGATCTACGATGGTTGTGAAATTATTCCACACGATTCTTTCAAATTTTTAATTTAAATTATATTTTCTACATTAGTAATTTTCATTGGGATGGGTTCATGTATCCCAACTCTTAAAAACAAAGCCAAACATGATTTTATTAGATGACAACACCATTCAAACTAGGTATGAAATCATTAATCTACGAACTATTTGTCTAAGAGTGCAGAATAGTAGAATAATTTAAGATCTAATGAAACCAAATGAAACAATCAAGAAGAGAAATTTAAATGATACTTGTACTGAATGAGTAAATCTAAAATTGACACTTGAATCTTGACTGGAACTTTGAAATCTTGAATAATTCTTTGCCAAAACTAGAAACAACAGTTTATAGCCAACAATTCTTGATGAATAAAATAATGACTAACTAGATCTCTTTCCTCTAAGGCTTGCCCTCTCTATATACACGAAACATGAATCTCCTTATGCCTATGGATGACTCTTCAGTTCCAGAAATAAATTCCAAAATTTCAGCAGGCGGACCGATCCGGATATCATCGGATCGGTTCGCTTCAAAATTCGGATCGGTTCGCTTCAAAATTCGGATCGGTTCATTTTTTATCAGCCGGATCGGTCTGGTACCGGACTGATTCTTTTTCCATCAGTTCTGTATCAATCCAGAGTCTACTAGAATGTGCACTTTTGAACCGGTCCTTCCTCCATCGGATCGGTTCGATATTCTTTAATTTTGACTTTTGTTTCTCAACTTTTACTTGCCATATCTTTTGATCCAAAGCTCCATTTTGACTGTCGTTTCTTCCTACACTCTTGTAGTTAGATTATATTCAACTTTCATTTATGCTTCAAATCTGAATTCCCGGTGTAAAGTTATGCTTTCGCCCTTTGACTTTTTTTCTTTTGTTTTCTTCCTTTCTTTCGGTTTCTTTATTTCTTTCCTTGCACTAAACACCTGTAAAAACGATACGAAATACACGAAACTCGGAATACTTGTTAGAAGAAGTCAATGTCAATGATATGGGATAAAACAAGTCAATTACGTTATTCGAGGTGCTAAAAACTACTAAATTAAGAGGATAAATTCAGAAGAATTTATGCTTAGTCAAGTTGCAAATTATAAAATCACAATTATTAACAACCCAAAGTATGAAGAACCCAATTTAACAATCCAAGTGTAATTTCCAGAAACCAAATGTTAAAACCTAAAAAATACAACCTGACAAACCAGACACAATCCCCCCCACAATCCAACAGACACGGCTCAAACAAACAAATCAAACAACCCACGGATACAGCGCACCCCTCTCCACCCCACAAACCAACCATGCGTCACACAAAAAAAAATCGGAGTGAGGGGTATTTAAGGAAGGACTCCGGATATTCTTACTGATATATGGTTCTTTGTACATAGACAAAACGGAGAGAGAGAGAGAGAAGGAATGGAAAAGCCAAATAGGGAGGCGTGTATATTACATCTAGTTGCCGACCTTTTGGGAAACCGAAACGTTTTGAATGCATTGAATTTAAAGAGTGAGAGAAGGGGAAGAAATAACCAAAGAATGTAAAATTACATTTTATACCGCCACGTGTCCTTCTCAAAGGATTTGGGTCTACAATTTTTATTATATGCAATAGATTAGATGATAGACTCCTCGAAAGGAGTCTACCGATCCCATCCCCCATTTCATATCCACCTTTGATTTCAACCAAAACAATCATGTCCCTTGATTTGTTTTTTTTAAATACATTATAATCCTACACTTGTTATTTATTTTAAACAAAAATTAAAAGATACTCTCTTATTTTTGTTAAACTTAATAAAAAATTAATAAATAACTAGAGTTATGATTTATTTTAAAGATAAATTAATTTTACATTAAACTAAAATTTAATGATTAATTATTAAAAAGTTCCTCAAATATTTTTTAATTAGTCCTATCCTTTTTTTTTGTTCCGAAAGACCTCAAACACTAATTTAATCAACATTCTTTTATTTTTAAAGGTTCGCGTCAATGACACACTTTGAGTGTTTTTATTTTGTTCCAAAAAAATTCTCAAACACTAATTTAACCCATATTCTCTTATTTTTAAAGGTCCGCATCAGCGGCACACTTGAAGTGTTTTTACTTTGTTCCAAAAAACCTCAAACACTAATTTAACTAATATTCTTTTATTTTTAAAGATCCGCGCGAGCGGCACACTTTGAGTATTTTTATTTTGTTCCAAAAAAAATTCAAGCACTAATTTAACCAATATTCTCTTATTTTTAAAGGTCTACGTCAGTGGCACACTTTCAGTGTTTTTATTTTGTTCCAAAAAGTCCTCAAACACTAATTTAACCAATATTATCTTATTTTTAAAGGTCCGTGCTTGCGGCACACTTTGGGTCTTTTTATTTTGTTCCAAAAAGTACTCAAACACTAATTTAACTATTATTCTCTTATTTTAAAGGTCCGCGCCAGCGACACACATTGAATATTTTTATGTGGTTAGTGACTTATTGGAACATCGTTTTTTTTGTCGCGAGGAACTTTTAATAGTAAACATAGTTTTTTTATTTAAAAAAAATTATTTTCTTTAATTTTAATAAAAAAAAACTGTTTAATTTAATGTTTTAGATTCACGACTGATTAGTGACGCTCGCGCGAATCTACATTTCTGGACCAACATCATTTATTAAATGTGTGTCCGCGCCAGCGGCACTAATCAATCGCGAATCTAAAACAACAAATTAGAAGGTTATTTTTTTTATTAAAACTGATTTTATCAACAAAAAAAAAATCGTATCGTGCCTTAGCTAACATAATTTAATTGACATTGGATAGAACATAAAACTTATTTTATCAACAAAAACACCCAAAAAAGTGGTAAAACTGATTTTAACAAAAAAAAATATTACCTAAAGAAAATTACTACCGAAATAATTTATGTTGCGGTATGTCGTGTTTTAATTAGGTTATGTTCATATTTGGTAAATAAAAATTGTTTCTTGTCGCACTTAATTGGGTCTGATCCGGGTTATTTTAATTTAGTCATGTTCGTGTTCCTTTTTTTTATTTATAAAAACATAGTTTTTTTTTATATAAAAACACATTTTTTTTTATAAAAATACTTTTTTTTAATAAAAATACAATTAATTAAACAAATAAGGTGCGAACTGAGATGAGGATGGAGCTTTCGGGGAGTGTAGCACTACTCTTAAGTTTAATATTGGAGTTAATGTTTTAAGATTGTAGTATTAATCCGAGTTTTTCTACGACTCATGAACGCGGCGTATTTGATGCGACAGACTCACCTAAAATTATTATATTAATCATATTATTTTTTTAGTTTATATAGTTTTAACATTTTATCATATTTTTATTGGAAGATTTAATGGCATTTTATTCAATAGATGAGTGTGACGTGGCTAAATATATTAACTAATTAAAAATGTCGTTTAAACATAATTAAGAAGATTATTTTTACATTAATAAAATAAGTTATATTTACATAAGACATTTCCTAATTGGTTATATCAAAAAAAATATATCGATAGCTCATACTGATACACGTAGTGAATATTCATTACATGTTTACTAATAGGATCTATTGGAGTAAAAAATATTTTTCATGGGACTTGTTGGAGCGAAAAAACAATCGTAGGACATATTTGATTTCATACATAGTAAACGAGACCAATTTGTAAAAAAATGCAATAATTAAATTAGGATCTCTCTCCACCACTTTTGCACTACAAATCTTATTTCCCCCACTAACACACTACCAACACCATTTACCTAGGCCACCGCCTACAACCTCGTCATAAATCATACACATACACACACATCTTATATATGCATATGTAAATTGATTCAAATTTTTACACACATGCACACACATAGAGAGAGAGAGAGAAAGAGAGAAATTCATAAGTCATAAATTTATTACCC
This sequence comes from Sambucus nigra, assembly GCA_949130495.1. Lineage (NCBI taxonomy): Eukaryota > Viridiplantae > Streptophyta > Magnoliopsida > Dipsacales > Adoxaceae > Sambucus > Sambucus nigra. The sequence goes on from OX422223.1 coordinate 320,806,774, forward strand.
AATTCGAACATTAATCGTGTTTCTCCTAAATTAGTTGCCACCTAATCAAAGAAAATGTAATTATTAAAAGAAATGGAGATCGGGATAGAATGGTTTATATGTAAACTATTTAAATCTCAACATAAAAGTAACCAATAGATAACTTGATCGCAATCACAAAAAATGATTTTGGCAGTTGGAGCTAGGGTTTTGAGTTTATACTTTATTTTGGGGAATTTTTTGTCTAGCTAATAATAGAGAGTAAATGTCATGTTGCAATACACATTTAAGATAAGGAAAATAAATTGAGGGTTCTGCTTGATTGATCTCCGTCGAACCTCGAATCCATTGGTAATCAATTTTCCATTGCTATTGTAGTACCCATGTTTAAATTTAATTGCCATGAATTCAATATTATTACTAGTTCATATTTGTGTGTTTTCTTTTTTTCTTCATTAATGATTGTTGATATCCCTTGTTGGCATTTGGTCAAGCTAGCTGTAATACCCCGTATTTTTATAGCTTTTAAATTATGGGATTTATTAAATTTAATTGAGATAAATTAATTTAATTTTAATCCGGAATGTTGCTTTAAATATTTACTAGCGTGACGAGAATTAGTAATTATTGGAAATTTGTTATTTGTTGCATATTACTGGATGAGTATAGTAATATATAAGATTTATTTTTATAATATTGTCACGTGAGAATAAAATGACAATTGTGGAAATTTAAGTCGGGACGCGCCTGTGTCGTGTCGGGACTAAATGTGAATTAATAAAACTGAATATTTTATAAGTCATTCGTATGGTCTTTTTGAGTGCGCCAACGCATCCGGAAGGGTCGACATAGTCAGAAAAGTATATCCGGGGATTTAGTTTGGGTCTCGGGGCATTTTTAGGCCTAATTGGTACCCCGAGAGGGCGTTTTGGACATTTCACTTTTTTGGGTAATTAAACCCACGAAAATTAGAAGAGTTATATCAGATACCTAGGTCACCTTCTAGGGTTAGAAACTCTAAACACAAATGACGGCCATTGGAGAGGAAGAGGAGAAGCTCTCCAAGGAGTTCTAGGCCAAGAACACCTCCGATTGCACCGCCGTCACCACCAACGCGTAGATCGCGAGACGGGGAACGAAACCACACTAATTTCGGCACCAAACCAGATTTCTAAAAATTCCAGGCAAGTGTTTATCTTGCTTATTTCGTTGATGCATCTTTCATATTGGTTTAGGAATGATTAGGATGAATTGTATGGAAGAAAAACCCAATTTGAGATAGGAAATTGCATGTAGTGATGACTTAAATGATATTTTGGAAACCCTTTGTCATGTAAAGGATTAAGAGTTTGATTAAGAAAAGAGTTCTAATTATATACAAACACTAAAATTTTTATTTTGGATGATCGGACCATTGGAATGGCTTGAAATTTTAGTATGTTGTAGCGAACGGCGAGACATGACTGCTGACAAAAATTCAGCTTGATCGAACGGTCGGATTTCTAAAAATATTATTTTTTCTAGAGAGTTTTATATTTTGAGGACTCTTCTAAATAATAAAAAAAAATTCAATTAAAACTCCATTTTAATTCCGATTTCGAAAACATTTGAAATTCTCATCTTTGAAAATAAAATTCAAAATCCTTTAATGTAAGGCGAAATCTATATTTTAGGGATATCTTACATGAGGGACAATGTAAGTATATGTTAAAGAGAGAGAGACACGTAAGAGAGTTACTTTGGGACAAATGTGTATACCTACTGAATTTTATACTCGGGAGGATAGAATCCGTGAGCGTGATGTAGTAAGTTGAAAAGTTCCTCAAATTAAAATAAGATGTGAATGGTTATACGTGAGAACTATATAATGTGAAATAAATGCGAATGATGAAATTATGGGAATTGAGAATTTACCCATTTTTGATATGGTAATATTAGTATAGTTATATGTTTGTGTATGCATATACTATCTATGTGTGAAAATCATGCCCACGCTACTTGCTATCCCTGAGGTTTCCGCGCTGGGACAGTCTTATCTCGATGGGACCTTTATGGGGGATATTGACTTGTACCCTAGAAGATAGATATCCTTGGTACAGGCTATCGGAATGATAGTTCAGACAGTCCTAAGAGATGCGGGTATGTGCTTTCCTCTTAGAGACTTGGAATTTATGCTTCGCCTCATTTTGTTTGTGTATAGATATCTTTGGTACAGGCTATCGCAATGATAGTTCAGACGGTCCTAAGGGACTTGGAATCTATACTTCGTCTCAATATTATTTGAGTATGTGTTATTACAATTCGAGAGTGATTCCGAATTTTTATTCCCCTTAATGTGAGTGATATGGGGTTTGGATAGTAGAGTATGCCCGCACCATAGTTATTATGTGGGATGCTATTTTGATATATATATTTTCGAGTAGTTAATATATATATATATATATATATATATATATATATATATATATATATATATATATATATATATATATATATATATGAAATTATGAAATCTGGAACTGCCTACTGTGATTTGATATGTAGGATATGGTTGATGACTCAAATTGTAAATACTTGTTTTGAGAAAGTATAATATGAAATTGGAAAGCTTTATTGATTAATAAAGTGAAAATGAGATCTTCGGTTACTAATTGAAATATTCTTTTCAAACAATTGAATCGTGAAATTTGAATCTTACGAGTAATTTAAGATAAGTTAAATCATTGGGAAGATTAGTGTGATAAATGATAAGACAAACCGTTGGGAAGGTTAGTGCGATAGGTGTGCACATTAGAAGCGAGGTGAGAATTCCTCAAGAGAGTGACGCACTAATATGTTGTTGCATTGGCCTGTATCAATTTAAATACTTGCTAAACAAATTTTAAATCATATACACTATCGGGCTCTGACCCGTTTCTCTCTCTCTCTCTCTCTTGTATATATATGTATGTATTACAGGTGCCCAGACACAGGGGCGTCTTGCTTAGGATCTCTTGGAAGGAACGCGCTGCAGCTTAGGTGGAAGTTGCAGGACTCTTGATTAGACGACTTTGTTCATTTGGATCCACTCTTAGTACTTTCATCTAGTTGGGCATGTGTAGCTATTTCCATTATTCCGTTGTTATTGGACATTTCAATTTCTGTTATTTCCAGTATTGTTACTATGGGATTCATTCAGTTTGGATGTGCGACTTTAGATTTCGTATGTTGACATTCGATTGACGAATGCATTAAATTAAATGGGATTATGTTGTAGAATTTAATGTGGTGTGATTCTTACTTATTGAATGTTGTTAATAAAATAAATGATTTTTCTTTAAATAAAATTTGGAAAGTATGTATGAACATGGTTTTGACACTTAGCTTAATTAATTAGGGTGTTAAATTGGAAAATTTTATTTTTCGACAGTGATGCTAAGAATGGACCAACTGTTCACCTTGATTTAATTTAATAAAGGAGTGATCGCCCGGTATTTAATTAGGCGGGGTGTCACAGGTGGTATCAGAGCATCAGGTTCTAGTGTCCTTAGGATCTGTACGGCTTATTATGCTTTCAGCGTTGCTTCGTTTGTTATAGAGCCCTATGTTTAGGATGGTCGATTCCTTTGATGAGATTTCGTTCTCCTGCTATAATGTGTATACACTAGTGAATTCTAGTATCGTTCGGATGTGTGCGTGTGCCGAGCGATGACAGATGTCAGAAGAGGACCGTTAAGCGTACATTAGGAGGCAGGGCTCAGTTGAGATTATGAAATATATCCCAGGATGATGACCGTAGTCGAGGTCACCTCCATTGTGGCACGAGAATCCAAGACTAGAAAGGCGACTAAGGTGCAGCAATGATTTTAAAATGCTGTTATAGTCAAATGAGATGCGAGGGTAAACTTACCCAACGTATTACAAAAATGTGTAGAGACTATCAATGGGAAATTTTAGAAACGTGAAAATTGTATGTGTCTTTACCAAAGGTGGTAAAGTATCCAAAGGCTTAAATATAAGACGGAGTGTGGCAAATCGAAAGTGAAAATTTAGAGAAAATTTTCTTGGCTTTCGGGACGAAGTTATAATGGTTAGAGCCAACCAACAATTTTAGAAATGGAATGCTATACCTATAGGAGAACCTTAGGTACAGTGTTGACCGTATGTTCCTTCCTTAACTGTTCAGGATTAGAAGAAAATGTGGTTCTGAACTCATTGAGAGAGGGCATGTCAGGGTTCCATTCGTGAATATGAATATTAACCGTTAGCGAATTTTGTATCGGAAGATGTAGATACAAGTGGGGGAAACGACTCCAAGTGGGAGACCAACTCGTAATAATAATTGATAATACTCGAGGTGGAAATTCTGATGGACGGTTGATTCAGAGGTTGACAATGTTGTATTTTGTCAATAAAGAAAATAATGCTCCTTGTGTGGGAAGCTTAAAGAAATCGAAGAATTTAGTCGAGAATAAGACTGAATACAATGGTGGTGATATAGCACCAAAAAGAGATGTGGATATACATCAGGGGACCCATTTAAATGATTCGGATAATGGAATTTTTACCAAGTGATGGTAAATTCAGTAAGTGATATTATAGATAGTAACATGATCTTTATGGCCTAAAAAGTTAAAGGAACAATCGGAATGGTTAACAGGAATCGAGTTTACTAAAGTCCGAGAGGAGGACAAATCTTAACCTGGTTAGTAGGACAGGTGGTAAGTGGATTATGTACTGAGGTATTTTATGCGGAGTGAGATCGCTCACGATAATATGTTCCAAAGTGAGTATAAGGACAAGAATACGGTGCCTAGTAAAAGGCATCGATTAAAATAATTTTGTTATGGTTTGGGCAGACGTGTTACGTCCGAAAACCATTTGCGCAGTCAAGACTATTGACAAGGTAGAAGTGTAAGTTGTATCCTCAGAGGATGAGGCGTGTTTATGTGACACGAGAGAGTCACTATATTTTGTTCATTGCTAGATTAGCATGTGAGACGAGCTTAATGCATATAATTATAAATGTTACCATTATGTGAATATTTTCCCCTAGTGTAGCGGGATTCTTCTTTAGTGCTATCCGCGGAGGATGAATGAGTATATCAACAGTGTTTTATACTTTATTGAGGTTACTCGTTGTAGTGATGCGATACACGAGTATGATATTATCTTGTTTAAAACATTACAGAAATGGTTAGTACGATAGTGGGCATTTATTGCAAGGCTATCGGAGTGGTTGCATTAGTGCAACATGTTTTATGTTTGCTTTGGCGAGGCTTTACCTGTGAGAAGGTTGGACTCGCACTTATATTATCTATCCTAGAGACTTCGGAGGAGATAGTGGGCTCGAGATATTCAATGCCAAAGTATGTATAAACTTTGCCAATATGATTCCGTATGTATCGGGATTTACCGTTGAGCGAAAAGATTTGACGCAGTATTATGTTTGGCACTCCGGACTTAGTGATAGGAGAGTGCAGTGTTATATTTATCCTTAAGAGACGTGGGAGTTAAGAGTTATACCCCTAATGTTAGAAAAAGGAATTTCGAGAATTCCGATTGTATGTATTCGGGGTTTATGGAATGCTATTACCACCAACCTATGCTGAACGATAGTGAAATTTGGTGAAACGTTCTTTATTAAGCATAATTACGGGAGAAATTATAACTTTTCTGTCAAGGGACGGAATAAAGGGGTATATACTATGGACGGAGGACCTAACGGATTTCGATAACCGACAATGCTAGGTAGTAGTGTATCGGGGGGTTCCTTGTTTGGATTTCGCTTTGCGAGACATCCCACGCATGAAACTTAGCGTAAGGTTGGAAATAGGGAGACGTTTGGTCACTATTCCATGAGTTCGGTACCCTGGTCGAAATGGGATCAAGTAATTATGTATGTAAGTTGGAAGTTGAATTTTGTTTTAAGGTCATTTGAGCCGGATTTTTGTGGTAGGAAAGCATTAAAAGTTATCCCCACTAGTTGAGGGGTGGAACGATGATAAGGAGAATTTAAAAATTTTGATTTCTAGGGTGATTGAGAGTACCCATATGTCATAACCGCGTATAGAACATAAGGTGAATAAAGAGTTGGAATGATTTTTAGCATGGATTATCTGGAAAGAACTTTATATTATACAAAAGAGATGACCTGTAATTATTTTGATGAATAGAGCGTTAGTGATTTATTTTTGTTGTTGTATTTATTTGGGAAAATTGTTGTACTTATCTGAGGAAGGTTAAGAATTATTATTCCTATTTTATTGTCATGGAATTTTAATGCCCTATCCCTTCTATTCCATTGAATTTAGTTAGTCCTACAGATGAGTAGCACGCCGTTCGCTCTCCCAGGGCGGTCGGAGTGTTGCAAAAATGTGGGCATCTTGGTTAACTACAGTTAAAATAGTCCGAGTCGAAGGGACGTGGTAATAGACGTGTGAAATATATGTTTGTGGGACTAGTATAACGAAGTGGAAGTGATAGAGTGGATTAAACGTCACATGAGGGGCGATAATCCATACATAAGTGTGCAATTAGAATAGCACGCCCTAACTTGATTGGAAGGCTGTGGGAAGCCATTCAAGAATTGGTATTCCTTGAATATAGTAGAATTTAATTGTTATGAAGCACACCCGGAGCGAAGTTGTTATTAGTCAAGTGTGAGAGCGACTCACACATATAAAGAGTAATGATGTTAGTATAGTATAAGAGATACAGAAGTGCGCTTCGTGGAGAGAAGAGCACGGGTGGAACTTTCAGCATACTACAAGGAAGGAAGGGGAGTATTACGTGTCACTTAATGTGAGACATTTTAAGGGAAGAATCGATGTTTAGCGAGACGTAGTGAGTAGTCTCTACATGCACTGCCCATAGGTAAGGTTTGGTTGAAAGAGGAGAATCAACCAAATAATTTTGTGTTTATCGAAAATTCCTGAAATTGGAAGAGGTTGGTAAAGTCGGTAAAGTTCTTGGATGGGTTGCCATCCTCAAAACAAGATCAAGGGTTTATCCCAAACATGTGAATTAAGTCACCGAGAAGGAAGTGATTGATATTCCTTTGGGTTGGCTTACAATATTAACTAGTATGCCCCAGACTTCCTTTGAAAGGAAGGATCGCGCCAGTGCATGGTCCGACGCAGTATAAATTTCTAAATCAGGATGAGATTGCTGAATCCCACCTTTGAAATGGGATTTCAGGAACCATCGGGGATGAGATTTCGTTTCGAGTAGGATGTATCACCCTTAGCCAAAGAATGGGCGCACGGTCATTAAAGATTTGTGGAGCCACGTGAAGGAAATTTTGGAATCTTGATACGATGATTTCAAGAATGCTCTGTAGAAGCACTCGTACCTGTTTGTCGCGTACAAGGTACTTATTAAGGTTTTGTTATGGAAGAACCTCGACTATTCTCCTTCCGTATGTTTATAGGAGAGTAGGTAATCAGAATTTTGGATCGGTCGAGAAAACATCCGATAAATGTGGTAGAATTCCACGATTGTTTTAGGCGAGCAAGAGTGATCAAATGTTTGTAATATTTTCTCAGAATGAGAGTTTTGTATATGAATAAATCCGAGTATTTGTCATGTAGTGAGGTGCGGCCTCCTAATGTTGGTGAGATAATGAAATTATAACGTATAGGCGTGACCTATGCGAATATTGTCGTGTGGGAGCACAATGTGAAGTGTCTCCAATGAGAATGTAAAACAATGTTGCTGTGAGGAAAAAGCTATAGTGATTGAGCGCCGTACTATGTAGATAGTTTGCGTACTGACAAGGATATCCAGAATTGTGCTACCTGGTAGGCCTTATTTTCCGAATTTCGGGACGAAATTCAGTTATTAGGGGGGAAGTATGTAATACCCCGTATTTTTATAGCTTTTAAATTATGGGATTTATTAAATTTAATTGAGATAAAATAATTTAATTTTAATCTGGAATATTGCTTTAAATATTTACTAGCGTGACGAGAGTTAGTAATTATTGGAAATTTGTTATTTGTTGCATATTACTGGATGAGTATAGTAATATATAAGATTTATTTTTATAATATTGTCACGTGAGAATAAAATGACAATTGTGGAAATTTAAGTCGGGACGCGCCTGTGTCGTGTCGGGACTAAATGTGAATTAATAAAACTGAATATTTTATAAGTCATTCGTATGGTCGTTTTGAGTGCGCCAACGCGTCCGGAAGGGTCGACATAGTCAGAAAAGTATACCCGGGGGTTTAGTTTGGGTCTCGGGGCATTTTTAGGCCTAATTGGTACCCCGGGAGGGCGTTTTGGACATTTCACTTTTTTGGGTAATTAAACCCACGAAAATTAGAAGAGTTATATCAGATACCTAGGTCACCTTCTAGGGTTAGAAAATCTAAACACAAATGACGGCCATTGGAGAGGAAGAGGAGAAGCTCTCCAAGGAGTTCTAGGCCAAGAACACCTCTGATTGCACCGCCGTCACCACCAACGCGTAGATCGCGAGACGGGGAACGAAACCACACCAATTTCGGCACCAAACCAGATTTCTAAAAATTCCAGGCAAGTGTTTATCTTGCTTATTTCGTTGATGCATCTATCATATTGGTTTAGGAATGATTAGGATGAATTGTATGGAACAAAAACCCAATTTGAGATAGGAAATTGCATGTAGTGATGACTTAAATGATGTTTTGGAAACCCTTTGTCATGTAAAAGATTAAGAGTTTGAATAAGAAAAGAGTTCTAATTATATATAAACACTAAAAATTTTATTTCGGATGATCGGACCATTGGAATCGCTTGAAATTTTAGTACTTTGTAGCAAACGGCGAGACAGGACTGCTGATAAAAATTCAGCTTGATCGAACGGTCGGATTTCTAAAAATATTATTTTTACTAGAGAGTTTTATATTTTGAGGACTCTTAGAGAGTTTTATATTTTGAGGACTCTTAGAGAGTTTTATATTTTGAGGACTCTTGTAAATAATAAAAAAAAAATTCAATTAAAACTCCATTTTAATTCCGATTTTGAAACCATTTGAAATTCTCATCTTTGAAAATAAAATTCAAAATCTTTTAACGTAAGGCGAAATCTATATTTTTGGGATATCTTACATGAGGGACAATGTAAGTATATGTTAAAGAGAGAGAGACACGTAAGAGAGTTACTTTGGGACAAATGTGTATACCTGCTGAATTTTATACTCGGGAGGATAGAATCCGTGAGGGTGATGTAGTAAGTGGAAAAGTTCCTCAAATTAAAATAAGATGTGAATGGTTATACGTGATAACTATATAATGTGAAATAAAATGATGAAATTATGGGAATTGAGAATTTACCCATTTTTGATATGGTAATATTAGTATAGTTATATGTTTGTGTATGCATATACTATCTATGTGTGAAAATCATGCCCACGCTACTTGCTATCCCTGAGGTTTCCGCACTGGGACAGTCTTATCTCGATGGGACCTTTATGGGGGATATTGACTTGTACCCTAGAAGATAGATATCCTTGGTACAGGCTATCGGAATGATAGTTCACACGGTCCTAAGAGATGCGGGTATGTGCTTTCCTCTTAGAGACTTGGAATTTATACTTCGCCTCATTTTGTTTGTGTATAGATATCTTTGGTACAAGCTATCGCAGTGATAGTTCAGACGGTCCTAAGGGACTTGGAATCTATACTTCGTCTCAATATTATTTGAGTATGTGTTAATACAATTCGAGAGTGATTCCGAATTTGTATTCCCCTTAATGTGAGTGATATGGGGTTTGGATAGTAGAGTATGCCCGCACCATAGTTATTATATGGGATGCTATTTTGATATATATATTTTCGAGTAGTTAATATATATATATATATATATATATATATATATATATGAAATTATGAAATCTGGAACTGCCTACTGTGATTTGATATGTAGGATATGGTTGATGACTCAAATTGTAAATACTTGTTTTGAGAAAGTATAATATGAAATTGGAAAGCTTTATTGATTAATAAAGTGAAAATGAGATCTTCGGTTACTAATTGAAATATTCTTTTCAAACAATTGAATCGTGAAATTTGAATCTTACGAGTAATTTAAGATAAGTTAAATCATTGGGAAGATTAGTGTGATAAATGATAAGACAAACCGTTGGGAAGGTTAGTGCGATAGGTGTGCACATTAGAAGCGAGGTGAGAATTCCTCAAGAGAGTGACGCACTAATATGTTGTTGCATTAGATTTCGTATGTTGACATTCGATTGACGAATGCATTAAATTATATGGGATTATGTTGCAGAATTTAATGTGGTGTGATTCTTACTTATTGAATGTTGTTAATAAAATAAATGATTTTTCTTTAAATAAAATTTGTAAAGTATGTATGAACATGGTTTTGACACTTAGCTTAATTAATTAGGGTGTTAAATTGGAAAAATTTATTTTTCGACAGTGATGCTAAGAATGGACCAACTGTTCACCTTGATTTAATTTAATAAAGGAGTGATCGCCCGGTATTTAATTAGGCGGGGTGTCACACTAGCCTATCCTGATCATTTTGAAAAATAACTTTTTGCATCACTTCTATGTGTAATGGTGAGTTAAAATGTGACACCCCATAAAATTTATAAATAGATTGATAGGTCTAAAATAAAAATCACGGGAATAAAAAATATGGTAGTAACATCCTCAGCATAATGAAACAACTAAAATATGAACAAGTAACAAAACGAGATATTGCAAGGTTTTGTAATAAAAAACCAACTCTGATGCCAATCACCATCAATATAACAATTCAAGTCTAATAGCAATACACTATTTTTGAAAGTTGACTCGGGAATAAGCCATACAACATACAATCATGATTTAAATGTAAAATAACACGAGAGTGTATAAGCGGCCCTGATCCACCGCTACATCCTAGGAATAAAGGATAAAATGCCACTTGAGGTGCTCCTCCAATGATTAACTCTCACAGTGGAAAGAACAACGATCTAAGACGTATATCTTTTATAAGATGGGCTACAAATCCAACCCATATCTCTTCCCCTGCTTCACTTGCTTGACCCTGGTGATGTCCCTCATTATTTAACTTTTAAATGAATTGTTGTGTATTGTTTGTATTATATGTAATCGTGTTTTCTTGTAAAGTACATTGAAGTATTAAAATATACGGTTAGGTTTTTATTTTAATGTATCATATGCATTGTGTATTATGAGATACCGATAACCATGTGTGACACCCCGACTAATTAAATACCGGGTAGCTACTCCTTTATTAAATTAATTCAAAATGCCAAGTTGGTCCAGTTAATAGCATCACTGTCGAAAACATTTTACTGATTACTAACCACCTAGTATTTAAAAAGTAAGTTGCCAAATTTTAATTTAATTCTGATTAACATGCAACAAGTGTAATGAAGAATAACTAATACCATTCACCATACTGAAATAAATAGAATAACCATCACATAAGGTAAATAAAGTCTGGAGGAAAAACTTCTCACTACAATCCCACAACTGAAATAAGTAAACTGAATACTAAAACAATACATGCCAAATTCTGAAAACTGTAATGGAAAGATGTCTCTAATAGAAATGGGCAACATGCCCTACAACAGATAGATAATGACTCTGGAATCCAAATGATAGAAGCGTCTACAAGCAAATCCCTGTAGCTTCCACAAACAGCTACAGCTCGTCACCTGAATGAGTATCCTATGCATGGTGTCCTTGTGGCTGGGCAGATAAAATGGTTTTACAAGAAAAAATAGATTTGAAAGCAAACGGGTCAGAGCCCGAATGTGGAGATATTTTAAAAACCTGCAAGTGCTTTAAAAACATTTAAAGCATTAAATGCAAAGTACATGTTAGGACGTGCACTCACATGATATTCTCACCTCTCGTCTAACTGTGCACTCCTAACGTAAGTACCCATCTAGAGTGATACAAACTACTAGCTAAGTGACAACATATCTAGCTAGACTGTCATAGGTCCTACCCTTGTTACTCGGTTCTATTAACATGATAACGCTCGTAATTAAATAGGGGTTTCACGTAAACTCAGATGCTCAATAGGTAATATATATATCACTATCAGCTAACCCGTTATGTTTTCTCGGAACAATACCATAATTATATTCACAACATTAACATGAAGATTCCCATTATTTAAGTGTATATTATTCACATCATAAGTATACGATACAAGCACCCCGAGTACTAAGCTGCGGTGCACACATACTCTGCTATCCATCCCGGTACATCACGTACATAAGGATTACATATTCCAAATCTCTCAGGAATAGTTCACAAATAACAACATCACAAATATTGGAGGCGAACACAGTCACATCACATGGGTCACGCACATACCTACGCTCCCACGATCAGCGGACTTATTAATATCCCAATAAGTCTTTCTATGACCTATGTTCATCATGGTAACTAGTCTAAATCCGGGCAACACAAGGATTAGAGGGCCCTAAGAGAACGCAAACCTCCCGTGATAGCAAGTATGGTAGGTATGTCATACACATAATTCATATATCAATACTAAGTAAACACACGTCTTAGTAATCCCGTAGTTTAATCGTAGTACTATTCTCATTCTAGTACCAATATATAATTTATACACTTTATATGATTCCGATTTATAATCATACGCGCCATAATTTATTCTCACGTCGTAGTAGACACTCATGTTTCAACCTAAACGGTTCATTGATTTAAATCACTCGTATATAATTTCCTTCTCATAAATACCCAAAAGTCCCAATTCTATCATTACATCATCATCGGAATGTTATCTATATCCTCGAACAAGTTTACGGGACTCCAAAAATCAAAACAGTCCAAAAAGGCCCAGACTGCCAGCTCGTTAGAAATCTCGTTCGAACGACACTGTTCGAACGAGATTACACTGTCAGCTCGTTAGAAGTCTCGTTCGAACGAGACTGTTCGAACGAGATCCAGTTCGTTCGAACGAACTGTACCTTCTAACAAGATCTCGTTCGAACGAAGTTATCGAATGAAGTTCCCTTTCATTAGAAGCGACTGGTCAACTCGTTAGAAGCTCGTTCGAACGAGTTCGTTCGAACGACCTGGGGAGGGGCTTCTAACGACCTACCAGTTTCGTCCCAGATTTCTCTAAATTTCGTTTTTCACCATTCTTACTCCTCAAATCTTCTCCAAAGTTCGTTCCAACAATGTTTTAAGTTCTCTAATCATCCTAAAACATGCTAAGGTCATATACTAACATCTTTTAAGGCATTAATGCATCCTAAATATCATTAAATCACAAGATTCTATACTTTTCCCCAATTTTTCAAGAACATGAACCCTAGATTTTTATCATCATCGAATCCCAGAATTTAATCCGTTTTTATACTACATAAAAATGAAATCTCTGAATTCAAACTTCAAGCAACGTTTCTACATGCAAACCTATACCCAAAATTAAGCTAATAACTTCCAATTTCATGGGTTTTCCTTTAACTCTTAATTAAGATAGATTATCAAGATTTCTAACATGGAAGAAGCATTCACTGCATAAAGAATGTAATTTAAATCACTTGCCTTGATTCGATTTCTGATTTTGGTGTTGGCTTGGTGAAGATTTCTGCAGAATTCCCTCTCTCTCTCTTTCTCCAAGCTTCTTCTCTAAAGGTGGCTATGGTGGCTAGGGTTTTCTTTGGGAAAGTTGGAAACCTAAATGATAACCTCCGTAGCTTAATGGGTTAATATGGGTTGGTTAGTGGGTTTAGTGGGTTAAATCCACATCAGATTAAGACTCCTAATTTTCGTCATTATTAATTCCTCAAAATACAAAATTACCAAAATACCCTTTTAGTTGCCGGTATGGCCTAAAAATACCCCGGAATCCAACCTACACCCCCGGCTAGTGTTTTCTGACTATCTCGACCCTTCCGGACGCGTTGGCGCACTCAAAACGACCATACGGATAATAGAAATAAAAATCACTTTTATAATTAACATAATATACCATGACGCGGTGGTCACACGCGTCTCAACAAAATTCCCCAATTGCCGTATATAAATCTCACGACAAATTTTTCATAATTCAATATTCATATAAAAACATGTATGCACATAATCAAATACCAACTCGCATATCGTTAGTATTTTTAACCCGGATTCATTTCCAATTAATACGCATTTAATTAATTAATCCCAAAAATAAATATAGTCAAAAGTACGGGGTATTACATACTCTCCCCCCTAATAACTGAATTTCGTCCCGAAATTCGAAACTAGAAGGTACCTGCTAAAAATAACTCTGGATAACGTTCGCGCATTTCATCCTCGCGCTCCCATGTGGACTCTTCGACATTGTGATGTCTCCATTGAACACGCACTAACGGGACTATCTTTGACCGCAGTTTCCTCTCGCTTCGGTCCAAAATAGCAATTGTCCCCTCCTCGTAGGAGCTATCCGGCTGGAGATCGATGTCCTCCACAGCAATGTGAGAATGAGCCAAATTATCTCTAAGGTATTTCCTCAGCGAGGAAATATGGAACACATCGTGAATCCGATGCAAATTCTCCGGTAACCCAAGTTTATACGCAATCGGTCCGATCCGCTCAATAATAGGAAACGGCCCCACATACCTTGGTGCCAACTTCCCCTTCTCCCCGAAATGCATAATCCCCTTCATAGGAGATACCCTGAGCAAAACCTGGTCCCCTACTTGGAACTCCCAGAAAAACCTCTTCACATCAGCGTAACTCTTCTGCCTGTCTTGAGCTACCCGAATGCGACTCCGAATCAACTCAATCCTTGCCGAAGTATCCTGAATCACTTTCGATCCAAGTAGTTTGTTATCCCCCACCTCTAACCAACATGCTGGGGAACGACAAGGTCTACCGTACAATGCCTCAAACGGAGCCATGCCAATAGTGAACTGATAGAAGTTGTTGTAAGCAAACTCCACCAGTGGAAGGTACTGCTCCCATCCACCCCCGAAGTCAATAATGCACATGCGTAGCATGTCCTCCAACATCTGATTTGTGCGCTCGGTTTGCCCATCAGTCTGCGGATGATAAGCCGTACTCAACCGCAATTCCGTGCCTATGGCCTCCTAGAAACTCTCCCAAAACCTCGAAACAAATATCTTGTCTCTGTCAGACACCATATTTAGGGGCACACCGTGAAGTCTCACAATCTCTGAAATGAAGAGCTGGGCATACTGTCCCGTAGTGTAGTCAGTCCTTACGGGTAAAAAGTGAGCGACTTTGGACAACCTGTCCACAATTACCCAAACGGAGTCGTGACCCCTCTGCAATGTAGGCAACCCCGTGATAAAGTCCATGGATATGCTCTCCCACATCCACACCGGGACCTCCAACGGCTGTAGCAATCCTGCTGGTCTCTAATGGTCCACTTTTACAAGCTGACAAGTGGCGCATTTCGAAACAAACTCAGCGATATCTTTCTTCATACCGCTCCACCAATACTGGCGTCTCATGTCTTGGTACATTTTGTCCCCTCCGGGATGTACCGCGAACCGTGAGCCGTGCGACTCTGCCATCACTTCGTGACGCAATGCCTCCCCTTCCGGAACTACCAATCTCCCATTGAAGCGTAATCCCCCGTCTGAGCTGACGGTATAGGACTCGTCTCCCTCTGCTAGTAATCGAACTATCTGCTCCTGACAGAACGAGTCATTAGCCTGTGCCCGTACTACCTTCGTGACAATCTACGGTGTAACGGTCATCACAGACATGAACGATCGGGCCACTGCATCCTGGTGTCCCAATTCCTTCCACTTACCCTTCCACACCTCTGCCACCTCATCTGCTGGCCTACGGCTCAACGCGTCTGCTACCACGTTAGCCTTTCCCGGGTGATACTGGATGTCGAACTGGTAGTCCATCACAAACTCAAGCCACCTACGCTGCCGCATATTCAATTCCTTCTGCGTGAACAGGTACTGTAGGGACTTGTGGTCCGTGAACAGTTGAAATTTCTCCCCCAAAAGATAGTGCCTCCAAATCCGTAGGGCAAATACCCCCACTGCCAACTCCAAATCATGCCTGGGGTAATTCTTCTCATGAGTCTTAAGCTTACGGGAAGCATAAGCTATGGCCTGTCTCTCCTGCTGCAATACACCTCCAAGTCCTTGCAAAGACGCATCGGTGTAAACCAAATACTCAACTCCCGGTCTCGACAATGCTAACACAGGTGCTGAGGTCAATTTGTCCTTTAACTCATCAAATGCCAACTGACAGGCATCACTCCAGATGAATGGCACACCCTTACGAGTCAGATGTGTCAAAGGACCTGCTATCTTGGAGAAACCCTGAATAAACCTCCTGCAGTATCCTGCTAGACCCAAGAAACTACGAATCTCCGTTGGTGTCATGGGCTGTCCCCACTCCCTCACCGCGGATACCTTCCCCGGATCAACAAATATTCCCCGGTCGAAAATAATGTGTCCCAAAAATTGTACCTCCTTCATCCAAAACCCGCACTTCTCATATTTTGCATACAACTCGTTCTGACGGAGTGTCTGCAAAACTTGCCTCAAATGCTCGGCGTGCTCCTCCTCTGTCTGGGAGTAAACCAGAATATCATCAATGAAGACAATGACAAACTGGTCTAGGAAATCCCTGAACACTCTGTTCATCAAGTCCATAAACACTGCTGGAGCGTTGGTAAAACCAAAAGGCATAACCCGAAACTCGTAAGAACCATATCTCGACAAGAACGCAGTCTTCGAGACATCCTCCTCCCTGATACGCAACTGATGGTATCCCGATCTCAAATCAATCTTCGAGAAGAAAGATGCTCCTCTCAACTGGTCGAATAAGTCATCGATTCGAGGCAACGAATACTTATTCCGTATCGTGACCTTATTCAACTCTCGGTAGTCCACACACAATCTCAGTGAACCGTCCCTCTTCTTAACAAACAAAACTGGAGTGCCCCAAGGTGAGGTACTCCTGTGAATAAAGCCCTGACCTAACAGCTGCTCTATCTGATCCCGTAACTCCCTCATCTCAGCTGGAGCCATACGGTACGGTGCGCGTGCTATAGGTCTCATACCCGGTAGCAAATCTATAACAAAGTCTATCTCTCGACTGGGTGGTAAGCCTGGTATCTCCTGAAACACATCCGAATACTCCCTGACAACTGGGATAGAATATAAAGGAATCACAACCTCCTTAGAGGTATCCTCCTCTAGGTAATACAAATGAGCGGTCGATCCTCCCTCTGGGCGAGGCATCGCCACTACGAACATCTCTTGCCCCGGAATGGCAAAAACAATACTCCCGCTGAAGCAATCAATCATGGCCCTATAAGCTACGAGCCAATCCATACCGATGATCACATCGTGAACATGCATATCTAATACCAACATATCTGCAGGTAATACTAGACTACCAATCTCTACTCCCACTCCCCGGCATATAAAGAATATAAGTGACCCACTCCCCAATGGTGAGTCGACACACGTCACTGTGCTCTCTGCCGTAGCTAACAATCCTAAAGCTTTCGCGAAGTGTGTAGCTATAAAACAATGTGTAGCACCCGTATCAAACAATACCCGACCCATAGTGCCATGGATAGGAAACGTACCCTCAATCGCGGGCGGTGCCTGAGGAACTGCAGCCTGGTGGACGTTGTAGACACGTCCATACTGTAGCTGCCCCTGCTGAACTGGGACTACTGGAATAGGTGGCAATGCTGCCATCTGTGGCGGTGCGGGAAGAGAGGCGGGAAACATAGGCCTCTGTGGCTCCTGGCGAGCACCCTGCTGCTGCTACTGTGGGGCCCTGCCCCTATCAGGACAATCCTCTCGCTTATGGCCAGTCTTGCCACAAACAAAACACTTCCCTGGGAAGTTCCCTCCTCTCTGCCCCTGCTGTCCCCGGCCCTGGTGGCCGTTACTGTTCCTCCCTTGGCCCTGGTGAAACTGCTGCCCATTCTGTCCCTGTTGGCCGTTTGGACCCTGATGGCCCTGACGGAAACCTCCCTGGCTGTAGTTCCCTGATCGAAACCTCTTCTGATCCCCCTGCTGAGAACCCTGATCACCTTGTCTCTGCCCCTGAACAGATTGTGCCCCACTGGCACACATTTCCTCCAGTCCTGCCCTAATGGCTAGACTCTCCCGACCTCTTGCCCTCAGCCATATGAAAGCGGTGGTCCTGGCAGTGTAACAAAGCAGCGTTAACCACATCAGAATACATGGCCAACGAAAGGTTCCCTAACAGATGCTGACGGATCCTCCAAGTCAACCCGTCGGTGAACTTCTCAATCTTCTTCTTCTCTGTTGGTATCTCATCTGGAACGATATTCAACAGATTCATGAACTCGGCCTCATACTCGGCCATGGTCTTACCCTCCTGCCTCAGACTCATCAATCTCTACTCATGGACGAGAAAGATCTTCTTCTCGTAGATGAGCAAGAGCTGGTCGGGTTTCTATTGAAGAAGAAAGAACTCAAGCAGCCTTGGAGAATCAGGCATTCCAATTGATGGCAAAGAACCAAGCTTTGTCAGAGATGTCTAAAAAGATTCTGAACTTCAGCGAACAACTCTCTACCAAAAGTTCTGCCTTGAAGAATAAGGAAATTTTGGTGAAGAACCTCCACGAGCAACTAGAGAGATTAACTTACCAATTCCATAAACAACCTAGAGAATTTTGGATGGCTGGGTATAATGAAACCCTTTACCATCTTGATGCTCGGATCCAGCATTCAAATAACGAGGGGTAAAAGTAAGGGTGGTTGAATGCACTGGGTGTGCTAAAATTGGAGCGGGGCCACTACTTATGTGATTATTATGACCCGGGAGTGCTTGATTTACCCGTGCGTCCTTTCAAGCTTGACATTATTTGGATTCCTGCTCGGGCAATTCCTCAATGCTTGATCTCCAAGTATCTCGGTGATTACAGTCTGCATACAAACTTCGAAATATCTCGCCCAGAACACTTACTTGATCAGCCTTTTGTAATGAATGTTAGGATGCTTCGAGATGTAAATTTTATAAATTCTCCTTATTCCTTAGATGATCCTCCTGCTGGAGTAGAACCTGTTTCAAAGGCAGAGGGGAAAAAACCAATAGAATAGGATTTTTATACCATGACTTGTACTTTTTACAGCATATGTGGAAGGAATTTTTAGTCTTTTTCTATTTTACTTTCTTCTAAGTATTCTACAGAATGTCTTTGTTTGTGAATATATGCATATTTTGATATGTCCATTCTGCTTTATTTTTTGATTATAGTGACTTATCACTCTTTGATCCTAAGCAATGAAACAACTTTCATCCCATGATACTGCTTAGTTTAACCAACTGGAGTTGATTGTAAATTGATTTGCCGACCAACCGGAGTTGGTGGAGATTTTTTCCCGACCAACCGGAGTTGGAAGAGATTTTTTCCTGACCAACCGAAGTTGGAAGAGATTTATTTGTCGACCAACCGGAGTTGGTGGAGATTTGTTCCCAACCAACCGGGGTTGGAAGAGATTGATTCCCGACCAACCAGAGTTGGAAGAGATTTATTTACCGACCAATCGGAGTTGGTGGAGATTTGTTCCCAACCAACCGGAGTTGGAAGAGATTGATTCCTGACCAATCGGAGTTGGAAGAGATTGATTCTCGACCAACCGAAGTTGGAAGAGATTTATTTGCCGACCAACCGAAGTTGGTGGAGATTTTTTCCCGACTAACCGGAGTTGGAAGAGATTGATTCCCGACCAACCGGAGTTGGAAGAGATTTATTTGCCGACCAACCGGAGTTGGTGGAGATTTGTTCCCGACCAACCGGAGTTGGAAGAGATTAATTTCCCGACCAACCAGAGTTGGTGGTAATTTGATTCTGAACTTGATGCGTAGTGTGTAGCACTAATTCTTCGAAAAATTTCAACAAAAAGAGAGAACTGGGTAAAACATTCAACACTTTATTCATACCGAAGAAAACTGCATTACATAGGAATTCCAACTACTGATAATACTTGCGTAGATGCTATACATTCCATGCATTCTTAAATTCTTCTCCTTCTAATGTTTTAATCCTATATGTCCCTGGACGAACAACTCTAGTTACTCTGTAAGGTCCATGCCAGTTGGCTTCCAGTTTGTTGTGCTTTTGAATTATTTTCTTCAGCACATAGTCCCCTTCCTTCAAATCACACTTCTTTACCCTCTTATTGTAGAACATAGTTTTTCGTTGTTGGTATGCGGCATTCCTGATTGCTGCTTCTTCTCTAACTTCTTTGAGCATATCCAGATTTAATCGCCTCATCAAGTCACTGATAGGAGAATTGAAATTCAATACTCTGTGTGTGGGTAGACCCAATTCAGCAGGTATAACAGCCTCACTTCCAAATGCCAGCATGTATGGAGACTCTTCTATTGCTGCTCGTGGTGTTGTACGATAAGCCCATAGCACAGAGTGTAGCTCGTTAATCTAATTTTCCTTTTAATTATCCAGTCGCTTTTTCAAACCATTCAGCAGCGTTCTGTTTGTCACCTCAGTTTGTCCATTGCTTTGGGGATGGCCTGGTGCAGAGTGGATCTTCAATATGTTAGACTGATGACAATATGAAGCAAACTCCTCGTTGTCAAACTGAGTTCCATGGTCTGCAATGAATGCATGGGGAAGACCATATCTACAAATGATATTCTTCCAAATAAATTGATACACCTTGTCATACGTTATATCAATAAGAGGCTCAACCTCCACCAATTTAGTAAAATAATCCACAGTGACCACGAGGTATTTAAATCTTCCTCGGTTCGTTGGAAGTGGCCCGACCAAGTCTATTCCCCACATGGCGAATGGCCAAGGAGACGTAATGGGTGTTAATAATGCTTGGGGTGTTCTTCGAATATAGGAGAAGCGTTGACATTTATCACATTTCTTTGCATAAGGTGTACAATCAGCTCTCATTGTTGGCCAGTAATACCCCTGCGTTGTTATTCTTCGTAAAAGCATCCGACCTGCTATATGGGCCCCATAAGACCCTTCATGGACCTTTTCGATCAAATCTTTCACTTCTTAGGGGTGGACACATCTTTACAAACCTGCTATAATTCCTCGTCTATATAAAATTCCATTAGTCAATACATAACGAGCAGCTTTAAACTTTAATTTCTTGGTTTTTGCTAGGCTGAGACCCACAATCACAACTTCATATTCAGCTTCATTATTAGAAGCCTTAAATTGAAAGCGCAGAGCATACTCCACATCAATCTCATCCGAGCTGTTTAAAATAATCCCTACTCCACTGCCTGTAGTGCAAGAAGAGCCATCCACATATAGATTCCATATAGGTACTTTATTATCAAACTCTTGATCTGACAGAGTTCCTCGGTGGAATATTTGTTGCTTCCTTTTCTCTTCCTACTGCACTTCTTGTTGCTCGTTGATCATCCTCTCTTGCTCGTTCCCCGACGTAAGTTGGTCGGGGTTCATATTTGATGGTCCTGTAATATCCACAGTCTGGTCGATATTCAACTTCTTCTCTTCGGAGGTGTCTTCTTGAGTAAACTCTGCAGTAAAGTCCGCTACTGTCTACCCTTTGAGCGACGACCTGGGCTCATAAATTATATCATATTCACCAAGTTCTACTTCCCAATACATCAATCTTCATGATTTCTTCGGTTTGTGCAGAGCTTGCCTAAACGGCATATCGGTGTACACCACTATAGTATGGGCTTGGAAGTATGGCCTCATTCTTCTACCTGCTTCAATCAGTGCTGGTGCTAATTTTTCCAACCTTGGGTATCTGATTTCTGCTCCTCAGAAAGCTTTTCTAGTATAATAGACTAGTTTTTGTACTCTATTCTCCAACTTGATCAATGCCGAGCTAACTACATTCTCTGTAACTGCTAGATACAAGTATAATCTTTCTCCCGTCACTGGTCTGGACAACAATTGAGGTGTCCCCATATATTTCTTTAATTCTCGAAAGGCCTCCTCGCATTCATCATTCCATTCAAAGGTTTATCGGAGTGTTTTGAAGAATGGTAAGCATCTGTCTGTTGCTCGTGACACAAACCTATTAAGCGCCGCAACTCGCCCTGTGAGACTTTGTACTTCCTTCTTTGTCGTTGGAGATCGTAGCTCCAATGGAGCCTTGATCTTTTCAGGGTTCGCCTCAATTCCTCGTTGGTTAACAATATATACGAGAAACATGCCTTCTCGCACTCCGAATATGCATTTGGTGGGGTTCAACTTCATTTGATATTTCTCTAGTTGATCAAAGGTCTGGCCTAAATCAACTAAATGATCAGCAGCTTTCTTTCTCTTCGTCAACATATCATCAACATAAACCTCCATGTTATGACTGATTTGCTCCACAAACACCTTATTCATCAGTCGCTGATATGTTGCACCTGCATTTTTAAGTCCAAAAGGCTTAACATTATAACAATAAGTTCCCCTTGGGGTGATAAAAGAGGTACTCTCCCTGTCCTCTGGCTTCATCTTAATCTGGTTGTAACCAGAATAAGCATCGATGAAACTCAACAATTCGTGCCCCGAGGTAGCATCCACCAATTGATCGATTCGGGGCAAGGAAAAATGATCCTTTGGGCATGCCTTATTGAGATCGGTGAAGTCTACACACATCCTCCACTTGATGTTTTTCTTCTTCACCATCACCACATTTGCTAGCCAGTCAGGATATTTGACATCTTGAATAAAAGAGGCTTTTTGTAGCTTCTCTACTTCCTCCTATATAGCTTGATTCTTCTCAGGACTGAACACTCTTCTTCGCTGCTTCACTGTATTAATTTCCTTGTTCACATTGAGCTCGGGTCAATCCCTTGCATGTCTTCGTGACTCCATGAAAAAGTCTACTTTCTACGTATTAGAAATGCTATAATCTCTTATTTTATTGATACATTCAATGATGCACCAATTTGAGTTGTTCGTTCTGGATGTTCGTCGTCCAGAATGACATTCTCGGTAGCTTCCATGACATGTCCCTTCACGAGTTGAGACTCGTCTCTAGGGTCTAATGTTTCAATCTCTGCATCTCCAATCTCATCCACTTGATAGGTGACAGTCTTTTGCCTAGATTCTTCACGCTCCTCCTGCTCGGCAGATGAATAATAGCATTCCCGAGCTACTTTCTGGTCGCCTTTCACAACTCCCACCCCAAAATTGGTTGGGAATTTTAAACATTGATGCACAGTAGATGGTACTGGTTCAAACTTCTTCAGACCCAATCTTCCCATGATGATGTTGTAAGATGATTGGACGTTTTTATCCATTACAAAAAAGCGTACTCTTTCTGTTCGACAAGCAGTCCATGTGCCTATAAGCATGTCCAACTTGATCGTCCCAAGTGGAAAAACCTTCTCGCCAGTAAAACCAATGAGGGGCCTATGATATGGCTCCAACTAGGCTAGATTCAAATTCAAACTGTCAAAGCATGGATAGAACATGATATCTGTCGAGCTACCATTATCCACCAGTACTCGTGAAATCACCACCAGTCATCATGAGGATATAGTACACCTGCCAAGTCATTCTTAGAAAAACCAATGACTAGTTTGTCCTTATTCACCTTCCTCAGGCAATAATCTTCTGCCAAGTTTATTCGCTGAATGTACGAGGAAGCTTGAGCCTCATTGAGGTAAGCTTTTCTCTCTGCAGTCATATCTCCACCACCTGCATCTCCACCTGTAATAACATTACATTCAAATGATCCAAAATGGATTGAAAATACCTCACACTCTAGTTGTTTTGGTCTTTTGGGGAGATCGGTCATCTTGATCATCTTATGGGTCTTCTTCATGACTTCTCTTCTTGTCCTCTTTTGCTCGTCGAGGAGATCTAGACCTCTGCCTTGCTCAGTCGTTCACCTTTCCACCATTTCGGCGATCCACATACTTTGTCAATTTTCCCTGCCTGATGAGCTCTTCAATTTCATTCTAGAGAGCTATGCAGTTTTTGGTCGTGTGACCATGGTCCTTATGGAACTCGTAATATTTGGACTTATTCCTCTTGCCAGGATCTGCCTTCATTTTTTTAGGCCAGTTTAGCTCCTCGCTGTTCTTGATCTCTTCCAGAATGTGATTTATATCTACCTTCAAAGGAGTATAGTTTCGAAATTAGATTATCTCTAATTAATCAATCACAGATAAAATAAATAAGACAAAATATTTTTAAAATGGTTCAGCCTTGTAAGAATGGCCTACGTCCACTGTATTTGTTATTGCTGACTGTTTGCGTGGAATTCTCGATAACGGATTTCCTAAAAAATTCTGAGTCCCCTTCTAATGAGGAGGTTACAATGTATTTATAGCCTTGAGGGTATACAAATAAAAGGACAATGCGCTGTTATCTAGTAGACATGTGCATCTGTATGATAATAATGGGAATTTAATGCGCAGTTGTCTCCTTGATTCTCTTGATTTGGATGCGCTGTACGCTATGTAGTTCGGACTGCTTAATCTTCTCGGACCGCCTAAGTTGCTCGACATGCTTGAGTTTCCTGGGGCCCTAAGTTGCTCGATAGAAGTATATGTAATTGCCACGTTGGCAGACACGTGTTTGTAAGTGAATGGTCCATGTCAGCAGACTAAATTTGGTATCAACAATTCTTATCTATAACAAGACTATTAAAAATACTAAAACGGTACATACCTTAAAATATGCTTGAATATATGCAAACTAAAATACTATTTTTTTAAATACTAAGAAAAAACGTGCATTTTTTTACGAGAGGCAGAGAGATTTGGGATACCATTTGTCTTTTGATTGTTTGGACTGAGATATTGGTTCGGTTTTTAAAATAAAATCTTTAAAAGGAGATATAGTTTCACTAAAGTGTTTTTGTTTTATAAAAAAAAGGCGCCTTAAGCCTTTTACCAAGAATAAGGCATAAAAATCTTAAGGCGGGGCGTTTCTCCCAAGCCTCAAGCCTTGGCGAGTTTTTTTAGAACACTGGATATAATAATGAAAATTTAATGAATGTCATATGTTTGGATTACATACTTGGTATGATATTTCTTCGCCTTTAAGTAATTTTTCAATATCTTCCTACCCAATAAAGGCCTTATCTCCCTGATAAAGCAATAACCTGCATTTTAAGACAAAGAATAATGTTAGAATAATATTTAAAATGTGTGTAATATTTGACCATTATGCGTGTATGCTATGAATGTTCTTCACTACAAAATGCATGTACTTTATAAAACTATGCATTTACTTTATAAAACTATGTGTGTACTTCATTAAAAAAATGCGTGTACTTTATTACAAAATATGCGTACTTCATAAATCCATGTATGTACTTCAGTATATAATGCATTTACTTTATAAAAATATATATGTACTTAAATAATAAATATGTTTACTTCATTGATAATGCATGTACTTTATTAAACTATGTACGTTTTTCATTACAAAATGCGAGTACTCTATAAAAATATTAGGATACATACTATATGGAACTACAATTTACAAAATAAATAAGCAGGGTTATATTCGTATATAAAAATAAGTGTATTACACAAGAAAAACAAGTGCATTACAACATATCAAAATAATAAACTTTATCATTGTTCCGCTGTTTTGTAATATTCATCCAATTTTACTTTGGCAGCATCACTCAAGTACATAGCAGTAGGGTACATATGAAGGTCGAGTGTCCAATTAAACCACTTATTGGGTGATGTGGTCCAAGCCTGTTCGATCACAACGCTTGGTTTTGATGTCTTGATTTGTTTTGTTTGGCTTATTTCTTTATTCGATTCCACATCAGTAGCTTCAATGGAAGCATTTTTATTCTTTTTGGTTGTTGTGACTAATTTTATTGCAGACCCTTGATATTCAAAATTAGCGTATTTATTGTCTTTTTGGTCCTCTCTTTTGTGTACTCGTTTGTACATCGAATTTTAGAGTTGGAATTTTTTGCATTCAGTGTCCAATTTTTCTCTTTTATTTATTTTCGAAAGAGGGGTCTTTAAATCCTGATTTTTCTTTATCATAATTTTATGAGCTTTTTCTTGAAGAAAAATAATTATGCTTAAATTTTGGATTATTTGATAAACATATTGTCAAAGTACATGTACTAAAACTCAAAGAACATGAAACAAATATCAAACTACATGAGAAGATGTGGGTTTACTATATTGATAATGCGTGTACTTTATAAAAATTAAAAATGCAGGGAAGCTCTAATACCAATTTGTAAATGCAAAATAATCCAATGGTGGTTCCAGACACACACAAGTTCAATATTTTAAGTTTTTCCTACTTTCAAGATTTAACTAAATTTACCTAATTAAACTTTGAACCGATCAAACTTTTCTTGTGAAACCCTTTTACCAAATTTTATCTTTTAACCCTAAACATGCATCTAGGTGGTAGAAGATTAATCAAACACACAAGAACACGCTAATGTATGAGGAAACCAAAAAGGGAAAAAAACCTCGAACCACCCAGCAAGATAATCACTATAATATGGTTACACAATAATATAGTATAATTACACAACGACTCATCCCCCACAAGTCTTAACCCTCTTCTATCTTCAACCACTCCTCCACAGTGCAAGGAAGGATTCCATCTACGCAAAGTCCACAACACATGAGTCCACGTGTGCCTCGGTATCCACTGATATAGCCAGCAAACCTCTACGATTTAGAACATAGAGTCCATCGCTTCTTCACCGCAATCAGCATGTACGGAGTCCACCACATGAAACAAGTTATTCAAATTAAAGAAACAAACAAGGTGCCCAAATAAGATATCAAAGTATATGTGTTATGAATCTTGGATCTTGTAAACAAAAGTGTGAAACTTTTGGAGTTGGAACTTTTGAGACAAGTCTTATTTTCATTTTTTCAAAAGTTTATCTTTCAAAATAAAAATAAAGTCTAAAAAATGTTTTATAAAAAAACTAAGGCGGCACGTCGTTTAAACGATTTACTGATGTCGTTCGAACGAGATAGAGACCTCGTTTGAACAAGATTCAATATCTTTACTAATGACCTCAGCGAAACTAAAACAATAAGCTTCATTTGAAGCCTCGTTTGAAATGGGGATCGAATAACCTCAACATACCGTTTGAACGACATAAATGAAAAATTAAAATTTTTAAAAACTCCGCCTACAGGTATCTCTGAAAATATATTTTTGAAAAAATTAAGTTTCATTCAGTTTTAAAAATAGAACACCATTATAAAATATTCTAATGACTCATAAAACAATATACATTCATGCCTGCGAGATCCTCGGCATATGTGAAGACAAACGTGGCCCGATAAACACGGCTTAGAATATGCTCTCTTCGAAGCTTTGTCGCTGCGTCTCCATCAAATAACGTCATAGGATATTGGGATCACAAACTCAAAGTATATCCTATGACTCAAACATTTTTTCTAGAATTAAGCCGATTACAAATTAAATTGACTCGATTGGAAATATGCCCTTACAAATCTCTCCCTTTGTCTATTCCAAGACAAAACCGAAATAAAAATCCTATGGGCCGTGAAGCTCTCTAAAAAGACTCATTACCCAACCCCAAAAAGAAAAAAGTACAAACACTCAATAGACAAAAATATATATAGCTTTGCTTTTCTTGAAAACTTTTCCACTTTAAGCTCAACCTGTAATCCTACACACTTAAACACACCTTGAAATGAAAAGAGAATATAACAAGTATAAATCCACAAATGAATAAACATCTAACAATATCTAAATAATCTCAACCTAGGTAAGGCATCTGTCCCTAAGATAAAGATATTCTAATCCTGCAAAGGAAATATATCATTTCTCCCCCTCTTTTTCTTCAGGAATAGACAAACTAATATTGCACAAATAAATTATTCACAAAACCGAATCTCCACCTAAATATGTGATCCTATGATATCAACACTAAGCAAAGGGATATGGAAATAAATCATGCAATGGTGTAAGGTGTAACAAGTACGCAACATTGCAAATCAAGCACAAGTAATCCAAAGAAAATCAAACATGTGATAAATATGGACAAAATGTAAACAACAAATACTCAAAACCCAGCACCATATACAATATACACACAACGTATCAAAGAAAATCTGGCACACATATATAGGTATAAACTACCACAAAACATATAAGCTTTACACACTAAAATAATATCGATGTGCC
This sequence comes from Sambucus nigra, assembly GCA_949130495.1. NCBI lineage: Eukaryota > Viridiplantae > Streptophyta > Magnoliopsida > Dipsacales > Adoxaceae > Sambucus > Sambucus nigra. The sequence goes on from OX422223.1 coordinate 320,834,831, forward strand.
TAAATAAGTGGAATGGAATGAAAGGGTGTGAACTAGTAACAAAAGAATTATAACCTAAGCACTCAAATATGTTCAAGAAGTTCTAATTGACCACAAAACTTCATCAAACTAAGCTTCAGCCCCAACTGACAAATAAAGTTGAACTTAATGAACAAGACAAGCACAACGCACATAATCCTAGAATATTTGATGATTCTACTAATCAATAGCGCCATGACAAAATTAGCATAACATGATTCATTGTAATTGTGCAAACTCGTTGATAATTCCAACCGAATTCCCTCAAAATAGAAATATGATCATATTTTTCCCGTTCTTTTCTTTTTTTATTGATTATATCAAACTAAACAATTTTGTCCCCATATGGCATATTTTTCTTTTCATTGCCTTAACTTTTTTCTTGGGCTCTTTTTAGACGGTGGCTTTCACGACGAGTTCATTATACTCTCGCATCCCTTTCCCATGCACACTCATCATTTTTTTCAATATTAAAAAGTTCCTCACAGGCAACGGTTCTTATATGTATAAATACTCCATAGTGAAATAAACATGTAGATGACAAAATTCATAGGGGAATATCTCACCAAGCTCAAGTATACTTCATGAAGTTAAAATCCAATACGCTTGTGCATTTGTTATGGAGGCATAAACAAATTTAAATCCATAAAGCATGTCAAGATCGAAACAACTCCATAAATATGGTTATGATCAATTCAAGTATCTAAAGTCATAACCAAATGTCCTAGATACATGGAAATTGCATAGTGAATAGGGTTCAATCACACCACTATGCCATACCAAATGTGTAAAAATAAAATACACAAGAATCAAAAATATTTTTATGTTTTTCAAAAAATATTTGTGACCCCAAAACAAAATCTTTTGTATTTTTTCAAAAATATATGAAGCCAAAAATCTTTTTGTATTTTTCCAATAAGACTCAAATAAAGGAAAAAAATAATACAAAGAGATAAACTGGTCATATCACTAGAAAAAATATATCATGAAGCAGAACTAGCATATCCATAAGAAATAACATGTGAAGCATCATGTGCTAGCATGTAAGAATAAACCCATATAACATTTAACGTCTCCAAAATAGATTTCCTAACCCAAACATGTATGTTTGTAACTCGAGGGATTATGGGAACCAATGGGACACTATCCTTAAACTTCCTAGAACCTCTTTCAATATCATAACAAAAACAACTACAGTGACCTTTCCTACCACAATGAAAACATGTTTGAACACGAAGAGGAATTGAACCTTCGAGTTGAACTTTTCTAATGTTCGTGATTTTGGTTGACTCCCTAAAACAAACTTTGGTTTTGGCTTTAATATTTGAAGCATGAGAACAAGACGAGCTAATACCATTACTATTAACACTACTCGAGTCTTTTAAATCACATTTTAACTTCAAAATTTTAGACTCAAGCAAAGAATTAGACTCTTCCAATTTTAGGGACTCCTTATTCATATTTTTAATCATTCCTAGAAGGTTATCTTGCTCTCGCTCAATGAAATCAAACTTATCCCTGAGATTCATCTCTAGTGTCTTAAAATAATTAATTAATACACTATCCAATTTGCCTCAAACACAAACCCTAAAATTTTTTAAGTTCTCTGATTCTTTGTCTAAAACAAGGACTCTATTCTCACTCTTCTCCTTGGACACTTTTAAAGATTTAAAGTCATCATATAAAGTACCAAACTTCTCACGATTAATATCTCTTCGAATTTGAAACGTTTGCAAATATTCAACCATATTTTTAAAATAAGAATTTTGTTCTTCAAGAATTTAAATTCTTGTTGCAAACTTCAAATTTAAGAGATTTAATTCGTCAAGGCTAGAAGAATCCATCGAGAGAAAAAGAAAACAAGCCAAGAGAGAGAAAAAAAAATCCAAAAAGTAGGTAAACATGATCAACACACAATAACATAGTGCAACCTACTCTGATACCACGTTGAAAATGCAGGGAAGCTCTGATACCAATTTATAAATGCAAAAATAATCCAAGGGTGGTTCCAAACACACACAAATTCTATATTTTAATTTTTTCCATTTTAATGATTGAACTAATTTCACCCAATTAAACTTTGCACCTATCAATCTTTTCTTGTGAAAACCTGATTTACTAAATTTTATCTCTTAACCCTAAACATGCATCTAGGTGATAGAAGATAAATCAAACACATACAAATACACCGATGTACAAAGAAACCACAAAGAACAAAACTCAGACGACCCAGCTAGACAATCACTATGATATGGTTTTATGAAGAATAAACAATAGACTTACACAATGACTAGATCCCCCATGAATCTTGACGCACTTGTATCTTCAACCACTCCTCCACATTTCAATGCAGGAGTCCACCTATGCATGTTACACAACACACGAGTCCACATGTGCCTTGATATCCACTGATGCAGTCAACAACCGTCTACAATTCAGAAAATAGAGTTCACTGTTTCTTCACTTCAATCAGCACGTACGGAGTCCACCGTATAAAACAAGTTCTTAGAATGATGGAAGAAACAAACAAAGTGCCCAAAACAGATCTCAAAGTATATGAGTTATGAATCTTGGATCTTATAAACAAAATGGTAAAACTTTTTGAGCTGAAACTTTTGAGACATGTCCAATTTTCTTTTTTAATAAAAGTTTCTCTCTCAAAATAAAAATAGAGTCTGAAAAACCTTTTATAGAAAAACTAAGTTAGCACATCATTCAAACGATTTACTGATGTAGTTCAAACGTGATAGATGTCTCATTTGAACGAGATTCAATCTCACTACTAATGACCTCAGCGAAACTGAAACAGTAAGCCTCGTTTGAAGCCAAATTTAAAATAGGGATTGAACGACCTCAATATTCCATTTGAATGACACGGACCTGTCGTTTGAACGACATAAACAATTAATTAAAGATTTTAAAAACTCATCCTAGAGGTATCTCAAAAATAATATTTTCGAAATAATTAAGTTTCAATCAGTTTTAAAAACAAAACACCCTTATAAAATATTCCAATGACTCATAAAATAATATAATTTATACTTGCGAGATCCACATCATATGTGAAGACAAACGTGGCACGGTAAACACTACTTATGATGTGCACTCTTCGAAGCTCTGCCTCTACGTCTTCATCAAACAACGTCATAGGCTCTTGGGATCACAAACTCAAAGTATATCCTATGACTCAAACGTTTTATCCGGAATTAAGCCAATTACAAACAAATTGACTCGATTGGAAATTTGTCTTTATAGATATATTCGTGTACTTAAATAATAAATGCGTGTACTTTACTGATAATGAGTGTACTTTATTAAACTATGAATATTCTTCATTATAAAATGTGTGTACTTTATAAAACTATGCATTTAGTTTATTAAAAAATGTGTGTACTTTATTCCAAAATGGATGTACTTTATAAAACCATGTATGTATATTGTGTGTACTTTATAAAATATGTGTTTACTTAAATAACAAATGACTGTACTTTATCGATAATGCATATACTTTATTAAACTATGGTTGTTCTTGATTACAAAATTCACCAATGTACCTGCTAAGATTCTTTGAGTTTGGCTTCAGCAATAATTGCTCTCAAGGATTTGTTTTCTTCCCTCAGAGCCTTCTGAGTATTCGCTTTTCGCTGTTTGAGTGTTTAATTGAAATCTAACATGTACATGTGTGTTTTCTCTAATTTTATTTCTTTACTCCTCTCATTTATTTTGGAATCTCTTTCATCTTGAAGAACATTCTTCAAGTTTTCATTATTGGCTGTAAATTGGGCATTATCTTCCTCTACTTATTGATTCTATTACTGTCATTATTTTTTTATTTATTAACTTCAACTATCAAATTATTTTTCAAAAGAATGAGTTGGGCATATTCCTTCTCCAACTTATTAAGCTTCATGCCCTACTTCATCATTTTCCTTAAGTTGCGAATTTTTCTCCTCCAACTTCACTTTAAATTCATCATTTTGTCAGTCAATTTTCTCACCCGTTGAGCCAAATTTTCTAAATAATTTAAATTTTTTGTCATCGATTTTCTTTTGAGAAGACTTAGCCATCTCATTCAACAGTATGTTCCAATCATCGGAATCAAATTCCTCTAAAGATGTATCAGCCAGTTCAAAAGTTATTTGTGAAATGTTCAAAGAGAAACTGGGCGTGTTATCCATGTTCCCTTATTTTCCATTTCTCTTTGAACCCTTTTTCTTCAAATCAACTGAACATAAATCCTGATCAGATATTTAGTCTTTTAAAGATTCCAATCTCCATAGACAAATTTAGGAGTCTTGTTATCCTTCCATTCAATGGGTTTGATAACTTCAAATTTCTCACATGCTCAATACTGTGATAATGAAAAATAAATAATATAAGTAAATTATAACTTTTAAACAAGTTAATATGTATGCACCGTTAGTGTTTTGATCATTTCAATATTCATGTACTTTTTAAAATTATGCGTGTACTTTCATAAAGTATATTCATAATACATAAAGTACATACACATTGAAATGAACAACTTGAATAATAACATAAAGTAAATGGGCATACAAGGAATCGTCCATCGAACATTTTGATTTATTGAAAAAATTATCTCAACAATTGAAAAAGGGTAGAGGAGCGCTGCTAGCGCGAATAATAAAAAATAAGAGACTATTGTGTGGATGTTTGTTTGAAGGACTAATTAGGTTACTAAGTTTCCTCAACAAGAGTGAAATGAGACATCCACTTATTGTGTTAGGCCCAGAGTCTGCTGCTTTGTCAAGAGAGTTGATGAGAAATCCATGTGAAGTAAAAGCCCAGTCTAATGTCTTCATTTCATCAATATTGTTGATGTATGGAGTAAAAAATTCTCCTAATGTGAAATTTTAGTTAGAGAACATAATCATTGTTATGACATTGAGAACAAGTCATATAAAATCATTTATGCCCTCATCAGTGTCTAGGTCAACCAATTTCTTCAAATCATTTGTTATTTTTGATTTTTTGATTTTTTATCTTGTGTTAAGTATTAGCTCAGAAATACAACTTTTGGTGTAGATTGATCTATTCTCTTTTTAAGATTTATTTACTTTTGTCCCCCTCTCAACAGGATCCTAAATATTTCACTAATATCTTTTAGGGAGAGTTGGGCAGTGCTCTTTATATTAAAACTATTTCTCTCATTTTTGTAAATCTTAAAAATGGAGAGAATATTTTTATCTATTTTCATATATTGTGATTTTACTACTTCGTTTATGTAGTAGGCATTAAAAAGCTCCCTAAAAGGTGTCTTCTTCAGCAGCTCAACATGCTTCTCATTGACTTTGCTGCGAATATAAGAGAAATTATGGTAAAAAATCAATACATTCGACCTATACTGGTCATATTTATTTGTGGGACTTGTAGATTTATTTTCCTTCTTAGTATCACGTTTTATAGCTCTCTTTGGACCACTTTCTTCAGATTTGCCTTCTCTGTCTTTTGTATGCTTTCCCTTTTGTGCTTTCATTTTCAACCTCATTTCAATAATATCATACATCCTAAAATAATAAAGTACATGAAAAAAGAATAAAGTACACGCAAATTGAAATAAAATACACTCATAAAAACATAAAGTACAAGAAAATTGCAATAAAATACACGCATGAAAAAATAAAGTGCACACATAAAATAATAAAGCGCACGCATAAAACAATAAAGTACATGCACATTGGAATAAAATATACGCATCAAAATGTAAAGTTTATGCATATTACAATAAAATACACGCATCATAACATAAAGTACACGCCCATTGTATTAACGTACAAGTATATTTCCTTAGAGTACATGCATATTTAACAAAAGTACATACACTTTGCATTAAGTACATACAATATTATCTTAACACTTCATACTAATCTTACCAAAATACAAGAATAGTTTATTTGAAGATTTCAATAAATAAATTTCCTATTGTCTAATTAATGGCAATATCAAATAGCTATTGTTTTAAAAGATATGAATCAAGAGTGAATTTTAGTAACATATTAAACAAAATGATACAATGGCTACATGCTAAACCACCAGTTTTTTCAAAACATCTTAAGCAATACTATTCAATTCATTTTGTTAAATCCTTGGCTTTCAATTCAGCTACATGTAAATTTTTTACATCAAAAGTACACTTAATATCTTCATAGTAGTTGTAAAATCCAATTAACTTTTTTTTCTATACCATTTATGCGAAGCTGAAAATGAATTGTGTCATTATAAATTGTATTGGATGTTAATGTGGATGGTTTTGTATTCTTAAGTTCTTCAAAGGTGCATCCAACATTTTTTTACTTGAACATGCTTGAATATTTGATTCCTAAATAATACGACGATTTAAAAACATCACAAAAAATAATGTAGTATAATTGAAAATGTGAGTGTACTTTTTATTATAAGATACATGTGCATTGTTAAACTTATCTACATTACACAATATAAATCAATCATATTCCTCAAAAAATGTCGTTGCCGCAGACCACAATAATATATGAGGTGTTAAACATAGATAACACGTAAATACACTCAACATACAAAATGTTTTTTTAAACCAAGGCAATAAATGTAGAAGCCAGACGCATATTGTATCTTCGCATCAACCACAAGATAATACGATTTCATCACTCCATACACACTTGATGATTTAATTCCTAAAAGTAATGAATTGTAAGACGCTTATGCATTGTTAAACTTATCTGCATGACATAATATAACTCAATCATATTCCTCAATTAATGCCTCTGGCGCAGATCATAATAATATAGGTTGTAGATGCATGTGTATTGTTAAACTTATCAACATTACACAATATAACTCAATAATATGTGACACTCCGCCTAATTTAATACTGGGTGATCAGTCCTTTATTAAATTAAATCAAAGTGTTCGGTTGGTTCATTCTTAGCATCACAGTCATAAAACAATTTTCTTTATTAATCACCTAATAAATAATTATGCTAAGTGTCAAAACATTTAATTTTAGAGATTAAGTCTTATAGTTATGATTTAATGTACGAAACCATTTTCATGAACAAGAATAATATTAAAACCAACCCATCCAAATGAAATAAACATGCTAGATAAATCTTCTAAATAAAATAACTTGAATCCTACAATAATCAAATAATTTAAAACAATCCCAACTAAACTGAACACTAAAATAATTAAGAGTACAAATCTCTCTGAACTAGATAAATCTGGAAATGGGCAACACATGCCCTATCTAATTGTGACTAAATAGAATACTGAGAAGACAAGGACGAAGTCGTCTACGGCAACGACCTGCAACTCCCACACACGCTGTAGCCCATCAACCATCCAAAGATCTAAGCCTGACGCCCCTGTGGCTGGGCACCTGTAATATATATATATATATATATATATATATATATACAGGAGAGAGAAGAGATGACAGGAAACGAGTTCGAGCCCGAGTGTAAAACAACTTTTTAAATAGTTTAGCAAGTATTTTAAATGATCACGAGTTGATATTACATACATGTTAGTACCTCGACACTCACTTGGGAATTCCCACCCCTCAACTAGTTTGCACGCCTAACTTACTACTGAACTAATCTAGATAAAGTTAACCCAATTCACTAGTCTAACCCACTTCACTAGTCTAACCCAATTTCTCTTCACCAAATTCTGTTTCCAGTAATCGCATAACTATAGTTTATATCTGATAATCTTTTCTTATGAATATTAAGCTAGTTATGTTTATCTCAATACAGACTTAAGTTCTCAACCACTTCATTCATTCAATATTAATTATTCAATTTTCATCTACTTACAAGCATAGTAGATTAATCACAAGTATATATATATATATCACTCATAATATACATAGTAATAGGGCACCCCACATAAGTCTATGGTGCTGGCATACTCTGCTATCAAGTCCCCGTATCACTCGTACAAATGGAAAATACTAGTTCGGAATCACTCTCTAACTGTATTAACACAAAACAAACATATTGGAGGTGAAGAATAGTTCCAAGTCACTAAGAGGTCAGCACATACCCTCACGTCTCTTAGGACCGTCTGACTATCATTCTCGAATAGCCTGTACCAAGGATGCTATGTTCGAGGGTACAAGTCAATATCCCCCATAAAGGTCCAATAGAGATAAGACTGTCTCAACGCGGAACCTCCCTAATAGCAAGTAGCGCGGGGTATGATTGCACACAAATATACAACATTATATATATATATATATATTGATATTATTCGGTTAGGTACACCCACGACCCATATTACATTCGAACCATGCATGGCACATAACGCCCAAGTTCTACATATAATTAAATCATTCTTTTTATTTTCTCAATTACCACAAATCATTAAGTACTTCTCGACCCTCGAAGTGTATCCTCTTGATAAATATAAAGACAGTACGTGTATACTCACTACCCTACTAGTCTAAGTCCTTAATTCTCATAAGACCTAATTTTACGTACGTATGGTCTCCTATTCAATTTATACCACCGAAATCACACGGTTAAATCCCATATAAAATCACTTCCCCGAACCCTACTGGTCCTCCTCAAGTCCCATTATAATATTTAAATTATGCCCAACGGTCCTTACACATTGGGATTGGACTAACATTTAAAAAGGGAAAAAAGTTTCCATTTCTAGGAGGAGTTGATCGATCGATGAAAGGTGGTCGATCGATCTATATACTCGATCGATCGAAATTCTTAAGTCGATCGATCGACCAAGAAGGTGTTGCCTAGAATTCTTCATATTAGGCCTACGAGTTTCTTCCAACTTAAATCATCAAAACTCCATTAACATGTCCCAAACTCCCAACCAAACATCATGAACGTTATATAAACCAATGAGGATGATTTCTAACGTAAGACATTCATTAATTCCGCAAGATTAGTGATCAAACGGGGTTAATTCAAGAAATTATCATTTAACCCTAGTTCATCAAATTTTCTTAAGAATTCATTTAATTTCCAGATTTTTATCTCTACTGGGCATCAAATTTCGTGGATAACATTCTACATATAACAAGATATTCATCCTAACATGGTTTCTACTATAAAATTTCAAAAATAATCTCCCAACAACATTATTTTCATGAAGACATAAATTAACTAATTTCCTACACTAGCATGGATGTGTTATCAATTAACATGGTTTCTACTCCAAAATTTCAAAAATAATCTCCCAACAACATTATTTTCATTAAGACTTAAATTAACTAATTTTCTACGCTAGCATGTATGTGTTATCAACTAAAGAACAAAATGTTATATACTTGCCTGGAAATCAAAGTCTAAATCGTAGAGAATGATGGGTATGATCCCGCTCCTCATTCCCAGATCTACGCATTGGTGGTGGAATTGGTGAGAGTGGTGTAGGGTTGGTGGCTCTCCTCCTTGGAAGCCTTCTCTCTTCTCTCTTCCTTAGCCTATCTGTAACTCCAAAGTTTCTAACCCTCAAGGAATCTAATCTCATCATATATAACCCTTCAATTTTCGTCCATAATTAAGGCCTAAAATTGAAAATTACCAAAATACCCTCCCGAGTTATCGGTTAAGCCTAAAAATGTCTCGGGACCCAAACTAAACCCCCGGGTATACTTTTCTGACTATCTCAATCCTTCCGGACACATTGGCTCACTCAAATGACCATATGGGTGACTTATAATTAAATTAATTTTTATTCCATTAATTTAGTCCTGACACGACACACTCACGTCCCGACTTAATTTCTATAATTGTCGTGTTATTCACTCGCAACAATTTTAATAAATTCAATCTCATATATTACTTTGCTCATGCAGTAATATTCAACATAATTCTTACCAATAGTTACTAACTCTCGTCACTCCAGTAAATATTCAATTTAAAATCCGGATTAGTATTAAATTAATTTATCCCAATTTAATTTAATTAATCCCATAATTAAAGGCCATAAAAATATGGGGTATTACATACTCCTCCCCTAATAACGGAATTTCGGCCCGAAATTTTGAAAATAAGGCCTACTCGGTAAAACAATTTTGGATACTTTATCAGTACATAAAACTAACTTCAGTGTAAGGTGCTCAGTCACTATAGCCCCCTCCTCACAACAAGCTTGTTTAACACTCTCAACACTTTATCAGTTATAGGGTCACACCTCTATAACGGAACTTCAGATTATGCTCCTATCCGATGACATTCAAATAAGGCTATCCTATACATCATTGGCCCCCATTATCTCAATATTATTGGGAGGCCTCACCTCACGACGTGTCAACTACTCGTATTTATCTAAACACAAAACTCCCATCCTGAGAGAAACCATATGAACATCTGACCACTCTTGTCAGTTCTTTGAATCTCGGTTTTCGACGACGTAACTCTTACGACAGTCAAAAGACACCTAAAATAGTCTTTGGTAATTCCACTTTAGTCATCGGACTCTAACTTGACCAATCAAAAATTAGATTATCCGCTCACCTCTAAACAACCAGAGGGAGAATTATTAAGGTTTTTCTACACAAAACCTGAATAAGGACTTTGTCCACAAAAAATAGGTATGAGTTCTTACACACAACTCTACCGTTTGGTAATATCTTCTCCAAAGTACTTTACTATACTTCACTTACCAGCTATAATTGTTGCAAAAATGAAATGACCACAATGAGTCCAAAATTACATTCATACAGCTCCACTAGTCGCTTATCACCTTTCGCCTACTCCTTGGGATATAGGTGATATAACCTACTCAAAACGAAACATCATCCCCACTGATTCCTGAAATCATGTATTTAAGGTGGGGTTCAAGGATCTCATCCTAGTCTAGAACAATACAGGGCATGACCATTTACCGATGTGATCCTTCTTTTCAAAGAAAAACTAGGTCATACTGTCTAATAGTGCATATCACCTAAAAGAATAACAATTACTTTCGTTTAGGTCAACTTGTTCCACACATTCTAAGGAACTCGTGACCCTATCTTGAGGTTGGAAACCCATCAAAGAAATTTACCAAATTAACTTCCCTCTTCCATTACAAGAATCGTCGGCTTGTTAGAAAATTATCTGAATGATCCTCTTGCTCCAACCGATTTCTATCTATGAGTGGTGCACTTGAAGACTACTCACTATGTCCCGCTCAACATCTAATTCCACTTGTAATGTCTTGCATGAAGTGATACTTAATACTCCCCTTCTTTCCTCAGTGTATACGGAAAGTTTCAACCCGTGCACTTTTCTCCACGATGTGCACTTCTGGACTTTTTATACCTTGTTAACATCATTATTCTATCTACGCACAAGTCGCTCTCAACATTTGACTAGGTACAACTCCGCTCCAAGTGTTTTCCATAATAGTTAAATTTTACCTTTCTCAAGGAATACCCTTTTTTAAATGGCTTCCCACAGCCTTTCAATCAAATTCGGGTGTGCTACTTTGATTGCACACGTGAATATGGATTATCGACCTTCTTATATGATGCTTAATCCACTTTACCATTTCTACTTCATTATATTAGTTCATCAAGAATATATTTCACAAATGTATTCCCAAGTCCCTTAAACCCGTACGATTTTGACATCAGCTAACTGGGATGCCCACACACCCTATAAACCATGCATACTGGCATAAAAATCATGTACGTATCACACATAGAACTCAATTCTTTATTTCCCCAATATTCACTACGCGGCTATAACACTTGGGCATTCCCAATCACCCCAGAAATTGAAATTTTAAATTCTTAGTATCGTTTCACCCTTCAACTCGTGGTGACAAAACAAAACTTTCAATGCTTCCTTACCACACAACCGGCTCCAATGGCCTTAAATCATAATTTAATTTCCAACTTAAAGTTATAACTACATGCTCCTATAATGACCGAGGTACCTGACTCATGGACTAATGACCAAACATCTCCCTACTTCCAAACTTACGCTATGTTTCATGTGTGGGATGTCTCGCAAAGTGAAATCCAAACAAGGAACCCCCCGATACACTACTACCTATGATTATTGGATATCGAAATCCGTTAGGACCTCCAGCCATAACATGTACCCCTATATTCCGTCTCATGACATAAAAGCTACATCTCCTCCTGCAATTACACTTAAATAAAGAACTTTTCGCTAATTGCACTATCGCTCAGTATTGGTGGTAATCACATTCCATAAACCTCGTACACATACAATCGGGACTCTTAAAATCTTGTTCCCAAACATATGAATATATGTCTTAACTCTCACGTCTCTAAAAGATAGATATAATAATGTTCTCTTCCTATCACCAAGTCCTGAGCGCTAAACATAATAATCAGTTAAATCTTTCCACTCAACTGTAAACACAATAGACACCGAATCATAACAATAAAGTCCCTACACACCCCAGGATTAAACATTTCGATACTACTATACCCTTCGAAGTGTCTATAATATATGATATAAATGCGAGCCCGACCCTTTCATAGGCAAGGCTTTGCCAGAACCAAACATCCTGGACTAGGGCAGCAACCTCGATAGACTTGCGATATTCTCCCACTATCGGTCTAATTTTTAGTATAAAACCATAACCAAGATAATATCATACTCGTCTAACACATCACTAAAATGAGTAATCTCCATAAGGTATATACCACTATCAATACACCCATTCATCCTTCGCGAATAACACTAAAGATAACCCCACTATACCAGGGAAAACATTCACATAGTAATAACATTATCGATATACGCATTAAACTCGTCTCACGTGTGAATCTAGCAATAATCAAAATATAGTGACCCGCTCGTGTCACGTAAAACATGCCTCATCCTTCGAGGGTAAAACTCATACTTCTACCTTGCTAATCGCCATGTCTGCTCAATTGGTTTTCGGACATAAAATGCCTGTTCGAACCAAAACAAAAACTACTCTAATCATTGCCCTTTACTAGGCACCATATTCTTTCCCCTTTACTCACTTCGGGAAACATTAACGCATGTGATTTCACTCTCCACAAAAAGACCTCTATGCATAATCCACTTATCACCGATCATACTTACCATATTAGGGTTTTCCTTCTCTTGGACTTTGGTAGGATCGATTCCTGATGGCTACCCTCATTGTTCCCTTAGCTTTGTTGGCCCTAAGGAACACACTACTGGCTTTGACAGTCCTTGCTGAATTCACCATCGCTTGGTAAGGATTCAGCTACCCGAATCATTTAAGTGGGTCGCCTGATGGGTCTCCCCCTTGTGGAATTTCGCTAACTTCATTTCATGCAGTCTTACTCCCCAACTAAATCTTGTGATTCCTTTAGCTCCCTTCACCAAGAAGCGTTAACATCTCTGCGGACAATGCGTGACATTATCAACATATGGATCAACTGTCCAACACAATTCCCTTTAAGTATTGCATACTTTTTCTACGAGTCAATTTCCCACTTAAAATCCTCTTCTCCATTTGTATATACTTCATCCGACATAAGATTCCCTAAATAATTAAATTCATTTTCACACATGGACCTTTTTCCGGCCCTCTTGTGATGAGTTCAGAACAACATTCACATCTTAACCTGAACATCTGATGAAGGAACTCGTGATCAAATCATAAACCGTACTTAAGATCCTTCCATTGACACAACATTCAACTTCTAAATGTGGTGGTTGACTCCAACCATTATAACTTTGCTCCGACGAGTCAAGAAAACTTTTACCTCAAATTTCCACTTCCGGTTAACCACACTCCGCCATATTCCCAAGCCTTTGGATATTTTACCTTCGCTGGTTAACACACACAATTTCTGCATTTCTAGATCTTCCACTGATGGTTCTCCTCAATGTTTCGTCTGACTCTCTCCCAGTCCTACCATGTTGGGTGAGTCGATTTTGGCACCACTTTTGACTATAGCGGTGCTTGGAAATCATATTCTATGCCCTATCCGTCTTTATAATCTTGGCTTCTCGTGCCATAATAGGGGTGACCTCGACTACGGTCATCATCCTCGAATATACTCTACAACCTCAACTAAGCCTTGCCTCCTGCTGTCCACCCAACGGCCCTCGCTTATCATACTTCATTGTTCAAACATACCCGAATGAAAATAATATTCACTACATATATACGTTATTGCATGAGAATGAAATCTCACCATATAAATCAACAATCCTAAACATAGGGCGCTATATCAAACAAAGCAACGCTGGAAGAATTATAAGCCGCACAGATCCCAAGGACACTATAACCTAATGCTCTGATACCACCTGTGACACTCCGCCCAATTAAATACCAGGTGATCAGTCCTTTATTAAATTAAATCAAAGTGCCCGGTTGGTTAATTCTTAGCATCACAGGCGTAAAAAAAATTTCTTTATTAATCACCTAATAAAAAATTAAGCTAAGTGTCAAAACATTTAATTATAGAGATTAAGTCACATAGTTATGATTTAATGTACGAGACCATTTTCATGAACATGAATAATATTAAAACCAACCCATCCAAATGAAATAAACATTCTAGATAAATCACCCAAATAAAATAACTTGAATCGTATGACAATCCAATAATTTAAAATAATCCCAAATAAACTCAATAGTTAAATAATTAAGAGTTCAAATCTCTTGGAACTAGATAAATCTGGAAATGAGCGACACATGCCCTATCTAATAATGACTAAATAGAAGACTGAGAAGACAAGGATGAAGTCGTCTACAACAAGGACCAGTAACTCTCACACTAGCTGCAACACGTCGACCATCCACAGATCTAAGCCTGACGACCCTATGGTTGGCCAGCTGTAATACATACATACATATATATATATATATATATATATATATACAAGAGAAAGAAGAGATAACAGGAAATGGGTCAGAGCCCGAGTGTAAAACAACATTTAAAATAGTTTAGCAAGTATTAAAAATGATCACCAATTGATATTATATACATGTTAGTACCTCGAAACTAACTTGGGAATTCTCACCCCTCAACTATTGTGCATTCCTAACGTACTACTGAACTAATCTAGATAAAGTTAACCCAATTCACTAGTCTAACCCACTTCACTAGTCTAACCCAATTTGTCTTCACCAAATTCTGTTTCCAGCAATCGCATAACTATAGTTTATATCTGATAACCTTTTCTTATGAATATTAAGCTAGTTATGTTTATCTCAATACAGACTTAAGTTCTCAACCACTTCATTCATTCAATATTAATTATTCAATTTTCATCTACTTACAAGCATAGTAGATTAATCACAAGTATATATATATATATCACTCATAATATACATAGTAATAGGGCACCCCACATAAGTCTATGGTGCTGGCATACTCTGCTATCAAGTCCCCGTATCACTCGTACAAATGGAAAATACTAGTTCGGAATCACTCTCTAACAATATTAACACAAAACAAACATATTGGAGGTGAAGCATAGTTCCAAGTCACTAAGAGGTCAGCACATACCCTCACGTCTCTTAGGACCGTCTGACTATCATTCTCGAATAGCCTGTACCAAGGATGCTATGTTCGAGGGTACAAGTCAATATCCCCCATAAAGGTCCAATCGAGATAAGACTGTCTCAACGCGGAACCTCCCTAATAACAAGTAGCGCGGGTATGATTACACACAAATATAAAACATTATATATATATACAAGTAACCATATATATATATTCACATTATTCAGATAGGTACACCCACGACCCACATTACATGCGAACCATGTGTGGCACTTAACGCCCGAGTTCTACGTATAATTAAATCATTCTTATTATTTTCTCATATACCACAAATCATTAAGTACTTCTCGACTCTAGAAATGTATCCTCTTGATAAATATAAAATCAGTAGGTGTACACTCACTACCCTACTGGTCTAAGTCCTTTTTAATTCTCGCAAGACCTAATTTAACGTACGCACCGTCTCCCATTCAATTTATACCCCCTAAATCCCACGGTCAAATCCCATATAAAATCATCTTCCATGGACCCTACTTATACCCTACTGGTCCTCCTCAAGTCCCATTATAATATTTAAATTACGCCCAAAGGTCCTTACACATTGGGATTGGATTAACATTTAGAAATGGTAAAAAGTTTCCATTTCCAGGAGGAGTTGATCGATTGATGAAAGGGGGCGATCGATCGACTAAGCAGGTCTTATCCAGAATTATGCATATTAAGCCTACGGGTTTCTTCCAACTTAAATCATAAAAACTCCATTAACATGTCCCAAACTCCCAACCAAACATCATGAACGTTATATAAACCAATACGGATGATTTCTAACGTAAGACATTCATTAATTCCTCAAGATTAGTCATCAAAAGGGGTTAATTCAAGAAATTATCATTTAACCATAGTTCATCAAATTTTCACTAGAATTCATTTAATTTCCAAATTTCTATCTCTACTGGGCATCAAATTTTGTGGATAACATTATACATATCACAAGATATTCATCCTAACATGGTTTCTACTCCAAAATTTCAAAAATAATCTCCCAACAACATTATTTTCATGAAGACATAAATTAATTAATTTCCTACACTATCATGGATGTGTTATCAACTAAAGAACAACAAGTTAGATACTTGCCTTGAAATCAAAGTCTAAATCATAGATAATGATGGGTACGATCCCGCTCCTCATTCCCCGATCTACGCATTGGTGGTAGAATTGGTGAGAGTGGTGTAGGGTTGGTGGCTCTCCTCCTTAGAAGTCTTATATCTTCTCGCTTCCTTAGCCTCTTTGCAAATCCAAAGTTACTAACCCTTGAGGACTCTAACTCTCATCAGATATGACCCTTCAATTTTCGTCCATAATTAAGGCCTAAAATTAGAAATTATCAAAATGCCCTCCCGGGTTACCGGTTAGGCCTAAAAACATCTCAGGATCCAAACTAAAATCCCTGGTACACTTTTGTGACTATCTCAACCCTTACGGACACATTGGCACACTCGAAATGACCATATGGGCGACTTTTAATTAAATTACTTTTTATTCTGTTAATTTAGTCCTGACACGGCACACGCACGTCCCGACTTAATTTCTATAATTGTCGTGTTATTCAGTCGCGATAATTTTAATAAATTCAGTCTCATATATTACTTTACTCATCTAGTAATATTTAACATAATTATTACCAATAGTTACTAACTCTCGTCACGCTAGTAAATATTCAATTTAAAATCCGAATTAATATTAAATTAATTTATCCCAATTAAATTTAATTAATCCCGTAATTAAACGCCATAAAAATACGGGGTATTACGTAATATTCCTCAACAAATGCCGCTGGCGCAAACCACAATAATATAGGAGGTATCAAACATAGAGAGCACGTATATACACTCAAAATGCAAAATGTGTTTTTTTATAACCAAGGCAACAAATGTAAAAGCTAGAAGCATCTTGTATCTTCGCATCAATAAAAAGATAATATGATTTTATCACTTTATACACACTTAATGATTTGAATTCTAAGAGTAATAGATTGCAAGATGCTTGTGCATTGTTAAAAATTATCTGCATTACACAATATAACTTAATCATATTCCTCAACAAATGTCGTTGGCGCAAACCACAATAATATAGGAGGTATTAGACATAGAGAGCATGTGTATGCACTCAACATTCAATTTTTTTTTTTCTAAAACTAAGGAAACAAATGTAGAAGCTAGAAGCATATTTTATTTTTGCATCAACAACAAACAATATAATACGATATAATCACTCCATACATAATATCAACAAATTTATACATATGAGAACAAAAAATACATAAATAGAAAAAGAGTTATATAAAACTTAAGAACACAAAAATTAGTATTTGGAATACACAATAAAAGATCCAAAACACAATGACAAACAGGTGATAGGCGATATATAAACATAAGGACAAAAAATATACAAAGTATATAAAAGTTAGTGGTATAAATTAAGAATAAAATTATTACATTCACTACACAATAAATTACACAAAATACATCATGGGATCATTTGTATACATTTGTGTTTTTCATTTGAGTGAGAATTCTGGTGAAAATGAGAAAAAAATGTTAATTTATTTAGGGTGTACAAAACAGTAAACTTTGGAAACATAACAAACATGATTAAGATATATTTACACGGATCAACACCTAATAAAGTTGTTTAAAATTTTAATTAAGAACGTGAATCCTTTATTTGATCTTCAATCAATAAGGTTTTCTCTATTTCTAAAGGAAAGGGTTTTGAAGGTTTTTGTTCACAGTTGATTTTGAAATAGCATTTGTTTATGGTTTGGGAGTATTTATATGTTAGACCTAATAGTTTAATATTTTTTGAACCTATATTTATAGTCAAAAATTGTTACTCTAAGGACTGAATAGTAAAAGGCCCCAAAATAAAAATATCGGAGTGACTACAGACAAATCTTAAAAAATGGGACTAAATGTAACAACCCAGGTTTTCAAGCGACTATTTTATACTATTTTGCCTAATGGGCTAATTTTATAAAATAGGGGAGGTTGGAGTAAATATTATTTCCCGTGAGACTTAGGGATAATATTTACTATGTTCTGACTATTTACCGTTATGAGAAGGTAAATAGTGTTATATTGTGTATTTTTCGTCGTTATATGTAAAACGACGGTTATGACCTATATTTAAATTTGGGTATAATTAATGAATTAAAAATGGAATTGGAACGTAAAAATAGTTCACACTTTCCCGAATGCCAAATAGGGGGTGCGGTTGTTTTTAGAATAGTCGAAATAAGTGCCCAGTTGTAATTTTTGAGATTTAAGGCATTTTAAGGGGGTTATGACTCAATTAAGTGGTTACGAGTCCTTTTAGTGGTGTATTAGCATTTAGGAGTGGGGGTTTATATTTTGACCCTTATAAATCCCCCACTCCCTTTCTTTTCTTCATTTGAGTGAGAGAAACCAAGAGAGAGAGAGAGAGAGAGAGAGAGAGAGAGAGAGAAGAGAATGTAGAGAGAAAGAGAGAGATGGAAGAGTTGGGCCGGAATCCATCGCTACCGGAGGTGTTCAGAGACTACGAACCTCGAGGCAAGTTTCTTACTTGCTAGATATTGATTTAATGTGATAAATTGCTTGTATAGTTAGGTTTTGGAGATTTAACCCATAAATGGGTATTTGTTGATTTTGATGATTAAACCCTTAAATCTTAGTTTTAAATTGGATTTGAGGATAAATTATTAGTTGTAAATGGTGTAGGAATGATTTGGTAGAATTAGATGTTGTTGATGTTGGGTAAAAAAACAAAGTATGGAGGTTTTGGGATTTTAGGGTTTATGTAACCCGTCGCCCAAATTGGGCAAAATTCCAGGACCGAATCGATTCGGTCCTAGGGGCGAATCGATTCGGATAAGGAGAGGGTTACAGGTCTTGCAGACCGAATCGATTCGGATTTAAAGCGAATCGATTCGGCAATTGCAGAAAGTTAGTTTTTACTCACCGAATCGATTCGGCTGTCTAGCGAATCGATTCGCAAGGGCAAATAGTTTCGGCCCAAGGGGAGAATCGATTCGGTTCCCCTGTTTTTGTGAGATTTTCTTATTTTGATTTTTAGCCCTTTTTCTTTTAGGTCCAAGGTTTAGGAACCTTCCTTTGGGAAGTAATTAAGAGTCCTAGAGGGTGGTTTTGGGTAGACTAATGCCCTAGGATGATAATGGGATATTTGGGCTTACCCGAGGGCTAAGTTGCGTAGGTTGATATCCGAATGATTTAGGAGAATAACCTAGAAATGAAATTGGAAGTTAAAATATTAAATGTTGAGCTTCTGAGAGACACTCCATTTTTGGAGACTCGCTTTGAGGGTTTATGAATTATATAAACTATTCGAGGCTATTTTGAGATTAGTGGCACTTTGGGGTCTTAGGTCATTAATAGTAGATGACCTAATAAGAATAAATTGCACCTTCTAAAACTTGGTGCTTAACGACTAAATGGATGATTTTTGGAAATATAAAATATGAGTTTTCAAAAATGGAAAAAGTAATGTTTTTCATAAATGATAATTTATGGATACACACCTCTCTAAATCGCCATCATAAGGGAAGTCGCGCGCGTTGTGGTGAAGCCCCCTGGCTAATGATGCAGGGTGGATATAGTCCCTAGGCCATGTGAGCGTTTTTATATTTTCTGCGCTGGCTAGGAGATTCCGGGTGTGGTCTTGACTATCCCGCAGGCACATGGTCGCTTCCCGACGTTTCGATAGGATCCCAGGTTGTCTTGGAGGCCCTGGAAGATGATAGCCATTTAGGGGCGCGCACAGTGGGGAAACCCGAACGGGCGGTCTTAGAATCGTTATATATATATGTATGAATATAACTATTCTAAATCAAGTTGGACTTGATGTTTGATGGGTGCCATAAAGAGCACAGTAAAATGCCATATAGAGCATGATGAAAGTGCCATAAAGAGCACGATGTAAGGCCATAAAGAGCCTATGATGATGATCATATTCCTGATAAGGAAGATATTTTTACAAAGTGAACAATTGAGATGAATGCCTCTAGAGCATAAAAAGAATGATTATATTTCCTGATAAGGAACAAATTCATGAAATGAATTAGTGTATGATGAAATTAATTTGGTAAACACTTGATAAAGTGTTGTACCGTTTATATATATATTGCTAAAGATAAAATTAGGAATTGTGCCAATAGATGATGGATGGGTTTTACTTTTATATTTTCTTTATGTAGCTGTAGATGTGACCTCCCACACTTATGCACACACATTTATTTATTTCTTATTTTTGTGCTTTGGGTCTAATGGATCTCGACAATAAACCTTGCCTAAGTAGTAATGTATCGGGGGGGTTCCTTGTTTGGATTTTGCTTTGCGAGACACCCCACGAACGAATAGGGCATACTGTTGAGAATGGGGAAAAGTTAGCCCTTAGTACTTAGGGTTAACTAGAACATCTCACGATATTGCGTTAGGTTGCTGCTAGATTGAGAGGTGAGGAATATTATTGTTATCTACGAGAGAATTACGCACTTAACTGTCATGCATTTTAGTCACATGGTAATCATATCAAACCCGGCCCTGACCGGTTTCTATATTTCCTTGTTTCTGCATATTCTTTGCCGTCACAGGTGCTCTTCCGCAGGGACACCCGTGTTTACATTTCCATTTCCATTGTCATGGAGCTACGGCATATTGCGGATGTTGTAGGATACTTGTGGTAGACGCTTCCCTCTATTGTACTCTAGTTATGTTCTGTACTTTTATTCGGGCGTGTTTGCCCAAGGTATTGCACTCATTTATTATATTGTAAATATTGATTGTAATACTTAATGTATTATTTGTATTGGTCTGTGCACCGACAGCTTATTCGGTGATTCTTTATTGTATTGTCATGCTTTATTCATCGATTTTTGATACCCACCGTTTTTACAAATGGGATTGCCTAAGTGTTTCTCTTTTACTTTTAATTTTTTTTTTGTGTATGACAATCCGTTTTCTAAAATGATTGGTGGTTATCTCATATTATTATTTTAATCGACAGTGATGCTAAGAATGGACCATCTATGATTCCTGTAATTATTGGAGTATTGGGTTGGCCACCTATTATTTTAGTAGGCGGGTTGTCACACTAAATAATTAAGTTCCCTTTTTATCACCATCCCATGGGAGGTCCGAGGAGGGATTCCCCAACTTTTTATTCCGACGTGAGCACTAGATTGAGCCCTTTCTCGGGGAACTCGACCATCGTCAATGTGGGTTAATATGTAGAGATAGAGTCGCCAGCCAATTTTGTACAAAACATGAAAAAGAAATGTTGCCTCTGATTGGGCATAAATATTGTATATTTATACCCATAATTTCGGTACCTTTGTGAACCCGAGTGGTGCAATTGATATGGATTTAACTCGTAATTATGCTACTAACCTTCGTTGGCAAGTATTTCGTGTTTTGTGTTTCTCTTATGTGTTTTACAGGTAATGTATGCAAGCAGTGCGAAAGAGAAATCGAAACAATGAAAGAAAGGCTAGGAAGGCATGTTCAAGGGAATTTTCGTAATTTTGTAGCCTAATCCCGAAGGTGGGGTCAACTGGAAAGTTGAAGAGTTCGGAACAATGATAACACTGGAAAAAATAGTAACCAAATCCGAGATACGGTTAAGGAGTTATGATCATTTGAAGTTGAGAAAAAATCCAAGAAAGAAAAGAAGAAAGCATGAAAATATTTCTAAGTGTTGAATTTCCAGCAAATTCTCCAGAACCACAGAACGAATCGGTTCGGAGGGCGAACCGGTTCAGGGTACCTAGGATGCGAAATTATTCTTAAAAGTTGATTGGTCCAAAGAGTCCTAATAGGTTACAAAATCTTCTAAAACGTATTTGTATCTTTATAATGACTTAGAAAAAATAGTTCTGAATAGTTTTTCTTAGAGAGGAAGGTAGGAGAGTAACTTAGAATCATAGAAAACAATTCTCCATCAAGTAGGTACTTTTATTGTTTGAATTACAAGTCTTTTTTATATAAAGTTTGTTCCTTTCTTTCTTAATCTTGTAGTTAATTTATTTACAGGCTTTCTTTATTTTCTGGGTTTCCAATTAATTTATACATGCTTAGAGATAGTTTTCCTATTGATTCAATTACATCCAACATAGGATTCACATTTTTAATTAATTTCACCATTTTAGGCTAGATTTCTAAGGTTTGGTGTTCATGAACCCAACCCGATGTAATTTAACCATGTAGAAAGTAGGGTTTGAATTGAAATTTGAATGAATCGTGTTGTGTAATTGTCACAGCCATCATAGATCTTTTTACCTCGGTTGACCCTAGGTAACCGTGGTGTTTAAGGATGTGATGCACGTGTATCTCTTGCGATACTGCTTTACTCATCCGTTGATTATGTACGATGAGGACTTGAACCTCATATATGTAATGTTTAGGAGTACTAAAGACCGGGTTCAATTAAATTTCTAATTCAAAATTCTAGCATTCTATACGATAAATTTACTAGGGTTTGGGCGATTGTATTCCCAACCTGTTTTCCCTTCATTCTTATCAAATCATTATTAGTTAGTTAATTTATCTCACATAGTTGTTGCAGTAGTTTAATTTAGTGTGCATTTAGTTAATTAGTTATTTCCCATCTCAATCATATTTTTGTTTATTTTTAGAGTCAAGTTAGGGTTAACAGTATTACCTTTGTCGTCACGTTCACTCGTCCTAGTTCCCTGAGGATTCGATACCCAGACTAGACACTATACTCCACAAGAGTGTAGTTAAAGTTTAGGTTTTTATATTGCTATTTGAAGCCGATAACAACGATTAGCGTATTACACGGATGCTTGGTTTCTAGCTCGATCAGCCTCCTCAAGAGAGCGACATCAAGGAAAATACTAATGCTTACGAAATCAAGTATTTCAAGGGTCCGGGGACTAAGCTATGGAATAAGAAGGTGTTAGGCACCCATCCCGGCCTTTTGGTCTCTCATGGGCATGTGTTAATATTTTTTTGTTAAACATCATGAAGTGTGTGCATATGTGCATAACATAAATGGAGAATAGAATCACTCAACTCGTGTCATGGAAAATGGCGGAGTGAGTTCATCCTTAGAAGTGTTCCCAAAATAATAATTCAAAGTATAATGTGAGTGTTTGTTGATTTACAGGTCGTTATAGAAGAACAAAAGCATAAATTGAACAAGACCCAAACATACTAGCATATAAAATCCAATAAAAATATATATAATAAAAACAAAGTAACAAATATGTATAAAGGAGGGCTCGAGTCTAGGAATTTACCTAAGATGCCTCTGTAGTCCAAGGGGCATCAAACTCCACGTAGTTCGAAGATAATATTGGGTGGGGTTTAACCCATAAATCCAAAAGGGGGAGGGAGATTTCTCTTATATGTGTGTAGAGATAAACATGCAACAAATGTGAGGATGTGTAGCGAGAATCCCTTGAAATTTATAGGTGAACCCTATTTTTCTTATTTTTTTTTTATTAATATAAAGTATGTGCAAATACTAAAAATAAAGGTTTGAGATTAAGGTATGTGATGTAATAAAATAAAGAGCTAAAGTAGAAATAAAGCAACTAATGCAAAAAATAAGAGAATTTAAAGACAAGGGTGGAGAATTGGACCTCTTTATGATGACTTGAAGTGAATCTTGATTGTATATGCACTGATCTCACAATGAGGTGATGGTGGTATGAGGATATGGGTGAGAATTTACTAAAAGGAGTATGAAAAGGATGGAAAGAATGTGGAAAATGGGACTTTTAAGAGGGGAACAACTCTGAATCCGAGAGAATGTTCTTGGAATTGCTGAGAGGGATGTTTAGAGGGTGACTTTCAAAGTGAGGTCATGGCCTCTATTTATAGGGAAAAGGGGGTGCCAATTTACAAGGTCCTTGACCTGCCTATCGTCATAAAACCCTAGACACATTACCGATAGGCAGGGTCCTGGGGGTGCTATTCGACAGTTTGAGACATATTTTCAAAAAAATGGTCGTAGAATGTTAATCGTAAGTCAAAATTGTGCACGGGACAAACCGTTGAAAAGGGTATTCAGATATATTTAAGAATCCATAAGCCACACTTGGGTTTGGGAGTTGACTAAGGTCAAACGGGGCTATGAAGTTCCCGTTGGTCACTAGCCAAGAAATTTTTGAAGGAAAATGGATCGTTCATCCGAATCACAATGTTGATTCGCACATGGAATGGACCGTTAGAAAGGGTGTTTAGATTCCTTAGAGATTTTATTCACCTTCATTCAACTCGGAGAGTTGACTAAGGTCAAACAACGCTCGAAATTGCCAAAACCGTAAGGCTGATTCGTGCACGAGGCAGATCATTGGAAAGGTTATTCAGAGACCTTCATATATTCATTGAGATTTACTTAAACTAGATTGTTGACTGGGTCAAACGGGGCTCGAGTGCGCCCGAGAGAGCCTATAGCCTCTAGATCAATTTTCGAGGTCAAATGGATCATTTGTCCAACCCGTAAGGATGATTAATACAAAATGAGGATCATTGGAAAGGGGATTCATATACTTTTTGGAGATTCATTGAGCTTTCGCTGAGAGGATGAAGCTTACGAGAGTCAAATGGGGCTTGGGAGTGCCCGGTGGCCTCCATATTCTTTTTCAAATATAAAATGAACTGTTCCTCTAAACAGTAAGGTCAATTCACGCATGGGGAAAATCTTTTAAAAGGGGATTCAGAGTCCTTTGAAGTTTACTGGAGTCATCCGGGGCTCGAGAGCGCCCGGTGGCCCCTAGATCGATACTCAGAGAATAACCTAGGTTTTGTGATAAATGAGTGAGTGATAGGGACCTAAGGAGGTGCTTAGGATAGTCTTAGTATGAGCTGCCTACAGAGAGTCCCTCGACGTGTGAGCTCGGGATAAGTTAAGGTCATTGAATGAAAGACACTACATAGACATTGGGGAAGAGGATTTTAGATCAATTATATGGACCTAGAGTGTGAGGTTTATCGATTTAGAGGTTCAAGGTTAGTTTTGATGAATTAAGGAGACGAGGATGATCGATTGATTGGGTTGAGGTAAATTTTGAGAACCTAAGAGGGAGGAGGATGATCGATTTAGCGGGTTGAGGTTAGTTTTAAAGACCTAAAAAGATGAGGATGACCGATTTAGTGGGTTAAAGATGTGTTAATATTGGTTATAAGGAGCTAGGGTTACCAATTCAGTGGGTTGAGGTCAATTATGAGGAATTAAAGTGATGTTGGGGATGATCGATTCAGCGGGTTGAGACTGATTCTGAGGACCTAAAGTCGTAGCGACCAATTTTGAGGTCCGAGGTCAATTCTAAGGACCTAAAGTTGTGATGACCAATTCTAAGGGCCGACGTCAATTCTGAGGACCTAAAGTTGGTACAACCAATTATGAGGTCCGAGATTAATTCTGAGGATCTAAATAGATGAAGATGACCGATTATGATGTTCGAGGTCAATTCTAAGGACCTAAAGTCGGGACAACCAATTCTAAGGGTAGAGGTCAATTCTGAGAACCTAAAGTTGGGATGACCAATTCAGAGGGTCGAGGTCAATTCTAAGGACGTAAAGAGATGAAGATGACCGATTCTGAGGGTCCAAGTCCATTATGAGGACCTTAAATTGGGATGACCAATTCTATGGGCCGAGGTTAATTTTAAGGATCCCAAGTTGTGATGACCAATTCTGAGGTCCGTGATTAATTCTGAGGACCTTGAGTTGGGACGACCAATTCTGAGGTACGTGGTCAATTCTAAGGACCTAATGTTGTGACGACCAATTTTGAGGGTTGAGGTCAATTCTAAGGACCTAAAGATATGACGACCAAATTTGAGGGCCGAGATTATTTTTGAGGACCTAAAGTTATAGCGCGTGGATAGCTCTCCTGAGAAAATTTGAATTATCTTGAGGGTACAAGTGCTCTTATGGTTTTTCTGGGGATTGTGTTGTCTTGAAACTCCATTAGGGGATGTTCAGTTTTGGGATTACGTTGGGGGAATTATAGTAGACTTGAATGCAGGTGCATAATTGGTTTACTGTGTAGTATGATGAGGATAAGAGTGTAAGATTAATCCAGCTAGGAATTTTGAGAGTTTTTAAGGGGTTTAGTGATCCAAACATGATTTTTCTTAGGAAAATAATGTTCCATATTTTTTTGAGATTTTTGGGAATTTTCTAGACAATTTTTAGATTTTTTTGCCATTTTTTGTACAAACTTTGAAAGGGCCTACCGATAGGCAGGCTTGGGGGGTTCCAATCAGCAATGGAATGAAATCTTGGTCTTCCTTGGGAAGAGGGAAAGGCAGCTTCCGATCAGTATGGGTCGGGACACCGCATTCCACTGCAGTGTCACATGCTCTTGGGAAGAGGGGGTGGGACACTACCCACACATTCCTTCTTGGATTTGGGCAGATGACTATTACTCCAATAGACGGGGGTTGATTGTGGGGGGTTCTTGATAGTGGTGGACCTCATATTGAGGGTGACACCAGAGGTGATGCGGGTGGCATTAAAGGACGTGGGTAGGATTGTGTCTAAGGATTCTATTCGCATTTCTTCTTGAAAGGAGATGTTCGTGAGGAGGAGGGAGGATGTGACCGACAGGCGACAAGTGAGACATATAACCTGTCTGTTTATTTTTCTTTTTCTGGGAGGCTTTTTGGTGGTGACGAGTGGCGATGTCGTCCATCTTTGATTCTTGTCGTATTTGAGGATGATTTTCGAGGCCAATCTATATGATTAAGGGAGATATAATTTGGCATCCCTTTATTCTTCTTTGGATATTTTTATCTGGTGCTGACGACAGACTTTTATGGGGGCCACGTATCTTTTGGAGGTAACTTTGGATTTATTTTCCTTTTTATGCATTTCCTTGCATTCTCTTTTTTCTGTTCTTTTTGCCGATTCCTGTCATTTGGAGATGTGGTTCTATGAGGTGATAGGGCACAATAAAGGGTTGATGGCCCTAAAGGATGAGAGTTTAGTGAAATTCTGTCGGCTATTCTGGTGGCAGAATTGCAATTGGTGATCGAATTAGTCTTTATCTTTTGCGGATGTACGATGGGTTCTAAATGCTCTAACGAGCGACCAAGTAATCTTTCATCTTTTTTATGTTCTTCTTGGCATATTTATTTCTTGAGTAGATACTAATTCTCTATTGGGGATCATAGGTGACCTTCTAGAAATGGGGTGTGACTTGGCTAAATACGGGGGTGACGGACGTGCATGCGCAGATGCAGTGGTTAATTGCGCATGAGTTCGGGTACGTCTGGTACCTGGGAGGGAGGGTGGTGAGGCATATGATGTGGCATCCATTTCTTATTCTTTTCTTTTAGGATATGTCATCGTGACTAGAGGAGCTTTTCATTAACCATATTGTATGCTTGATTTAGCGGCTTTGTACTTAAAAAGAGACTCAAAAAGTAGAAAATATGCTTATTTTGTTTGATTATCTTGATTTAGTGACTTACTTTACATGCACTTTAATTTGCTGCTGAGATTTTATTTTAGGAAAGAGTAGGAAAATTTTGTTTTTTGGATTTTTTGAATAGAGGAAATCCTTAAAGGCCCTGTTGCAAAGAGTTTTCCTTTTGAATGGGATTATTTCGAGAAAAATTAGGAGAAATGTTTTTTTTGGAAATTAATTTTTATAAAAGAGGAGAGTTGGAATTTTTTAAAATAAGAGGGTTGCCGATCGGCCTACCCCTTGACCTTCTTGTCCACATGGGTGTCATGTCAAATCATCCCTAGGCTTTGGTTGCACTTTCCTGCACATCAGTGTACTCCTATAGGGCTGAGAATTAATCGGGTTTCAGAGTTTTTTTTGCGAAGGATTTTGAGTATAAAAAGAGAGGTATGTGATGTGCTTTCTCCATCAATACCCACATTTCTCTTCTTGCTTCTCATTTCTTATTCCCAAATCTCTCTTCCCATGTATGGAGAACTGTCCTCTTACTTTGATTGTTTGGAGTCCATGTGCATATAT
Organism: Sambucus nigra; assembly: GCA_949130495.1. Taxonomy (NCBI): domain Eukaryota; kingdom Viridiplantae; phylum Streptophyta; class Magnoliopsida; order Dipsacales; family Adoxaceae; genus Sambucus; species Sambucus nigra. The sequence continues at coordinate 320,863,314 of OX422223.1, forward strand.
AATGTGTATTATTTTGATTTCAACCCGTGTCGGTCTTCCATTTAGCATAATCGAGCCATAGATTTGAACTTGCTAGAAGCGGCGGTACAGTTCAAGTACATTAGGGACCATGTTTTTCTTTTTATCCTAGACGAGGTATGTCCTACCTATGAATTATTCTTAGTAATATTAAGTATTATCCTTAGTGTGGCGACGATTATTCCCGATTTTTCCCGTTCTCCCCGAATATTTATGGCGGAGTTGCTCCATATTTGTCCTTCAACGGGTCGACCATTGGTTACTGAAGGGACTATTTATCTTCAGGAGGTTATGTATTCAGTACGTCTGAGGGGTTTTGAAGATGCTGTATTTGCAAGAGTTGTTGCCTTGGGCCTTAGTACGAGGCTCTTTCTGGTCATAGGGGACTTGATGGTGAATCCCCAAGTGGCTACGGTAATGGCAATGATGTCTTACTGCCATAATCCTATGGCAGTGGTATTGGCTGAGACCCTGAATGGTCTGGATGTTTGGAAAGAGTTCGCTCTGACTTTTTGAGGGGGAGACCAGTAACATTATTCATGTTGCTAGTAGAGAGTTTTGTATAAAGGCCCGTCGTGAGTATCCCTTGATGGGTGTGCCTAATTTCTTCGTCTAACCTTTCTTCAATTTTGTCCCATCGATAGAGAAATGGGTTAACTGATTGGCGGGGAATAGAGCTCGGTTTCTTCGTTGGTCAATGCCATGGTGAGGAGACTTGCATCCTATTTTGCAATTTGGAGAGTATCGGTATGTACGATTGGTTAACCTTCGCCAAACTTCCATTTATTTCCCCTGGCGGCTTCTGCGCCAAGTCCGATAGGAACAAACTATGCCTCATCTCATATCGAACTACTTCCCAGTGAAGAACTTGACTAATCATTACGGATGATGCTGGGCTCCTTGTGAAAGTGTTGTTGACTGTCTACCCATCCATCACAGTCCGTGGGAGTGGCCTGATATGTATTCGAAGACTACCTGAACTGGTTGTGGAAGCAAGTAGTAGAGATGATTATGGTGGAAGAAATCGGTTAAAGGTGGTTTCTTGCCTTCAACACCATAGAGGAAGGTGTTGTGTTATTCTCCAGGCCTGTCAGGGCATACCGCTCCATGGAGCGCATACAGAGTGTTAACTAGGAGTGGGAAACTTGGGGACCTTCGGGGGTCGGGAAGGATGACAAAGCGGGTCCATTGGACATTTGAAGGCAATTTTTTGAGAAGAGGGTCTAAATTATTGTGCAAGATAAAATAAACAATGTCACACTATGCCGAGATGTACGAGGAAAAACCCAAGATGGGAAACAACCTCGGACGGCCCTAGCCACAAGTCCACTAGATACGGAATTACAATTACAAGACAGATAGACTTAAAACGACTGACTCGATCCCTCTCAAGCCTCGACGCTTCTCCTCGTAGACACCTCTTCCTAGCGGACAACCTCGGAACACCACCGCGGTCTCGAAATCCACCGATAGGACTTTATATGGTCACCGTCACCCAAGCATGGAGCCTTTCTCCGTGTGGGTAGAATCTCAACAAAAAGTCTTCTTTGTGATGGGGTGTAGAAGCAAACCCGAAACGTCTCTTCTTGAATTCGGTAGAGAAAACTGGTGCCAAAAACTCCAAGTAAAGATATGTATATATAGAACTTGGATAAACAACTATTGGGTGTAAACTAGAGTGTGTATGAATTTTTCTTTAAAAATTAACACTCAAAACATGAACATTTTCCCTAAATAAATTAGCTCTCAATCTCTCTCTAAGAGATGGATATGGAATGGAAAAGTTGATTGAAAAATGTGATTCCCGCACATATTAAGTCTTGAAAAAGTTGGTTAAAAACCAAGTGGGGAAAGTGGGAGAAAAATGCAAAAAACTGCTCAAAACTGTTCCCGCCCCTGGCGTCTCGTTCGAACGAACTTGACTCTCATTCGAACGAGGCTTCTAACGAGCGAACAGCCTGGGCTCGTTAGATACCTCGTTAGAACGAAAAACTCGTTCGAACGACATATCGAACGACTGGCCAGTTTAGGGTCGTTGGCAAACTCATTCGAACGAAACCTGGTTCGAACGAAAAACTCGTTCGAATGAAACCTGGTTCGAACGAAAAAACTCGTTCGAATGACACTTCTAACGAACGACCAGAAAGTTTGTAAAATTCAATTTTGGCCCTGAAACTTTTATATACTTATTTTAAAGTTCTAATTGATTCTTTCTGAAAATAAAATGCAGTTTTTATTACACCTAACACCCAATACAAATTATTCCAAGCTCCTATATAAATATAATTACATTCATACCTTGGGAGCATGGAACCTTAGTTGATGACGTAGAAACGAGGCACACAAACCGGCATTTTGATGAAGCTTTAAATTCTTTGCCGCTACGTCTTCAACACACACTTCATAGGCTTGAGAATATTACAATAAATCACTAACCTATAAATAAATGTTTTTGTCTGGAATTGAGCCAAAAATATATATGGACTTAATTGGAAATTTGTGTCCTTACAAATCTCCCCCTTTGGCTATTCCGGGACAAAAACCAAACAAAATCCTAAAGGGCCGTCAAGCTCACTAGACTCAAACCATAACCCGCCCAAGGATCAACCCAAGGATCAAACGCTTTGCCATAGAAAGATGCCGCTTTAGAATAATTCCTGCACACTTAAGCAAACTCATCAAATGCATAGGGAATATCAAAATATTAAATGCAATTAATTAATTACTCCCCCTAAATTAATTCTCCCTTTAAACACATGACCTACTTAGAAAGACGTCTCCCCCTAAGATAAATCTCCCCCAAACTAAGATACGATAATAATAGGATTAGATACCATTTCTCCACCTATCATCATTCTCCCCCTTTTTGTTCGGGAATAGGCAAAGGATAAAGAACTAATAAACAGCATGTGAAAGCTTAAAGTGATAAGACATGAAAGCATATGGGCAATAAAAGCAGGGCAAAGACAAATATCATATATATAGATACCAAAAATATACCAATAGAGCACTTGCATATATATACATAGATATAAACACACACATGACACAAAATACAATAAGTTTGCACACTCGTATGGCAAAAAAATGTCATATGGAAACGGAAGTGTAGGGGTGTGTACTAGCAACAATTAAATTTAGACCCAAACACTTAAGAAACGTTCACGGAGTTCTCATTTGATTGCAAACTTCATCACAGTTTAATATAACCTCATGTGACAATATAAAGATTGAACTCAATGAACAAACATACACAATGCATACAAGCCTAGCATGATGATGATTCTACAAACCAAATAGAGTCATGACATTAAAGACAACTAGGATAAATGGACATTGTGAAAACCGTTGATATACCATCCAATTCTCCCTCAATGAGCATATATATTCTTTTGTTTTTGAATGAATATATCAAACAAGCATAGGCCTTGGCAATTGTTTTCTTTTTAATGCCAAATATTCTGATTTTAGGCCTTTGGATCACGTATTTCTTTTAGATCCAATAAACGGTGGCTTACTATCGCAAAGGATTTAATTCATCCTTTCGGAGCCCTTCCCCGTGCATATTATATGAATTTATCATGTTTTCATTTTTTACACAAATCTCACATGCAACGGATTTTGACATGCACTAGTCCTCCTAGGTCAAAGATATGTAGAGGACTAGATTGATAGGAGAACACCTCAAAAAGCTCAAATATAACATGTGACATTAAGATTTCAAAAGAGCTCGTGCATGTGTGAATAGAGGCATATAGAAATAGAATCCATTTAAACAACACAAAATCCAACTACTCCATATAAAAGCATGGTAAAGAACATGTTAAGGATTGAAAATATAAACCAAAAGTTCTAGCCACATGGGAGCGTTAAAGGAGGGATTCAAAACACAAATATATGCCACTTAAAGTGTGTCAAACTAAAATACACACAAAACAAAATCTTTTTGAGTTTTTTAACATATTTAATCAAAAGTAAATATTTACTCAAAAGGACAAACAAAAATCATTTGTATTTTTCATTAAGCTTAAATGAAATAAATAAAACACAAATGATAAACAAAACTCTTTTTATATTTTCAATTAAATCAAACACAAAATATAATACAAAAAGATAAACAAGTCATAATTTCTAGCATGGGATATGAAATAAGGCTATGACTAGAAACTGACTAAACAAGCATACATTTAGCATGTGAATATAGCATGAAGTACAAACGCTAAAGTATGCAAACACTAACACATTCATCCTTTAGATTTAGCAAGGGAGGAAGCATGTGAAAGTAAATGAGAATCAACAACCCTATTTTGTAAGGCAACCAAGTCGGATTTCCTAACCCAAATTAATGAGGAATGACTATCTTTGGGTGTAGGAACGTTAACTACCGTGGTTACTTTACTATGGGGTTTTCTAGGAATTCGTTTAAGATCTAAAAAAAATTTCCTAAGATGACATTGTCGACCACAATGTGTACAAGTGAGAACAAGTCGAGAAGATTTACTTAAGGAGTGATCTTTAAAAGTATTCCTAGTTGATTCTCCTAAAACATTGGTTTGGGCATTATGAGAAAATTCATTACAGGGATTGAAGCCTAAACCACAAGTGTCATTTTTAATTTGGACCGTTCCTAACATTTTATCTAGTTTTTCCGAACGACACTCCAAATCAAATTTGATAATACTAGAATCTTTTAATTTATTTTCCAATTCTACAATGTTAGATTCTAGTAAAACATTTCGCTCTTCAAAAGCAAGAAGCTCCCTTTTCAAGGATTCCATTAAACCCCTAAGGCTATCTCTCTCGCCTTCTACGTATTCTAGCTTCTCTCGAAGAGTCCTCTCTCGTGTCCTAAGGTCTTCTATTAAGGCACTATCATCAACGACCTTGACATTATTTCTTAAACAAGCTTCTAACTTCAAATTAGTTCTTTTCAAATTAATAGATTCTTTATATAATTCATGAAAAGCATTTTGAAGTTCACTCACATCAACCTCTTCTTCATTTTCACTCTCTCTTTCTTCTCCACTCTCACTATCATTAAAAAAAGGGGAATCATGAACAATGACCTTGGAAGTGGCATGTGCTATCGTGTCATCAATCGACGAGTTCTCATTATCACTCACATGACTAGCCATAAAAGCCACAAAATTTTTCTTAGTGGGGGAATCGGGCTTTTCTTCCTTATCACTATCACTAAGAGTTGCATTATATGCAGTGGGTCGCTTACCCTTTTTCCTTAGTTTAGTGGGGAACTCATAAGCTCGATGGCCATAACCTTCACAACCAAAACACTTGTTAGACTCGTCCCTATCTAAATTGTCATTACTAGGTTTAGGGATCCTCTCGGCTTTAGAAATCTTCTCGCTTTTATCATGTTTAGAAGTATCAAATTTCTTAAAATCATTTTTAAATTTATCTTTGTTAAATTTAAGAAATTTTCTAAATTTGCGAGCAAACAAAGCCATATCTTCCGAGTCACTTTCACTATCGCTCTCTACTACTTGTTTGACCTCTTTTCGGGCTTTTAAAGCAACACCCTTTTCAATTTTCTTTTCAGTTTTAGAGGGAAACATATCTAGTTCATAGGTTTGTAAATCACCTACAAGCTCTTCTAATTTCGTAGAGGCTAAAGTTGGTAAAGAATTTAAAACGGTCACTTTAGGAATAAATCTATCGGGTAGGGACCTCAAAATTTTCTTTACAACACGGTCGTCAGGTATTTTCTCTCCCAAGTTAAAGGATGAATTAATAATATCAGAAAGTCTAGTATAAAATTTATCAAAAGTTTCTTTTTCATCCATTTTGATAGTTTCAAATTGAGTGGTGAGGTTTTGGAGTTTTGAAGCTTTAACGACACTAGTTCCTTCATGAGTTAATTGTAAAATATCCCAAGCTTCTTTAGCGGTTTCACACGTCATAATACGTCGGAATTCATCCGGTGCGACACCGCTAAATAAGGCATTTAAACCTCGGGAATTAAAGTTAGCAAGTTTAAACTCATTTTCAGTCCATCTATCGGCGGGTTTGATAACACGTTCATTTTCAACTTAGTAAGTTGGTGGGGAGTACCCGGTAACAACTGACATCCAAACTCTCTCGTCGATAGATTTTAGTGACGATCTCATTCGCGCTTTCCAATACGCGTAGTTTGAACCATCGAAAATAAGAAATTTTGAAAATGGGGAAAAATCCATTTTAGCCAAAAATTATTTAAAAAGATCGTTAACGAAATAATTTATCGCTTTGGCTCTGATACCAATTTGTTAACGTGAGATCCCCGGATTGTGATTTTATGAATTAAAATCAAAAGTTAATAATATCCTTGATGCGGAAGCGTATATAAGATGATGGTTCAACAAAATTAAACCAATTCATTAATCCAATTCAAGTCCTAGAAATTGCCAAAATAATGATTGTTCATATTTCAAGTTAGGCCAAACCTAATTAAAGCAAGTGACTTGAATTAAACCAATTTTACCCAAAATATAATTAAAGTCCAAATTATATTAGTGTGATAATTAAATCGGATTTTATCTTGTATTAATCCTTAAGCATGCGTTCTAAATTATTGTGCAAGATAAAATAAACAATGTCACACTACGCCGAGATGTACGAGGAAAAACCCAAGAGGGGAAACAACCTCGGATGGCCCTAGCCACAAGTCCACTAGATACGGAATTACAATTACAAGACAGATATACTTACAACGACTGACTCGATCCCTCTCAAGCCTCGACGCTTCTCCTCGTAGACACCTCTTCCTAGCGGACAACCTCGAAACACCACTGTGGTCTCGGAATCCACTGATAGGACTTTATATGGTCACCATCACCCAAGCATGGAGCCTTTCTCCGTGTGGGTAGAATCTCAACAAAAATTCTTCTTTGTGATGGGGTGTAGAAGCAAACCCGAAACGTCTCTTCTTGAATTCGGTAGAGAAAACCGGTGCCAAAAACTCCGAGTAAAGATATGTATATATAGAACTTGGATAAACAACTATTGGGTGTAAACTAGAGTGTGTATGAATTTTTCTTTAAAAATTAACACTCAAAACATGAACATTTTCCCTAAATAAATTAGCTCTCAATCTCTCTCTAAGAGATGGATATGGAATGGAAAAGTTGATTGAAAAATGTGATTCCTGCACATATTAAGTCTTGAAAAAGTTGGTTAAAAACCAAGTGGGGAAAGTGGGAGAAAACTGCAAAAAATTGCTCAAAACTGTTCCCGCCCCTGGCGTCTCGTTCGAACGAACTTGACTCTCGTTCGAACGAGGCTTCTAACGAGCGAACAACCTTGGCTCGTTAGAATCTCGTTAGATACCTCTTTAGAATGAAAAACTCGTTCGAACGACATATCGAATGACTGGCCAGTTTAGGGTCGTTGGCAAACTCGTTCGAACGAAACCTGGTTCGAACGAAAAACTCGTTCGAACGAAACCTGGTTCGAACGAAAAAACTCGTTCGAACGACATTTCTAACGAACGACCAGAAAGTTTGTAAAATTCTATTTTGGCCCTGAAACTTTTATATACTTATTTTAAAGTTCTAATTGATTCTTTCTGAAAATAAAATACAGTTTTTATTACACCTAACACCCAATACAAATTATTCCAAGCTCCTATATAAATATAATTACATTCATACCTTGGGAGCATGGAACCTTAGTTGATGACGTAGAAACGAGGCACACAAACCAGCATTTTGATGAAGCTTTAAATTCTTTGCTGCTACGTCTTCAACACACACTTCATAGGCTTGAGAATATTACAATAAATCACTAACCTATGAATAAATGTTTTTGTCCAGAATTGAGCCAAAACTATGTATGGACTCAATTGGAAATTTGTGTCCTTACAGTCAATTTATAAAGGGCCGCACGATATTTCTTGTCTACGTTTTGGGGATACCTACCATGTTTGAGGAGGCGTCAAATGTCATAGTACCATAACTTGTCCATATCGTAATCTTCCTCAATGACGAGCTCAATGTGATAGCACTGGGTGGGAATGGCTTATTTCTGAACCAGGAAAGGGGCTATCGTTATTCGCTTAGGCATATCGACCATAGAGGCCAGCGTAACAAGGGCATTAGCTAGGCTGTTCTTTAAACGAGGTAGGTTGTGGAAGGTTACATCTTTGTACTGGTAGGTCAGCTCTTCTAGGTGGGTGTGGAAGGGTATGAGCTTCTCATTTTTTACTTTCCATATTCTGAGGATTTATTCGATGATGAGGGCAGTCTCCATAAATTCTTAGGTGTTAGATTCCTTTCTTGAGGGCGATCTTGAGGCCTACAATGCATGCCTTATACTCAGTCATATTATTGGTACAAGGAAAGTCTAGTTTAATGGCAATGGAGGTGTGAGAGTCATCAGGGGCGATCAGGAGTATCCCAATGTCGTATCCTTTATTGTTAACATCTCCACCAAATAATATTTTCCATTTAAGTTCCTCCTGAGAGGTAAGAGAATGTCTTCACCCGGGAATTCAAAAACCCAAACATTGGTCCCTTCCATGGGGTAATTAATAAGGTAGTTATAGATGGATCTCCATTTCATAGGTTTCTGCATAACATACATAATATCAAACTCGACTAGAAACATAAAACAATAGTCCATTTGACTAGATAGAGCGGGATTTTTTAGCAGGTACTTACTGGGATCCACTCGGGATACTAGTCTGATGGAGAAGGCAAGTATGTAGTGTCGTAACTTCTGTGTGACCTAGACCAGGGTGACAAACACTTTCTCCAATGCAGTTTAGTTGACTTTACATCTGACCAACTTCCAATTCGCTTAATAAATAACCCCTTTCCTTAGGGTATTGTTTAATGTATTGGGCTAACAAAGCCCCTCCTATAGTATTTGTGTTGGTAAATTATAGGAGGAGGGTGAGACCGAGCTGCGGAGGTAAGAGTACTGGAGTTTGGGTGAGGTATCGCTTGATTTGGTCAAACGCTTCTTGGCAGTCCTCATTCTAGACTTAAGTTGAATCCTTTTGGAGAAGTTTAAAAGTGGGTTCACAGATTGAAGCCAGTTGGCTGATGAACCGATTGATGTACTGTAGTTCTCCTAGGAATCCTTAGACTTCCTTCTCCATCCATGGCAGTGGAATCCCAGACATGGATTTCATATTTGCAGGATCTGCTTTGATTCCCTTCTCACTGACCATAAATCCCAAAACTTTTCCTTTCGTGATGTAAAAAACATAATTATGTGGATTTAACTACATTTGGTATTACTGCAGTCGCTCGAAGAACTTACTAAGGGCAGGAATATGACCTTCGTACATCTTAAACTTAATGAGCATGTTGTTAATGTAGACTTTGACCTCCTTGTGAATAAGGCCATACAGGATAGTTGGGGCAACCCTTTGGTATGTAGCCTCGATGTTCTTTTGTTCGAATGTCATGACAATATAGCAAAAGGTTCCTTATGGAGTGATGAAGGCAGTTTTCTTCTGATGTTCAGGGTGCATCATAATCTGGTTATATCCGACGAATCCATCGACAAATAACTTGTGGGAGTGGTTGGCTGTGTTTTCCACGATCATATCAATATTGGACAATGGGTAATCATCTTTTGAGGGTTCTTTATTCAAATCCCATTAGTCGACGCACATGCGGACTTTTCCTCATGACTTTCATAAGAGGATGATATTAGCGAGCCATGTAGGATATTCGACTATGCGAATGGAACCCACATTCAATACGGAGTTTACTTAGCTTCTATTTGATTGGCTTGCATTCTGGGAATGTCGGGATCTCATGTTGGGTCATTATTGGGCATGTCATCATAGGACCATGCGAAGACATCCATAAATGCTTTTAGTATCTCTTTAAATTGCGCACTCTCATGCTCGCTAATGGTGGACCCTATCCTAATCTCGCACTGATGGCTACTAGAACCGATATTAACAAAAATAGTCTCATCGTCATTAATTTGAACGCGATTATGTTATTTATTATTCTACTTATTAAGATCAGTTAAGAATTAATCATTTGTAAAATCATCATCATTAAGGGTTTGATTAGAAATAAGACAATTAATTTAAGGCACAGCAAGATACTCAAAATCCTTGCTTTTTTCATTTTCGAAAAAACAACATTGAGAACCTCATCAAAAGAGGTATCTATTACATTGATATTAGGAAAAGGAAAAATAACATTAGATGAAGTGACTTGGATAGGTAAACAATAGGGTCAAGTTGATTCTGAGCAGGTTGGACTTGTATGGCATTAAATTTGAGGAAAGGTATGTCAGTATCTTTGATTTGAGCAAACAGGTCTGATGTACACGACACCTGAGAAGATAGTGTAGAGACTCAGCCCCAACATCTGCAAGTCGAATGATTCTTCAAAATCCTTGATAATTGTCATGACATTCTCTATGAGAGGTTATACTTTATATTTATAGTCTTCGACCGAAGAGTTACTATCGTGAAAGAAGATTTCCAGCCCTAGTTCCATCTTCTTGTCAGCATGGTCGTACCACGGTTCAGGGAATCCATAGAAGGGTAAGTCTTCACCCTCCTTAGTAAATCTTCCATTCAAAGAGTCTCCTGAAATAGGTTTTTCATCTTTTAATATTTTTTTTGGTCTTAGTCATCGGAGTGCTTTGATTTCATCTGGCGAAGGCTGGTAACCCAGGCCACATGAAGGAAAGGATTTCTTCAGGACTAAGGCTCAAGGATCCCTTGTTGGTGTCACTATATCCCCATACCAGGCATGAAGTGCATGTTCTTGAACATCTGAATCACATTGACGTTTCCATGATGGTTATGTTCTAGGTAAACTCAATTTTTGAAATTATCTTCTACTAGAAGGGGAAGTAAATCAACTCTGAAGCCAGATAGAAGCATGTCATTCAGCCCATGTTGAATTTTTGATACTGGATTACTAGTGCTGGCATTTTTTGTACTGTTGTCATCCCCCTAAATAGTGATAACCTAACCTTTGGCAAAGAACTTCAGTTTCTGATGATGAGAAGACGATACACCTCGAATCTTGTGGATCTATGGATGGATAAGGATTGAATTGAAACATGAAGGTATGTTAATTGCTTGGAACTCGGTGACATGATAGGGCCAAGTCATAGTATGAGTTTTATGGACCCCATTACTTCTCGACAGTTATTTTTGGAAGCATGCATGATGGTGGGAGTGGGAGTGAGATCACTGACTTTTAGTCCCAAAAATTTAAAGGTTCTGAGAGGAAAAACATTGAGAGCATATCCATTGTCAACAAGTGATAATGGGACTATTTTTTCCAAGATTTAAATGAAGATGTTAAGGGCATAATTATGATCAGGGTCGAACTTTGGTATTTCTTCTTCGAAAAAAGAGAGAAGTCTGAAAGAGGTTAGGGACCCCGCCATATTTATAACTTCTTTAGGAGTAGTGGAAGGGGGGACTGTCGGTATGGTGAGGAGATTTATCAAAGCATTCTGGTGCAACTGAGAGAACATGAAACCCCTATAGGGTGATATAGTCTTGGGTCTTCTTGAGTTGGTCAAGGACTTTGCTCACTTCAATGGTCATTTTTGGTATGGTAAGTTTTTCGATAACTCCCTTTCATTTATCTATTTTGATTACATGGGGAATCAGGTCTTTGTAATGTCTCCCTGATCGGGCCATATGATTCACTGAGGTGGGGAAGAACAAGAATCCTATGACTTCATCTACCTTGAATGGAATGGCCACCTTATTGATTTCTCCTAACAAATCTTTAAAGGATATAATTCCATAGAGGTTGGCTACTGGACTGACTTCTTCCTAATTGGGCACAGTATCTGAACTGTCCAAATCATCCCCTTATTCGGTGGTGACTATGTCCTCTTGCCAAGTGTAGGAGGGTAGTGTAACTGAGATCGATGAAGAAATAGAATGGGTGAGGCGTGACCCACTTCAATGGACTCTGTCTTTAAGGTCTTCAAAGTTTAAAGAGTAAATCTGGCAGAGAACCTTCCTCTTTTGGTAATAATGGAGTAAATGCTATGACCTTCTTCTTGAAAGAGAAAACTTCACAAGCAGTAATGATATCTGAGAGAGAGAGATATCCTAAGAATAATGGATGTAATTATGGGAGTAAAGAGTCAAGCACTTGGACATTTAAAAAGAGAACAAGGAGAGAATACTAGTTCTGGTTTAATTTTGGCAGAGTAACAGTGTAACTTAAGTCTTCTGTCTTATCTTAACCTTACTAAATGGTCCTATTTATATGTGTATACTAGGGTTGACTTGGGCTTTTAGGGCACTAAAAATGAGAGGAAACTTGGGGATAAGCCCTACAATCTACCTTTTGTCCTTAGCTATTTATTAGCCGTCTGCCCCCTCTGAGAGGCGACATCTGGTGCCTACTAAAGTTAAAAATAAAATGTGTCTCCTAATGGTGACAAAATATTTGATTTGGTAAATATCATTTCAAATGGTAACTTGATGTACAAACTTTCTGAAAAACTTGAGAGCGGCTTTGAGATCCACCCTTTCTAAACTACATTTTATAAAAGAGTTTTTCTTTATGAGCAGCCTTTGGGGTACTCACTTCTTTATTCTAAGTGTGGGTTGTATGAGTGCTTGAGTGACTCCCAGTCTCCCTCTACTAGTATTCTCTTTATCTTAAAGTGTCAAGTTGTTGAGCTTTCTCAATTAACCTTATTTCTCAATCGCCAAACCAAAACTCCCAGGGTATCCCAACTGGCCTGCTTGAGCCCTGCTTGCTCAACTAAGACCACATGTACAAGAAACTAATCATCAGTACTTTATTAATTTTTGTGTAGAAATCTTGGGGATGGGGACACTTGTGGTGGATCACCTCGCCCTAAGTCATTTTTGGGTGATAGTATAAGGAAAGGGACACTTGAAGTGGACCCCCTTTCCTTGAGTAGTTTTCTGTGAAGTCAATTTTAGGAAAAGGGACCACTCAAGGAGAGTCCCCTCTCCCATGGGGATTTTCTACAATATCAATCTTGGGTAGTGGGGACACTCGAAGTGGATGCCCTTACCCTGAGTCATCTTTAATATGTTAATATTGGGTAAGTGGGAGCCACTCTAAGTGGACCCTCTCGCCCTAGGCTATTTTCTGTAGTGAGTCAACCTTGGGGCAGTGGGAGCCAATCGACGTGGTCTCCCTCTCCCTAGGCTATTTTCTGTAGTATCAAACTTGGGAAAAGGGGCCACTTAAGGTGAGTCCCCTCACCCCATAGATTTTTTCTGTGGCATGTCAATCTTGGGAGGAGGTGACACTCAAGGTGAGCCCCCTCACCTTGGGCCTTTCTCAGCAATATCAATCTTCGGTATAGGGGCCACTTAAGTTTAGTCCCCTCGCCTGTGCTTTTCTTCTGTGGCATCTCAATCTTGGGTAGTGGGGCCACTCAAAGTGGACCTCCTCACCCCAGTCTTCTAAAATTGATTTAACAAATGATCACCTTTACACCAAGATTAATCAATACATTTAAGAACCTCAAAGACTTCATCGTACAAATCCTCCCACTCCGCGGGAAGATGCATGAGTGAAGGGATCAACTGTCCCTGAAGCTTCAAAGCGATGAGTAACTAAAAAAAGCTACAGATTTTTTTTATCTGTCGAAGTATGTTAGCCATGGTATGTACCACATCATCTAAACCGACTTCTTTAACGGGTACTACCCATTCATCTGATTCCTGAGCCCACTTTTGGGCTTCCATGAATAAGACACTGAACTTGTGATAATCCATTAGTCAGGAATATTGCATATGCACGCCCTTTATCTTTATGCATTCTAGCACTTTTTGTGTTCCTTATGCCTATATTTATGCTTGTTAACCAGACAACCTCTGTTTAAAATATATATATGCTTTGCACGGCTTAATTGAGCTTTTGTAGGTATTGGAATGCTTAAATTGAGGATTCGTTGTGTTTAAGAGAAGTTCCATCATCGGGATCTACTTCAGGGGCACTTTAGACATTTCACACTTTATCTCTGGCTCAGTGGAATTCCACATAACTTAGTTCATTGAGTTATCTTCGCGTGTCCATGAATGACACGTCATTTGGATTTCGAACGAAGAAGATATGGCCATTTTCGTATGCACCGATTCTCCCTTATTTTGGACCAAAGAAGACCATGGAACAAGGGTCCGGTCGATCGGCCCTGTCTGACCGGTCGACTGGTGAATTAGATTTTGACTTACAATGAATGCAATGCAATTTTTCCAGAGGGACCGGTCAATTTCCCCCTAGCCGCGATCGACCCGTAGTGCCATATATTGTGCGTTTTTCCCTTTTTATTTCTTTTTACATTTTTCTTTTGTCTCTTTTATAACTTACTATAAATTGACCTCTTAGTTTATTTTCAGAGGTATATTTCATTTAGTTAGTTTTTCATCTTGCATTTTAGGGATGTTAGGGTTTGGAAGAGATTCTTGGGTTTTGCTTCTTTCTCTCTTAGGGTTTCACCTTGTAAGTTACTATTCATCATCTCTCTCTTTAAATCCAAGCTTCCGTTGTTGTTTTTCTTTCTTTGTGATTTATTTACTTGCTTTGTAAATTAGATTTAATTGCTTTCCTTACTTTCTTGCATTTAAATGCATGTCTTCCATTATGTTGTATGGCTAATTTAGTTTAGGTTGTGATTCATGGAACTCATCTTGGTTTCAATGTGTCCCTTTGTTATGGTTATGGGTTTTATGTATCAAATTCGATTGGGTTGTTCTTGTTATTATGCCTAGGAGATTTAATGGGGGTATATCATGTATTTACGTATTTACGACCTTGCGTGTGTAATTTTTGGGATATTTATTGACGCTAAAATCATATTAGGTTTTTATGCGAATTTTGGGGGAGACAACTATAGATTTAATTGATTGTTGAAATGATATTCAATCTTACCATATTTGTAGTCCCATGTTGTGCAAATTAAACAGAGGTGGGGGATATTAGTCACAACCTATAGTTTTATTCCTTGTTGGTAATCGTAGTTTAAATACACATGCTTAGATTATATTTTCTTTTTGTTAACATCTATCTTTTACACTTTTACTGAGAAGTATTAAACCAATTAAAGTCTAAAAACTAGTCTATGTGGATTTTGATACTCGAACTAGCCTCTGTACTCCCTTAAAAGAATGATGTCAATAATTTAGGTTTTTGCATAGCGATGGGTGCTGAGCATAACGACCGACGTATATCTTTATACACTTGTGCCACGGTTCACCCCTGTTACCAAAATGGCGATGGTGCCAGGGACTTATTTGTTTTAGAATTTAATTGATTTCGTATTTCGTAGTATTTTCTTTCTATTTGTATTTTTTCTTAACAATTTTTGTAGGACTTCTACATTTGAGCGCCAAGAAATGTTTGAATTTTTTGAACGCACATGTCTTTGGGGTAAACATGACTTATTCAATTTTGCTTTGTAATCGTAATAATCATTCTCAAAATCCCCCTACACCTATGACTTTTGGTCAATACTTATAACCCCCAAAAATGAAACATCTAAAATGTCTTTGGGTGAGTATTACCAAAGTCATGTTATAGATTACAGTAATTTTGTGAATAATCATTCCAATGTTCGGCAACAAAATCCTTATAATAATAATGGTGAAATTAAATGCATTAGCTTCAAAATTCTTATAATAATGATTTTGATTGTTGTTCCGATGATAGTTTTCAAAGTTCTCACTGCAAGAATTTGCGCCTTCGCCTATGACTTTCGGTTGGGGCTTGCGCATTCTTGAAAATGAAAATTTTGAAAACCGTTATTGAAAAGAAAATCGTTGTTGGGATCATGAGTTGGATTTATTATTCGACTCCAACGATGATTTTTATTCCGAGACTTTTGAAGTCGAGGAATGCTTTGAAGCAAATGAGGATTTTGTGCCTACTTTGGAACAAACCATTCTTGACGTGGTCCACGGTATAATAGAGAACGAAAATGAAGAAGAAATGGATATAGTATCCATTTGCAATGAAATGATTTCTTCTTTTGTCCCCAAAGACAAATATTTCATTGAAAATGATCTTATTTCCTTCATAACTCAATCTTCAAGCGATGATGATTCATCTATTGAGTTTGACTTTATTTCGTTCCCATCTTTATTCTATATTGTTGGACCGATACAAGTACCCTATGAATCGGTGCCAAACTTTAAAACGTTTAACCCTTTCACCGATAAGGATTACTTTCTTGAGTTGATTTCCATGAAGGCTTTTTTTCCTCCATGTGCGCCACCTCCCATTAAAATTGCAAAATATTTTGGAGGAAATTCTATTTTTTTTGGATTCCATGTGTTTTTGTCACCCATTTTATCCAAATCCACCATCATCTTTCCAAAAATTTTAATTGGTGATGGTTCATTTCTTCCGCCTTACACATGTCTTACGTTGTTTGAAGGGAATTCCTATTTTTTGGAAGGTATGCATGAAAGGGAGGGTCCTCCGTTCATCCTCCAAAATTAAATCGTATTTTGGGTGAACCCTCAAAAGTTTGAACTTCTAGTGTATAGTTAGTTAGAAGTTAAAATTATAGGTTGTAAATAGTTAGATTTGTTTTATTTTTCATTTTCTTCTTTATTCTTACTTATTGTCTAGTGTAGTTAGTTATGTTTTTGTTATTTGTTTTTTGCTATGCTTGGTACTAACATGTTTTCCAGAATCATTGGACTTGTACTTTTTGGAGATCACTCAATTGTGGGTAATATCATTCTTTTCCTCTCATTACCTTGGTTCTTAATTTACATTGAGGACAGTGTCAGGTTTAAGTTAGGGGGTGTGGGATATTCTTTCCATTCATTGGTAGTTTCTTTGATCTGATTAAATGTTCTTCCCAAGCATGCTTTTCTTGTAAAAAAATTAAAATTTTCAAAAAGTTTTCTTTCTTTTTTCTCCTTTGTTGGGCATTTTGCTTTTGTTTCCGATGATAAATTTTAATAATTGCCCGATCCAATAGACAACTCAATGATGCATGTTCTTGATTTTAGAAATTATTAGACTTTGGTCCTCAATCATTGATATTATGAATAACTTTATGAATTAAACTTTAATCCCATGAGCACATGCACTTTTCTTGCTTTATTGATTGGGTTTAATATTTTTATAACTCAATAATCTTTTATTGCATTGTATATACTTACACCTAGTGAGCTTTGGGCTTTTCTTCATTTTTGAGTGTTATACACTTCTCTTTCCTCTATGAAAACATTACAGTCGTTGGTAATCTCACTATTCTTTCAAAGATTGTTCATTAATTGAGTTCATATATGAAATGTGTTACTGGAGCATGATTTTTAAAGTTGTTTTGAATTGAGAATTGCGTAAACTTTAGGAAATGATCATAGGCCATCCTTGTTATATCACCCATATTGACCTTGACCTCACCTCATACATTTTCCCTCTTCAACCTCTTTGAGCCTTAATATAGCCTTTCGTTTCATAACCCAAAATTCCATAACCAACCCCACATTGGATTTATTAACCATATATATCACCTTCTGTACCTTTGTCTAGAAAGATACTTGGGATTGAATGATGTTCGTGTTATGTGGTTGCAATTAAGCATGTGAGAGTGGGAAAAGTACAAAAAATAAATAAGTGACAAAGAGAAGAAAAAGATAAATTAGAAAACAAAACAAAAGAAAAGGAAGAGAAATATGTATATGTTGTGTATAGTGTTCAATATACTTTGTTTACTCTCTCCATTGTTATATTCAATGCTTGTTATGGAATCGAGTGTCTTGTATGCAGTGAGCATAGATATGTAGTTTGTGAGAATGGAAATGACAAAGATGAAAAATATCTCAAGTGCTCGCAAGTCCCATAAACGGTTTTGAAGTATTTTCCACTTGGGATACGGTTAAAATGATTTTTCATTGTACCATGGATAGTGGAGGCTATGAGATGGCATGCTCTATGAGAGGTGGGTGGGAATCTGATGCGTCATCCGGTTAATTCACTCATCTAGCAAATTTCAAACACGACACCATGAATTTGCAAAGGAATCGTGTAACCTCCATCTTGCAATGTCAACCATTAGGTTTAACCATTTTTGTAATTTAATTACTAATTAGAGTTATTGGCTAGTTCTCATGGCACCTTTAAATCTTCCTCCGACACTATGCATGAGAAAGGAGTTCACATTGTTATCTTTGTTGATACATGGGCCGAAGGATCCCAGTAATGACATTTATATATTCTTAACCCCATTAATCGAGGAACTTAAAGAGTTATGGGATAAAGGCATGACGATGTTTAACTCTCATATGGGTGAAGAATTCGCACTTAAAGAAATGGTGATGTGGGTGATCCACGACCATCCTACCTATGGGACCTTGTCCGATTATAAGATTCATGGTTATTATGGATGCCCCATATATGGGGAGGAAACTGAAGCCAGTTGGCTATATCATAGTGGTAAGGTGAGTTGTACGAGTCATTATAGATTTTTGCCAACCAGTCCCCCTTGTAGGAACGACACGTCTAACATTTTGCCTGTTGGTCACGAGCATAGGACACCACCTGCTTGGATTTCTGGTCAGCATATCGAGGAGAACGTGATGGTTGTGAGTCAAGGGGAATAGGTACCTAGGAAAACACCTTCAGTTTTTAAACCTGAAGTGTAAAGCTAGGTAGGATCCTAACGACCCTAGTAAAGCAAAGCCATGGTCCATACGATCAATATTTTTTGACTTGTCATATTGGAAAGATTATCATGTAATTGATGTGATACACACAAAGAAGAATGTTGCAGAACATCTGAGAGGAACATATCTTAGTGGATCTCATTCAAAAGATGGAGAGAGTGACCACCGCGATCTATAGGATATGAAAATAAAGAAGAGACTGTGGTTAATAAATGATCCTACAATAGGAAGAATTTTTATCCCTTAGTTTCTTTCACTTTGATTACTAGTGAGAAGAAGATCCTCGCAGACACATTGTTCAACTTGAAGACTCCAAGATGTTATTTTGGTCATTTATGTAGGATATTAAGCTACCAAGCAAATGACTTGAGATGGTGCAAGTCGCACAACTAGCACATAATCATTTAATTATCCCTCTGCACTTTCGGAATTGCTTCTTTGAAAACAAATATCTTCTTCGAGAAATTGTGCAAAACAGTTTGCATTTTACCCTACTTTTTGCAAAATTGATAAACATAAGGCACATTAAAGTTGCGAAATCAACTTTATCTGAGGCAATTTGTGTATTAGAGATATACTTTCTTCCATCGTTATTTGATATCATCATCCACCTTCTTGTGCATTAATGCGATGAATCTTTATTATGTGGCCCCGTTAGCTTTGGCTGGATGTATCCTTGTTGGCATGTAACCTAATTATGGAGAGTACCTTTGTCCATCTCCAATCCTTGCGGAGAGAGAGAGGATGGTTCAATCTCCATGGTGAGAGGATCTTGGCCCTGCGCATCCCTCTCGGGAGCGCTTCGGCTGTCGTCAATGATGTGTGAGTTGAAAAATGTAGAGAGATGGATTTGCTAGTATATTTTAATCAAAATAGGCAAAAAAAGGTGGAGCCATCCGAAGGAAAACATCCAAAGACATACTGATACATACGAAACCAAAAATTATTCGAAAAGGGTTCGGAGGCTAAGTTACGAAATGGAACGATGTTAGGCACCCATTTCTCCCTTGCGGTCTCTCATGGATTGTTGTTATTTTTCCCCATTTCCCCATGATATGTGTGCATGTGTATATATAGTGGAGATAGGAATCATCGACTTCTATCATGGAAGAGATAAAGCGAGTCATCCATAGGAATGTTTCTAAAAGTAATATTAGAAAATAGGATTTACATGATTATCCTTGCGTTGATCATTATAATGGAACGATAATGCATGTGGAATAATACGCCACTAAGAACAAATATATGTATATGTAAATATATTGAATAGAATAAAATTAAGTTAAAAAAGAAAAAAAAATGGAGAGAATAGGACTCGAGTCTCGGGTTTTACCCCGAGACACCTACGTAGCCTATAGAGTCATCAAAGTCCACGTAGTTCGTACACAAAATGAGGGGTGGGGTTTATCCCATAAATCCAATCGGGTACTTCTCTTATATGTGTGTGTTTGTGTAAAAAAGTGTTTTAGTTGTGATAAAAGTGTGAGAATTCCCATTTGGAATTTATGAGCAAACCCTCTTTTTCTTATTTGTTTTGGGTTTTATTTATATGAAAATAAGAGACGTGCAATAATACTAAATAAAAAGTATATTAGGATATGTGAGATGAAGAGAATAAAAGTGTTAAGTAATAAAATAAGTTAATGCGGATTTTAGGAGAATTTAAAGAGAGATTTGAGAAAGTTGGACCTTCTTGAAAATCTTGAGCTTGATCTTGGATGTTAGAGAGCAGCCCTTGCACTTGGATGATGATGAAGGGTAGTTAATTCACCAATTTTGGTAAAAAAGGTGATGAAAAGTGAAGGTTGGGAGAGGATTTGGATGTGGAAATCACGCTGACTTCGAGAGAGGTTTTCCGAGTTCGCTGAGAGTGATGGATTTCAGATATTGGGTCCCCTTGGAATGAGGTCAGGCCCTCATTTTTATAGGCCCAGGGTATTATCGATTGGCATAGTCCTGGTCCTGCCAATCGGCATGTGTTTTTAGGCACACTGTCGATACGCATGATTTGAAACCTGCCGCTTGGCAGTCTCTTTCAGGCTCCTTCGAAAAAATGGTCATAAAACGCAAACCATTGATCCGAATCGTGCACGAGGTGAACCAATGGAAAGATATTTCAGAGACCTTAGAAAATCCTTTAGGCTTATCTTGGGTCCGGGAGTTGACTTCAGGTAAAATGTGGTTCGGAAGTGCTCGTCGGTCCTTTAGACGGGGGATTATCGGACGCAAACGAATCATTCGTCCGTATGGTAAGTCAGAATCATGAACGGGGTGTATTGTTGGAAAGGTTATGAGATGTAATTTGACATTCCAAAGCGTTTGACCCAGTTTGGGGAGTTGACTTTAGTCAACCGGGGCCTGGAAGCGTTCGATGACCTTTCGAAGTAAAATGCATCGTTCGTCCATAACGTAAGTAAGAATTGCGGATGGGGTGGATAGTTGGAAAGGGGTTTCAGTTCCCTTTGAAGATTCATTCAGTCCCGGTTGAGATGAAGAGTTGAATTTGGTTAAACGGAGCCTGGGAGTGTCCGGTGGCTTCCTGATCAAGTTTCGGGGGAAAATTGGTCGTTCGTTCGCACAGTAAGCCAGAATCATGCACGGGGTGGACCGTTAAAAAGGGGTTTTAGTTCCCTTTGATGATTCACCCAGTCTCGGTCGAGATGAAGAGTTTGACTTTTGGTCAAATGGAGCCTGGGAGTGCCCGATGGCCTCTAGGTTAGTACCCGGGGTATGACTTAGGTTTGTAGTGATGAAGGGAGGTTCTAGGGAGGTAAGGAGAGGTTAAGGGGTGCTAGAATAGGGTGCCTACAGAGCCCCTCGACGGGTGAGTTTGTAACAAACTCTAGCAGTGGAATAAACACCGCATGATGCGTTTGAAAGAGGTCGGTTCTGCGGACCTAAGGAAATGAGGATGACCGATTTAGAGGGTCGAGGCCGATTCTAAGGACCTAAGGATGAGGATGACTAATTGAGAGGGTCGAGGCCAATTCTGAGGACCTAAGGATGAGGATGACCGATTCAGAGGGTCGAGGCCGATTCTAAGGACGTAAGGATGAGGATGGCTGATTGAGAGGGTCGAAGCCAATTCTGAGGACCTAAGGAAACGAGGATGACCGATTCAGAGGGTCGAGGCTGATTCTGAGGACCTAAGGAAATGAGGATGACCGATTCATAGGGTTAAGGCCGATTCTCAAGACCTTAGAGGGCATACTGGGGATGGTCTAATAGAAGTGACGATCCAAGATCTAGTTCATTTCTAAAGACCTAAAGCATTACCGGGGATGACCAATTTTGTGGGTCGAAGCCAATTCTGAGGGCTTAGGTTGTGATGACCAATTCCGTGGGTCGAAGCCAATTCTGAGGGTTTAGGTTGAGATAACCAATTCTGCGGGTCGAAGCCAATTCTGAGGGCTTAAATTATGATGACCAATTTTGCGGGTCCAAGCCAATTCTGAGGGCTTAAATTCTGATGATCAATTTTGCGGGTCGAATCCAATTATGAGGGCTTAAATTGTGATGACCAATTCTATGGGTCGAAGCCAATTCTGAGGGATTAAATTGAGATGGCCAATTCTACAGGTCGAAGAAAATTCTGAGGGCTTAAATTGAGATGACCAATTTTGTGGGTCAAAGCCGATTCTGAGGGCTTAAATTGAGATGACCAATTCTGCGGGTCAAAGCCAATTCTGAGGGCTTAAATTTAGATGACCAATTCTGCGGGTTGAAGCCAATTCTGAGGGCTTAAATTGAGATGACCAATTCTGCGGGTTGAAGCCAATTCTGAGGGCTTAAATTGTGATGAGCAATTCTCTGGGTCGAAGCCAATTCCGAGGGCTTAAATTCAGATGATCAATTTTGCGGGTCGAAGTCAATTCTGAGGCTTAAATTGAGATGACCAATTTTGCGAGTCGAAGCCAATTCTAAGGGCGTAAATGGAGATGACCAATTCTGTGGGTCGAAGCTAATTTTGAGGGCTTAAATTGAGATGTTCTCTGGGAACTCTGCTCGGGAAGTTACCTCGTGATTTTGATTTGTGTTGTGGAGCTGATTGCTAGGGAAATCATCGTATCTTTTGGAAACTTTGTGGGGGAACAGCTAATTTGATGTTGTAAATTCCACTGGGGAAGTGATTAGGTGGTCCAGGGTTTGGACGTGTTTCTCGGGAAATTTGAGACTTTTGGGGAATAGGAGATAACCTGAGGTTCAAGATACTTTAGAGGTCCTCTGGGGACATTGGTGGGGGGCGATTCACCCGGCGTTTGAGAGTTCTGGTGGGGAATTAGGGGTTTCGCTTGAGGGAGTGAGAAATTTTCTTGGTGAAAGTGTTCTAAATCATCCCTGAGATTTTTAGGAATTTCTCTAGGATTTTTCAGGGTGTTTCGATATTTTCTGGGAGTTTTTGTAAGAAAATTTAAGGGGGGTGCCGGTCAACATGGTGTGGAGGGTGCCATTCGGTAGTGGCACTGACTTTTGGGTTATCTTGGCTTCCTATAAAAAGGGGGTGGGTTCCCTTAATTTATCACAGCTTCTTGCCTTCTCTCTTTCTATAATTTTCTCCTGCGAATCGTTCTAACATTTCGCAATATAAAAAATGGTCGTTTTTGTGAGCACTGCGGTACACAGGGAGTGGTTGGCTTTTGATGACTGGCTGAATGTGGAGTGGAAGGACCGAGCGCCTCTTGCTTTGGGTAGTGAGAACTCTTTTGATGCATTTGAGCAAGCGGTGGATGAGCGAACATTACTGCAGGAGTCATCGCGTCATAACTCTTTTAAGGTGGTGAACCCTGGCGGTTATGTAAGTTCAAAATGACTTTTGGCATTCTTTTCTTTTTTGGTGATTTCCTCTTTTCTTGGATTTTGACAATGCTTTAATTTGATAGTCTGATGTTTTTTTGTCGACTATGCATGCCCGTGGGACAACGGGGCTTAAGGATGTCTGGGAGCACCTTCCACCCATGGTGCACTGAGTAGTATCATCAGTGGGAGGCTGGTGTCTGTGCTGGATGAGGCGCCTCGTTCGACGGCGGTCTTATGCGCTTTGGGGAGAGGTGGTGGGACACTACCCACACCTTCCATTTTGGCTTTGGATAGATGACTGTGACTCCCATAGAAGTGCAGCAGCTACTGGGGATGGATTGTGATGGAGAGCAGATAGAGGTGGATCGTTCCTTGCGGGTGAGGCCGGAGGCGCTAGGTGATGTGGGGAGGATAATGTTTGGGGATTCTATCCGTTTGTCCCTGATGAGGGATGTTTTGCTGAGTAGGGTGATTGATGTGGAGGACGGGTTGCAGGTGAGGCAGATGGCCCGACTGTTTATTTTGACGGTGTTGTGGAATTTCTGTAATACCCCGTATTTTCATGACTTTTAAATTTAAGGATTTATTAAATTTAATTGAGATAAATTAATTTAATTTTAATCCGAAATGTTGTTTTAAATATTTACTAGCGTGACAAGAGTTAGTAATTATTGGGAATATATTATTTGTTGCATATTACTGGATGAGTATAGTAATATATGAGATTTATTTTTATAATATTGTCACGTGTGAATAAAATGACAATTGTGGAAATTTAAGTCGGGACGCCCCCGTGTCGTGTCGGGACTAAATGTGGATTAATAAAAGTGAATATTTTATAGGTTGTTCGTATGGTCCTTTTGAGTGCGCCAACGCATCCGGAAAGGTCAAGATAGTCAGAAAAATATACCCAGGGGTTTGATTTGGGTCTCGGGGCGTTTTCAGGCCTAATTAGTACCCCAGGAGGGCATTTTAGTCATTTTGAATTTTTGGGTAATTAAACCCACGAAAATTAAAGGGGTTATATCAGATGTTTAGGTTATCCCCTAGGGTTAGATAACTCAAAACACTAGAACAGCCATTAGAGAGGAGAGAGCTCTCAAGGCATTCCAAGGCTCAAAACTCATCCGTTTACACCGCCGCCACCGCCAACGCGTAGATCGCGAGACGGGGAATGCAACCACACCAAATTCAACACCAAACCAGATTTTTGAAAATACCAGGCAAGTTTTTATCTTGCTTATTTCGTTGATGCATCTTTCATATTGGTTTAGGAATGATTAGGATGAATTGTATGGAAGAAAAACCCAATTTGAGATAGGAAATTGCATGTAGTGATGATTTATATGATATTCTGGAAACCCTTTGTCATGTAAAGGATTAAGAGTTTGATTAAGAAAAGAATTCTAATCAGATACAAACACTAAAAAAATTATTTCGGATGATCGGACCATTGGAATCGCTTGAAATGTTAATATGTTATAGCGAACGGCGAGACAGGACTGCTGACAAAAATTCAGCCTGATCAGACGGTCGAATTTCTAAAACTATTATTTTTACTAGAAAGTTTTATGTTTTGAGGACTCTTAGAGAGTCTTATATTTTGAGGACTCTTCTAAGTAATAAAAAAAATTCAATTAAAACTCCATTTTAATTCCGATTTCGAAACCGTTTGAAATTCTCATCTTTGAAAATAAAATTCAAAATCTTTTAATGTAAGGCGAAATCTATATTTTTGGGATATTTTGCATAAGGGATAATGTAAGTATATATTAAAGGGGAGAGACACGTAAGAGAGAGTTATGTTGGAACATAAATGGATATATACTGAATTGTACATTTGGAAGAATAGAGTCCATGAGGGTTACGTAGTAAGTTGGAAAAACCCTTCGAATTAAAGTTAGAAACGAACCATTATACTTGATAAATAATAATGGGAAAATAAGGATAAATGTTGTGAATGTGGGTTATTGGATAAACCTAAATTGATATAATAAAAGTGGTATATTTATATGATTGTGTATGCATATATTATATACTTGTGAAAATCATGACCGCGCTACTTGATATCCCTGAGGTTACCGCTCTGGGATACTCTTATCTTGTGTGCCTTATGGGGGATATTGACTCGTACCCTAGAAGATAGGAATCCTAGGTACAGGCTATCGAATCGGTAGTCACGGTCCTAAGAGACGTGAGGGTATGTACTGAACTCTTGGACTTGGAAACTATGCTTCGCCTCAATATTGGTTGTGTATGTATTTATACAGTTCGAGAGTGATTCCGAACATGTATTCCCTTTAGTACGATTGATACGGGGATTGGATAGCAGAGTATGCCCGCACCATAGTTTTTATGTGGGGTGCTGTTATGATATATATATTATACGAGTAGTTAATATATATATGAAATTTTGAAATCTGGAACTGCCTACTGTGATTTGATATGTAGGACATGGTTTATGACTCAAATTATAAATAATTGTTTTGAGAAAGTATAATATGACACTGGAAAACTTTATTGATTAATAAAGTTAAAAGGAGAACCTTGGTTACAAATTGAAATCTTACGTTTTAAATACTTGTGTTGTTACGTTGTAAATCTTGCGAATAACCTAAGATAAGTTAAATCATTGGGGAAAGATAGTGTGGTATATGACGAGATAGACCATTGGGAAGGTTAGTGCGATAGGTGTGCACATTAGAAGAGAGGTGAGAATTTCTCAAGAGAGTGTCGCACTAATATGTTGTTGCATTAGCCTGAAATCAATTTAAATACTTGCTAAACGAATTTTTAAATCATATACACTATCAGGCTCTGACCCCTTTCTATTTCCTTTTCTCTCTTGTATATATATGTATGTATTACAGGTGCCTAGCCACAGGGGCGTCTTACTTAGGATCCTTTGGAAGGAACGTGCTGCAGCTTAGGTGGGAGTTGCAGGCCTGTTGTTTAGACAACTTCATCCATTTGATTCTACTCCTAGTTCAGTTTTATCCCGCGGGGGCATGTGTCGCCCTCTTTCTATTATTTAGTTGGTATTGTCAGAGATTGAAATTTTTACTTTCAGTACCTTTATTTCCGGATTTATTACTGTTAGGATGTTTTCCTTTAGTGTTGTAAATGCTCGTGTATGTTCAATTCTATTTTTATTCTTAATGTGTGACTCTTTAGATGTTAATGGTTTAAGGTTTTATAAACGGATTTAATAAAAATGAGAATAAGGTTTTAAATGGTTTTGACACTTAGCTTAATTATTTAGGGTGTTTAAATTGGAAAAGTATTTTTATGACAGTGATGCTAAGAATGAACCAATTGTTCACCTTGATTTTTAATTTAATAAAGGAGTGATCGCCCGGTATTTAATTAGGCGGGGTGTCACAGGTGGTATCAGAGCATCAGGTTCTAGTGTCCTTAGGATCTGTATGGCTTGTTATGCTTTCAGCGTTGCTTTGTTTGTTATAGAGCCCTATGTTTAGGATTGTCCATTCCTTTGATGAGATTTCGTTCTCTTACTATAATGTGTATACACTAGTGAATTCTAATTTTGTTCGGATGTGTGCGTGTGCCGAGCAATGACGGATGTCAGAAGAGGACCGTTAAGCGTACATAAGGATGCAGGGCTCAGTTCAGATGATGAAATATATCTGAGGATGATGACCGTAGTCGAGGTCACCTCCATTTTGGCACGAGAAGACACGACTAGAAAGGCGACTAAGGTGCAGCAATGATTTTCAAATGCTGTTATAGTCAAATGAGGTGCGAGGGTAAACTTACCCAACGTATTACAAAAACGTGTAGAGACTGTCAGTGGGAAATTTTAGAAACGCGAAAATTGTATGTGTTTACCAAAGGAGGTAAAGTATCCAAAGGGTTAAATATAGGACAGAGTGTGGCAAACTGAAAGTGAAAATTTAGAGAAAATTTTCTTGGCTTTCGGGATGAAATTATAATGGTTGGAGTCAACCACCAATTTTAGAAGTGGAATGATATGCCTATAGGAGAACCTTAGGTACAGTGTTGATCGTATGTTCCTTCCTCAACTGTTCAGGATGAGAAGCAAACGTGGTTCTGAACTCATCGCAGGAGGTCATGACAGAAATCCAATATTGATATGAATCCTAATCATTAGCAAACTTTGTATCGAAAGAGGTAGATACTAGTGGAGGAAACGACTCCAAGTTGGAAACCAACTTGTAGTAATAGTTGATAATACTCGAGGAGGAAATTCTGGTGGACGACCGATTCAGAGGTTGACAATGTCATATTTTGTCAATATAGATGATAACGCTTCTTTGTGGGGGAAGTTAAAGGAATCGAAGAATTTAGTCGAGAATAAGACTGAATACAATGGTGGTGGTATAGCACCACAAAAGGATGTGGATACACATCAGGAAAACCATTTAAACGCTTCATATAGGTAAATTCTTACCAAGTGATGGTAAATTCAGTAAGTACTATTATAGATAGTAACATGATCTTTATGGCCTAAAAAGATAAGGGAACAACCAGGATGGCTAATAGGAATCGAGTCTACTAAAGTCTGAGAGAAGGACAATCCTAACCTGGTTAGTAGGACAGGTGATAAGTGAATTATGTGTTGAGGTATTTTGGTGCGGAGTGAAATTGCTCGCGATAATATGTTCCAAAGTGAGAAAAAGGGACAAGAATACGGTGCCTAGTAAAAGGCAACGATTAAAATAATTTTGTTTTGGTTTGGGAAGACGTGTTACGTCCGAAAACCATTTGTGCAGTCAAGATGATTGCCAGGATGGAAGTATAAGTTGTATCCTTAGAGGATGCGGCGTGTTTATGTGACACGAGCGAGTCACCATATTTTGTTCATTGCTAGATTAGCATGTGAGACGAGTTTAATGCATATCATTATAAATGTTACCATTATGTGAATATTTTTACTTAGTGTAGCGGGATTTTTCTTTGGTGCTATCCGCGGGGGATGAATGAGTATATTAATAGTGTTTTATACTTTATTGAGTCTACTCGTTGTAGTGATGCGATACACGAGTATGATATTATCTTTGTTAAAATGTTATAGAAATGGGTAGTATGATAGTGGGCATTTATTGCAAGGCTATCAGAGTAGTTACATTAGTGCAACACGCTTTGTTGTGGCGAGGCTTTACGTGTAAGAAGGTTGGACTCGCACTTATATTATCTATCCTAGAGACTTCGGAGGAGATAGTGGGCTCGAGATATTCGATAACAATGTATGTATAGACTTTCTTAGTATGATTCGGTATGTACTGGGATTTACCGTTGAGCGAAAAGACTTGACTCGGTATTATGTTTAGCACTCCGGATTTAGTGATAGGAAGAGTGCAGTGTTATATTTATCCTTAAGAGATGTGGGAGTTAAGAGTTATACCCCTAATTTTAGAAAAAAGAAATTTAGAGAATTTCGATCGTATGTATCTGAGGTTTATAGAATGTAATTACTATCAACCAATACGGGACGATAGTGAAATTGGTGAAACGTTCTTTGTTAAGCATAATTACGGGAGAAATTGTAACTTTTCTGTCAAGGGACGGAATAAAGGGGTATATACTATGGACGGAGGACCTAACGGATTTCGATAATCGACAATGCTAGGTAGTAGTGTATCGGGGGGGTTCCTTGTTTGGATTTCGCTTTGCGAGACATCCCACGCATGAAACTTAGCGTAAGGTTGGAAATAGGGAGACATTTGGTCACTATTCCATGAGTTCGGTACCCTGGACGAAATGGGATCATGTAATTATGTATGTAAGTTGGACGTTGAATTTTGTTTTAAGGTCATTGGAGCCGGATTTTTGTGGTAGGAAAGCATTGAAAGTTATCCCCACGAGTTGAGGGGTGGAACGATGATAAGGAGAATTTAAGAATTTTGATTTCTAGGGTGATTGAGTGTACCCAAATGTCATAACCGCGTACAGAACACAAGGTGAATAAAGAGTTGGAATGATTTTTAGCATGGATTATCTAGAAAGAACTTTATATTATACAAAAGAGATGACCTGTAATTATTTTGATGAATAGAGCGTTAGTGATTTATTTTGATTGTTGTACCTATTTGGGAAAATTGTTGTACTTATCTGAGGAAGGTTGATAATTATTATTCCTCTTTTGTTGTCATGGAATTTGAATGCCCTATTCCTTCTATTCCGTTGAATTTAGTTAGTCCTACATATGAGTAGCACACCGTTTGCTCCCC
Organism: Sambucus nigra; assembly: GCA_949130495.1. NCBI lineage: Eukaryota > Viridiplantae > Streptophyta > Magnoliopsida > Dipsacales > Adoxaceae > Sambucus > Sambucus nigra. The sequence goes on from OX422223.1 coordinate 320,892,954, forward strand.
CAGGGCGGTCGAAGTGTTGCAAAAATATGGGCATCTTGGTTAACTACAGTTAAAATAGTCCGAGTCGAAGGAACGTGGTAATAGACGTGTGAAATATATGTTTGTGGGACTAGTATAACGAAGTGGAAGTGATAGAGTGGATTAAACGTCACATGAGGGGCGATAATCCATACATAAGTGTGCAATTAGAATAGCACGCCCTAACTTGATTGGAAGGCTGTGGGAAGCCATTCAAGAATTGGCATTCCTTGAATAGAGTAGAATTTAATTGTTATGAAGCACACCCGGAGCGGAGTTGTTATTAGTCAAGTGTGAGAGAGACTTGCGCATACAAAGAGTAATGATGTTAGTATAATATAAGAGATCCAGAAGTGCGCTTCGTGGAGAGAAGAGCACGGGTTGGAACTTTCGGCATACTCCAAGGAAGGAAGGGGAGTATTACGTGTCACTTAATGTGAGACATTTTAAGGGAAGAATCGATGTTTAGCGAGACGTAGTGAGTAGTCTCTACATGCACTGCCCATAGGTAAGGTTTGGTTGAAAGAGGAGAATCAACCAAAGAATTTTGTGTTTATCAAAAGTTCCTAAAATTGGAAGAGGTAGTAAAGTCAGTAAAGTTCTTGGATGGGTTGCCATACTCAAAACAAGATCAAGGGTTTATCCCGAACATGTGAATTAAGTCGCCGAGAAGGAAGTGATTGATATTCCTTTGGGCTGGCTTACAATATTAACTAGTATGCCCCAGACTTCCTTTGAAAGGAAGGATCGCGCCAGTGCATGGTCCGGCGCAGTATAAATTTCTGAATCAGGATGAGATTGGTGAATCCCACCTTTGATACGGGATTTCAAGAACCAGCGGAGATAAGATTTTGTTTCGAGTAGGATGTATCACCCTTAGCCAGGGAATAAGCGCATGGTGATTAAAGATTAGTGGAGCCACGTGAAGGATATTTTGGAATCTTGGTACGATGATTTCAAGAATGCTCTGTAGAAGCACTCGTACCTGTTTGTCGCGTACGAGGTACTTATTAAGGTTTTGTTATGGAAGAACCTCGACTATTCTCCTTCCGTATGTTTAGAGGAGAGTAGATAATCAAAATTTTTGGATCGGTCGAGAAAATATCTGATAACTATGGTGGAATTCCTTGACTGTTTTAGGCAGTCAAGAGTGGTCAAATGTTCGTATGATCTTCTCAGAATGGGAATTTTGTGTATGAATAAATCCGAGTAGTTGTCATGTAGTGAGATGCGGCCTCCTAATGATAGTGAGATAATGGAATTTATAACGTATATATGTAACCTATTCAAATGTTGTCAGTTGGGAGTGCAACATGAAGTGTCTCCAATGAGAATTTAAAATAATGTTGCTGTGAGGAAAAAGCTATAGTGATTGAGCGTCGTACTATGTAGATAGTTTGCGTACTGACAAGGATATCCTGAATTGTGCTACCCGGTAGGCCTTATTTTCCGAATTTCGGGACGAAATTCTGTTATTAGGGGGGAAGTATATAATACCCCGTATTTTCATGGCTTTTAAATTTAATAATTTATTAAATTTAATTGAGATAAATTAATTTAATTTTAATCCGAAATGTTGTTTTAAATATTTACTAGCGTGACAAGAGTTAGTAATTATTGGGAATATATTATTTGTTGCATATTACTGGATGAGTATAGTAATATATGAGATTTATTTTTATAATATTGTCACATGTGAATAAAAAGACAATTGTGGAAATTTAAGTCGGGACGCGCCTGTGTCGTGTCGGGACTAAATGTGGATTAATAAAAGTGAATATTCTATAGGTTTTTCATATGGTCATTTTGAGTGCGCCAACGCGTCCGGAAGGGTCGAGATAGTCAGAAAAGTATACCCGGGGGTTTGATTTGGGTCTCGGGGCATTTTTAGGCCTAATTAGTACCCGGGGAGGGCATTTTAGTCATTTTGTATTTTTGGGTAATTAAACCCACGAAAATTAAAGGGGTTATATCAGATGTTTAGGTTATTCCCTAGGGTTAGATAACTCAAAACACTAGAACGGCCATTGGAGAGGAGAGGAGAGAGCTCTCAAGGCATTCCAAGGCTCAAAACTCATCCGTTTACACCGCCACCACCGCCAACGCGTAGATCACGAGACGGGGAACGCAACCACACCAAATTCAACACCAAACCAGATTTTTGAAAATCCCAGGAAAGTGTTTATCTTGCTTATTTCGTTGATGCATCTTTTCGTTGATGCATATTGGTTTAGGAATGATTAGGATGAATTGTATGGAAGAAAAAACCCAATTTGAGATAGGAAATTGCATGTAGTGATGATTTATATGATATTCTGGAAACCCTTTGTCATGTAAAGGATTAAGAGTTTGATTAAGAAAAGAGTTCTAATCAGATACAAACACTAAAAAAATTATTTCGGATGATCGGACCATTGGAATCGCTTGAAATGTTAATATGTTGTAGCGAACGGCGAGACAGGACTACTGACAAAAATTCAGCCTGATCAGACGGTCGAATTTCTAAAACTATTATTTTTACTAGAAAGTTTTATGTTTTGAGGACTCTTAGAGAGTTTTATATTTTGAGGACTCTTCTAAGTAATAAAAAAAATTCAATTAAAACTCCATTTTAATTCCGATTTCGAAACCGTTTGAAATTCTCATCTTTGAAAATAAAATTCAAAATCTTTTAATGTAAGGCGAAATCTATATTTTTGGGATATTTTGCATAAGGGATAATGTAAGTATATATTAAAGGGGAGAGACACGTAAGAGAGAGTTACGTTGGAACATAAATGGATATCTACTGAATTGTACATTTGGAAGAATAGAGTCCATGAGGGTTACGTAGTAAGCTGGAAAAACCCTTCGAATTAAAGTTAGAAACGAACCATTATACTTGATAAATAATAATGGGAAAATAAGGAAAAATGTTGTGAATGTGGGTTATTGGATAAACCTAAATTGATATAATAAAAGTGGTATATTTATATGATTGTGTATGCATATATTATATACTTGTGAAAATCATGCCCATGCTACTTGTTATCCCTGAGGTTACCGCGCCGGGATGATCTTATCTCGTGTGCCTTATGGGGGATATTGACTCGTACCCTAGAAGATAGGAATCCTAGGTACACGCTATCAAATCGGTAGTCACGGTCCTAAGAGACGTGAGGGTATGTACTGACCTCTTGGACTTGGAAACTATGCTTCGCCTCAATATTGTTTGTGTATGTATTTATACAGTTCGAGAGTGATTCCGAACTTGTATTCCCTTTAGTACGATTGATACGGGGATTGGATAGCAGAGTATGCCGGGACCATAGTTTTAATTGGTTAAGTTTAATTTTCTATTAATTTGATTAGGTTTAATTTTTTATGTACTTTATTTTGGGCGTATTGATTAAGGATTTTATCTGGTTGGGTTTCAATCTCTTGGATTAAGATTCTTAGTTTATTTTGGGGTTCAATCCCTACAAATTGTAAATTGTATCTATCATGATCCAGAGGAAAAAAAATAGATCAGATTCCAGAAATGTTATGAATTTGGATAAAAGTTGTTGACTTAATTTTACTTTTTTCTGTCAATCAAATCACTAACACACTTTATGATATTTTTCTATTCGGGTTTATCTAGGAAGTGTCGGTGCACCTGATGTTAAAGGAAAGGAGCTGCATGTGCCGATGCACTTGATGTATTTTCTTTGATCGGTGGAGACCAGATGATGCTGAATAATGATTAGCAATTTACAGTGTTGGTTTGATTTTGATTCCAGATGTTCGTGTTGTAAGAGATGCTCAATATCTGTTGATTGAATGCTCTGTAGGTGAGTGCACAATTGCAATACTTTCTATATGAATGACCCCTACTATATGAATTTTTATCAAGAAATCCCCCGAAGTTTATTTATTGACAAAAGCCCCCATGAAGAAAAACATTCAAATATAAGTCTTCTAACACTTCAACAGTCATAGCACCGTCTCGATCTCATAATGAAGAGCTGAGAAACTTGAATAACATATCGTCTAATGAACAACTAAATGCCTCTCATAATAGAAGATTTTAGAATTTGCAGACATTGTTGGACCAAATAGGATACTTTCGAGAAGTTATGGCGCGAAGAGTTCATCGGGGCTATCAAATTACAAATAAAATCTGGTTAGTCTCAAAGTCTCAAATTCTCTTTAAATGTTCTAGCATTAAATAAAAAATGGCCTGAAATAGCGGCAACAACTAGCCAAACGTAAAATGTCTTACTTTATGAGCTTATTTAGTTAAATTGGTGGAATGGATTTGCTGGTGGTTTGGTTTTGGAATTTGCTGCTGCTGTTGAGTTTATTTTAAATGTTAAAACATGTTGGATTTAACGAATAAAAAAATGAAACTATGTAAAAATTTTCTAAAATCAATAAACATTCTCCCGGTTTATTGTAACTTGTACGAACAGACCGCATGGTCGCAGGTCTCCCGGTTTGAGAATATGAGGATAATTTCAAAATACGAAGATTAGCCTTAAAAACAAGCTGTTAAAGCGTGAAAACCCAAACTAGCCCCCAAAGGCCCCGTAAGAGGTACAGATACCTCGCACGGGACCAATGTAACTTGTAGGAATAGATCACGTAGTCGCGGGTCTCCCGGTTTGAGAATATGACGATAATTTGCAAAAATCAACACTTAAGACATAAAAACAAGTCGTTAAAAGGTGAAAACCTAAATCAGCCCCCAACGTCCCCGTAAGAGGCACGGACACCCGGCATAGTACCAATATAACTTGTAGGAACTTACCACGTAGTCACGGTTCTCTCGGTTTGAGAATATGACGATAATTTGAAACTATGTCAATTAGGCTTAAAAATAAGCCCTTAAAGGGTGAAAACCTAAACCAGCCCCCCAATGTCAGCGTAAGAGGCATGAACACCTCGCACGGGACTAATGTAACTTGTAGGAACTGACCGCGTTGTCACAGGTGTCCCGGTTTGAGAATATGACGATAATTTGTAAAAATCAACACTTAGACTTAAAAACAAGCCGCTAAAGGGTGAAAACCAAAATCAGCGCGCAAACATCCCCGTAAGAGGCACGGACACTCGGCACAGGACCTATGTAACTTATAGGAACAGACCGCGTGATCACGGTTCTCTAGGTTTGAGAATATGACGACAATTTGACAATATCTAGATTAAGCTTAAAAATAAGCCCTTAAAGGGTGAAAACCTAAACTAGCCCCCAAACGGCCCCATAAGAGGTATGGACACCTCGCACGGGACCAATGTAACTTGTAGGAATAGACAGCGTAGTCATGCGACTCCTGATTTGAGAATATGACGATAATTTGTAAAAATCAACACTTAGATTTAAAAACAAGTCGTTAAAGGGTGAAAACCCAAACGAGCCCCCAAACGGCCCCGTAAGAGGCACGAACACCTCGCACAGGACCAATGTAACTTGTACAAACTGACCTGGTAGTCGTGGGTCTCCTAGTTTGAGAATCTGACGATAATTTCAAAATATGTAGGTTAGGCTTGAAAACAAGGCGTTTAAAGGTGAAAACCCAAATCATCCCCCAAACGGCCCTGTAAGAGGCACGAACACCTCGCACGGGACCAATGTAACTTATACGGATCGACCGCGTAGTCGCGAGTCTCCCGGTTTGAGAATATGAAGATAATTTGAAAATACGTAGATTAGGGTTAAAAACAAGCCATTAAAGGGTGAAAACCAAAAACAATCCCCCAAATATCCCCGTAAGAGGCACAGACACCTAGAACAGGACCAATGTCACTTTTAGGAACTGACCACGTGGTCACGGTTCTCTCGGTTTGAGAATATGACGATAATTTTAAATAATCTATATTAGGCTTAAAAACAAGCCCTTAAAGGGTGAAAATCTAAACAAACCCCCAAACGTCACTGTAAGAGGTATAGATACCGCGCACGGGACCAATGTAACTTGTAGGAACAGACGGTGTAGTCGCAGTTCTCTCAGTTTTAGAATATGACGATAATTTGAAAATATATATATTAGGCTTAAAAAAAAGCCGTTAAAGGGTGAAAACCTAAACCAACCCCCAAACGTCCCCGTAAGAGGCACAGACACCTCGCACGGGACCAATGTAATTTGTAGGAACTGACCGCATAGTCGCGGGTCTTCCGGTTTGAGAATATGATGACAATTTCAAAATATGTAGATTAGGCTTCAAAATAAGCCATTTGAGGGTGAAAACCCAAATCAGACCCTCAACGACTCCGTAAGAGGCACAAACACCTCCCATGGGACAAATGTTAATTTGTACGAACAGATCGCATAGTCCCAGGCCTCTCGGTTTGAGAATATGACGGTAATTTCAAAATATATCGATTAAGCGTAAAAACAAGCCCTTAAAGGGTGAAAACCCAAAACAACCCCCAAACGACCCCATAAGAGGCATGAGCACCTCGCACGGGACGAATGTAACTTGGACTAACTGAGCGCGTAGTCGCGGGTCTCCCAGTTTGAGAATATGACAATAATTTCAAAATACGAAGATTAGGCATAAAAACAAGCCATTAAAGGGTGAAAACCCAAACTAGCCCCCAAACGGCCTCATAAGAGGTACGAACACCTCGCACGGGACCAATGTAACTTGTAAGAACTGATCGCATAGTTGTGAGTCTCCCGGTTTGAAAATATGACGATAATTTGCAAAAATCAACACTTAGACTTAAAAACAAGCCGTCAAAGGGTGAAAACCTAAACCAGCCCCCAAACTTCCCCGTAAGAGTCATGGACACCCGATATAGGACCAATGTAACTTGTAGGAACTGAGCGCATAGTCGCGGTTCTCTCGATTTGAAAATATGATGATAATTTGAAAATACCTAGATTAGGATTCAAAACAATCCCTTAAAGGGTGAAAACCTAAACCAGCCCCCTAACGTCACCGTAAGAGGCACGAACACCTCGCACGGGACCAATGTAACTTGTAGGAACTGACCGCGTAGTCACGGGTATCACATTTTGATAATATGATTATAATTTACAAAAATCAAGACAAACATAAAAATAAGTCGTTAAAGGGTGAAAACCTAAACCAACCCCCAAACGCCTCTGTAAGAGGCACAGACACCCGGCACAGGACCAATGTAACTTGTAGGAACTGACCGCGTGATCGCGATTTTCTCGGTTTGAGAATGTGACGATAATTTGAAAATATCTAGATTAGGTATAAAAATAAGCCCTTAAAGGGTGAAAACTTAAACCATCCCCCAAACGTCAATGTAAGAGGCACGGACACCTCGCACGGGACAAATGTAACTTGTAGGAACAGACCATGTAGTCGCGGTTTTCTCGATTTAAGAATATGACGATAATTTGAAAATATCTAGATTAGGCTTAAAAACAAGCCGTTAAAGGGTGAAAACCTAAAGCAACCCCAAATTGGCCCCGTAAGAGGCTGGACACCTCGCACGGGACCAATGTAACTTGGAGGAACTGACCGCGTAGTCATGGGACTCCCGATTTTAGAATTTGACAATAATTTGCAAAAATCAACACTTAGGCTTAAAAATAAGCCGTTAAAGGGTGAAAACTGAAACCAACCCCCAAATGACCTCGTAAGAGGCACGAACACCTCGCACGGGACCAATGTAGCTTGTACGAACTGACCGCGTAGTCGCGGGTCTCCCGATTTGAGAATATGATGATAATTTGAAAATATGTAGATTAGGCTTGAAAACAAGCCATTTGACGGTGAAAACCCAAACCAGCCCCCAAACAGCTCAGTAAGAGGCACGAACACCTCGCATGGGACCAATGTAACTTGTACGAACTGACCGCGTAATCGTGGGTCTCCCGGTTTGAGAATATGATGATAATTTCAAAATTCGAAGATTAGGCTTAAAAATAAGCCGTTAAAGGGTGAAAACCCAAACTAGCCCCCAAACGGCCCCGTAAGAGGTACGAACACCTCGCACGGGACCTATGTAACTTGTAGGGACTGACCGCATAGTCGCGGCTCTCCTGGTTTGAGAATATGATGATAATTTACAAAAATTAACACTTAGACATAAAAACAAGCCGTTATAGGGTGAAAACCTAAACTAGCGCCCAAGCGTCCCCGTAAGAGGCACGGACACCCGACATATGACCAATGTAAATTGTAGGAACTAACAACGTAGTCATTGTTCTCTCGGTTTGAGAATATGACTATAATTTGGAAATATATAGATTAGGCTTAAAAACAAGCCCTTAAAGGGTGAAAACCTAAACTAGTCCCCAAACGTCACCGTAAGAGGAATGAACACCTCGCACGGGACTAATGTAACTTGTAGGAACTGATCGCGTAGTCACGGGTGTCCCGGTTTGAAAATATGATGATAATTTGCAAAAATGAACAGTTAGACTTAAAAACAAGCCGCTAAAGGGTGAAAACCTAAATCAGCCCGCAAACATCCCCGTAAGAGGCACGGACACTCGGCACAGGACCTATGTAACTTGTAGGAACAGACCGCGTGATCACGGTTCTCTAGGTTTGAGAATATGACGACAATTTGACAATATCTAGATTAAGCTTAAGAATAAGCCCTTAAAGGGTGAAAACCTAACCTAGCCCCCAAACGGCCCCATAAGAGGCATGGACACCTCGCACGGGACCAATGTAACTTGTAGGAACAGACAGCGTAGTCATGCGACTCCTGATTTGAGAATGTGACGATAATTTGTAAAAATCAACACTTAGATTTAAAAACAAGTCGTTAAAGGGTGAAAACCCAAACGAGCCCACAAACGGCCCCGTAAGAGGCACGAACACCTCGCACGGGACCAATGTAACTTGTACAAACTGACCTGGTAGTCGTGCGTCTCCCAGTTTGAGAATATGACGATAATTTCAAAATACGTATATTAGGCTTGAAAACAAGCCGTTTGAGGGTGAAAACCCAAATCATCCCCCAAACGGCCCTGTAAGAGGCACGAACACCTCGTACGGGACCAATGTAACTTATACGAACCGGCCGCGTAGTCGCGGGTCTCCCAGTTTGAGAATATGAAGATAATTTGAAAATACGTAGATTAGGGTTAAAAACAAGCCATTAAAGGGTGAAAACCAAAAACAATCCCCCAAATATCCCCGTAAGAGGCACAGACACCTAGAACAGGACCAATGTCACTTGTAGGAACTGACCGCGTGGTCAGGTTCTCTCGGTTTGGGAATATGACGATAATTTTAAATAATCCATATTTGGCTTAAAAACAAGCCCTTAAAGGGTGAAAATCTATACCAACCACCAAACATCACTGTAAGAGGAATAGATACCTCGCACGGGACCAATGTAACTTGTAGGAACAGACCGCGTAGTCGCAGTTCTCTCAGTTTGAGAATATGACGATAATTTGAAAATATCTATATTAGGCTTAAAAAAAGCCGTTAAAGGGTGAAAACCTAAACCATCCCCCAAACGCCCCCGTAAGAGGCACGGACACCTCACACGGGACCAATGTAACTTGTAGGAACTGACCGAATAGTCGCGGGTCTCCCTGTTTGAGAATATAATGATAATTTCAAAATATGTAGATTAGGCTTCAAAATAAGCCATTTGAGGGTGAAAACCCAAATCAGACCCCAAACGACTCCGTAAGAGGCACGGACACCTCCCATGGGACAAATGTAACTTGTACGAACAGATCGCGTAGTCCCAAACCTCTCGGTTTGAGAATATGACAATAATTTCAAAATATATCGATTAAGCTTAAAAACAAGCCCTTAAAGGATGAAAACCCAAAACAACCCCCAAACGACCCCATAAAAGGCACGAGCACCTCGCATGGGACCAATGTAACTTGGACTAACTGTGCGCATAGTCGCGGGTCTCCCAGTTTGAGAATATGACAATAATTTCAAAATACAAAGATTAGGCATAAAAACAAGACATTAAAGGGTGAAAACCCAAACTAGCCCCCAAACGGCCTCATAAGAGGTACAAACACCTCGCACGGGACCAATGTAACTTGTAAGAACTGATCCCGTAGTCGCGAGTCTCCCGGTTTGAAAATATGACGATAATTTGCAAAAATCAACACTTATACTTAAAAACAAGCCGTCAAAGGGTGAAAACCTAAACCAGCCCCCAAACATCCCCGTAAGAGGCATGGACACCCGATATAGGACCAATGTAACTTGTAGGAACTGAGCACGTAGTCGCGGTTCTCTCGATTTGAAAATATGATGATAATTTGAAAATACCTAGATTAGGCTTCAAAATAATCCCTTAAAGGGTGAAAACCTAAACCAGCCCCCTAACGTCACCGTAAGAGGCACGAACACCTCGCACGGGACCAATGTAACTTGTAGGAACTGACCGCGTAGTCACGGGTATCACAGTTTGATAATATGATGATAATTTTCAAAAATTAACACAGACTTAGAAATAAGTCGTTAAAGGGTGAAAACCTAAACCAGCCCCCAAACGCCTCTGTAAGAGGCACGGACACCCGACACAGGACCAATATAACTTGTAGGAACTGACCGCGTGGTCGCGGTTTTCTCGGTTTGAGAATATGATGATAATTTGAAAATATCTAGATTAGGTATAAAAATAAGCCCTTAAAGGGTGAAAACCTAAACCATCCCCCAAACGTGAATGTAAGAGGCACAAACACCTCAAACGGGACAAATGTAACTTGTACGAACAGACCACGTAGTCGCGGTTCTCTCGGTTTAAGAATATGACGATAATTTGAAAATAGCTAGATTAGGCTTAAAAACAAGCCATTAAAGGGTGAAAAACTAAACCAGCCCCAAATTGGCCTAGTAAGAGGCTGGACACCTCGCACGGGACCAATGTAACTTGGAGGAACTGACCACGTAGTCATGGGACTCCCGATTTGAGAATTTGACAATAATTTGCAAAAATCAACACTTAGGCTTAAAAATAAGCCGTTAAAGGGTGAAAACTGAAACCAGCCCCCAAACGGCCTCGTAAGAGGCACGAACACCTTGCATGGGACCAATGTAGCTTGTACGAACTGACCGCGTAGTCGCGGGTCTCCCGGTTTGAGAATATGATGATAATTTCAAAATATGTAGATTAGGCTTGGAAACAAGCCATTTGAGGGTGAAAACCCAAACTAGCCCCCAAACAGCTCAGTAAGAGGAACGAACACCTCGCATGGGACCAATGTAACTTGTACGAACTGACCGCGTAATCGTGGGTCTCCCGGTTTGAGAATATGATGATAATTTCAAAATTTAAAGATTAGGCTTAAAAATAAGCCGTTAAAGGGTGAAAACCCAAACTAGCCCCCAAACGGCCCCGTAAGAGGTACGGACACCTCGCACGAGACCTATGTAACTTGTAGGGACTGACCGCATAGTCGCGGCTCTCCTGGTTTGAGAATATGATGATAATTTACAAAAATTAACACTTAGACATAAAAACAAGCCGTTATAGGTTGAAAACCTAAACTAGCGCCCAAGCGTCCCCGTAAGAGGCACGGACACCCGACATATGACCAATGTAACTTGTAGGAACTAACCACGTAGTCGCGGTTCTCTCGGTTTGAGAATATGACTATAATTTGAAAATGTATAGATTAGGCTTAAAAACAAGCCCTTAAATGGTGAAAACCTAAACCAGCCCCCAAACGTCACCGTAAGAGGCATGAACACCTCGCACGGGACCAAGGTAACTTGTAGGAACTGACCGCGTAGTCACGGGTCTCTCGATTTTAGAATATAATGATAGTTTGAAAAAATCAATACTTAGACTTAAAAACAAGCAGTTAAAGGGTGAAAACCTAAACCAGCCCCCAAATGTCCCCGTAAGAGGCACGGACACCCGACACAGGACCAATGTAACTTATAGGAACTGATCGCGTGGTCGCGATTCTCTCGATTTGAGAATATGATGATAATTTGAAAATATCTAGATTAGGCTTAAAAACAAGCCCTTTAAAGGGTGAAAACCTAAAACAGCCCCCAAAGGTCACCGTAAGAGGCACGGACACCTCGCACGGGACCAATATAACTTGTAGGAACAGACTGCGTAGTCACGGTTCTCTCGATTTGAGAACATGATGATAATTTGAAAATATCTAGATTAGACTTTAAAATAAGTCGTTAAAGGGTGAAAACCTAAACTAGCCCCCAAACGGCCTCGTAAGTGGCACGGACACCTCGCACGGGACCAACGTAACTTATAGGAACTGATCGCGTAGTCACGGGGCTCCTAATTTGAGAATATGATGATAATTTGCAAAAATCAACACTTAGACTTAAAAACAAGCCGTTAAAGGGTGAAAACCAAAACCAGCCCCTAACCGGCCCGGTAAGAGGCTCGAACACCTCTCATGGGACCAATATAACTTGTACGAACTCACTTGGTAGTTGCGGGTCTCCTGGTTTGAGAATATGATGATAATTTTAAAACATGTAGATTAAGCTTTAAAAATAGCCGCTTGAGGGTGAAAACCCAAATCAACCCCCAAACGGCCCCGTAAGAGGCACGAACACCTCGCACTGGACCAATGTAATTTTTACGAACTGACTGTGTAGTCACGGGTCTCCCGATTTGAGAATATGACTATAATTTGAAAATACATAGATTAGGCTTAAAAATAAGCCGTTAAAGGGTGAAAACCCAAACTAGCCCCCAAACGTCCCCGTAAGAGGCACGAACACCCGACACAGGACCAATGTAACTTATAGGAACTGACCGCGTGGTCGCGATTATCTCGGTTTGAGAATATGAAAATAATTTTAAAATATCTAGATTGGGCTTAAAAACCATCCCTTAAAGGATGACAACCTAAACCAACCCCCAAACATCACCGTAAGAGGCATGGACACCTCGCACGGGACCAATGTAACTTTTAGGAACAGACCGCGTAGTCACAGTTCTCTTGGTTTGAGAATATGATGATAATTTAAAAATATCTGTATTAGGCTTAAAAACAAGCCGTTAAAGGGTGAAAACCTAAACCAACCCCCAAACGGCCCCGTAAGAGGCACGGACACCTCGTACGGGACCAATGTAACTTATAGGAACTGATCACGTAGTCATGGGACTCTCGATTTGAGAATATGATGATAATTTGCAAAAAATCAACACTTAGACTTAAAAATAAGTCGTTAAAGGGTGAAAACCTAAACCAGCCCCCAAACGGCCCCGTAAGAGGCACGGACACCTCGCACAGGACCAATGTAACTTGTATGAACTGACCACGTAGTCGTGAGTCTTCCTATATGATAATATGATGATAATTTCAAAATATGTAGATTAGTCTTGAAAATAAGCTGTTTGAGAGTGAAAACCCAAACCATCCCCCAAACGGATCCGTAAGAGGGACGAACACCTCGCACGGGACCAATATAACTTGTACAAACTGACCGTGTAGACGCGGGCCTCTCGGTTTGATAATATGATGATAATTTTAATATATATCGATTAAGCTTAAAAATAAGCCCTTATAGGGTGAAAATCGAAAACAGGCCCCAAACGGCACCGTAAGAGGCACGAACACCTCGCACGGGATCAATGTAACTTATACGAACTGAACGCATAGTCGCGGGTCTCTCGGTTTGAGAATATGATGATAATTTCAAAATATGTAGATTAGGCTTGAAAATAAGGCATTTGAGGGTGAAAACCTAAACCAGCCCCTAAACGGCCCTTTAAGATTCACGAACACCTCGCACGGGACTAATGTAACTTGTACAAACTGACCGCGTAGTCGCAGGTCTTCCGGATTGAGAATATGACAGTAATTTCAAATTATCTAGATTAGGCTTGAAAATAAGCTGTTTGAGGGTGAAAAAACAAACCATCCCAGAGGGCCCCGTAATAGGCGCGGACACGTCGCACGGGACCAATGTAACTTGTACGAACTGATCGCATAGTCACGGGCCTCTCAGTTTGAGAATATGACGATAATTTGATAATATATGGATTAGGCTTAGAAACAATCCGTTGAAGGGTAAAAACCCAAACCATCCCCCAAACAATCCCGTAAGAAGCACTGACACCTCACACGAGACCAATGTAACTCGTAGGAACTTATCAGATAGTCATAACTTGCGTAAGATTTTCAATTTTAGAATATAATAATAATTGCAACTCGTATATTTAATTTTTTAGCTTGAGTAAGTTTTTTTTCTAAATTACTTGGTTACTAATATCGTATCTTCTTTGCAGGATAACATTTTATCGTTAGGATTTATTCACGTGGAACACACGGAGAACTCAATGGTTTACAACAAGGGGTTTATTCATGATTTTATTTTTTTGTGTTATGGTCGTGCGGGCTTTTGTAGTTTTTTTGTTAACTTTTATGGCCGTGCTGGCTTTTGTAAGTTTATTGTTATATTTTGTGGCCGTGCGGGCTTTATATTACGCAGGTTTTATATTAGCAGGTTTTAGAATGTCCAGAAAATAGAGGAAACTCTGCCCAATTTTTTTTTGGTTCGTGAACTACTAAAGACTTGTAATATTTTTAAGCTTGTATGTACATTAGTTTATCAACAACGTGAAAGATTTTCAATTTGTGAATTTTCTTGTTTTCAAATAATTTTTTTTTTCCTTTTATCCAAAAATTTGGCACAGTTCCAAACCATGCCAAAAATGTATCAAATTTTGACACGGTTTTGAACTATGCCAAAAGTTTATCAAAATGTGCTCATTCTGGTACAGTTCAAAACTGTGCCAAAAGTGTGCCAGAAATATCAAATTCTAGCACGGTTTAAAAGTGTGCCAGAAGTGTTCATGTTTGGTCAAATTTGGCACACTTTTAAACCGTGCCAGAAAAAAATGGCCATTTTGGAACACCTAATTCTGGCAGAGTTCAAAACCGTGCTAGATTTGATGTGGCACAATTTTAAACTGTGCCAGATTCCTATTTTTGGTGTAGTGTTTGGGGGAGAGGTGGTGGGACACTACCCACACCTCCCATTTTGGCTTTGGGGAGATGAATGTGACTCCCATAGATGTGCAGTAGCTACTGGGGCTGGATTGTGATGGAGAGAAGATAGAGGTGGATCGTTCCTTGTGGGTGTGGTCGGAGGCGGTGCAGGCGGCGCTAGGTGCTGTGGGGAGGATAGTGTTTGGGGATTTTATCTGTTTGTCCCTATTGAGGGATGTTTTCCTGAGTAGGGTGATTGATGTGGTGGATGGGCTGCAGGTGAGGCAGATGACCCACCTTTTTATTTTGCTGGTGTTAGGGGATTTCTGGTGGCATCGAGTGGTGATGTTGTCCACTAATGGTTTTTGCCATACTTGAGGATGTTTTCGAACATTCCTCTCTAGGATTGGGGGAGCCTGACTTTGGCGACCCTTTATTTTTATCTGGATACATTTAGTCGGTGCTGTCGGCAGACTTTTACTGGAGCCATGCAACTTCTTAAGGTATTCTTTTATTTGCGCATTTTCCTTTCATGCATTCACATTTTCCTTATGCATCACTTTTTTCATTGCGGATTCTTGTCTTTGGCAGACGTGGTTCTACGAGGTGATTGGGTATAATACCCAGCTGATTTATTTAAAGGACGAGACTGTTGCGGATTTTTACCGATTGTATCGGTAGCATAAGGCCAATCGGCAGTTGAGGAAGTTTCTTTCCCTGCAGGCGGTGCGTCAGGTCTTGAATGGTCTAACCAGTGATAAGGTAAGACTTTTTCCTTCTTCAGTCTTGGTCTTTGTGTGTTATGATTCCATATTGACTTATATCTACTGGGGATTTTTCAGGTGACCTTTTACCCTTGGGGGATGGTTGTTCAGGACACGGGGTCAACTGGGGTGAATGTGCAGATGAGGTATTTTCTGTCACATGAGTTTGGCCACACCTGGTATCTTGGGGAGAGGGTGGTTCAACCGATTATTGAGGAGGAGGTGTTGATCCCACCTGCGAGGCCCCCTATGTTTATGAGGTGGGAGGAGATATTGCCGAAGGACGCGAGGATTGAGGCGCTGTTTGGCGAGTCCTATCTATTGTACACCGACACATTTGTGTCGTACGATAATATGTACTTCGTGACGAGTTGGCTGATGGCGCACAACATATATGATGCACTACCTTTCCCTCCTATGGGTTTGAGTGGGCTAGTGGGGTCCTCCCACAATGGTGAGGGTTCGTCAGCTTCTGCAGCGGCGGTAACTTCGGAGGTTCCCTTTGTGTGGTTGCATACCCCTTCATACACCATTCGACGGGCTGATGGAGGGATGGTGCCTATGTTGCATCGTCCTCATGCGATACACCCGGAGAAGTTGGGCTTTACTGAGGAGGTTCTTCCTCCTTTGGTATAATTTTATGTTCTTCTCTTTTTTTCTTTTTTGGTTTCTTTCTGATCTGCTTGACCCTGATTCTGCCTTTTCTTGCAGCAAGTCCGGGTGTCCACCACTTGGCTAAGGGCATTAAGGACTGAATATCTTCGGCGATTGCCTATATTCGGGACGCGATTCCTTTTCCTTCTTTCTTGGTGTCGTCTGCCTCATCCGGGGATGAGTCTGGTTCGGGTAGCGGGGGTGAGTCATCTTGTCGAAGGGGAAATAGAGCGCGTCGTAAGGATGGGAGCTCTTAAAGGGAGAAGGGAAAGGGTGGGTGAGAGAGAGAGAGATAATGTGGGTTTGGGCTGAGTCCCATTATTTTTCTGCTTTCCTTTATTTCCTACAAAATTGATGTAACATAGAGAAATATATATGTAATGCAATGGAGTTTTTTTATTATCTTATGTTAGTAATGAATGAATGCATGTATGTGCACTTTTTACTTTGCTGCTGAGACCGTGAAAAGAAATATTTTTGGAATTTTGAAGGAAAGTTTAAAATGAGAAATTATATAAAGGTGGAAGGGGATTTTAAAATTCTATTGAGAATATCAATTTATTTTTATTGAGTTTTCTGATTTAGACAAAAGAGGTCAAAGCGAAATTTCTAAAATAGGAGGTTGTCGATCAACAAGCCTCTTGTCCTTCCCGTCGGCAGGTCAATTTAGTCTCATCCATTAAAAGCTTTGATTGGTACCCTCTTTATCCATTGGTACCTTGTAGGGTAGGATTCCCTTCGATTTCTACAAGGGTTGTGTCTTTTGTATGGGTTTTCAAGTATAAAAAGCGGTAAGGGTGGAGTGTTTTCATCACACCTTCACATTCTTCCTTTCCCACATTCTTGCTTTCTTACTAACTCTCAGTCTTGCAAGATGGCTCTCCCTGGTAGTATTGAGTTTGCTAACTACCTCTAAGCCTTGGAAGAAATGTGCTCTTATAATGTTGATTATGATGCCTTTCACATATGACGAGTCTCTTTGTGGCAAAACCGGCCCATTGAGTGGAACTTGCTGATGGCGGCTGTCGATTTTTGGTATCTCAAGGATCATGTCTTTCGCTTCGGGTTGGAAGAAGTTTGTCCTACCTAGGATGAATTTTCTACCATTCTGGGGATAAATTCCAGCATTGCTATGGCTCTACCCGAGTTTTCTCGTTCTCCCAGCGATTTATTGGCCAGGCTTCTTCATATTTTGCCTTTGGCGGCCAGACCACTGGTTACTGAAGGAATGATCTCCCTTATGGCGGTGTTACAATCCGTACATTTGCGGGAGGTTGGTGAAGCTGGATATGCCAGAGCCGTCGTTCTGGGCTTGGTTTCAAAATTACTACTGGTGACTGGGGAACTGCTGGTGGACCTATAACTTGCAGCCATTACTTCATGGATGTTATACCATCGTAATTCTGCGACAGTGATACTAGTGGAGACTTTGAATGGCCTGGATACCTGGCGAGAAGGTCGTTATGACTTTCTGAGGGGTAGCCCTGTGATGTTGTTCATGTGTTTGTATGAAAGATTCCTCCTGGTGACTCCTCTAGAATATCCTTTATCGGTTGTACCCAACTTCTTTTCGTGCCATTTCATCAGTGTTGGCATGGATATAAAGAGCAGGGAGAACTGGTTTGTGGAGCATGGATTTCTAAATCTGCACTGGCCAGTGCCTTGGTGGGGACAACTGCTGCCTATTCTGGAGCTGGGGGAATACTCGTACGTTTGACTGGTTGATCTCAGACAGACTTCTTTCTATTTCCCTTAGCGGCTTCTATGATAATTTTGCTGGGAGCAGGTTGTGCCACCCCGAACACTAGATTTCTTTTCGATAGAAAATCTGACGGACTGTCTGCGCATATGAGTTGGCTCTTTGTGGGAGAGTCGACGTCCGTCGACCTATCCTTCTCAGTCTATTAGGAGAGTTTGGGACATCTTCAGGGATTATATGAAGTGGTTTTGGAGAAGAGTAGTTAGTAAGATATTGGTAGTGAAGACTGGTAAAAGGTGGCTTGTCTTATTTGATACCATGTAGGGAGGTGTTGTGGTTTTTTTGAGGCTGCTTCGAGCTTATCGGTCTATGGAGCATCTGCGGCACTCTACTCAGGCAGGGGAAGCTTGGGGACCCCATGATGTAGATGATGATGATAAAGATGGATCCTCTGGTAGCTGTGGATAAGATTCTTGGGGGGAGTTTGTTTTGTAATGGGGAATAAATTTGGGAATTTATTTGGCTTTTTAGGAAGGTAGGGGGAGGGAGTTATCCGTTCCTTTTCTTATGTAATTGCACTGTAATTTCTTATTAGTGAAATAAATAAGTTTTTGATCATCCAACTGTGCCTTTTTATGAATTCTGTATTTTGAATTATCTATACTGATCGCTAAGGCATGCATAATCCTTTTGTTCAAGTATATGTTAGAATGAACTGTCAATTTTGGAGATAAGAAAAGAATAGTTTTTTATGAAAAAGAAAGGGTGTGCTTATGTAAGATGTCTGAGCTGCCTACGTACCTCTGGGGATTTTGAAATTTTTTAATTTTTTTGAAAATGGTTTTCGTAGAGGATCAGGCCCACATAGTTCTAGGTAGAGGGAATTAAAGTTTTTTTTAGAATAAAAGGTAGATGAGAAGAGTCGTAGCGTGCCGAGAGTTTGGACTAGGGGTATAACTTCTTGAGACGATTCAGGTTGACTGGAAGAGCCATCTCTTCTCCATAAAGGTTGGTGAGCATGGCGGCACTTCCTGACAGGATCTTCTTCATAATGTATGGGCCGCTCCAATTGGGCTTGTTCCCTCTAGGGTCCCAGATGGGCTCTACTATTTCTTTGAGGGATAAATCCCCCTATCGAACATCGCGGTCCTTAACTCTCTTATTGAATGATCACTCTATGCGGAGATGGTACCCTTGTATTTGATACAACTCTTTCAGTCTCCTTTCATCTAGGAGGGTCAGCTTGTCAAGACGGCTTTGATTCCAGTCCTGCTCACTGACATTGCCTTCAAGCGTGATGCGCAACAAGGGTATTTCTAGCTCTACGGGTAGGACTGCTTCCATGCCGTAGATTAGAGAGTAAGGGGTAACCCCAATAGAGGTTCGGTAGCCCCAGAGGGCGTAAGGGATTCGATCAACCCAATCTCGACTGATTTTGGTCATCTTACTTATGATAGCTTTGAGGTTTTTATTGGCGGCTTTGACTGCACCATTGGTCTGAGGTTGGTAGGGAGAAGATTTGTGTCTCTTAATCCCATACTCTTTGACCACTTTCGTGACTTCTACCTCAAAGTTCAACCCGTTATCTGACAATAGTTCGTGCGGGACCCCATATCGGCAGATGATGTTCTTCCTGATGAATTTGGACACTTTCTTAGCATTCAGAATCGTGTATGACTCTGCTTCAACCCATTTGGTGAATAATTAATTCAACTAGGAAGAATTCATGCCCGTTGGAAGCCTTGGGTGTAACTTTCCCTATGATGTCGATGCCTCAGGTGGAAAACGGCCAGGGAGAAGTCATGTTGTATAATTCTGGTTAAGGCAGGTGTTGAAGGTTAGAAAATTGTTGGCATTTGAGGCATCTTCTGACATAGGCAGTGTAATCCTGGATTATGGTAGTAACCTTGTCGGATGATTTTTTTTGCAAGCATGTGACCGTTCATGTGGGGCCCATATTCCCCGCTGTGGATTTTTAGCAATATCTCTTTAATGTCAGTCCTTATGATGCAGTGTAGATGGGTTCCATCGAAGTTTCTTTTGAACATTGCTTTGTGACAGATGATGTACTGGGCGGCTAGTCTTCGGAGGGTTGCTCGGTCTTTCTTGTTGGAACCTTCGGGATACCTACCATTCTTAAGGAGGTGCAATATATCATAGTACCAATAATTGGCTAGCTCAGGATCTTCCTTGGTGATGAGCTCAATATGGTAGCAATGGGTTGGTTTATCTTGTTTTTGAACTAGTAATGGGGTCATTATTATTCCTTCGGGCATGTCGACCATGGAGGCCAAGGTAGCAAGGTCATCGTCTAGGTTATTCTTTGCTCGAGGTAGGTAATGGAAGGTGATATCTTGAAATTGGGAGGCTAGTTCTTCTAAGTGGGCATGGAAGGGTTGGAGTTTCTCTTCCTTGAATTTCCATTTTCTGATCAGTTGACTGACGATGAGGGCAAAATCCCCATAGACATCTAGGCATTGAATACGTTTCTTGAGAATAACTTTGAGGCCTACTGTACATGCCTCATATTCAGTCATGTTGTTGGCAGGGGAAATCCAACTTGATAGCGGTAGGAGTGTGGGAGTCATCCGGGGCGATCAGAAGTATCCCAATGCCATATCCCTTTTTGTAGGTAGCGCCGTCAAAGAAAATTTTCCATCGAAGGCCGTCTTGAGCAACCCAGCGGATGTTTTCATCTGGAAATTAAGACATCCAGACATCAGCTTCTTCCACAGGGTAGTCATCGAGGTAGTTAGAGATGGCTCTTCATTTCATAGCTTTCTGTGTGACATACACGATATCAAACTCGGTAGGAGCATCAACTACAGGGCCATTCGACTGGATAACGCGGGTTTCTCAAGAAGGTACTTAATGGGGTCCATTCGGGATACAAGTTTGATGGGGAAATCAATCATGTAGTGTAGCAACTTTTGGGTGACCCAAGCAAGCGTGACACGTGCCTTTTCCAAAGTATTATAGTTGACTTCGTATCCGACCAATTTTCGACTAGCATAATAAATGTCTCTTTCTTTGTGGGATTCTTCTAGGTATTGGGCTAGGAAGGCCCCAGCTGCAATGTCAGTTATGGTTAGGATAGGAGTAGGGGGAGACCAGGCTGTAGTGGCATGAGTACCAGAGGTTGGGTTAGATATTGCTTGATTCGGGAAAATGCTTATTGGCAGGCCTCATTCCAAACCTTGGTTGAATCCTTTCAGAGGAGTTTGAAAATAAGTTTGTAATTGAAAGTTAGCTGGTTGATGAACCGACTGATGTATTATAATTTTTTAAGGAAACCACATACTTTTTTCTCCGTTCGGGGAGGTAGCATCTCAAGTATGGCTTTCAGCTTGGCAGGATCTGCTTATATCCCCTTCTCACTGACTATGAATCCCAAGATTTTTCCCTTTGTAACTCGGAAGACACATTTCTGTGGATTGAGTTTCATCTGATACCGTCGCATTCGTTCGAAGAACTTTTAGAGAGAGGGAACATGACCTTCTCTAGTTTTAGATTTGATAATCATATCATCCACATAGACCTCGACTTCTTTGGGAATCAGATCATGCAGGATGGTTGTGGCAGCCCTCTAGTAGGTAGCCCCAGTATTCTTAAGACCAAATGGCATAATATTATAGAAAAAGGTTCCCTATGGGGTGATGAACATGGTATTTTCTTGGTGATCTGGGTGCATTTTAATTTGGTTATGTTGTCCATGATCATGTCGACATTGGGTAACGGATAATCATCCTTTGGAGAGGCTTTGTTCAAGTCCCGGTAGTCTACACACATCCGAACTTTCCCTCCTAATTTCGGCACAGGAAATGTGTTGGATAGCCATGTTGGTTATTCGATCATATGAATAAAGCCCACGTTCAGCTGTTTGACCACCTCTTCTTTGACTTTGAGCGACCACTCGGTTTCTCAACTTTTGTTTAATCGTCTTGTAATCTGGAAGAGTGAGGATCTCATGTCGAGCTATTTCAGGATCAATTATGGGCATATCGTCATAGGACCATGCGAAAACATCCACGAATTCCTTTAGTAATTCTTCGAGTTGTGCGCGCTGCTGCTCATCAAGGGTAGCCCCTATCCTAATCTCGCGTAGTTGGATACTAGAACTGAGGTTAACAACAACAGTTTCTTCTTCATTAACTTGAACGAGATTATGTTGTTTGTTATTAACCTTATTTAGATAAGTTAAGAATCGTTCATTTGTAAAATCATCATCATCAAAATTTTGATTATAGTCTAAGCAATTAATGTGAGGCACAACAAGATACTCAAAATCTTCATTTATTTCATTGATAGTAAAAACAACATTGAGAGCTTCATCAAAAGAGGTCTCGATTACATTTGATCAAGGATGGACAACAGAAGAAAAAATAGAGTAAACATTAGGGTTAGGTGGGATTTCAACAAGTAGAATTGGCGCAGCATGCTAGTTGAGGAGAGGTGTATCAGCAGCTTTAATCAGGTGGGATGGATCCAGTGATGTAGTGCTTGAATGAACCATGAAGAGTGCCAAACCTAGTGTTTGTAAGTTAAATGAGTCCTCGAAGTCACTTTCCTCAGTCTCTTTGGTTTCTTTGATGAGCGATTGTACATGGTGTTGGGAACTTTCGACCCATGGGTACCTGTCTTGGAAGAAGATCTCCATTCTAGGCTTCATCTTCTTATTTGTATGGTCATACCATGGTTCTGGAAAGCCGCCAAAGAGGAATTCTTCGCCTTCTTTGATGAATCGCCCATTCAAGGAGTCACCTGGGATAGTCTGGATGCAGTCTAATCTTCTCTTTGGTCGAGATTGGTCGATCATTCTGAGCTCTTGTTCTGACGGTTGATACCCCAAACCATAAGGAGGGAAAGAATTTTTAGTACAATGGGCTCAATTATCCCTTGATGTCTTTGTCCTAGCCCAGTCCGGGCATGAAGTGCATGTTTTTGAACATTTGAATCACATTGACGTATCATGAGGGTCGTATTCTGGGCAAACCCTTTCTCTGAAATCGTCCTCCGCAGGGAGTAGAAGTGGCTCAAATCAGAATCCTAATAGGATCATATCATTTGACCCGTGATGTATCTCAAGGATTAGATTACTGGTACTTACACACTCGGTATTGTCATCATCGCCCAAAGTGGTGATGACGCGTCCGTTGACGAAGAACTATAATTTCTGATGGAGTGAGTAAGACACACCCTTGATATTGTGGAGCCAAGGTCCTCCGAGCAACATGTTGAAACAAGCTGGGATGTCAATAACTTGTAATTCAATGACAGGGTTTATAGGGCCAGCCCCTATTACAAGTTTTATCGATCCCATCACCTCCCGTCGGGTATTATCGTAGGCACGTACAGCAGCGGAGGTTAGAGCGAGGTCATTTTCCTTTAGTCCTAAGCATTTGAAGGTTCTTAATGGGCAGACATTCAACGCGAATCCATTATCAACAAGAGAGAGTGGTACGATCTTCCCCATAACTTTGATGGAGATATTGAGTGCATGATTGTTGTTTAGCCTAATTATGGGGATTTCTTCTTCAAAAAAGGATAGCATTCGGGTAAAGGTCAGGGATCCGACTAAATTTATCGCTTCTTCTGGTGTGGTAGAAGGAGTAACTGTGGATCTAATGAGTAACTTGATCAAAGCATTTCTGTGCAGTTGGGAAGACATGAAAATCCCCCATAGAGTGATGTTAGCTTGATGTTGCTTTCCTCGAGGATCATCTCTGGCATAGGAAGTTTTTTAACACCCTTCCCTTTGTCATTGGTTGGTGGTAATCTTGGGATCTAGTAATGCCTCCCTGATCTTGTTATGTGATTTACTAAAGAAGGGAATAACATGAACCCCATTTCCTCATCAATGTCGGGTTGTTCTGCCACCATATTTATTTCTCCGAGGAGTTCTTTACATGATATCATCCCACACGTGTCGGCTACCAGGCCAGTTTTATCGGAAGCTTTCTCTTCATTTGAATCTTTAAACTCCTCCCCCCATCGGGCGGTAACAATTCTGTCTTTTCTCGTAATATTAATGCATTCCACAACTTAAATGGCTTCTTCGTATAGGTCCTCCCATTCTGCGGGGAGATGTAAGGGTGAAGGGACCAAGTTCCCTTGTAGCTTCAGAGTATGGAGTAACTCAGTCATACTGCAAAGGTTTGCCTGAATAATTCTACCATGACCTAGACAACGTCATCTAGGATAACTTCCTCGGTCGGTACTACCCAACTATCTGACTCTCGGGACCATTTTTGTGCTTCCAAAATAGCATACTGAACCTTTGGCAATCAATGATCATCTGTGAGGGAAATTTCAGCCTGAACTCTAGGAGTTGGTTTAACATTTTTGATAATTCCATACTTCCATCTTCAGAACGGGTACGGACAGCGATGTTTGCTTTGGTAAGGAGTGACAGTGCCTGATCAACGAGGCTAACAGGGTGCAGGAAGAAATATGGGTAAGTTTGGAGAGGTTGGGGAGAGTATATGGGTGTGATTTGAGTTGAGGGATCAAATTATGGGTTCCCTTCTAGGAAGATGGCATTGGCATGATTTGGGAGTGGGTTATGAGTAGTGTTTGGCTTAGGATTGGCTAGTGGGGCAATGGTACCCCAGTCAATTAGACCTTGGATTATGTTTAGAAGGTGAAAGCATTGGTCGGTGGTATGTCCAGCAGTTTGGTGAAAGGGGTAATGGGAATCTGCCTTGAAGATTCTTGGAAGTGGATTTGGTAATGGACGGGGGTCCATAGGTTTGATGAGGTTTCGTCTTAACAGGGCCTAATAAATTTTGGAGAGGGGAGCATGGAGTTCAGTGTATTTTTTTTGGACTGGGGCGGGGTGGATTTTTGCTGCCCACGAGGTGGTTGGTTGGGAGATATTATTGATGGTTGAGACTGTAGCATTGACAGGTTTATCATATTTTGTGGGAGTGATGTTCGGATACTTTCTTTGGTTCAACTTCTGTTTTAGCAAGACCCTCCTCGATTTCTACTACTTCTTCTCTGAGAGCTCAGAAGTAGGGATAGTATTGTCCTCCCATTGTGGATCGGACGTGGGGTAATAAGTTCTTCTTCACTATGTTGACATGTTCTTCCTCAGATGGCCGATTGGTCATGGTAGCTGCTTTTTCCCTCCATCAGGCTATGAAGTTACTGACTGATTCCCCATAGTTCTCTTTGAGCAGCTCTAAATCACAACGGGTGACCTCAATCCCTTCGTTGTATTTGTACTAAGACATGAATTCTCGGGCTACATCCTCCCAGCTACGGATTCTAGACTCCTCGAGAGACAAAAACCATCGGAGGGAGCTATCCTTCAAGGTTTGCTAAAATAATTGGCCCATCACTTCTTCATAAGCCCCTAGGAGAGTCATAGAACGATGATAATTATGAAGATGAATAATCGGGGATTCTATCCCTCTGAATTTCTCGATATTTGGCATCTTGAACTCCTCGGGTAACCTTGCTTTAGGTTAAGGCGACATGTGGGTGTAGTCCATGTAATTTCTAGAGATTCTGACTTGGTCAAACTTCTTAGTTAGCATCTTGAGATCTTCTTTGACCTTGTTCAACTCTTCCTCTTTTGGATCCATGATAATAGGCAAGTTAGCCCCATGCTGGGCAAGGTTTGGCATAGAAAGATGGGTAGACGGTGGCCCATTAGCTGGAGGGGCATGTGGAGCGTACTGATACTCTTTAGGAACCCAGATAGGCTCCGGTTGACCCATAGCGTGAGGGAATAAGGCCTCAGGCTCTTGAGTAACAGGAACCTGGTTTCATTGCATCTCTTGGAGCTCAGTCTGGAGTTGTCAATCTTGGACAGAAACTGAGCTAAGACTGCCATCAGATCTGGCTGCACAACTGGTACTTGATCCGTGTTCTCCATGGAAAGAGAATGGATTTTGGACTCGAAAGAAGTAGCAGGGGAACAGACGGAACTCCGGGGTGATTTGACTGAAGACCGAAGCCAACAAGGATCTAGGACAAGGGAGTGCAATCGACCTGAGAAGGCGTAAAATGGGATTTATTTTAAAAGGAATGAAAATATTTTTGACATTTTTTTTCGCGATTGAAAGAAAAAAATATTTTTGGATTTTTGATAAAGAGAGGAGAAATGTTTTGGATTTTTTATAAAGAAGGGAGAAATGTTTTTAGATTTTTGATAAAGAAGGGAGGAATATTTTTGGAGAGACGGGTCTCAGCATGATTATTATAATTATTATGTTCTCGCTTATATTAAATTCTCCTAAATACAAAATGAAATGTCGGATTGGACCCCAAGCCTGAAAAAGTTGGGTTTGTTACATATACAAAGCTATGGTTGGACTTGTGACCAGGCTCATGGGCAGGGTCCCAATTTAAAAATGCGCCCAAATTTGGGTGGCAGACCGACCCACAATTTCTCCAGAGTTTTGGGTCAAAACCGACAATCTAACATGTGAGCCCTAGGCTTGACACCTATATGCGGGTATGCAGTTGGTTGGGTGAATTGGAAAGGGTTCCCCATTTGGCGTGACTTCCACGATATACGTCTTGTTTTTTAGGGCAATCGGTACGTGTGGACAAGCCATTTGATATACCTAAGTGTATGTGAATTGCTTCACTATATACCTCGTGGGGACGGTACATGTGAGAGAGAATTCGATATACTCCACGTACATGAATGAGTTCCCTGCGATATACCTCCTATCATGACTTCGGTTAAGCGGTATGATGTAGGGGAACTGTTCGATATACGTCGAGGGTACTTGGCCAATGGAAGGTGAGAGTCATATCGCTTAGGCTAACTGCGCCCTGCCGAACCAGGGCCCATCAAGAAGTGGCACTCCAGTTACTGGACAAAATTTGGTAAATCACAATGCTCTCAGGTGATGTGAATCATGCATGATTCTCTTATTAGTGTATTATGATGAGAGTATCTTTCTTGACCATGCCAAACAGGGAGCAAAGTCCAAGTACCAATAGTATACCAAGCACAGATAAGTGATGTGTGCAAATAGGGGGATATACAAGAAAATAAAACACCCATGTAAATAGAGTCTAGCCCTCATAAACAGAAGTCCCTAGTGGAGTCGCCACTGTGGCCATCCCCGATCCTCACGGATAGAGAGAGGAGGGTTCAATCTCCGTAGTGAGAGGATCTTAGTCCCGCGCATCCCTCTTCGGATTGCTTCGACCGTCGTCAACGATGTGTGTGGTGAAAAATGCAGAGAGATGGAGTTGCCAGTCTATTTTACTCCAAATAGACAAAATAAGGTGGAGCCATCCCGAATGACAACATCCAAAGACATACTGATACATATGAAACCAAAAATGATTCAAAAAGGGTTCGGAGGATAAGTTATGAAATGGGAAGGTGTTAGGCACCCATTTTGCCCTTGCGGTCTCTCATGGATTGTTGATATTTTCCTCTATTTCCCCATGATATGTTTGCATGTGTATATATAGTGGAGATAGGAATCATCGACTTGTATCATGAAAGAGATAAAGCGAATCATCCATAAGAATGTTCCTAAAAGTAATATTAAAAAATAGGATTTACGCGATTATCCTTGCGTTGATCGTTATAATGGAACGATAACGTATGTGGAATAATACACCACTAAGAACAAATATATGTATATGTAAATATATAGAATCTAAGAAAATTAAGTTAAAGAAGAAAAAAAATGGAGAGAATAGGACTCGAGTCTCGGGTTTTACCCCGAGAGGCCTACGTGGCCTATAAAGGCATCAAAGTCCACGTAGTTCGTACACAAAACGAGAGGTGGGGTTTATCCCATAAATCCAATCGGATACTTCTCTTATATGCGTGTGTTTGTGTAAAAAAGTGTTTTAGTTGTGATAAAAGTGTGAGAAAAGTGTGAGAATTCCCGTTTGGAATTTATGAGTAAACCCTCTGGAAAGGTATTTCAGATACCTTCAAAAATCCTTAAGACTACTCTGAGGTCAGGGAGTTGATTTCGGGTCAAATGTTGGTCAGAAGTGCTCATCAGTCCTTTGGATAGGGGATTATCGGACGCAAACAGATAGTTTGTCCGCATGGTGAGTCCTAATCGGACACAGGGTGGATCACTGGAAAGGTTATGAGATGTAATTCGACAGTCCAAAGAGTTTGACCTGGTTTGAGGAGTTGACTTTGGTCAATCGGGGCCTGGAAACGTACGATGACCTTTCGGAGTAAAATGGATCGTTCGTCCGTACCGTAAGTCAGAATAGCGCACGGGGCGGACCGTTGGAAAGGGGTTTCAGTGACCTTTGAATATTCATTCAATCTCGGTCGATATGAAGAGTTGACTTTGGTTAAACGGGGCCTGGGAGTGTCCGGTGGCCTCCTAATTAAGTTTCGAGGGAAAATGGGTCGTTCGTTCGCACCGTAATTCAGAATCACACACCGGGCGGACCGTTGGAAAGGGGTTTTAGTTACCTTTGAAGATCTATTTAGTATCGGTCGAGCTGAAGAGTTTCAGTTTTGTTCAAATGGAGCCTAGGAGTTCCCGATGGCCTCTACGTCAGTACCCAGGGTATGACTTAGGTTTGTAGTGATGAAGGGAGGTGCTAGGGACCTTAGAAGAGGTTGGGGGTGCTAGAATTGGGTGTCTACAGTATCTAATCATATTTAAGGAGTAATTTTCATTTTCCTTCCATTAAATATTGATTTGGATTCATTAAGATAACTTTCAATAATCTGTTATGTTTAATCGAATGCTGGGGGGCACGCACATCTTTCACGACATGCTCGGTTTGAGAATAGAGTCTCTTGAGTTTGTGATTGGACCAAATTGACCCATTCAATTTCCACGTTTTCCTATACATATACATTTTCTCATAATTTTCATTGATATAATCTTCATAAAAGGAAGGTAAATTAACATCCCATATGGGATAAAAATCAACATTGTTGGTTTTCTCAAAATTTGGAAATTTTAATTTGTTGACAAGGTTGTTCTGTTCTGAAAATTATCCTTGATCAAACTCAAGGATATCAATGGATTGGAAATTTCAATTTTCAGAATTTTCCTATCCACTAATATACTTGAGTTTAATCAAGGGTAATTTTCAGAACAAAACCTCATCACCAACTTAGAGTTTCCAAATTTTGAAAATATCAATAATGTTAATTTTTATCCCGTGCATGACGTTAATTTTAGCTTTATTTTATGAATATTGTATCAAAGAAACTAATGAGAAAATTTACATGTACAAGAATGCGTTGGGGCTCCAGGATCAATTTGGTCTAATCACACATTTAGAAGACTCTA
Source organism: Sambucus nigra (assembly GCA_949130495.1). Lineage (NCBI taxonomy): Eukaryota > Viridiplantae > Streptophyta > Magnoliopsida > Dipsacales > Adoxaceae > Sambucus > Sambucus nigra. The sequence goes on from OX422223.1 coordinate 320,922,205, forward strand.
TTTAATGGCCTTCTTTTATCGTAGGGATCATGTACTCTTTAATTTAACTAACCTTTTTATATAATTAATATGCATTATCTTTCAAATCTTTTATATGTTAGAAGGAGTACGGGATAATTATTGTTTTGTTTAATTTGGCTCTTGGATAATAATTAGTTGTTGGATTGTTTTGGGATAATATGTTAGAAGGAGTACGAATAATTATAGTTTTTTTTGGTTTGGCTGTTGGATAATTATTAGTTATTGGTTTGTTGTTGGATAGTATGTTAGAAGAAGTACGAAATAATCAGGAGTACGGGTAATTATTGGTTTAATGGTTGGATAATATGTTGGATAATTATTAGTTGTCGTAGCACTTGTGACACCCCGCCTAATAAAATACCGGGTGATCAGTCCTATACCAAATTTAAACAGGAATCTCAGTTGGATCATCCTTAGCATCACTGTCGAAAACTTTTTAAAACTTACTAACCACCTAGTATTCCAAAAGCTGGTGCTAATTTTAACTTTTTAATTTCACAAAACAGTACATGCGGAAATAAATATAAACCATTCACACAACGGAATAAAACTCAACTGAATAATTAATTACACAACTTGCCGAATAAACCATCGAACACCAAAGTGAAATAATCCAACACCAATAATCAACACCTGAATAAATACATCTGAAAACTGTATTGAGAAGTCTGGGCGACAAGCCCTAAATAAAATTGAGACTGATAAATGATTTCTACTCTAGGAATAAATGAACGATGCGTCTAATTCAAACTCCTGCTAGCATCCACATATGCCGCTGCTCCGTGTCCCTGGAATAGAATATCAATTCGGGCGTCCCTGTGGCTGGACACCTAAAAGGTTTTGAAAATAGTTTTATAGCAAGGGTTAGAACCCAAAAAATTTTGAAAATATTTAGCAAGTGAATTAACTGCAGTAATTTAAAATGCATGAATGCGCTTCATATTTAAGTTAGTGTCGCACTCCCTTGTGGACAATCTCACCCCTCCACTAATGTGAACACTTAACGGTTACCTTAACCCTACCTAGTTTCACTATCCCGTCCAACTAGTCTCGACATAACCTCCCCTTGCCATACTACTCTAACCTGAGTATAATGATTCTTGAATTATAAGTTATATCACAATTAACTTGATTAATTCCTCTTAAATAGTAGCATATAACCGTGTCGCGAGTTATATAGAGTAAATACATCACACACTGTATTATTACCCGCATATAATATTTACTACCATTATATACGTACCTTTACCATAACATCCACACATATAATATACGTATATCCATCCCTTCGAGTATACCCTCGCCCGATGATTCCCTCTAAAGTGATATCTTACTAGGTGTGCTCACAAAACCTAGTTCCCCAAGTTGGATTCGCACACCAACCTGGCTTAAAACATAAACGACGTGGAGGCGGTCATATTCCTTCCCTAAAAGTGAGATAGATCCCTCACCCATATACCGGATGCTATGACCCAGGGATATACTCGCCCTACTCCTCAAGCTAGGGGATTTACCCACATTGCACAACCTCCCTTGATAGCATTAGAGTATATAAATTGAATAAATATCTGGTCACTGATATTTAATATCACACACAATATATACACGTATATATATACTATCACTACACCGTATATATATAATATAAACCCCGGTTTTACCGTGTACTCAAAATCCCGTACACTGCCTGTAATATCCTGAGTCTGTGGCCCGACTCAACATAATTAATTTACCCACTTAATAATTTATCATCTTTCCGAGTCTATGGTCCGACTCTAATTAAATTAATTAACATACCTATTAATTTAATACCTTCCCGAGTCGATCACCCGACTCTAATTAAATTAATTTACACACTTATTAATTTAATACCTCCCCGAGTCTATCATCCGACTCTAATTAAATTAATTTACACACTTATTAATTTAATACCTCCCCGAGTCTATCGTCCGACTCTAATTAAATTAATTTACACACATACTAATTTAATACCTCCCCGAGTCTATCGTTCGACTCTAATTAAATTAATTTACACACTTATTAATTTAATACCTCCCCGAGTCTATCGTCCGACTCTAATTAAATTAATTTACACATTAATTAATCAACACCAATCCCAGTCTGTGGTCCGACCCTCATATAATTAATTTACACATTAATTAATTCATACCAAAGTGAGTCTGTGGTCCGACTCCCAGTTAATTAATTTACACATTAATTAATAAATACCCTTCCCGAGTCTACAATCCGACTCTAGATTAATTAATTACAACATCAATTAATTTAATAACTTGGCGTCACCCAACCATTCTCCCCGGACTCGCTCACTTGGCCCATACCTTAATATTTCCCGAGTCTATGTTCCGACTTCGAATTAATTACTCTCTCTCAATAATTAATTTAATACTTTGGTGTCACTTAACCAATATACCCGAACTCACTCACTTGGTCCATCTTACATCCCAAAATTTCATACCCACATATTTGCCCACAATGTGTCACACATTCATCTCTATAAATTCCCCAGTTATATTTATTTATAATTATCAACATACCCGGACTCGCCCACTTGGTGCATAATTAAATATTTCGCCTAAATTCCTTTAATAATATAGTGTTACCCAACTACAATACCTGAATTATTATACCTCGGCCCAATATCAATAATTATGAATTATTTCTCCAAATTCGTTCATCTCATGACATACCGTTCACACCCTCCTAAACCCAATTATATCACCCTATAATTGTTAAGGAAAATTTGTGTCCCATGTAAATTTATCACCAAATAAAAGTAAGGGATTAAATTCTAAATAAAATCCTCTTTATAAACAAACTGGCCGAACTGTCAAATTCCTGGGACCGTCGATCGATCGATCCCCCTGGGTCGATCGATCGATCGAGCAGGTGGTTGTCTTCCCCGGCTTGATGTTTCAGTCATAACCGAATTTCCAATGTTTTACATCTCAAGTTTCCAAGCTTAAATGATTATTTTAACCAATCAATTATTCCCAAAACAAGTCCCAATCATCTATAACTATTTTAGCATTCTCGATTCATACGATATCTCACTATATTTAAAATGGGTTTCTCCGGTTAATTTTCATTGTTCATTCACGATTGGATCCACAATCCACATAGTTCACATAAAACATGGATTTCTGCTATAGTTTGCATTCTAACAACCTAGAATAACACTATAATATCAATTTGATTCATCAATACTCACATCACGATTTCAAAATCAAAGACCTATTTTCTCCCAGAAAACCCACTCGAGAATAGATTCAATTTTACACATCACCATAATATGAATTGGATATCACAATTTAATCATTACAGCAAGTTAACCACTTGCCTGAAATCGTTCTTAGGGTCTGATTTCGTCGGTGTAGAGATTGGTTGACGAAGAACACCCCAAATTAATCCCTTAATTTGGCTCCAAAAGAGTCCCAACTGCTCTTGATTTTCTTTCCTCCAATTTCCCTCTCAAGCCCTAGGCTTAGAGTTGTGTTGACTTTCATTCCCTAATCTCTCAATTAGGTTAAAAATAATAAATCTCGTTTTTGGCCATGTGGGCCTAATTAAAAAGGCCCAACTCACCCCGTGTGGGCCCGTCTATACCCAAAAATACCCCGAGACCCAATTACCACCCCCGGGTACTCTTTTCTGACTATCTCAACCCATCCGGACGCAACTGCGCACTCAAAATTGCCATCCGAAATACTTTTCGACATCTCCAAATTTCGACCTCAAAATACGACACACGAGATTTTGAATCATTAAACTTAAAAGTCGCCAATTATAAATAATTCGGCTCACTAAATTATATTCTCCAACTCATGAATTTAAGTTTCTCCAATTTAAATATTTTTATAACTCCTAAAAATAATTAAATATTAAACCCAAAAAATTACGGGGTGTTACAACACTTAGGCTTGAAAATGTGCCGTGAGGGGGAGGAGACCCCCAAATGGCATCTCGAGTGGCACGAACACTTTGAGCACGTCCAACATAACACATGTCAACCAGTTGCGTAATCATGAGACTCTCGATTTGGGAATTGGTCATGAATTTGAAAATAGGCACACATAGGCTTAAAAATGTGCAGCGAGGGGGAGGACACCCCCAACAGCCCTAAACGGCACCGTGAGGGGCAAGAACACCTCGTGTGCATCCAACGTAACCAGTAGCAACTGGTCGTGTAGTTAGAGGACTCTCGGTTTGGGAATAGGGCACGAATTTGAAACAGACACACTTGGGCTTGAAAACATCCCGTGGGGGGCGAACACCCCTAATCGCCCCCAAACAGCACCGTGAGTGAAGCGAGCACCTCGTGCATGAATAACGTAACACGTAGCAACCGATCTCGTAGTCGCGAGACTCCCAATTTGGGAATAGGACATGAATTTGGAAACAGGCACAATCAGGCTTGAAAACGTGCTACGAGGGGACGGACTCCGCCCAAACGCCCCCAAACGGCACCACAAGTGGCACAAATATCTCATGCGTGTTCAACGTAACATGTAGTAGCCGACTTCGAAGTCAAGGGACTCCCGATTTGGGAATTGGACACGAATTTGAAAACAGGCACACTTGGGCTTGAAAATAGGCCACGACGGGGAAGACACCCCCAACCTCCCCCAAACAGCACCACGAGGGGCACGAAAACCTCGAGTGCATCCAATATAACATGTCGAAATTTAACACGTAGTCGTGGGACTCCCGGTATGGGAATAGGACGCGAATTTGAAAACATCACACTTTTACTTGAAAACGTGCCGGGAGGGGAGGGGGACACTCCCATCCACCCCCAAATGGCATCGTTAGTGCCATGAACACCTCGTGCGCATGCAATATAACACCTAACAATCAACCACGTAGTTGTTGGACTCCCTATTTGGCAATATGACATGAAATTTGAAACACAAGCACACTTGGGCTTGAAAACGTGCTGCGAGGGGTATACACCCCCAACTTCCCCAAACAGCACCGCGAGTGGCAAGAACACCTCAACTGCGTTCAACTTAACACTTAGCAATCGACCACATAGTCACGAAATTTTGGTTTGGGAATTGGACCCGAATTTTAAAACAGACACACTTGGGATTGAAAACGTGCCATAAGGGGCGTACACCCCCAACTGCCCCTAAAATGTGACTACAAGTGGCACGAACACCTCGTACACGCCCAACATAACACCTAACAACCGGCCACATAGTCGCGGGACTCCCAGTTTTGGAGTAGGACACGGATTTGAAAATATGCACACTTGAGATTATAAATGGGCCACGAGGTGCGGACACCTCAACCGCTATCAAATGGCACCATGAGTGGCAGTAACACCTCGTACGTATCCAACGTAACACGTACTAACAGGACGTGTAGTCGTGGGACGCCTGATTTGGGAATAGGACACAAATTTGAATATAGGCGCACTTTGACTTGAAAACGTGCCATGAGTGGGCGAACACCCCCAACCTTCCCAAATGGAACTGTGAGTGGCACGAAACCTCATGCGCATCTAACGTTACACGTAGCAACCGGTCGCATAGTCGAGGGACTCCCGGTTTGTGAATAGGACATGAATTTGAAAATAGGCACACTTGAGCTTGTAAACGTGCCACGAAGGGCGGACACCCCAACCTCCACCAAATGGCACCGCGAGTGTAAGGACACCTCGTGCGCGTCCAATGTAACACGTAGCAATAGACCGCATAGTCGTGGGACTCTCGATTTGGTAATAGGATACGAATTTGAAAACATGCACACTTTGTCTTGAAAATGTTCCACGAGGGGGAAAATACCCCCAATCACCCCCAAACGGAACTGTGAGTGGAACGAACACCTCGTGCACATCCAAAGTAACACATAACAATCGATCGCGTAGTCGTGGGATCACACGAATTTGAAAATAGGCACGCTTGGGCTTAAAAATGTGTCGCGAGGGGGTAAACACCCCTAACTACCCCTAATGGCGCCACTAGTTGCATGAACACCTTGTACGGATCCAATATAACACGTAGCAATTGACCTCATAGTCGCGGGACATTCGATTTAGGAATAGGACACGAATTTGAAACACAGGCACACTTGGGCTTGAAAACGTGCTGCGAGGGGTCGGACACCCCCAATCGCTCCTAAACTTCACAGTGAGTGGCACGAACACCTCGAGAGCGTTCAATGTAACACATAGCAATAGGCCGCGTAGTCACGGGACTCCTTATTTGGGAATTGCACACGAATTTGAAAACAAGAACAGTTGGGCTTGAAAACACGTCGTGAGGGGGTGAACACCCCTAACCACCCCCAAACGGCACCAGGAGTGGCACGAACACCTCGTGAACATCCAACATAACACATAACAATCAGTCGCATAGTCCCGGGACTCTCGGTTTGGGAATTGGAGACGGATTTGAAAACATGCACACTTGGGCTTGAAAACATGCCGCGAGGGGGCGAACACCCCCAACTTCCCCCAAACGGCATCACGAGTGGCACGAACACCTCGTGCGCATGCAACGTAACTTGTAAAATCTATCCATGTAGTCGCGAGACTCCCAAATTAGGAATAGGACCCAAATAGCCCATATTTTTTCCTAGTTAAAAAGGGTCACGGCTCTAGTCCCTGACCCCAGTTTATCATTTTTTCACAAGTAAAGATGGTCACAACTATAGGTCGTGACCCAATTTGAAGGGAAAATTATGTAGGTTCATGAAAGTCAAGGGCTTTCCGTGACCAGTTTCATGGAAAGTCTAAGTCTTAGTCACGGCTTTGGGTCATGAGAGGCTTTTGAGGCTAGTCAGGCATGGTTATGGATTTGGTCCATGACCAGCTGGTCATGGCCCTCATTTGCGACCATTATCCCTCCTGTCATGATCCGTGACTACATCGTCACTTGGTCCGTGACTCGTAAATTTAGTCACATGAGGTATGGTCATGGCTCAGGTTCGCGAACCTTGGGCCTAGTCATGGCCCAAGTCCGCGGCCATTCGCCTAACTTGGTGTAATTCTATGAATGTATTATATTTTAATTATTGGAGATAGACATGTCTGAGATTACATTGAATGTAATTTCGCGCCACACATCCATACTTGATCTATGTCATTGAATATATTTGGCAGGGTTCTAAAAAACGTGGGATGTGACTGAGGCATGGAGGCCAAGCCTTAAGCCTTAAGCCTTAGAAGCCTACGCAGGCCTTAGGCGTAAAATGGCGTTTAGACCTTTTTTAATATTTTTTAATATTTTTAAACTATGACAAGGCTATTAAAAATACTGAAATAGTACATACCTTAGAAATATGTCAAAACATTTGTAAATTAAAATACTATTTTTTAAAATACTAAAAAAATAAAAATAAAATCTCGCGTTTTTTCCCGCCTTACTTCTAAAAAACTCGCATTTTTTCATGCCTTACCCTTAAAAAAAGCGCGTTTTTTTCACGCCGCACCTCCCAAAACGTTGACCATCATTGACCACACCTTAATCCACGCTTAGGGACAAAACTTGGGGTATCTAAAAAGCCTTGCACCTAGGCGAATTTTTTAGAACACTGATATTTGGTATGGTGATCATTGATGGATCACGTTACGAAAAAAATGTAACAAAGGTCGCTTTTGTATATGAGATGAACCCAATTGATTCATGAGATGTTTTAAGAATAAATAACAAATACGGTGAGCACTTAAGGTTATTAAATATAATTGCATTCAGAATTAACATGTAGGCCAAGTGGTAGATTTTTGGAATATTTTTAATATTCTAATGTGGGCTTACATATGAAATAGCAATTGTATTTAGGCTCCTATTCTAATTGGGCTAATTAAGTGATTAAATTTTTAGAGCCCAATAAGACATCTAAAATGAGTATGAGCTTTGTAATGTGTGGTTACCCAAGAGTCACATATTGGTTACTAAGAGTCGTGGTTACTCAAGAGTCACCTATTGGTTACTCAAGAGTTACCTAATTAGAATTTACGGGGTTCTAATTATATGCCTATATAATGAAGGGTCCAGGTCCCCAAGGTTAATGCACTCATATACTCTCGTCGTCATTTTCCATCATTAAAAGAGAACTCAGAGAGAGAGAGAGGAATTAGTTTGTGAAAGACCTCTAACCCCCATGTCTCAATCACCATTATGAATTATAATCTAATATGTTGATATTAAGAATTACATCCCAACATCTAGATCTAAGGAAGAATCATGGAAAGGTATAGGTAAATTATTTCTTGATCTCTTTGTATATCTATGTGACTTCATTGGTCCCTTCATCACCATGATATTGTTTCATTTACTGTGATACTGAGATAGAACAAATGTTCCTCAAAATGACATAATGCATTCTACTCTTGCAGGAAGAACACCAAACTCATGATATGTTTCATGCTCTTTAAATTCCTAACCTCTTTATGGAACGAGTTCGAAAAAATGGGAAGTGGTCATTGTTTTTCCCTAAGGAGGATCCAAGTTTGGATAATTATTGGGGTCTTATGTTTGATGCGTTATACATGCAATATATTGGACATCTTAATGAAAATGACATCTTATTTGGACAAACTTTGGAGTCAATTTTAAATGTGACACATATGTTAAAAGTGACGTGTCTTAGTACCAATGCGTTCCTTGTCACAAGGAGATTAATTTGGTATACCATTTGTTCAAAATAATGAAGTAATGAATGAGAAATTTGGATATACAGTGACCCATTTAAGTTTAATCTAGATGGTGTAACTTAGTTGAGTGGGATTATCCCATATTGAAAAAGTGGTAGAAAAGATTGGAGTTGATATACCCAAGTTATGGGACTAAGGCTTAGATGCCTTTGGAGTATCCTAACTCTTTGAAGGGGAGATGGCCTACATTATGCATGTGTTGGGCTTGGGACAAAGCCTACACTATGCATGTCCGGTCGTCTTGTGACTGAGTCCGGGTCTTAGGTCTTTCTTGAGCAACTATTAAATTTTTTGGACAAATTTTTAATTGAAGTTTGGGCTCTCAAATTTATTTTTTGAACCGAAAAATCTATTTTCTCAAAACGAATAAATTAATTACGGATCAATTATTTATTTATTTATTTTCGCATTAATTGATTATTCAAAACACTATCATTTTAATTAATTTCATTAAAACGTTGTGGTATTTTGTTAACAGATGTGACTGTTCAAACAGTCACATATTTCCTAAAAAAAGTCAACAGTTGCAACCCTTCATCACTTATATAAAGGACCTTACGCAGTCCATTTTAAACACCAGAAAATCTACCTGAATTCCCTACTCCTATCCTTGTTCCCTTCTTCCAGCTTGAGAGAAATTAACCATTGTTGGTTCGTGGGACTGTTGCACTGAAGTGCTTCTTGTAATAGTCATTGACCGTTTGATCTTGGGAGGCAAACACCCGTTGAATTTTTCGTCGGTACTGTAGTGGGAACGTATTCTGTCTTAAGGAGAGATAGTTCAACTTTTGACTCGATCAAATCTTTGCAAGTGATTGTTTTAATCACAAACTATATGTTCTTCTTTACCTTCTTTTATTGTATTTTAGAGTAATTAATTAATTTTAATTACTGTTTATTTATTTAGTGAAATATTATTTTCGCAATCCGGATAATAACAATCTTAAGATATAATATTTTTTTTTTCTTTTCATTAAATAAATAGATTTTCTTCTTTGAAATCAGATTGGTAAAGTTTACATGTTTTAAAAACATACAAAAACATGTTTGCGTTTTATATTTTCAACTACAATTTATTTCTAAAATTTGAAAATTTCTCTACATTTCATAAATTGGTTCATGTTATTTAATACTAGAATAATGTCTACTGAATCCTTTGAAAATATGATGTCCGTTCCTCAAACCGATGGGCCTGTTAGTGTTCCTAATATTGTTCCTATTCATTTAACCCATGGAGAAAAAGCTAAAAAGTTTAATGGTACTGATTTCAAACGTTGGCAACAAAAGATGTTGTTCTATTTAACTACCATTAATCTTGCGAGGTTTATTAATGAATATGCTCCTGTGGTTAATGAAGATGAAACAGATAAGACAACTTTGCTAGCTATAGAAGCATGGAAGCATTCAGATTTTATTTGCAAAAAGTATATCCTTAATGGATTGGACAATACACTTTATAATGTATATAGTTCTATCAAAACTGCTAAATTGTTATGGAAGTCTTTGGATAAAAAATATAAAACCGAGGATGCCAACAAGAAAAAATTCGTAGTCGGTAGATTTCTCGAGTATAAAATGGTTGATTCAAAGATTGTCATAAGCCAAGTCCAAGAGCTTTAATTAATTTTTCATGAAATACTTGCTAAAAATATGGTCATAAGTGAAACATTTCAAGTTGCTACGGTAATTGAGAAATTACCTCCTTCTTGGAAAGATTTAAAAAATTATTTGAAGCATAAACGGAAAGAAATGGTACTTGAAGATTTAATTGTTCGGTTAAGGATATAAGAAGATAACCGTAAATCTGAAAAGAAAAACCGTAACCGTGCTATGTCTGCAAAAGAAAATATTATTGAGGATGGACATAAATTCAACAAAAAGAGGAAGCACAAAAATGAAGGCACAAGTCAAAAAGGCGGTGCTAAGATGTTCAAAGTAAAATATTTTAATTTCAACAAAGAAGGTCATAGGACCAAAGATTTTCCAAGCCAAAAAAGAAAGAGAACTTCAAGAAGAAAGCACCACAAGCCAACATGACAGAAGTTGATGCATTGTCTGATGATGTTTCCAACGTGTCTCTCTCAGTAGTCGTATCGAAAGTAAATTTTGTGGGTAACACCAAATAGTGGCGGGTTGATACCGGCGCTACACGCCATGTGTGTTTCGATAAAAGTATGTTCATAACCTACCAACCAATTGCTAATGGAGAACAATTATTCATGGGAAACTCCTCCACCTCAAAGGTTAAATGTCAAGGAAAAGTATTGTTGAAAATGACTTTGGGGAAGCATCTCTCACTCAACGATGTATTATATGTGACCAACATTAGGAAGAACCTTGTCTCCGATTCCATGCTAAGAAAGAAAGGATTTAAGTTAGTCTTTGTTGGAGACAAATTTGTACTAAGTAAAGATGGAATGTATGTAGGGAAAGGATATAGGTGTGATGGGATGTTCAAATTGAACGTCATGACTGTTGTACTTAAAAGTAACTATGATAATAATATGACTTCTTTTGCTTATATTTTTGAGTCTATGGATATATGGCTGATAGTACAAATACACTACCCTGTCGCGGAGGTTACTCGGACTTACAGAAGCGTATAGGCTGCGGCCCTACACAGCACAGGGTGCGGCCCTACTCAGCACGGAGTGTGGCCCTACCAAATACAGGGTGAAAAACATACCAATTGGCCTTATATAAAGGCCACGGACCTACCCAGTACAGGGTGAGACACCTTTGGCTTTAGCCTCATGCAGGGTGCAGCACTCAATATGTTTGCCTTACAGGCTGCATCCCTCTCAATTGCAGCTACTCCAGACTTGATATACGTCACGTGCTCAGGGCACGTGACACAGGTCACATACCTCCTATAAACAGAGGACCACACCTCTAAATGATGGATTCCTCCCCCTTGGGCAGATTCGACAATACCTGGTGAAGTCTTGCCAAATTCTCTCTACACAACCTCAACCTACAACTTGGGGGCCACTCACCGGCATCGCAGCCACCTCTCCAGCACACCGAAATCCTCAATACTATCGTGTATTCTCCTTTATTCTCTTACTTGTACGCCTCTTTAGTCTCGATTATATTGGACAATGCAACACATATGATGAGAATGGAGCAACACAATGGACATAGGCCTATTTTAGAGGCTGAACCACTCTAGATCTTGTCATCTATCTCTATTTACTTGCTCTCTTTACTTGTTATGCACTTTATACTTGATTTTCTAATATGAGAACGACAAGTGGACGATTTCTTGTATCATCAATTTGGCACCGTCTGTGGGAAACGAGATATTTCAATCTTGTTTCTTTATTTTTTGAGTTCTCAAACACCTTATTTTATTCAGGGGGACCCTTTGGATCATCATCTCACGAATAAATCCTAGTTATTGAGCTCTGTTTTTATAATTACACTCTTAAATGGGTATTTCGTATGTTCAGATCTGTTATGGTCTCTTTCTTATGACCTTAGATCTATTTCACATACCCAGTGATATCGTTTCATCTAGATAATGCTGAAAAGTATGATGGGCTTTATCTCGGAAAAGGTGAATGGTTAGGGAAGGGTTATTTTTACTCCTTTTTTGTTGTTTTTTGCCTATGATCTAGGGTTTATCATTAGAATTGTGCCATTTTATGCACCAAGAGGTTATTCTCTCATGGATAGACCCTAGTAGGTATTCTCTCCATGAGTTTCGGGAGAAAAACTCAATTTTTGGGTTTCAATTTTAGTATTGTTCCCTTCACTGCCCAGTGCGGGATGCAGCGTGGTAGTTCAACTGCCTTACATGCCGCGACCTCTACTGGTGCAGTTGCATTACAAAAGCTTCAAAACATCAAGGAATAGACTCAGGTGGTCTCCAGCTCAACTTTGGTGAAAATCCTTCAAAGGCTGCGGCAGTGCACTTATGTGCTTTACTGGCCGCGACCTCGTCAGTATATCATTCAGTAGTTCAAACACTGCATCCCAACTTCATACTTGGTTAATCCAATGTTTCTACGATTACTCACTTCTGCTAGTTTTGTCTCAGATTATATATACTTTGTAAAGACTAACAAAAGAAGAAAATGTAAGGAGAATCCAGTCAGAGCATAGAAGTCAAAGATGAGATTGTGCAGCTATATAATCACCTCAATCATCTCTACGATAGTCATGCCTGACTCCAAACCCAGGTTAACTACTTGACCCAGAGGGTCCTCACGCTAGAGGCCGCGACCTCACCCAATATGGGTGTCGCACCCAGGAACGTTACTTCAATAGCCTTCACTGCCGCGGCAATACCAGAGGATCCATCCACAAAAGCAGTCAGCTGGAGTGAGAAAAGGAAATCAGAGAAGGCAGCAAGGAGCACTAAGGCCTACACCCCATTGTCCTTCCCAATGGAAGACATCTTTGAGTCCATTAAGGAGGAAAAGCTGCTGAGGTGGACAGAGAAGCTCAAAGCTTCACCCGACAGGAGGAACAAAGCCAAATGGTGTAAGTTCCATCTGGATCATGGCCATTACACTGAGTAGTGTTATGCACTGAAGGATGAAATTGAAAGGCTGATTCGGCAAGGGATGCTGCAGAGGTTCCTCATAGATGATTAGGGTATGCATCCTAGTCTCACATACCACATGCCTATTTTTTATGCTTATGCCTTATATTTCATCTATTTTTATTTTATAGTGAAACTCTTCCTATGCTATTTTAAATTAACCTTTGTATTGGAATAACAAAGTCTTATATATATATATATATATATATATATATATATATATATATATATATATATATATATATATATATATATATATGAAATCAAGTTCACTTTATAGTGCCATATCTTGATTCTCATTTCCATGAAATATTATCTTAGCGAAGACCATTTTGTCTTAAACAGATCTTGATTCAAGACAATATGTTCTATCGGGAATAATACTATCTAAATGGGCCCACAACGCTCGTCAAGATGCCTGATCATCCGAAAGCAAGTAATGATTGAAAATAATAAAAGCAACAATTGAGAGCAGTTATTTAAATTTGTTTGCAGTATCACTCATAAGGGCTTGCAATGCTCGTTCTAAGCTTTCGGGATGCGTCATTAGCCCTGGGAGGATACTCCCTCGGTAAACATCGTTAACTCAATGGATAGAGACGAAACATCATTAACTTGGTGATCTCATATTAGTCTTGGGGTAGCTTCATAATACCTAGCCCGCGAAGGCCTGGAAATAATCCACAGGGTCCGGAGAGTTATTTGCATATGGATAATCCTATATTTGAAGGGGACAAAGACTTAATTATCTACGGATAATCCTATTATAGCTTGGGAAGGCTTTATACATATCCACATAATCTTGGAGAAGTTTTATAATACCTATCCTGGGGGGCCTGATAATAACCCAATCGAAGCAACTAAAGAAAGGCTATGAAAGGCAATCGAAGCGACTAAAGGATGTCGTTTTGGCATCATCAAGAAGCATGCCGAAGCTACAGAAGGATGGCCTCAATTTCCTAAGGCTAAAAAGGTGCCACAACCTTATCAATATGGCTGCAGCAATTAAAAGAATTCATTAAGAGAGTAGGCCGCAGCCTATGTGCAGAAACCACATATACTATAGTGTCGCGACCTTAATTTATTAGTCCTGGAGGAATAAAGCGTGCAAATAATATACAGAAACCATTGATCTTTGAAGGTGGCTGCTGCCTTGATAGTAAAGATGGATCACAAAAGAAAGCATTCATTCAAGTGTTGAAGCAAGCAAAGCAGAAGAATAAAACAGCTACTAGAAAAAGAGGAACAAATAGTCAAGAATTAAAGGTGGCTGCAGCCCTGATAATAATGTGGGTGACACAAATCTTGAAAAATATTAGTGTTAAGATAACAAATAAAGGGTCACAACCAATTAAAGAGTTAGAAAAGTGAAAATGCAAGGGGACGCATCCCCAATGGTTGAGAGGAAGGCTAGGAGGAGGCATCATCATCTTTATTTCCATCTTCCTCTTCTGTAGCCGTCTCCGTCTCTTGCTCTATTACCGCGGCCTCTGCCTCAGCCCTTAGCCTGGCCCTCTCCTCGACTGCAGCCTTCATTTCGGCCATGCAAGTGTCATGTTCATCATTCGCGGCACTCTAAGATTTGATTATAGCCGCAGCATCAGGGAAATTCTTTACTACTCTATACCTCAGCTCCTGGTAGCCGCGGATATAAGCCCGATTGTTGATAAGGAAAAAGTCCTAGGAGCCTTTGTAAGATGCGACGGTGTTGTCAATGACTAGTTGAAGGGCTTATCTATGTTGCTCATCTTTTCTGACAAGGGCTGTAGAGTGGTCCTCCTCCAACCTCTTAATAGTCGCGACGTGATCTTCCTCCAGCTTCTTCATTATCGCGACATGGGCCTAATCAACATTGACAGCCTTGATCTTTAAATCCTCTCGCTCCTTCTCTAGGAGTCCCAACTTACTGTTTGCAAGCTCAACGGCCTTGCAAGCTTCCGCAGCTTGAGCTTAGGAAGCCTTGAGAGACTCCGCGGATTGCTTAAAATTATCTTCAGCTTCGCCCTTGGATTTAGCAGCGGCCTCAAGATCCATTTGAGCCACCTGGAGTGCCGCTGTAGAAGATTTTTTCCCAATCTTGAAAGATTCAACTCTTGCCTTCTCCAAATCAGCTATGTGAACAGCCTCCGTAGCCTTCTTAAGCCTGTAGATACCCTCGTACTGTATTTTTTGGGTCGCGACAGTGGACATAGGCCTATTTTAGAGGCTGAACCACTCTATATCTTGTCTTCTATCTCTCTTTACTTGTTATTCACTTTATACTTGATTTGCTGATACGAGAACGACAAGTGGCCGATTTCTTGTATCATCAGTGGCATTATAGACTAGGACATGTTAATTATAATACTTTAAGTAAATTAATTCACTTTGAATTAATTCCTAAATTTAATATTCATACAAGTCACAAATGTGAAACATGTTTAGAAGCTAAATTAACTAAAACACCTTTCCATTCAATTGAAATGAGTAGTGAACCTTTAGATTTAATTCACACCGATATATGTGATTTAAAATTTATTTAAGATAGCGGTGAGAAAAAAATACTTTATTTCCTTCATGGATGATTGCGCTAGATATTGTTATGTCTACTTATTAAGAAGCAAAGATGTAGCAATTGCAGCATTTAAACAATACAATATAGAAGTTGAGCATCGAATCGATAAAAATATTAAAGAATTAAGAAGCGATAGAGGTGGTGAATACGTATCTACTTTTAAGGAAGTATGTTTAGAGAATGACATTATTCACCAAACTACCACTCCTTACTCTCCTTAATCAAATGGGATTACGGAACAAAAAAATCGAACTTTAAAAAAAATGATGAATATAATGTTAATAAGTTCAGGATTACCCCAAAACATGTGGGGGGAAGCATTACTTTCAGCTAATTACATTCTCAGCAAGTTGATTCATAAGAAAACAAATAAGATACCCTATGAATTGTGGAAACGATGTAAGCCTTGCTGTAAATACTTAAAAGTGTGGGGGTGTCTTGCAAAAGTACTTGTTCCTGAACCTAAAAATGTGAAAATTGGTCCAAAGACTATTGACTGCATATTCATTGGTTATGCACATAATAGTAGTGCATATCGATTCCTTGTGCATAAGTCCAACATTCCTGAAATTCATGAAAATACAATCATATAATCTAGGAATGCATCATTCTTTGAAAATATATTTCTTCGTAAGAATACACAAGAAACAATTTCTAACAAAAGAATGCTGAAAATGGTGAACCTCAAAATATTATTGAGGAAGAACTAAGACATAGAAAAAGAGCTAAGATTTCAAAATCTTTCGATCCGAATTTTTTAACGTATATGTTAGAAAGTGAACCTCAAACGGTAAAGGAAGCTCTATCCACTCCAGAAGCCTCATAATGTAAAGAAGTTATCAATAGTGAAATTGAATCCATTAAGAAAAATCATACATGGGAACTGGTGGACTACCACTGGAGACAAAGCAGTTAGGGTCTAAATGGATATTCAGACTGAAAATGAAAGCTGATGGAACCATTGATAAATATAAGGCTAGACTTGTAGCTAAAGGATACAAGCAAAAGGAGGGACTATATTATTTCGATACTTATTCATTTGTTACAATAATTACATCCATTAGAATGTTAATTGTAATTACAGCAATACATATATTGGAAATACACCAAATAGATGTCAAAATGGCATCTTTAAATGGTGGATTAGATGAAGAAATATATATGGAACAAACTTAAGGTTTTATGTCTCATGGAAATGAAAGGAAAGTAGGTAAACTTGTGAAGTCATTATATGGGTTAAAACAAGAACCTAAATAATGGCACAAAAAAATTGACAATGTCATAAAGTCAAATGGTTTCAAAATAAATGAGTATGACAAATGTGTCTATGTCAAAAGCACTCAAGATGGACTTGTGATTGTATGTCTATATGTAGACGATATGCTAATAATTGATAATAATAATAATGTTATCAATCCTACTAAAAAAATTTTGACTAGTAGACTTGAAATGAAGGATATGGGGCTGGCTGATGTCATTCTAGGAATTAAAATTACAAGAACCCCTCAAGGAATTAGCTTATATCAATCACATTACGTTGAAAAGATACTTCAAAAGTATAATAAATATGATCAAAGTTCAGTGAGAACACCAATAGATCCAAATCGTCACCTCTTTAAAATTAAGGTGAAGGTATATCTCAATTAGAATATTCTCGAATTATTGGAAGTTTGATGTATTTATCAAACTGTACTCGACCGAATATAGCCTACTCGATTCGTAAACTCAGTCGATATACGAGTAATCCCGAAAAAGATCATTGAAAAGCCTTGATAAGAGTTCTTCGATAGCTTTGATACTCTTAGGAGAATGGGTTGCAATAAGAACGATATCCAACTGTACTTGAAGGCTATAACGATGACAAATGGATATCCGATTCGAATGATTCAAAATCCACAAGTGGATATGTATTCACCCTTAGAAGTGCAGCCGTATCATAGAAATCCTCGAAGCAAACTTGCATTTCCAGATCCATTATGGAATCTGAATTTATTGTTTTAGACAAAGCCAAAGAAGAAGCCTAATGTCTTAGAAACTTCTTAGAGGATATTCCAATATAATCAAAGCCCGTGCCACCAGTCATAATACATTGTGGCGGTCAGTTAGCAATTGGTAGGGCTGAAAATAATAAGTATAATGATAAGTCACGGCATATACGTCGTCGAATCCAAACCGTTAGATAATTTCTCTCAAATGGAATTATTTTGGTTGACTATATAAAGTCAAAGGAAAATATTGCGAACCCACTAACTAAAGGTATACCTGAAGATTAAGTTGGAAGTTCATCACGTGGAATGGGCCTAAAGCCTATAAAATTATAAAGAGTCGTCTTAATGGAAACCCAACCTAAATGACTAGAGATCCCAAGAAATAGGTTCAAAGGGACAACCTAATTATGATGACTCAGTTAGCACTGAAAAGTAATACTCTAATTACTTCCTCCCATTCCAAAGATGAGTCAGTGCACAAATTGTCGCGTGTGTAACGATAAATTATGTTTTTAATGATTTCTATATCTTGAATGTACAAGTTAAGTGGGGTATTAACAGGATACTCTTTATCACCAATGTGAGTGAGAAAGGGCCTCTTCTATGAGAATAACGAAGGCTATTTCTCCAGCACACTCATGAAAGCAGGAGGTGTGCAAGGCCAAAATGGACACAACAATGAGAACCAATAAAATTAGAATGACATTGTGTGAATACTATTATCTCAGTTCACACAAATGGTCGATCAATTCAATACATCACGTTCGTTGATTGACTAGTAAGGTCGATAGATCGTATCTCACTAGGAAAGATTCAAAGCCACAAGCTATCTTTTTCGATGCAATATTTTTTCCTATAAATTTCTTTAGTTTGCATCTATATTCATTTGATTCTCCAAAATTTCATTCATGTGAGGGATTGTTGGATATCTTAATAAAAATTACAGCTTATTTGGTCAAATATTTGAAAATTGGTAGAAAAGCTTGGAGTTGATATACCCAAGTTATGGGACTAAGGATTGGATGCATGTGTTGGGCTTGGGCCAAAATCCACACGCACGCCGCCATAGCCGTCCGGCCGACCCGTGCCCGGGTTCGGGTCTTGGATCTTTCTTAAGCAACTGTTAAATTTTTTGGACAAAATTGTAATTGACCTTTTGGGCTTTCAAATTTATTTTTTGAACTGAAAAATATTTTTTCCCGAAATGAATTAATTAATTACGGATTAATGAATTATTAAATTATTTTCGCATTAATTGATTATTTAGAACGTTGTCGTTTTAATTAATTTAATTAGACGTTGTGGTGTTTTGTTAACAGATATGACTGTTCAAACAGTCACATCTTTCCTGTAAAAAGCCAATAGTTGCAACCCTTCACCACTTATATAAAAGACCTTATGCAGTCCATTTTAAACACCAGAAAATCTATCTGAATTCCCTACTACTGTCCTTGTTCCCTTCTTCCTGCTTGAGAGAAATTTGCCATTGTTGGTTCGTGGGACTGCTGTACTGAAGTGCTTCTTGTAACAGTCGTTGACCGTTTCATTCTGGGAGGCAGACGTCCGTTGAATTTGTCGTCAACACCGTAGCAGGGGCGTATTCTGTCTTAAGGAGAAATAGTTCAACTTTCGACTCAATCAAAACTATGCAAGCATTTGTTTTAGTCACAAAAGTGTATGTTCTTCTTCACTTTCTTTTATTGTAATTCAAAGTAATTATTTAATTTTAATTACTATTTACTTATTTTGTGAAATATTATTTTCGCACTCCGAAAAACAACACAATATTAGAGAATTTTTTGGGGACCTATTTATAAGTTTTTAAGAATACGGGGGGCACTTATCTAAATAAGCCAATGTTTTAAAACCGGAAAAAGGGGCTTTGTAAATTTAGGCATATTGTAATATGTATTCTGGAAGTAGGACAACAAACATTTTATTTATAATTTTAGTCCCTATTTTTTAATAAAGTCTCTCGTCTCAACTCTGAGAGCCTCGCCCCAGTCTTCTCTCCCTCACACCTCCCCTCTTCGTCCGCATCCTCTCTTCTCTCTCTCAGTCGCAAATGCAACACCACTGCACCCACCCAGCTGCCATCCAGAGCAAGAGGCCACATGGACACGCAAGAAAGTTCAACGGCCTCCCTTCCTTTTTAAGTATGCTTTTATGATGTTCTGAATTTTATAGTTTTTAGTTTTTAGTTATTATTGCTGAAATTTTTGAGTATGCTAAAATTTTTAGTAGCCCAGCCCCCATTCCTTTTGAGTACGCTGAAATTTTTAGTTATTGAACTTATTGTTGCTGAAATTAGTTTTTGCTGAAAATGTTTTTAATTTTTAGTTATTATTTGTTGCGGAAATTGTTAGAAATTGTCGCTGAAATTTGTTGTTAATTTTTAGTTGTTATTGTTGCTGAAATTATTAGTTATTTTTTTAGTATGCTGAAATTAATTAGTTTAGTTGTTATTATGCTGAACTTAGTTTAGTTATTGTTAGTTACTGCCGAAATTTTAATTTTATTTAGTTTAATTGTTGTTGAAATTGTTAGTTATTGCTGAAATTTTAATTAGAAACTAAAAATATAATTTGATATAATGTTTCACATTTAGGCAATTATGTATAAGATTTAGACAATTAGCTTTAAAAAATTGCAAGAAAAAAAGTAAAAACAGCCAAAAAAAATGACATAATTATAATGGCTTGTTTGTTTGGGGTGTATTTCATTTTTGGGCTTTTACTCTTGTAAGACCATTCGTCCTTTGTAAATCTTCTTTAATTAACGGGGGTTTTGAAAAAAAGGTCCTTACAAGGCTTAAAGTGTATAAAAATAGGACACTTAATATAATTTTATAAATTTAGTCCCTGTACTAAAAACACCATGAAAAATGGTGACGCTGGCACGGACCAAAAATATAAAGGGTATTGTACTAGAGGGACTAGATTTATAAATGCTATTGTACCACAGGGACTAGATTTATATACTTGAAAAGCATTGTCCTAAAAATCCAAATATAGAAAGGAAGATGACCTTAGCAAGAACACCAAACTCAATCGTGATCTATTTCATGCTCTTTGGGTTCCCGGCCTCTTTATGAAACGAGTTGGAAAAATGAGCAGTGGTAATTCTTTTTCCCTAATGAGGCTCCAGGTTTGGCTGATTGTTGAGGTCTTACGTTTGATGAGCTATACATGCATTATGAGAGAGAGGTAACCTCAATAAAATGCTTTCAAGGGTGAATGTTTGCTTGAGTTATTTTGTGGTTACTGATTCCTCCAGGGTAAAGCAAAGAAAGTTGTCTCAACCCAAAACTTGTGGTATAAGATTTTGAGTATATATTATTTTTAATTGTTTTTATATCTGTTGATATTTGAGTTTATAATCTGCCTCTATTTTAAATTTGACAGGTTACTTTAAATGTTACAACAAATGCCAACAAAAGTAATTGATGCTAATTACTGCTCTGTTGACATTTCAAAGAAGTCAAATTTGTGACACGAGAATTTGGATTGGATTTCAGGGTTTTTCTGATACCTTCATTGTGCTTGGAATTCCATTTGATTCTCTAGAGGTTCATTACTTTCTAAGAGGTTCCATTATATATTTCTCATATATCTTTATGTGCACATGATAATTATATGTTTTGTGACTATCTGCCGGCAAGACAACTATATAAAGATATAGCTGAGACCATATACTACTATCTATATCTGTATCTGTTTCCAGATATGTTCTTTGGGTCTAGTTTTTGTACTTGTGTAATTATGTAATATATTGGTTTTTATGTTAAAATGTTAAGAAGCTCGGACAATGAAGGCCATAATTTACGGAGTCATTGTAATGCGTAGGGAATTCTTCAACCTGACATGCGGGGTGTAATACCATCAGATCGGTGGGATTGGGCTGCTCTTTGACAAATGATCTCCAGGAATGAATACTTTGAGCCTATATGAAAAAAGTTTTCAGGTTTGCATTTCCTCGTCCATCAAAGTTTAAATGCTTGTAAAAAAATACAGTAATACTATCGGCATTGCTTATCTCATGTTTGTCTACAATTTGTAGTGAACAAACACCTTATTCACAACTTAACCGAAACGGTTCAGTGCTCAAGATCTCAGGTACTCAGAGATTCCTGAGTGTTAATATATGGGTCGGGTTTTGTACCCGGATCCATAATCCGCCCACCGTGATATGGATTATCCAATTTAGTGTTGGATAAATCATTATTATAATAATTAAGTATTTATTATAATAGAGGAGTCTTAAATATAACAGATAAGAAGAGTCCAACTAACTCCTTGATTTTTGGAACTCTTATCTGTTATATATAGATATCCTATTTGGTGATTACAAAAAAAAAAAAAAAACAGAAAATATACGATACATATTTTCGGTATCTCTCTCTCTCTAGAAATCCTCCTTCACAAATCATCTCTCTCTCTTGATCCATCATCAACGGATCTTGGATTTGTGAGCGTGACATTCAAAGGGGCAACTCTTGTAGCCAACCCGGATTTTCACGAGACGCGAAGCGTACACGGAGGAAGAACTCGCAGATTCGGTGTCGGCTCGTATCAAACAACGTGCATCGATCATCGGGTTACATTACGCCTTTGAGGTAATCCGAAAACCCGTATGTGCTATGTGTATATACTGTTATATTACATTGGTATCAGAGCTTTTTAATTTGTTTGATCGCCGGATTATTCGTCGGATTATTTTTTTTTTGTACATAAACTCCATTAATACCAATTTAAATTCGTTTTAAATTGAGCGCGTAATAATCCGAAATTTTTATAAGGTTTTGTTTCTGTGTTGATAAAGAACTCGTACGCGAAATTTCATTAATTTTCGTTGAACGGATTGAGAGAAAATCGAAACCCTAATTTCAATTTGAAGTTGTTCCGAATTTTTTTTGCCAACTTTGAGGCCAAAAACAGTGGATCAAACGACGATGAAAATCTGTTGTTCTTTTACATAATTGTTCTACGTTGCGAGGGCTTTCCAACCATATATTATTTGTTAATTTTGGATTAAAAATGAGCAAGTAATGACCCTTTGAACATGGCTCCATGAAATCGCGAAATCTGAAAATTTTCTGTTTTAAGAAGACGATGAACAGTATTTATTTATTTATTTTTTTTTTGTAATTATACTCTCGGTTTTGTACCAAACTGTACCCAAACCAAGTCGTGGGGTGGGGCTGGGCCTGGCGCGTGGGGGCTCGGTTTTTGATGTAGAATCCAAAAATATTTTTTGTGTATTTTTTTGGCCCACAGTAAATAGTATTTTTTAATTATTTTAATTTTAAATAATTTTTTGAGGGCCTTAACGATGCGATAAAAATCTGGAAAAAATATATTTGGATTCAGTAGGCCGAAAGCAATTTTCCATGTTGTCAAAATATTTTTTACTGCTGCGTTATTATAAAAATGATTTATTGTATTTTTTTGACACTCAAATAATGTCTAAAAATTACCTAAAATTGCAGAAAATTACAGAAATTTTTTTCTGACTTAGTGGATGGAAAATTAATATTTTCTGAGCATTTTGACATTCTGGAAAAATTAATGTATTTTTGGTGGTCCATTTAATTTAGTATTTAATGGATTTTTATGCTTTTATTTAATGATTATTGTCTTGATAACTTGCGTAGTTAACACAATAGTTATGTTTGACCATGCTCGCTCCCTAAGTTGGTGAGTGTAGCAATAATTGTCCATTTAAAGGCCTAGGTTATGTGTTTTGCATGATTAAATGGACAATTCTGAAAATTAACAGTGGAATGAGCTAGTGTTTGCCTGTTTAATTCCTGTTTTAAGGTTGTTCCTATGTATATGTGCAATCGGACATACCCCGCCCGGCTTTCAGTAGATATTATGTATAGGCTTCTTCTCCTTTTATTGATGTATTGGTGAGAATGAGAGGGTTTTTAAGCCACATGTAAGGGGATGATTTCTGAATGCACAACAATACATAGGAATTATCTTAGCACAAGCTCTAAACTGTTAATTAAGGGGACTAGGTGGGACCCTGCGCATTTATTGTTGTATGGCGCAAAACTGGTTATCATAATTTGTTTATCTCCCGTGATTTTAAATTATGATGAATGGATGTAAATGATTAATAGATGTGTTCATTAATCGGATAAAATTTGTTTAAAAATCAATTAGAAAATATGCTATAATTTTACAATATTAGGAGATGACTGCGAGCTTTGCAAACTTTCGAATTTAATATGTAAGAGAAGAAAATATTTTCTAATTGGATTTTAGAAAAAATTAAAAAGATGTGTTTTAATAATAATATTAATGTCAATCTTTTGCGCATTTTTCATGTAGTAATGGCAAGCAATAACGTAATCGCCGCTATGACTAAAGAAGATAAGCTAATTGGTAACAACTACAACATATGGCACCGTAAGATCCAATATCTACTCAATCAGCATGAGTTACTTGATTGTCTCACCACTGTTATGACTGAACCAGTTGGGAGTAGTACTGCCGCCAGCCGGCGTGAGCATGAGGCTTACCAGGCTTGGGTGAATAAGGATCGTGCTGCCCGCTTTACTATGCTAAGCCACATGCACGATGACCTTATTGGGCATTACGATCACTTCAAGACATCGTGAAGATGCTGTAGGAGTCGGTTCGTACGAACTCCACCTTAGCACTGGGACCAAGCTACTTCTTCGTGATGTGCTCTATGTGCCTGGAATAAAGCATAATTTACTTTCAGTTTTAGCTTTATCAGACTATGGTTTTTCTTTCAGTTTTAATAGTAGTGGTTTGAATATTATTTTGGACAATATTATTTGTGGACATGGATCTTTATGGAATAATTTGTTTAAAATAGATTTATTTGATTCTGTTTCTTCAACTTCATTATCATATATTGCAAATGTTGATGTTGATTCAGTTACTTGGCATGCTAGACTTGGGCATATAGGAAAAGATAGAATGGCCCGATTAGCTAGAGAAGGCCTTTTAGGCCCACTCGCTGAGGTCGACCTACCTATATGTGAGCCTTGTTTGGCAGGAAAAGCCTGTAGAAAGCCTTTTGGTAAGGCTTTACGAGCTAATCAACCTCTAGAACTAGTACACTCAGACATATGTGGACCTATGAGCGTTAAGGCACGTCATGGCGCCTCTTATTTTCTTACGTTTATTGATGACTATACGCGATTTGGACATGTCTACCTGATCGCTCACCGCTATGAAGCTTTGGATTGTTTCAAACGCTATATAGCAGAGGTTGAGAATCAGCAATCGAAGAGGTTAAAAACTTTTCGTACTGACAGAGGACGCGAATACTTATCTGATCAGTTCAAAGAAACGTGTGAAGAAAAGGGGATACGCAGACAATTAACTATCCCTCACACTCCACAACAAAATGGTGTTGCAGAGAGAAGGAATAGAACTCTTCTAGATATGACTAGATCTATGATGGCGCAGGCCAACCTCCCAATATCCTTCTGGGGGGATGCGCTTTTGACTGCTGCCTACATACTGAATAGAGTGCCTTCTCAGTCAGTTTCCTCCACACCTTATGAACTATGGAGAGGCGAAAGACCCAATTTGGATCACTTGCGCCCTTGGGGTTCGGCAGGCTATGTTCACACAACTTCTCATAAGTTCGGGAAGTTAGGCCCTAGAGCTCAAAAGCATATCTTTATAAGATATTCTGAGAGCTCAAAAGGCTACGTTATGTACGGTGAACACCCTGATGGAGGAATGACTGAAATAGAGTCACGTGATGTCGAATTCTTAGAAAAGGATTTCCCTAGCACAAGCAATACAAAAGAGGATCTTGAACTCTATGAGTTAGAGGATACTGAAAACACTTTACCATCTTCAGGAGAGGCTGGGGGATTAGTTCCTCCTCCTGTAATCGCTGAAGATAGTAGTGGTCTTCAGCCTAGTGGGAGCATTCCAGATAGTGTGAGTGCACCATCACTAGATACTCACGATTCTCAGGTTCGCCGTAGTAAGCGAGGAAACATTCCACGTCGTCATTTTGAGATTGAGGGGAATACTTTCCTAAGCATTGCTTTAGATGAGGAAGAGCAACTTCTTTTGCAGAAGTTCTTTCCTCAAGTTCTAAGGATGAGTGGATGGTTGCTATACAGGAAGAATTGAACTCCATGGCTAAAAATAAAGTCTGGGAGTTAGTTGACCTTCCACCCGGGCGCAAGACTATTGGGAACAAATGGGTTCTAAAGGTCAAGCGCAAAGCGGATGGTTCAATTGACAAGTATAAGGTACGCCTTGTGGCGAAAGGCTATACCCAACGAGAGGGTGTAGACTACGAAGAGACATTCTCCCCAGTGGTGAGGTTTGCCTCTATCCGCCTTATCCTAGCTATTGTCGCGCAAATGAATTTAGAACTATTTCAGATGGATGTTAAGACTGCTTTTCTCAATGGAGAACTTGACAAAGAGATCTATATGGAACAACCTGTGGGTTTTGTATCCAAAGGACAAGAGCGCAAAGTCTGCCGCCTAAAACGTTCTATATATGGCCTCAAGCAATCGTCAAGGCAGTGGTATTTCCGATTTCATCATGCCATTACCTCTATTGGCTTTGAGATGATTGAAGAAGATCACTGCGTATATCTTAAACGATCCAAGAAAAGTGTTCTTATCCTTTCATTGTATGTCGACGACATTTTGTTAGCTGGGAATGACCTGGACTCCATTGTCGCCACTAAAGAGTGGTTGTCCTCTACTTTTGAGATGAAGGACATGGGTGAAGCAAATTATGTGCTGGGGGTTAAGATCGTGAGAGATCGATCTAAGAAGCTTCTCTGTTTGCCTCAGGAGACTTACGTAAAGAAGATTCTGGAAAGGTTTCGCATGCATAACTCTAAACCCATAGACACTCCAATGGAGAAAGGGTGTACATTGAGCCTAGATGATTGTCCAAGAACTGATGAAGAAAAGAATCAAATGTCTAAAGTGCCATATGCACAGGCCATAGGGAGTCTGATGTACGCTATGTTGTGTACGCGTCCAGCTATCTGCTATGCAGTTGGTATAGTTAGTCGTTATCAGAGTAACCCAGGCCACAAACACTGGCAAGCAGTGAAGAGGATTTTTCGATACCTTCGTGGGACTGCTGATCTCGTCCTATGTTATCATGAAGGGGACTTGAGACTTAGAGGCTACAGCGATGCTGATTGGGCTAGTGACAAAGATGGAAGGAAATCCACTTCGGGATATACGTTCATTCTTGGAGGTGGATCTGTCACTTGGTGCAGTAAGAAGCAAACGTGTATTGCTCTATCCACAATGGAATCGGAATACGTGGCATGCTCGGCAACTGTTCAGGAAGCTGTTTGGCTAAGGAGATTCTTTCAAAGGCTAGGCATTTCAGATCATGCAGCTGAGCCTGTGCTTGTCTATTGTGATAGCACGTCAGCTCTAGCTTATGCAAAGGATCCAATGTATCATGGGAAGTCTAAGCACACTGGCATTCGTTATCATTACATTAGAGACATGGTTGCGCAAGAGGAGGTTGTCTTGAAACATATCTCCACAGGTTGTATGGTGGCTGATCCATTAACCAAGCCCATTGCTCGAGATGTTTTCCTTTCACATGTTAGGAGTATGGGACTACGTAGGATTTGATATGTATGACACCATATTGTTTATTGACATTATTATTATTTATTGGATATAATATTCATTTCTTTTATTTGTTAAATTAAATGAATTGTTATCACTATGTACACATCTTATAGATATGTCACCGGGTTGAATCGACTCTCTCACACGAGTGATTCACCTTGGCGCTTAGACAGCGAGCAAGATGAGACATTTATGTCTGTGGCGCTTTGAAAGCGAGCTGAGACATTTATATCCTTGGCGCCTGAAAGGCGAGCAGGATATATACGATTATGCAGATTCTGCTATATGTCGCCTTAGTTGAGTACTAAGATGAGACCTTATTTATACTTTTAGGTCGATCATAGAGTATCTCCATAACTCTATGTAGCCTGTTTTTAGCCGAATGTGAGATTTCAGGCAGGCACTATGTGAGTGACTGGGTTGAAACTCAGGTTAGGCGCTAGATAGCGACTAGACTAAGATTCGTATGGCGTCCTTTTATTTCAAAAGTGACATACCCTTTTCAACGGGATGACGCCATAGCATACATTTCATATTGTATGTGCTTTGCCGACCAATAGTGGGAGCGATGAATGAATCCCTGCTTCATCGCTGTGTGAGCCACATGGATTATTATAGTCCAACGATATGCCTTTTGTCGACCTGAGACTATGTCATGAAGAGAGGACTTGATGACGCTACTTTAGCGTGTTTACCTAGGACGAGGGTTGATTCCGTCTAAAGGGGCACGACTAGGAAAGCGGTTAAGTCTAATTGAATTGGCATGAGGACTTAGGGAAGACTATTTGATTATACACCATGATAATGTGGCTCATAGTCCGGACGGCTTTACTGTGTTTTGTGCACGACTTAGTCATGAGTACATTACATATTTGGGATCTAGAACTGCTTTCT
The DNA here is from genome assembly GCA_949130495.1 of Sambucus nigra. Lineage (NCBI taxonomy): Eukaryota > Viridiplantae > Streptophyta > Magnoliopsida > Dipsacales > Adoxaceae > Sambucus > Sambucus nigra. The sequence continues at coordinate 320,950,516 of OX422223.1, forward strand.
TGAGGGATTAAGAGTGCTAAATTCGGTGTAAATCAAACTGTCTGGGTATATGCGAGATTCCTTCGAGTGATGCGTCTTCGTTAGTTAGATGATGGCTTAACGATTACGCTCCTGAGACTGTACGTTTTCTCGTGAGGTAGCACGTCACATATTCATGTATGAGGAGACGAGTGATGACAGAGATCGTTGGAGATTTGTTAGAGAGACCACGCCTTATGTGGGCGAGTGGGAGATGTTAATATATGGGTCGGGTTTTGTACCCGGATCCATAATCCGCCCACCGTGATATAGATTATCCAATTTAGTGTTGGATAAATCATTATTATAATAATTAAGTATTTATTATAATAGAGGAGTCTTAAATATAATAGATAAGAAGAGTCCAACTAACTCCTTGATTTTTGGAACTCTTATCTGTTATATATAGATATACTATTTGGTGATTACAAAAAAAAAACAACAGAAAATATACGATACATATTTTTGGTATCTCTCTCTCTCTAGAAATCCTCCTACACAAATCATCTCTCTCTCTTGATCCATCATCAACGGATTTGGATTTGTGAGCGTGACATTCAAAGGGGCAACTCTTGTAGCCAACCCGGATTTTCACGAGACGCGAAGCGTACACGGAGGAAGAACTCGCAGATTCGGTGTCGGCTCGTATCAAACAACGTGCATCGATCATCGGGTTACATTCCGCCTTTAAGGTAATCCGAAAACCCGTATGTGCTATGTGTATATACTGTTATATTACACTGAGGATCTCAAAGCTATTTACAACTATGGACTTGATTGTTTATCTTCTATTATAAATTTTTTATTTGCCTGTTAATAACGTATTGATGTATGAACTTAGGACTGTTTGGGAGATAAAGCAAAACAATTTGGTTGACATGGCTATTGATCGTCGGTGCTATGTAGATCAGACACATATCCTAAATATCCATTTGAATCGATTCGACTTTTTCATACTCACTGCCTTCCACTTCTATGCTTGACCCAAGGTATTACTACTGGTTACTAGTACTTCTTGGTTTGAGATTTGGTATTCATCTTAGTGTAATTTGAATGAAGCCACATGTTCTATCAACAAAAGGATTTTGCAAAATGGTCAGGTTCCACTTGGTAGACTGGTCAATGCCCAACGTATCCAATTGATTTTTATTGTGCTAACTTTGGTGTTAAAAAATAAATGGCTTGAAAAGAATGTCACTATATCAGATGGTCATATGTTTGTTTAGAACTGGTTGATATCTCCCACTAGGGCTATAAACGGATATTCGAAAATCCGCATCCGTCCGATATCCGAATCCGAATTTGCGAACATTTATCCGAAAATATGGAAACGAATACGAATATGGATACTCTATAAAAAATATCCGAAAAAACGGATACGGATACGGATAGTACTAGTATTCGATAAGGATAATCCGTATCCGATGCGGAGTATCCATTTTATCGGATATCCGTTTTACCGGATATCCGTATCCGTCAAACATATGTTTAAAATATTACTAATAATATTGGTATTAGTATTACTAATAAAATAATATTAAAAAAAAAAACTTAATCGTTATTCCCTAAAACAAAATAAACACATACTCCACTCAAAACAAAAATACCTTAAAGTTATTATTTTATTGGGTATATTATAAAATGTCATGTATTGTTATTTTATTTGATATATTATCATGGAGCTACACTAAAGTTAGAATACACCCTATCACACACAATAGACACCCACTAAATAACATATACTCCACTAAAAAAAACTAACTTCATTTCATTTCTCTTTCGTACAAAACAAGAGAAAAGAAACCCTCATGTGATTGTTCGTTAGTTTTTTTAATTATAAATAAATGTAAGGGAGAAACAAAAAAGAATGTAAGAGGGAAACATAATAGAATGTAAGAGGGAAACAGAAAAATAAAGAGATGATTTTGATTGTGATGAGAACTGAAGTTAACAACAGGTATATTATATACAAAATAAAAATGTATACTTATTAAAATAAAAATATCAGTATGTTTTGAAGACAAAAGGTCCATGAGGTTATCATTCTCAATAAATTTGATTTAATCTAAAATGTGCATATTTATTTCTACTGTCGTGGAATGCAACTGTTATTTTTTTTTGGATGACTTTAAGCTTATATGGTTGTAAAGTATGGATGGCTTTAGCCACATTATCATTATGAAATACTATTATTATGGAATCCATAATTGCTGATGTTAGAAGGCAGTAATTTTGTTATATATTTATTTAGATTGGATTGAATTTCATTGGATTGGATATTTTAATAGTTATTATTTGCGATGGTAAATAATGTAAATGAATACGGATATTATCCGAATTCGAGGTATCCGAGCGGATACGGATATGGATAGATGTTTTAACTATCCGGGCGGATATCGATACGGATACGGATAGTACATTCAGATAGCGGATACTGAGATGGAAAACATTGTATCCGATCCGTATCCGTCCGTTTACCACCCCTATCTCTCACTAACCCTGTATCTCTTGTGTTAATGCTACATGTAACGTTATATTGCTTTTTTCCTTTGTTGATGTATTTCTAATTATATGGTTATTTGGATATGCAAGGGTCTAAAAACTGGGTTGTGTTATATAAGATCATATGCTATAGTGGGTGCCATAAAGGTGCAAATGACTTATCCTTTTGTTTTCTTTTAGTATTCCTGTTGTAATTTTCGCTTGTGGGTTCCTCTCTGCTTTATCTTCTTGTTGACGTAAAATCGATGCTTCTCTTGATATAGGAAAAAACCAAATGTGATGGATGATTACAGTACTGCAAAAGTCACACAAGTGATCTGTTGATCGGAGAATTTGGAGGAGTGCATAGCTTCTGGAAGTTGATTTTTATTCATAGAGACTTGCTCTTAAAATGTTGATTTCTCATAAAACGTGTAAGCCTGGCTATGAGTCTCAACGCTATCTGTGTATCTTAGTAAAAACCTTATATATACCTACTTTTGATGTGAGCAATGAACGAGTCTTGATTGTTTAACTCGTTCATGACTAATGTAGGTTTAATTATACGCCTCTAATATTCACAACTCCTTTTAACAAATTACAATTTAATTTTGAGCCATGGTCCAGTAAAACAGATATGTCTCTCTATTGAGCCATGTCCTGTAATACGCTATTGCGGCACTCTCCTATCCTTTTCCGATGGCAGATAGCAGTGCCTCAAAACAATTTGTATAGGCTCGAAGATTTTATCCTCTTTCTTGCTTAAAACTACTAAGTTCATCTATGCTAAGATTTGTCTTTCATCTATGCCAAACTTTGTCTTTCAACTGTGAATTCACATTGAAGCAAAAAAATTCTCCGCAGTTCTTGCTAAATGCTAATTGAGGCTGGTGCAAAACTATTATACCAAGTTGCCACGTCACATTACAGGCTCAAGGAGAACAACTTGAACATTATAGACTAACTCTTCTCCCATAATCTCGTTTATTCTTTTAATTTCGTTGATGTTCTGTTCTTCGTGTAAACTTTGGAAACTGGATATCCCAATGGAGTTCCTAATCCTCCGATTCTGCTATTGATGGAAAATATTTTACATTTTTGACAACTTACATCATCCATCTATCAAAATATTAGCTCCTTATATCTTTTATTGCGTCACCTGAGATTAAAGTTTTGATCAAAGGAGGAGGATGATATCTTGCAGTTTATTCCAAAAATGGTGTCTCAACAAATGAATAAATGTTTAGAAGCTGTCCTAGAGGAAGAAGAGGTGTTTAAAGCTATTAAAGACCTAGACTCAAACAATTCAGTTCAGCAGGCTTAGATGGTTTCAATGGTATCTTTTATGTGCATTATTAGGAGATTATTAAAGGAGACTTTACAAAATCAATTCAAATATTCTTTTTAGGATTAGAAATCCCTAAGTCATTGAGTTCAACCCATATTTGCCTCATTCCCAAGGTTTCAAGATGAACTTATTGTAAGGATTTTCGACTAAGTAGCTTGTATAACTTTTGTTATAAGGTTATTTCAAAGATCCTCAACTCAAGACACAGTAAATTTCTCCCAAATATTATTTCTCCTTATTAATCAGGTTTTGTGCAAGGTTGAAGTATACATGATAATATCCTTTGGGGGCAGAAAATGATGCACCTTATTGATAGAAAAGTATCTGGAGGGAATGTGAGCATCAATCTAGACATGGCTAAGTCATATGAAAGAGTTTCATGGTTTTTCCTTCTACAGACTCCAAGTGCTTTTGTTTTTTCAGAAAGTTTTATTGAAATTGTTTGGAGATGCATTTCTTCTCCCTGGTACTCAGTCCTAGTCAATGGCCAACCTATGGGATTTTCCAAACCATCCAGAGGGTTAAGGCAAGGGGATCCAATATCCCCAAGCCTATTTATCCTTATGGCCAGAGGCTTCAGCAGAGGATTTCACAGTTTAATGTCAACAGGTACAATTTTTCCTTTTTCTTATCCAAAGGGTTGTCAATTGATAAGTTATTTGAGTTTTGCAGATGCATAATTTTTTATACAAATAGGAAGAAGAGAAGTCCAAAAGCCCTGATGGAATTTCTGGATAAATATGAGAGTCAATCAGGTCAATTAATTGGTAAGGAGAAGAGTAGTTTCACTTTAAGCTTAAAAGCTCCCACTGGAAGAAGGGGTAAAATATCATCAATGACTGGATTTAAGTTTGAAAAGGGCCTATAAATACTTGGGTTGTCCCCTATTTAAAGGTTGATGTAAAGTAATATTCTTTGATCCCCTGGTCCAGTCTATAGCTTCAAAGATCAACAGCTGAAAATCTAAGTTCCTATCAATGGGGGGCAGATTAATCCTGAACAATTCAGTCCTCTCTTCTATATCGTTGTTTACTATTTTCTCCTTAAATCCTCCCCAAAAGAGTATTCAGTTAGTAAATAAACTCATGAACTCTTTTTTTCGGGGGGGTAAATAAGGACTATGGCAAGAAATTTCATTGGACTGGTTGGGATTCTCTATGTTATCCTAAGGTAGAAGGGGGTCTAGGTAGTAAAATTCTAGTTTCCATTAAGTCTGCAACAAATTTAAAGTTGGCTTGGAGATAATAAACAAGGCTTAGACTTGTGGGCTATATTTATGAGACAAAATTATCCTCAATTGAATGGTACAAATGGATCAATAATTTATAAGAGAATCAACTCAGTTTGGGAAGTGCTGCAGGTGCATACAATATGGTTAGGAGAGTAACTAGTCTGGAAACTATCTCAAAATGGCTGCTCTTTTAGCTATGGATCAACATATGACCTGATAAGAGATTGTAAACTATCCTCCTTGACTTATAAATCAATATGGAATCCTCAAATACCTTAAAAAATGTCAGTCTCCTCTTGGAAATATCTTTCAAATAGTGTTCCTATTGAAAAGAATACCCAGAGGGTTGGGTTAGACTTACATCCAGATGCCAGTGTTGTAAAGCCTCAGAAGAATCTCTCAATCACCTTTTGTCTCTGTTCTAATTGCTAATAAAGTTTTATGAGTTTTTAGAGGATTAATGGGAATCAGTCATCAAGCAAATTCAATAGATGGTATCATCATTCAATGGTGGTTATATTCTGACAGTTCAGGTATATCAAATGGTTGCATCAAGTAATTCTAGTTAGGGTTCGTTTGGCAAACCAATTCCAAGGTTTGGAATTGGAATTGGAAGGTCAATTTCATTTCCGTGAAATTAAAATTGGCCTTCGAATTCCATTTCCATGGCTTGGAATTGGGTTTCCAAACGGACATATTCTTGGAAAGGAATAGGTAAATTATATGAGGGTAAAAATATGAATTCAATAATCATCATTCAAAGAGTGATTTCCAGTATCTCAGAAAGAACAAACCAAACTAGTTTCAAATATGGGAGAAAGAAGAACTGTTTAGAGGTCATGACTGTTTTCAAAATTAAATATCCTCAAAATAAGCTTGAAGTTCGGAACATAGTGAGAGATAGAAGAAACCTACAAGTGGAAGATTAAAGTTCAATTCAAAAAGTGGTTGCGATCAAAATGGCAATATGGGAATAGGTGCAGTCCTTAGAGATGATCAAGGTAGATTTAAATGGGCCTACTCAACATAATGACGAGGAACAAGTATATTGGCAGAGACACTAGCTCTTAAGGAAGGATTTGTGTACTGCCTTGAAGAAGAAATTCATTGTATAGATATTGAAATAGAGTCAAGCCTGGTATTTAAAGCCAAAATCTCAATTCAAATATAACTCCTTGGAAGATCAAACCCATCATTAGAGAAATCCAAAATCTTATTCGAAATCCTCAAATTGAAGCCCATAAATGTCCTAGAGAAGTTAACAGTGTTGTTAACCTTCTAGCTAAGCATGGGGAAAATAAAAAATGTTTCTCCAAATTTCAGTACATAGAAGATCTCCTAAGGAAAATCAAGGGTGCATTAATTCTATATTCCACTAGCTTTTCTTTCATTAGTATAGCTTGATGTTAAATTTTTCTTAATTTGTATAGGTATTTCTAAGTTTTCCTCTATTGTGAGCTACCTAGAGAGGGCTTTTCTCTCTGAGCAAATCTAATAAAATTTCTATTTTCTAAAAAAAAAAGTTTTGATCAAAGGTTTTTTCCTGCCTATAATTACACATAACACAACTAAAACACACCATACGCACCCCTACTTTTTTTTTATATTCGACACCACACCAAAAATACACTCCATCATCACCACCATCACCATCCCCATCACAATTCTCCACCATTACCATCACAGAGAGACTAGAGAGAAACAAGAGAATTGATATATTTTAAAATATGAAGAAAAAAAAAATCTTTGATGATCCACTTTGAGCGAATTTTTTTATAATCACTGGTTGAATTCATGATTCAAACAATGCTTATTGAAAATTACATCATAATCAACCATTAATGGTTGATTTTTTTTCTTTCAGATCAAGTACGTCGAATGGGAATTCACACCTTCGAATTTGACACAAGCGTTATCCCTCATAAATTTTAACTTCTATATGTCTCTTCTTTTTTTTGTCAAAACGAAACTATTATATTAAATCAACTATTTTAGCAAATACACACATGTTTCATCAAGAGATACAAGAAGATCAAGACCAATACCAAACCAAAGGTATGAAAACAAAATATCTCATGACATTTTTTTAGCTTTGAAGTTTAAAAAAAAAGATTTTGAATTAAAGATGCTCAAAAGATTAGCACTTAAAGATTTTGTGCTTCTTTGTCCTTGATTAAAACTATGGAGCCTAAGCCACAATTGTTGAATCACTATAGTAATTGTGAGTTAGGCTATAGGTTTTGCGGCACCTTTGAGCAAATTGGCTAGTAGATGATTTAAAAATCAAGATGGATAATGATTTTGTTCCCAAAATCTTGCCTATAAATTGGCAATGGAAGCAACAAATAATATATACCAACATAAATACTTAATTGTGTAAACATTCAAGAGAGTGAGATATATTGGAGTGAGAGATATATATCAGAGAGTGTGTAATAGGTAGTGTTAGACTCCACAAAAATAGTGAGTTGTATTTGTTCAGAAAATACAAAGATTTTTGGAGTGCGAGTGATACACAGTGTGTGTTTTGTAAACATCATCATTTTAGTGAAAAGAGAGTGAGCCGTGGACGTAGCCAAATTAGTGAACCACATAAATTTCTTGTGTTGTGTGCCCATTATTATTTTCGAATTATTTTCTTGACCTATTAAATCCCAAGGTACTGGCAAAATTATTGCCGAAATTTAGCTGCGTCTAATTTCCTAACAATTGATATCATAACTCTTGGTTTGACAATCTTGAGTAGACGGAGTTTTTTGAAAAAAATTATTGTGCGTAAATTTTTTATACTGGACATTTTTTGGTTGAGTGGGAGCAATGGCGTTCGAAAAAGAAAACTCTAATATCGCGAAATTTTACAATACAAATTTTCAATTTAAAAAAATGCAAATGGAGGATTGTCTCTACTAGAAGGATTTGTATATACTAGTGGGTGAAAAGCCAGAAGAGATGAAGGATTCCAAATGGCAGTTGCTTCACCGAAAAGGTCTTGGCACTATGAGGCTATTACACTTAAAATTGGTGGTGTTCAATATAATGGAAGAACTTTCAGCACTACAAGGAAAACTTTCAGCACTATAATCAGTTAATATTGACTTATGTGAGAGTTGCATATTTGGGAAGCAACAATGAGTCAGCTTCCTAAAGAGTGGAAGAACTCCAAAGAAAGAAAAGTTTAAGTCAGTTTATATAGACGTCTGGGGGCTAGCCCCGGTCTCATCTATTGGCAAAAAGTCTTACTTTGTGACTTCCATTGATGACCATTGCAAAAAGGTGTGGGTTTACTTCTTGAGACACAAGTCTGACGTGTACGGGGTGTTCAAGAAATGGAAGGACGTGGTGGAGAAGACATGGCTAAAATAAAAAAAGTTGAGATCCAATAATGGTGACGAGTAAGAAGACACCGAGTTCAAGAAGTTCTATTATGAAAATGGCATAAGACGAGAGAGGACTATACAAGGGACACCATAGCAAAATGGCATGACAGAATGGATGAATCGAACATTAACTAAGAGAGATAGAAGCATACACATACATGTAGGTCTACCCAAGAAGTTCTAACTAGAGGAGCTCAACACAAAAAAATACCTAATCAATCGAGGACCATCAGTTCCATTGGAGCACAGAATACTAGAGGAGGCATGGAGAGGAAAGGAGATAAAACTTTCACACTTGAAGGTTTTTGACTGTGTGACATAAGTACATATTAGTGATAATGCAAGGGGTAACCTTGACCTTAAGTCACTAAAATGCACTTTCATTGGATATGGAGAAGATGATCTTGGTTATTGAATCTCGAATGACCGAATAATAAAAATAATCAGAAGCAATAGGGATGTGATATTTAATAAAATTATGATGTACAAGGACATAGATGCACCATGGTTTAGAAGCATAAGACATGATGATCTAGTATATATTGATTTGAAAGACATTCCAAATAGTAGTGTGGCATAACGGACAAATGAATGTTCTTATTTAGACGAAACAACGCCACAAAGTAGCCAATAATAGATCGACACACGAAATCTCCACATTCTGCTCCTAAATTGATAAGATCCTCCCGCCCTCGTATACTAAATAGAAAGTATATGAACTATTTATTGCTCACTGATAGTGGTGAACTTGAATGCTGTGAGGAAGATCGTTAGATGAAGGATAATAACAAGTGAGAGTTTGAAATGAATGATGAGATGAAGTCCTTTATCTCTAAAAACACATGGGAACTAGTTAAGTTGCACATGGGAAAGGAATCTCTACACAATAAATGGATATACTGAGTCAAAGAGGAACATGATGGTTCCAAGAGATATAAGGAAATGCTAGTGGTCAAAGGATTCCAATAGAAGTAAGGAATTGACTTCCCCAGAATTTTCTCACCTGTTGTGAAACTGAATACCATTCGATTAGTTCTAAGCATTATTGCAGCAGAGTATTTGTATCTTGAGCAGTTATATGTCAAAATTGCTTTCCTCCATGGTGACTTAGAGGAGGAAATATATATTCATCAGCTAGTGGGTTTCTCAGTTCCATAGAAGGATAAACTAGTGTCCAAATTGGAAAAAAAGATTATACGGCTTAAAGCAGGCCCCAAGATAGTGGTACAAAAAGTTTGACGGGTTTATGTAGAGAAATGGCTACAATAAGTACAATGTTGATCACTTTTGCTACTTTAAGAGATTTCAGTCTAGTTACATCATTTTTTACTATATGTTGATGACATTTAGTGGTAGATTTAGATATGTATATAATAAAAATTTGAAGAAGTAATTATCAAGTGATTTCGACATGAAAGATTTAGGCATAGCAAAGAAGATTCTTGGGATGAGGATTAATAGAAACAAGCAAAAAGATACTTTGCAGTTGTCTCAGGTAGAGTACCTCAGTCGTGTCTTACGGAGGTTAAACATGGGTGATGCTAAATTTGTTAGCACACCATTGGCTACTCACTTTCGACTATCTATGGACCAGTCACCAGAGACGTAGGATGAGAAAAACTTCATGACCAAGGTTCCATATACCTCAACCATCAAAAGTTTAATGTATGCAATTGTTTGCATAAGACTATATATGGCCCGTGTAGTGGGAGCATTGAGAAGATTCATGACCAACTCGGGAAAATAATATTGGGAAGTAGTGAAGTGTATACTAAGGTACTTATGAGGTATTATCGATAGATGTATATACTTCAGACAAGGCAAGATAAATTTTTAGGGGTATGTAGATGCCGACTTTGCTAGTGTGGTAGATCATAGGATGAGCACTACCTGCTATGTTTTCATAGTAGGTACCATTGCAGTCAGTTAAGTTTCATAGCCACAGAAGATTGTCACATTATCCACTACAGAGGCAGAATACATAACTCTGATAGAAATCAACAAGGAGATGATATGGTTACAAGGATTATTGGTAGAGTTAGGATTCAAATAGGTGAATAATGTTTTACATGGTGATAGCCAGAGTACTACACACGTGGAAAAGAAATCAACATTACATTCGAGGACCAAGCACATCATACTTTGTTATCATTTCCTCATATCACTTTTAGATGATGGGGAGTTAACACTTGAGATGATCCAGGGAACCAAGAATCTAGCAAACATGTTAACTAAAATAGTGACTACAGATAAACTGAAATTGTGCTTAACTTCAGTTGGTCTTCAAGAGTAGAAGAAGGGAAAATCTCACATTGAGAGTTTACTAATTGATGAATATTTTTTTGGTGGCATTAGTCGCTAAGTGGGAGATTGTTAAAGTATAGAGACTAAGCCAAAATTGTTGACTCACTATAGTAATTATTAGTTAGGCTATAGGCTTTGAGGCACTTTTCAGTAAATGGGTTGGTGGATGATTTAAAAAATTAAGAAGGTTAATGATTTTGCTCCCTAAAACCTTGCCTATAAATTGGCAATGGAGGCAACAAGTAATATATTCCAACGAAAATATTGAATTGTCTAAATATACAAGAGAATGAGATATATTAGAATGAGAGATATATCAGAGTGTGAAGTAGGCAGTGTTAGCCTCCATAAAAATTAGTGAGTGGTGTTAGTGATACACAATGTAATCCAGAAAATACAGACTTAGTATTTTTGGAGGGCGAGTGATACACAGTGTGTGTTTTGTAATCATCATCATCACTATTAATGAAAAGAGAGTGTGAGCCGTGAATGTAGCCAAATTTGTGAACCATATAAATTTCTTGTGTTATGTGCCCATTATTATTTTTGTATTATTTTCTTGACCTATTAAATCCCAAGGTCCTGGCTAAATTATTGGCCGAATTTAGCTACGTCTAACTTCTAACAAAAACAAATTCTTAAAGATTCTATTATTACAATTTTTCTTGGTTTCAATGGAACTTTGCCTTCTAAAGACTACCATGGGTAATTAAATAACTAGCAAACTAACTTCTTTAATTCCTTATTATTATATGTCTTTGTTATTTAATTTTGGTTGGTTACTTAATGAATTTGTGGCATTTTGTGAAATGGGTATTAAAGATATGTGAAATAGGTATTATGTTACCGATTCTTGTTAACAAAATAACGTTACACTACCGAGCACAATAAACAAGTTACGATAAAAAAAAATTACCCCAATATTTTCTTACATAATCAGTGTAAACCAGTGAGGTTGAATAAGAGTTTTGAGTTTAGAAAGATAATTTGTTCAAAGCCAAAGAATTATTTATAAATCATAAAATATAGCTTAATCCCTCACTTTTGAAAAAAAATAGATGTAATATACCAATTTTTGGAATCAAATATAATTAATTGAATGGGTTAATTAATTATAATGTGTTATGAAGTTGGAATTTGAATTAAATTAGAAAGAATTTAATTGAAATTAGTTTGGTGATTTTTGGATAATTAAATGAATATTTTGAGCATTTAATTATTTAATTGGTAATATTTTAGTTTAATATAAACCTAAGGGGCATTTGAGTTGGTCTCCAAGCTAAGAATTTTTAAAGTTCAGTCACGACTAGAATTTGTTGTTGATTTAGAGTTTGAAAACCGGGTGAATATTATAAATTAACTTAATTAAAGAAGGAAAAGAAAAAAGGAAATAATAAGAGAGAGAAAGAGAGAGAGAAGCATGTACAACAACGACCGTGGGGTGGGGGTGTTCATTAGCTCTTGCGGATCACCCAACTCGCATTCACGGGTGAGAACGCCACTATATCGGGTGTGGGGTACCACTATAGCGGGTGGGAGAGAGAGGTTTGATGGACTCCTTTGATGCAACGATTCTTTATTTTTATTTTTGAGACTTTGTTTTTCCATGCATACTCTTTATACTTACAAAATAAAGATATTTTGAAGAATGCCAAAGATGAACAACTGTAGATTTTTGAAAGAGGAACAACCTCAGACAATAATATTTCAGAATACTTTCATATAAGGCAAGAATATCTCTATTTTTCTTTTAAGCATTATTTGATTTAAATGTTGCCTAAACATTAAATATGCATGTTTTGTAAAGATTATTAGCAACTTAATTATGGGACGTGTTAACGTAATTATAAATATGTGTTTATGAACTTAAGAAATTGAATTTAATACTTGAAATCCTAGATGCTTAGAATTATGGGCTTAAGTATTGTTAGGGGTGAGATCAAATGGCTCGTTAAAAAGTATATGTATTTCAAAACTATGTTATGATTTATGAAATCATGTAAAAGATGAATGTGGTGTAGAACATCAAAGAATGTTGATGAAAATTATTAATGCGCATAATTAATATGTTTGTTGATACCAAAATTCACCATCTTATATGGACAAATTATAAGCCAACATGTGTCATCAACGCGGCATAAGTCCAAGTCAGCATGATACAAATCCCTAATCAACAAGGCAGCCCGACCAACAGGGAAGCCTGACCAACAGAGAAGATAGACCAACAAGGCAGCCCGACCACCAGGGGATACCAACCAACTGGAAAGACCGACCAACAGCCTGAAATCCAAACAGTATAGCCAATGAAGCGACAATAGTCTTATATTTAATTCTCATTATGTATTGATGTAAATTCCTAACAAATGAAGGCATTCCATCTTTTCACATGACAACTCTATATACCCCTATTGGGTTATAAATACATTGTAACACCCTCATTGCAAGGGAACGAAAAAAAAATCAAGGTAATCAAGCAATACATAACAGTGGATGTAGGCTATTCCATTGAGCCGAACCACTTTAAAAATGTCTTTATCTTTTTTTTTACTTATTTATTTGTGATCAATCAATTAAGAATAGTCTAGTTTTTTGCATTAATAGATTGGTGTCGTCTGTGGGAACGTATTGCTAAACGTTTTCACAAATTCATCATACATAGCTAATATCACTGAAACAGGTACCAGAAATGAGGGAATTCCGCCTAATCTTTCTACCCCTCCAAATAACAACTAGTTAACTGGAATTTTGGCTAGTCTGCCAAAGGTCAAGAGGCTATGCAGGATACGATAAGACAATTGGCCCACACTCTTTAAGATGGAGTTCCTACACAATCTAATCAAAGGAGTATGCCACCGCCGCTAATAAGGAGTATTGGGCATAACCACTCCAGAACTTCCAGGGATCCTCTATATCGTCCTAGAGCAACTTCTTTTATCAGGATTACTAATTCCTCTGATGGACAGTCTCTAATACCAGAAAGACTGAGTGCCTTTGAAAGGCTAAGTAAGGCCTCTCCTTTCGATCGTTTGGACCCAGAGGAAATTCTCTTCGGGTTATGTTGGGAAATACTCAACGACCAAGGGACTTGAGGGAAGGCTCAGCCCAATCCAGATCGAATGCTCGATCAACTATTCGGTCCAGTAAAAAAGAAGGTGTGCAAGAAGAAATATCAACACAATCAGTTGGTTGGCATAAACGAGCTACCACCCACAGATTTGGTGTTGGCAATGATTCTTGGAAAGGGTCCATTCATCATTTGGAAGATAGATTAGGAGAAGTGGCCAAGGCCAAGAATCCTCTCCAGAGAATTTTTGTTAAAGGATATCCTTTTGTGCAAATCATTGTAGATTTCCCCATGCTGACTAAGTTTAAAGCTCCAGTGGTCACTCCCAACTCTAATGGGAAGACTGATCCAGTTCTTCACATAGAATAATACCAAGCTATTTATGTTGTTCCTGATGAAATGAGGTGCATGGAATTTTTAGGAACAATCACTCAACCTGCTCAAATCTGGTATAATAGTCTTCCTCAGGGGAAGATTTCTAGCTTCCAACAACTCGCTGAGCTATTTATTGGTAATTTCTGCTTTGGAGCCAAACCGATAAAGCGAGTACCTCATTTTCTTAGTGTGAGACAGAAGGTGGGAGAAAGTACTAGGGGTTATATCACTGGTTTCAAAAATGAAAAATTAGAAGGAGAAGACTGCAATCACTGCCCTTATGAGTGGTTTGGTCCCTGATAAACTCAATTATACTTTAGGAAAAGATCCCTCGAAGACTAATGATAGAATTGATGGCCAAAGCAGCGAAGATTATGAACGCCGAGGAAGCTATGATTGCTAAAAAGGATTCAGACGCAAAGGCAGAAGCGAAGTATGAAGGGAAGTCAGACAAGGAGTATAAGAATCACAATGAGCGCAAGAATTTGAAAGTAAAAGAAAGCCTACATCGGCTTAGAAAATTTACCAATTACACTCCCTTAACGATGGATATACATAATGTTTTGGAAGAAATCAATCACAAAAATTATTTAAGTTGTCCTAAAAAGTTAAGGTCACCTGATGATAAGAGGGATAAGTCCAAGTATTGTGAATTTCATAAAGACCATGGTCATACGACCAACCGGTGTATTGCTCTCAAGAATGAGATAAAGGCACTCATTTGAAGAGAAAAATTGGACATATTTATTAATCGACAAGCTGGTGGAAGCGCTGGTGGTAGAGGTCGATACAGATCTAAATCACCTATTAAGCCTAGAGAAGATAAGAAGAGGAACCATGACGATGATCCAAAAGATGATCCTGATCTCCCTAATAAGCCTAGACAACCTGGACGTGAGGTATTCACACTCAGTTTTGGATCCTTTGATTGCCAAATGATTATAGGTGGGGATGCATGAGGAGGAGATCATACAGCTGAAAGGAAGGCTTACCTTAATGAGGCTCAAGTTTGTTCCTATATCCAACGAATCAACCTTATCGAGGAAGATCGACCAAGGAAAGTCAAAAAGGATAAGCTCATAATTGGATTTTCTAAGAACGTTCATCTATAGTATTGTAGCCTCATAATGATCCTTTAGTGATCAGATTCAGGATAAAATATGTATTGATAGCAAGGGCATTAGTGGATAACAACAGTTTAGCGGACATTATATTTTATCCCTATTTTGATAGTTTGGATTTAAAACTTAGCCGACGGGAGCCTTACCACATGCCCCTCATTGGATTCTCTGGTGAGAAGGTGTTTCTATTGGGAACAATCAAGCTAGATGTGTTGATCAGGACCTGGACGGTGAGCAGGATAGAGAAAGTGAGATTCTTTATGATGGACAAAAATGTTCATTCTGCCTATAACATGATCATGAGAAGAGTAGGTCTGAAGAAGTTTGAAACTGTACCTTCTACTGTTCATCAATGCTTGAAGTTATCGACTAACTTTGGAGTTAGAATAGTAAAAGGAGGTCAGAAAGTAGTTCGGGAATGCTACTATTCATTTGCTGAGGAAGAAGATATGCTATAAATAAAGAGGAAAACAACCACTTATCAAGTGGATATATCTGAATCGAACAGTGAATCTGAGGTTGAAACCTTAAATCCAAGTGATGAATCAGAACTTGTAAAAGTCCAGGTGATGGAGGCAACATAAAGAATTATTTTAGACGATGATAAACCAGAGCAAATAACTTGAATATGAGTGTCAATGGATCCGATTCTTAAACATGAATTGATGACTTTGTTGACATAAAGAAAACAGGTGTTCGCATGGAGCCACGAATATATGCCTGACATAGACCCAAATTTCCTGTGCCACGAGCTTAATGTTAATAGAGAGGTTAAACCTATAAAGCAGCAAAGAAGAGTTTTTATCCTGGAGAAAAACCAGGATATACAAGAAGAAGTGGAGAAGCTTCAAAAAGATTCCTTTACTAAAGATGTGAAATACCTGGACTGGTTGGTCAACATAGTTATGGTCAACAAGAAAAACATTAAGTGGAGAATATGTGAGGATTTTACTGACTTGAACAAGGCGTTCCGAAAGGATCATTTTCATTTTCCATGAATTGATCAACCTGGGAGCACCCCCATTACTCTCTTGACCCGTGTTGCGAGAAAAGATGTATTTTTATTTGACAGTTTCTGAATCATCTATTAGCTCTGCCTTGATCAGGGTGGAAAATGGAGTTTAAAAGCTGATTTATTACACTAGAAAAGCTTTTTGAGGAGTAGAAGTCAGATATTCCAGGTTGGAGAAGTTAGCATTGGCCTTAATTGAGACTAGTAGATGGATGAAGCCGTATTTTCAAGCTCATACCATAGTGGTATACACTGACACGCCACTGAGGCAAGCGTTTCATAAACCACACAAATTCGAAAGATTGATGTATTGGGCTGGGGAGTTGGGAGAATATGATCTTGTATATAAACCAAGGTCTTCTTTAAAAAACCAAGCTGCGCCGAATTTTATTTCAGAATTCACTTATCCGGAGGTTACCGAGAAATAAGGAACTCATATCGAGCAATATTCATAAGTTATCAGACCTATTAGAAATACCCCCGACCAACTCCAAGCAAAGGAAATTGTAGAAGAAGTTACCACCGATCAACCAAATCCTCCTAGTGGAGTACAGGGGATGAAAAAGAAATATGAAGAGGTAAAAGATAAAATCTTCCATCAAGGGATTCTGATAAACCAAGCATTTGATAGCGATATTCCCATATGGAGTCTATATGTTAATGGGTCATCCTGTGCAACTGGATGTGGAGTAGGAATTATCCTCAATACTCCAGATGAAATAGAAAAAGAGTATGATCTACTACTCCAATTTCAATCCTCCAATAATGAGGTAGAGTATGAATCTGTTATTGCTAGTTTAAATCTAGCCAAATCATTGAATGCCGAGCAAGTTGTGGTATGCAATGATTCACAGTTGGTGGTAAATGAGGTGTTGAACTTATACGTAGCTAAAGGAGAATGGATGTCTAGATACTTAGCTAAAGCTTTGAATGTAATCATAACTTTTCTAGCTATTTAGATGATCAGAATCCCAAGACTGGAGAATGTACGAGCAGATTCACTTTCCCAGCTACCTTCAGCAACCATAACTGAGTTGCAAAGAACTATTCCTATTGAGATGCTTGCTAATAGGAGCATTGATGAATATCTAATGGGTAATTTTATTGCAGTTGACATGGGGACATCTTGGATGGATCCCATAAGAGCTTATATTGAAGATGGAATTCTACCAGCCGACCTACTTGTAACTAAGAAGTTGAAATACAAAGCTGCTAGATATGTGCTAGACAATGGTGTGTTGTATAGAAGAGGATTAACTGCTGGTCTCCAACGCTGTGTGCACCCAACTGAAGTAAAATATTTGATTGAGGAAGTTCATGAAGGGTCATTTGGAGCCTATGTAGCCGGAATAACTTTGTTGGGAAGAATCAATACACAGGGGTACTACTGACCAACTATGAGAGCAGATTGTATAGCTTTTGCTAAGAAGTGTGATAAGTGCCGGAGGTTTTCCAGCATACGCAGGACTCTACAAGATCTCCTAACACCAATCACTTCACCCTGCCCCTTTACTATGTGAGGAATTGACTTGGTCGGGCCTCTACCGACCACCTAAGGAAGGTTCAAGTGCCTAGTTGTAGTTGTTGATTACTTCACTAAATGGGTGGAAGCTGAACCCTTGATTGATATGTCCTATGAAAATGTTTATCAGTTTATTTGGAAGAACATCATATGTAGGTATGGCTTTCCCTACCCTTTATCACTTATTAGGGCACACAATTTGATAACGATGAGTTTGCTACTTATTGTGCCCAATCCAATGTCCAAAAAATCCATTCTGCTCATGCCCATCCTCAAAACAATGGCTAAACTAAGGTAACTAATATAACTTTGTTGAATGGGTTGAAGAAATGGCTGGAAAATGCTAAAGGTAATTGGATTAATGAATTGCATTTGGTCATGTGGGCTTACTGAACAACTCCTAGAACAGCTACTGGAGACACTCCCTACATGCTAGCATTTGGTACTGAAGATGTAATTCCTGTTGAGATATGCTTACATACTCACAAAGTTCTTAATTTCAACACCCCAGTCAATAATTTAATGAGAAGACTAAACTTAGACATGATAGAAGAGGTACGTGAAGATGCAACTTTAAGTAATGCAACCTATCAACAACGAGATTCACGTTTCTATAACAAAAGGGTGAAGCCGATCAATTTAAAAGAAGGTGATTTTGTTTTGAAGAAGATGATTTAGAAGAACAACAAACTTGAAGACAATTAGCATGGGCCTTATCGCATGACAACAATTATCCGACAGGGCACATATCGAATTGAGACTTTGGAAGGTGAAAAATTCAAGAACCCCTGGAATCCAGAACACCTGAGAAAATATTATCAGTGATGTAATCATGCTATACTCAGTTCATTTTAATATTAAAGGGAATGTGATTTCTCCAAAATTATTATTTATTTGGAGTACTAGTGCAATGCACTACACTGCAAATTCATCAATAAAAACCACCAACAATGTTGGTCGGCATCAACTAAGGCACCAATAATGTTAGTTGTCAACACAAACCACCAATAATGTTGGTCGACATCAACAAAGGCACCAACAATGTTGGTTGTCATTACAAACCAACAACGAAATGTTGGTCGGCATTAACAAAGGCACCATCAATGTTAGTTGTCAACAAAAACCACCAATAATGTTGGTCGGCATCAATAAAGGCACCAACAATGTTGGTTGTCAACACAAACCACCAACAAAATATTGGTCAGCATCAATAAAGGCACCAATAATGTTGGTTGTCAATACATAAAAACCATGCAAGGCAAAATTGTAAGTCCCAAATGCTTGGTTAATGAAAACCCGGATAAATAGTTTTTATCTAAATTAGGCTAAAAGATGGAAAAATGTTCCACTCACGCCTGAGAACCAAGGTAACTAATGCAATTACCTAAAACTTTAGGTACATTAGTAGAACCACGGTGATGCATTGGTAAATGGTACAATACTTAGGATAATCCTAAGGGTATCAATAGAACCGGGAAAAAACTACAGATTGACAAATCATCAATTCAAAATTAGAGATTGACTAAAAGTTAAGCCATTCACAGTCATAGACTAAGAAGACATTCATATACTGAGATTGACTAAAAGTTGATCCATTCACAATAAAAAATTAATAAAATAATCTTTTCATTAATTCAATTAAATGATTACATATTGTTACTTAATATGCAGAAACAAAATACAAAGCCTTATTCTATAGGGCGTTTTCCTTCAGGCTTAGAGACAGGATCCATGTCAGCTGTAGGATCATCCAAAGTATCAAGGGAATTTATGATGTTAAAATTCTGAAGCATCCTGGTATTGCTACTACTAGGACGATCAAACGGATGAGGAGGTTGGACAATCTCTAGTTCATCATGTAGTTCGTAATCTCATAAGTACTTTAAAATCAAGTATTGAGGAATATGATGAACATGAATACAATTAACATCTAACTTGAAAGGAGAATTTTCAAGCTCAAGCAAACCCGGGTCATACTAATCCCACAAGGAACTATTTCGATCTACCCTCATCATTGTTAAAGCGTTTGTCAAACCCCATTTATAAACCTCATTCTTAGCTTGCTGAATCCTATCATCAAGATGCCCCAGAGCTTCATTATACCCGTCCATCCAGATTTCCCTAGGTTGATTATGGAATTGAAAGGTTAGTTTATCAACCTGAGAATACAACTTCTTCAGCACTCCATCTTTAGCTTGTAATTGGGAAGACTAGGTGGATAATTGTTCACACAAAGTCTGCAGCTTCTAGGACATCTCAGCAATATCTCGATCTTTAGCTTTTAACTATGCAGCTTGATTGGCAAGGGTCTGTTGAGTCCTAATTTCCTCTGTGGTTCCTCGGCCAGGATTATTTCTTTCTTGGGTAGAGGATGCAGGCTTAATATTTTTTAAGCCTTCCAACTCATCCCTTAATATTGCATTTTCAGCTTCTAAAAAGGAGTACCCTCATTATTACTAGCGACAACAACTCCAAAGGCAGACTTCAAAAGATTCACTTCATCCCTCAAATTATTATTCTATTATTCCAGAAGTTTGACAACAGTTCTAGTTTCTTCAACTTCAAGCTAAAGTAAAGCTTCCTTTTTATTATAAACAGAAACAAAGTTATCAAAACCCCGCCTACATTTAAGCGTCGATATTTTGCTCGTACTTCTGGTTCAACAACGCAGTGCATTCTTTATGATGTTCTTGAAGTTCTTCTATAATCTCATAGTATGAAACATTGTTTGCTATCGCCCGATTAAGTAAGTACTTCAAATACTTGTAGGATTTTTTAGCCTTCTCTGATGCATCATCACCAAGAAACTTAATAATTTCTTTCTCAGATAAGTCTTTATGACATGCTTTGAAAAAAATATTACATTTTCTCAGTAACTCGGTATAATTGGAAGACAATTGTCCAATCTTCGCTATAAACTAGTAAGAAAAAATGACCACCAATCAATAATGAGAATGAAGAACAATCATAATCAATAAGAGATAAAAAGGAAAAAAAAGGTTTCTTTTATTGATAATGAAGAGTTCAAGTACAATAAAAATAAAGAAAAAGAAATAAAAAGAAAAAAGGAAAATGCCGAACAACTTTACACCTTCTCCCTATCATTCTCAACCTTCTTATCCTTGTTAGAAGAAGGGGCTATAGATTGGAGTTGCTCGATTTTCTTGGTTAGAGGATGAGAAGACTTAGTGATTTTAGGTTGATCGACAGCATATTCAACCACTAGAGAAGACTCTCTAGAACCAACTTTATCTTTAATCTCATCCTCAATAACATGAGGAGGAACATGAGTATATCTTTAAAAAAGTTCTGAGCCTTCAACAATGTTTAACTCCTGAAGACAAGCAACCCAACCATATCTAAAATATTTTTATTTTCATACTCAATCTGAGTAGAGGCAGCAGAAATGGCTTTGTTCCAGCCCTTGTCCCAGCCAGCACTGAAGGATGCCTTTCCAACGGACTTTCTCTTAGACCTTTCATAGGTCACAATCTCCTCACCAGTCTCAGACTTGCGCTTAGCTTCCCCTGCACCATGCATAACTTCCTTTGCCCTGCACTCAACTTCCTTTGCCTTACGCTCAACTTCAACGACATTTTCATTAGACGTCTGTCGAGCAGTTTCAGTTGTCTTCAGTTTATCCAACCAAGTACTCTTCTCAATCTCCAAGGCTTGTTAAGATTCGAGCAAATACTTCTTCAAGCCAGCCTAAGTTTCTTCTACATCATTTGAAGAAGAAGCTCGAATTTCATCTTCCTTCTTCAGTATATTATTAAAATTCACCAAAAACTGCAAGAGAATAAGATCAAGTTAGTATATGAGAAATATAAATGACAACAGAACCAAGAAGATGGAAATCACTTACTGATGCAAGGCTCTAAGAAGCTAATTCAAAAACCTTTACTCGGGGCAGTATGACATCAACTCCCACATGGTCTGGAAAAGTACCAGACTTGATCAACTTTTTGGCCAAAATAGGAGTAATAACTACTGAAAGACCAGCCTCAAAAGAAGGTAATTCGACCAAGGTCTGATGGTCGATCACCTGTTCAACCTCCTTCTTTGTAAGACCTCTTCTAAGTCCCCACAAAGGAAGTGTATCATCTTTGGGAGCTGGGCGCCCTTTCAAGACATCCCCTGTCTTCTTCTTGGCCCCTTCAACAGGTTTTTATGAGCCAGAAATGCTACCATTAAGGAGATGAGGTAACTTTCTCTTTTTCATGATATCAGAAAGAGGAGTGTCTGAATCAACAATAGATTCCAGATTAATATTAATCACCAGAGAAAGATGAACAACAGGTCGGGCAATAAAGGAAGAAACGGTATTATATTGAAGAAAATAAGAAGCAGACCTAATGTTCTCCTCAACAACTGTCTTGTGAAGTTCCAAATAAACTTTAATTCTTTTAAATTTACTTCACTCTCTTTGGAGGATTTTCTTTTTCAACCAACTATAATCAAATTTACAAAGAAACAGTTAGTGTGACATCTTATCAAATATAAACAGAGCAAAATTATCAAAACACAGAACAACCTATCCCGTTGCCAAAGAGAGAACATCTAGGTCCTTGATATTTAGCACCTCCATCTAAAGGAGCATGTTGCCAAAAAAATTTAACTACCCCGTGATTAAAATAATCCCTATTAGAATCAAGGAGGTTAACTACTAAAGCTTTACTAACTGCCATAGTTTCAAATAATAAGTGGTATCACTAGTTACCCATTTAGAACAAAACATTATTTCTGAAATCCCTATATGGGTTCCATGGATTTGATTTAACCTATATACTCTATTCACTACTCTCCATGTGTTAGGATCTACTCTTACAGGTACAACGTCAAAATACTGACAAAACTCCAGACATAGGGGATTGGGAGAAAATGTGAACCCACACTCAGTAATAAAGATAGAAGGGAACCAATGTCCCACAGCAAGAGAGAAAAATCAGAAGAAAAAGTGGGATGTTCTAGTATAACCCAAGATGGAATGTTAAAGTAACTCATGAACTTATCAAGCAACTCAGTAGAATAAATCATGATAAAGAAGCAAATAAGAAGAGAGAAAAGCTCCTACAAGGGTTTAAGGATTCAACAAGAACTGAAGATAGAAAAGAAAACAATCGCACGAAAGTTCAAAGAACACAACAGCAGAATCAGAAATGAAAGATAGAAGATGATCAAAGTTTTACCGCTCTATTTATAAGTCACCTCCAAAACTTGGGGAAAATAATGATTAAAGTTAACGACGGTTGGGTTTATGGCGGCTAATAAGAGAAAAGATAAGATATCCCATAAATGCTACCTAAAATTTGAAATATTTACAAAATTGCCATTCACACTAAAAAATTATCAATTAACTGGATAAATTTCACAAGTCTGGAAGGTCTGCGGCTAACCAAGCAGCCCGAGCTGCTGTTAAAGTGTAATATTCCACACTTTCGCATCAACTCCAAGTATGAAACATTGGGGACTTATGTTGATATCAAAATTCACCACCTTATATGGACCAATTATAAGCCAACATGTGGCATCCAATGTGACATAAGTCCAAGTCAGCATGATACAAATCCCCGATCAACAAGGCAGCCCGACCAACAGGGAAGCCGGACCAACAGAGAAGACAGACCAACAAGGCAGCCCGACCAATTGGAAATACCGACCAAAAGCCTGAAATCCAAATAGTATAGCCAATGAAGCGACAAGAGTCTTATATTTAATTCTCATTATGTATTGATGTAAATACCTAACAAATGAAGGCATTCCATCCTTTCACATGACAACTCTCTATACCCCTATTGGGCTATAAATACATTGTAACACCCTCATTGCAAGGGACCAAAAAAATAAATCAAGGTAGTCAAGAAATACATAACAGTTGATGTAGGCTATTCCATTGACCCGAACCACTTTAAAAATGTCTTTGTCTTATTTGTTTTTTACTTATTTATCTGTGATCAATCAATTAGGCCTAGTATAGTTTTTTGCATCAACAACGTTAGATAAATAAGAGGTATTAGAGATTAATGGATTATGGCATCTATGTATGTACAACTGTACGATGACTAGTTACACTGTATGTGTGGGATCTATACTCTTTTAGCTATTTTGACGGATTTGTATGGGCATTACGGTATGTGTAGGGTTTAGTGGTGATTGGACATGTTAATGTATGCCGGACCTAGGTAAAATGGTTATAGTAACGATTTTTATGTGTGCGCCATGGTATGTTCGGTGTCTAGTGTTGACTGACTATGACAGTGTAAGTGCAAGACCTAGAAAAATTCAGCTATAGTTATGGCTATTGTATGAAGATACATGATGGTATGTGAGGGTGACAGTATGGGCCGTCAGGCTATAGTAATGTATGTGATGAGACGATTGATGCACCGTGGTATGTGTAAGGTCGTATAGAAGACAAATTGTCTATAATGGTGGTACAATTGATATCAATTAAAATTGAGAAAGATAATTAAAATATGTTCTATTATGTTTAAGTAAACATAATTGGAAAGTTGGGTAGTTGAGTTAGTTTACTTTACTCGTATCATTATTTATCTTACTTATCATTAATTAAAAATATTCTATTGTGATATTTATCTCATATCTATTAAAAATTATATAATGAAAAACTATATTTAATTTCTCTAGACATTTAGGCCATTCACTTGGTTGTTCCTTTTCCTATCATCTCTATCCACACAAAAACAATCTTTATCCCTCCTCTATACTCAGTGCACCCTCTTAACTCTCTTAATTGATTTATGTAAACACTGAAAGGACACCCAACACAAAACTCTTTTGTTTCATTTCTTTCGTCTCCCCACCCATTCATTCTCCTCTGTATTACTATCTTCTCTTTCCATTTATTCTCTTTCTCTCTCTCATCTTTATCAATTGTAAATGAATGTCTTCAATGCTGAACAAATTCATAGAGAAAAAAAATCGACGCATGTGCTGTCGTGGTCCTTGAAACATCCGTACCCACATGTTTGACCCCCAACTCATAAACGAATTAAAAATCCCATTACCATCTTTGTCTTGGCTAAAGATCACATTGTCCACTTCATCTAAGCCCAAATCCTCCAACTTATCGGCATCGATTTTGTGGACGAGTTCGAAGTATTAACCTTAGACAATCAAGAAAATCACATCAATAAACGTGATTTCCGTATCTCTTTTATTTATGGCTAGCATAATCTGGGGGAGATGTTGAGGAGGATAAGAGATGGTGCAACTTTATAAGTACGAAATGAGAAGCGGGGACTGGGAATATAATTGAAGTGGTTTGTCATTTTGGGTTTGTAATGGGTGACATCAAGGTGTTGCAAAACATGTATGATGATGAGGTGTTTACATTTCCTAAGAGCATCCATAATGGTGGATGCTCTCAACACGCAAAGATACAAATTCAAAAGGGGCTTTTACCTTTCGCCTGTCAGTAGTTGCACAGTGGTGATAAGCAAGTGAGTAAAGGGTTTTGAAGAAATAGTTCTTACGGACTAGTTTTGTTCGTAGGAACTCAAAAACATTTTTCTTACGAACAACATTTGTCCGTAGGAAATGCTACGAACAAATGTTGTTCGTACGAACCCAAATATATATTAAAAATTATTATTTATACTTCCTATGAACTTCAGTTGTTCGTAGGAATTCCTACGAACAAATTAAGTTCGTAGGAACCCTTTACAAATTAAGTATGCGTTCAACAAGTTTGGAGAACCCTTACAAATTCATCTACAAAATTTGTAGACTTTAACTCACCACTGCAGACATACGAGTTTACAAAAATACAATTTTTTTTGGAAGATAGTATCACCACTACGGATGCTCTAAGAAGATAGTAGTGGCGTATGATGTAATGTAGTGATGAACACAAAGTAACTGGGGAGGTTTTTGGTGCTATAGTTTGAGGTGGGGTGATTGACGACGTTAGTCGATGCAAAGTTGATGATGTAGATGGGGTGTGATGGAGTTCTTGTTGGGTCCGAGGTGTTTAGGAGTGAAAATAAATCGCCTTTTGGGATTTATAGGTACATATGCAATTGATAATATTTTAAGCACCAAAGTACATACGTTGGTCCTAATGAAGCAGCTTGAATCATTAAAATTTGGTGTTTCTGATAGAAGTAAAAAAAGAAAGTGACAAAGAA
This sequence comes from Sambucus nigra, assembly GCA_949130495.1. Lineage (NCBI taxonomy): Eukaryota > Viridiplantae > Streptophyta > Magnoliopsida > Dipsacales > Adoxaceae > Sambucus > Sambucus nigra. The sequence continues at coordinate 320,976,519 of OX422223.1, forward strand.
TATGAGGGCTAAAGGCTGAATAGTCCTAAAATATTCGTTTATTTGCCTTCTTCACTTTATTTATTTATTTACGTGAAGATGATTTTAAGTGATGTTGTTGGTTTCCATTTCATATGTGCAGTAAGTCGTTTAATCTATTAAATAAAATGAAGTGTAATATGTTAAGGTGTGAAGGAACTTAGGCATTTTTCAAGATTCCGAATATTTTTTGGATGGTGAAATGACATGAATATCCCTTATGCGACTATACTTGTACACTTTAACAGATTATGAAAATAAAGCTTCCATCATTCTGCGACACATTAGTGCTCTTTCCTAGTCGTGATGTTATGTGCTACATTTAATAGGAGTAATTATTACTCCTAAAAAGTATAAAAACCTAATTCAACGCTATTTGAACCTTTTGCATCCACAACCCTTCGCAGTCTTTAGAAAGATAAAATATCCCTTTTCTTTTCAAACTCCCTTCTTCTTCGGATAACCACCTCTCACTTTATGTCGTTAGTGGTCGTTTTCATAATATTAAATTTCTTTTTGTCAAGTACTTTTCTTTCTAGTTGTTTACTTGCCAGCTTTGAGTAGTTTCTTGAGTCATCTTTATCATTTTAGGGTTTAAGGTAAGCTTTTCATCCTTATCTAGTTTTTTATTCTGCTATTTTTCTTATTCTCTATGTTAGTTTGTTGATTTTAGGGTTATGTTTTTTTTAGGTGTTCTAGGGTATCACTCTGTCAAAACCTTTGATTTCTAAAACAAAAAAGCTCCCAAATATTTATTTACCTCTAATAAGCATCATTTTACGTCCCAATTCAGTTCCTTTGATGACTTATGATCCTCGCGTCCATAGGTGATTAGAATATTTAGACGAATTAGAACAAACTTGTCTTGGTATCGTTGTTAGGAGGTTCCATTCCTTTTTAGGTTGTTTATCCTCATGATTAATCTGGTCACCCCAAACACACCCCAACAATATCCTCTTCTATTGGTTCTGCACCATAGCCCCCAGCTGTGGAGCGTAGTCCTCTTGAGTGCTCAGAAAATGTAGGTGTTGCTGAAATGAACCACCATATAAGGGCTGAGAATCTTGTGAACACAGTGGCTAACCTGGATGCCTATCTAAAGAGAATTATGCCTCAAAGATCCAGAGCCTCCATATCTCTTGTGCTTGTTCCTCCTACTTAGTAGATCACTTTAGGAAACTATGATTCTTGTGATCCACCCACGACTTATGCTCTAAATTATGGTTGTGATATCACTGAAGATGAGATAGAGAAGTTGATAGATAGATACGACATCCCCATTGTCATTTTCTTAAGACTACTCGATTGTGATGAAAGGGTCTATGATCGACCCAATGTCGATAAGATATGTTTTCCAATGTGGGACCTGCAAGTAAGAGTTCGGTTGCCCCTTCACCCAATCCTAAGGTCTATTTTGAAAGGTTATGGAGTGTCTCCAACCCAACTTCCATCGAATGCCTACAGATCCAATTTGGGGTCAATGGTCTACTGGTAGACCTATACTTGTTTCGACTTGACGGGGATATTTTTTAGTTTGTGTATGGTGTGATGGATAGTGCCAAGGCCAATGGGTATTATCATTTTTCCCTCGAAAGTGCGATCTGAAGATGGAGAAGGTTTTTTTAGACGAGCAACCATAGTTGGAAGAATTAGTTCGTATACATTAAGGGAAATTGAAAATTTTTCTCTGAAGAGAGGAATAGATCTTATAGAGTCCCTCAGAACTCGAGTGGGTAAGATCCTATCAGTATATACCTTACTATTTACTTAAACTTTATAGTTTTATTCTGACTTACCATGTAGTAATTTTTCTTTTTCTCGACCTTTCTATAGAGAAGAGAGATCCTAAATTTTTGGCCGATCTGAAATTATTGGTGTAGGACACTTATACTCATAGAATAATTATAACTGAGAAGATTTTCTCTTAGAGAAAATTTATAGATCATGGATATTATACTCTTCGTGGATATGTTCCCCTAGTTACCATTAGATAACCTTAGTGACCGAGGGAAACATTTCTACTGAATAAGGAGGGGGAGCTGAGTAGGAAGAACCAGTTGATCAGAAGGATCCCGTCGATCATGAGGTTAAAGAAAATATAAAGCTGAGAAAGCAAGAGCGTATAGATAGTCCATATATTAGGTTACATACACACAAGATCCATTTTTTAATCCAAATTTTATCTTGATTATATTAAGGTATTCATATAAGATAAAACCCAAATTAAATGTTCTAATCAACACAATCAAACCAAACAAAAAGAAGAAGAAACTGAGAAAAAATCCCTTTCGAAAAAAACCCAGATTTCAGCACTGTTAAGAATTTGGCAGACTCGATGAGTTACAGACTACTTAGAGCTCCACTGTATATAGTGCACAAGTCTTCAATTCTTCAAAATATATAACACAGTCCACCACCATCCATATGAAGCATCTCTTTCCTTAGTACTCACCAATCAACCTCAATATGCGATATCATCTCTTCTTCAGTCGTTGAGCCTCGGCTCCACAATTATGCAGTAGAATAAACTCTACAAGGGTTTGATGTAGTGTATGGAAAGTTGGGTTTGACAAAACTGAACAAATCATATAAGGGATATATGATTTGGAAAAGAAAAGTGTTTTTAAGTATCACCAATAGAAAAACTGTTGGTGTAGGTATTGCAAGTGATTTTCTCCAAAAAGTTGTTTAAAACTGATCAAAAGAATCCTTTTTATAAGAAAACATGTTTTTTAAGACAAAGGTTTCGTTCAAAGAAAAATGCACACTCGTTTAAACAAAAACTATAGTTTCGTTCTCGAGATGAAGTCTCATTCGAACGAGATGCCTATTTCATTCGATCGTCCTTCAAACGACCATCCAACAAGAGTGGTTCGGTCAAACAAAGCCCCTTTTGTTTAAAGTTTGTTAGAATTCCATTCTAACAGAAACATTACTTCGTTCCAAAGACATTTGATCTCGTTCGAATAAGAAAAGGTTCTCGTTCTAACGATATTGGAATCTCATTCCAAAGAACTAAAAAAAAATATTTTAAAAATTGACTTATAAAATGCCTCGACTAAAAAACAAACATCATATAATTTGACTGAGTAAAATCGTAACCATAAGTTAGTATACCTCCATAAAATATTCGTGATGATACCAACGACTTCAATTCTGGAAATGATACTCGGTCGCTAACAAGTCTTCAAAAACCGTGGAGTCCAATGCAGATGTAGTGTTCGGTTTGAAATTTGGTTTGTAATGGGATACGCCAAAAGAACTAAGCTACGAGCAATTAAAAAATATTGCTCTTACAAATCTCCCTCTTTTTCTATTCCGATTCAAACAAACATTGAATGCAATAAAACCCTTAAGACAATGTTCTAATGTCCTCCCAAACTCAAAAATGGAATGACATTTGAGATTTTGTCTTCAACTGAAATTCTTCAACTTGTGTAGTCCATGGGATCATCATCAAAACCTAAGAGACCTACACACACGAAAAAAAATCTACCTTGATGCGTACGAATTTTAAATAAATATAAAACTTCCCGTCAATTTGTTCTCATTCTTTTTGTCCAAAATAGACAAATGGTTAGAAACTAGTCATGAATAGAAATCATAAGCCATATTCAAAAGAAATATCATCACAAAGTTAAACAATAAAGCACATGCGATGAAATTTTTAAAAGTAAACCAACTATTTTTGAAAATTTTCAAAATTTTAAGCATAAAAAGTATATGTCTGTAAAAGGTATATATAATTACAAAATACATAGCACCATGGAATAGCACTAAAATAATCTAATTATGAATGCGAAATGTGATTATGTAAACATTTTCCATAGGCATTCATAACATTGGTGCAGAGTCAATGAGATACTTCTAAATAAAGAACTTAATTTCAACCTTAGGTGTAAAAATGTTAAACGTAAATGAAATTGACTGGACTTATGCAACATGCCATGAATTTAAATCCTTCTCAAATCAATAACCCAAACTATTTAATTCTTTTTCAGGAGAGCTCTTTGTGTAAACCGATTGATCTTATACTTTATAGCACCCCTAAAATCTCACATAATTAAGAATTCACTCTCAAAATTTTGAAGGTATCATAATGCCCATATGTAGCAAAGCATCAATGAAATAAATTGTCCTTGGTCTTTTTATTTTTGTTTGTTGTTAATCTTTTAGGATTTTTTTAAAAGTAATAGCTTTTATTGCAAAGAGTATTTTTCTCTTTCGTAGTCCCTTTCCATTGCTTAATATATAACAATCTTTTCGAAAAATGAAATCTCGACAATGGTTCTTACAAGAAAAAATTATCTATTTTTACATTTGGTTCGTTATTAAGAATGATTGAGATGAGAACACCGTATTCGACATATGATAAGCAAGACCAAAATTTTAAAAAGTTCGTGCATGTGTGCAATAAAAGGTGATAAAGAGCCTAACAAAAAGAAAGCAATCATTAAAGAACAACAAATTCTATCCACACAGTTTTAATCACACTAATGAAATGAGCCATGCCTCAAAACACCATGAAAAAGTCACATGAATGAATGGAATGTAGGGGTTATTTGAATATTTTAAATGCACATCCACATATGGTGAAAAATGAAAATACAAAAATGTTTTTGTCTTTCTCAAAAATTTTATCAAAATAAAATCTTTTTGGAAATTTTCACACTTTTTCTTAAAAACTAAAAATCTTTTTGGATTTTTTAAAAATATATCAAAAGGAAAAAACACATGTATATAAATGCATAAAAATACAATCTGATAATAGGGATACAATATATGGACATAATAATCACCCTATACTAGATAAAGTACCTGAACTCAATCAATGAAGAAAATACCCAAAGACTTCCTAAGATTCTCGAATCTAAGTGCATCTAAAGGTTTCGTAAAAATATTGACTAATTGACATTAGCTGCTCACAAAGCTTTAAGACACGACCTTCTCCTCATACTCCTATATTGTATCCTAATGAAATGCTCACGTATCCTAATGTTCTTTATGCGGGAATGTTGGACTGGATTATGAGATATATGAATTGCACTTGTATTATCAAATTAAATAATCATCGTGTCTTTGGAAATACCATAATATTCTAACATTTACTTCATCCATAAGAGTTGCGTGCAACAACTCCAAGTGGCTTTATACTTGGCCTCCACCATGGATAATGATATGGAGTTTTTCTTCTTCCTCAACTAAGAGAGAAGAGCACCACCAAAGTAAAAACACCCACTTTAGGTGCTTCTACAACCATCAATATCCCCAGCCCAATCGACATCCAAATAGGAGGACAAATGGTTATCAGTATCAAAGGAATACCAAATACCATAGGAAAGAATTCAACTCACTTATTTAATGATACGTATAAGTGCTAGAAAGTGAGACTCTTTCAGGTATGCTTGGTATCGCGCACAAGCTCCAATATTAAAGGCAATGTCGGGACGATTAATGATCAAGTAGAGAAGACTACCTATCATACTCCTATAAAGGGTTTGCTTTACATCCTTGTTTAAATCATATTTGCTAAGCGTAATCGATGTACTTATAGGGGTGTGTGAGTACTTATTGGAGTCTAAGACAAACTTCTACATTAGGTCCCTAACTTATTTATATTGAGATATGAATATCCCTTCCTAAAGATGGTGCACTTGGATACCTAAGAAGAACATAAGCTCACCAACCATGCTCATATCAAATTCACTCTTCATCTCCTCCATAAATATTTGAGCGTGTCGGGAGCACGTGGATTCAAATACTATGTCGTCCACATAGACTTGGGAAACCAATATAGCACCATTATCTCTCCTCATAAACAACGTCTTATCAACTTCCCCTTTCTTAAATCCATGAGCTAAGAGATAAGAAGTGAGCCTCTTATACCAAGCACGGGGTGCTTACTTCAAACTATACAAGGCCTTCTTAAAATAAAAGACATGTCTCGGGCGCTTTAGGTCTTCAAAACCCTTTGGATGTTCCATGTACACTTCCTCCTTTAAAACACCATGAAGGAAGACATTCTTAACATCCATTTGATATAACTTGAAGCGTAGATGACATGTTATGGCGAGTAGTAAATGGATGAACTCAAGCCTAGAAACATGAGCTAATGTCTCGTAAACGTTTACACCCTTAATATGTGTGTAGCCTTGAGCAACAAGTCTAGACTTACTTTAAACTATGGTACCATTATCATCCATCTTATTCATGTAAATCCACTTAGTACCAATCACGTTAGCCTTTCTAGGTCAGGGGACTAACTCCCAGACATCATTCTTATGAAACTGAAGCAACTCTTGTTTCATAGCGGATGTACAATGATCATCCTTCAGTGCTTATTTCACATTCTTGAGCTTAACTAAGGAGTTGTAGTAATAGTAGCTAACCACATTCTCAAGTTGAGTGGGAGTCCTAACACCTAGTGTGGGATCACCAAGTAGAGTGGAAGGGTTATGACTCTTTTGAATCCAAGAGGCTGGATACTCTAAATCAGGCGAGGGGTCCATCAGGTTTGTGCAAGGAATGAAAGGATCATCACCAGGGTTTCACCAATCGCACACTCGAGATTAAGGTCAATTGATGCCGGTGGCTTACCGTCTTTAATCGTGGCATTTATTGACTCCAGAACCTTAGAACTTGCAAGGTAAACACCCTATAAGCCCTACTTGATGATGGATAACCTAAAAATATCCCCTTATATCTTCAGGAGTGAAACTTTTCTTGGTTCTCTCTATCTCTTAAGATGGAGCTATTACTCCCAAAGACACAAAAATATTATAGGTTTAGTTTCTTCCCTGTCCACAACTCGTATGGAGTGTGTAACATATGTGGATGAAGATATGCTCGATTCACCATATGGCACGCATATTAACCCCCTGTGCTAAAACATATCTAGGCACATTTTTCCTAAGAAGCATGGATTTAGCCATCTCTTATATCATCCAGTTCTTCCTCTCTACTATCCCATTTTGTTGGCGAGTATAAACGGTCGAAAACTCGTGTTTGATACCCACTCCATCACAATAGTTATCTAATCTAGCTTCTTTAAATTCAATGCCATTGTCATTACACATCCGAATAATAGTGACACTGTGTTGGTTTTGTAGGACATGACACTTGGTTGTTAGAAACTCAATCGCATTGGACTTTTCTCTAAGAAACCACACAATAAAGTATATCGAAAAGTTATCGACCATTACAAGAATGTATCTCTTACCACCTACTATCTCCATACGAGTAGGACCCATAAGATCCATATGTATCAATTTTAACATCGAGAAGTGATAATGGTATTTAAATTCTGATGGGGACTTCAAATTTATTTTCCTTATTGGCAAGGACCAAAAATTGAGGAAATTGGTTTCCCAAGCGATGGTAAACCATAAACTAGGTCCTTCTTTACTAATCTCTCAATCTCTCTAAAGTTCACATGACCCAGTCATTAATGCCTGTAATGCCCCGACCCAAATTTATGAGTTTTACCCGTGAGTCAATCCGGCCCAAATCGAGCGTTATGTGTGAGGTGCAATCAAACAACCTAGATAATGTTGCTACTCCAGTTTTATTTTAAGTTAACATTTCACTTATTAGCATGCAAATCCAGTTTCAAGATAAACTACGTGTGGGACCCGTGGGGAGCACCCCGGGACCAAGTAAACAAATCCACTAACGTAAACATAAACAAAATATACTTAATATATAGCACTCTCAAAATACTAAGCCCCTCCCAACCTGCCGTAACAAAGTGGGGATGTGAGCCTATGCGTAGTGGGAATATACAAGCAGTATAGAAAAGAAAGGTACGAAAGAATACTTACACGCTACAATCACATGCATGCGAAAACAATATATGTATCTACATACATACAAATATACTTTTGAAAAAATACATATTTGAATTTATTAACCGTTTTACTTCCAAAACTTTACTCATCTAGATTAATATACGTTAATCTTGAAAGACTTCATTTATTCATACTTATCATTTCACTTTATTAAACACACCCGGTTCAAAACATAGTTATGCAAATTATGGGTTTGACAACTTAGGTTACTTAACCACCCGCTTACCCACTTTACTTTAGCCTTTTTATCTCAACTTATGGACATTAATAGAGTTACACAATTACTTGTCCATTACACCTCTTACCAGAACATTTAATTTAGTCATTCAGGTAAGGTCATATTAAGTATTTTACCATACAACCCGTTCTTGACATGTTCCTTATTCATTTGTCTTTTCTCATAATTTTACCATTTATTGCATACTTACACAGGCTCCATACCAACGCCTATGCGCACTATATGCTCTTGCCAGTGATTTAGGGCTTTTCACACAAAGGCTTCATGCCCTTATTGCTTTATCCCGGTGTCATCTGAGTTCCTTTTATGTGTTTTAACATTCTACAAATATCCACATTATTTCACTTCTCTGCTTTTTCCCGGCCAAAGCCAAAACCTTAACTTAACCGTCCGCTTTTCAATTAACACTTGGAAAATAATTTATTTTCTTCTTTAAGTTCCTTATCCACACACATATGATTTATAATAAATTCATTCATGTTTTAGGACTTACTTCAATTTCACACACATTAGTGTAGAGACGTTCTCATAACATTTTTATTCCATAAAAATATTCCACTTTAAATAAATTACCAATTTGCCCTTCGTTTGCCAAACTTGCGATTTAGTTACTTGTTTCTTAACATGGTTATCAAGTTTCCAACTCAACATTTAAACATCTTAGCCATTTTTAACACTTGCTTAATATCACACTTTTCCCCAATTTTCACACTTATCACTTTAATCGCCTTAACACTTAAATAACACCCTTTACATAAGACTATCTTTTATTTTTTAGAAATTAACCTTTCTTTCATTTAGAACTCGCAGTCTCATACTATTCATTATTCAATATTATGTTCCACAAAATATCCATTTTTATTCCAAGGTTGTTCATTATTTATCTTACTAGAAACACACTAAAACCATATTGTAAACGTTTTCATCCCTTAAAACGTTTATTATTTTCCTTTCACTAGAAATATACGAAAATAACATTTCTCACATTTTTATTCCATAAAAATGTATATTATTTCCCTTTCACTAGAACAACACTGAAATGACATTTCTTACTTTTTTTATTCCATAAAAATGATTATTATTTCTTTTTCACTAGAAATATACTAAAATGACATTTCTTACATTTTTATTCCATGAAAATGTTTATTGTTTCTTTTTCACTAGAAATATACTAAAATGACATTTCTTACATTTTTATTCCATAAAAATGTATATTATTTCCCTTTCACTAGAAGTACACTAAAATGTCATTTCTTTCATTAGCAAACACACTAGAATAATAGTATCTTATATTTTTATTCCATAAAAATGTTTAATTTCTGTTTTTATTAGAAAACACACAACAATAACATTTTCTAGCAATTTTGTTCCATCAAAATGTATATTTTGGGATTTAATAGGAAACACGCAATATTAATATTTTCTAGCATTTTTATTCCATAAAAATGCCTATTTTTAGTTTATTAGGAAACCCATCACAACAATATATTTTTTTGTACTAGTCCTACTCTTATCATTGCACGATCACAAGGCTACATTATACACCAAAAGAGTCTTAAGTTAAAGAGTAGATTATTCCATCTAAATGGTCTCCAAAGGGGTGGTGGTGATGAAGATGGGTGACCCCCCACCTCTAAAGGTGGCCTTAAAGGGAGTCATAATAGCTCCACCAAACAACCCTCCATGGAAGCTCCATCACACTCTAAAAATATTTCCATAGATAATCCTTCTTGTTCCAAGAATACTCCCATAAAAACCCCATAAAACCCCCCACTAACAGCTTCTTTATCTATTTTCGTGGCTTATTTCTTAATAGTGGGGAAAAACTAAATGCCTAGAAGAATGGATGTAGTTGCTACACTGTTTGGAAAATGAAAATAGTGGACGTCAGTAGGGGAAAGGGAGAGGACTGTGATCCCTTAGTAAGCTCCCAAATGAATACACTGTATTTCTTTTTTTCAGCATTCACACTTCTCCTTTTTTTTTCTTATACACAATGATAGACCCCCCCCCTGTAATACCCCGTACTTTTGGCTATATTTATTTATGGGATTAATTAATTAAATGTGAATTAATTGGAAATTAATCCGGGTAAAATACTAGCGAGATGTGAGTTGGTATTTAACTATATTGAGCATATATGATGTTATATGAATTTGGAATTATAAAATTGTCGTGAGATTTATATACGACAATTTGAGAATTTTGTTGAGACGCGTGTGACCGCCACGTCATGGTATATTATATTAATTATAAAAGTGATTTTTATTTCTATTATCCTTATCTTCGTTTTGAGTGCGCCAACGCGTCCGGAAGGGTCCAGATAGTCAGAAAACACTAGCCGGGAGTGTAGTTTGGGTCCCGAGGTATTTTTAGGCCATACCGGCAACATAAAGGGTATTTTGGTAATTTCGTATTTTGGGAAATTAAAAGTGACGAAAATTGGTTAATTACATCTGATGTGGATTTGACCCACTAAGCCACTAACCAACCCATATTAACCTAGAGGGCTACGTAGGTTATTATAATTAGGTTTTCTAATATCTTCCCAAAGCAAACCCTAGCCACCATTAGAGCAAAGCTTGGAGAGAGAGATAGAAAGGAAATTCTGCAGAAACCTTTACAGAAATCAACACCAAATTCAGAGACAATCAAGGCAAGTGTTTTAATTATATTTAAATTCGTAGAATGTTCCTTCCATGTTAGAAAATTGAAGAATATCAATTGTTCTTGAAAGATAATGAAAACCCATGTATTTTGAAACTTAGAACTTGAAATATTGAGGAGGATTTGCATGTAGAATGATAGGTAGATGTAGTGATGATATTTATGATTGAGTGAAATTTAAAACATATTTAAATTGGGTAAATTCATGATTTAAAATTTTAGGGTTTGTGTTCTTGAAATATTGGGGGAAAGTGATGAGATTTGATGGTTTAATGATGATTGGGAAGAATTAACTCCGTAAATTATATTATTTTATAACCTTGATATGTTTAGGATTGATTAGAGACCTTAAAGTATTGTTGGGACAAATTTTTGAAGAGATTTGAGGAGTAAAAATGGTGAAAAACGACATTTAGAAAAATCTGGGACGAAACTGGCAGGTCGTTAGAAGCCCCTACCCAGGTCGTTCGAACGAACTCGTTCGAACGAGCTTCTAACGAGTTGACCAGTCGCTACAAACGAAAAGGAATCTCGTTCGATACTTCGTTCGAACGAGATCTCGTCAGAAAGAGCAGTTCGTTCGAACGAACTGGATCTCGTTCGAACAGTCTCGTTCGAACGAGACTTCTAACGAGTTGACAGTGGAATCTCGTTCGAACAGTCTCGTTCGAACGAGACTTCTAACGAGTTGACAGTCTGGGCCTTTTTGGACTGTTTTGATTTTTGGAGTTCCGTAAACTTGTTCGAGGATATAGATAACATTCCGATGATGATGTAATGATAGAATTGGGACTTTTGGGTATTTATGAGAAGGAAATTATACACGAGAGTTAAATTAAATGGATGGTTTGGGTTGAGACGTGAGTGTCTACTACGACGTGAGAATAAATTATGGCGCGTATGATTATAAACCAGAATCGTATAAAGTGTGTAAATTATATATTGGTAATAGAATAAGGATAATACTACGATTAAACTACGGGATTACTAAGACGTGTGTTTACTTAGTATTGGTATATGAATTGTGTGTATGACATACCTACCATACTTGCTATCACGGGAGGTTTGCGTTCGCTTAGGGCCCTCTAATCCTTGTGTTGCCCGGATTTAGACTGGTTACCTTGATGAACATAGGTCATAGAAAGACTTATTGGGATATTAATAAGTCCGCTGATCGTGGGAGCCTAGGTATGTGGGTGACCCATGTGATGTGACTGTGTTCGCCTCCATTATTTGTGATGTTGTTATGTGTGAACTATTCCTGAGAGATTCGGAATATGTAATCCTTATGTACGTGATGTATCGGGATGGATAGCAGAGTATGTGTGCACCGCAGCTTAGCTCTCGGGGTGCTTGTATTGTATATTTATGATGTGAATTATATACACTTAATTAATGGGAACCTTCATGTTAATGTTGTGAATATAATTACGGTATTGTTTCGAGAAACATAACGAGTTAGCTGATAGTGAAATATATTGCATATTGAGCATCTGAGTTTACGTTAAACCCCTACTTAATTACGAGCGTTATTATGTTAATAGAACCGAGTAAAATGGGTAGGACCTATGATAGTCTAGCTGGAGATAATGTCACTTAGCTAGTGGTTTTTGCCGTTGTACATGGGTAATTACGTTAGGAGTGCACAGTTAGACGAGAGGTGAGAATATCATGTGAGTGCACGTCCTAACATGTACTTTTAATTCAATGTTTTAAATGTTTTTAAAGCACTTGCAGGTTTTTAAAATATAACTCCACATTCGGGCTCTGACCCGTTTGCTTTCAAATCTATTTTCTTTGTAAAACCATTTTAGGTGCCCAGCCACAAGGACACCAAGCATAGGATACTCATTCAGGTGATGATCTGTAGGTGTTTGTGGAAGCTACAGGGACTTTGCTTGTAGACGCTTCTATCATTTGGATTCCAGAGTCATTATCTATCAGTTGTAGGGCATGTTTCCCATTTCTATTAGACATCTTTCCATTTACAATTTTCAGACTTTGGCATGTATTGTTTTAGTATTCAGTTTACTTATCAGTGTAGGATTTCTAGTGAGGAGTTTTCCTCCAGACTTTATTTACGTTATGTGATGGTTATTCTATTTACTTCATTATGGTGAATGGTGTTATTATTCTTTATTACACTTGTTGCATGTTAATCAGACTTTAAATAAAATTTGGCACTTACTTTTTAAATACTAGGTGGTTAGTAATCATTAAAATGTTTTCGATAGTGATGCTATTAATTGGACCAACTTGGCATTTTGAATTAATTTAATAAAGGAGTAGCTACCCGGTATTTAATTAGTCGGGGTGTCACAGGTGGTATCAGAGCATCAGGTTCAAGTGTCCTTTAGGATCTGACCGCTTATTATGTTTCCGCTAAGTTTCTTTGATATAGAGCCCTATATTTTAGGGTTGTTGTACTCTTTTTGTGTATGTTTCGTTCTTCAGCTATCTTAAGTTTATAAACAGCGAACTTATAAACTTTTTTCTTATTTCAGATAACTCCACGACGTGCACGACGAGTTCCCAGGGATGCAACGCCCGAACCCCAGCCCGCTCCAGTTCAGGGCATGATGAACGCCGCTGAGGTTGCAGCTATAGTAGCCCAAGCGGTAAATGCCGCAATTGTCGTTGTTCAGCAGGCACCACCTCAGGCGCCGGTTGCCGCGCCAGTACAGGCAAGTGCATTCCCGTCTGCTTGGGAACGTGTACGTGACGCTTTCCAGAAAGCACATCCGCCAGAGTTTGCAGGTAGCTTAGATGTGGTAGTCTCGAGCCAGTGGAGGAAGAACATGCAGAGGCACTTGAGGATGTATGAGTGAACGGACGTCCAGAAGCAGGTACTAGCTACTTTCAAGCTAGTTGGATCTGCGCTACAGTGGTGGGAGTCTATTACCACCGCGGAGGAGAGGGATACTCTCACTATTCAGGACTTCTGGGTGCGGTTTGACCGCAAGTACTTTCCGTCGGCTGTTCACACGGAAATGAGGAGGAAACTGATGAATCTGAAGTAGGAGGGTAAGACTGTGGCCGAGTATGAGGCCGAGTTCACGAATCTGTTGAATATCGTTCCAGATGAGATACCAACAGAGAAGAAGAATATTGAGAAGTTCACCGACGGGTTGACTTGGAGGATCCGTGAGCATCTGCTAGGGAACCTATCGTTGGCCACTTATTCTGATGTGGTTAACGCTGCATTATTGCACTGCCAGGACCACCATTTTCATATGGCCGAGGGCAAGAGGTCGGGGGAGTCTAGCCATCAGGCCAGGACCGGAGGACATGGTGCCAGCGGGGCACAATCTGGTCAGGGGCAGAGACAGAATGAGCAGGGCTCCCAGTAGGGGGATAATAAGAGGTTCCGGTCAGGGAACTACAGACAGGGACATGGAGGTTTCCGTCAAGGCCATCAGGGTCCAAACGGCCATCAGGGCCAACAGGGGCAGAATGGGCAGCAGTTTCACCAGGGCCAGCAGGGCCAAGGGAGGAACGGTAACGGCCACCAGGGCCGGGGACAGCAGGTGCAGAGAGGGGGGAACTTCCCAGGGAAGTGTTTTGTTTGTGGCAAGACTGGCCATAAACGACAGGATTGTCCTGATAGGGGCAGGGCCCCACAGCAGCAGCAGCAGGGTGCTCGCCAGGAGCCACAGAGGCCTATGTTTCCCGCCGCTCTCCCCGCACTGCCATAGATGGCAGCATTGCCACCCATTCCAGCAATCCCAGCTCAGCAGGGGCAACTACAGTATGGACGTGTCTACAACGTCAACCAGGCTGCAGTTCCACAGGCACCGCCCGCGATTGAGGGTACGTTTCCTATCCAGGGCACTATGGGTCGGGTATTATTTGATACGGGTGCTACACATTGTTTTATAGCTACACACTTCGCGAAAGCTTTAGGATTGTTAGCTATGGCAGAGAACACAGTGACGTGTGTCGACTCACCATTGGGGAGTGGGTCACTTATATTCTTTATATGCCGGGGAGTGGGAGTAGGGATTGGTAGTCTGGTATTACCTGCAGATATGTTGGTATTAGATATGCATGTTCATGATGTGATCATCGGTATGGATTGGCTCGTATCTTATAGGGCCATGATTGATTGCTTCAGCAGGAGCATTGTTTTTGCCATTCCGGGGCAAGGGATGTTCGTAGTGGCGATGCCTCGCCCAGAGGGAGAATCGACCGCTCATCTGTATTACATTGAGGAGGATACCTCTAAGGAGGTTGTGATTCCTTTAGATTCGATCCCGGTTGTCAGGGAATATTCGGACGTGTTTCAGGAGATACCAGGCTTACCACCCAGTCGAGAGATAGACTTTGTTATAGATTTGCTACCGGGTACGAGACCTATAGCACGCGCACCGTACCATATGGCTCCAGCTGAGATGAGGGAGTTACGGGATCAGATAGAGCAGCTGTTAGGTCAGGGCTTTCTTTGTAGGAGTACCTCACCTTGGGGCGCTCCAGTTTTGTTTGTGAAGAAGAGGGACGGTTCACTGAGATTGTGTGTGGACTATCGAGAGTTGAATAAGGTCACGATACGGAATAAGTATCCGTTGCCTCGAATTGATGACTTATTCGACCAGTTGAGAGGAGCTTATTTCTTCTCAAAGATTGATTTGAGATCGGGATACCATCAGTTGCATATCAGGGAGGAAGATGTCTCGAAGACTGCGTTCTTGTCGAGATATGGTTCTTACGAGTTTCGAGTTATGCCTTTTGGCTTGACCAATGCTCCAGCTGTGTTTATGGACTTGATGAACAGGGTGTTCAGGGATTTCCTAGATCAGTTTATCATTGTCTTCATCGATGACATTCTGGTTTACTCTCAGATAGAGGAGGAGCACGCCGAGCATTTGAGGCAGGTTTTGCAGACACTCCGTCAGAACGAGTTGTATGCAAAATATGAGAAGTGCGAGTTTTGGCTGAAGGAAGTCCAATTTTTGGGACATATCATTTCCGACCGGGGAATATCTGTTGATCCGGGGAAAGTATCCACGGTAGGGGAATGGGGACAGCCCACGACACCAACGGAGATTCGTATTTTCTTGGGTCTAGCAGGATACTACAGGAGGTTCATTCGGGGATTTTCAAAGATAGCAGGTCCTTTGAGACATCTTACTCGTAAAGGTGTGCCGTTCATTTGGAGTGATGCCTGTCAGTTGGCATTCGATGAATTGAAGGATAAATTGACCTCAGCGCCTGTGTTAGCATTGCCGAGACCGGGAGTTGAGTATTTGGTTTACACCGATGCATCTTTGCAAAGGCTTGGAGGTGTATTACAGCAGGAGAGACAGGCCATCGCTTATGCTTCCCGTAAGCTTAAGCCTCACGAGAAGAATTACCCCATGCATGATTTGGAGTTGGCAGCAGTGGTATTTGCCCTACGGATTTGGAGGCACTATCTTTTGGGGGAGAAGTTCCAACTGTTCACGGACCACAAGTCCCTACAGTACCTGTTCACGCAGAAAGAGTTGAATATGCGGCAGCGTAGGTGGCTTGAATTTGTGAAAGACTACCAGTTCGACATCCAGTAGCACCCGGGTAAGGCTAACGTGGTAGCAGACGCGTTGAGCCGTAGGCCAGCAGACGCGGTGGCAGAGGTGTGGAAGGCTAAGTGGAAGGAATTGGGACACCAGGATGCAGTGGCCCGATCGTTCATGTCTGTGATGACCGTTACACCGCAGATTGTCACGAAGGTAGTACGGGCACAGGTTAATGACTCGTTCTGTCAGGAGCAGATAGTTCGATTACTAGCAGAGGGAGCCGAGTCCTATACCGTCAGCTCATACGGGGGATTATGCTTCAATGGGAGATTGGTAGTTCCGAAAGGGGAGGCATTGCGACACGATGTGATGGCAGAGTCGCACGGCTCACGGTTCGCGGTACATCCCGGAGGGGACAAAATGTACCAGGACATGAGACAGCAGTATTGGTGGAGGGGTATGAAGAGAGATATCGCTGAGTTTGTTTCGAAATGCGCCACTTTTCAGCTTGTAAAAGTGGATCATCAGAGACCGGCAGGATTGCTTCAACCATTGTAGGTCCCGGTGTGGATGTGGGAGAGCATATCCATGGACTTTATCACGGGGTTGCCTACGTCGCAGAGGGGTCACGACTCCGTTTGGGTAATTGTGGACCGGTTGTCCAAAGTCGCTCGCTTTTTACCCGTAAGGACTGACTACACTACGGGACAGTAAGCCCAACTCTTCATTTAAGAGATTGTGAGACTTCACGGTGTGCCCCTAAATATCGTGTCGGACAGAGACAATATATTTGTTTCGAGGTTTTGGGAGAGTTTCCAGGAGGCCATGGGCACCGAATTGTGGTTGAGTACGGCTTATCATCCACAGACTGATGGGCAGACCGAGCGCACAAATCAGATGTTGGAGGACATGCTACGCATGTGCATTATTGACTTCGGGGGTGGATGGGAGCAGTACCTTCCACTAGTGGAGTTTGCTTACAACAACTCCTATCAGTTCACTATTGGCATGGCTCCGTTTGAGGCATTGTACGGTAGGCCTTGTCATTCCCTAGGATGTTGGTTAGAGGTGGGGGACAACAAACTGCTTGGGCCGGAAGTGATTCAGGATACTTCGGCAAGGATTGAGTTGATTCGGAGTCGCATTCGGGTAGCTCAAGACAGGCAGAAGAGTTATGCTGATGCGAAGAGATTTTTCAGGGAGTTCCAAGTAGGGGACCAGGTTTTGCTCAGGGTATCTCCGATGAAGGGGATTATGCATTTCGGGAAGAAGGGGAAGTTGACACCAAGGTATGTGGGGCCATTTCCTATTATTGAGCGGATCGGACCGGTTGCGTATAGACTTGGGTTACCGGAGCATTTGCATCGGATTCATGATGTGTTCCATATTTCCTCGCTGAGGAAATACCTTAGAGATAATTTGGACCATTCTCACATTGCTGTGGAGGACATCGATCTCTAGCAGGATAGCTCCTACGAGGAGGGGCCGATTGCCATTTTGGACCGAAGCGAGAGGAAACTGCGGTCAAAGATAGTACCGTTAGTGCGTGTTCAGTGGCGACATCACAATGTCGAGGAGTCCACATGGGAGCGCGAGGATGAGATGCGCGAACGTTATCCAGAGTTGTTTTTAGCAGGTACTTTCTAGTTTCGAATTTCGGGACGAAATTCAGTTATTAGGGGGAAGTATGTAATACCCCGTACTTTTGGCTATATTTATTTATGGGATTAATTAATTAAATGTGAATTAATTGGAAATTAATCCGGGTAAAATACTAGCGAGATGTGAGTTGGTATTTAACTATATTGAGCATATATGATGTTATATAAATTTGGAATTATAAAATTGTCGTGAGATTTATATACGGCAATTTGGGAATTTTGTTGAGACGCGTGTGACCGCCGCGTCATGGTATATTATGTTAATTATAAAAGTGATTTATATTTCTATTATCCGTATGGTCGTTTTGAGTGCGCAAACGCGTCCAGAAGTGTCTAGATAGTCAGAAAACACTAGCCGGGGGTGTAGTTTGGGTCCCGGGGTATTTTTAGGCCATACCGGCAACATAAAGGGTATTTTGGTAATTTCATATTTTGGGAAATTAAAGTGACGAAAATTGGTTAATTACATCTGATGTGGATTTGACCCACTAAGCCACTAACCAACCCATATTAACCTAGAGGGCTACGTAGGTTATTAGAATTAAGTTTTCTAATATCTTCCCAAAGCAAACCCTAGCCACCACTAGAGCAAAGCTTGGAGAGAGAGATAGAAAGGGAATTCTGCAGAAACCTTTACAGAGATCAACACCAAATTCAGAGACAATCAAGGCAAGTGTTTTAATTATATTTAAATTCGTAGAATGTTCCTTCCATGTTAGAAAATTGAAGAATATCAATTGTTCTTGAAAGATAATGAAAACCCATGTATTTTGAAACTTAGAACTTGAAATATTGAGGAGGATTTGCATGTAGAATGATAGGTAGATGTTTCATAGTGATGATATTTATGATTGGGTGAAATTAAAAACGGATTTAAATTGGGTAAATTCATGATTTAAAATTTTAGGGTCTGTGTTCTTGAAATATTGGGGGAAAGTGATGAGATTTGATGGTTTAATGATGATTGGGAAGAATTAACTCCGTAAATTACATTAGTTTATAACCTTGATATGTTTAGGATTGATTAGAGACCTTAAAGTATTGTTGGGACAAAATTTTGAAGAGATTTGAGGAGTAAAAATGGTGAAAAACGAGATTTAGAAAAATCTGGGACGAAACTGGCAGGTCGTTAGAAGCCCCTACCCAGGTCGTTCGAACAAACTCGTTCGAACGAGCTTCTAACGAGTTGACCAGTCACCGCTAACGAAAAGGAATCTCGTTCGATACTTCGTTCGAATGAGATCTCGTTAGAAGGAGCAGTTCGTTCGAACGAACTGGATCTCGTTCGAACAGTCTCGTTCGAACGAGACTTCTAACGAGTTGACAGTGGAATCTCGTTCGAACAGTCTCGTTCGAACCAGACTTCTAACGAGTTGACAGTCTGGGCCTTTTTGGACTGTTTTGATTTTTGGAGTTCCGTAAACTTGTTCGAGGATATAGATAACATTCTGATGATGATGTAATGATAGAATTGGGACTTTTGGGTGTTTATGAGAAGGAAATTATACACGAGAGTTAAATTAAATGGATTGTTTGGGTTGAGACGTGAGTGTCTACTATGAAGTGAGAATAAATTATGGCGCGTATGATTATAAACCGGAATCGTATAAAGTGTGTAAATTATATATTGGTACTAGAATGAGGATAATACTACGATTACACTACAGGATTACTAAGACGTGTGTTTAGTTAGTATTGGTATATGAATTGTGTGTATGACATACCTACCATACTTGCTATCACGGGAGGCTTGCGTTCGCTTAGGGCCCTCTAATCCTTATGTTGCCCGGATTTAGACTGGTTACCTTGATGAACATAGGTCATAGAAAGACTTATTGGGATATTAATAAGTCCGCTGATCGTGGGAGCGTAGGTATGTGCGTGACCCATGTGATATGATTGTGTTCACCTCCATTATTTGTGATGTTGTTATCTGTGAACTATTCCTGAGAGATTTGGAATATGTAATCCTTATGTACATGATGTACCGGGATGGATAGCAGAGTATGTGTGCACCGCAGCTTAGCTCTCGGGGTGCTTGTATTGTATATTTATGATGTGAATTACATACACTTAATTAATGGGAACCTTCATGTTAATGTTGTGAATATAATTACGGTATTGTTTCGAGAAACATAACGAGTTAGCTGATAGTGAAATATATTGCATATTGAGCATCTGAGTTTACGTTAAACCCCTACTTAATTACGTGCGTTATTATGTTAATAGAACCGAGTAAAATGGGTAGGACCTATGATAGTCTAGCTAGAGATAATGTCACTTAGCTAGTGGTTTGTGTCGTTGTAGATGGGTAATTACGTTAGGAGTGCACAATTAGACGAGAGGTGAGAATATCATGTGAGTGCACGTCCTAACATGTACTTTGCATTTAATGTTTTAAATGTTTTTAAAGCACTTGCAGGTTTTTAAAATATAACTCCACATTCAGGCTCTGACCCGTTTGCTTTCAAATCTATTTTCTTTGTAAAACCATTTTAGGTGCCCAGCCACAAGGACACCAAGCATAGGATACTCATTCAGGTGACGAGCTGTAGCTGTTTGTGGAAGCTACAGGGACTTTGCTTGTAGACGCTTCTATCATTTGGATTCCAGAGTCATTATCTATCAGTTGTAGGCCATGTTGCCCATTTCTATTAGACATCTTTCCATTTACAGTTTTCAGACTTTGGCATGTATTGTTTTAGTATTCAGTTTACTTATCAGTGTAGGATTTTTAGTGAGGAGTTTTCCTCCAGACTTTATTTACGTTATGTGATGGTTATTCTATTTACTTCATTATGGTGAATGGTGTATTATTCTTTATTACACTTGTTGCATGTTAATCAGACTTTAAATAAAATTTGGCACTTACTTTTTAAATACTAGGTGGTTAGTAATCATTAAAATGTTATCGACAATGATGCTATTAACTGGACCAACTTAGCATTTTGAATTAATTTAATAAAGGAGTAGATACCCGGTATTTAATTAGTCGGGGTGTCACACCCCCCTCCACTCTCTTCATTGTGTAACACAATCTTCACATTTATTTAACCTAACTGACATGGGATTTGATCTATGGTTCTACTGTTGACAACCCAATTGATATTTTGTACTGGTGGGTTTATAGTCCCACGATTCTCTCTTTTGGGTTCAAATTTAAACCACAAGGTTTTTCCAAACCTGCAATCTATTTTATCCAAAAGGTCATGCCCGTGAGATGAATCAGAGTTGACGTTAGACTATGGAGCAGTTGACAGCACACAAAAAGACGCAACTTGGTCTGTTATTCAAACGGCTGGAGTCGTCGTTTGAACAACGCTTGAATATCGTTCAAACGACAATTAACGTTGTTTAAGCGATCTGCTTGGATTGATTGACTTTTCACCTAACATTATAACTCTTCTCGATTTGTGCATCTGCCCAATTAAATTCCTCGAAGTCTTAATAAAGACACTTATAGTTTATTTACTTTATAACCAAGAATTTCTTATGCAACCAATTTTTAATATTTGTCTTTGTTTAATCCAACTTGTTACCCGTAATTTCTTATAATTAGAATTTGTCCCTCCTCATATAAAATCGATATATAATTTAAATAAATTTATCGGGGTGGGATATTACAATGCCAAAGGACCATGGAGGAGACCGTGGCATTATTGCTCACAAATCAAGATTTGTGAATTACCTCATAACACTTATCGTTGGCCCTCACTCCTTGAAGTAATATTTCAACAAATTGATCATATACGTTAAACTCGGACCGATAGAGCTTTATCGCAAAGTTTTCATCGAAATGTTGAACTATACTAATCAATTTCTCTTTGAACCCTTCGGCGTACAACACATTGTCTATTTTAGGAAATTCGGGTATCTCACCACAACCTTGTCCTAAACTACTAGACCTACTCCTATCTCCACAAGTTCAGTATTATATGACTTGTCACCAATCATGTGCCTAGAATAGCCACTATCAAAATACCATTGGGAAGTATTTTGAGACTTAAGAGTAACATGAACAATAAGGGCTTTGTCATCTTGCTTAGGAACCCAAGTGGAGGTAACCTTTTGTTTGCCCTTATCATTGTTGAATCTAGTCGTAGCGTTGGAAGCATTCTCAAGAGGCATAGAAATACTTTGAAATTATTCCATTAAGCTTTGAGAAGTCTCACTAGAAACTCAACTTGCTCTCTAAGACTAGCAAAGTCATTATAGTGGTGCACAGGAGCATGTGTATGATGATTTCTCCCTAAATTGTAGAAAAATTTCCTAAAGTGACCTCTTCTTTTGCAATAGGTGCAAATATATACCTGTTTGGGTCTACCTTGGTTCACCCTTTTTGGTTGAACTTTATTTTGTGTTTTAGTTTGAGGCTCAAAATAGTCTACCACAAATTTAGGAACCGATTCCGGTGCTGCATGGAAAGTTGATGCACCATTGTAACCTCTTCCTTGCCTCTCCCTAAAGCCTAAAGTGGGATCAAGGAACATCTTTCCAACATTCTTCGATGTATTATCTATAGTGACCTTGACCTCCTGGGCACATTTCGTATCTTTCTCGAGTTGGGAAATAAGGGCTTCAAGTTTCTCATGAGTCTTCAATGAAAATTGAAGATCTCTCATAACACTAGCCACTTTGATGGTCAAGTTACCATTTTCCCTTTCCACTAAAATAACTCTCTCCCAAAGAAACTCTAATCGAGGAATCTCTCTCTCTTGTCTCTTTTAACTCCTTCTTTAAACCTAAAATCCTAAGTGCAAAACTTTTATTTTTATTTTTTGTCTTAAATGACTTGGCGTGAAGCTCGGCGTAAGCATGTTTAAGGTCACCCTCTCCCTTACTCAAAACGTCATCTTCTTCACTTTCTCCGGAATGACTAGACACATAACTGAGGTCATCATATTTAAAAACTTCTTCATCGGCTTGAGGTGTACTAGATGTACTAAAATAACTATCTATGAATGCACTGAAGTCATGTCCTCGCGGTGATTCATCCCTGGAATCCACCGACTCGACATTTCTATAATTAGGCATGCCATTTAAGGAAGCTTTGCCTTTGCCTTATCTCTTTAACCTTGTCGCACACTTGTGAGATTTGTGACCTTTACCCTCGCACTCATAGCATCTCTCCTCATTTTTCTTAGGGTACTCACCTCTTAATTTTTCAAATTTTTTCTTGCCCGACTTAAAACTTTTTATCTTTCTTAAAACCTTTGGCTTCTTTATAAGTATTTTCTTTTCTTATCTTGAGAAGTTTTTTAAAAATTTTGGCAAAAAGGGAAAGATCATCTAGGTAAAAATCGAAGTCAAATGAAATCTTCTCTTTCTTTTTAAATTGAACTTTCAAAGCAATTCTCTTTTCCTTAGGTTTAACAGTTTTGGGAAACATATCGATTTCATAAGTTTTAAGGTCTCCTACGAGTTCTTCTAACCTAAGTGTATCTAAAATTACCAATACGTTAAGAATAGTGACCTTATGAATAAATCGTGACGGAAGGGATCTCAAAATCGTTTTCGCAACGCGTATCTCATGAATTTTCTCACCTAAATTAAAACTCGAGTTAACAATATCACACAATCGTGTATAAAATTCATCAAATAACTTAGACTTTAGCATAGTAATGGTCTAAAATTGTGTGGTGAGATTTTGTAGCTTAAATTCTTTTACAACTTTGGTACCCTCGCGACTGAGGTAGAGGATATCCCATACTTCCTTATACGTAGTGCATGCCATGATACAACGAAACTCATCAGGGGTGATTACTCTAGAAATAGCACTCAAATCGGGAGAATTAAAATTACTCCATTTTAGTTCATCCGCCGTCCAAGTGGTGATGAGTTTAGGACTTATAACATCTCCATTTGTCACAATAGGTGGTGTCCACCCTCTTTCACAAACAATACAAACATTCTCGTCAATTTATCTCAAATCCAACCTCATTCGAGCTTTTCAATAAGAATAATTAGATCCATTAAAAACATGTATCTTATTATACAAATTATCCATAAAAATCTAAATTTAAAAGATCACACAAAACCTTAGTGTAACATGCTCTGATACTAATTTGAGGAAGAGGGTACATATGGATAGTCCATATATAATGTTATGCATACACAAGATATAATTTTTAATCCAAACTTTATATTGATTTGATTAATGTGTTCATGCAAGATGAAATCCAAATTAAATGTTCGATCAACACAATCAAACTAAACACAATGTTAAAAATTTTAGCACTGTTAAAAATTTTATAGACTCGATGACTTAGAAACTACTTAGAGCTCCACTAAATAGAATGCACATGCCTTTAATTCTTCAGCAGATACAACATAGTCTAGCACTGTCCATAAGAAGAAGCTCTTCCTTCAGTATCCATCGATCTGCATCGAGATACGATATCCTTACTTCTTCAGCCGTAGAGCCCTGGCTCTACAAATCAATAGTAGAGTAAACTATACAAGGGTTTGATGTAGTGTATGTAAACTTGGGTTTGAAAAAAATCATCAAATCATATGAGGGATGCACGATTTGAAAAATAAGTAACATATAGAGGAAATTTTTTGGTGTAGGTATTGCAATTGATTTTTGCCAAAGGAGTTTTTTAAAACCAATTAAAGGAATTATTTTTATAAGAAAACACATTTTTTTAGATGAAGGTTTTGTTAGGATGAAAATGAACTCTCGTTCGAACGAAAACTACAGTTTCGTTCTAACGAGGTGAAGTATCATTCGAAAGAGATGCCTATTTCGTTCGATCATCCTTCGGATGACCTTACAATGAGAATAGTTATGAAAAATAGAGCCCCTTTCATTTGAAGTTAGTTAGCAGTATGTAATAAAAAAAATAACACTTCCTTCCAACAATATTTGATCTCGTTCGAACGAGAAAAGGATCTTGTTCTAACGAGAATGGAATCTCGTTCCAACAAAGTAAAATTAAAAAAAAAAATTAAAAATTAATTTATAAAAAATGCCTCTAGTAAAAAATAAACATCCCCGAATAATTTGACTAAGTAAAATCAAAACCACAAGTGCGTATACCTCCATAAAATGTTCATGACTATAACAAAGGATTGAATTCTAAAAACGATGATCGGTCACTAGTAAGTCTTCAAAAATCGTGGAGGCTGATACAGATGTAGTGTTCGGGTTTGAACTTCGATTTGTAATAGGATACACAAAAATAACTAAGCTATGGGAAATTATAAAATCTTTCTCTTATAAAGGATCTTTATGAGATCGTCTTTCACTTAGGATTTTGACTTAACACTATTTTGCTAAACAATGTGTTTTTATGCAGCTTCTACACCTAGTTAGTCAACTTTTTTTTCTTTTGATTGAGCCTTGATTAGGAATGGTTCCTCCTACACTTGACCATGATACCATGGAGATCACTCACAATAGGAAACTTGATGTTGAGGCCAAGAAGAAAAAGGCCAATGCTGATGCTAGAGAAAAGAAGAAAATTGATGATGAGAAGAGGCTTATGGAGAGCCCACACCTTAACCTACTCCCAAACAATAAAAAAACCAAAGCTCATGGGGAAAGGTTCTAAATTCTTGGGGCATCAGTTCGATTCTTAGTCCTAGGTGTGGGTTTGTCCACTCCTTATAGTGAAGTGGATCCGTTCACTTTTGATCCTGATCACCCGATCACGTTGGAGAAGCTGAAGGCCGATAAAAATTATATCTTTTGTTAAATAGACAAAGATGCAGATGTGGTCGACTACCATGGTTATGCCCCTAATTTCAAGTTTTTGAGGGGTTTCATTGCTAATGAACTATGGAATATGGTGTAGCATTAAATGTTGGTGGTAAGTTCTCAACCGAACTTAAACTTTTTAAATTCTTTCAAAGTATGCTTTGTAATTTGTCGATCTCTTTATCATCTTTCAAGGTGCGATAAGTTCCACTGTTCTGAGAGAGCAAATGCCTTCGTACTAAAATGATTATGATGAGGTTAAAGAGGCCAACTCCAAGATCCTTGATCAATATGAAACCTTTTTAGAGGAGTTGAAGACTCTTAAAGATGACTATGATAAGATTTCTGTCGATATCAAAGAGAAAGATGATTAACTCATAGAAAATATTGAAGCTTTGAGTCGGGATGAGTCAAAAAATACAAAGATAAAAGAGCAGATCAACACTGATGTTGTGAATCTCAGGAGTTTGGGTTAATCATTTGCTAAGGGGGTTAAGGATATTTAAACATCCAATGATTCTCTTAAGGTAGGTAATAAAGATTTTGAGAAGGCCAACACAGTCCCTGCCCATGCTAAAGAAGAAGGTTTTCAAAGGTATAATCCCTCTTCCGAGCACAACATCGACTTAGTGACTATCTTCATGGAAAGTTATGATGAGACGAAGAAAAGGGTCATCAAACATTACACCGACATTATCGAAATCATCCAAGCTTGGAAGGGGGATGATGATAAGGATAAAACCTTGGCTATTGAGTGAGAGATGATAGAGGTGGATGTTGTGGAAGGTAAAGCTATGGAAGATTAGTCTGAAATCATCACTGACAAGATCATTGCCACTAACGTCCTCCCCTGGATCTAGAAGACGTTCCAATGGCCGAAGCCAATGCTGAACATGTTCTTGAGGCTTAATTATTTCTGTTCAGTTCAAACTTATTGTTCTCTATTTTTTGAACTTTGTAAACACTCTAAATTTTTTTATATGTTTCACATTTTAACTCATTTTGTGTGCTTATTAGCAATAAGAATACGTTGTTCATGATGTTTGTCTTCATGCATCAGAGTTTTATTTAAGGTTTTCTAGAATTTCTTATCCTTTTTTTAATTTGTTGTCGGATCCTGTCATCACAATTTAGTCTTACTAGTTCCCTAAGGCCAAACTATTTTAGTTGTCCAATTAGGAAATGCATGTGGTAGGATCATTTCGTCACACCCTCTTTCAAACATTTTATACAATCAACGACGTGCATTGATTAATTGGGTTGGCATTAGCCAATATGATCTATTATTTTTTAGCAGTCAAGGATGTGCTTTTGGTCAATTGGGTTGGCTTAAGTCAACCTAACCTAAGATTTTAAAATGCCTTATATTTATTTCAATTTCTAAGAATGGTATATCAATTCTAACATCCAATATATCTTGGTATCGGGTCTCATCACCCTTAATAAAAACATATATGCAAGTTGTTAGAGTTATTATCAGAGCATGGTCTTAGGTTTCAAGGGTTATAAGTGCATTATAGTTTACACGTTGATTATCTTTCATTGGTTGTGTCTATTTTTAATCTTTAGGCTTTGATTCTGACATTCATTTGTTTCCATGTTTTAAGATGGTGACACTAAAAGAGATGGATCTAAGAGAGAGGGTTCAGTTACTGGTTCCTCGAGTCAGGCTTGAGAGTGTCGGGTGATCAAAACCTTGAAAGGAGTAAAAGTACTCAATTAAAATTATCTCTGAATAAAATCGATGTTTTCGTTTAATTTTTGTAGGTACAAAATAGGCAACCTAGCTTTATGTGATTAAATATTTACCAATTAAATAACACAAAATTTTATCTTCAATTTAGGTGAGTAAATATAGATTCGAAAATGAGGAAAACAATCACACAAAACCAAGTCCTATGAGGAAAAACCCACAATGGGAAAAAACTAACGGGTAGATGGAACGACAAATGAACTATGGTAGAGTATTACAACTAGAATACAAAAACTTAAAATCACACAATGCGATGACCGCCTAAATATTTTTTTTATATATTCTCTGAGGAGACACCAACAACTGGTGAATGATACACAACCATAACTGGTTTTGGACTCATCCAATGTCTTTTGAAGTTGTGCCAAGAATCAAAATCCTCTTAAAGTAGAAGACAAACTTTGTTGAGAATTCACCAATACTTGGTTAACATTTTCTAGGATGTTAGTCTTCCTAAAAGTTTTGAAAGTGTTAAAAATAGTTTGTCTTGATCAGACCTCACCATGTGTTGTGGAAGTATCCACACAACGTTTCAAGAACAAGAATACAAGTATTCAAGTTTAAGAACAAGAAAAAGGTAGAAGGTTTTAATCTTCAATATGACCTATAAACAAAGTTTGACAATTAATCACATCAAGAACTCAAAGAGAAATGTGAAGAAGATAAACAATAATTTAGCAATGCACAATCGACAAAAGAAGTCTCGAGGAATTCTAGTAAAACTTGTGAAAAACTTTGGAAAGTGCTGCGACCAGTGAAGAAAAAGCTTTACGTAAGCGAAGACAAGCTTTGCTACGATGAGGCACTAACGAGATGCCCAACATGTATGGTTTAAGGAAAAAACAAGCCATGAATGTTTGAACCTTTACACAGACATTCATGTGATATACTTATGAAAAAATTAACTCCAAAAAGTATATTATATAATAATAGTATACTTTCATAAGTTAATCACTTAAAATCATAAAACTTAAGTAAAACACATGCGCGCGCGCGCACACAGACACAAGTATTAATTTAAATGTGACAAATTGTGAAATTGTCTTTAGGAAGTTCAAATACATTAACCAAGTAGATATATTGATATATAGTCATGTGGGTATAGAGTTGAGAAGATGAAGCATGTCTGGAGAAAATGCATCGTTGATGTGCTATGCCTAAATGACCTCAAGGACTAATGAAAAACACATAGTATAGTTTGTATAAAAAATAAAACAATCTAAATATGTGTGGGGCACATGAGTATACAAATACTCTTACATTCTCCCCTTTTGTCTATTCTGTGAAAAAATATACAAACAAATGATTACAAAACAATAAAATGAAAACTATAACCCCCTGACAACAATGACACAAGCCTGACCAAAGGCATATGTAATCCTACCAACCTATAATCAACAAGAAGCCATTTTAGCTCTTGTAACATGTTAACCTACCATATAGTATGTAAGGACACAAATTTCAAATTGATTCCTTTGTAGTTTTGGCTCAATTCCGGACAAAAACATTTGAGTCGTAGGATAAAGTTCAAGTTTATCCATTCAAGCCTATGACATGTTTGTTAAAGACGTTGCGGCTAAGATATTAAAGCTTCATCAAATGTCGTTTGTGTTGTGCCTTGTTTCTACGTCATCAACATGGTTACATTGCTCATAAGGTATGAATGCATTTTAATATATAAATATAGGAGCTTGGAACATTATTTATTGGGTGTATTTTAGAAATTTATTTTGGGTGTTAGTATTTTTTGTTAAACTTTTTTTTTGAATTCATATTTCTCAATATTCTCTTCTCGAACACCTTTTCAGTAGAAAAATCAAATCAAATCCAAAAAAAATCAAAAAAATACGAAACCGGTGGCAACGCGTTCGTATCGAAATTATCTAGAACCATGGCCTAAGATCTCATTAGATAGGTCGTTCGAACGACCTCATTCGAATGAGAAGTTGTTCGAACCAGTTTACAAATGAGAATTTTTTTTCGTACTGTCTCTTCGTTAGAAGTCCCGTTCGAACGAGATTTCTAACGAAAAAAATAGCGGGAACAGTTTTAAGAAAGTTTTTCCCACTTTTCCACTACTTTGCCCCACTTCCTTTTTGACATACTTCTTAAGTGCGGGAACTAACTTTTTGAAGATAACTTTTTCACATTCTAAGAGTCTTTTGAGAGCAAAACTTTTAAGAAACAGTTCCATGTTTTGTGTTTGATTTTTAAGGATTAAATTCACCAAAAAAACACATACACACACATTTGTTTAGTTTATTCCATGTACCTATTGATATATCATTTCCTGGAGGGTTTTGGCACCTGGTTTTCTCTACACCAACAAGAAGAGAGTTTGGGTTCTTCTCTACCCCCAAAAGGAGAAAAGTTTATTGCGGTGTTCTCACTCGAAGAAAGGCTTCGCGTGCGGATTGACGGTGACCATAGCCACATCGATGGAGTCCGAGACTGTGGAGGAGTCCACGGTTATTCACTAGGCGGAAGTTGAAGACTGAAGGAGCGCGTTAAGGCTTGGACGGACTCAAATCAGTTTCTGTAAGTCCTCTTATATCGAGTCTTTGTAAAAACTACCATACTTAGTGAATTCGTGGCTAGGGTCGTTCGAGGTTTTTTCCATTTGGGTTTTCCTCGTATATCGGTGCATCGTGTGATATTGTTTAATTTTATCTTGTTATATCACCTAGATGCATGCTTAGGACTAAAAGATAAAATTAGTTCAAAATCACAATCTATTTAATTTGGTGAAAATTTAATGTTTGTGTATGTTCAATTTAATTCAATTGAAAAATTACTTTATCTAAATATAATGCAAGTTTAACTTGAATTGGATTAATGTGTGTTTAAGTCGAAATGAAAATTGTGTGTGTAGTTTTAATTTCACTTTTAGTTTAGTTTTATTTTTTTCATAAGTTGGGTTATTCTCTTTAAGAAAAGAAAAATATAAATAACTTATGGAAAATTAAAATTTGAACCATTTCATTATATTTGAATTTAAAAATTGGGGGCTTTCGCACTTTCAAATTGGTATCAGAGCCAAAAACGATAAATTACTTCGTTAAGATCCTTTAAATATTTTTGGCTAAAATGGAATTTTTCCCATTTTCTAAATTTCCTATTTTCGATGGTTCTAACTACGCGTATTGAAAAGCGCGAATGAAATCAGCACTAAAATCTATCGACCAGAGAGTTTGGTTGTCTGTCGTTAACGGGTGGTCCCCACCTACACATTTAGTAGACAATGAACGTGTTTCCAAACCCGCCGATAGATGGAGTTAGAATGAATTTAAACTTTCAAATTTTAATTTCCGTAGTTTAAATGCCTTGTTTAGCGCGGTCACACCGGATGAATTTCGACGCATTATGACGTGTGAAACCGCTAAAGAAGCTTAAGATATTTTACAACTCACTCATGAAGGTAATAGTGTCGTTAAAGCTTCAAAAGTCCAAAACCTCACCACTCAATTTGAAACCATCAAAATGAACGATAAAGAAACTTTTGATGAATTTTATTCTAGACTTTTCGATATTGTTAATTCATCTTTTAATTTGGGAGAGAAAATACCCGACAGCCGAGAAGTAAAGAAAATTTTAAGGTCCCTATCCAAAAGATTTATTCCCGAAGTGACTGTTTTAAATTCTTTACCAACTTTAGCCTCTACGAAATAAGAACAGCTCATAAGTGATTTAGAAACCTATGAACTGGACATGTTTCCCTCTAAAACCGAAAAGAAAATTGAAAAGGGCATTGCTTTAAAAGCCCGAAAAGAGAAAAAACAAGTAGTAGAGAGCGAGAGTGATAGTGACTCGGAAGACATGGCCTTGTTTGCTAAAAAGTTTCGAAAATTTCTTAAATTGAACAAAGATAAATTTAAAAATGATTTTAAGAAATTTAAAAAATCTACGCATTACAAAGCCGAGAAGATCCCTAAAACTATTAATGAAAATTTAAATAGGGACGAGTCAAATAGGTGTTTTTGTTGTGAAGGGTATGTCCATAGGTCTTTTGAGTGCCCCACTAAACTAAGGAGAGAGGGTAAGCAACCAAAGTCTTTTAATGCAACCCTTATTGATAGTGATAATGAAGAGGGACCCGATTCCTCCTCTAAGACCAAAATTGTGGCTTTTATGGCTAGTCATGTGAGTGATAGTGAGCATTCTTCTATTGATGAAATTTTAAGACATGACACTTCCAAGGTCAAAGTTTATGATTCCCTTATTTTTTATGGTTCTGAGAGTGGAGAAGAAAAAGAAAGTGAAAGTGAAGAAGAGGTTGATGTGAGTGAACTTCAAAATGCCTTTCAAGAACGTTATAAATAATCTATTAAATAAAAAAGAGCTAATTTGAAGTTAGAAGCGAGTCTAAGAGAGTGTGTCAAGGTCGTTGACGATAATGAGTTAGTGGAAGACCTTAGGACACGAGAGAGAACTCTTCGAGAGAAGCTTGAATATGTAGAAGGTGAGAGAGATAGCCTTAGAGGTTTAATGGAGTCAATGAAAAAGGAGCTTCTCGAGTTTGAAGAGAGAAATGTTTTATTAGATTCTAACATTTTAGAATTACAAAATAAATTAAAAGACTCGAGGAAAGTCAAATTTGATTTGGAGTGTCGTTCGGAGAAACTAGATAAAATTTAAGGAACGGTACAAATTAAAAATGACACTTGTGGTTTAGGCTTCGATAGTTGTAATGAATCTTCTCATAAATCCAAAACCAATGTTTGAAGAGAATCAGCTAGGAAAACCTTTAGAGATCAATCCTTAGGTAACAATTTTCGACGTGTTTTT
Source organism: Sambucus nigra (assembly GCA_949130495.1). Taxonomy (NCBI): domain Eukaryota; kingdom Viridiplantae; phylum Streptophyta; class Magnoliopsida; order Dipsacales; family Adoxaceae; genus Sambucus; species Sambucus nigra. The sequence continues at coordinate 321,008,682 of OX422223.1, forward strand.
ACTTGTGCACATTGTGGTCGAAAAGGTCATCTTAGGAAATTTTATTTTGATCTTAAACGAGGTCCTAGATAAACCCAATGTAAGGCAACCGAGGTAGCCAAGATTCCTATGCCCCGAGATAGTCATTCATCATTAGTTTGGGTTAGGAGATCCGACTTGGTAGCTTTGCAAGATAGGGTATTTGATTCTCATTTACTTTCACATGCTTCCTCCCTTACAAAATCTAAAGGTTGAATGTGTTAGTTTTATATGCATACTTTAGCTTTGCGCTTCATGTTATAGAACCCTAATTGTATGCTTGTTTATTCATTTTCTAGTCATTGCTTTATTTCATATCTCATGCTAGAAATCATGACTTGTTTATCTTTTTTTATTATATTTCCTTCATTTTTGTTTGCTTTAAATGAAAAATACAAAAATATTTTTGTTTATCATTTGTGTTTTACCTTTTAGTGATTTAAGCTTAATGAAAAATATAAATGATTTTATTTTGTATTTTGAGTAAATATTTTTATTTTTGGTTAAAAATTTGAAAAATAAACTCAAAAAGATTTTATTTTGTGTGTATTTTAGTTTGACACACTTTATGTGGCATACACTTGTGTTAGAATCCCATCATTTTCGCTCCCACGTGGCTAGAACTTTTGGTTTAGATTGTTAATCCTTTTTATGTTCTTTACCATTCCTACATGGAGTAGTTGGATGTTGTGTTGCTTAAATGGATTCTATTTTTATATGCCTCAATTCACACATGCACGAGCTCATTTGAAATTTTAACTTCATATGTATATTTGAGCTTTGTGAGGTGTTCTCCTACCAATCTTGTCATTTACATATTTGTGACCTACGAGGACTAGTGCATGTCAAAATCCATTGCACATGAGATTTGTGTGAAAAATAAAAAATGATAAATATAAATGTGCACGGGGAAGGGTTCCGAAAGGATTTATTATCCTTTACGAATAGTAAGCCACCATTTGTTCATACCTAAAAGAAATACGTGGTTCAAAGGCCTAAAAATAAAACTATGGCATTAAAAATAAAATATTTGACAAGGCCTATGTTTGATTGATATATTCATTCAAAAATAATATATGCTTATTGAGGGAGATTGGATGGTATATCAACAGTTTGCACAATGTTTGTTTATCCTAGTTGCGCTTTCAATGTCTTGACTCTATTGGTTTGTAGAATCATTAACATTCTAGGCTTGTATGCATTGTGAATGTTTGTTCATTGAGTTCAATCTATATTATCACATGAGGTTATATTCAAATGTGATGAAGTTTGCAATCAATTGAGAACTCCGAGAACATGTTTTAAGTGATTGGGTATAAATATAATTGTTTCTAGTTCACACCCCAACACTTCCGTTTCCATATGACACATTTTTTCCATACGAGTGTGAAAAACTTATTGTGTTTTGTGTCATTTTGGTGTTTATATCTATATGTGTGTACTTATGCTTAGTTTGAATATATTGTGTATACATATATGTGATATTGTGTTTGTTTTTGGTCTTTGCCTTGCTTTTCTAGTCCATCTATGCTTTAATGCATAATTGGTATTCATCTTGTTGCATTCTTTGTTGATATCACATGATTAATACTTTATATATCATATTAGTATCATTTTAGTGCATCTTAGTTGGTATCCGATGTTATTTGTTGGATTAGTTGAATTTTAGTTGCCTATGACCTTTAATGTTCTCATCACTTTATGCACTAATTCATGTTTAGCTTGTTATCCCATTCTATTTATCACATGTTTAGTTTAAGGGGTGTATATACTTTAATAGGGGGAGATAAGTTAAGTTTTGATTATTTAGCCTTTGTTTATTCCTGAACAAAAAGGGGGAGAATGATAGGGGAGAAATGGTACCTAGCCTATCGTATCTTAGATTTGGGAGATTTATCTTAGGGGGGGACGTCTTTCTAAGTAGGTCATTTGTTTGATAAAAGGGTAGAATTCATTTAGGGGGAGTATTTGTTTTTTCATTTTATATATTGATATTCCCTATGCGTTTGATAGTTTGCTTAAGTGTGCAGGAATTCTTCTAAATGGCAACGTTCATCATCGGGCAAAGATATTGATCCTTAGGTTGTTTGGGTCAAGCATTGTATTTTTATTTTGGGTGGGATATTTTTTAGTTTAGTAGAGCTTGACGACCCTTTAGGATTTTTTTTTGGTTTTTGTCCCGGAATAGGTAAAGGGGGAGATTTGTAAGGACACAAATTTCAAATTGAGTCCTTTGTAGTTTTGGCTTAATTTCGGACAAAAACATTTGGGTCGTAGGATAAAGTTCAAGTTTATCCATTCAAGCCTATGACGTGTTTGTTGAAGACGTTGTGGCCAAGATATTAAAGCTTCATCAAATGTCGTGTGTGTTGTGACTCGTTTCTATGTCATCAACATGGTTCCATTGCTCCTAAGGTATGAATGCATTTTAATATATATATAGGAGCTTGGAACATTATTTATCGGGTGTATTTTAGAAATTTATTTTGGGTGTTAGTATTTTTTGTTAAACTTTTTTTTTGAATTCATACTTCTAAATATTTTGTTCTCGGACACCTTTCAGTAGAAAAATCAAATCAAACCCAAAAAAAATAAAAAAAATACGAAACTGGCAGCCACGTGTTCGTATCGAAATTATCTAGAACCATGGTCTAAGATCTCGTTAGATAGGTCGTTCGAACGACCTTGTTCGAACGAGAAGTCATTCGAATCAGTTTTCAAACGAGATTTTTTTTTTCATCTTGTCTCTTCGTTAGAAGTCTCTTTCGAACGAGATTTCTAACGAAAAACAGCGGGACCAGTTTTAAGCCAGTTTTTTCCACTTTTCCACTACTTTGGTCCACTTCCTTTTTGATATACTTCTTAAGTTCGGGAACTAACTTTTTGAAGATAACTTTTTCACATTCTAAGAGTCTTTTGAGAGCAAAACTTTTATGAAAAGGTTTCATGTTTTGTGTTTGATTTTTATGGATTAAATTCACCAAAAAAAACATACACATCCATTTGTTTAGTTTATCCCAAGTACCTATTGATATATCATTTCTTGGAGAGTTTTGGCACCTGGTTTTCTCTACACCAACAAGAAGAGAGTTTGGTTCTTCTCTACCCCCAAAAGGAGAAAACATTGTTGCGGTGTTCTCACTCGAAGAAAGGCTTCGCGTGCGGATTGACGGTGACCATAGCCCCATCGGTGGAGTCCGAGAGTGTGGAAGGGTCCAAGGTTATTCACTAGGCAGAGGTTAAAGACCGAAGGAGCGCGCCAAGGCTTGGACGGACTCAATTCAGTTTGTGTAAGTCTTCTTGTGTCGAGTCTTTGTAAAAATTACCATACTTAGGGAATTCGTGTCTAGGGCCGTCCGAGGTTTTTTCCATTTGGGTTTTCCTCGTACATCGGCGCATCATGTGATATTGTTTAATTTTATCTTGCTATATCACCTAGATGAATGCTTAGGAATAAAAGATAAAATTAGTTCAAAATCACAATCTATTTAATTTGGTGCAAATTTAATGTTTGGGTATGTTCAATTTAATTCAAGTGCAAAATTACTTTATCTAGATAACATGCAAGTTTAACTTGAATTGGATTAATGTGTGTTTATGTCGAAATGAAAATTGTGTGTGTAATTTTAATTTCACTTTTAGTTTAGTTTTATTTTTTCCATAAGTTGGTTTGTTCTCTTTAAGAAAAGAAAATTTTAAATAACTTTTGGAAAATTAAAATTTGAACCATTTCATTATATTTGAATTAAAAAATTGGGGGCTTTCGCACTTTCAAATTGGTATCAGAGCCAAAAACGATAAATTACTTCGTTAAGATCCTTTAAATATTTTTGTCTAAAATGGAATTTTCCCCATTTTCTAAATTTCCTATTTTCGACGGTTCTAACTACGCGTATTGAAAAGCGCGAATGAAATCGTCACTAAAATCTATCGACGAGAGAGTTTGGTTGTCTGTCGTTAACGGGTGGTCCCCACCTTCACATTTAGTAAACAATGAACGTGTTCCCAAACCCGCCGATAGATGGAGTTAGAATGAATTTAAACTTTCAAATTTTAATTCACGTGGTTTAAATGCCTTGTTTAGCGCGGTCACACCGGATGAATTCTGACGCATTATGACGTGTGAAACCGCTAAAGAAGCTTGGAATATTTTACAACTCACTCATAAAGGTACTAGTGTCGTTAAAGCTTCAAAACTCCAAAACCTCACCACTCAATTTGAAACCATCAAAATGAACGATAAAGAAACGTTTGATGAATTTTATGCTAGACTTTCCTATATTGTTAATTCATCTTTTAATTTGGGAGAGAAAATACCCGACAATCGAGTAGTAAAGAAAATTTTAAGGTTCCTATCCGATAGATTTATTCCAAAAGTGATCGTTTTAAATTCTTTACCAACTTTAGCCTCTACGAAATTAGAAGAGCTCGTAGGTGATTTACAAACCTATGAACTGGACATTTTTTCCCCTAAAACCGAAAAGAAAATTGAAAAGGGCATTGCTTTTAAATCCCGGAAAGAGAACAAACAAGTAGTAGAGAGCGAGAGTGATAGTGACTCGGAAGATATGACCTTGTTTGCTAGAAAGATTCGAAATTTTTTTAAATTGAACAAAGATAAATTTAAAAATGATTTTAAGAAATTTAAAAAATCTACGCATGACAAAGCCGAGAAGATCCTTAAAACTATTAATAAAAATTTAAATAGGGACGAGTCAAATAGGTGTGTTGGTTGTAAAGGGTATGTCCATAGGTCTTTTGAGTGCCCCACTAAACTAAGGAGAGATGGTAAGCAACCAAAGTATTTTAATCCAACCCTTAGTGATAGTGATAAAGAAGAGGGACCCGATTTCACCTCTCAGACCAAAATTGTGGCTTTTATGGCTAGTCATGTGAGTGATAGTGAGCATTCTTCAATTGATGAAATTTTAACACATGACACTTCCAATGTCAAAGTTTATGATTCCCTCATTTTTTATGGTACTAAGAGTGGAGCAGAAAAAGAAAGTGAAAGTGAAGAAGAGGTTGATGTGAGTGAACTTCAAAATGATTTTCAAGAACTTTATAAAGAATCTATTAAATTAAAAAGAGCTAATTTGAAGTTAGAAGCGATTCTAAGAGAGTGTGTCAAGGTCATTGATGATAGTGCGTTAGTGGAAGACCTTAGGACATGAGAGAGAACTCTTCGAGAGAAGCTTGAATATGTAGAAGGCGAGAGAGATAGCCTTAGAGGTTTAATGGAGTCAATGAAAAAGGAGCTTCTCGAGTTTGAAGAGAGAAATGTTTTATTAGAGTTTAACATTTTAGAATTACAAAATAAATTAAAAGACTCTAGGAAAGTCAAATTTGATTTGGAGTGGCGTTCGTGGAAACTAGATAAAAAATTTAGGAACGGTCCAAATTAAAAATGACACTTGTGATTTAGGCTTCGATAGTTGTAATGAATCTTCTCATAAATCCAAAACCAATGTTTTACGAGAATTACCTAGGAAAACCTTTAGAGATCAATCCTTAGGTAACAATTCTCGACGTGTTTTTACTTGTGCACATTGTGGTCGAAAAGGTCATCTTAGAAAATTTTGTTTTGATCTTAAACGAGGTCCTAGAAAAACCCAATGTAAGGCAACCGAGGTAGCCAAGATTCCTATGCCCTGAGATATTCATTCATCATTAGTTTGGGTTAGGAGATCCGACTTGGTAGCTTTACAAGATAGGCTATTTGATTCTCATTTACTTTCACATGCTTCCTCCCTTACGAAATCTAAAGGTTGAACATGTTAGTTTTATTTGCATACTTTAGCTTTGTGCTTCATGTTATAGATCCCATGCTAATTGTATGCTTGTTTATTCATTTTCTAGTCATTGCTTTATTTCATATCTCATGCTAGAAATCACGACTTATTTATCTTTTTTTATTATATTTCCTTCACTTTTGTTTGCTTTAAATGAAAAATACAAAAATATTTTTGTTTAATATGTCTTTTACCTTTTAGTGATTAATGCTTAATGAAAAATATAAATGATTTTTTTTTGTCTTTTGAGTAAATATTTATATTTTTGGTTAAAAATTTGAAAAAAAAAAACTCAAAAAGATTTTATTTTGTGTGTATTTTAGTTTGACACACTTTATGTGGCATACACTTGTGTTAGAATCCCATCTTTTTCGCTCCCACGTGGCTAGAACTTTTGGTTTAGATTGTCAATCCTTATTATGTTCCTTACCATGCCTACATGGAGTAGTTGGATGTTGTGTTGCTTAATAGGATTCTATTTTTATATGCCTCAATTCACACATGCATGAGCTCATTTAAAATTTTAACTTCATATGTATATTTGAGATTTGTGAGGTGTTCTCCTACCAATCTTATCATCTACATATTTGTGATCTAGGAGGACTAGTGCATGTCAAAATCCATTGCACGTGAGATTTGTATGAAAAATAAAAAATGATAAATATAAATGTGCACAGGGAAGGGCTCCGAAAGGATTTATTATCCTTTGCGAATAATAAGCCACCGTTTGTTCGGACCTAAAAGAAATAAGTGGTTCAAAGGCCTAAAAATTAAATTACGGCATTAAAATTAAAATATTTGCTAAGTCCGATGTTTGATTGATATATTCATTCAAAAATAATATATGCTTATTGAGGGAGATAGGATGGTATATCAACAGTTTGCACAATGTTTGTTTATCCTAGTTGCGCTTTAAATGTCATGACTCTATTGGTTTGTAGAATCATTAACTTGCTAGGCTTGTATGCATTGTGTATGTTTGTTCATTGAGTTCAATATATATTGTCACATGAGGTTATATTCAAATGTGATGTAGTTTGCAATCAATTGAGAACTCTGAGAACATGTTTTAAGTGATTGGGTCTAAATTTAATTGTTTCTAGTTCACACCCCAACAGTTCCGTTTCCATATGACATATTTTTTCCATACGAGTGTAAAAAACTTATTGTGTTTTGTGTCATTTTGGTGTTTATATCTATATGTGTGTACTTATGCTTAGTTTGAATATATTGTGTATACATATATATGATATTGTGTTTGTTTTTGGTCTTTGCCTTACTTTTCTAGTCCATCTATGCTTTAATGCATAATTGGTATCCATCTTGTTGCATTCTTTGTTGATATCACATGCTTAATACTTTATATATCATATTGGTATCATTTTAGTGCATCTTAGTTGGTATCCGATGTTATTTGTTGGATTAGTTGAATTTTAGTTGCCTATGTGGTTTAATGTTCTCATCACTTTATGCACTAATGCATGTTTATCTTGTTATCCCATTCTATTTATACCTTTTTAAGTTTAAGGGGTGTATATGCTTTAATAGGGGGAGATAAGTTAAGTTTTCATTCTTTAGCCTTTGTCTATTCCTGAATAAAAAGGGGGAGAATGATAGGGGGAGAAATGGTATCTAAACCTATCGTATCTTAGTTTAGGGAGATTTATCTTAGGGGGAGACGTCTTTCTAATTAGGTCATTTGTTTGATAAAAGGGGAGAATTCATTTAGGGGGAGTATTTATTTTTGCATTTAATATATTGATATTCCCTATGCATTTGATTGTTTGCTTAAGTGTGCAGGAATTCTTCTAAATGGCAATGTTCATCATCGGGCAAAGATATTGATCCTTGGGTTGTTTGAGTCAAGCATTGTATTTTTATTTTGGGTGGGATATTTTTTAGTTTAGTAGAGCTTGACGGCCCTTTAGGATTTTTGTTTGTTTTTTGTCCCGGAATAGCCAAAGGGGGAGATTTGTAAGGACACAAATTTCAAATTGAGTTCTTTGTAGTTTTGGGTCAATTCCGGACAAAAACATTTGGGTCGTAGGATAAAGTTCAAGTTTATCCATTCAAGCCTATGACGTGTTTTTTGAAGACGTTGTGGCCAAGATATTAAAGCTTCATCAAATGTCGTGTGTGTTGTGCCTCGTTTCTACGTCATCAACATGGTTCCATTGCTCCTAAGGTATGAATGCATTTTAATATATATATATATATATATATATATATATATATATATATAGGAGCTTGGAACATTATTTATTGGGTGTATTTTAGAAATTTAATTGGGGGAGACGTTGTTAAACTTTTTTTATAACTTCAATTTTCTAATTATTTTGTTCTCGGACACCTTTCAGTAGAAAAATCAAATCAAATCCAAAAAAATTCAGAAAAATACGAAACTAGCGGCCACCCGTTCGTATCAAAATTATCTAGAACCATGGCCTAAGATCTCGTTAGATAGGTCATTCGAAATACCTCGTTCGAATGAGAAGTCATTCAAACCGGTTTTTAAATGAGATTTTTTTTTTTCGTTTTGTCTCTTCGTTAGAAGTCTCGTTCGAATGAGATTTCTAACAAAAAAATAGCGAGAACAGTTTTAAGCCAGTTTTTTCCACTTTTCCACTAGTTTTCCCCACTTCTTTTTTGACATACTTCTTAAGTGTGGGAACTAACTTTTTGAAGATAACTTTTTCACATTCTAAGAGTCTTTTGAGAGAAAAACTTTTAAGAAAAAGTTCCATGTTTTGTGTTTGATTTTTATGGATTAAATTCACCAAAAAAACACATACACACCCATTTGTTAAGTTTATTCCAAGTACCTAATGATATATCATTTCTTGGAGAGTTTTCGCTCTTTGTTTTCTCTACACCAACAAGAAGAGAGTTTGGGTTCTTCTCTACCCAAAGAGGAGAAAAGTTTATTGCGGAGTTCTCACTCGAAAAAAGGCTTCGCGTGCGGATTGATGGTGACCATAGCCCCATCGATGGAGTCCAAGACTGTGGGGGAGTCCACGGTTATTCACTAGGCGGAGGTTGAAGACCGAAGAAGCGTGTCAAGGCTTAGACGGACTCAAGTCAGTTTGTGTAAGTCCTCTTGTGCCGAGTCTTTGTAAAAACTACCATACTTAGTGAATTCATGGCTAGGGTTGTCCGAGGTTTTTCCCATTTGGGTTTTGCTCGTACATCGGCACATCGTGTGATATTGATTAATTTTATGTTACTATATCACCTTGATGCATGCTTAGGACTAAAAGATAAAATTAGTTCAAAATCACAATCTATTTAATTTGGTGCAAATTTAATGTTTGGGTATGTTCAATTTAATTCATGTGCAAAATTACTTTATCTAGATAACATGCAAGTTTAACTTGAATTGAATTAATGTGTGTTTAAGTCGAAATGAAAATTGTGTGTGTAATTTTAATTTCATTTTTAGTTTAGTTTTATTTTTTTCATAAGTTGGTTTGTTCTCTTTAAGAAAAGAAAATTTTAAATAACTTTTGGAAAATTAAAATTTGAACCATTTCATTATATTTGAATTTAAAAATTGGGGGCTTTCGCACTTTCATTGTAGAAAAGTTCCCACGATACCAATGTATATAAAGAAGTTCAACAAAGTCCAAATGGTATATTAGTTTGAGAATGAGACATCTTAATTACATAAAGTATATCATCGTGTACATAACCCTTAATGTAATCTTCTTTTTCCCATAATTTTCTCCCCCATTTTGTCATGGTAATTAACAAAAGAAAGTAATTATACCAAAAAAGAACATTAACTCAAGAAATAGGTTTAGTTCAAGTGAGAAAATGCAGTTTTCACATGTATTGATATCAAAAAGGCATATACCACCAAGAGATGTGACTCACCTCATTAATCATATAAAACGATAAAGCAAACTCATACAAATATGATATATATATATATATATATATATATATATATATATATATATATATATATATATATATATATATATATACACACGCACACACAAATATAATGGGATAGATTTGAGATGATCATTAAATCAAACTCATAAATGAAATATCCTACTGCCATCAAAATTATAGTCAATGTGGACTAATATAGTGTATAAAAAAAATGATACAAAAAATCACCAAATGAGTTTACAATTATAAAGATATGACAATAAAACCCAAAAACTTCAACACAAACAACCCCAAAACAAAACACCACCACTAAAATGAGCGACAGTATCATGAACCAAACTAATCTTTATCATCCGATCATGCGTCATATATAGTTAGAAGGTATCGTATTTAACCACTTTGATAAACAATGGTCCTTCTCATGCTCATAAACTCTCATTCACTGTAAAAACACAATGCATCATTCATTAAAGTGTGAGCCCTATTTTACTCAATCAATTCATTAATCTAGGTAAAAAAGATTCGGAGTGAATTCATAAATATAATCTATGTTTCGTGGACAAGTGAAACTAAGAACTATATGAGGATTGTGTTGCTCAAATGAGATACCTCCAGTTCTAATTCTAAGGTGTCATGGTGAGGGGCTTGCCCCTTTAAATCTAACACCCATTGGATTTCCATATGATCCATTTCTTCTTCTTCTTCTTCTTATTTAATTATCCACCTCCATCACATCATCATATCCATCATCATCAAGTTGTGCTTTAGGATCACCACTTTTCTTTCTTCCTTTAAGGAAAAACTTATGAGTGATTTTGGGGGAGGACTTTATGGATATTTCACCCATAACTGACTTCACATTTCTATCTTTCAAAGGATTACAAATCAAACTTCCAAATGTGAAAGGGGGTTTCATATTTCCTCTACTCGGGGTTGAGCCTCTCATGGCATAGTATATCTCATTCACCAAGTTAATTAGAACACCCGTTCCAACTTTTCATTGAAAGAAGTAATGGGAGCTCAAAAGTATTGTATGATGGATTTCATAAAAATAATACTTGTGATGATAATGTGGAAGAGGTAGTAGTAGTCAGTGAGATTATTTTGTCCTAATGCATTTTCCACATGCCGATACAATAGTTCATTGGTGATTTTGTCCAAACTCGTCCCTTGTTCGATTGCGTACGATAGTTGTGTGGATATTCGGTGCATCTAAAACTAAAAACTTGATAGTGTAGAGTGATAATGCTAGGTTACATAGCTACACAAACTCCACTTATGGTAGTAGTAGAAAATTATTTATGCTCATCATCATATTAGGCATTGGCATAAAACTCTCTAACCAAGTCCGTAAATAGACTCTCATTATTTTCTCCACGAGAGAAAACACGTATCTAATCCAACCTTTCAAGCTCCTCATATACCGATGGGGTATTTTAACGAAAGGATGTCCAATCAATCCATCTCTTATATAAAGTGTTCTTAAGCTAAAATATCTCTTGTTCCTCAGTCTATATAAACATGATCAATTCAGGTTGGCCAGTTGGTCCCCATTCTAACTTCTATTTCATATATGCCGAGAGGCTGTACTTTCTCCCCATTAAAGCCGATGAGTGGTTGGTGATATGCAATCAATCTCTTCTTTCTCACATCTAGACCTTTGTAGCAATTCCAAAACATAACGTCGGCTGAGTTGCCTTTGTCTACTAGAATACTTGGAACCTCATAGCCATGAACCACAGCAGTGATGACCAAAGGGTCATCATGTGGAGCTAAAATTTCTTTGAAATCTAACCTTGAAAAGAAAACTACTAAAGTATTCATATCAACCTTGGGTCTCTTACCTTTGACAGGTTGAATTGCAGTTGAGTTGATAGTCTTAGTCTTTGGTGGGAGAGACTTTGCCTCTACTACGTTTCTTTTCTATCTACGACTTCCTTTCCTCCTCCAACAAGTCCCCCCACAGATCATCTTAACCTCATGCAAGATTATATTGAGCTAACCCTTTGGATAAGTAAACTAAGGAGGGAGTTCAAGGTAGTCTTTATCACTGTCATCCAACTCATCATCGCCTCGGTCGGCTGTAGCTTCTGGTCTACACTTTTTATTTTTCTCCTCCTTCTGGGTGTTGTATCGTCCACCCCTTGAACCAATCTTGTCTATGTACTTCCTTAGCTTTCCAGCCTTCAGCATCTTTTCTATTTCATCCTTCACATAAAAAGATTTATCGGTAAGGTGACCATGGTCCTAGTGGAATTCACACCATAAACTTTTCTTCCTCTTGTGAGGAGGACCTTTGAACTTTTTAGGACACCTTAGGGACCGATCATTCTTGATCTCGTTCAGGATATGCTCGTAGCAGATAGTGAGGGGAGTGTAGTCAAAAAACTTATCGTATGTTGATCTCTTATTTCTATCTTTATTCTTTTTTTAGAACTTGCCTCCACTGCTAGTACCTTTCTCATCCTCATACTTTGTTGGTATAACTTCTTTGGCATTCATGACCTTGTCAGCCATCGCCAATAAATCGACCATGGACTTCGGTGGGTCTTGAGCAAGCTTCTATAGTAGCTTCCCTTTCTTCAAACCTCCTATCAAAGATGTCATCGTAATGCTTTCTTCATAATCCTCCACTTCAAACTTTTCCTTGTTAAACCTCACAATATACTCCTTAAGACTCTCATTCTTACCCTGATTAACGTATAGTAGGTGAGTTATCTCCTTTTGGGGCCTTACCCCAAAGAAGAAGTTGTGTATGAATCTCTCTACAAGTTGCTTAAAATTCTCAATTGAGTTCTTTGGAAGAGAGGGAAACCAAATATGTGCAACCCCAGTGAGGGTACTAGAAAATGCCATGTCCTTTACTCATATGAAATTGAATAAATGGCTGCAGCCTACTGGTACATCTCTACATAATGGATGGGGTTTGTACACCCATCATACTTGGGTGTAAACATTGGAGGATATAATTTGGGTGGAGTTGGATAACTTACTATCCTGGCCACAAAGGGCGAGCCTTTACTATATACCCTCTGCAAGGGGTCTCGGCTCTTCAAGATGTCACCAATATTATCTTCCATCCATTGTATGGAGTCATTCCAAGGTTTGTCAGCCACCATAACCTCGACCACGATGTCTTTTTCTCTATCTCCCTCTCTACCATTTGGCCAAACTAAAAATTCTACGGGAGACATTCTCTGTCAGCTGTTTACCTCTCTTTGATCCTCGTATCGCCCTCTTAAGGACTAATAGTTATTGCCTCCATTGTTCCTTTGAGAACCATCTATACTTCTTGATCTGGAGAGGAGGTTTCTCAGATCGTCTGGTGTTGGTCTGAGCCTATCAAAGGCCGACCCCTTGATCATCCTGTCTAAGGATGATGACCTTATCCTACACTCTTGGCTCAGCCTTCCAATATGACCTCATCTTGGTTGAATCGGTCTTGCACTGCCACCTATGATCTAGTGGGGCTCCCAACACCTTTGATCCTCCTCCTCCTCACACTCTTGTTCCTCGTCATTGGGGGCACTACTAACCTAGCCTCCCTAGGCATAAACACCTAGGGTCCATGTCTTTGCGCCTCTGCTGATGAGGGAGCTCCTTGTGTGGGTATTGGGGTGGTCCCCTGATCGCCAAATTTTGAGGTCCTTCCCTTGCTGTCGGAGTTATCATATTGTCTCCATCAGCCCCAATTGCTTTTTGGCTAAGAGTAGCAAATTATTGCTACATCAACTACTGGTTGTCTACTAGGGAGTGTAGAGCCACCGATACTTCATCCATTTTTGACTGAGGAGGCTGGCTGGTACTGGGTCCACCACCACCCAATGGTGGTGGTTGTGGAAAATATGAAGTTATGTACGGGTTTCGATGATCAAAAAAATAAAGTGTTGTTCTGGAAGGGAGCTGAAAGTAAGCTAAGGCTCAAACCAGAGCTCTTTCAATAGTGGTTGAAGCTCAACCAAGGGTGAGGTTGGACCACAGCCAGAGAATCTGGTAGAGCAGCTGCAGAAGAAACATAAGAGACTGACTATGTTTTCCCATAAACGACGCCAAATTGATGATACTAGAAACGGTATCACCAAGTCAAGATGAATATAAGATCAAACCAAAATAACAATGGAGTGAATGAAGCTATATATATATATATATAAAGAGATGAGGATAAGAGGAAATAAAAAATAGATTAAGTGGTTCAGTCAATCAGGCCTACTCCACTGTGCAGGGGTGAGTAAGTTCACTATAAGCTTTGGCTATAATCTATAATGTCCAAGTGATACAATCCTCTCTCTCTCTCTCTCTCTCTATATATATATATATATATATATATATATATATATATATATATATATATATATATATTGTGATTTTAACAGAGTTTCATCTAGGGTTGTGAATAGTCGATCCCCACACAATGTAGAAAATGAATCGTATATATAGTGCTTGGGGGGTGTAATGTACCACCCAAGCATTCAATGATCATGTGCCAAATTAGCTAGCCAATATGGAGAAGACAACTGGCACTATCACAAGTAGGTTATGATGATCAAATATTCTTTCACGTGAGAGAATGATCTGGGTATGATGGTTTTGGTCCACGTGTGATATCTGCCTACGCGTGCGTCCTCACGTGTCTCCCAATGCGCATGCCCTGTTAGCTATGTGACCTAGGCCGAACACACTGGCCGAGTCTAGATTTATAGATCTGTGATCCACTTAGGATTTGACACCTATAATGCCTATTGATCTCGGCTTATCTTTATCGGCCTAAAGGTGTTTGTGGATAAGGATACTCAATCCTTGGAAACAATACGGGTTACTCATGCTGGCTTGTTACTAAAGGTCGAGGCTGGGGTATCCTAGATTGCTCTATCATCCGAGTTAGTCTGGATGAGTTTGATCTGGCCGAGTTACAATACCCCACTGCTGGATAGTTGGTGAAGGTCGGCTATGGCCGAGACTATATAATGGACGGATCCACACTTGGTATATTAACAAATACTCCCAAAGGTTCTAAAGTATTTTGATTTGGGTTTTTTGTTGTACCAATGTTTGTATGAAGTCAATTTTCCATTATTCCCGAGGTCTACATGATTAATAATGTGACACACTATTTGTACCGCCTCAATCCAAAAGTATTTTATCATATCCTTAGAATATAATATCACTCAAACCATTTTTCGATTATACGATTTTTCCTTTTACCAATACTATGTTTTATGGAGTTTTAGGAGTGCCGAACTTATTCTGATACCCATTATTAAAACACTATTCTACCACATAAGTTTCCTTGAATACACCACCTCTATCACTTCGAATATGTAATACTTGGGTATCCTTTTCATTTTTTATTTTTAAAATGATTTTAGGAAATTCTCAGAAGGCATCCAATTTATTTTTCATAGAGGCAACCAAAGTAAAACGTGTAAAATTATCCATAGTAACAAGGATGTAACTGTTAACACGTAAGCTAATAGTATGGGAGGGATCCATAATTTCCATGTGGATAAGTTCTAGGGATTTAAAGTCATAATATCTTTAACTTTCTTATGAGAGGACTTACTTATTTTCCCAACCTGGCAAGGGCCGCAAATTATGTTTTGAGATATTTTTATTTTAGACAAACTTCTGAACAATTCTAGGGAGCTCAATCTACTTAAGTTGTCAAAATTAGTATAACCCATTAAATTATGCCACAAATTTAAGTCATCTAATCTTGTTAACTTATAGAACTTAGCGATCAACTGTGTCCCAATTTTCCTAAGTTCTGTTTCCTGTAAGAATATAGTTATTTTGGGAACCCATTTATTCTCAAGCCACGAGAGTAGCTGACCAAGCCCAACAGACCAAAGAGGTTGCCCGACCCAAATCATGGGATCAAGATACATAAGTTTATTATCTAAACCACATTGGGATATGGCCAAGTCAATCCTTAATGATCTCGCAGAGATATTCAAGGGATTCATAGTTCATCCCATCGTGGTCATCGTGGAGTTACTTTCACAACTAAAATTCTACATCTATAAATTATAACCCCTGGACTGGGGCATGGGTTCATGTAACCAACCATGTTGAGAGATACTTAATAAAAGAGTGGACCTCTTCGTGGACGTAGACAAGTTTCCGAACCACTTACATAGTTGTGTTGTGTGTGCGATTGTATGCTTTCTTGCTTAATTGTGATTGTCCTTCGTAAATTCTTTATTTTGATATTTTTTGATACCACAAATGGCGCCATCTATGGGAAACGATTATTATTCCTACGAGAACACTCACTAACTGAAAGCCTGCAAACCATAGCAGTAACTTCCCTCAAGCCAGCGACATTCAGGAAGAACCTGCCCTTCTTAAGGTGAGGTCTGAAATTCGCCAATCGAATCCAAGGCTTCTCTAGGAAAGGCAGCCTTCTGAAGAAAGTCATGGACCACCTAGGTCCACACAGATTTACAGGTTGGTCAACACCTACGAGGCAAGAATTTAAGAGCAAGCAAAAGCCATGCATCTTCAAGAAGAAGAAAATGCTCAACTGAAAAAGCGAATGGAAAGAATGGAGAGAGATCTCCACAGTAACACAAGGCGACACCATGATCGGACTCTTAGCCCTTAGCTGAGGAAGGAGCCCCAGACGCGACTAAGAAATATTTGAGAGGAAAAGGTCAGAGGATAGTCGATTAAAATGACTACATCAACCTCGATGCTATAGGAGTCCTTCTCGACTGGATGATGAAATCAAGAACTTGGTGTGAAATCATCCAGTCCACTAAGGAGCCAAATCCATACGAGAGCTAGCCAGAAGATCTATTAACTCTCAAATGAATTCCCATTTTTCAAGGGATATAGAAGAAGAGGATCCCCCTAAGAAATTTACAATCCATAAATTCAAGATTTATGATGGGAAAGTTGACCCCAACAACCATGTCCGATAGTATAGGAAGGCCATGAACTTGTGGAGCCATAATGATGCATTGATGTGTCGTATCTTCCCTTCCAGTCTGCACGACATGATGCAAAAATGGTTTGAGAGGCTGCCACATAGGTCCAATAGGAGCTTTAAGGCTCTACATGAATTATTCATAAATCGCTTCATAACCAGCAGCTCCACCCCAAGCGAATAGATGCACCGGTCACAATGAAGAAAATGCCACGAGAGAACCTCAGGGAGCATGCCAAAAGGTAATTGGAGGTTTTCAACAAAATTAAGGACTACTCGGAGCAGGTTACCGTAGCATCCTTCAAGATCGGTCTGCCAAGCACTTCACTACTGTACCAATCCCTAACTAAGAAAGAGGTTAATTCCATCGACGACCTAATGGTCCATATTGAAAAATATTCCAAAGTCGAAGATGTAATTCATCTTAACGCAGGGGACAATGGTCATACAAAGGAGAACAAAGGGACAAAGAAAAATGATTCTAAAAAAAGGAAACTAGAATGGGGGCAAGAATGGCTCTAAAAATGGCAACAAGAATGACCCCTCGAAAGCATTCTAGGCGATCAACGCAGTCTTCAAGGAACCGATATATAAAATCCTCAGCAAGATCAAGAGCCATTTGTCAAGTGGCTCAAGAATATGGGAGGAGACCTAGCAAAAAAAAATAATGCACTGAGATGTTCATTCCACAAAGAGGGCGATCACACGACTAAACGCTTCAAAGCACTCAAGTATCATCTCAAGGAGTTATCCCAGGCTGTCCATCTCAGTGAGTTCATAGATAAGAAAATAAATGAGGTTGCAACTAATGGTGACCGGAAGCTAGATAACGTCCTTGAAGATGAGATAAGCCACGAGTTCACAGTAATTCGTGGGGCATCATTCCTCAAATAAGTAAAAGGAAATACTGTTCGGATGGAAATCAAAAAGCTTACTATTGTTATTTAATATTTTCAGATAGATCCCGCCAAGACTCGGGTCGAGAAGCATCAACGACCGGAAGACATCGACTACAATAAAAACATTGTGTTTACTGAAGATGACTTAGTTGGGGGTAAGGACCCCACATCATGATGCATTGGTTATAACACTCAGGATAGCTAACTGGGACATCAACAGGTTGATCGTTGACCAGGGTATCTCTTCCGAAGTGATCTACGTAGAAATGTTCCACAAATTGAAGCTAAAAATCACCGACCTCAAGGAGGCCACCGTTCTATTGGTCGGCTTTGCAGGAAGGATAAACATGCCGTTTGGAAAGGTAGTCCTACCAGTCAGGGGGGAAATATTTCGAAGATAATTAAGTTTCTTGTGGTAGATATCAAGTCCCCTAATCAGGACATCCCAGGTAGGGGCTCCGTACCATCCTCGTATCATCATAAACTCAAGCGCATTACATATCGAGGAGTGGTTGAGATTCGTGGCGACCAGGCTATGCCTACGAAATGCTTCATTGCAGCTACATGCCACAAATAAGAGAAGAAGAAAGATGAAAAGAAAGTCCAGGAGGGGGTATTGCCTTCTAAATAGAAATTATGGTATGGTCAACTAAGGGTGGAGGAAACTAGGGTCCAACCCATAAACAGGGTCATTGAAAACCTGGAGGAAGTTGCAGCTAAAAGAAACTCACCCGAAAAGGGATTTCTAATTACTGCCTCTCTCACTGATCGAGAAAAGAAGGATCTAACCATGTTCCTCCGAAACAATATGAATATCTTTGCTATGGAACCATACGATCTGCCTAGGAAAGATCTCACCATTGCCTGCCATCGACTGCACGTCGACCCAACTTTCAAACCAGTCTGTAAGGACATATTTTTATAAATGTCTGTCATAATTAATTATATCGTATACCGTTACAATCGTCGAAGAATTGAAGAAGTTTTCATCTACAAAAGAAGAATCCGAATTACAAGTTGTCTTCAACATTCAAGCCCAAGAATATGATATTTGGTAAGATAATGTTTTAAAGTTTCATTCAAATTTCATATTAAGTGTGTTGGGATATTTTTTAAAGTGTTTTAAAAAACTTTTATATAAAAATGTTTTTTATAAATGTTTTTGTTCAAAAAGTTTGTTAACTGTTTTAGAAAAAAATGGGTTTTGAAAAGTTTTGAGGAAATTTTCTAAGGCAGTAAGCGAACCTAAGTTTCGACGCCAAGGTCATTCAAACGAGATCACCATCTCGTTCGAATGACATTGAGATGTCGCGCATATTGATTCGAACGACACGTGTATCTCGTTCGAGCAAGATAGGCTTCTCGTTCGAGCGACATTACTTTTTGGCTGACATGCTGACCTCATGTTTATCCTTTGACCGACTCAAATATGCTTTAAAAAGGAGTGTCCAGCCTTGGTTTCTGCGTGGAGAAAAGTTTTCTAACTTTAAGAGTTTTAAATTCTTAGAAAGTATCTTTTGTTTATCTGCCCAGATTTTAAACTCAGTACCTTTGGTAGTATGCCTATTTCTCCAACAATTTAAGGGTTCAAATATTTGTTTTGTTTATAATTCACAAAAATCCCAATTACTTTTGTGTGAGTTGTTTTGTGGAACCCAAGAACATATTTTTCTTTTGTTCATTCTTTATGGGGAGAACTCTACAATCGACAATTGTGTGCTATTGTGGAAGGAGTCCTTATAAATTTCACACTTGTGGTGAAGCCATTTTCTTCTTCATTACTGACCATCTGGAGTTCTTGCAGGAGATTTCAGCCGATGATATTTCTAGCCGTTGCTTTGAAGGTTTGACGAAGACACCGTGCATTACACTTGTGGGAAATTATTAGGTTGTATGTAAGTCAATGGTCTTGTGAATTCTTTAAAGTTCTAGAAATAAAAAGGTTTTTCCCTTCGGGGATTTTTCCAGAATATTTGTGTCACATGCTTTATTTTTTTATGGTTTGACACTCGAGCACATTTAGATGCATGTTTAGGGGATGAATTAATTTGGTTAAAAAATAGACTCCAATTAAATAAGGTTTACTTAGAAAATTGTGAATTAAGTCAAATCGATATCACACACCGCATTTATACGATTTTACAAATTGGTATCACAGCAGGTTGCGCTAATTTATCGCGTATTCCAATTTTCCGCAAAATTGTGTGATATTGTTTTTTTTTTGAAAAAATAGTTTTGTGAAAAATTGCAATTTTTCCAATGGAACGTCCATCTAATGAGGAGCCTGTTTTTGAAAAAGTTCACGATAGTGCTGAAAAATTAAAACTTTTGAATTTGGAACTTTGCAAAAGAATTAAAGTTTTGGAAAAAGAAAATTCTTGTTTTAAATCCGCGATGGATCTTTTGCAAACGGTTCAAAATCAAAGAGATTTTTATTGTGAAAAATTTATTTCTTTGGACCATGAATTTAATGCTCTAAAATTGTCCAAAAAGGAGAGTGTTGAGAGGGTCCTATTTTTAGAAAAAGAATTGGAGGACCTTAAAAATTCGATGGTTTGTGTTTGTGCCAAAGAGGACAAATATATTTTAGTCAATGAGTTTGTGGCGCGTGAAGAGACTCTTAGGGAAAAGTTTTCTTTAATTGAGGGGGAGAGAGATACCCTTTTAGGAATTGTTGAAAATTTGAAAAAGGCGTCCCTCAAATTGGAAGAGTCTAATTCTTTGCTTGAGTAAAAAATTTTGAAGTTAAAAAATGATTTCACAGACTCGAGTAGGTTTGATAGTGATGGTAATGGCTCATCTTGTTCTCATGCTTCTAGTGCTAAAGCCAAAACCATTATTTATTTTAGAGGGTCAACTATTCCCGTGGACATTAGAAAAGTTCAACTTATAGGTGTCGCTCCACCCGTTTACACATGTTCATGTTGTGGTAGGAAATATCACCTTAGGCATTTTTGTTTTGATCTTGGAAAAATTCCTAGGAAGTTTATGTCAAGTGTTACCTTGGTTCCTAAATCCCCCAAACGACGTTTCACATCTATTTGGGTTCGAAAATCACTTTTAGAGGCACTAGATTTTAGACATGTTGATTTCCATTTGCTTGCACATGATTCTTCTCTTGTCATATCATGTAGATGATTGTGTTTGCATGTTTGTCATACACTAATTGTGGTTTCATGATATATATTTGCTAGTGTGTTGACATGTACTTTTTGTATAAATTTTTCTTTTGCAAAATACAAAATGATTTTATTTTGATAAAATTTTTGAAAAATCCATAAAGATTTTTGTATTTTGTTTGCACCGTTTATGGATGGACATTCAGGATGACTGAGTCACAACATCATTCCATTTTTTCATGTGACTATTTGATAGTGTTTTGAGACAATAGGTCAATTCATCCATGTGCTTTATAATACTTGGAGTCATTAAGATGTAATTAAGTGTTACTTCCTACATGTTTGACTCATGATTTCCTTTATTGCACACATGCACGAATTTGTTTGATTATTGTGCTTGTCTTATCACATGTTGGTTGGGTGTTTTCACTTCAATCATGTCCTTAAAAGGAACCAAGCACTATAAAACTTGATAAGAAAGTTGTGCATGTAAGAGCCGTTTATGAGGTTGTGTGCTTTGTCTGAAAATGGTGAAGGGCTTCGAAAGATTATTTTTTATCCTTTACGATTAAGCCGCCGTTTTAATTGGACCTAAAAAATTGAGAAATTTTATTATCCGGGGTCCAAAGAGGTTTAAAAGAACCCAAAAAATATAAAGGCAATAAAAAGAAATTCATGCCAAAAGGGGGTCAATTAGGTTTTTCCACCAATTCTCCAAAGTTTTAGAATTTAGTTTAACACCTTTAAAAGAAAATATATATGAGGGTCTTTGGTTGGAGATTTTATAACGGGTTGTACGTCCATGAAAATATTGAAAAAGGGCTAAATATTTTTGTACGGTACTGGTGTGGAAATCACTTTGACTTTTATTTTTTAATTTGCGTAAGACGATGTCATCTAAATTCAACAATTTTTACACCTAAGGATACTTTTGATATGCATTCGTTAGGAGTACACATATGCATCGTGCACATATGATTGATTGAGTTGATTTACCTATCGAATGTGTTCACACCCATACATTCCATTTCCATGACTTGGTTGTTTGAGTTTAAAATCAATGGTGTGATTTTTAGTATCTTATTTTTGTATGAAAAATTGAAAAATCGAAAAATAGCTTGTGGATGTTTTTGGGACATACCTTTGCATACCCGTAGCTTTATTCTTGTTTTCTATACATTTTTATCGTGACACTCCATGTTTAGATTTTTTTCTTCTTATCTGTCTATTTAGGGACATCATAAAAAGAGGGAGAAAGAATTATCATGTTATGGGGGAGTTTTTGCATTATGGGGGAGATCTTTATTTATTAATGATTTATTCTTATATCATTTCAAACTCGATGCATCACGAAGGTATTTTTGCTTTATCTCATGTGTGTAGGTACAAAATTGAAGATTAATATGTTGCACACCCTGATGAGAAAAGCTTTGAGAGTTTTAATGTTGAAGAAAAAAATTTGAGAACTTATAAATTTTACCTTTTCAGTTTTTGGATTCATGGGAGGGTAGATTTGTATACGTAATTTGGTATTCGATAATTAGGATCCTTTTATGTATGTAAAGACATAGACATAGGGGGAGATTTGTAAGGGCATATTTTTATAAATGTCCGTCACAATTAATTATGTCGTATATCGTTACAATCGTCGAAGATTTGGAGAAGTTTTCATCTACAAAAGACGAATCTGAATTATAAGTTATCATCAACATTCAAGCCCAACAATATGATCTTTGGGAAGATAATGTTTTAAAGTTTCATTTACATTTCATATTAAGAGTGTTGGGATATTTTTTAAAGTGTTTTAAAAAGACTTTATATAAAAATGTTTTTATAAATGTTTTTGTTCAAAAAGGTTGTTAACTGTTTTAGAAAAAAAATGGGTTTTGAAAAGTTTTGAGTAAATTTTCTAAGGCAGTAAGCGGACCTCGATTTCGATGCCAAGGTAGTTCAAAAGAGATCACCATATTGTTCGAACGACATTGTGATGTCGATCGTAGTTGTTTGAACGACACGTGTATCTCGTTAGAGCGAGATAGGCTTCTCGTTCGAGCGACGTTACTTTTTGGCTAACACGCTGACCTCATGCTTATCCTTTGATCTACATTAAAAATGGGCGTCTAGCCTTGGTTTTCGCGTGGAGAAAAGTTTTCTAACTTTAAGAGTTTTAAATTCTTTGAAAGTATCTTTTGTTTATCTTCCCAGATCAGTACCTTTGGCAGTATGTTTATTTCTCCAATAATTTAAGGGTTCAAATATTTATTTTGTTTACAATTCACAAAAATCCCAATTACTTTTGTGTGAGTTATTTTGTGGAACCCAAGAACATATTTTTCTTTTGTTCATTCTTTATGGGGAGAACTCTACAACCGACAGCTGCGTGCTATTATGGAGGGAGTCCTTATAAAGTTCACACTTGTGGTGAAGCCGTTTTCTTCTTCATTACTAACCACCTGATGTTCGTTCAGGAGATTCCAGCCGACGATATTTCTGGCTGTTGCTTTGAAGGTTTGACGAAGGCACCGTGCATTACACTTGTGGTATTATCAGTTTGTATGTAAGTCAATGGTCTTGTGAATTCTTCAAAGTTCTAGAAATAAAAAGGTTTTGCCCTTCGGGGATTTTTCCTTAATATTTGTGTCACATGCTTTATTTATTTATGGTTTGACACTCGAACACATTTAGATGCATGTTTAAGGACTGAATTAATTTGGTTAAAAAATATACTCCAATTAAATAAGGTTTACTTGGAAACTTGCGAATTAATTCAAATCGATATCACACACCGCATTTATACGATTTTACACAGTCACTCAAAAAGCTCACCGAACAGCCCCCCAAAAGGAAAAAAACAGTAGAAAAGGAGGTTGGAAAGTTACTAGATGTTGGTTCCATTCAGGAATTTCAATTCCCCAAATGGCTATCCAACCCAGTCCTGGTGCCTAAGAGCAATGGAAGCTGAAGAGTATGTATTGATTTTACCAACCTCAACAGGGATTGTCCGAAAGATAGTTTTTCCGTCCCAAAGATAGATCAATTAGTCGACACCACAACAATGCATGAAAGGATGAGTTTTCATGCTTACTCTAGATACCACTAGATCCCACTTTATAAGCCAGATCAGGATAAGAACTCCATCATAACCCCTATGTATTTATATTGTTGCAAAGTCATGTCGTTCGGCCTCAAGAACATAGGAGCGATTCAGTAGTTGGACACCAGAATGTTCAAGAAACAGATGGGAGAAATAATGGAAGTGTACATCGATGACATGTTCCTCAAAATCAAACACAAGAGACACCATCTCTCAGACCTAGCAGGAAACTTGGAGATCCCCTGGATGAAACTTAATGCAAGCAACTGCTCATTCGGTGTTCAGTCAGGTAAGTTCCTAGGATTTTTGGTTAGGAAAATAGGGATTCAAGCAAACCCAGATCAGATCGACGTTATCAAAAAGTTCCAACCCTCTCAGACGATAAGGGATGTCTAGAAGCTCACCAACATGCTTGTCGCACTCAATCGTTTCATCTCTAAGTCTGTAAAATCTTATGTGATACCAATTAAATTTTTTATTAGAACATTTATTTAATTAGGTGACTAAATTTGATCAAACCAAATTCAATTTTAGATCAGCACCTAAACATGCATCTAAGTGTCATAAATCATTCAAACCATCATGTGAAACAAAGACGAAAAATTCAAGAAAAAAACCTTTCGGGTAAAAATCTTTTTCAACACTTTGAAAAGCTTACAAGACCATTGACTTACATACAACCTGATAATCGCCCACAAGTGTAATGCACAGTGTCTTCGTCAAACATTCAAAGCTACGAGAGACAGCAAAATACCCTCTAGGTGTCGGTCCATCGTCTTCAGCTCGTACACACGCAGAATAACTACACTCAGTATCCACCAATCAGATATGGAGATGCCTTATCCACAGAGGTTGAACTCCAGCAAAGTATGCTTTAGGTTCCACAAAATAACTCACACAAAATATATTGAGATTTGTGAATTGTAAAACAAAATTTGAACACTCAAAAATGTTGAAGAATAAACCAAAACACTTAAAATTGTATTATGTTTAAAACTAGTGTTTATCCACAAGAAAATCAGAAGACTGGCACCCTTATTTATAATAAAATCAAGGCAGTAATGTGTAAGCTTAAACCTCTCTCGTTCGGACGACATGCGACGTCGTTCGAGCGAACCTCCATCTCGTGCAATTTTCTTATAAATAAGGGTTCGTTATAATAGATTCGTCCTGAGTATTAGCACAAAAGCTCTCACGTTCCAGCTAAAGTGTACACGTCTTGTATTTATATAGGATACTGGCTGCATAACAATTATCTTACGAGTGGGACAGATATCCATTTGCCATTGACTTGATATTGTGGAAGTGGAGGACGTGGTCATTGTCATGTTGTGCCCTTCTTCTACTGCAGTCTTCTAGCGGTTTGACTGGGTCTTCCTCATCCTACATGGTGTGTTGTGATCCTACAACTTTCATGTGGACAAGTGGTACACTTGTCTGTTCAGTGGTGCATCTTCAGATGATTGATTTAGTCCAGTGGCCTAAACCCCATACGACATGACTTGCGGATTTTTTGCTCAAGCTTGGTTCTAAGCAATCCCGACCTAGTTGTTCTTGGAAAGAACTGAACTGGGTCTTAAATATGATTTTTGGCTCTGAATAACATTTTTCTTCTTCAATAACGTTATTGGTGCATAAACTACTCTGATTCTTGATCAATTTTTGGTTTGGAGCTGGTGTACTACATTACCTAGTTTCCTGACCAAATTGTTACTCAAACTAGCGTACTAACTACAACCGAACACAGGTTTTAAGGTCATTACTCCCTTGCAAAAAACCCTGATGAGGCCCAGTGCAAACAAAATTCCCTACTGATCACTACTGTGTGGCACAACATTTTCATTTTATTTGCGTTCATGATCAATGTTGATGTAAAAAATTAGATCATATCTAATTATTTAATCACAGATAAATTAAATGAGATAAAGAAATTTTAAAGTGGGTCAGCCTTATAAAAATGGCCTACGTCCACTGTTATGTTATTGCTGATTGTTTGGGAATTCTCAATTACAAGTTCTATCAAGAAATTTCGATCCCCCTACAATGAGGATTGTACAATGTATTTATAGCCCTGAGGCTGTAATGTGAAAGGGTAATACATTCAATGCTATACATGTGAAAGGGTAATATATTAAATGCCCCTTAAGCGTATACATCTGAATGATAAGCATTTAATGAACAGTCAGACTGTTGATTTTCCTACTATTAATGCTTTGTTCGAGGTGCAGCTCGGACCGCCTAAGCTGCTCGGACCGCCTAAGGTTCCTCGGTGCTCAAAGTTCCTCGGTACTCAAAAGTTCCTCGGAGAGTTCTTGTATGTCGGAGCGTCTGAGTTACTCGGGGAAGCAGTGTTCCTCGTTGTAGTATGGTTCCTCGGAGCGTCTGAGTTCCTCGAAAGCGTTTATTGTTCCCACGTGTCTTCACTCGATTGAGCCATGTCATAAGACTAAATTTAGTGTCAACAGAAGCCCCCAATGTTTCATAGTTCCAAATTTGAGGAGTGTGGAACATTCTTTCTCGGAATATGGTAGTTTTATATGATCCTCCTGATTTTTAGGAGTGTTTCCTTTGTATTTATTTTTCCTTCCAAATTCGTAGGATCAGGCTTTTTTGAATTTTTATAACCGCTTCGATTGTCGCGCCCTTTTTGTCCTTCTAGCCGCCGATAGCATAATCGTTTCTTTTTGTAATCATTACTTTTTCCTTTTCCCAAGGCAAGGTATTTAAGTGTCACAGACAATCCCATCGTCTTCTACTTTTTCAAATTTGTATCTTCGAGTTTTCCATTGTCTTACTCTCTTGTGCGTTCATCCTTTTCATCGTTCGTTGTCAACAGATCCACTCTTTTTCTGTAAGATATTCTTCCTTCTTCTTCATTTCCTTTATTCATCATGGTTTACCTTGTTGAATCTCTTAATAAATTTCGTTCTGATTTTTCCATTCCTTCATGGGTTGTTCTGGAGGAACTTTCTGAACCTTCTGATTATTTTCTTTTGGTTGAGGGACATTGGTTCCCCAGTCTCTTTGTTGCTGAGTGTGGATTTTCTTTCCGCCAAATCCTTTATGTCTGGAATTCTGTCAATATTTTGACGTTGTTCCTGCAAGAATAGCCCCCAATACATGGAGAATAGTTAATGGGGTTCATAGACTAAATCAAATTCATGGAACTCGCATAGGAATTCCAGAAATCATGTTTTGTTACAGATGAGTTGTTGGGGATAACACTTTTTATTTAAAAACTAGATTTTTAAATAGGGCTTTAGTGGTCAATCTCCCGGATGCCAATAGGGAATATTTTGAGCACGGGGTTGTCATAAAAAATTGGCAACATGCTCCTTTATCTGGAGATGAAGTTTATGAGGGTCCCAGATGCCCTCCCTATGGCAATGGGATATGTTATTTTTATTTCATTTTATTTATTTTGAAATTATGCTTCCTTTATGTTTGATAAAATGTGCCACTGATATTTTAATGTTTATTTATTTGCAGTTGACAATAAAAGAAAGTGTCCAAAGGAGGCAGATGTTAATATAAGGCACTTAAAACTTATCTGGAGTCTGCATCAAACTGTTGCTGACGAGCACATTAGGTTAGCTTCAAATCTGCTGCAGTACAAGAGTTACACTACTTCTTTTACTGCTCGTTCGGTAATAAGTGAAGTAGAACCAGTACCAGCTTCTACCAGTTCTTCACCTGAGTCAAACGTTCCTTTAAGTGAAAGGATGAAGAAAAGAAGACCTCCCACTCTCTTCGAGAAACATGCCTCTGCTGCTGGACAGGCAAAAAGAAGTAAACATGATGTCCCAGAAGGGACAAAGAAAATTGATGCACCTTCCTCGGCTGCCCCTGTAAAGGTTGTCGAGAAGCTCCCAGTGGCCTCGAGCAAGGCTGCTGCTCCAGGTGAGGTGATTGTCATATCACCGACCAAGAGTTCCTCCTTGGTCGAAACTATTCCTGTTCCCCCGAGGAAGCTGAAGAAGAGCTCCTCGGTCAATTTGGCTGAAACCATCTCCCAGCCCCCAACTACTGGAACTAGTGTTCCTAATTTTGTTTCCCCGAGCTCTGCCATGAGCTCGGTGAAGACTTGGATCATTCTCGAGATCCAAGGTATTGAAGAGAACCTTTATCGGGACATGTTTATCTTATTGGCTGCTCGCCATATTGCTTCTGTAAGTCTTGTTGCTTTGAACTTTTCATCTTTCCCTTGTTATATCTGTCTCTGACTTGCATTTATTTTCTTTTCACAGTTGGTGAGATGCTTTAACACAATTTTAAAGAAAGATGAAGCTATTAAAGATTCAAGCTCCTCATCTGGTGTGGAGGAAGCTCTGATGGGCGTGAGGCGGTCTTTGGAAGATTCTCGTCAGAAGTACGATGCTGACAAAGCTATTTGGGAGAAGAAACTTACCTCCACTAAGAAGGAGAAGGCTCAAGTTGTTGAAGTCTCCAAGGGGTTGGAGAAGAAAATAAAGGACTTAGAGGAGAAAAATAAAGAGCTCGACTAGAAGCTCAAAAATGCTGGAGAGTTTGAGAATAAAATCAAGGTTGCTGAGGAAGAATTAATCCAACTTCGCGAACTAAGTCGCCAGAAGGAAGAAGTTGAGAATAAACTGAAGACTGTTGAAAATCTTATGTCTGAGAAGCTTTCCCCGGAGAAGTTAAAGAGGAAAATGGCTGTGAAGAATTCTTTCAGCATCGGCTGGGACAAGGGGTGGAACAAAGTCTTGGCTACCATGATGTCTCAAGTAGAATATGGCAGCCTTAAATACTTTAGAGATGGGTGGGTCGCTTCTCTACAGGAGATGAAGGTTGATGAAAACTCCTAACTCTTTCAGCGACACATCCCTGGTCCCCCTCCAACTCCTGAAGACGAAGAAGAGGACGAAGCTGCCTCTGAAGAGTCTTCCATGGTGATGGGAGATCATCCCCTAGCCATCCAGCCTGCTAACGAGGAACTTCAGCAGCTTGCTACTTCCTCCGAGCAACCTCCAGCACTTCCCCAGCTACTATCTGCTCCATCCGAGCAACCTACCTCCTCATCCAAACCTCCCGAGAAAGTTTTGGGAGATAAGGAAAAGGTGTAGAGTTGTTCAGACTTCTATCTATTTTATTTTTCTTTGACAAAATGTAATCCTGAACCATGTAACTCTAAACCTTGTGATATAATAAAACTTGAACTTTTGTTTTTGCATACTATTGTTTCTCCTCTTCATGCTCTGTTGGGACTCTTATTGATTATTTCTTTTTCTTCCTCTGCTAGTTTCTGGCCAGGATGGAATTATTATCTGCTCACGATACAAAGCTGTTGAGGCAATGCAATGTTTATTTTAAGGCTTGTCACACAGATCTGAGTGCAGCACAAATCGTAGACATCCTCGGCCAAGATGCTTCGAAATAGGCAGTTGAAGCTTACCAATATTTGAAGTGTCTGCTTGATCATGCGATGGACAATAATGTGGCTTATTATGATATGATCGAGGATCTCCAAGGCACTCTTGAAGACCTTCAGCAAAAATACAAAGAATCCACTGCCCTTTTGCACGAGGGGTATGAGAAGAAGTATCAGCAACTCAATGCTGACAAGGGATACGATAAGCGTTTTACTGGCTACGATGTGAGGGAGAGAACTCTGAGGGCTGAGGTCGAGGAGTGCAGAAAAATAGCTGAATTATTAGAGCAAGAGAATAACAACCTGCAAAGAGAGTTGTCGCAGTTGAAGTCTGCATCTTCCACTTCAAAAGCTTTGATCCTAGTGACTGATGAGGGATTCTCGTTCTTGGAGGTCGAGAACGCCAACTTGAGAGATGAGTTGGAAACCTTGAAAAGATCTGGCCCTTCTACATCTTCTCGTGGGAGAGCAAGAGCTCATCGGAGATGAGCAAGAGCAGCTCGGATTCCTGTCGAGGAATAGAGGACTCAATCTTCTTTAGAGAACCAAGCTTTCCAATTAATGGCGAAGAACCAGGCGTTGGCTGAAATGTCAAAGAAAATCAGGGACCTGGAAGAGCAGCTTTCTGCGCAGAAATCTACCTTGGAGAATAAAGAGCTCTTCATCAAAAATCTCCACGAATAGATGGAAAGATTGACATATCAATTCCACAAACAACCCAGGGAGTTCTGGATGGCTGGCTACAATGAGGCTCTCTACCACTTGGACGATCGTATCCAGAATGCCAATAATGAGGGCTATAAACAGGGATGGCTGAATGCCTTAGGTGTGCTGCAACTCGAACAGGGTCATTACCTGTGGGACTACCATGATCCTGGGCTGCTCGACCTACCCGTGCCACCATTCAAACTTGATATGAGTTGGATCCCTACTCGGGCCATTCCTCGATGCTTAATTTCTAAATATCTCGGCGACTACAATCTCCAGTCAAATGTCGAGATATCTCGTCCCGAGCACCTCCTAGATCGACCATCCCTGATGAATATCAGGATGCTGAAAGATCTTAACTTTATAAATTCTCATCTTGCTTTAAATGATCCGCCTGCTGGCGAGGAACATGTTTCAAAAGCAGAGGGGAAGAAACCAATAGAATAAGAATTTTGATGTAATAGTTAGTATACATTTCATTCTCAATGTAATTTGTTTTTTATTTTAATGAAAGACTTTCATTTTTATTCGCAATCTTAATTGTTATTGTCTTGTAAAACACTTTACATCTGTGCATGTGTATCTATTAAAAAGATA
Organism: Sambucus nigra; assembly: GCA_949130495.1. Taxonomy (NCBI): domain Eukaryota; kingdom Viridiplantae; phylum Streptophyta; class Magnoliopsida; order Dipsacales; family Adoxaceae; genus Sambucus; species Sambucus nigra. The sequence continues at coordinate 321,039,123 of OX422223.1, forward strand.
ACAATATTGTGTTGTTTGTCGATCAACTTATTGTCGACTAGTTTGAATTTGTGGTAGTCATTTGGCAAAAATAATGTTTTGTTTCTCGACCAACTTAGTAAAAAGTTATGAGTATCAAAAATGTTGCTCGATCACTTTCTCGTTTTCATAAAATGTTTCCGACAAACCAAGGTCGGTAAATTTTCCTTTTCGACCAACTACAGTTAGTGGGTGTTTCCTCTACGAGCAACTTTGGCACTTTTTGGAATAGTTGTAGCTCCCGACCAACCTTAGTTGGGATTTTCAAGAATATATTTACTTCCTAACCAACATAAGTTGGCATTTTTAGGAATACTTTTACTTCCCGAGGAACACATAGTTTTACTTCCCGTAGGAATACAAGTTTTACTTCCCGGAGGAATACAAGTTTTACTTCCCGGAGGAATACAAGTAGCTTTACTTCCCGGAGGAATACAACTACCTTTACTTCCCGGAGGAATACTTTTACTTCACGAGGAACACATAGTTTTACTTCCCGTAGGAATACAAGTTTTACTTCCCGGAGGAATACAAGTAGCTTTAATTCCCGGAGGAATACAAGTAGCTTTACTTAGCTATACTTCCCGGAGGAATACAAGTAGCTTTACTTCCCGGAGGAATACAAGTTTTACTTCCCGGAGGAATACAAGTTTTACTTTTCGGAGGAATACAAGTAGATTTACTTCCCGGAGGAATACAAGTTTTACTTCCCGTAGGAATACATTTGTTTCTCGACCAACCTTAGTTGGCGTTTTCGAGAATAAATTTGAGAATAAATTTGAGTAGTCCGAGTTTTACCGAGTAGCGTGTAGCACTAGTATTCGCCGAAAAACTTTCAATAAAAGGAGAGAATATACATCACTGATAATACTTGCGCAGGTGCTCTGCGTTCCATGCATTCTTAAACTCCTCCCCCTCTAAAGTTGTTATTCGGTAAGTCCCTGGTCAAACAACTTTTGTAACTCGGTATGGTCCATGCCAGTTTGCCTCTAGTTTGTTGTGCTTTTGAATCACTTTCTTTAGCATATAGTCTCCTTCTTTCAGGTCGCACTTCTTTACCCTCTTATTGTAGAACGAAGTTGTTCGTTGCTGGTATGCATCATTCCTGATGGTTGCTTCTTCTCTAACTTCCTCAAGCATGTCTAAATCCAATCTTCTCATTAAGTCGCTGACAGGGGAATTGAAATTCAGTACCCTGTGTGTTGGGAGGCCCAACTCGGCAGGTATAACAGCTTCACCTCCAAACGCTAGCATATATGGAGATTCTCCAGTTGCTTCTCGGGGAGTAGTACGATAAGCCCACAATACTGACTGTAACTCGTTGATCCAATTTACTTTCGCATCGTCCAGTCTTTTCATTAAGCCATTCAGCAGCGTTCTGTTTGTCACTTCAGTTTGTCCATTGCTTTGAGGATGGCCTGGCGCTGAGTGGATTTTCAAAATGTTTGACTGATGACAATAGGCAACGAACTCCTCGTTGTCAAATTGTGTTCCATGGTCTGTAATGAAAGCATGAGGAAGACCATATCGACAAATGATGTTCATCCAAATAAATTGGTACACCTTCTCGTACATCATATCAATGAGAGGCTCAGCTTCCACCCACTTAGTAAAATAATTCACTGCGACGATGAGGTATTTGAACCTTCCTCTGGTCGTTGGCAGTGGCCCAACCAAATCTATTCCCCACATGGCAAATGGCCAAGGGGAAGTGATGGGTGTCAACAATGCTTGTGGAGTTCTTCGAATGGAGGAAAAGCGTTGGCACTTGTCACATTTCTTGGCATAGGCTACACAATCAGCCCTCATCGTCAGCCAATAGTATCCCTGCGTCATCACCCTTTGCAAAAGCGTCTGACCTGCTACATGGGCTCCACAGGAGCGTTCATGGATCTCTTCAATCAATTCTTTCACCTCAGAGGGATGCACACATCTTTACAAACCTGCCATAATTCATCATCTATATAGAATACCGTTAGTTAATACATACCGAGCAGCTTTGAACTTCAATTTCTTGGCTGCGCGCTTGTCAATTGGTAATTCTCCCTCCTCAATATATTCCCTGATATGATCCATCCAACATGGTCCTAAATCAACGTTAATAAAGTTCATCGTCAGATCTTCATCTATACTCTGACCAGCTAAAACTTCAATTGGGATTGTTCTCCAGAGCTCGGTACGAGTAGCTGATGCTAATTGAGCTAGGGCGTCTGCTCTCGCATTCTCCATTCTTGGTATTCTGACTAGCTGAATAGCAGCAAATTCTGATACTAACTCCATCACCTTTGCATGATATCTGATCATTAATTCTCCTTTAACTGCATATATTCCCATTATTTGGTTTACGATCAATTGAGAATCACTGAAAACAATAACCTGTTGCGCCTCCATAATTTTTGCCAAATTAAGACCTGCAATCATGGCTTCATACTCAGCCTCATTATTGGAAGCTTTGAATTGGAAATGTAGGGCATATTCCATGTCGACCTCGTCTGGGCTGTTCAAAACGATCCCCGTCCCACAGCCTGTTGTGCAAGATGAGCCATCTACATATAGCCTCCATATAGGTAACTCGTCTTCAAATTTCTAATCTGACAGAGTTCCTCGGTGAAATATTTGTTGCTTCTTTTCACTATCTCCTGATATTTCTTGTTGTTCGTCGATCATCTTTTCTTGCCCTTTTACCAACCTGAGCTGGTCTGGGCTTGAATTTGATGATCCTGTAACATCTACTTTCCCTTTTACCGACCTAAGTTGGTCTGGGCTTGCATTTGATGATCCTGTAACATCCACAGGTTGATCAGTGAGCAACTTTTGTTCCTCGGGGGTATCAGGATAGGTGAACTCTACTATAAAATCTGCTACCGATTGCCCTTTTAGCGATGATCTGGGTTCATAAACTATATCATATTCACCAAGTTCTATTGCCCAGCACATCAAACTTCCTGACTTTTCTGGTTTATGAAGGGCTTGCCTCAATGGCATATTAGTATATACTACTATGGTATGAGCCTGGAAGTATGGCTTCATTCTTCTACTTCCTTCGATTAATGCTAGTGCCAATTTTTCCAGCTTTTGATATCTGATCTCTGCTCCTCGGAAGGCCTTACTCGTATAACAAATTGGTTTTTGCACTCCATTCTTCATTCTCCACTCTGATCAACGCCGAGCTAACTGCATTCTCGGACACTGCAAGATATAAGTATAATTTTTCTCCCATCACTGGCCTGGACAACAGTGGAGGTGCTCCCAAGTATTTCTTCAAGTCTTGAAAAGTCTTCTCACATTCATCATTCCACTCAAAAGTCTTTCGAAGTGTCTTGAAGAATGGGAGCCATCGATCAGTTTCTCGCGATACAAATCTGTTGAGTGCTGCAACTCATCCTGTAAGACTCTGTACTTCTTTCTTCGTCGTTGGAGATCGCAACCCTAATAGAGCTTTGATCTTTTTAGGATTTGCCTCAATGCCTCGTTGATTGACAATGTACCCGAGAAACATGCCTTCTCATACTCCAAATATGCACTTCGTCGGGTTCAGCTTCATTTGATATTTATCCAGTTGATCAAAAGTCTGACTTAAGTCAACTAGATGATCGGTAGCTTTCTTGCTCTTTGTCAGCATATCGTCAACATAGACTTCCATATTGCAACTGATTTGTTCAGCAAGGACCTTGTTCATCAGCCGCTGATATGTCGCACCTGCATTTTTCAAACCAAAAGGCATAACATTATAACAATAAGTTCCCCTAAGGGTAATGAAATAAGTACTCTCCCTGTCTTCAGGTTTCATTTTAATCTGATTGTAACCAGAATAAGCATCCATGAAGCTCAGCAGCTCGTGTCCCGAGGTAGCATCGACCAGTTGATCAATTTGGGGCAATGGAAAGTGATCCTTTGGGCATGCTTTGTTGAGGTTGGTGAAGTCTACACACATCCTCCACTTGTTGTTTTTCTTCTTTACCATCACCACATTGGCTAACCAGTCTGGATATTTAACATCTTCAATGAAGCAAGCTTTCTGGAGCTTCTCGACTTCCTCCTGTATAGCTTGATTCTTCTCGGGACTGAATACTCTTCTTCTCTGCTTCACAAGCTTGATCTCCTTATTCACATTGAGTTCGTGACATAAGAAATTTGGGTCTATCCCGGGCATATCCTCATGACTCCACGCAAAAGTTTTCTTTATGCTTCTTAGGAAAGTTATCAATTCCTGTTTTAATGAGGCTTCCAATGATGAACCTACTTGAGTAGTTCGCTCAGGGTGCTCGTCGTCCAGAATGATGTTTTCAGTAGCTTCCACCACTTGACCCTTCACGAGTTACGACTCATCTCTAGGATCCAATGTTTTAATTTCTGCACCTTCATCCACTTGATAGGTAGTGGTCTTTTTCCTTGATTCCTCCAGTTCCTCTTGCTCGGCGGATGAATAATACCATTCCCGAGCTACTTTCTGGTCACCTTTCACAACTCCTACTCCAAAATTTATTAGAAATTTTAGGCATTGATGAACCGTATATGGTACAGCCTCAAACTTCTTCAATCCTACTCTTCCCATGATGATATTGTATGATGATTGAACATTCTTATCCATTACGAAGAAGTGTATTCTTTTTGTTCGATAAGCAGGCCATGTACCAATGAATATATCCAACTTGATCGTCCCAAGTGGAAAAACTTTCTCGCCAGCAAAACCGAGGAGGGGTCTATGATAAGGCTCCTGTTGAGATAGTTTTAGATTTAAACTGTCGAAGCACGAGTAGAACATGATGTCTGCCGAGCTACCATTGTCTACCAGTACTCTTGAAATCATTACCTCCTTCATTCTCATCTTGATCACCAATGGATCATCATGAGGATATAGAACACCTGTGAGGTCGTTCTTTGAGAAACCAATGACTAATTTCTCTTTGTTCACCTTTCTCGGGCGATCCTCCTCAGCTAGATTAATTCGTTGGATGTACGAGCAAGCTTGAGCCTCACAGAGGTAAGCTTTTCTTTCTTCAGTAAGGTCTCCTCCTCCTGCATCTCCACCTGTAATAACATTACAATCAAATGACCCAAAGCGTATTGAAAATACCTCACGTTCCGGCTTCCTTGGTCTCTTAGGAAGATCGGGGTCATCTTCTGGATCAACTTCATGGTTTCTTTTCTTGTTCTCCTCTGCTCGACGAGGAGATCTAGACCTCTCTCTTGTTCGGTCGTTGTTTCTTCTTTCGTTTCCACGATCAACATACTTTGCCAGTTTTCCTCGTCTGATGAGTGTTTTAATCTCATTCTGAATAGCTATGCAATTTTTGTTCATATGGACATGATCTTTATGAAACTCGTAATACTTTGCTTTATTCCTCCGATCAGGGTCTGCCTTCATTTTCTCTGGCTAGTTTAATTCCTCGTTGTTCTTGATTTCTTCTAGAACATTGTTGATGTCCTTCTTCAAAGGAGTATAATTATCGAATTTCTTCATTACATCCCATACCGACCTAGTTTTTGAATGTTTGTTATTACCATTGTTCTTATGCTCTTTCTTCTTAGCTTTATCACTTTCCACCTTGGTTTCTTTGGCATCCATGTTCTTCTTCGCAGCCATAGCCTCCTCGGCATTCATAATCTTGGACACTTTTCCCATCAGGTCTGACATGGTTCTAGGTGGATCTTTAGCCAAAGTGTAGTATAATTTATTGGGCAGTAGTCCACTCATCAAGGCGGTAATCGCTGTCTTCTCCTCATAATCAATGACTTCGAGTTTCTCGTTATTAAAATGAGTTATATAATCTCTGGTGCTCTCACCAGCTTTTTATCTAACACTTAACAAATGTGCTACTCGTTTAACCGGCTTTGCCCCAAAATAGAAATTCCCAATGAATAACTCGGCCAGTTGAAGAAAATTTGAGATCTTACCCCGAGGAAGATTATTATACCACATTTGAGTAGATCCGGTAAGAGTTCCCGATAATGCTCTGCATCTCATCTCATCTGGAACAGCATAGATGTCGGTTGCAGCTTTGTATTGTTCTATATTAAGGACAGGGTTAGTCTTTCCATCATATTTGGGGGTCACAAAAGGTTCTTTGAACTTTGATGGTGTTGGAAAATCTACAATGGCCTAGACAAAAGGTGTTCCTCGAACAAAAGTTCATTGTAGAGGGTTCTTGGCTTTAGCCATTCCCCCTAATCTATCATACAGCCTCTCAATAGAGCCTTTCCATGCATCATTTCCTTCCTCGGGCCTGGTGGTTCGAGCAACTGATCGCGTTGATGTGGCAACCTGGGATCTATCTTGACGAGCAGCTGGTCGCGACTGGGCAGATCCTTCCCTTAAATCTGATGGTCGTCGAAAACTCCTCGATGCGACTTTAGGAGGACTTCTACTCCTTCTATGTCCTAATCGATCAAAAGGTGATACCCTGCTCGACCTCTCTAGTGCACTAGTCCTTTCTGGAGAGAGATTGATACGTTGTTCAGTATCTGTGGCTCGCACTGACAAAGTTCATCCAGGTTGATAAGAAAAATCTTCAGACTCCTCATTGCGATATGAATTGGTATGCCTAGTACGTGAAGAAGGTGCACGGGTATTTCTTTGAATACTTCGTGGTCCTGAATGGATTGGTGCACCGCCATGGAGGGTTTGTATGAGTTGTCGCATAGTTTCTTGCATGATGGTCTGGCCCTGAGCCATATTTTTCATTATTCCAGCCAGATCTGGAATATTTGGCGGAGCAGATGGATTTCGAGGGCTTCCAGCGTTTCGATTGCTAGATTTTGGAATATCAGCCATTTGTGATGGATTGTTTTTGATGAAAAACGATATTACCAGTCGTTTCCCACAAACGGCGACAATCTGTTGATGTAAAAAATTAGATCATATCTAATTATTTAATCACAGATAAAATAAATGAGACAAAGAAATTTTAAAGTGGTTCAGCCTTATAAGAATGGCCTACGTCCACTATTATGTTATTGCTGATTGTTTGGGAATTCTTGATTACAAGTCCTATCAAGAAATTCCAGTCCCCCTACAATGAGGATTGTACAATGTATTTATATCCCTGAGGCTGTAATGTGAAAGGGTAATACATTTAATGTTGTACATGTGAAAGGGTAATATATTAAATGCCCCATTAAGTGTATACATCTGAATGATAAGCATTTAATGAACAGTCAGACTGTTGATTTTCCTGCTATTAATGATTTGTTCGAGGTGCAGCTCGGACCACCTAAGTTTCTCGGACCGCCTAAGGTTCCTCGGTGCTCAAAGTTCCTCGATACTCAAAAGTTCCTCGGAGAGTTCTTGTAGGTCGGAGCATCGGAGTTACTCGGGGAATCAGTGTTCCTCGTTGTAGTATGGTTCCTCGGAGCATCTGAGTTCCTCGAAAGCGTTTGTTATTGCCACATAGATTGCCACGTGTCTTCACTCGATTGAGCCATGTCAGCAGACTAAATTTAGTATCAACAATTAAAATGTTTTCTTAACTACATTCATAATGGTATCACAATTCAATATCCAAGATGTTACACAATCATACCTACACATGGTTCCAAGGAAGAGTTCATTACCGTATATTAATAAGTTTTATACACACGTGCAACATTGAATTTGTTGACAATGACTATTATATCAACAATAAGCAAAAAGACATAACTCCATAACTCAATAGTTGAAGGGGTTCAACATAAGTCTTAGTATCCTCAAAATTTACTACCACTAGGATTATAGCGTAGCAATTTCTTAACACGCAACTTAATTTATCATAGTGAACATCTTAACACCACATCCAATAACGCAACAAGCTTTAGTATTTGTTCTCCAAGTAAGGTCCTAATAATAGGGCGTTGATCTTTTGAGATCCTCTATGGCTATATAATTTAAGAGAACCTTGTCATAAATTAGTGTGTATAATTAATGAAATTGTTGATGTTTAGAAAGAAAAACGACTTGAGGGTGAACATTTTTTTCTCTTTGGACCAGAAGAAAAACGTAAGACATGTAAACCTCTTGGGTTTCTTTCTTTGTCATCATCTTTATCCTATTTTTTTAATTTAATCAGTTTGCGATTTTGGTAAATGTTTCCAAATGTAGTCAACTTATTGAATTCAGAGTAATTTGTATACTCAAATCACAACTTTACTCCCTTCATTTCCCCCAAAACTTTGAGAGCTAATAGCTTTTAATACTTGGTTCTTTCATAGTGCAATTAGTAGTTTTTTTTAATTTGTTCTATTCTTATGTTTTAACACTACAGGTTCACACATTGCACTCTAGCTGAGATATCGAGGTTGTTGAAATCCTAATGATCTTACCATTGACGCACCATTTGGGACCATCATAATCGTACACCCTATCTTCTAGTATAATTGCAGCATGATGAGGCCATATGAAAAAGGAGTAAAAATGTGGAATGCATGACATGCAATTTCAACTTTGAATTAATATTAGGTTTAATCTAAACATTCCTATATATTCATATTTATATCCAGTTGTCTTTTAGTGATTTAAATTTGATGAGGGTCTGTAAGGATTGGAAATCGATGCAAAGTTGCCTGAGAAAGTCTCTTGCTTTGAAGGAGTGTTCTATAATTACTTTAGCATAGGTATGTCATTTGACTTTGAGAAATGTGATACATGATTCATGTCTCACTTTATAGTTGTTCTGTCTAATTATAAATTTTGGTGTATGAGCTTAACCATATTATTTACTTCACTACCATTTTTTTTCAAAATTTGAACCATCAAGTGAAGGTTTACGAGTTGGTTAATTGATATTATAATCATTGACTAAATAGGACCTATCCATGCAAAAACCACTTCCTAAGTGTTGGAGTTCATATATTCATATAATAATATTCAACAAGAGAGCATTGATGTTTTGAAAAGTGAGTTAGAAGGTTGTAAAAAGTTCGATGACTCTTTGAATGTAAAAGTAGTCTCTCTTTGAAGAAAATTTGGTTTCTGCTAAGAATAGTAAAGTAGATTTGGAAGATCGATGCAAGAAGTTGGGTAAAATTCTTTTGTCTCATACCTAAAATTCAAATGATAAGAGTGGTATTGGGTTCAACAAATTTGAAGCCACATTGAGGTATGAAACCCTTTCTTCTATATATATAAGATCTTGGGGGCCTTTAAGTCATTTCCAATTCGTTTTGGTTAGATGTTCCAACTTTAACATGGCATGAGAGCATTCTACATGGTTTAGTTTCACACACCTGCTCCACGTTACCCTGTATAATTCATTTTTTGTGATTGACTTAGGTCACACCACAAGTGAGGGTGCGTACTGAGAATATCAATCCAACATCAGGGGTTAAAGCCTTGCACCTCAATATATAAGACCTCGAACCTATCAAACCACTGTCCAATGTGTTGGGTTGGATGCTCCAACATTAACATTTTTCTACTTATATATTGAACTTTAATATTCGTGTTTCTAAAACAAAAAAGTGATGGGTTTTGTAGGAGGGATTGAAAGGTGAAAGTCCTATAGGGTTCTATATGGAAAAGGTGCAAAATGAGCAAACCACTATTTTTAAATTTTCTCAAATTTAAGTTCAATTAAATAAGCTAACTCAAATTAAGATTCTCACCGATCTAACCAATTGTTGTGTTAAAACAGATTAACCAATTTTATCTTTATCCTAAAGCATGCATCTAGGTGATAGCATGATAAAATTAATCAATCCACACAACACGCTAATGTACGAGGAAAACCCACAATGGGAAAAACTTTGTACGGACCAACCACAAAAATTCACTATGTATGGATTTACCAAGGACACGACAGTAGACTTACACAACCACTCGACACCCTCACAAGCCTTGACGCTCTTCATTCCCTCAACCTCTGTACAATGACACGGAGGAGTCCACCCGTGCAACGGTCACAACACACGCCTCAGTATCCACCGATAAGGCTCAGCAACCATCTACAGATTGAAAAATGGAATCCACAGCTTCTTCACCGCGAAACCACGACGCGGAGTCCACCGTGCGTATAAGAAAATATGGAGTCCACTTCGCGAAACGATTCTCAACAAGATAAAAAGAATAAACCTTAGTGCCCACAAACTAGATCTGAAAGTATATATATGATGAAACTTGGATTTTAAACAATTAGGTGTAAACTAGGGTTTTGGTTTGAAAAACTTGATCATAAATGATCACAAAAACACGGAGAGATTTTGAGAAGAGTTTTGGAATTCAGAAGGCATGAAAATGTCTCTAAGAAAATTACTGCTCAGCAATCTTATTTATAATAGGTTTTCCAAAAACGAGATAAGGATGGAAAATATAATGAAAATCTCAACTTTGAAAAACACGCCAGGTCGTTCGAACAAAGTCAAAAGGCTCGTTTGAACGAGGTACCAAATCTCGTTAGGACCAAACTTTTAACGAAATATCCAACGAAAAGCCAGTGTAGGCTAAAAACTGTTTGTTCGATCCTTGGTTCTAATGAGGTTCAATATATCATTCGAACGACATAGTTGATGTCGTTAGAACGAGTTGGAAATTTATTCTAAAAACAAGTTTTAAAATAGAATAAAAAATATTTTAGAAAACAGCACCCAAAACTAAATATCCAAGGATCAAAAGTATACGCATTAATGCATGAGAGATCCTCGGAAGATGAACACGAAATGTGTCACTAAACACGACATGATGAATGTAGAACTTCTAATTTGGCTGCTACATCTTCAAACAAACATCTAATAGGCTTGAAAGGTCAACACTCTCAAGTTCTAATCTTTGACTCAAAGGTTTTGTTCAAACACGAAATAAAGTCAAAATACATAAAAAATGATTATATTGGAAATTTATCCTTATATATCTCCCCATTTGGCTATTCGTGGAAAAAACACAAATTAAAATCAATGGACCGTCAAGCTCTCTAAAAGACTCAATCTCCAATCTTAAAATGAAAAAAATACAGACACTTGACACACTCATGCTGAGTAGCTGCTCTGTATAAACTTCACCGCATCGTTCCAAATCCTCATAGTTAAACATATATTCAATGCAAAGGGAATATATAACAATATAATATAAATCGGCATAAGAATAAACCTCCACCTTTGTCTAACAATCTCTACCCAACTTAGGACGTCTCCTCATCCCCCCCCCCCCCCCCCCCCCCCCCCGACAAAAATCTCCCAAGGAATCTAAAGATTGAGATACCATTTCTCCCCCTTTATGTTCAGGAATAGACAAAGTTAAAGATGCAAAATAAATCATTTCTCCTAAATAAAACCAAATCTCCCCCTAAATAAAACATGGGTAGGCATAAAGGAAAAAAAGTATATCATGCAGTGGTGTAAAGTGCAACAAGTAACGATAAATACAACACAACAACATGAGCTCAGATAATCCAAACTATTAACAAAAGATACCAATTTGATGCGTAAATGAGATATCAATGATAGAAAGCAACAAACATTACCAATATTATCATATAGCATACCAATTTGAGACTACTTGAAACTAAAACCAGAACATATGTCATATATGGTTTAAATGCAAACGCAAAGACTCAAAAACAAACGATACCATATATATAAGGGCCATTTTGACTTAATTCCCAATTTTTAATGCATAATTTGACTTAATCCCTTGTTTTTATAATTCTTTTGACTTTTCCCCCAACATAGGGGGTTAAGTCTAATTTGACATTATAAACATGGGGCAAAGTCAAATAAATATTTTGACTTAACCCCCAATTTTTCTTCGATATTTTGAGATAACCCCGTGTGTTGGGGATTATATCAAAGAGATTAACAGAGTGGGGGTTAAGTCAAATAATACATTGAAAAGTGGAGGTTAAGCTAAAAAATCTATATATATACATATGCAAAAGATACTAATGACACATAGGCATATATATATATATAGGTTTATACACCACAAAAGATATTAAACACAATAAGGTTTCCACACTAGCATAGTATCGATGTGTCTAAATAAATATGTGGTAAACAGAGTGAAGGAGTGTGAACCGGAAATAAAAGAATTATGACCCCATCACTCAAAAATTGTCCAATGAGTTCTATTTGACCGTATTAACTTTAGCAAACAAAGATTTAGTCTCATAGTGATTTATAAAGTGAACTCATAAACAATGTACATTGGTCTAGAAAATATAGATGATTCTCAAATCAAAAGTGTCAAACATGAGTTAACTGAGACTCATTGTGCAAAGCCATTGATCTTCAACTTATAGCACCCTCAAAATCATAGATATATCAATTTTTTTCACTCTCATTTTTTTAAGATATCAATTTTGAAGAATCAATGAAACAATTGGCCTTGGCAATATTTTCTTTTCTTTTGCCTCTTAAATTTTTAGGCTCTTGCCAACGGTAGATTTTCAGGTAAGGAAGACTTCTCCATTCGTAGCCCTTTCCCCTTCACACTCATATTCTCAAAAAAGTAACAAACTCATGGGTAATAGTTCTTACATGCACAAATCCCCCATAGTAAAAACGATATGTATAGTGACAAGATTTATGGGAGAACACCTCATTTAGCTCATGCAACATATGAGCTTTTCTAATGTCCTTAGAAATGGTCGACTCTCAAAAGCATGGTCTTGGATCTAGTACCGGATGCATTTGGATCATCGAAGACAATCCCATAATTGTCATCTTTGATTTGTACAGTGCCTAACATTTTATCCAATTTTTTTGATTTAGACTCCAAATCAAATTTGACATTACTCGAGTCTTTCAATCTCTCCTCTAACTCCATAATTATAGACTCGAGAAAATGACGAGACTCGTAAAAATCTAGGGAGTTCTTCATAATCTCCATTAAACAACGAAAGTTATCTCCCTCCCCCTCAATAAGCGCGAACTTGTCCCTAAGAGTTTTTTCACGTGTCCTAAGATCCTCAATCAATTTATTCTCATCATTTGTTTTGGCACGTTGTTTCAACGTAGCTTCCAACTTCAAGTTGGCATTTTTCAATTTTATCGTCTCCGCATACATATCACGGAAGGCAACTCGAAGTTCACTTTCCTCCGCCTCTTCTTCTCCATTCTCTCCACCATCACTCACTTGGGAATAAAAAAAATAATGGCCTTAGAATTTCCATGCTCAAAATTATCTTCATCGTAAGATTTTTCATCAAAGCTCACATGACTAACTATGAACGCAGTGTAGTTGTGCTTAATGTGAAAATTGGGTTCGTCTTTCGGTTCACTATCACTAAGGGTGGCATTATATTCCTTTGGCTTCTTAACCTCCTTCCTTAGTTTAGTGGGACACTCAGCTACCCTAAGGCCATGACCCTCACACCCAAAGCATCTATTCGAATCACCCCTCTTAAAATTATCATTACGATTTTTAAGGAATTTTCTCAAACTTCTTTTCATCTTTCGATTGCTTTTCCAACTTGAGAACTTTTTTAAACTTATTTGCAAACATGGCCATATCATCATAATGGATGTTAGACCCATCATTCGAAACAAATGTTTCCCCCTTCTGGGATTTCAAATCAATGCCCTTATCTTTTTTCATCTTTTTGGAGGAAAATATGTCGAGCTCATAAGTTTGAAGATCACCACAAGATCTTCAAGTTTCGTAGAGTCTAAAGTACCCAAAGAATTCACAATGGTTACTTTTAAATTAAATCTTTCAGGGAAGGACCTTAAGATTTTCTTGACTACTCGGGTTTCGGGTATTCTCTCTCCGATGTTAAAATACTAGTTAACAATATCAGACAATCTAATGTAGAACTCACCAAAGGATTCACTCTCCTCCATCCTAATGGTTTCAAACTGAGTGGTGAGGTTTTGGAGTTTGTAAGCCTTAATAATTGTACCCTCATGGGTTAGTTGGAGTATATCCCAAGCTTCTTGGGATGTCTTGCACGTCATGATATGACGGAACTCCTCCGGTGTGACCCAGAAAAAAGGCATTTAACTTTTTCATTTAAACCACGTGAATTATAATTAGACCTGTCAATGGGTCGTGTCGAGTTGTGTTCGTGTCTTTTTTATCATGTTCGAGTCTTATTGGGTTCGTTTTTAAACGGGTGACTTTTTTATCGTGTGAAAAAATCATATCCAAACCCGACCCGTTATGTTATCGTGTCGTGTCATGTTCACTCATTAATACACATTAAGATAATGAATTATTTTGAATTGTATACAAGTTGACATATTATTTCATTTTTGAACCCAGATAGCCCATTAATTCATTGACATTACTAAATCTCTCATTTAGTAAAATTCATTATGATTAAATTAACATTATGCTACATAAATTATTTATAAGTTCCAAAAGTATATCTTATTTACTTAAATTGATGGGTCATAACGGGTTTTATCGGGTATTAACCGGTGAAGGGGGTCAGCCCTAACCCGACCCATTAACTATCGTGTCTTATCGGGTTGGCACTGATATGACCCGAACCGATTAAGGATCCACCCATTAACTTATAACTTCGTGTCGATTCGTGTCATGTTATCGTGTCGTGCCTTATTTTGCCATCTCTAATTATAATTAGGTAATTTGTTCCCATCCTCACTTTAACTTTATACGAGTTTAGGTACACGAAGTTCACCAACTAAAGTCGTGGGTGGGGGGCACCTCTTAATGATCGCTAACCAAACCCGCTCTTATATAGCCTTAAGTATTGATTTCACACTCGCTTTTCAGTACATGTAATTAGACCCATTAAACATTGGTGGCCTAAAAAGTGACTTACACTCCATATAAAAACTGTTCGGATTCATGCCTAAAAAAATTATAGACATCCGCTCTAATACCACTTGAAAGTCTTATAGGGTTTATATGGAAAAGGTGAAAAATGAGCAAACTACTATTTTTAAATTTTCTCAAATTCAAGTTCAATTAAACAAGTTAACCCAAATTAAGCTTATCACCGATCTAAATAATTGCTGTGTTATGCATCTCGGTGATAGCATGATAAAATAATTCAATCCACACAACACATCGATGTACGAGGAAAATACACTATGGAAAAAATCTCGGGTGGTCCAGCCACGCAAATTCACTATGTATGAATTTACAAAGGACACGACACTAGACTTACACAACGACTTGACCCCCTCGCAAGCCTTGACGCTCTGCGTTCCTTTAACCTCTACATAGTGACACGTAGTAGTCCATCCGTGCAACAATCATAACACACGCCTGCCTCGGTATCTATCGATAAGGCTCAGCAACCGTCTACGAATTGAAACACAGAGTCCACCGTGCGTAAACAACAAATATGGAGTCCACCGCATGAAATGATTCTCAATAAAATGAAGAGAATAAACCTTGGTGCCCACAAACTAGATCTCAAAGAATATATAGGATGAAACTTGGATCTTTACACGATTTGGTGTAAACTAGGGTTTTGGTTTTGAAAAATTTGATCATAGATGATCATAAAAACACGAAGAGCTTTTTGGAAGAGTTTCGGAACTCAAAAAGCATGAAAAAATCTCAAAGGAAATTGCTGCTCCACACTCCTATTTATAATAGGTTTTCCAAAAATGAGATAAGGTTGAAAAAGATAATGAAAATCTCAACTTTGAAAAATGCGTCAGGTCGTTCGAACGAAGTTAGAAGGCTCATTCGAATGAAATACCAAATCTCGTTGGAACCAAAATTCTAACGGCATATCCAACGAAAAACCAGTGTAGACTAAAAAGTGTTCGTTTGAAGTTTCGTTGGATACTTAGTTCTAACGAGGTTCAATGTCTCATTCGAACGACATAGCTGATGTCGTTAGAAAGACTTGAATTTTTTTTCTAAAAATAAGTTTTAAAATAGTTAAAAAACATTTTAGAAATCAACACTCAAAACTAAATATCCAAGGGTCCAAAGTATACGCATTCATACCTGAGAGATCCACGGAAGATGAATACAAAACGTGACACTAAACACGTTATGATAAATGTAGAACTTCTAACTTGGCTGCGATGTCTTCAAACAAATACGTCATAGGTTTGAAAGGTCAACACACTGAAGTCCTAACAGATGACTTAAAGGTTTTGTCCAAATACGGAATAAGCCAAAATACATGTAAATTGACTTTATTGAAAATTTGTCCTTACAATGGGAATAGGAGTGACGAAAATTATTTCTCTAGGGATGGAAGCTGACATTCGTCATTTTATTTGGTTGATCAACAAGGAAGGACGAAGTGCCATAATTTCCTTTTAGGCAGTACATTGAACTTGTCATTTGCTGTCACTAATCAACTGTTAATATAGTCTGAATAACTCATATGCTGTAATCAAGCTAATGTAAATTTACATCGAACTACTCATTTGATTTTGTTATTTTTATCTTTATGATTTGGTTCTCCCTTGAATTAGTATGGATGCAAACATGAATTCTTCCAACAAAAACCTTATTAACCTATGAGCTATTTTCGGCCTTAATTTTTTTCTATTATAGAACTTGGATAGGGTTTTACTTTATATAGGACAATCCTTACCCTCTCCCTCAACCTCTCTTTACATGGAAGTGATGATGAGTACGTTTAACCCTACTCAGACCAAGGATGTCAGGATCCTCATGCACTGGACTGTCCCTTCGTATTATTTACTTACCTTGAACTTGTCATTTACTGTCACTAATCAAATGTCAATTTACTCAGAATAACTCATATGCTGTAATTAAACTAATGTAAATTTACATTGAAATACTCATTTGTTTTTGTTATTTTCATCTTTATAATATGTCTCTCCCTTGAATTAGTATTGATGCAAACATTCATTCTTCCAACAAAAACCTTATTAACCTATGAGCTATTTTCTTCCACTATAGAACTTGGAGAGGATTTTACTTTAAAAAGGACAATCCTTACACCTCTCTTTATATGGAGGTAATGATGAGCACATCTAACCCTACTCGGACCACGGATGTCAGGATCCTCTGGCACTGGACTGTCCTTTTATATTATTTACTTATCTATGTTTGATTGGACATAAATATTGTATATTTATTCCCCTAATTTCAGTGCATTTGTGAACCCGAGTGATGTAACCTATATGAATTTGACGCACATTTATGCTACTAATCTTTGTTGGCAAGTATTTCGTGTTTCGTGCTTCTCTTATTGATTTTACAAGTTAATTATGCAAGTAGCGCAAAAGAGAAAGCGAGACAATGAAAGAAAAGCTAAGAAGGCAAGTTCAAGGGCATTTTGGTAATTTTTCAGCCAGGTACCGATGGAGGAGTCAACTGTAAAGTTGAAGAGCTCGGAACAACGAGAACACTGGAAGAAACGGCACCCAAATCCGAGCTACGGTTGATGAGTTATGACCCGTTGAAGTTGAAGAAAAATCCAAAGAAGAAAGGAAAGAAAACAAGAAAAAATTCTAAGTGTTGAATGGAAGAAAAAGCACCCCAGACCAGCAAACATTCGCGAACCAGGGGCGAACCGATTTGGGGGGCGAACCGGTTCGGGGTACATGAGAACCGGTTCGGGGGGCCTGATGCGCGAATTTGCCTCCTTTATTCTGATTGGCTCTAAGGTTTCCTTTTAGGTTAAAACTCTCCAAGAAGTGTGAGATACGTAGGTAGTAACTTAGGAATAGCCATTCTGGATATTTTTGAGTAGTTTTTGATAGAGAAAAAGTGAGGAGAACATCTAGGAACATAACTTCAATTAATTGTTGCAAGATCAATACACTTCCGGGTTTGTTTTCAAGTTGTAATATAAGTTTTATTTTTATGGTCATTATTCTTGCATGGTAATTCTTCTG
Organism: Sambucus nigra; assembly: GCA_949130495.1. Classification (NCBI taxonomy): domain Eukaryota; kingdom Viridiplantae; phylum Streptophyta; class Magnoliopsida; order Dipsacales; family Adoxaceae; genus Sambucus; species Sambucus nigra. The sequence goes on from OX422223.1 coordinate 321,056,856, forward strand.
CGTGATTTGAATAAATTTCTTCTTTTATAATGCTTAGCCACGTATTTCGATCTAGTGTTATCATAAGTTCTTTCGCATGCAACGTTATTATTTCATGTATCCTTCAGTTTAATATGTTCGGCTAGGTTTAAAAGGTCGGGATGCATGAACCCAACCTAATGTGTTAGTGCATGTGTATAAAATTAATCAGATGAATTTAGTGATTGATTATGATCGTATTGCGTAGTTACATAATAATTGTGGATCTTTATATCTCATTTACCTTTGGGTACTCGTGATGATTTAGAGTACAATTTGAGTGTCATTACCGCGATACCGATTTACTCATCATCAGATTAGGTATGACGCGGGCTTGAACCTCGTATACATAATGCTTGGGAGTACTAAATTCCGGGTCAAATCAATCAGATAAATTTACGATTAATATTATCACCGCACTACACTAGGATTGGGGGATTGCATTCCCGACCTGTTTCTCTCACCATTTACAATAAAAAGTTGTTGAAATCATCAGTCATCCTCCATTTCGGTAGAGTAATTTAGTTTCATCTTTGCTCATTTTCATTATCGCATTTAGCTTAATCAATCTCAAAATTAAATCAATTTTCCCTCTCTTTCTTTAGAGTCAAAGTTAGGATATCTCTGTCTATCCAACGTCATTACGTTCACTTGTCCTAGTTCCCTGAGGATTCGATACCTAGACTAGCCACTATACTCCACAAGAGTGTTGTTATAGTTTAGGTTTTTGTATTGTGGTTGGAAGCCGATAACAACGACTAGCGTATTACACGGACGCTCGGTTTTCCACACGATCAAAATGGCACCGTTGCCGGGGAAGTAGGTAGACTTAGGATTAGATCGAGTCAATCCAAGGCTTTGACCAAAAATCTCTAAAAATAAAAAAAAATTAAAAAAAAAAACACAAAAAGATTCACCATCATCTCTCACAAGCCATTAATGCAAAATTTTGAACTCACTCCAAATGCTCCACATTTCTGGATCCCACCTCCCACACCGTCACACTCAATCTCAAACAACACTCCATTTTCCTTCTTAGGACACACCCTCGAGTACACCTCGAGCACACCAAGTGAGAGCACTGAGTCATTAAGAGAGAGAGGGGGGTTGGAAGAAAGGAAAATGGTGGAGTTAGAGATCGAGCAGGTAAGAGAGGACATAGGCACTACTCGAGAGAGAGAACTAGGAGACATGAGCATGGAAGATTTTGAAAGAGAATTCGGTCCGGTGGATGAGAGCCTTAATGACGAAGTCCAAACTCTATTGGATTCATTTTGTCACCTAGAAGAAAGCGAATGGAAAGCTAAAATCGATAAATTCCTTCTTTGTGACCATCCACCCATACCACTAGAGGTCCCGAAGGTGAGTGAGGAGAAAATTTGTGGTCCATCCGACTTAGAGCCCGACCCATGTGTCTTAAAAATTGAAAGAAACCTAGGTGTTCCCTCCGAGTCAGCGCACGCAAACCACGCTTTGAGTCAGCATCACGAGGATCCCTTTCCAATTAGTCATGATGAGTCTCCCGGTCTATCCTTTATCTATGGGCGAGGTCCCAACTTATTCCGATTGTTAGTATATGATAGGAAGACGGGAGTGATAAGGAGAACATCATTCCCCGTGCAAGGGGTCGGGTGAGTTCGTAGAGAGATGAGAGGTCGTCGCACCCCCGACGTGTATGGGGTGATTTTTAGTGTATTATTGAGTCATGTGCTAGGGTCATTTAGTGTCTTTATGCATTTTAAATATTTGTTTATTTTATTTTTCCGCACTTTTCATTCGCTTTGAGTTAGATTTTAGTCCTTTTGCTTAACGACACTGCAAAAGTCTAAGTTAGGGGGGTCACAAGTGCGTATTTCTAAAACTTCACAAATTTTCAAAAATGCCCAGAAATTTCCAAAAAAATCATAAAATTTTGAAATACCCAAAAATATTTTTGTTCAAAATAAATAAAAATTGGAATTCAAAATTTTCAAAAATATCATTAAAAGTCGAATTGGAGTCTCAAATTGTAAACATCCAACATACACAAAGCCGAAATTGACTAAAGATGGAAATTGAGCAAAAATTGACGACTTAACGAACGAATGTGGAGATTAACAAACTCGGTGAGATTCGAGCCTATCACGTTTTGGGAGTTTTTAAATCAATCCGAGTTAATTGTTAACTCAAAGTTCTTTTTAGCGCTTAATAAGTTGTCAAGGATCTCAATCGTTTCATTTTGATCGGTTTGAAAAAATGTGTGCAATATTGACTTGAATAATGTGCCAAATTAGCCTCTAAACTTAAATTCACCTCGAAACGCATATGGTAACGCAATTGGCATTTTGGACAATGAAGTAGGCCCTCGTTTGTCACCCAAACTTTTTGCCAGAAAAAAGTAGCAAAAAATCACCCTTTGCAACCCAAATTGAGCTGAATAATTTTCCCTTTCGTTTGACAACCCGAAAAACCCAAAATAGCCGGAATTGTGAAAAATGAGAAAATTCAGATTTTAAGTCCAAAAAGTGCATATAAAGGGCCAAGAAACAAAATAGTATGCTCAACAAAAACAACAAGAAAAGAAATGAAAAAAATAGAAAAAAAAATAGAAAAAGAAGAAAAAAATGAGCAATAGCCCGGAAAAAGCACAACTGGACATCATTAATGACTTTTCCATTTCCAACCTTCCATACCTCCTTCATTTTACCCAATGCAACCTTCAACCCGAAAAAGTCCTAACCGAGTCCAAATTGCGAAAATTGATTACCGCGTGGAGAGTTAAGACACCAAAAGATAATATAAGAGGTTAAGTGCGCAAAACAGAGGCAATGTTCCCGTTTTTAAAATCGTAATCCGTTGATGAGATCCTTTCACCATAAAGTTTCCATCTTTCTAATTGCAGGCATGAATTTGCTTCCATTACATTTACTCTTTATATCACGCATGCCGAGAGAATAGCCATAATCCGAGAGATTCGTTTGTGAGAGCGTTCTGTGAGAAATTGAAATCAAAACGAATTTTTGAATAAGTAACGTAATGATCAATCGGTGGAAATTGGCGGTTATATTTTCGGCTTCGCACACACGCACTAAGGTTTGAGACTCGTAAATATGACTTGATGATGACTATTTTCTGATAAGTTTGAATCACACAATTTTTGCATATTTTGAAATTTCATTGAGTCAAATTTTGTGAGTATATTCTCTGCAAACCCTCACGAGACACAACTCGTCCTACTAGGGTGACCTAGGGGTTTAAAGGCTTGTTGCATACGCTAAATGCAATCGCTTGCCCGCGGAAAAGGTATTTTATCCTAATAAAATGTGATCTTCAAGAGTTGAACCTCATTAGGATTCTTTTACATTGCTCGGGACGCGAAAAGTTCTAAGTTAGGGGGGTTTGATTGGACATAAATATTGTATATTTATTCCCCTAATTTCAGTGCATTTGTGAACCCGAGTGATGTAACCTATATGTATTTGACGCACATTTATGCTACTAATCTTCGTTGGCAAGTATTTCGTGTTTCGTGCTTCTCTTATTGGTTTTACAGATTAATTATGCAAGCAGCGCAAAAGAGAAAGCGAGACAATGAAAGAAAAGCTAAGAAGGCAAGTTCGAGGGCATTTTGGTAATTTTGTAGCCAGATCCCGACGGAGGAGTCAACTGGAAAGTTTAAGAGCTCGGAACAACGAGAACACTGGAAGAAACGGTACCCAAATCCGAGGTACGGTTGATGAGTTATGACCCGTTGAAGTTGAAGAAAAATCCAAGGAAGAAAGGAAAGAAAACAAGAAAAAATTCTAAGTGATGAATGGAAGAAAAAGCACCCCATACCAGCAAACATTCGCGACCCCAGGGGTGAACCGGTTTGGGGGGCGAACCGGTTCGGGGTACATGCGAACCGATTCGGGGGGCCTCATGCGCGAATTTGCCTCCTTTATTCTGATTGGCTCTAAGGTTTCCTTTTAGGTTAAAACTCTCCAAGAAGTGTGAGATACGTATGTAATAACTTAGGAACAGCCGTTCTGGATATTTTTGAGTAGTTTTTGATAGAGAAAAAGTGAGGAGAACATCAAGGAACATAATCTCAATTGATTGCTGCAAGATCAATACACTTCCGGGTTTGTTTTCAAGTTGTAATCTAAGTTTTATTTTTATGATCATTATTCTTTCATGGTAATTCTTCTGCGTGATTTGAATAAATTTCTGCTTTTATAATGCTTAGCCACGTATTTCGATCTAGTGTTATCATGAGTTCTTTCGCATGCAACGTTATTATTTCATGCATCCTTCAGTTTAATATGTCCGGCTATGTTTAAGAGGCCGGGATGCATGAACCCAACCTAATGTGTTAGTGCATGTGTATAAAATTAATCCGATGAATTTAGTGATTGATTATGATCGTATTGCATAGTTACATAATAATTGTGGATCTTTATATCTCGTTTACCTTTGGGTACTCGTGATGATTTAGAGTACAATTTGAGTGTCATTACCACGATACCGATTTACTCATCCTCAGATTAGGTATGACGCGGGCTTGAACCTCGTATACATAATTCATGGGAGTACTAAATTCCGGGTCAGATCAATCAGATAAATTTACGATTAATATTATCACCGCACTACACTAGGGTTGGGGGATTGCATTCCCGACCTGTTTCTCTCATCATTTAAAATAAAAAGTTGTTGAAATCATCAGTCATCCTCCATTTCGGTAGAGTAATTTAGTTGCATCTTTTCTCATTTTCATTATCGCATTTAGCTTAATCAATCTCAAAACCAAATCAATTTTCCCTCTCTTTCTTTAGAGTCAAAGTTAGGATTTCTCTGTCTATCCAACGTCGTTACGTTCACTCGTCCTAGTTCCCTGAGGATTCGATACCCAGACTAGCCACTATACTCCACAAGAGTGTAGTTATAGTTTAGGTTTTTGTATTGTGGTTGGAAGCCGATAACAACGACTAGCGTATTACACAGACGCTGGGTTTTCCACACAATCAATGTTGAATTAGCTGTCTCTTTTTTTCTTCTTAAGAGTTAATTTTTTGATGCAGGAATGGATGCCCAAGTGGCTTATGGGTTCCACCATTTACGGAATGAGAAACCTTACCTTGCACAAGGTCCTATTGCAAATAAGGTCCAGAAACTTATTTCCTCCTACAGTTATATCATGTTTCAGTGTCTTGTTGATGCATATGTTTTGGAGCTCAATCTTGTAGGTAGCTTTTTTTTTTCCGTTAAAGACTATTTGTGTGATGGAAGAAACTATTGCAACTAAAAATAGAGAAAACACACAGAAATAATTTGAGGTAGTGAAAAGCCCCATAAAACAAGTCGAAAGAGGAAGTAAGATATATCAGGATCAAAGAGGATTAGAGAAAACTATTTTAGATTATATTTCTTTAAGCACTATTTCAATTTACATTACCATAATTATATATGAAACTCTTATTCTATAAACATGATCAACACTACTTGGATACTCGCCAAAACCTTACAACGAGAATGTGGATGTTAGCTATTATTATTTTTTTTTTTTAATAATTAAAAGATGTATATATGATTTTAAAAAAAGTAATAATAATAATATTATTATTAATATTACAAGAAAATTGCTTTAAATAGTGGGCTGGGATGGGGAGAATAATCATCTTAATCATGTATTTATATTATTCTTTCTTGGGTGTTAGTAATAGGTGTCGTTTGTCTTTTTAAACCTTTCAATACTGAATATTGAATTCTGAATGTTGAATACTGAGTAAAATCTCTGAAAACTTGTGTGTTATCTATCTGCATGAACTTCTGAATAGATATTTATTTAAAAATTTTGGTTCAAAATGTTGAATTCCTGTGATTAATATCATTTTAACCTTGTTATGTCAATAAGTTATACTCTCCATCCCAAATTAAGAGTCCCTATCAGTTTTTTTGTATAAATTAAGGATACACTCGATCAATGGCCAAGATCAACATTTGTTCCCTATCATTGAATTTGGTTCGTTGATTATGTCCAAAAAGAGAAAGTGAACTATTAATTTGGGACGGCAAAAAGGAATAGTGGACTCTTAATAGTGGACTCTTAATTCGGGATGGAGGAAGTATCTTTAACAAAAAGTAATAAGGGCGAAATCAGAAAAATATTCACTAGATCTCATAGTCGTAACCTATCGAAACACTGAAACAGGTCTTAGATGCTGAGGTCGCCGTTGGTAAGGAAGGATTGGTCAGTAAGAATTGTAGTGATTTTCTAAGATTTTATAAAATCATTTGGTTAGTCATTCTAATTATTGATATGTTCCACCATTTTTTGGGATCTCAGATTGGTGTCTGCTTTCTTTGTTTTGGGGCAGTTTTTTCCTGGTTCAATCAACTTTCGTAAGTTGCATATGGACTTTGGGCATTTTAAGGATCACCACCACAATTTGTTATGAATAATTTCACTTTATCATCTCCTTTGTCCTAGTTGTTTCTCTTTTTGTGGCCAATGCGGTCTTTTTCTCTCAATTTTGTCTTCTTATGCAGTCAAAGCTAAAATCGGTATGTCACAACACTAGCTGTGTTGTCAAGTTGAATGTTTCAGAAGATGGTAGAAATAGAATATCTATGGTTTGTTTTGCCGATCTTAACTTGGATTTAATTAAATTCGGGTTCAAGTTCATGGTCATGGTCCCTCTTTTGAGACAGATCTTTGCATATATCCGACAGGAAGAGGATATGCAGGAAGAGTATATGAATAGTAATTGTAATGACGCACTTGACAAAAAAGCCAATAAAATATTATTTATTGAATGTTTAAACCAATCATTTTACTCATTTAACAAAAAAACCTTCACCTACCCATTACTCCCCTTCCACCAGACTGGCTGCCGGAGCAGTTGTCGGCGCAGTCATCAGATCTGGTCACCGGAGCCTGCAGGCTTTTTGTTAAATGAAAATATGACTGGTTTAAACATTTAATGGTATATTATAATGACGGACTAAACATTATTTAACCCATTTGTAATATGTTTCATGTTTCCATTTAGGAAATAGCCCAATTTGTTTTTTGCTAGAAGCTGAATGGTCTAAGGGGCATGGTGTTTGTTGGGGTACTATGCAATTCTATGCTCATAGGTCTGGAGCTTTAGCGTCTCAATGTCATCTTAGTTGTAATTTTTTTTACTTTGTGGTCTTAGGATGAGCAGGCGTATGATATTCCAATTGTATACCTCATGTACAAGAGTTCCGTTCACCTCTTCCAAAACTGCATCTTCTTTTCTTCTGTGTGGGAGGGTCTTCCAATCATCTTATTCCACATGTACTTGTAGGATTGGCATATGGTTCTGTCATTTATGTCTGGAAATGGTTCTACTCTCTGTCTCCTCTCGTCTGAGTGTACACCTGAACAAAATGGTGCCGTCGGAAGAAAAATTGTCCTATTATTTAGATTGCATGTTCCTTGATCTTCACCATGAATATCTTTAAAACCGATAAGGGCAATGTTCTTGTCGCCTTCACCGGTTTTATGAATGTGAATTACTCAAGTCTTTTCACAAGGGTAGCACTGGAACTACGGAGTATGAGCAGCTAATGTGTGATTTCTATGGGGAAGCCAACTATCTAATGAGTGATTACTGGAAAAAGGAAAGAAAAATATTAAATCTGAATCTTTTCCTCCTATGCCAGGAAACAATTGCACAAGAGTTGGATGGATACTTAAAGTCAACCGCAGTTCTTAAAAATATTCAAGCAAATAATGGACAAACTAAAGAACAGAAGAATGATCCAAGACCAAATGATGGACAGAATTAAATAATATATGCATATATATTACTTGTCACCAGTATGATATTTTCAAGTGTAAATACAATGCACCCTTTGGAATGGTTGAAGTTTAAAGGGCTCTATGGTGCTAGATTTAAGAATTAGCAATGCAAGGATTTCTTATCTTTCCATAAATTTTCTAAATTTTTTCATATTCAGTACATGTTTTGTTTTTCTTTCTAAACTTTAATACGCCCATAATTACCTCGCTTTGAGTTTTGTACCTTTTACAAATTGATTTTGAGTTTGGTGCTTTTTCTGTTAGGGGTTCGTGAGACTTAAAGGTCATGTGCCTTGCACATGACCCATTGAATAAAAATAATTAAACAAAATAGGTAAAACAAGAATTAAATTAAGAAAGATGAAAAAAAGGGAAAACAATAAAAATAGAAGAAAGAACCCTTCCCTACCCCCACTAACCACCACCTACCCCCACATTCATCACCCCCCCCCCCCCCCCCCAAACCCCCACCGGCAATCCGCTGCCCCCAACCCAATAAACCCTCTCCCTCTCTCTCTCTCTCTCTATATATATATATATATATATATATATATATATATATATATATATACTAGGGTGTAATAAATTTGTTACCGTGATATTTTGGACTCATGTCGATGGCACAATTTTAATGCATGTGAAAACAACATAGCACGTGGTGTTAATGAAAAACATGTTATTTATATCATATTGTTCATACTTTTGTTTATAAATATTGTCGTTACTTATTAATTTGATTTTTTGAAGAAATAAAAAATATTATTAATTTACGTTTTACACCAAATATTAAATGCTAACATTTGATTACACGACTCAAATAAAACACGATACATAATTTTTCCTTAACCTAACACATACAATCCAATTAAAATACGATCGTATATTTTTTCCCAACATGAACACGACCAATTAAATATGATGGAAAAAGAAATCTTTTTTATTCTGTTTAAAATACGAACCAACATGCTAATTAAAATAAGTAATAAATTTTGTTTGAGTGTATTTTCTTTGTGGAACTCTCAAGCTAATTAAAGTATTTTGTTGCACTTGTATTACATTTATTCATCACATTTACACACTACAACATGTCGCACAGGTCACAACGAAGTCACGTACATACAATAACATCCTATATTGGGAAAAATTAATATGGTTGTAGCTAAATAAAATTGACAAGTAAAAAATAGTTTGTACAATTCTTAATTATCATAAACAAAAATCCCTTAAAAATCGTACATCAAACCCTAAGTTAAGCCAAACAGAGATAAAACTAATATATTTAGGCAATTAAGATGTTGTAAGATCATAAAAGAATAAAAGTACATATGAAAAGTAAATATACCAATATTTTAGACCATCACAACTGTTTTATAAATAAAGGAATAGATACATATAGGAAAACATTAAAGCGACCCACATTTGGGACTTAAAACCCAAACTTAATGACATGGTCATCAACCACAAACTCATTGAGAACAAAAAAAATAGGTTGCATTTTCTATAATAAAAAAAATTTATACAGCATAAATAGTAAAAAAACTTGGAAGAGCACATATACATACCGTTAACACGGATCATTTTTTAAAAATAGTAAAATAAGTTTTTATGGATCCCCTCAAATGTTTAAATACCACACCAAAAACCTTAACAAATTTTTTTTTTTAGTATATTAAAAAAATAGTCCGCGCCAGCGGTACGTATAGACGTTCGACAATCTATACATACCGCTGGTGTAGACCATTTTTTTTATATAGTAAAAAAAATATTTTACTATTTTTTTTTATTTGAAAAAAAAATGGGTCGCACCAGTGGTATGTATAAGTGCTCCGACCAACTATATATACCGCTGGTGCGGAGCAACATATTAGAAAAAATGGTTCGCGTCAGCGGTATGTATAGGCAGTCCCCGCCAGCAGTATGTATAGCAAAAAAAATTATTCTCTTATTTTTTAATTATTTTTTAACTCGTTTAATCCCTTAAATACCCATTTATCCAATATTTTCTTATTTTTAAAAGTCCGCGCACACCCCTAATTTTGAAAGTTTTTATTTTATTTTACAACATTTAAGACAATTTTTATATTTCTTATAACTGTTTAAAGGTCCGTGTTAAAAAGACTATTCTAATAACAATTTTTGTTTTTTTTCATATTTCCTGTCTTATCTTGTTGTATTTTAACACATATAATTTTAATGTATTTTTTTAATAAACTGTTTCTTTTTTTTTTAACTTAAAAATTATATTTAAAAAAATAAATTTATATTAGACAAAGCAAAAAAAGTGTGTATCTTAATGATGTGGCATTGCCACATCATTAAGTACACATTTTAAGTAGGAAACCAAAGTCGATATAGTCTTACTCATGCATATATACCATCCATGACACATTCCATTTCAAATGAAAAAAAAATATATATATATATATATATAATTACCTGCATTCCTATAATTAATTGTCTATTCTCAGTAGAGGCCGTATTATTATCTTGATATTTAAACATTATTTATTTATTATATGTCTAAACATATTAGTTTCATATATTGCTAATAATTATTAATGGCAGGAATGTAAATATGTTAATATTAAGTACATACATCTTTTATTGGATTTAACAGAACAGAGAAATCCAACTGCGATCCCAGATTTGGTTTGTAAAGTTTTTTTTTTTATTTTGTAAAAATACAACCACTATAACTTTCAATATATAATGTGTCTCTGACCTATACCTTTCAGATACTAACCACTATATTTTTAATTGAGTTCTCTTTTGATCTTATCCAGCTTTGGCAGTGTATATTATTTTTATATCACCACATCGATTCCATTTTCCTATGTCAAATCATTTTTTTTACTGCATAGAGCAGTTAAATATAGTTGTTAGAGCATCCCTAGTGGGGGATGCAGGCAAAAGGTAATTTTAACAACTGAAAAATTAGTTTAGCAATCATTTGAAACAAGCTTTCACAATGGTGAAATAGCAAAATTGGTAACTAATGTTCCTACCAATATCTCTTCATGGTAGGAATCGTAGGAAATAAAAGTTGAACTTCTTACGAACAATATTTATTCGTAGGAATGAACTAATATAATGAAAAATAATTAATTACATTTGTTACGAACTTCATTTGTTCGTAGGAATTCCTACGAACAAATGAAGTTCGTAGGAAATATTTGCAAATTCAATAGTCGAATGGTAACTTTGCAAAACGACTAACATTTCTACTACAAAATTTATTACTTTTATCTCACCACTGTAGGTATATGGATTTGTAAAACTACAAATTATCTTGGACGTTAGTACGACCGCTACGGATGCTCTTACAATCTAAAGTGTGATAGCTGTTAAGTTTTCTTTCCTGCCTGATTTGCCTACCCACCGCCTTTGGGCAATTAAATGGCTATAGAAGGTTTCACACCTTGAGCCGCACACCTTATTTACCTTTAGTTAAATCATTTTCAGACTGAAAATATCTAAGGCTATGCGCATGTATCTCTTCCATAAGCAAGTACTTTTTTCTATATTATATTTCTTCCGAGATAACTTCATCAACTGTTCATAACTCCATTAGCACAAAAAATATCTGAAAACAATAATAAGAGCTTTATTTAAAAATAAAAATTAAAACTATAAATAAAATATTTATTGTCTTATTTTTAAAAATACATATTAGAATAAGTATTAAATTTACAAAATTCCTAAAAAAAATTAAAATAAAAAATACCAAAACCAAACTTCCATTATTCACCGGCAAATTTCAAAGGTAAACCCACACCAGGCACACACTGCATAAGAGCAACCCTTACGGGTAGTCCAAAATTAGACATTGCTAGTGCAAATATAGGAGGTAAAAATTATAAAAAATGCTACGGGTAAAACCTAAATATACACTACGAACGCATGAAACGACGACGTTTAAAAAAAAGGCATCCGCAGAACATCTTGTTCCGCCTAAGGCGCTGGGATATTTATTGTTGAGCGGAACATCTTGTTCCGTTTTTCATCTTTACCATTTTGCAATTTCACCCACAATGTCTCAAAGAATCTGTTAGTTGTGGTTATAATTTTTGGCAACCCATTTTTGTGCCTAGTTAATTGTTTTATGCCAGTGTTATGACTAATTTTTTTTAATAGTTAATTTATCCACAATATTATCCTACAATCTTTGTCATCCCCAAAAAACAGTAGTTAAATTTGTAAATTTGTCATTCCATTTTGTGAGTTTTTGAGTAAATTTCAGTTAACAAATAATTATAAAACTAACAATTTTATAGTTTACCCTACTAAATAGTAATTTTTTTTAATGTAATGTAGTTTAGCAAATTTATTACATACAATTATTATCCATGAAATTTTAAAGCTAAATTATTTATCCCAATAGTGTATGTGACTTTTTAGTAAAATATTATCCATGCATTTAGAAAAAAAAAAACAGCCGCCATACACTATTGCAAAGATTTGGGGTACAAAATGAAAATAGTTGATTTTGTAGTATTGCCTAGGCGGAACATCTTGTTCCACTGAAGGCTTTTAATTTTTTTTTTTCCATTGTTGCGCGGAATATCATCTTCCGTTTAACCTGGGCCCCACATAAAACATACTAGTGCAATTCTATATTTGTTATTTTTTAGCCTACCGATGTGTATATATGCAATTATACCCTACCCATAGCATACATAAAAACCGCATATATAGAAGTTTGCACTACCCATAAGGGTTGCTCTAACAACCACGCCATCAATGAGGTGAAACATCCATGTGTCAACATGAGCTTTCTTGAAGCTGCGTACACAGAGAATAACAAAAAATGGGTCAATTAACAGCAAAAAAACGGATCTGAAAATGGATTTGAACTCCTCAAACAACAACAAAAATATTCTAATATTTTTATCTAAATCAACAACAGGAAAAATGGATCTGAACTACTCAAACGACAAACAAAAAAATTTAGCTAAGAACTCCTCAAACCACACTAACAAAACTGGGTCGCCAAAAACCCAAGACCAAAATAACCCCAACCCATCTACACGCATCAAGTTCAAACACAACATGCGGCAGTCAACATGCACCAGAGCAGTTTCATTTTGAGAGCCCACTTTTCTTCATCGTGAACTTGCGACTTCCAGTGTCTACCATTACAGATAAGAGGATGTGTAGATGATCTATAAGTTCTATCAGATCAAGAACTAGAAAAAATCTGGGAAAAAAACTCAAAAAACCCTGTAAGAAACATCTATTAAATGGAGCTATATGTTATGAAATATCTACAGATAAGGTTTCAATATGTTAGTTTCATTTAGTAAAACATCTATTACACCATAGTGTATCCCACAAAGACGTCTTTCTCAAATAAAAAACCACGATAGAAAATCATAATAAAAATCAAACATGTATCAAATAGAGAAACATTATACAGCTTAGAAACGTGGTCTATCGAAATAGAGTTTCTCGTCAGGGCCATTTTCGGAACATCAAAGATGTATCAAACATGTATAGGTCAGGGCCATTTTTGGAACATCACAGACATCCGCGTCATACTGCTGAGAAACGTTGTGTGTCCACGAACAGTTGGTATGTCTGTTTCTTTATTATATAATAGAGAACTCACTGAACAGCGCTCCAATACGTTTCACCCTTTGGTATGTCTCCTTCTTTAAGTGCGAAATGATAAAAATCAAACATGTATAAAAAACATTGTTCCACGCGAACCCAAATCTGCAACAAATAGATGCAAGTGTTAGATGAATTTGCTCAAATAGTTGCGAACCAGAAACTTAGGCGTGATAGAGAGAGACGTACCATAGATATTGGTGTTCTCCACGACTACTGTAATGGAGGAATGAAGGAGGGTGTTGCCATAAGAGTTTATGATAGATTCTTGTTGGGGAGAGAGGGAAGCATTTGGGTTTTTGGGGAAGTGGGTAGTCATTTAAGAGATAGAAGCATTTGTGGTTGTTGGGAATAGATAGAGGGGCCGAGCTAGAAAATGTGAGACGCGTGAGAGAGTTTTGCACAGGTGAAGAGTTGAGAGAAAATTTGTAGGTCCATGTGCGTTTGTGGTCTCGAGGCAGAATTAACAGTGACACGTGGATGTTTATATAGTCTTATGATATAGATAGATACAATATCTGTTTATATAAGTTTTGTGTATAAATTTATATGATGTGGCAAAAATCCCTCCTCCTTTATTATATATATATATAGGGAGAGGTTCACAAGTGGACCAAAAGAATGGACTTTTTAATGGACTTTAACAAAAAACACATAATAACACATTAATTTTAATTTCTATAGTGTAATTGGTCCGCGCCAGCGGCACCAAATACACGTGTCGATCGATCCCCCACCCCCCACACGCCCCCCACCCACCCCACCCACCCCCACCCTCCCATCCCTACCCCACCCCATGGCAGCCCTGCTGTCATAGGGGATGCCACAAGGGCTGCTATGGTGATGGTGGTGGTTGGGGTGGGTGGGGGGGCGGTGGGGGTGGATGGGGGGTGGGGTGGGGGGTTAGTGGGGTGAAGGTATGGTCTCGGGTGCCGCTGGCGCGGACCAATTAAACTATAGGAATTAAAATTAATGTGTTATTATGGGTTTTTTGTTAAGGTCCATTAAAAAGTCCATTCTTTTGGTCCACTTGTGAACCTCTCCCTATATATATATATATATATAATAAAGTATAAAATTTATTTATGTCACAAGTTTGACACATGATGTCATCAACTATTTTTTTTCAGCAATGCCTTTTTTGTCCCTTAAAATTTTGGCTTCTCCCTCTTTTGACACACTCTAATTTGATTCCACATTTTCTTCAAAATTCAAATTAAGGGGTATCTTTGTAAAGACACCTACAATACACTTTCACCACAAACCCTCATCCACTCACCTCACTCCCCGATCTCTCTCTCCCCTTCCCTTTCCACCCATCCCACTAAATCCTCTTTCCCCAGTTTTTCCACCCGTTTTCCCCTCCCATGGTAAGCTCAATCTCTTTCTCAAACATACCCGCAACCGCTCCCCTATCACGTTGTCACTCCTTAAGGTTGATGTCTCTTTGTATATATGTGTGTGTCTATTTATTTATATAAATTTGTGGGGTTTCTACATTTCTAACTATTCATGTGAAAACACTTTTTATTGGCAGGAACAATGGAAATCATGATTTTGTGGGTTTCTCCCGCTAACCTATTTCTCTCCTTAGTCTGTCTCTCAGGTACCCCCCCTTCTCTCGCTATTAGGGTTTTTGGGTTCATCATTTTGTGATTAAACTCTGTTTTATACCATACCATTTAACTTTCAAGGCTTATTCGTGTGTTTGTCTTCGAATGCTTATTCATGTATTTATCTTTGTTAATTTGTTTGTGGATTTACTAATGGTTCAATTTACTTATTATTTTAGATCTTAGTAATTTGTTGTTTGTTAAACTTTCTTTCAGATATTTTATTTTTTAAGATTTTTTGCAATTGGTTTATTGATGAATTTTTTATTCGTATAGCATTGTGTATGGCTTGACTGCACTCTCAAATATAAATTTTTGGGTACGATTGGAATTTTTTTGGGTTCGATTTAGGGTTATATTGTGTTCTTAGTTGCGTTGTTTAAGTTTCTAATTAGTTAATTATGTTTTCCAGATCGGTAATAAATCTATTTTGTTCTGATTTTGGCTTCATTTTGATTTCATTTCTAATCTATGCATGATTCATTTCGATTTCAGTTCAATTGTATGTCTGATTTTAGAAGTATCTAGAAAAGAAGTATTTGCAAAAGATATCATCCGCCACTATCTTAGATGATTGCCTGCCTTATATATACACACTTAGGAGATGATCCCTTCCCTTTACAACTTACCCATCAATGTCCAATGGCTAATGAGATTTCACCCTATTATTTTGTTACAACTGCTGCTATTTGTAATGCTATGTTTGCAGGCGTGAAATTCATGTTTTAAGATTGGAAGTAAACATCAAGCAATGTGAAGCTAAGCATAGAGGAAATGAACGAGTGATCAGGTTGGTCTCATAGTGGGTGTGTTTTCTTTTATGTTATAAAGCCATATTTTGCTCTTGCAATGGTAGAAGAGTAATATTTGAAATATGGTACTTTCTTTCTTAGATGTCGATTCAAATGTTTGAAACCATAGGGGTGTGAAACCCTTTGCATGTAAGGAGTCGTTTCAAAACATAGTTGATTTTCTCTCTATGATTGTAATTTGTATTGTTGAAATTATATTATTGGCATCATCATTCCACATGCTCATTTTTTGGGACACCATGTTACAATGGTGGAAGACTTTTTACTTTGTTACCGTTCTATATATAGTGCTATCTATAGTTTGTTAATATTCCATATATAGTTCATTTGATGTGCTAATGGTTCATTTGCATTTTGCATTTTGCATTTGTTATTATTCTATATACAGTTTTACTGTTTTAACTATTTTGTGTTCCAATGCTTAAATTACAATTTTGGCTGGATTTATTACATTATTGTACTCTGTTAGTCTCTATTTTAGAGTCTTTTTTATGTTTTTGAGTTGTACATTATCAAAGGGATGTAAGGTAATGTAGTATGGTTATGCACAATCGTGCCATTGGCTATGTTTAGCAGAACAGTTTGTAATACCCATGCATCTTGGTGTTTAATGTGTTAGGTTTACACATGAGACTATATTGGGAGATTCACCGATATCAGAGGACATGTGTTGTCAAAGATGAGCCACGGTTAGCTTCAAGGACGAAGTAGTACAGGAGCTGACAGCGAGGATCCAAAAATGTCGGAACAGAGGTCGTGTAGTCGAAGGTTGGTGTTCGGTCCGCTACCCTTTTAATGGCACAAGCAGGAGAAAATTTTTGATTTTCGATTTTGTAGACTTCCTTAGGTTAATGAAATTTTCAATTTTCAAAAATTGAAGGGTGGATTTGTTCACTCTCATTTCAGCCCCACTGATCCTGAATTCATCGCAATGCCTTCACTAGTAAATGATTTTTAAGATCACTGATGCTTTCATTATCTGGTGCCACAACCCAACGTACTAGTTAATGACCCTCCTTATCCAACAAAGGGGTTCTAGCATTGGCAATAATTTGTTGTAGCAGTGATGGATGATCTGTTCAATGTGAATTGTGAGTTTATGAAAGACCTAGAAATGTTTAGGGTTGCCCCCACTGAACAACCAGAGAGTTTGGTAGATGAGACAAGCCTAATTCATTATCAAGGTGTTCTTGGGAGTTTTAAAATAGTGGGAAAGAGAGACATGATCAAATTGGATAGTTCTCATCATTTGAGAACTATTCTTCAAGTGTAGGTATAGATTACTTCTTCCTCTATATTCCCCTTAAAATCCCCCTCTTCAACTAACAACCACTGCAAGTTACTCCCGTTTGCAAGTTGTTACTCTCAACTTCTTTAGATGGCATAGTTGGATAGCTGCGTTGGCATAGATGGATAGCTGACACACTTAACTTTTTTATGCAGGTGTTTATAAGGGGGATGTTCAGGACTTATGATGAGTCTGCTAGGGCTTATGATGAGGCTTCCAAACCCCGTCCAAACACCATGGGGTGTCTGAGTCTCTATTCAACGATACATTTAGTAGTTGTTAACGTATGATCTACATAAACGCATGGGCACACATACGCACATACCCCTATAGAGTTCATTTAGTTCATCGCGAATTTCTATAATCTAGATTTGTTTCGGTGCTTTATATTATTATATTCTTCAAAATGGTCTGTTTCTTACTATTTCTTGATGTCACCCAGTGGAAATAGCAAATTTGTTTACTTTGCAACCTTGAAATGTTGCCCGGTGATTTTTCATTTACAATATTTATGACCGTAATAAAAGATTTTGAGTGTGATTGAAAAGAATTGGATTTGATTTATCCTACACTCTGCGGCATCTACACTAAACAGTAGGAATTGGATTAGTTTTAAATTAGGCTTTGAGGATCCGTATTGTGTACAACCTTCTCCCCGCTAAAGACCAGTAATACACCGAGATTTATCTGGATTTGTTAAAAATTAGGGCTTTCCTTTAATTTTAGTTAATGATTTTTTTTCCAAATTTGGATAGTTTTGATTTAACCGTGATTTGTTTTTTTTTGTTTGGCAGATCTAAATTGACGGTTCAAAATGCATTATTCTGCAGATCTAAGACCTCATTTTTTGTCTTCTCCGCCTCGAGAATCTCAAACTTTTATGGAAGCGTTCTTTCTTTTTTGTTCAAAAAGTGATAGATTGCTGAAATTAGTCCAGCAACCAGTAGAATATTAGCCCTTTCATTTGAAACCAGTAACATGTTAGGATCTCAGTTAATGGTCCCATAATCTGTTAGGATCTCAGATATTTTTGTCATCTATACCGCTTGGATCTGTGCACCGTTGTTCAATAATTTTGTCATTTTTGCAGGATCTCAGCTATTTTTTTCATCTGTGCAGGTTCGTTGCTGGATAATTTTACAGGTCTTGAACTTGGAGTGGGTCCTAGGGGTGTTATGCCTTCAGGTTCGCAGCAAATTTTGCACGGTCTGTATAATAATTTATGGTTTTTACTTAGAAGCTGAGAATTCACACAACGCGTATGTTAATTTTATTTTTCTCTTAAAATAGGGGTGTTCTATTGTTGACATAATTCGACATTGGCTTGGCAAATATGTGCAGGTTTAGAATTTGTGATGGTGGAACAAGCACAACAGTACTACCTCCAAGGCTCCAATATTCAGAATTTTGAATTTAATTTAATTCAGAAATGATCAGGACTTCATGATCAAGACACTGAAATGCACATGGGTTTCTTAGAGGATAATATAGTGGTGGTATGGTACTTCTTCTCCCAAACTTTCTTTCTCCCTTCCTCCTAAAAAATCAATGGGATAAACTAGATTGTGTAAAACTCTTGAATTTTCCTCAATGAAAAATTTCAATCACTTCTAAAGATTCCATAAAAAAGACTGGGCTTTTTTATGTGTATCACACTTCAGGGAAAGAATCGAACAAACACATGGATTTATATGTTTCTAATATATGTGTAGGCATGTATTAATATTGTCACTGACTTTTTGTGGACTATATGGATGTTTTCAACTTTTTTACGATTATTAGAATATAAACAGTTAACCTTAGTTGCTGTTGCTGCCTCACTCTTCCACCTAGTCCTTCGCTTCCTCACAAAGAGCCCCTCAATCTGGTGAATTGTTGCTATTTAGATCTCCATCAACTGGTGTTCATCAACTGCTACTGCTGCCCCGCTCTCACCCCCAGTGCAACAAGTTTTTTTCTTTGTCATCAAGATCTCCTCCTCTACTTCCTAAAGAATTTCTTTGTTCTAATGACGCTTATGACCACAGCCATTCTTGCCTTTTTTTCTTTTTACCACTCTTTCTCTTATTCCCCATATTGAATCCAAGGTTGCTGAAGTTGCCACTGCCGCCACCATCACTGTCTTTAGGCGCACCACCAGTTCATAATAAATCTTTCACATCGAGTACACCATTTATGAAATTACCTATAGTTGACTTCCATACTTTGTCCTCAGGCTTGCGCTTCTTTTATACTCTTTTAGTACCACCACCAATCTTCCCAAAAAATCATCCAAGTATTGAATTCTCCTGTAGCATTTCCTCATCTCTTTCTTTTTGTTTCTTCATTGTTACTCGCGTTACACTTAGCTGTAATCTCTGATTCTTTGGAGGCTTTCCACCCAGAGAAATAACCTTCCTATTTTCCAGTTCTTTTTTCTCCTTCCATGTCATATGAGAGGATCCCAAAAACTCAATATATTTCAATATGGACTTTATGTCCAGTTTTTCGCCATTCAACTCCATAAATCTTGAAGATGATCCTCCTTTAGCTCCTGCCATCTTTATAGACATCTTTGTATTAGTTGATTCCACAAATGAAAGTGGAGCACCAATGGTCGATAGCGGTTAGTGCTTCATGCTGTATTATAAACTTTTTGATAAGTTTTCTTCCTACTCATGAATTCTATTACGACCGTCTTTATTTTGAGTCATATCTTTAATTTTGTGAGCAAGGCCCTCTTTTGTACTTTATTATAACAGAAACCACTGGAACAATAGTGTAAGACAGTAAGAGAACAACATTAGCACCCGCACCCTTAAGCATGATGTATTCTTTTGGATAATAAATTTGTTTATGAACCTTGCTTAGTAGTGTTTGGGTGGACTCGGCCTGTTCTTTTTTTGTTTTAGTGACCACGATCTTTTTGTTAGTTTCGTAAATGTTTTCTTCCCCGCCTTAAGTATATTTATTTTCTATTTTCTATTCTAGGTACAGGGTTTTAACTTGCAATGCTCCGTTTGCATTAAAATTTTGACTTGATGAATTTTGTTTGTGTACAATGGTCTGTTTGATCTATTTCCTTTTAACAGATATAATATTAAATATGATGTTGTGAGGACATAAATAGTGATGTCATTGAATTATCCCTATATAAAACAATATTTATGTGGAGTTAATAAGTTTATGCTATCAAACATGACATTATCACCTTCATTTATAATTGTATGGTTTTTCTTGGTGTTTGTAAGACACTCTATGCACCTGACATGTCCAGCTCTGCCTTTAATATATTGGTGATTTGTTCATTACGTGGAGGTTTTTCTTATAACATAGACTTCATCTAAGTTTTTGTTCTTTATTTTAAATTCCATTTGTTCATATGATTCAGTGTGTGTTGTGAATCATATTTGAGCTGTTCGTATGAGTCCACGAAACAATATCATAAATCCCCCCTTTCTCCATTGAAACCAATTAAGATGATGATGAAGACCTCTCTCTCTCTCTCTCACTCAGGTATGTTCTCTCTCCTCCAGCGAACTATACAATAATCATTATTATAATAACTACTATAATAATTATTATAGTTATTATTGTTTGTAGTTCGTGCATGAGGAGATGATTGACTGATGGGTTGTGCTGTTGTACAGTAGCTCCCGTTGTATGGATATTGGTGCCATTATATTAAAGACGATGAAAATGAGATCTTTAGGGGGATGGAAGATAGGAATCCGGTAGATCTAGCATCTTCCATTTCTTTCTTTTTTTCAATAGTGTTTTTATAAATCAAGATGATGTATGTTTGTAATATTGAGAACTTATTTATTTCCTTTGTAATTTATTTTAGTTGGACGCATTCTATACAATGTTATTTGGCGCTTGCAAAATGTGAAAACAACCAGAAATGAGTACTCCATATGTTATACATATCGGAATAGATAATGATATTATATTTGAATTACAAGTTATTAGCTTTGTTGTTTATGTATCTTATTTCTTATATAGGGCGGATAATCCTTTAAACAAATGAAATTATGCCCAAAATTTTAAAATTTTTTACGATTATTTATTTTATATAAAAACATTAGACTTAAATCATACATGACTTAATATTTTGAAAAAAATTATTTGTTCCTTCAATCAAAGGACAATACGCTTAATTGTAGGATCTTGAATAGGCAGATGTCTGCTTGCTTACCCCCATATATGAAGAGGTTGTTCCCGTGTTTATAATCCGAGACCAATCGTAGCTTTGGCAATGACACTTGCCATCGCACAAAGGCACAACTTTATGCTTTTTAAAATTATCAGCGTGCCTTGAGTCACGGGCATACCCTAGTATATTTATATAAAATCTACTTTGAGTCTGATTTGGATATGATTTTGAATATGGGTATTTTTGGGTTTGGTGTTTCTTCTGGGTATTTACGGGTTTTCTTGATTGCAGATTTGGTGGGGGTTCTTGGATTGACGATGGTGGGGTGTGGAGTGGGTGTGCCGGAGGCTGAAGGTGAAGGGGCAGGGGGATGAAGGTGGGACGATGGGTTTTTGTGTGGGTGAGAGAGAGTTTTGTTTTTTGTGTGCGTGTTTTGGGGGGGTGTTGTGTGTGGGGGGGGGGTGCGTGTCGGTGGTCGCCAGTGTGGGGGATGGGGTGCTGGAGGTTGGGTTGGGTGGAGGCAGGGGAGGACGAGGTGGGGGTGGGCTGTTCCTGTTTTTGATTTTTTTTTTGTGTTTTCAGTTTTTAACAATTTTTAGTTACTTTCTCTCATTTACTTAATTTATTAATTATATTCTTTTGTAAGATGTCAGCTTTGCACATGACCGTTAAGTATAAGGGACTTTGAATGGAAAATGTACAGAACTTGAAATCAATCTGTAAAGGAACTAAACCTAAAACGGGGTAATTTTGTACATATTAAAGTTAAAGAAACAGTTTTAATTATCTTAGGGCAAACAAGTTGAAGGTTAATACTGTCCTTGTTTTGTCACAGTTGATTTACTCTGGCTACACTTGCACACAAGGATGGTTTTTCACACCTCGTATAGCTGATCCGAGTTTAAGGTCAGAACCCTCCTTCATTTAAGTCCTTTAAATGCTATTTTTTCCTTTTTTTTTCTTATTTTATTTGCATTGCTTTACTTGTCATTGTATCGTAGTTGTTAACTTGTGTCATCAATATTTTATTGGTTTCTTTGATGTGTACTATGTTTTGTGTCATCCACATTTAGTAGAAAAGAACATATAAAAGAAGTTCAGTATATACAAATGCAAACCATGCATGCTCTAATAGCAACAAGAAAAGTAAACCTATATTTTAACATCAAACAAATTCATTGATAAGGGAAACAATTTAATAGGCCCAAATTGCTCTCAGAGAGGGAGGGAGGTGGGAGGTGGGGGGTGTTGAGTAGCAGATTAACTAATTGCTAAAAAAATCATAAAATTATTTTGTTAATACAGTTATTTTTGAATGTATTATATCAAAAATGTTTTTGAAAGTATATATTAGTTGACAAGTGACCACTCGGAACCTTACCCCTCCCCCCTCTTAGGGTATAAAGATATGAGTTAAATGAAAGCATGTAAATGATCAAATACACAGGTATCTTGTATTGCATATATCATCATTATTCGAAGTTTCTGGTCGAATGTATATATTTACTATTTGCCATGCATGTTATGAACGTTATGTCAAATCTAACAATTGGAATTATGAAAGTTTAATATGAAAATATATTACTAATGGGAATAAAACTTCTTATTCTTGGTGGAAGCTAAATCCTCACCGTAGATATGTGTGTCTATGTGTGTGCAGGGGCATAGATAAGTGGAGGGCTTGGCCGGGCTCAAGTCCGGGTCACTTTAAAAAAAAAATTGTCTAAATTTTAAGGCCCAATACATCACAGCCCACCCAACAAACAAAAAAGTTAGTCCGCCCAACCAAACAAACCTCAATGATCCACTTCAAAAACAAAAAAAAACTATACGAACCATTATTTTGGGCATTATTTTGTGACTATATTTTTTAATTGACATTATTTTTTATTATTTTCTAAATACTCAAAAATAACCTCAAAAAAATTCGCCTCGGGGGCTCCACCCCCGAATCCTCGAAAATCAGTTTTAAGTCAGCCCACCCGGATATAAATTCCTGGTTACGCCCCCTGTGTGTGTGTTTGTATTTATGTTCAAGAATTATAATGTTTGAGGGGGGGGGGGGGGGCATTCTCTGTGTTGGAGATTGGCATGTCAGGCATAACACTCATATAAGTACTTCTAACAGAGTCCATTGTTATTCACTTAATTATTTGCATAGCTGCAAGGTTGTTTATATCACTTGGTTAATGAGCGTATTTACACATTTATCAGTTTTAGTTTTGCATACAAAAAAATTAATCTCTGAACTTGCACTATGTTTGCAAGTACCTCCTGAACTATTTATTTTTCAAAAAACTCCTTTAACCATTTCCAACTCTTGCAAATAAGGGGATATTTGAATATTTTTCATAGTTCAGAGGGTTGTTTGCAACACGAGAGGGTTATATCTGCAACTGAGGTAATAGTTTAGAGGGTTTCTTACATTTTATCCTATGTGAGAGCGTACAACAGTCCTGTATGTGTCTAAATTATGGGCACTGCTTGTCTTGTTAAATGTGTTTATGAGTCGGAAAGAAAATTTGTTAGTCTCCAGAAACAATGGTAGTTTCTATATTAAATATTCATTTATTTATGTCACGTTTTTTTCCCATCTTTTATTGGATATTTTGCTTGTATAGTCTAATTTTTCTGATGATCTACTCAACTCAACACGGCCTTTAACCAGTTATGTGGGGTTTGCTGCATGAATCCTATTATTCCATTATGTTTTGTTTAGCTCAATGTCCTCGGTTGAACCACATGATTTGTTAGTCCTTATTTTATACTTGCTTTAGTGACAAACTGTTCATAGCTTTAACTCCATCAACTACCTTGTGGATGCAGGGGTCTAAATAACATTTTAAGAATGCACGTCAAAAGGGTCAACTGCTTAGAGTGGGAGCCGATTCTTGTCCCTTCAAGGTCAATATCGATTTTTTCACTATTCTATTTTTTCGGGAACCAATGTCCGTATCTGCATACTTGTTCTAATCATTTAATTATTAGCTATCCTTTATTTTTTCCCACAACATTTCGTAAATCACATAAGCTTTTTCTTATCTTTATGCCCCAAAATTCATGGCTACATGTTTCTTGTTATCACTGATTACTAAAATCTATAATTATTTCATTTTTTGATAATTGTGTATCGTATGACCAAATAATATATTTCGCTTTCAGTGTTAGGGCTGTAGTTGCTCTAAATCTTCATAATTATGGAAACGGAAGAAATCCGTGGGGTAATCCAAAGCCAGAGTATATGGAAAAGGTATTTGTAGCCAGATATACAAGCTTTTTTGCTTTTCTCGACTCTTGTTGTAGTAGGATATTTTCCTCCTACCAATAATACTGTGCATGAGGGCTTATATATACAGATAGATGGGGGTAAACTAATGCGATCGAATATTAATGAACTCTATAGACGAGTTATCTATTGGAACAATACTCTTACCGATCTGTTAATAACTAGTAGATCTATGTCAGGAGAAGTAGTAATTATTAAGTTTCAACATCAATCCATATGATATCATTGCTTACATAAGTTGCATTAGTGGTTAATTAGTGTGTTAGGTGCATTAGTGTGTTAGGTAGAAAAATGTGGTTGTAATTTTTCCTTACTTGTTCAATGTATGGCCTAAAATGTATTTTCCATGCTATAAATACCCCATGTCCTATGCCTGTATAATCATCCAAGAAGAAGTAAAACAATAAGGCAATTAGCAATTGTGTCTTAGTTTGAGTGTAGTAGTTCTTCTTTAAGTATTTTGAAAGAGTGGTTTAGTGAGTACTTTCTTATAATCATTTCTTGCGAATATTAGAGTTTTGTACTCAATATTCTCAACAATTGGTATCAGAGTGGGACGGTCGTGTACCGGTATTTTTGGAGTGAGTTTTCTTGAGTCATGAGAAATTCGTATTCTGCAAGTTTGTATCTTGAAATCAGGCTTGTTTGGTATTATCAAAAATTTATCGACACGATGGGTGATCTTCATGTAGTTGGAGGAATCAAGAAACTTAACAACCAAAATTACAATACGTGGGCGACATGTATGACGTCTTATATACAAGGAAAATACATTTGGGAGGTCGTTGACGGTAGCGAAGTTGTACAATCGGAGGTTGATGACGCTAATGGCACTTTGCGAAAAATGGAAGATTAAAGCGGGCGAAGTGATGTTTGCCTTAAAGATCACAATTGAAGAAGAAATATTCGACCACATCCGGGATGCCAAAACACCGAAAGAAGCATGGGACACTTTCACTACACTTGCAACTTCTCGAGAACGAGCTGCTATCGATGGCGCAACGCGACATGAGTATCACCAAGTACTTTCACAAGGTGAAGAAAATATGCCACGAAATTTAAAGTTTAGATCCAACTGCTGATATTGGTGAAACCAGGATAAAAAGAATAATTATCCATGGTTTGAGGCCCGAATACCGAAGTTTTGTTGCTGCTATACAAGGATGGCCGACTCAACCATCACTTGTTGAGTTTGAAAATTTTCTTTCCAGTCAAGAAGTTATGGCTAAGAAAATGGGAGGAGTCTCGCTGAAGGGTGAAGAGGAAGCGCTCTACACCAATGAAAGCAAAGGCTACTTCCAGCAGCACGTCGGAGGTGGATATAAAAAGGATAATGACAAGGCAAAAAGCCATCAAGGAGAGGGAGGTTCTCGTCCAGGGGGAGCTTCAATGAATCGTGGCTATGGTAAAATATTTGAGGGCAAACGTTACAACTGCAGCAAGAAGGGACATATGGAAAAAGATTGTTGGTCCTACAAAAGGCCCACTGAGAGCAATGCTGCTACTTCCAATTCAAAGGAGAAAAGCGAAGATGACTGGTGGAAGAGGAGGAGTTAACTCTCACAGCCTCGGTAGTTGAGCGGATCGACTACGATAATGATTGGATCGTCGACTCAGGCTGCTCAAATCACATGACGGGTGATAAACAGAAGTTACAGAGCCTGTCAAAATACAAGGGAAATAGAGTTGTGGTAACAACCAACAACTCAAGGTTACCAATAACTCATATTGGTAAGATGGTAGTAGCACCTCAATACAGTTCTAATGAGGTGCCGCTTCAAAATGTCTACTATGTTTCGGGTATGAGGAAAAATCTTCTTTTAGTGGCACAGTTAACATCATCAGACCACTTTGTTTTATTTGGTCCACGAGATGTGAAGGTATATCAAGACCTCAAGATCTCAGGAATGCTAACAATGCAGGGACGGCGATTGGAGTTAGTCTACGTGATGTCAACAGAGTCTGCATATGTAGACAAGATAAGAAAAAATGAGACAGCAGATTTATGGCACATGCGATTGGGACAGGTTAGCTATTCTAAGCTAAGCGTGCTGATGAAGAAGCCGATGCTCAAGGGACTTCCAAAATTTGATGTGAGGACAGACACGGTTTGTGCGGGATGCCATTATGGTAAAGCACATCAATTACCATACGAGGAATCAAAGTTTAGAGCAAAAGAACCATTAGAGTTAGTTCACTCTGATGTGTTCAGACCAGTCAAGCAACCCTCAGTTGGTGGGATGCGGTATATGGTAATGTTTATTGATGACTTCTCCAGGTATGTGTGGGTTTTCTTTATGAAAGAAAAATCTGACAGGTTCTTAAAGTTTAAAGAGTTCAGAGAGACGATTAAAGGAGAAGTGGGAAAGAAGATTATTTGTCTATACACAGATAATGGAGGAGAATATACCTCAAATGAGTTTTTCCAGTATCTACTAGACTGTAGAATACGTATAAATTTACTTATACCAACACCCCCGAACAGAATGGAGTAGCAGAGAGAAATAATCGACATCTTAAAGAAGTTTGTCGGAGTATGCTACATGCTAAGAATGCACCAGGAAGATTTTGGGCTGAAGCTATGAGAACTGCAACCTATGTGATTAACAAACTTACTCAACCAAGGTTAGAGTTTGTTTCACCTTTTGAAAAACTATGGGATATGAAACCTACGGTTAGTTTCTTTCGAGTATTCGGCTGTGTATGCTATGTATTTGTTCCTAACCGTCTACTTAGCAAGTTTGACAAGAAAGCCGTCAGATGTATCTTTGTGGGATATGACAGCCACAGAAAAGGTTGGAAATATTGCGATCCTATGACTAGAAGGTGTTACACGTCACGAGATGTGGTGTTTGATGAAGCATCTTCTTGGTAGTCCTCAAAAAAGGAGGTGTTATCAAACTCGAAGGAATTTGAAGAGAAGCTGCAACAGAAAATAGGAGAGCAGACTCCTCAAATCCTATCAAACTCACACGAAGCTGAAGATTCATATGATGATGATACTATTGAGCAAAAAGTAACTCTGAATCCTTGGAAAACTAGTGTATATTACCAACCAGATGAAGAAGGTGGACCTAGTGAAATGGAAGTATCAACTCCATAATCACAACTCAGAAGGTCAACAAGAATCAGAAATCCAAATCCCAAATATGCCAACGCAGCCATAGAAGAAGAAGCAAGTGTAAAAGAACCTGATACGTTGGAACAAGCATCCCAGAATTCTGAGTGGATTAAAGCCATGGAAGAAGAAATCAATGCACTGGAGTAGAATCAGACTTGGGATCTCGTACCGAAGCCAAGAGATGTGAAATCCATATCATGTAAATGGTTTATAAGATAAAGTGTCATCCAGATGGATCAATTGAGAGATACAAAGCTCGATTGGTGGCTCGGGGGTTCTCTCAACAATATGAACTAGACTATGATGAAACATTTAGTCCAGTGGCAAAGCTTGCAACTATATGAGTCTTACTTGCACTTGCAGCCAACAAAGACTGGAATTTATGGCAAATGGATATGAAGAACACATTTCTTCATGAAGAGTTATATCGGGAGATCTACATGATTGAACCAATGGGTTTTCATAATCAAGATCATCCTGAGCATGTGTGTAAGTTGCGAAAGGCACTCTATGGATTGAAATAGGCACCAAGGGCGTGGTATGGTAAGATTGCTGAATTTCTAACTCAAAGTAGTTATTCTGTAACACCTGCAGATTCTAGCTTGTTTGTCAAAGCTAATGGGGGAAAGTTAGCTATCGTACTGGTATACGTGGATGATTTGATCATAACCGGTGATGATGAGGTAGAAATTCTCCAAACAAAGACGAATTTATCAGTTCGTTTCCAGATGAAGGAACTTGGACAACTCAAAAACTTTCTTGCTCTAGAGGTTGATCGTACACAAGAAGGAATATTTCTCTGTCAGCAAAATTATTCCAAAGATTTATTGAATAAGTTCAGGATGCTCGAATGCAAGCCAATCTAGACACTAATGGAACTAAATGGCAAGCTGTGTGCACATGAAGGAAAAGATTTGGAAGATGACAGGATGTATCGACAGGTAGTAGGTAGTCTGATCTACCTAACGTTGACTCGACACTTATGCAGTTGGTGTGATGAGTCGGTACATGCAAAATCCTAAGAAGTCTCATTTGGAAGCAGTTCGACGAATATTGAGATATGTGAAGGGTACAACTACCTATGGTATTTTGTACAAGAAAGGTGAAGATTACAAGTTAGTTGGCTATTGTGACGCTGACTATGCAGGAGATCATGACACTCATCGATTAACTACCGGGTACGTGTTTAAGCTTGGATCTGGAGTAATTTCTTCGTGCAGTAAGAGACAACCGACGGTATCTTTGTCAACTACAGAAGCAGAGTATTGAGCATCAGTAATGGCAGCTCAAGAGAGTACGTGGTTAATACAGTTAATGAACGATCTATATCAACCAGTAGATTATGCAGTTCCGTTGTACTGTGACAACCAATCGGCAGTTCGTTTGGTGAAAAATCCAGTCTTTCATGCCAGAACTAAATATGTGGAAGTAAACTATCATTTTATCAGAGAGAAGGTTCTGCAAGAAGAGATTGAGATGAGACAAATCAAGACAAATGATCAAATTGTGGACTTGTGCACGAAAGGGTTGAATGCAAGCAAGTTTGAAAACTTTCGTCGTCAGTTCGGTATGGTGAAAGGAATGAGAGTAGATGTTGAGGGGGAGTATTAAGTTTCAATATCAATCCATATGATGTCATTGCTTACATAAGTTGCATTAGTGGTTAATTAGTGTGTTAGGTGCATTAGTGTGTTAGGTAGAAAAATGTGGTTGTAATTTTTCCTTACTTGTTTAATGTGTGGCCTAAAATGTATTTGCCATGCTATAAATACCCCATGTCCTATGCTTGTATAATCATCCAAGAAGAAGTAAAACAATAA
This sequence comes from Sambucus nigra, assembly GCA_949130495.1. Classification (NCBI taxonomy): domain Eukaryota; kingdom Viridiplantae; phylum Streptophyta; class Magnoliopsida; order Dipsacales; family Adoxaceae; genus Sambucus; species Sambucus nigra. The sequence goes on from OX422223.1 coordinate 321,086,348, forward strand.
GGCAATTAGCATTTGTGTCTTAGTTTGAGTGTAGTAGTTGTTCTTTAAGTGTTTTGAAAGAGTGGTTTAGTGAGTACTTTCTTATAATCATTTCTTGCGAATATTAGAGTTTTGTACTCGATATTCCCAACAGTAATTTAAGGATCACGGGCATGTATATAAATATAGTATATATGTATAGAAAGAAAAACTTGGAAAGGCTCATTACTATTTGAAGTTTATGGGACTTGAAGGGTCCGTTTGATTGACGTTGATCTATTTTCCATGGAAAATACTTGCTTTTGTTCATTTTTTTCTTTTGTGATGCTTGAGTTCATATACATTCTATTAAAAAAATACTTATAAATATAAAAAGTACTCCATAGTTTGATCATTTTCCATGAAAAATATTTCTTACCCACCACTCCTAAAGAATTGATTTCCATGGAAAGCTCTAAAAATTAGACCAGACCACTCCTATCTTAATCCACTCATTTTCCAACTTCTCATAAAAATAAACTATTTCCAATCACTATCCAACTTTGTAACAAACAAAACCAAAAGTGTAAAATTTTAAAGATAAAATTCACGAGCGGTGTCGAGGAGAGATGTGATAATAAAAGCATTCCCAACAGGTATTTATACGGACAAAGATGATAACCAAGCTCATTGACCTTATTTAGCCTTTTCTTAAAGGTTCATTTTTTAATTTTCTCTTAGTATGAAGGAGTTTGCACAATTTATGGAGTTGTTTTTATCGAATATTTCGCTGCTATGAGATTTGTATTTGTTCCCCCACCCCCTCCATTTAAAAAAAAAAGGAGAAAACTGTAGGAGTAATTGGTATGTAAATTGAACAAATATTACTTGTGGCTTCACATGTCAAGGTTGCATTACTCATAAATCTTCGATACTACAACCATTTGCATACATGTTTATTCTCTTCTGTTTTTATTTTACTTGTTTATTATTCCATATTTCTTAGAACATTTTAATGCTAGATTTACTGATTATCTATATTGATTGAGTAGATGAACTGATGCTACCTGTTTTATTAATATAGCTTTGAGAGGTTATGTCATCTAAATATGTTTTTCTTTACTTGATTTATTAACTTTCAGAAAGGTTTTGTTGAGGCTCATTCTGATGATGGTCTCCTAGAAGTATTTGGACTAAAACAAGGATGGCACGCTTCATTTGTTATGGTTGAATTTATCTCAGGCAAACACATTGCCCATGTACTGCAAAATTATGATGAAAATTTCTTATTTTTTATTTTAGTTAGTCGTGATATACATTATTCCGATGGTCATCTTCATTGTCTTTCACCACCAGTTTCATTCCAACATTGTCCATTTTCTGTTTTGATGTAGTTTCTCTTTTCAGAAATTTTTCTCTCAACAACATATATTATTGGGGAAAGCTACGAAAAACTCTTCTATTTCTGAATGCAAAACAACCCCAAAATAAACATTTTATTGCAAGGATTCCCCTTGGGAAACTTTTTGTGATGTACTTTAGAAACACATAAGGGGTCCTTGCAACAATGCATATAGTTCGGGGTGTTTTTTGTTTTGGTCGCCATTTACCCCAGTTTTTTTAGACATTTAGATCTTTTAACAACTTTTGAAGAGAAACAAAGTCATTGACATAGTTTTTTAATTGTAAACACAAGTGTTGATCTAACTTCCTTCATTCTTACTCTTTGGTATACTAATCAACTCTATATTTTCCAGGCTACAACCATTCGATTCGAGTTTAGAGGTGGAGAGTGGAAAGAGGCTTTTATGCAAATGGACGGGGAGCCATGGAACAACCTATGAACAAGGATTATTCAACTTTTGTGGAGATTAAGAGGGTACCATTTCAATCACTTATGATTAATGGAGAATAACATCTTTCTCCATCTCAGTTCTACGGACCTTAGATTATCTGTTAATGCTTAGTCTAAATATCCATGTAAAGCATATTCCTTTTCTCAGTGCTTCTAATTTCCGTCATCAAGGTACATTTGAGAGAAGTCCATTATTTGTAGCCATAACTGATTTGTATTAAATCCTTCTATTCTGAAATTAGATAGAAGGAAAGGGACTAAAAATTGTAATCTTAGTTTTGAAATGAGATGAGAAATCTTTAATATTAAAGGCTTTAATCCATGTGCATGTATTGTAAATCTAAACTAGCAGTATTTGATATCCAACTCAAGATTAGTCAGATAAAATCAAATTTGGTATTTGGTTAATTTTGTTGTCAATGAGAACAATCATTCGTCAAAGTAGAATTTTGTAGTAACATGAGTCGGTGTTGAATGGAATTATAGTACAATTACATAGAATTTTGGATCAATATGAATATGTTTTTTTGTTACTTCTCAATATAATTATTTTTTGGTTTGCATGTTCAATATCGGTTTCATAAAAAAACAGTGAAAAACAAAATAATGGATAGACAAGTTTGTTATACGAGCTTGACCTCAGTTTACACCAGCTTAAACGGTTGTCATCGAATCAAATTACAGCATATTGGTCTATATTTAGGCTCAAGTCGATAAAGCCTAAAAAACTGAGTCCAATAAACATATAGAAAAATAAATAATTTTCTTTATCAAACACAACACAAAGAAATGTGGTCCATCCTTAGATAGTTATGTCTACTGGCGAAGGTAACAAAGGAGTTCATTAGCTCTAAGGCAAGAAGGATTACAATGATCTATGAGTATCTCAATAAAGAAGGTGCAATTTTGCCTTTCTCCATATTACCATATCTCCTTATTCCATGATATTTACACGAGGTTTCTTATATTAGGAGGCTTAGGAGTGGTATACTTCCCTCGTCTGGGTTTATTTCTTATTGTACATCCTTATTCTATATTCTATCAAACCCCTAATTATGACATCCCTTCTCTACCGCACGATTTTTCCGATCTAAATTAGGCAGGTATCATACCAAATCCCACCAATCAAATTACTTTTTCGAGAAATGCGATACATTTAAGTCATACAAGAGTATTCCACTTTCATGCAGTCAAACCAACTCTCATATGAGCTCCTAGTGGTTCATTCATCTGACCGTAAACTAAAGTCACTTTTGATTTCCAAATCATATGGATGTACAAGATGATACCTATAGAAATGGATCTTATATATATTGTGTAATGAAGTACCACATGGGTGGATATATAGGGATCCAAATTTGTGAAATTATTTGATATCTGAGATGAATCTATTATTTCGATTTGTTACTTATTTTGTTATTGAATTGAGTTGTGTATATTTCAATAAACATAAAGATAAAAATCCTTTATTGGCCCATAAACTGATCGTCCGAATTGCATGCATTAAGTATGTCGCCAATGCTTTGGACATAATAAAAAAAATCCCCTTTTTTCTTTTGATATATCCGGGCTGATGGAACTAATTACTCGTTTGGTTGAGTACGCTAGTAATCAATTTCTACCTCTTATTATAGTTTGAGGATCGTCCAGTTCCTATAGAACCTATAACTAAAATACCCCTAACGGGGGATTAGGGAGGATTACGAAAGTCATATTGATTGCAAGAGGCAATTCTGATTGGTCACTAAAAATCGATTTCAATGCTAATTTTTTCTTAGTTTAGCTCATGACAATTGTGGCCTCTCGGGAGAATCGGTAAAAAAAGCACAAGAGAAAAGCCTATTGACTAGTGATTGTGAGCCCCCAATTCTTGACTGGAGGGGACAACAAAGGTTTAGGTAAATATTTAACGCGTTCCTCGACCAGAGAAGTCATTTTTAGAAGAGAAACTATGCATTTTTGGGATCGACTCTATACTTATTCTGTTTCTAATTTAGCAGTTTGGCCTATCAATATTCATGCTAATTATAATTTAATGAGCAAATGTTCAACTTCATTCATTTTTATAATTTTCAAGTAGTTCGTTTCTTTGTGAACATGTGTATATAACCAAAAATGAACCACACCTAAAATTGGACCAAGTTCTAACTGTTCAAGTTGCAGCGATACTACTGGAAATGACAGCGATACTACAGGAAATGAAAGTTTCAATATTGCCCATACACAATCCTTCGTATAGACGTTGTGGAGGGGAACGAACGAGCGAGGGGGATCATGATCGACCACGTGGCATATGTTTTGCTTATGGGGGATTCTCACGACCTCTTTTATAATGAGAGTGGTAAGGTTCACCTAAAAGTGGTGCAGAGGGCGTAATTGTATAACAATTACATGCAACTCAACCTAGTTGGGTTAAGTTTCTCAATTGCCTTTTTAATCAACTTTGATTCAAGATTTTGATTTTATTCATTTCTCATACATTTCAACAAAAAATTAAAATATCTACCTAGTTAAATTTTAAATTATATGTTGTTCCCAAATCACATTCATTTTCAAAATTTGATATCACCATGTTCATCCACAATTCAACACACATATCCAATTAAAAAAGATCCAAGTACCCAATTAAAAAAAAAAACTATTGAGATAAAATTTATGAACATGTAAACTATCGAGGCAGAGTTTTGTTTATTAAATTAATACATTAATTAAAAAAATATCAAATCTTTTTATTTTTATATTTTAATAAATAAAAAGATATTTTTATTTGAAAAAAAACATTTTTTTGTCCTATTTTTTATTTATTAAAAATAACAAAAAAAAGGTTCTTTTGTTCTCTTTCCAACATAGTTTTTATAAATTAAAAAAGGCAAATTTTTCTTCTCATTTTTTCGCCCCTTCTTATATTTGTTAAAAGAAACATTTTTTTCCCAATTTTTATTTATTAAGAAAAACCCCTAATTTTATGTTTAAAAAATGAGTTATTCATCACTTTCCTCACAATTATTTATTTATTAATTTTTTTGTTCTCTATTTCACCCAATATGTATTTACCATTTTTTCTTCTTTTTTCCTCCCAATTTATATATAATAAAAAAACAAAAAACTATTTTTTCCACTTTTTGGTCTTTTTTTTATATATTAAAGAAAATCAAAACTCTTTTTTTATGTCCCAAATTTTTAGTAAAAAATAAGAAACTATTTATTTTGTTCTCTCTTTTGACCCCGTGTTTATTTATTAAAATATAACTATTTTTTCGTTATTTTTCCTTCCCATTTTTTAAAATTAAAAATAAGAAAAAATGTATTTGTATTACATAGATAAAAATTGGAGAGGCGGCTTTAGGTTTACATGGGGTGAGAAGAATATTTTTAAAAGAGTAATTAAAATATATGGAGTAGGCACATTGGTGTGATGAGTTGACGAAATCAATGGGTGCAAAAAAAAAACTCTATAAAATTAATATTGACCAGAGATTAATCTCATCAATTAAAAAAAAAAATTGTCCCTTAAATAGATATATATGTGAGTACTTAAGGTAAGAAAAACAACTTCAAGAGAGGAATATGAAGGAGAGAGATCTGTTAGTAGAGGGGAGATAGAGGCATATGATCAATTTTGGAGTTCAAAATTGTTAATATTCTGGTGGAATCAGACCCATGATTTTCCCACACGGGTAATGGATCCTAATCCATTTCATTGGATTAATAGTATTAATATCTATTTTTTTTGTGCATAAAAATATATCATAGATTTGATAGCCCAAATGATGATCTCCTATTGAGGAGATGGAAATGGTGACCATAATAGATGGTTAGGCTACAAAACTATATTAATCTCTAAGTGGAGATAATGCCTAAATAACTATCAAATGGAAGACATAAGTCTCCTCATTTCTTTCCTTTAAAAGCCAACATAATGCGATGGTTTTAAAAGCACTCCATAAGAGTAGCAAGAACATAAGAACAAAAGGTAATTGGATTTAGCATACTAAGAGTAATCACCAAGAGAACCTTGAATTTGTATTTATAGATTAGGAGTAACTCTTATAGACAATACGACAAAACTCACGAGTTCAAGTCGTACACAGAACCGACCTTTGATTCAAGTTCGCACAAGGCCTTAACAACAAATCAGTACTCAATTCATATCTTTTTCATATTGGATAGGATTTGAATCCTTATATTATGTGCTATGTGCTCGTATGATTAATTCTTCATTGGTATCAGAGATAGAACGCGTTGATTCACCATTTGATTGCACATTTGTTATTTCTCGATAAATCTTTTATGATCCCAAAAATTCTATATTTTCAAAGTTCCTAAAAAATTATGATATAAATATATGTTATCCTTCATGATGCCACAGTTCCAACGATATAGAGAACGTTAAAATCAGAGTTATAACAAATGATATATGAATTTTTGAAGTTCTAGTTTTCATAATAGACACCCGTTAAACATTCCATATAATAATTTCTATCCAAATTTGATCTCTACTTTAATGAGTTTAAAATGGGATTAAACGAAATATTTTTCTATCTTGCGAGATGGTTCCAATGATATATGATCATTTTTTTTATAAATAGCGAGTGAGATATAAACTCTCCAACTTAGCTCCTTGAAATAGCAAAATTTGAAAATTATGGGTTTATGATTAGAGAGGGTGAACAATATTTTTTTGGAACTTCACATGCTATTTTGAAGGGCTTATGGTCAATAAGAATTTAATTGCTTTGTAGATATTTGTTCAATGTCACAAGGGCTTCAAAACAATGCATAGTACGTGATTTTTGGATAAGTATTGATGGAGATATGGTCTCCTGAACAAGGCCACTCAAAATCGCAAATCTGAGATTTTTTTTTTAAGATTATGATGAACAATTAAAACTTTGAGCTATGAATAATTAGGATTATTTTTTGAGGCTCGATATCAAATCCTTTTTATATGTTTTTGAAGTTCTAGATTCAACGGTGTTGTCCGTATTTTAAAATTAGTTACGAATGTTTAATTATTGATTAGTTGTTAATTACTTTTATATAATAAATTTTTCATTTGAATCCAACAGCCTTGTATGTTTATTGGTATTGTTCGTAACATGAGATAGCTTTTGTAATTATCAATCTCCATTTGTTGAGAATTTATATCTTTACATATTCGGCATTTTTTTTGAACACCCAGAAGACATGGTAAAACATATGCAATTTTATTTTTGGCTTTGCGTGGGTGAAAGATAAAATATGGATTAGTCCATTAACATAAAATTTATATATGCATTATTTCAAGAGACCAATTATGATTTATTTGTGCATGGGATAATTTGTTGAATTATTGCACTATTTATGCATGATTTATTTAGACCACCCTATGCTATTGACCTTTTTGGCTTGCTCCCTTAAAAGGTAGGTGTGGCAAATTCATCCACTTGAAGGACTAGGTTATATGTTTGTATGCTCAAATGGATGATTTAAAATTGACAATTAGATGAGCTTGTGTTTGCTTGTGTATTATTGTTTAAGGGTGTCCTTAAATAAGCGTGCAATCAAGACATCCCCATTTTACTTATTCGTAGATAAATTGTATAGGATTTATTATTATTCTTGATGTAATAATTATGAGGAGAGGGTTCTATTTATTCATTTTGTAAGGGAAAATTTTCTGTCATTGCCCTTAGTATTTAGGTTATATCGAGTATGGCATATCTTGTTACTTCCGTCATAGTACTTCACGTTCTCACGTTCAAGAAGAGGGATCCTATTATCAAAGCATCATGAAGTGCATCTCCTACGTGCGCTAATTTATCTTCAACATGCTCCACGTCATCACATAATATTGGTATAGTTGGTGCTTTGGTTTTTGTGATTTTTTCACATAGTATTGGGAGATTTTCATAAAATGATCTATTAAAAAACGAGGTAGTTTTTCGAATAGCTTTTAGAACTTCGTTCAAATGAATTTCCACATCGTTCAAAGGTTATTTGATGAATTGTTCAAACAAGGTTCGAACGAGAGCATATTGTTTTAATATTTTGGATAGTTAGAAATGAAATCAGCTTCGTTTGAACGAGATGGCAATCTTATTAGAACGACATTGATGTTTCATTCGAACGATCCTATGCCGCATCGAGTTTTATGTATGCCTATAAATACCTATTTTCTGTAGTCTTTTTTTGTTAAGACTTTGCATTTAAGAAAACTGCAAACCTGCTGCAAAAGTCTTCACTTTGAAAAGGGAAAGTATTTTTTGATTCACTAAATCTCTCCAATATAATTTTGCGAATCATCTTTGAAACTCAAATCACTTATGTATTGAAGTTACAATTGTAGAAAAGGAGTCTCTATTGTTGCTCTTGTGATTCTTACGGGAATCAATGCTGAAAGAAGACTGCGGTCTTTATGAGACTTGAGACAACCCCTGTTGAAGAAGATGAAGGTCATATGCGAGAGATTCATCAGGTTGTATTTCACTTGTAAGGTTGCAAGTTATGATTTGAAAACTGTATTAGTGAAATAAAAGGTTTTGCCCCATTGGGGATTTTTCTTGAAATTTTGTTTCCTTGTATACTTTATCTACTTAGTGTTTTAAATCATCTAGATGCATGTTTTAGGATTTAAAGGAATTAAAATTTGTTTGTGGGATTTACATCTAATTAAATAAGTTACACCATGAGAGAATTGTGCACTCCGAAATTGGTATCAGAGCGGGTTTCACCAAACTATCGCGAGATCCTTTTTTCGCAAAATTTTTCTTTGATATCAATTGTTTTGAAAAATCACAAATTTTTTGATGGAGAACTTATATAATAGGATACTAATTTTTGATCGATCAAACTATACCTATTGGAAAGACCGTGTGAGATCCATTTTAAAAGCAATAGATAAAGGATTTGGTTAGTTCGTGAAAGAGGGTGGACTGCTCCCACGATCACGGTTGATAATGTCACAAATCCTAAACCCGTCTTAACCTGGACCGATGAGGACTTTAGGTAGAGTACCTACAACTCTCGCGGCCTTTGTGCTATTTCTGGAGCCATCATCACTGATGAGTTTCAATGTATCATGACGTGCACTACATCTAAGGAAACATGGGATATCCTCCAGTTAACACATGAAGGTACAAACGATGTCAAGGCGTCGATGCTTCAAAATTTGACCACCCAATTTGTGACCATCACTATGTGAGAGTCTGAGAGTTTCGATGAATTTTATGATAGGTTGTCGGACATCGTAAACACTAGTTTTAATTTGGGTGAGAAAATTCTGGAGACGAGGGTCGTTAAAAAGATTTTGAGGTCACTACCCACCCGTTTTATTCCTAAGGTTATCGTGCTTAGTTCTCTAGGGATTTCAGACACTCTTAGGTTAGAAGAACTAGTAGGAGACCTTCAGACTTATAAGATTGATATGTTCCCTAAAACCATTATACCTAAGAATATAGGGGTTACTTTAAAAATTCAAGATAAAAAGAAGAAAAAGGAGAGAGCTTGTGAGTCTGAATGTGAGGGTGAGGTTGATTTCGATGACTTGGACTTGTTTGATAATTTTTTTAAAAAGTTTCTCAAATTGTCCAAAAAGAATTCTTCTAGTAAATGTGAGAGCCTCGATGATATAAGGTGTTTTGAGTGTGAAGGTAAAGGGCATAAGTCTTTTGAGTGTCCCACTATGCTAAAGAGAAAGGGTAAGAAAGTTGTTAATAAAGCCACTCTTAGTGATAGTGTCATCAAGTCGATTGATCAGGGGGAGAATCACCACATGAAAAGTGCATTTCTTTCATGGCTAGTCACATGAGTACTTCTAGTCTGTCCCAGGACGATGATGACACATGTAAACGTGAGAGCCTCGATGATATTTTGAGACATTAGAGTGAGGTAAGGGTGAGATTTTCAAATGAGGGAGAAGGTGATCTCCAAAAAGCCTTTAGTAATCTTTACACAGATACGTTGAAAACCAAAAACATGAATAAAGATTTGAGTCTTAAGGTGTTAGATTTGAAGAGAGAGGGAGAAGTTTTGAGGGTGTGGGAGGTGTCGGCGAGTCAACTCGAGAAGCTGAAGGTTTCTTTGTGTGAGCAATCGATCATCTTAGGTTGAAAAAAAGTGATTTGACTAGAACCATGGCTAGTCTTATGGGAGATCATCAATATTCATTGGATACTCATGATAAACTTAAAACCCGTGTGTCCCAACTCGAGAGAGATCTCGAACGTTCCCGGGAGATCAAAGTTACTTTAGAGGACACATCTAAGAAGGTAGGAAAGTTGTTCCTCGCTCTCTCTTTAGGTAATGTTGTGAGTCTAGGAATAGGTTATGACGGTGTGCCCACTTCCCATGTTTCACTCGAGCAGATTCCCGAGTTTGTAATAGATCCTTATGGCTCTCTTCATATCCCACCAAGGCGTCCGATTCCACATAGAAGAGCGCGTCTTAGACTTTCTAAGCCCGTTTATGTTTGTTTCCATTGCGAACAAAGTGGACACCTTAGGGAATTTTGTTTTAAGTTGGGTAATGTGTCTCATAGGTATCTTCTATGATATGCTACTACACGTGTTCTCTCACGCACTCCTACACATGTTACTCCGCATACTCCCGCACATCACTTGAGAGATTTTGAGCATTTTTTAGAGCAAGTTGAGTATTTGATTAAAACTTCAGATGATTCGATGGATGTTTTTCATAGGATGCCATCTCCTTTGGAGAACTCCTCCGGACCTAATGGTTGAGGTTAAGACTTGTTTTCTAGCATATGATGCTGTTTATGTTTATATCATTCATGCTTATTACTAGATTGTACTATCATTGTACTTATATTTTTCATTTTGATATATTTTCCAAAAAATCCAAAAATATATTTTTTAAAATTTTTGGGAAAAATACAAAAAGATTTTCGATTCCATTTTAGAAAAGGTGAAAAAGGCAAAAAGATTTTATTTTGATTAATTTTTGAAAATCCAAAATTTTTTTTTATTCTGTTTACACCAAATGTGGATGAACATGAAAGATGTCTGAGTCACGAATTCATTCCATATCCACATGGCTCTTTTATAGTGTTTTGAGACGTGACATCATTTCATTTTGTGCTTAATAATGTACAAAGTCATTAAGACGTGATATGATGAATACTTGCTAAATGTTTGACTTCGTGTCACCTTTAATGCACATGAGCACGAACTTATTGAGTATTGCACTTACCTTTCATGTTTCTATTATTGTGTTTTCATCTCAACCGTGCTTTTTAAACGAACCAAATGAGATAAAACAAGATAATGAAAGTAATGCTTATAAGAACCATTGCTTCGATTGGACTTATTGAAAATTATATCTCCGATAAATGTGTTATATTTATAAAAATGGAATCGGGTTGCGAGAGACAGGTTGTCTTTGCGTGAATAGCCACCATTTGCAAAAAGAAAAGAGCCTATAAGATTAAAGGCACATAAAAAAAATATAATCCAAAGTCTACATATGATCATTGATTTATTTAAAACAAAAGAATTGAGAGAAAATATTCATTATGTGAGTTTTGAGGGAGTTTAGTCGAAGATAAATGGGTTTGCAGGCCTTGAAAAAGTCTCGTAAAAGCATTACATAGTTTTGGACATTATTGGTGTGAAAATCACTCACGATATTGATTAGTTGAATAGGTTAAGTCAATTTCACTTGAGTTCACCACAATATTATACAGATATTATACATAAGGTATACTTTGAGATCTTGCATTAGTGGTGTCTCATTCCTTTATGAACATATGCTATATTTGTCTATGTTGATTTTCCTATAGAATGTGTTCACACCCCTACATTTTGTTTCTTTGATTCGGTTATTTTTGTGTTTCTGCTTGGTGTGTTGTTTTTTTAAATTTGTTTTACTAAAAAATTTTAAAAATAAAAAATAGTTAGCTTTGCTTAGTTTATCATTACTTGATTTTCATTGCCTTATATTTGTTATGATTTTCTATGATTGTTGTGACACACTCTGATGTATTATTCTTTGCGTTTCTTTTTCTTTTCTATTTCAGACAAATAAAAGGGGGGAGAATGAATTACGGGGGAGTGAGAGTTTGATTTATGGGTGAGAATTTATTTATTAGTTTTATTTTCGCTCAAACTCGATATGTCACGAGGGTATATTTCTTTGTCTATTATGTGTAGGTACACTTGGATGAGCATATGAAAAGTACACGTAAGACAAAGCTCATAAAAAGAGGATCAAGAGAAAGAGAATTGAAGATTTGGATAGATGAAGATTTTGAAGACTTGTACATTTTTAGTTTCTTTTGATTTGTGGGTTTGTGGGAGGGTATTAGATTTGTATAGGATTTTTTGGATAATTCAGATTTTTTATAGCCATAAGAGAAGATTTGTAAGGGAAACTTTTGTGTCTTTGCCCCTAGTATCTAGGACATGTCCATAGAATCTAGATTACATTGAGTATGTCATATCCCATTAGTTCCGTCATGGTACTTCACATTCTCATGTTCAAGAAGACGAATCCGATTATCAAAGCATCACGAAGTACATCTCCAACATGCGCCAATTTATCTTCAACATAATCCACGTCCTCACGTAATATTTGTATAGTTGTTGCTTTAGTTTTGTGGATTTTTTACATAGTATTGGTAGATTTTCATAAAATGATTTTTTACAAAACGAGGCAATTTTCCGAACAAATTTTAGAACTTAAAAAGTATTTTAATTTTTTCCAACTTCGTTCAAACGATATGGCAATCTTGTTAAAATGACTTTGCATGTCGTTCAAAGGTCGTTCGATGCATTGTTCAAACTAGGTTCGAACAAGGGGCATACTGTTTTAATTCTTTGTATCTCGTTAGAAGCGAAATCAGCTTCGTTCGAACGAGATGTAAGTCTGGTTAGAACAACACTGATGTTTCGTTCAAATGACCCTATGTCGCCTCAAAGTTTGTGTCCGCCTATAAATACCTATTTTCTGTAGTTTGTTTGTTAAGACTTTGCATTTATAAAAACTGCAGACCTACTGAAAAAAGTCTTTACTTTTAAAAGGGACAATTTTTTGATTCACTCAATCTCTCCTATATACTTTTACGAATGATCTTTCAAACTCAAATAAATTATGTATTGAAGTTACAATTGCAGAGGAGTCTCCACTGCTATTCTTGTGATTCTTTCAGGAATTATTGCTGAAGGAAGATTGCGGTCTTTATGGGACTTGAGAGAACCATTACTGAAGAAGACGAAGGTCACCTGCAGGAGATTCTCCAGACTGTATTTAACTTATAAGGTTGTAAGTTGCGATTTCCAAACTGTATTAGTGAAATAAAAGGTTTTTCTCCTTTGGTGATTTTTCTTGAAATTTTGTTTTCCTTGCATGATTTATCTACTTAGAGTTTGGAATCATCTAAATTCATGTTTTAGGATTTAAAGGAAATAAAATTTGTTTGTGGGATTGACGTCTAATTAAGTAAGTTACACCATTAAAGAACTGCGCACTCTCTCATTTGAAAGTCATTAAGTGGATGAATTTTATTGATTACACAAGAATACATAGGAATTGTCTTAGCACAAACTAATAGATTATCAATAGGAACCTACGTGGAGCCTTTGCGCACTTAATATTGTATGACGCAAATATTTTTTCATTATCATAATGTAAATGTAATTAGTTTACACTTATGATAAATTATGGTACAAAGTTTAGTTTTGGATCTGTTCCTTAATTAAAATGGAAGTTTGTTTAAAAATTAATTAGAAAATATACTCCAAATTTTTGCATTATTAGGAGATGATTGAGAGCCTAGGGGACTTTCAATCTCAATCTACAATAAAAGGATAATAATTTTTCATTTAAATTTCAGAACAAATAAAAGACGTGTAAAATGATATGTCAATTTTTGCGCAATTTTTTTAAATATTGAAAATGGCTTCCAACAACAACAATGTTGTTATTACAATCACTAAAGAGAAAAAGCTAATTGGACCCAACTATAAAATATGGCAAACCATGGTCCAATTTGTCCTAAATCTTAATGAGTTCCTGGATTACCTCACTACCATGATGATTGAACCTTCTGAAGGTAGCACTTCTATCAACCGCTTGAGGATGAGGCTTACCATGCTTGGGTAAAGAAATATCATTTATCTCACTTTACTGTTACATTCATGATGATCTCATAGGAGAATATCAAGGATGGACCATAGCTAAAGAACTTTGGGACCAACTTTGTTTCAATTTTAGTGGTACGCAAACCTAGAAAAATATGGCACGACATGATAACACGACACGAACAAACATAAAACTATAAATTAATGGGTGGATACTTAATGGTTTACGTTCATATTAGTGCCAAACCGATAAAACATGATAGTTAATGGGTCGGGTTAGTGTTGAGCCCTTTCACCCGTTAATACCCAATAAGACCCATTAATATCCACTAATTTGAGTAAATAAGACATATTATTGGACTTATAAAGAGTTTATATGGTTTAATGTTAATTTAATCATAATGAATTTTACTAAATGATAAAGTTAATAATGACGATGAATTAATACGTTTAATTGTGTTTAAAAATGGGGCAATATGTCAACTTGTATATGATTCAAAGTAATGCATTATCTTAATGGCTAATAGTGAGTGAACATGACATGACACGTTAATATAACTGGTCATGTTTGAATATGATTTTTTCACACGATAAAAAAACCACTTGTTTAGACATGAATTTGATAAGAACTGAATATAATAAAATTGGCACGAACTCAACTTGACATTACCCATTTCTAAGTCTAGTGGTACGTCCGCACAAGACTTAGAAGCCTCGTCTTGAAGTTTGAGACGTGCCATTAGGAATCCAAGAACACAATGATTGATCATCTCAGTTTAATGTCTAGCATGATTCATGAACTTAAAGAAGTTGGGCACGTTCTTTATGATGAGCAGCAGGTTCAAGTAGTGATAATATCTTTTCTAGATTCTTGGGTGAACATGAAATATATATTGACACATAATGAGAGTATCAAGAACTTCTCTCAAATTTCTCACCATATTGAGCTAGAGGTAAATTACAGAAATGCGACCCAAGATGCTACGCTTATTGCTCAAGGTGGAATGTGCCAGATAAATAAGTCTAAGAAAGTTGGGAAAAGAAAGCAGAATGTGCAAGGTAGGTCCAAAGGGCTGATATAGAAAAGGATCACCAAGAAGGGCCATAGAGGCAAGCGTGGTGGAAGAAAAGATAAATCCAAAGTCTAATGCTACAACTGTGGGGACAAGGGACACTTTGCTCGTGAGTGCACTAAGTTAAAGAAGGTAATCCTTGATCATTCCTCTGTACATACTTATGTATGTTCTCATGCTTTAGTTGCTCATTATCTTTTGGGATTAGGTTGTAGAGTCAGGAGGAACAAAACGTGTGACATGGGACATATATGGATTTATAGATTTTTGCCACATTTCAGCTAGATCTCAGAGGGTTTATATGGGTAATGGAGGAAGTGAGGGTGCTTTGGGAGTCAGTACATACTAGCTCCACTTGAGCACAAGGCTCACAATGCTTCTTCACAACGTGCTTTATATCCCTGGAATACATCATAATCTACTTTCAGTTTTAGCTATTTCAGATAATGGTTTTTCAGTTTCCTTCAATAAGGCTGGTTTGGAAATTTTGTTTAATGGTGTGATTTATGGACATGGATAATTTTTTTATGATTTATTTAAGGTTGATTTAGATGAATCTTATTATTCATTATCTTATGCTGTAAATGATAGAAATATTGATTATGTAACTTGGCATGCTAGTCTTGGGCATATAAGAAAGGATATGGTGACTAGATTGTAATACCCCGTAATTTTATGCTATATTAATTTTGGGGATTTATTAAATTTAATGTGAGTGAATTATTTAATAAAAAAATCCGGAAATTAATTATGTTTTAATTATTAACATGACGAGAGTTACTAATTATGGGAAATTGGTTGAATATTACTAATGAGCAAAGTAATATATTATATTGGTTATATTGAATGTCATGAGTGAATTAAATGACAATTTCGGAAATTTAAGTCGGGATGTGCCCGTGTCACGTCGGAACTAATTTTGTTAAATAAAAAGTGAATATTATATAAGTTGTTCGTATGGTCGTTTTGAGTGCGCCAACGCGTCCGGAAGGGTCGAGATAGTCAGAAAAGTGTAACCAGAGTTTTATTTTGGGTCTCGGGGCATTTTTAGGCCTAATTGGTACCCCGGGAGGGCAATTTAGTCATTTCACCTTTTTGGGTAATTAAACCCACGAAATTCGGCAAACTATATCAGCCATTTAGGTTAGTCTTATAGGGTTAGAATATTCAGAAAACAAGTGACGACCATTGGAGAAGAGAGGAGAGAGCTGCAAGGCAATTCAAGGCCAAAAGTCACCGGTTTGCACCGCTGCCACCACCACCGCGTAGATCGCAAGACGAGGAACGCAACCACACCGGATTCATCTGCAAACCAGACTTCCAAAAATCCTAGGCAAGTATTTATCTTGCGTATTTTCGTTAGTGCAATCTTCATGTTATTTTAGGAATGATTAGAGATGATAAATATGGAAGAAAACCCAATTTGTGTTAGGAAAATGCATGTAGTATTGATGTATATGAAATTCTGGAATCCTTGCTATGTAGAGGAATATAACCCATGAAATTTGGATGATATATTAGAAGGAAATTCTGGTAAAAACAGATTATAACCATGATTAAGAAAAACTCTAGGGTTCTTGATGATTAGATGAGATTTTGGGTTAATTATCCATGTTTAATGTTAGATATATACATGATTTACGTTGAAAACATCTGGTATATTGATATAATGTTAGTAGTAGGATTTTTGGGACGTTTAGAATGGAAAAACATGGTTTTGGATGAAGAAAGTTGGTAGAACCCGTAACTGCAATTCTGTAGATTTCGCATACCTGCTTGATCGATCGATTGAGCCTAGAGCTTCGATCGATCGAAGGTTCGATCGATCGAGCCCCAGACCTCGATCGATCGACCCCTCCTAGAAGACTCCTATTTCCCTTGTTTAATTAGTTAAATTAAATTTATCGTGAAATAATTCTTGGGTGTTCTTCATAAAATGTTTTGGGAGATAGGAAAGACCAGTAGGACTTATGAATAAGTGTTGGGAACTCTATTATGAGACGAGAATTTTGCTTTTGGGATAATCATATAATAAACGATGAAACTACGTATTCCAAGTGAGAGATTTCGGCGAATAGTTATGTTAGTGAATAGAGGTATACCTACTGAATTTTCCTAATTGGAAGAATAGAGTCCACGAGTGTCACGAAATAAGTGAGATAACCCTTCGAGTTAAGGTTAGAGATGAAACCTTATACGTAATACTAATAATGTGAAATTAAGGATAAATGGTATAATTATGGGTGATGAGAAGAACCTATATTAATATGATAACTGTGGTATATTTATATGATTGTGTGTACATATATTATATACATGTGAAAAACATACTGCGCTACTCGCTAGCCTTGAGGTTACCACGCTGGGACAGTCTTATCTCGATGGGACCTTTATGGGTGATATTGACTTGTACCCTAGAAGATAGATATCCTTGGTACAGGCTATCGAATTGATAGTTCAGACGGTCCTAAGAGACGCGAGTATGTGCCATCCTCTTAGAGACTTGGAATCTATGCTTCGCCTCGATATTGTTTGTGTATGTGATTAATACAATTCGAGAGTGATTCCGAATTTGTATTCCCCTTGATATGAGTGGTATGAGGTTTGGATAGTAGAAGTATGCACGCACCATAGTTTTATTTGGGGTGCTGTTATTATATATATTATACGAGTAGTTCATATATATATGAGATTCGGGAATTTGAAACTGCCTACTGTGATTTGATAAGTAGGACATGATTGATGACTCAAATTTAAATACTTGTTTTGAGAAAGTATAATATGTCATTGGAAAACTTTATTGATTTTATAAAGTTAAAATGGAGAACTTTGGTTACTAATTGAAACATTCTTTTCAAAATGGAATCGTTGGATTTTAAATCTTACGTGTAATCTAAGATAAGTAAAATTCTTGGGAAGGTTAGTATGATAAAATGATAAGATAAACCGTTGGGAAGGTTAGTGCGATAGGTTTGCACATTAGAAGAGAGGTGAGAATTTCTCAAGAGAGTGTCGCACTAATATGTTGTTGCATTGGCCTGTATCAATTTAAATACTTGGTAAACGTATTTTAAATCAAACACACTTTCGGGCCCTGACCCATTTCTTTTTCTCTCTCTCTCTTGTATATATATGTATATATTTCAGGTGCCCAGCCAGAGGGGCGTCTTGCTTAGGATCCCTTGAGAGGAATGTGCTGCAGCTTAGGTGGGAGTTGCAGGTCACTTGCGTAGACGGCTTCCTTTATTGACTCCACTTCTAGCATTCTCATTTATTGGGCATGTGTCGCCCTTTCCATTATTTCATTGTTATTGGGACATTTGTATTTCAGTTATTTCCTGTATTGATACTATGAGTTTTAATCAGTTTGGATTTGTGACTTTATATTTCGCTTGTTGACATTCGATTTACGAATGTTTTAAATTAATTAGTTTGTGTTCCAGGTTTATTGTGGTGTTGTAGAAATGTTTCTAATAAAATAAATGATTTTCTTTAAATAAAATTTGGAAAGTATGTATGAAAATTGTTTTGACACTTAGCTTAATTATTTAGGGTGTTAAATTGGAAAATGTATTTTTATCGACAGTGATGCTGAGAATGAACCAACTGTTTACCTTGATTTAATTTAATAAAGGAGTGATCGCCCGGTATTTAATTAGGCGGGGTGTCACAGGTGGTATCAGAGCATCAGGTTCTAGTGTCCATAGGATCTGTACGACTTATTTCGCTTTCAGCTTAACGTTATTGCTATAGAGCCCTATTTTTAGGATTGTTGTATTCTTGATTTTACGTTTATGTCTTCAGCTATTTGAGATTTGACAATAACTGTAAACTAATAAACTTATTCATGTTTCAGATGCCTCCGAGACGTGCTCCGAAAGATAGGCGTGCCCAAGCCGAGCAGCCAGCATCTCCAGCACCAGGCACAATGAATGCAAATGAAGTAGCCGCCATTGTTGCTCAGGCGTTGAATGCCACAATAGCGGTGATTCAGCAGGCTCCACCCCAGGTTCAGGCAGTGGCGCCAGTACCAGCACAGCTTCCATCCGCATGGGAGAGGGTTCGGGATGCTTTTCAGAAAGCACATCCCCCTGAGTTTTCTGGTCGCTCCGATATTGTTACAGTTAGCCAATGGAAGAAGGACATCCAGCAGCATCTCCATATGTATGAGTGCACTGATGTGCTAAAGCAGTTATTGGATTCCTTTAAGCTGGTGGGAGCCGCATTGCAGTGGTGGGAGTCCACTACTACTTTGGAGGAGAGGGACACGATCCCTATTTAGTTGTTCTGGGAGCGGTTTGACCGCAAGTACTTTCCACCCGCAGTGCAGACAAAGATGAGGCGGCAATTACTAAATCTGAAGCAGGAGAACCTTACTGTAGCTGAGTATGAGGAGGAGTTCACGAGACTTTTCACCATTGTGCCAGATGAGGCACATACTGAGAGCAAGAAGATTATACTGTTTGTCGACGGGTTAGCTTGGAGGATCCGTCAACACCTTATTGGGAATTTATCCCTGAGTACTTTTACTGATGTACTCAATTCCGCATTGCTACATTGCCAGGATCACCCCTTCCATCTTCAGGGAAGCAAGAGAGCAGGAGAGTCCAGCCAGCAGGGCAGGACCGGGGGTAATAGTGCCAGTGGGGCACCATCTTATGGACAGACTCGTCAGCACGAGCAGAGTTCCCATCAGGGGGACCCTGCTAAGCGATTCCGTTCAGGTGACTCTAGGCAGGGATTCGGGAGTTTCAGGCAGGGCCATTAAGGCCAACCTAATCAGCAGGGCCAACACCGACAGCAGGGATAGCAGCAGGGCCAACAGGGCCAGCAGCGTGCTAATCAGGGCCAACAGGGCCAGTGGCGGGGAGGCAACGGCCATCAGGGCCGTGGGCAGCAGGGTCATAGAGGAGGTAACTTCAAAGTCCGATGTTTTGGGTGCGGTAAACATGGCCATAGGCGTCAGGATTTCCCATAGGGCGATAGGGCCCCACAGCAGCAGGGTGCGCGTAATGAACCACAGAGGCCACTATTTCCACCTGCCCTCCCAGCTCCAGCCCAGGTGCCAGCCCTACCATCCATTCCAGCAGCTCCAGTGCAGCAGGGGCAATTACAGTATGGACGTGTCTATAACGTGCACCAGGCAGCAACTCCACATGAACCACCCGCGATTGAGGGTATGTGTCCTATCCATGGTACTATGGGTCGGGTTTTGTTTGATACTGGGGCGACGCACTGTTTTATAGCTATGCATTTTGCGAAGTCCTTAGGGTTGTTAGCCACAGCAGAGAGCACCGTGATGTGTGTCGACTCACCATTGGGGAGTGGGTCACTTATTTTCTTTATATGTCGGGGAGTGGGGGTAGAGATTGGTAGCTTGGTATTACCTGCAGACATGTTAGTCTTAGACATGCACGAGCATGATGTGATTATTGGTATGGATTGGCTCGCAGCTTATAGAGCCATGATTGATTGCTTCGGTGGGAGAATTGTTTTTGCCATTCCGGGGCAAGAGATGTTTGTAGTGGCGATGCCTCACCCATAGGGAGGTTCGAACGCTCATTTGTATTACATAGAGGAGGATACCTCTAAGGAGGTTGTGATTCCCTTAGATTCAATCCCAGTTGTCAGGGAGTATTCCGATGTGTTTCAGGAGATACCAGGCCTACCACCCAGTCGAGAGATAGACTTTGTTATAGACTTATTGCCAGATACGAGACCTATAGCACGCGCACCGTACCGTATGGCTCCGACAGAGATGCGAGAGCTACGAGATCAGATAGAGCAGCTGTTAGGTCAGGGCTTCATTCGTAGGAGTACCTCACCTTGGGGCGCTCCAGTCTTGTTTATGAAGAAGAGAGATGGTTCACTGAGATTGTGTGTGGACTACCGAGAGCTGAACAAGGTCACGATACGAAATAAGTACCCGTTGCCTCGAATCGATGATCTGTTCGACCAGTTAAGGGGAGCAACTTTCTTTTCGAAGATAGATCTGAGGTCGGGGTACCATCAGTTACGTATTAGAGAGCAGGATGTTTCAAAGACTACCTTCTTGTCGAGATATGGGTCTTATGAGTTCAGGGTGATGCCGTTCGGACTCACAAATGCCCCAGCCGTTTTCATGGACTTGATGAACCGAGTATTCAGAGAGTTCTTGTATCAGTTTTTCATCATCTTCATAGATGACATCTTGATATATTCACACTCCGAGGAGGAGCATGCCGAGCACTTGAGGCAGGTTCTTCAGACTCTACAAGAGCATCAGTTGTATGCTAAGTACGAGAAGTGTGGATTCTGGTTGTGAGAAGTATAGTTCTTGGGCCATGTTATTTCTGAGCAGGGGATAGCAGTTGACCCGAGTAAAGTATCAGCGGTGAGGGAGTGGGGACAGCCCACGACACCGACGAAAGTGCGTAGTTTCTTGGGGTTAGCCGGTTACTACAGGAGATTCATTCGGGGATTCTCCAAAATAGCGGGTCCATTGACCAATATGACTCGCAAGGGGGCACCATATGTTTGGGATAACGCTTGTCAGTTGGCTTTCGATGAGTTAAAAAACAAGCTTACTTCAGCGCCAGTCCTTGCGTTACCAAAGACGGATATGGAGTACCTAGTTTACACCGATGCGTCCTTACGGGGACTTGGGGGAGTACTTCAGCAGGAAGAGAAGGCTATAGATTTTGCCTCCCACAAGCTTAAGCCGCATGAGAATAATTACCCCACCCACGACCTGGAGCTAGCAGCGGTCGTCTTTGCATTGAGGATTTGGAGGCACTATTTATTGGGGGATAAATTCTGTTTGTTCACAGACCACAAGTCATTGCAGTACCCGTTCACTCATCGAGAGCTGAATATGCGTCAGCGTAGATGGCTAGAGTTTGTGAAGGACTACCAGTTCGATATACAGTATCATCCGAGAAAGGCCAACGTAGTTGCTGATGCGTTGAGTCGTAGACCGGTAGACGATGTAGCGGACGTCTGGAAAGCAAAGTGGAAGGAGTTGGGTCACCAGGACGCAGTGGCACGTTCTTTCATATCCGTGATGTCAGTCACACCCGATATTGTTATGAGGGTGATACAGGCACAGACCACGTACCCATTTTGGCAGGAGCAGATTGTGCGACTTCTAGCCGAGGGTGCTGAGTCCTATTCTGTTAGTTCTGATGGAGGTTTGCGGTTTAATGGGAGATTGGTGGTTCCAGAAGGAGCCGAACTACGTCATGCAGTGATGACTCATTCTCATGGGTCCCTATTTGCAGTACATCCGGGAGGCGATAAGATGTACCAGGATATGAGGCGACAATACTGGTGGAGTGGGATGAAGAAGGACATCGCCGAGTTCGTGTCCAAATGTTCTACCTGCCAACTTGTAAAGGTGGACCACCAGAAATCGTTAGGATTGCTTCAGCCATTGGAAGTACACGCGTGGAAGTGGGAGAGTATTTCCATGGATTTTATCACAGGGTTGCCTACATCACAGCGGGGCCACGATTCTATCTGGGTGATTGTAGACCATTTGACCAAGGTGGCTCATTTTCTGCTAGTGCGGACAGATTATACCATGGGCCAGTATGCTCAGTTGTTCATTTCTGAGATCGTCAGATTACACGGGGTGCCCCTGAATATTGTGTCAGATAGAGATAAGATCTTCGTGTCACGTTTCTGGGAAAGCTTTCAGGAGGCTATGGGTACTGAGTTGAGGCTGAGTTCAGCTTACCACCCACAGACAGATGGACAGACAGAGCGTACTAATCAGATGTTAGAGGATATGCTACGCATGTGTGTTCTCGATTTTGGAGGAGGTTGGGAGCCACACCTTCCACTGGTAGAGTTTGCTTATAATAACTCTTATCAGTTTACGATAGGCATGGCTCCATTTGAGGCTTTGTATGGCAGGCCTTGTCGTTCTCCAACTTGTTGGCAAGAGGTGGGGGATAACAAGTTGCTAGGACCAGAAGTGATTCAGGAGACCTCCGCGAGGATTGAGATAATCAGGAGTCGTATTCGGGTAGCCCAGGACAGGTAGAAGAGCTACGCCGATGCGAAACGGTTCTTCCGAGAGTTTAATGTGGGGGACCAAGTGTTGTTGCGTGTATCTCCTATGAAGGGGGTGATGAGGTTCGAGAAGAAGGGGAAGTTGGCTCCGAGGTACGTGGGACCATTTCCCATCATCGAGAGGATTGGGCCGATTGCATACAGGTTGGGACTACCAGAACATTTACATCGCATCCACGATGTATTCCACATCTCGTCGTTGAGACGATATCTCCGGGATGATATGGCCCATACTCACATTGCGATATATGAGATAGACTTAGAGTCTGATAGCTCTTACGAGGAGGGACCAGTGGCTATTCTAGACAATAGTGAGAGGAGATTGAGGTCGAAGATAGTTCCACTTGTGCGAGTCCAGTGGGAGCATCATAATGTGGAGGAATCCACTTGGGAGCGTGAGGCAGATATGCGCGAGAGATATCCAGAGTTGTTTTTACCAGGTATGCCTTATTTTATGAATTTCGGGACAAAATTCCGTTACTAGGGGGGAAGTATGTAATACCCCGTAATTTTATGCTATATTAATTTGGGGATTTATTAAATTTAATGTGAGTGGATTATGTAATAAAAAAATTCGGAAATTAATTATGTTATAATTATTAACGTGACGAGAGTTAGTAATTATGAGAATTTTTTTGAATATTACTAATGAGCAAAGTAATATATTATATTGGTTATATTGAATGTCATGAGTGAATTAAATGACAATTTCGGAAATTTAAGTCGGGACGTGCCCGTGTTACGTCGGAACTAATTTTGTTAAATAAAAAGTGAATATTTTTTAAGTTGTTCGTATGGTTGTTTTGAGTGCACCAACGCGTCCGGAAGGGTCTAGATAGTCAGAAAAGTGTACCCGGGGGTTTAGTTTGGGTGTCGGGGCGTTTTTAGGCTTAATTGGTACCCCGGGAGGGCAATTTAGTCATTTCACCCTTTTGGGTAATTAAACCCACGAAATTCAGCAACCTATATCATCCATTTAGGTTAGTCTTTTAGGGTTAGAATATTCAGAAAACAAGTGACGACCATTGGAGAAGAGAGGAGAGAGCTCCAAGGCAATTCAAGACCAAAAGTCACCGGTTTGCACCGCCGCCACCACCACCGCGTAGATCGCGAGACGAGGAACGCAACCACACCGGATTCATCTGCAAACCAAACTTCCGAAAATCCTAGGCAAGTATTTATCTTGAGTATTTTCGTTAGTGCAATCTTCATGTTAGTTTAGGAATGATTAGAGATGATAAATATGGAAGAAAACCCAATTTGTGTTAGGAAAATGCATGTAGTATTGATGTATATGAAATTATGGAATCCTTGCCATGTAGAGGAATATAACCCACGAAATTTGGATTATATATTAGAAGGAAATTCTGGTAAAAACAGATTAGAACCATGATTAAGAAAAACTCTAGGGTTCTTGATGATTAGATGTGATTTTGGGTTAATTATCCATGTTTAATGTTAGATATATACATGCTTTACGTTGAAAACATCTGGTATATTGATATAATGTTAGTAGTAGAATTTTTTGGACGTTTAGAATGGAAAAACATGGTTTCGGATGAAGAAAGTTGGTAGAACCCGTAACTGCAATTTTGCAGATTTCGCAGACCTGCTTGATCGATCGATCGAGTCTAGAGCTTCGATCGATCGAAGGTTCGATCGATCGAGCCCTAGACCTCGATCGATCGACCCCTCCTGGAAGACTCCTATTTCCCTTGTTTAATTAGTTAAATTAAATTTATCGTGAAATAATTCTTGGGTGTTCTTCATAAAATGTTTTGGGAGATAGGAATGACCAGTAGGACTTATGAATAAGTGTTGGGAACTCTATTATGAGACGAGAATTTTGCTTTTGGGATAATCATATAATAAACGATGAAACTACGTATTCCAAGTGAGAGATTTCGGCGAATAGTTATGTTAGTGAATAGAGGTATACCTACTGAATTTTCCTAATTGGAAGAATAGAGTCCACGAGTGTCACGAAATAAGTGAGAAAACCCTTCGAGTTAAGGTTAGAGATGAAACCTTATATGTAATACTAATAATGTGAAATTAAGGATAAGTGGTATAATTATGGGTGACGAGAAGAACCTATATTAATATGATAACTGTGGTATATTTATATGATTGTGTGTGCATATATTATATACATGTGAAAAACATACCGCGCTACTTGCTATCCTTGAGGTTACCGCGCTGGGACAGTCTTATCTCGATGGGACCTTTATAGGGGATATTGACTTGTACCCTAGAAGATAGATATCCTTGGTACAGGCTATCGAATTGATAGTTCAGACGGTCCTAAGAGACGCGAGTATGTGCCATCCTCTTAGAGACTTGGAATCTATGCTTCGCCTCGATATTATTTGTGTATGTGATTAATACAATTCGAGAGTGATTCCGAATTTGTATTCCCCTTGATATGAGTGGTATGGGGTTTGGATAGTAGAAGTATGCACGCACCATAGTTTTATTTGGGGTGCTGTTATTATATATATTATACGAGTAGTTCATATATATATGAGATTCGGGAATTTGAAACTGCCTACTGTGATTTGATAAGTAGGACATGATTGATGACTCAAATTTAAATACTTGTTTTGAGAAAGTATAATATGTCACTGGAAAACTTTATTGGTTTTATAAAGTTAAAATGGAGAACTTTGGTTACTAATTGAAACATTCTTTTCAAAATGGAATCGTTGGATTTTAAATCTTATGTGTAATCTAAGATAAGTAAAATTATTGGGAAGGTTAGTATGATAAAATGATAAGATAAACCGTTGGGAAGGTTAGTGCGATAGGTGTGCACATTAGAAGAGAGGTGAGAATTTCTCAAGAGAGTGTCACACTAATATGTTGTTGCATTGGCCTGTATCAATTTAAATACTTGGTAAACGTATTTTAAATCAAACACACTTTCGGGCCCTGACCCGTTTCTTTTTCTCTCTCTCTCTTGTATATATATGTATATATTTCAGGTGCCCAGCCACAGGGGCGTCTTGCTTAGGATCCCTTGAGAGGAACGTGCTGCAGCTTAGGTGGGAGTTGCAGGTCACTTGCGTATACGACTTCCTTTATTGACTCCACTTCTAGCATTCTCATTTATTGGGCATGTGTCGCCCTTTCTATTATTTCATTGTTATTGGGACATTTGTATTTCAGTTATTTCCAGTATTGTTACTATGGGTTTTAATCAGTTTGGATTTGTGACTTTATATTTCGCTTGTTGACATTCGATTTACGAATGTTTTAAATTAATTGGTTTGTGTTCCAGGTTTATTGTGGTGTGATTCTAAATTGTAGAAATGTTGCTAATAAAATAAATGATTTTCTTTAAATAAAATTTGGAAAGTATGTATGAAAATGGTTTTGACACTTAGCTTAATTATTTAGGGTGTTAAATTGGAAAATGTATTTTTATCGACAGTGATGCTGAGAATGAACCAACTATTTACCTTGATTTAATTTAATAAAGGAGTGATCTCCCGGTATTTAATTAGGCGAGGTGTCACATAGATGATCAAAAGAAGATCTTTTAGTCCCACTCGCTAAATTTGACCTACTTGTATGTTAACCATATTTAGCAGGAAAGGCATGTAGGAATCATTTTAGTAAGGCTGCCTGAGCTACTCAACCCCTAGAGTTAGTCCATTATGATATTTACAGACCTATGAATTCTAATGCACGTCATGACGCCTCTTCCTTACTTTTATAAATCATTACGCGATATGGTTATCTCTATTTGATAGATCGCCGCTATGCAAGTTTGTAATATTTTAAACGCTTCCTAAAAGAGGTTGAGAATAAAAAAGATATAAGTTTAAAAATGTTTCAAATTGACCTAGGATGCGAGTACTTATTTGATCAGTTCAAGGAGCTTTGTAAGAATAAAGGCATACGTTGATAACCCACTATTCCTTATACTCCACAACGAATGATGTTGTAGAGAGGAGGAATATTAACTTACTAGATATGGATATATCGATGATGGCATAGGTCAATTTCCCAATATCATTCGGGTGAGTTACTATTTTGACTTCTGCCTACATCTTAAATAAAGTGCCTTCTCAGTTAGTTTTTTCATCACCATATGAGTTATGGAAGGAAAAAAACCTAATTTTGAGTATTTATGCCCATGGGGATGGATTGGTCATATTCAAAATACCTCCCATAAAATATGATAAACTAGGTCCTAGAGCTAAAAAACAAATCTTTATAAGATATTCTAAAAACTCAAAAGGCTATGTAATGTATCGTGAACACCCCAATGGAGGAATGACCGAAATAAAAATCTCGCGATACAAATTTTATTGAGAATGATTTACTTAGCATAGGTGAAGATAATAAGGATTTAAAAATCTATGAGTTAGAGAAAAATGAATATATCTTACCATCTTTAAGCATGGAGGGGGAATTAGAATCTCGTCCTACAATCACGAAAAAAGTGGGAGTGAACCATTGGATCAAAATTCTAAGGCACGTTCTAGTAAACGAGGAAGCATTCCACTTCATCATTTTGAGATTGAGGGGAATGCTCTCTTGTTTACTATAAAGGATGAGGATGATTATTATTCTTATGTAGAAGCCCTTTTCATCTGATGCTAGATAAGAATGGATGGCTTCTATAGAGGAAGAAATGAGCTCCGTGTCTAAGAATAAGGTCTGGAAGTTAGTTGATATTCCACCTGATTGGAAGATTATTGGAAACAAATGGGTTTGGAAGATCAAATGTGGCGTAAATGGATCAATTTACAAGTATAAGGCATGCCCAGTGTAAAAAAGGTATACTCTGAAGGAGGGTATTGACTATGAGCATACATTCTCCCCTGTGGTGAGATTTGCCTCAATTAGCCTCATCCTAGCTACTGTTACACATTTGGATTTAAAACTTTTTTAGATGAATGTTAAGACTGCATTTCTCAACGGAGAACTAGATGAGGAGATATATATGGATCAACCTGTGGGTTCTGAGGTTAATGGATAAGAGTGAAAAATATGCTGCCTAAAACGTTCCATTTATGACCTTACGCAAGCGTCTAGGAAGTGGTATTTTCGATTTCATCATGCCATTACCCACATAGGGTTTAAGATGATTGAGGAAGATCATTGTGTGTATTTGAAAAGATAAAAAAAAATCTTTGTATCCTATTATTATATGTTGATTATATTTTACTAGTTAGGAATGACACGAATTCCATTTTCACCACTAAATATTGGTTATCCTCAACTTTTGAGATGATGGACAAGGGTGAAGCACATTATGTGCTAGGTGTTAAGATGGTGAGAGATCGTTCAAAGAAAATATGTATTTATCTCGATATACTTACATCAAGAAAATCATACAACGGTTTCACATGCATAGATCTAATCCCGTTAACACTCTAATGGAAAAGGGTGGACTTTAAGCCTAGACCAATGCCCTAAGATTATTAAAGAGAAGAAACACATGTCCATAGTACCATATGCATCTCTGATCGGGAGTCTGATGTATGCGATGTTATATGCATGACCAGACATTTTCTATACAATTGGGATAGTTAGTCATTACCAAAGAAACCCTGGAACCACACACTGGATGACGGTGAAACGAATATTTATATACCTACGATGTACTTCGTATCTCATCTTATGTTATCGTGGAGGAAGCTTGATATTGTGAGGCTATACTGATGCAGATTGGGCTTGTGAGAGAGATGAATGCAAGTTCACTTCAGGCTATACCTTTATAATGGAAGGCAGAGATGTTTCTTGTTATAGAAAGAAGAAAATATGTGTAGCCTTATCCACTATGGATTCAGTATATGTGGCTTGCTCATCAGCAATTTAGGAGGCAGTTTGGTTGAGGATATTCTTTTAGAGGTTGAATTCTCTAGTGCGTGGAGGGGATCCTATACTTTTTTACTATGGTAGTACATCATCTTTTACTTATGCAAAGGACCCCAAGTATCATGACAAGGCCAAACACACTACTATTCGCTATCACTATATTCGTAACATGGTTGTACAAGGAGAGGCAGTCCTAAATCACATCTTTATTATCTGTATGGTGGTTGATCCTTTGACCAAGCCTATTGCAAGAGATATTTTCATTTCAGATTTTGAGAGTATGAGAGTTTATAGGATTTGAGATGCTTATGACACTTCTGTTTTATTGACGTTATTATTATTATTATTATTATTATTATTATTATTATTATTATTATTATTATTATTATTATTGTTGTTGTTGTTGTTGTTGTTGTTGTTGTTGTTGTTGTTGTTGTTACAGTTTTTCGTTCTTTAATTTTTTTGTTCGAATTATTACTGTATACACATATTATAGTAATGTCACCACGTTAGAATCGACCCACTCACACGGGTGATTCACCTTGGCACTTAGAAAGAGGGAGAGAAATATGAGACATTCATGTCATTGATGCTTAGATCAGTGAACCTAGAAATTTATATCTTTGGTTCCTAAAAAGGGAGAAGGATATTAATTTATACTATATATTATCTCGGTTAACTAATAAGATGCGATATTTTTATTTAAAGGTTTATCATAAAGTTTTTTTTATAATTCTATGAAGTCTGTATATAGCTGAATGTGAGTATTAAGGCAGACATTGAGAAAGCAACTGGGCTATGTATCCAGGAAGGACATAACTTCATATAAATTATATAAATTTGAAACAATATTATTGGTGGCCCAAAATTAAAAACGATATTGCAGACTTTGTTGCAAGATGACTGGTTGTCAAAAAGTGAAGGCGGAGGATCAAAATCCAATTAGTTTACTATTGTCCTTATCTATTCCTGAGTGGAAACATGAGCATGTTACTACCGATTTTGTTATAGGTTTACCAAAATCATCCTAAGGGTTTGATTCTATTTGGGTTATCGTTGCTAGATTAACTAAGTCTACACATTTTCTTCCCTTTAAAGCTACTTATTCCATGGATAGATATGCCAACATATATATGGATGAGATAGTTAAATTGCATGGTGCACCTGTTTCTATTATCTATGATCGAAATCCTAAATTTACTTCACACTTTTAGCCTAGTTTATAACAAGTTTTGTGGATTAAATTGAAATTTAGTACAACTTTTCATCCTCAGACTGATGGGAAGTCAGAGAGAATGATCCGAACACTTGAAGACATGTTATAAATTTATGAATTAGAGTCCCAGGGAAGTTTGGATGAACACTTTCATTAAAAGAGTTGCTTATAATAATAGTTATCATTCGAGTATTGAGATGGCTCCTTATGAAGCCTTGTATGGGAGGAAGTGTAGGACCCCAGTGTGTTGGACAAAAGTAAAAGAACGAAAACTACTTGGGCCAGAAATTGTGCAATTGACTACTGAGAAGATAAATTTTATTCATAATCACTTGAAGGTGATGAAAAGTAGATAAAAAAGTTATCCAGACAACATAAGGAAGGAATTAAAATTCGAGGAAGGTGATCAAGTTTTCTTACGTGTTTCTCCTTGGAGAGGGGTTATGAGATTTTGAGAAAAAAGGAAATTAAGTCCTAGGTACATTGGCCTTATGAAATAGTGAAACGAGTTGGAGTTGCAGATTAAAAAATGTCTTTGCTACAATAAGGGTCTCGGATACACGATGTTTTTTTTTATGTATCAATGTTACGTAAGTATGTGGTTGATCCTTCACATGTGTTTATTTCACAACCGATGGAGCTTAAAGATGACTTGACCTACATGGAGGAAACAATTGTTATTTTAGATTGAAAAGAATATGCGTTATGTAAGAAAACCATTCCATTAGTTAAGGTAACGTGGAGAAATCAAAATGTGGAGTATGCCACTTGGGAAAGAGAGAATAACATGAAGGTGTGATATCCTCATCTTTTGGTAAGTTCTTATGTGTGAAATTTCGAGGACGGAATTTTTATATGAGGGGTAGAATTGTAAGACCCTAAATGTGATTAGGAATGTTAATTATATGATTAAGTATAAGTTATAAGTTATAAGTTGGTGATGGGTGTTAAACATGTTAATTATCATATTTGGGGGATGCATACTCATGTGATATATGTGTTGGTTGCATTAGATGTTAATCAAGCTTATGATCGGGGATAACTTGTTTAGATCATATAACTAGTTATCATTAAAATATGTTTATAATGCATCGTTATGTTTATAAAATTAAACCAAGGTGGTTGTCCAAAATTGGCAATATTAGGTCGCTAAATGTGAAAGTTTTGAGATTTTCGGTAAATTGCTACCCTTCTGCTCGGGCTCAAATTAGGCATACTAGTTTTATGATTTGTGAAAAACACAAAATATCAAAGTTGTAGATATATGAGCTAAGTTTATATCACAATAAATGGTGTGTAAAACAGAAGTCCAAGTAAGGAGTTATGCTGAAATTACGAAGCAAGGGCAAATATGTCTATTCGTTAAATGGTACTTTGTCTTATTAGTAGAACACATGGCTTGTTTTGATTGGACCAAGGGGAGGTGCGTTATGACCACTTAAAGAACTTAAAAACCTCCGTTGTTATTCATTTTCATCAGAATTTCAATTGGGTTTGAGAATTACATGGAAGAAAGAGAGGTTTGGATAAATTAGTGAAGGATTAAGGAAGATTATCGAGAGATAAACAAGCTTATGTATCCAAACATCCTTAGGTAAGATTTAACTTGTAAATTTAATTCTTTACACGACATATGTTGTTTTATATGATATTAATGATCATATTTTGGGGTGAGATAACATGTGTTGTTACGTGTAGGTGGGTATGTGTAGGTTGTATATATGAAGTATGTTGAATTCATACAACTAAGGGTGTAATCATCATGTTAATCAAATTAGTGTATCTTTGTGAATACTCAATGGAATCGATTAATTAAAGTTGGATACAAAACTAAACTTATATATACATGTCATATCCTAAAATTATTTAAAAATATCAAGAAATGAATCTTGGGTGATAGTTTGAAGTTTGGGTATAAAATCTGCCCTAAAAGTGTAAGTGCGTAGCACGCCAGGTGTTGATGTTTTACTTGACTTAGTAAATGAACGCTAAAAATTATTCAACTTCAATTTTATATTATTCAATATGTTTAATATATGTTTCCATGATTTATAACCGAGGGGGACATTATGTATGCTTGAAAAATGTTAAGTTATGCTTTGATGGTCTACTCAGACCTACATATGTTAAAAGTGTCATAAATCATTGAATACTTGTTGAAATCCAGAAATTCCAATTGTAAATGTTAGAGAACATATTTTAGTATGATATAATTTAAGGGTATAATAAAATATCTTCTGGTTTGGCTTGGGGGTTGTGTTGAAGTTGAAATTTTGTTGTTATTTTTCTTCCGAAATGATTTGGAAAAAGTTATAATAAAATGGGCATAACTTTATCTAGGGAATTCATAATTTAATTCTGTAAATTGTCTCAGAACCCTAATGAAAAAGGTGTTATAGAAATGTTAAGTATCATATTTAATGACTTTCCAGTTATGTTAGATTGACCAACTGATGTGTTGTGTTGTTGCATTTAATGTGATTTGGTGTATTCAAATACTAATGATGTTGAATTGTTAGGTGGGGAAGCAACTAACACTATCATACCAAGGAAATAGTTTTGGTATTAATATTAGTACCAAATTCAAGGTGAGTGACATGTCTTATGAAATATAGATGCTTATATTTTCATATGGAATTATGTAGTTAAATACATGTGCGGCGATGCTTATGGAGTGATGTGGTGTTATGAAACATATGCGTATGATTAAAAATGTTAAATGATGTTATTTAATGTTATGGACTGAGGTGGGACCTCTATCTAATGTTAATAATGGTGGATTAAAATGTTAAATGATGTTATCTACTGTTATGGACTGAGGTGGGCCCTCTATCTAATGTTAAGGACTGTGGTGGATCCTACGGGATGCGGTGACCCCGTTGATCCAACTTAAAGGTTTGTTGTACTCGGGACTAATTATGGGATGTGGTATCCCCATTAACTGGGATTTAATTGGACTGGCGGGTTCAGGCTTGCGAGAGTTACACAATTCCTGTTGGGTCATAACATTATAAAATAAAAATGATTATTCAAATTGGATATATGTGTGGTATATGGTCATTCACTAAGCTTGTATTGCTTACACTCCTATAATGTTATGTTTTAGGTATGTTTAGCGTTTGGAGTTCACTACTAAGTTAGGACCTTAAAACGGGGGAGTGACGGATATCTAATATGGGTTGAATATCATCAAGATATTTTGGGTAAATGTTAAACTAAAGAACTTTTGTATGTAAAGTTTTTTAGTACTTGTAAATTACATGTTAAGGTAGTTATGTTTTCATCCAAACATGATTTTAAAAAAAAATATGGTGCTATTTTCAGAGAGAATTAAAGTAAAGTATCCATTAAGGGAATTTATCTCTAAATTATAGGATTATTTGAAGTTAATTAAGTCGGGGCCTGACAAGAATGGAGGGAAGAGGCCTGAGATAATAGTAACCAAAAGTGATAATGTGTGATATTTTAGGAGTGAGATAAGTTGAAGCTAACAAAACAATTTTTTTTTGCTTTTTTAATTCTAAATTATTTACAAATATATCACTAGTAATATAGGTTTCAAACCGTTGGATCTTACGTAATCTTAACCCTTGTTTATATTCTTTCTTACATAATAACAACACATACATTTCTGATTTATTATATAAAAACACCAAAACCTACACCCACACACAAACTTGTTCCCTCTATCCACCGTTTCTCATTTGCATTCCTAAATATGTATGTGGTAAAGTCTTAGAAATTACCGTGTTTTTACACAAATTAATATTTTGACCAAATTAATATATTGGTCAACTTTGAGCCATTAAAAAAGTAGGACCGCAATTCAAATGTGGCGGGACCAAGTACGTATTCAGTCCTTGTATCAGGACGAGTCATGTGATATATCCATTTGTTAAAAGCGGACAAATGATGAATAAGATATTTTTGTTTTATAGTTCCCCATTATGTATGAAAATTATTAGGATTTTTATTTAATTTTCTTGGAAGAATTGTCTAAATTGTAGCCAAAGTTTTTGACTATTTTTCAGAACCATCATTAAAGGTCTTGACTATTCACTATTAGTTGTGACTGCTTGTGAAAAATGTCCCTAAAGTGACTATTAGGAAAAAACACATGTTTTCATCAAAGAACACATGTTTTCTATAAATACAAAACTTTTCTTCGTTTTAAGAAAGAGAGAAAAAATCTTTTTCAATACTTTCCATTCCTAATCAATTCAAAGAGAATATTAAATATAATTGGTTCGTGGACACGCCCATTGAAGTGCTTCTTGAATGTATTAAGGCCATTTCATCGTGGGAGGCAGACGCTCATTGTTCATTGCAGTAAGCACTGAAACGAGAGCGTATTTTGTCTTAAGTAGAGAATGTCTAACGCTCAACTCGATCATCGTTTTTTTTATTTGTTTCATCTTTTAATATGATAAAAACAGAGGAGCACATAATTATAAATAGCAATCTTCAGACAAAATATTTCGTTGATGCTTTGTGTTGTGGTGTTTTACCATCCAGAATAATTTTACAATACATGTGGAATTATTTTTAATGAAATTTTGGTTTACCGTTAAAACCCATTTTGGAGCATTCTAAAATAGTTCACTTTACATTTTTGTTTGTTTGGTTGTTTCTAACCACTCTACTATTCAGATTGTAAATTTCATTAATAATTCTTCTTGCATTTTAAAATGAATACATTGCTAAGCGGGTACTCTACCTTTATTGGATGATTGTTTATAACTATTGTTAATTTATGTCAAATATTGTGAAATTTAATGGTATAATTGAAAACGATTAATCAGTGTAATCATTGCGGCATCATTTCAGTTAATTAAAGGCCTAACATTGTTAATATAGAGATGATGTCTCTTGGTATTTAAGACCTTAAAACAAAAGACATGCCCTGTATGAAATTTCTTTGCATATTTCTATGCTTTGATATATTATTGTTTGGACCTAGTCTTAAAAGTAATATAATTCTATTTGGATAGAGAGACACGACTCTTTAAGAAATATATAGACAACAATTTGGTTTAAGACCCCATTATTAAATGTCGGTTGGCTATATGTGTGTGTGTATATATATCTTATACAAGAGTTTTTAAACTTACCCATCAAAGAGTTTCAATTTATGGAATCCAATAAAGCTGTGAATAAACATTCATGATATAACTGTTACAAATAAATCATATCATTGCACCTTTTGAATATTTAAAAGAAATATTTTAAATTAATCATTTAAATGTTTAACAAACCAATTTTGATTACATGATAATCACATGTGTGACTTTTGTGTATTTAACATGGGACCTTTAGTCTAATATTTTGTGAATAATCAATTTTCAAATGCTCTAATTGAAATGTTAGACATTGTCTTGAATGCCTTATTAAGTTATTATAGTGTTTTATATGTCAAAAATAGAGTATATTACCATATGTTTTGAAAGAAAATTTAAAGAGATGGCTTTTTATGTAAGCGACTAAACTTCCCATTACGCAAATATAAAATCTATAAGAAGCATAAGTAGATTTTGAAGCATGGTATTCTTTTATTGTTACTTAACAATTATATATCATGTCTGCAAATTAATTGTCACTAATTTTACAAGATTATTTTTGTGCTGTTGTAATGAAGTGATGGAAATATGTACATTGGCATAACAACTACATGTCTGATCACATGTACAAGTAACAATTCAAATTTTGCCTAATTATTTTATCTTGGTGATGTGATTGTATACAATAATGTTGTGTCACGTATAGAGTGACATGATAGTGCTATGCAATCCCTAGATAATTACATGCTTGATTATATGTCTACATAAGATGTTGAATTTCGATCACATCTTTGGGGATGTGTTTGTTTGCATGTTTTTAACGTGACACTATAATAGCACTAATGTGGAAACAATGTATGTGATAACATAAGGGTCATGTCCGTAATCACATGTATATGAGTGTTTTTGTAATTTTAGTATCATGAAATCTAATATTTGATCTCACGTTTAATATTGTTTCATTAAAGTTCAACAAGCGAAATATAATGACACAATTTTTAATTATTTCTGCATTGTGCAGTAATTTAAATAATATTATCATCATTGTCTAACTGGATATAATTAATAAATAAAATGTGATGTGATAATAGTTGTGATTTAAAAATAATGCATGGTCCCTTAAATTATATTTTGAGTGTATAGTACAACAATTCATGAAGTATTATATTATTAATGTAATATTCAAATTATTTTAGCAATGTTTAAAAATAATTCAATTTTTATTAATATTGAATTAACCATTTGTCATGAAGAAAGGGTTGAAAAATTCAATGCAATTAATTTCAAGAGGGGACGATATATATGTTGACCCACCTCACTATATTGAATTTAACAAAATTCTACATGAAATAACATCCACATTTAATAAAGGATCACTTGAATGAAATATGATAAACACCGTGGATAATAATGTAAAGTTCGATGAAGATTGGAAAAGATATGAGAGTTTTTCATAGAGATTAGGTGAAATATGCCTTTTTGTAAAGCAAACAAAATTAATTTTGGAAGAATTTAATACTTTAAATGAATGTGTTTGTCTATGTGATTGCTAAATGTACTCTTCAATAGTGATAGACTAGTGTGGTACGATTACAAATTAAGATTCAGAACCGAGCGATTTAATGACAGTTTTAAAGATGATAGAATTAAATCATAGATCCATAGAAATGATTAAGGGATTCAAAACCGAACGGTTTCATGACTGCTTTAAAGAAGGTATAATCAAATTATTGTCTCATTGGAGACTTAAATGAAATCTCAAGACTCCACAACTAGTAAACTTAACGAAGAGCAAGTAACAAAATTAAATATTTTATTTTATGATCTCTTTTAAAGTCTATAATCGTAGAATATGTTCACATGGTTTTGAGGCATATAAAATATGTGTGAAACGACTTGAGTCTAATGCTAAGAATTGTGACAAGTGCATTTTTGGGCCAATAAAATGATAAGGAATGCACCATTAAATGTCGAAAAAGTACAGAAACGTATCTCAACTAACTTTTTTATGTATAGAATGAAAGGGATTATTTACATTCTGAA
Source organism: Sambucus nigra (assembly GCA_949130495.1). Lineage (NCBI taxonomy): Eukaryota > Viridiplantae > Streptophyta > Magnoliopsida > Dipsacales > Adoxaceae > Sambucus > Sambucus nigra. The sequence continues at coordinate 321,123,514 of OX422223.1, forward strand.
TAGTTACATGCGTTGGTCTAAATAAACACTAATGTAGCAGCACATGATTTTATATGTCAAAGTAATTGCACTTTAAAGTAAAAATAAAGCCTTAGTAGGTTGAGATTAAATGTAGTAATTTTATATAATTTCATATTTATGTTTGAAATAGTGGGGGAAGCATTGTTTCTATAAGTTATATTCTCAAGACATTAACCCATGACAAAATTTTATGGGAAATATTGAGAACTTTGTATGAATTATGATAAATGTGAACGTATTTATCCAAGGCAACGATTCCTATTCAAAATAGAAAAAAGGCATGACTCCTATCGAAAATAAGAATAAGACCATTGATTGTTTATTCATTTGTTGTATAAGTGAATTTACTGTACAATACTATTTCCAATGTGCATTTGTCATGATAAGTGTATATATACATGATTTATTGAATAGTTGAGTATTTTGATTGTATTCCAATATTGAAAAATGATTAAGCGTGTACACGAATCTTCAAAAGGAAGATAATGGATCAAAGACTCTAAAGTACAAATAAGTTGTTTTGTATCTTCGTACGGTTACCATGATAATAATGCAAAATGACATAAATATTGGAAAATTGTAGATTTCTCTCGAACGAGATATATGATTCTTGAGGCTTGTAGTCCCGACTGAATATTTTAGCACAATTGGAAGTGGTAATCTTATTAATAATTTTTTTGTACAAGATTAATGATGGAATATGAATTTATTTCTTATTAAAGAAAGCTACCTTTGACAATTTTAAAGAGGATGATCCAAGATAACAATTCTAATGCCTATCGTTACGTTTGACAATCATTGTTTGAAAATGCATAAAATAATCTGGAAAGTCACGAATTATTAGTCGTGATGTAATACCATAAAGAAATAGATCTCTATTAGTGATAGCATTAGGCCTAATAAGATAACTTCGGATCTGCTAATAAGAGAGTAAGAGACACTCATAAAGGGAAATGTGATTAAAGCTTGTTAAAACCTTAAAGAATTTTCATATTGAAAACCCAACCTGAATGACCGGAGATCCCAAGAATTAGGTTCAATGGTACAACCTAGTTATGTGCGATTTAGTAGCACTGAGAAGAAAATAAATTCTTCCTCCCATTCCTAGCATGAGCCAATGCATGATCCAATGCATTATCTGCATTATATAACAGGATAAATTTTGTTTTAATAATTTTTATATCTTAAACATACGGGTTAAGAGGGGTGTTAGCAGGATACACTTTATAGTAATCACCTATGTGAGTGAGTAGGGGCACATTTCTAAATTCTCTAACCCACTCATGAAACCAGAATGTGTTCAAGGCTAAAATGAATACAACAATGAGAATCAAGAATGTTCGGAGAAGGACTGTGTGAATTTTATAATCTCGGTTTACACAAAAAGGTAGATTAATTCAAGATATAGAATTTAGTGATTGACCAGTAAACCCGATAGTTTCTCACTAGGAAAGATTTATGGCCAAAGTATATCTTTATCGATGCAACTCTTTTCCACTTGTACTCTCTCTAATTTGTCTTCTTATTCATTTGATTCTTCAACCAAATTTCATTCATGTGGGGGATTATTGGAAAATATCGTGTTTTCACCCAAATTAATATTTTCATCAAATTAATATATTGGTTAAATTTGAGCCATTATAAACATAGGATCTGCACTTCAAATGTGGTGGGACTAACTACGTATGCATTTATTGTAGCAAGATGAGTCACGTGATATATTCATTTGTTGGATACGGATAAATGATGAATAAGAAATTTAGTTTCAAAGTGACCCATTTATGTTTAATAATTATTGGGAATTTTATATAATTTTTTAGGATGAATTTTCTAAACTGTCGGTAAAGGTTGTGACTGTTCTCTATATGGTGATTGTTTTTCGAACCCGTCACTAAAGGTTTTGACTACTCACCATTAGTTATGACTGCTCATGAAAAACGTCCCTAAAGTGACTATTAAGAAAAAAAATACATCTTTTCATGAAATAACACTTTATTTTCTATAAATACAAAACTTGTCTTCATTTTGAAAAAAAGAGAAAAAATGTTTTTCAATACTTTCCATTCCTAATCGATTCTGAAAGAATATCAAACATAACTGGTTAATGAGACATGCACATTAAAGTGCTACTTGTGCATGTCGAAATTGTTTCATACTAGGAGGCAGAGACTCATTGTTCATTATCGTAAGCACCGAAGCCGGAGCACATTTTGTCTTAAGGAGAGAGTGTCTAGCAATTGACTCGATCATCTTCTTTGTTTGTAAGTTTTATATCGGTCCAATTTTTATTGTACAAATATGATTTATTTCATCTTTTTATATGATAAAAATATAAAAGCACATAATTATAAATAACAATCTTGAGACAAAATATTACATTGATGCTTTGTGTTGTGGGGTTTTATCCTCCAGAATAATTTTATAACGCGTGTGAAATTATTTTTAATGCCATTTTTGTTTAATGTTAAAACCCATTTTGGAGCATTCTAAAATAACCCACTTTACATTTGTGTTTGTCTGGTTGTTTCTAACCACTCTACTGTTCAGAATGTAACTTGCATTAATAATTCCTCTTGCATTTTAAAGGACTAAACAATGAATACATTGCCAAACGGGTACTTTATCCTTACCGGAATATTGTTTTTAACTTATGTTAATTTGTGTCATATACTATGAAGTTTGCTGGTATAGTTGAAATCTATTAATAAATGTAATCATTGTGGCATTATTTTAGTTAATTAAAGGTCCGACCTTGTCTATAAAAAGATGATATCTCTTATTATTTAACACCTTAAAATAGAAGACATGCCCTATATGATTTATTTTTGCATATTTGTATGCTTTGATATGTCATTGTTTGGAGCGAGTCTTAAAAGTAATATAATCTATTTGGATAAAGAGATACGACTCTGTAAGAAATATATAAACAACGATTCGATTTAAGACCACATTGTTAAATGTTGATTGGATTTCTCTCATTACGGTTGTGTGTGTGTGTGTGTGTGTGTGTGTCTATATATATATATATATATATATATATATATATATCTTATACTGGAGTTTTTAAACTTACACATCAAATGGTTGTAATTTATGAAATCCAATGAAACATTGGGTAAGCATTCATGATATAATTGTTAGAAATAAATAATTTTATTGCACCATTTGAATATTAAAAATTCATATTTTAAATGTTTAAGACACCGATTTTGATTAAACTATAATCACATGTGTGACTTTTGTGTATTTAACATGGGACATTTGGTCCAGTATTTTGTGAATAATCCCTTGTTGAATGATTTAATTTAAATGTTAGACATTATGTTGCATGCTCTATTATAATATTTTGTGTGTCAAAACTAGAATATAGGACCATATGACTTGGAAGAAAATTTAAAGATATGACCTTTTATGTAAGTTGTTAAACTGCCCATTATGCATATATAAAATATATTGGAAGGATACGTAGATAATGAGGAATGGTATTCCTTTATTATTACTTAACCATTTTATATCATGTTTCCAAATTTGTTGTTACTAATTTTACAAGATCATAATTTGTTTTGCTATAATGAAGTGATGGAAGCATGTGCAATGACTTAATGAATACATGTTTGATCATGTGTACAAGTAACATGTCAAATTTTGCATAATTCTTATATCGTGGTGATGCAATGGTATACAATAATCTTGCGTCACACGTTCAGTGACATGATAGTGCTATGTAATCTCATGATAATTACATGCATGATTATGTGTGTACATAGGATATTGAATTTTGATCACATCTTTGGTGATGTGTTTGTTTGCTTGTCTTTAACATGACACTATAATCGTACTAATGTGAAAATAATGTATGTGGTGACATAATTTTAGTATCATGAAATATAATATTTGATCTCGTGTCTAATGTTGTTTCATTAAAGTTCACCAAGTGAAATATAATGGTACAATTTTTATCTATTCGTGCATTGTGCACTAATTTAAATGATATTATCATCAGTGGCAAACTAGATATAGTTAGTAAAAAAGATGTGATGTAATAATATTTGCGATTTAAAATTCATGCATTGTCCCTTAAATTAAATTTTGAGTGTATTGTACAATAATTCATGAATTATTATACTGTCAATATAATATTCAATTTATTTGATAAATGTTGCAAAATAATGCAATTTATATTAATATGGAATTACCCGTTTGTCATGAAAAAAGGCTTAAATTTTTAATATGATTAAATACGATTAATTTCAAGAGGGGACGGTATATATGTTAACCCGCCTCACTATATTGGATTTAACAAAATTCTACATGAAAAAGTATCCACATTTGATAAAGGAGAACTTGAACAAAATATGATAAACACCGTGGATAATAATGTAAAATGCGATGAAGAATACCAAAGATATGAGAGTCTTTAATAGAGATAAGGTGAAATAAGCCTTTTCGTAAAGTCAAAAAAAAAATTGGAAGAATTTTATAGTTTAAATTAATATATTTGTCTATGTGATTGCTAAATGTTCTCTTCAACGACGATAGACTAGTGTGGTGTGATTACAGATCTATTCATTGAATTTATAGTTTAAGATTCAGGACCAAGCGATTTGACGACTGCTTTAACGATGGTAGAATTAAAGCATAAATCCATAGAAATGATCAAGAGATTCAGAACCAAGCAGTTTCACGACTACTTTAAAGAAGGTAGAATCAAATTATGGTCTCCTTGGAGACTTAGATGTAATCTTTAGAGTCCACAATTAGAAAACTCAAAGAAGGGCAAGTAAACTAATTAAATATTTCCATGAACATAAAATATGTTTAAATGGTTTTGAGGCATATATAATATGTGTGACACAACTTGAGTCTAATGTTAATAATTGTGACAAGTGCATTTGTAGGTCTATGCAATGATAAGGAAAGTACCATTAAATATCGAAAAAATAAAGAAACTTATCTCACCTAACTGTTATTTAGAATGTAAAGAATGGCTTACCTTATAAATGGCCACATGTGTTTGTACAAATAAACATTAATGTTGCAACACATTATTTTATGTGTCAAAGTCATTTCATTTTAAAGGAAAAATAAAGCCTTTGGAGGTAGAGAATAAATGTAGCAATTTTGTATAATTTTAAATTTATGTTTAAAATTATAGGGGAAGCAACATTTTCTATAAGTTATATTCTCAACACATTAATCCACAATCAAATTTTATGGGAAAGGTTGAGAACCTTTATATGAATTATGATAAATGTGGGGGTATTTATCTAAGAAAATGATTCCTATCCAAAATAGGAAGCAGACTTGATTGCTATCGAAAATAGTAATAAGACCAATGAATGTGTATTTATTGGATGTATAAGTGTATTATTTAGTGTACTGTACTAATTCCAATGTGCATTTGTCTTGATAAGTCTATCTATCTATCTATCTATCTATCTATCTATCTATCTATCTATCTGATTCATTGAGAGTTAATTAATACTGAAGTACTTTGATCGTATTCCAATATTGGAAAATGATAAAGCGCATACACAAATCTTCAAAATGAAGATAACAGATCAAAGAATCTAAAGTATTAATAAGTCGTGTCATATCTTTGTGTGATTACCAAGATAATAATGGCTAAGGACATAAACATCAGAAAATCATAGAAGTTTTGATAAATTATGTTAGCATAATCGAAAGTGATAATCCTCTTAACCATTTTTTATGCAATATTAATAATGGAATATGAATTTATTTCTTGGAAAAGCAAGGCACCTTTGAAAATTTTAAAGAGGATGATCATAGATAACAATTCTATGCATGTTGTTGTTATTGACAATTAATTTTTGAAAATGCAAAGAATAATCTTGCAAGTCACGACTTATTAGTCATGACATAAGTGTAACAACCCTCGCTTGTAGGGGGCTAATTTTATATTAACTTACCGCATGAGGTAATTATATAAAATGTTAAAACTGGAGTAAATATTAATTTAATGAGTTAGAAGCTAACATTTAGTAGATTGATGCATATTTACTGTATGTGAAAGTAAATATCATCAGGTTTTATGTTTTATAGTGTCATGCATTTTAAATGACATTATGGTTAAAATGAAATTGGAATTGAAAATAAATTATAAAATTGTCGGATGCCAGTTTAGAGGGTGTAGTTAGTCTTGGGATGTCCGAGACAGTCAAAATAAGTGTCATGTTGTATTTTTGGGTTTCGGGCACTTTTACCTGGTTTTTAACTTAAATGCGTATTTGGGAGTCATTTTAATGTGGTATTAACCACTTAAGTTGGATACTTTAGACTTAAGCCACGATTTTAGTCTTGCCCCTTATTTCATTTCCCTATTTCTTGCCTTAAATATAGAGAGAAAAAGAGATAAGAAAGAGGAAGAGAAAAGAGGAGAATGAGAGAGAGATTTGGAGATTGATGATTGGAGATGGCTTCTACACCAAAGAAATCTGAGTTTGAAACACTAAGGTAAGTTTTCTACTTGCTAAAATGTGATTTAAGTTGAATAAATTGTGTGATAGTTGTTTATTTATATTTATGGATCAAAAATAGAAATTTATGATATTTGAACCCAGATCTTAGTTTTGATGGTAAAATTGGGGGTTATAATAGTAGAAAATCATGTAGGATGACTTGGGGTAGTTTAATATTGTTGGATGTGTATAAAAATGAGGAGATTTGAGATTTGGGGTAAAACTAGGGTTTAAAACCCGTAACCCTTTCCTGGAAGATTTGCAGGGCCGAATCGATTCGGCCTGGCCGAATCGATTCGCCCAAGAGGCAACCTATAGATCTGAGTGAACCGAATCGATTCGGCTAGTCCGAATCGATTCGGAAATTATGCAGAAAGTCAGTTTTCCTTGACCGAATCGATTCGGTTGGTCTGAATCGATTCGGCTTCCAATTCATTTTCTTTAAGTCTAGGGCCTAGGAACCTTCTTTAATGAAATAAACTAAGTGTCCAAGAGTTTGTGTTGAGTTAGTTACTTTCCCTACATTAGTAATGGGTTATGTGGGGACTTTTCCAGGGTTATGCCTATTGATGTTAGGGCATACATTTGTTCTAGTTGATTAATATTAAACTAGGAGATCTAGTATTATGTTTGGGAGACCTTATAAGCTCAATGGAGCTATGATTAGCCTTGATGGATTATATGTAATACCCCGTATTTTTATGATATTTATTTATGGGATTAATTAAATTAAATGTGTATGAATTGGAAATTAATCCGGATTAAAATACTAACGAGATGTGAGTTGGTATTTGATTATAATGTTTATATATGACTGTATATGAATATTGAACTATGAAACTTGTCGTGAGATTGAAATACGGCAATTTGGAAATTTTGTTGAGACGCGTGTGACAGTCGCGTCAGGAATATATTTATTTTAATTAAAAAGTGGATTTTATTTCTATTAACCGTATGGTCGTTTTGAGTGCGCCAACGCATTCGGAAGGGTCAAAATAGTCAGAATACACTAGCCGGGGGTTTAGTTTGGGTCCCGGGGCATTTTTAGGCCATGCCGGCAACGTATAAGGGTAGTTTGGTAATTTTGGATTTTTGGGAATTAAAACCCACGAAAATCAGGAATTAATATCTGATTTGGACTTTACCCACTAAACCCACTAATAACCTAATGGGCTACAGGGGCAATTAGAATTAGTTCCAAAAGGTTCCTAAGGCAAAACCCTAGCCACCATTATCACCTTGGAGAAGAAGACTTGTAGAGAGAGAGAGAGGACAATTCTGCAGAGAGAGAGAGAATCATTCATCAATTCGACATCAAAATCAGAGATACACATAAGGCAAGTGGTTTAATTTCATTAGTTGCATAGAATACTTCTTCCATGCGTAGGAAATTGATAAAATTGCATTGTTTTTGGGAGATTGATGAAAACCCATTAAATTGGAATTTGAAACTTGTATTTTGATGAGGAATTGCATGTAGAATTGTATGTAGGTGATTAATCTGATGATAATATATTTTGGATAAAACAAAAACGGATTTAATTAGACTCATTGGGGATTTAAGAATTTCTAGGGTTCATGTTCTTGAAATTGGGAAAAATGTATAGATTTGATATTTGGATGATGTTTAGAATGAATTAACCCCACAAAACACGTTAGTATGTGACCTAAGTATGTTTAGGGACGATTAGAAACCTTGAACAATTGTTTGATTGATGTTTAGATGAGATTAGAGTGGAAGAAAAGATGGAAAAATGAAAAAGGAATTTTTGGACTCGAAACTGGCCTCTCGTTAGAAGACCTGCCCAGGTCGTTCGAACGAGCTCGTTCGAACGAGCTCGTTCGAACGAGCTTCTAACGAGTTGATAGTTTGACTTCTAATGAGAGGGATGTTCGTTCGATGACTTTCGTTTGAACAAGATCTCGTTAGAAGGCCCACTTCATTCGAACAACCTCGTTCGAACGAGACTTCTAACGAGCTGACAATTTAGGCTTTTTGGCCTGTTTTGATTTCGCGTGTCCCGTAACCTTATTTAATTGTAGAGATGACAGTCCCTTGATGATAAATTGTTATGGTAGGGACATTTGTGATATATAGAGGAGTAAAACCTAGGAGTATGATTTGAACCAAATGGAAATTATGGATTAGGACGTGAGTGTCTATTACGACGTGAGAACAATTGACGGCTTAAATAATTATATTAACCGGGAATATGTAAATTGTGTAGCATTATATGTCGGTACGGGAATGAGAAGTGTACCACAAAAAAATTATGGGGATTACTAAGATTTGTGCATACTTAGTATATGTATATGATTTTATATGTATGACATACCTACCATACTTGCTATCACGGGAGATTTACGTTCGCTTAGGGCCCTCTAATCCTTGTGTTTCCCGGATTTAGATTGGTACCTCGAGAACATACGTTAGAGAAGGACTTATTGGGATGTTAATAAGTCTGCTGATCGTGGGAGCATAGGTATGTGCGTGACCCATGTGATGTGATTGTGTTCGCCTCCATTGTTTGTGATTGTCGTTATCTGAGTACGATTCCTGAGAGATTTGGAATGCATGATCCTTATGTACGTGATGTACCGGGATGGATAGCAGAGTATGTGTACACCGCAGCTAGTCTCGGGGTGCTTGTATCGTATATTTACGACGTGAATAATATACACTTAATTAATGAGAACTTTCATGTGGTATTGTGTGTATAAATATGGAAACGTTTTGAGAAAATATAAAGGGATAACCTGAAATAAATTGTATTGCATTATTGAGAATCCTAGTGTATGTAAAGCCTCTTTTTAGTTGATAACGCTAGAATGCATAATGAGAATCGAGTAGTAAGGGGTAGACTTATTACGGTTTGGTTAGTTACGTATATCACTTAGGTGGGTATGGTACGTTAGGAGTGCACAATTAGTCGAGAGGTGAGTATTTCATGTGAGTGCACGTCCTAACATGCATTTTGCATTCGTTGTTTTAATGTTATTAAAGCACTTGCTATTTTAAAATACTCTCCACTTTCGGGCTCTGACCCGTTTGCTTTCAAATCAATTTTTTTGTAAAAACCATTTTAGGTGCCCAGCCACAAGGACACCATGCTTAGGATCCTCATTCAGGTGACGAGCTGTAGATGTTTGTGGAAGTTACAGGACTTTGCTACTAGACGCTTCATCTATCTTGACTCTATATTCAGTTTCATCAGTTGTAGGGCATGTCTCCCATTTCTATTAGAAAGATTTCCTATTTCAGACTTTCAGACTTTTGGTATGTAATTAATTCAGGATACTTTGTTTTACATATTTCAGTTGTGGGATTGTGGTGAGGAGTTTTCCTCCGGACTTATTATTATTTGTTGGTTATTTCATTACTTCGTTATGGTGAATGGATTATGTTGTTCTTCCATTATTCTTGTACTGCATGTTAACCAAACTTAATTTAAAATTTGGCAACTTACTTTTTAAATACTAGGTGGTTAGTAACCATTAAAATGTTTTCGACAGTGATGCTATTAAATGAACCAACTTGGCATTTTATATTGATTTAATAAAGGAGTAGCTACCCGGTATTTAATTAGTCAGGGTGTCACATTATAATAACTTCACAAATAAATCTTGGGGGAATAAATTGATAGTTCATTATTCAACGAGGTTATAATATCGATATGATATACGTATGGCTCCGGATTTAAAAGGGTGGATTATTTACAATAAAGTAAATAAGAATGGTTTCCAATGAAACGAAACATACACATAAATGGAAATGAAGTGGTTATGGTAATGATGATGGTAAATGATAATTTACTTAATCATGAATATGGTATATGATAATTTACTTGATTTTTGGAAACGGTAAATAAAATGGTTGAACACACCTCTCTAAATGACATCATAAGGGAAGTTCGCACGTTGAGGTGAAGCCCCCTGTCTAATGAATGCAGGGTGGATATAGTCCTAGGCCATGTGAGCGTTTGTTGACATATATTTTCTGCGATGGGTAGGAGATTCCGGGTGTGGTCTTGTCTACCCCGCAGGTACATGGTCGCTTCCCGACGTATTGCGTTAGGTGCCCAGGTTGTCTTTTATAGATAGGCCCTGGAAGATGATGGTCATTTAGGGGCGTACCCAGTGGGGAAACTCGGAGGGGCGGTCTTAAAATTCGTTATATGTATATAAATATAACAATTCATAATCAAGTGGGTCTTGATCTTTTTGTGATATGCCATAAATGGTATAAAGAAGTGCCACAAAGAGCTCAGTATACTTCCACAAAGAGAATTTAATGTTGATTATATTCCTGCTAAGGAATGGTAATGCCAGGATGGGCATGTAATTGAAATAAAAGCCACAAAGAGCTTATAATTATAGTTATAATTTCCTGATAAGGAATAAACTATGAAATGAATTGGTGTATTTGATGGAAGTTTTAATTATATTAATCTTTCTATTTCTCCTGCTTTATTATATTACTCATGCTTTTCTTCATTGTCTTAGTTTATGTTTTAGAACTTTGTAGATAGATTTTATTTTTCCTAGCATGATTTTATTCATAACTGTCACACTCTTTATTCACCTGGTAATCATATAGAACCGGGCCCTGACCCGTTCATATTTCTCGTTGTGTATGCATCTTGTCTCCGTTCAGCTACTCTGCCGCAAGGATGCCTGATTTGAATTCCGATCCCGGTGTCTTTGGCTAGCCGTGATGCGTTGCGGGTATTACGGGACATTTTGAAATAGACGCCATCTTCTTTGCACTCTAGTTAAGATCAGATCTTTTACTCGGGCGAGAGGCCCAAGCTTTTGTACTTGATTAATGTAATGTATTATGTAATTAATGAATTTATTTAATTTTATTGTATGAGTCTGTGGCCGACAGCATATTCGGTCCCTTATTGTACATTTGTGGGTATATAATATAATTTAATCTGGATTTCCACTTTCTTCTTTTATTGGGTTGTTAATTTGTTTTCTTTTATTAACTTTAAAAATCAAAATTTTTGGCAACCCGTTTTTCTGAAATAAGGAGTGGCTATCCCGTATACTTCTTCTTTAGTTATGATGCTGAGAATGATTCCATCCATGATTTCATTATTTTGGAGTATCGGGCATGCCACCCCCTATTTCGGATGGTGGGTTGTTACAGATGGTATCAGAGCATCAAGTTGTAGAGTCCTTAGGAATCTGTGTGAATTCTTTACGCTTTCATCGTTGCTTTTGATTTGACATAGAGCCTTAGGATTAAGATCGTTAATTTCTTTTATGAGATCTCATTCTTCTGCCAAGAGGTAGAACCTATAGAATCTTTTGCGCATTCATGTGAGAATAGTAGGTCGATTTAAGAAGGGCGTCATGAGAAGGAATTACTAAGAACTGTAATTTGTGGTCGGGGATGAGGACCGCTTTGGAGGTCGCTCCCTTTTTGTAGCACTTTCTTGTTTTGCTACCGCGACTACTAATTACAGTAGATTTTGGTTTTCCTCGTACTGCTAGATGTAGAGGGTGGTACTAAGCTTGAAATTTCAAGAAATGTTGAATTGAAGTGGAGAAGCGCCTATGATAAGGGCCACCTGTTAAAGTAGGATGGGGGAGAATCCTTCACCCGTATGAATAGTGTTGAGATGGTGAGAACGTGGTCACCATATTTGTGGATGCAAAAAGTTTTGCCCATGGAGAAACCCGATAGATACTTTCTATAGTAAGTTTCTCTGGGATAACTAGAAGGAGAAGAAGGTAGATTCTCAAATGTTCACGCGAGGCTCGGTCAGAGGCCGACATGTGAATAAAGAGTTGTGCGATTAGGGAGATCGTACACTAAAGAAACGTAGGTATAAGGAAGAGCCCTCCAATGAAATGATAGGCTCCAGAATAAGTGTCGTTAACACTTCTGATGGAGAAGTGATCATGAAACCGTATTGGTGGACATCCACATGGGAAGGTTTCATTGAGCTGAGGAAGAGGAGGCCGGTGGTGTGTTCTATTTTACTAAGAAAGTAAGAGGGACTACGTGGATCATTAGTTGGCAGTAAGAGGCGAAACAATGGTTATGACGTGAAAGAACCACGCATTTTCCATTATGTTGATTTGGAGAACAAGGGCAATAATTAAGGACCTAGTTTGGGAGTTGATGGAAGTAATGTTCATTCATGTAAGGCTCGAATATGGAGTCTGAGAACCATTAGTATTGACCCGGAGTGATTGGCATAAAATGTTGGTGGGAATTCCACCTTATTAGTTGGTGGTGTATTCCTTGGAATAAGATTTAGTAGTATTATGCTTACTTTAGAATTGGGTGTATATGTTGAGGTTGCGGTAGTTTCGATATTACTAAATAGAGTAATTATATGACTTCCGTGGTAGGGGAGTTTTATATTCTCTTCCACTCGTTATTAAGCGAGTGACGATGTTTTTCTTTAAAATATTATGTATGTTATAAGTTACTTGTATGATAGATACTATACAAGTTAGGATATATTGGTTAAATTGGGGTGATAACAAGCAATTAGATTGCGAGGCTATCCTACTTCTAGTTTTAGGATGGAACTAGTTGTCTTATAATATCTCTCCTGAATAAAGGTTGAGACTTTATAGGGGTGGTTGAGGTAAGTAGGAGGTTTTTACTTCTTGTTATGTTATCTTGCTTGTGTGTTTGATTGGTTGATTATTTGCTTTGCATGTGATTGGTATGCCTTATCTCCACGACCGACATAGTTGAGTAGTAATGCATAGGAGGGGTTCCTTGTTTGGATTTCGCTTTTGCGGGACGCTCCATGCGTGAACCTCAACGACGTTGGAAGTGGGGAGATGCTATTCTTTCTTCTTTTAAATTCATTCCCTTTTTATTTATTTATTTTGTTGGTTGAAGGTTGGGTTGAAAGGTTTAGCCGAGAATCACGTAGAAGAGTGATTAAGGGCTACTAAAGTGCGAGATAGAAGCACTGTATATAGTTCTCTCCTTTGATCGATGTGACGGAGACCGAGATATGAAGTCGAATTCAGACTTCGGGTTATGCCTTGATAAGAAGGCTATTTGAAAGATGTATATATGTTATGGGATAAAATTTGTAAGACTTCATAGAAAGTGAATGTCTGATCAGTTAAAATCTTTAATTTTGTTATGGTAAGGCATGGAAGTAGAATTTTGTTAATAGAATTGCAAGTTAAAATTTCCCGATCCCGATTATGTGTTGTAGACCATCACATCTTAATGACCGACGATGCAAGGTAGTAGTGTAACGGGAGGGTTCCTTGTTTGGATTTCGCTTCGGCGAGACATCCCACGCATGAAACCGAGCGAGTGTCGGAAGTTGAGATAGGTCCTAGACACTAGGGATATACTTAGTACTATATATATATACGACTTAGGTAGGATATATATATATATATATCGACCTTAGGTTTAGTAGGACGTAAGGCCTTTAGGGAATGTGATGTTGATTTAGGAAGGCTATAGGGAGTTGACCACAAATATGTTGTGGGTTAACCCTTAGGGGTATTAGATCCCTAGGAACTAGAAGTGTGGAATCTCGAGAGATTTTGAAGGTTAGGCCGATGGAGATGAGACCTCTCCTAGTTGAAGGGTTACATTAGTAACCTAACTTTTGGGGAGTTAAATGGATGAATTGAATTCTACTCCCGAGTCCGTGTGGTTAAGTTCGGGGGTGGATTTAAGGAACAAGTCTCTGCCAGGAGCGGGAAGTAATAATACTGGAGCATGGACCCGCTGTTTATACGTCTCACAAGCTTAAACTTGTGGGAAGTATTATCCCACGCTTGAATTAGAATTCGTTGCGGTGGAAGTCGCCTTAAAGAAATGGAGGCACTACTTCCTAGGAGGGGAAATTTAGTCTTTCTCGCGAGCAATAAGTGGTTGCAGTATGTCGGGGGAGAAATTGAGTTGGTGTTTAAAGTTCTTAAAGTACTATCATTTGGATATTCTCATTTTCTAAGGAAATACGATTGGGGTAGTAGATGCATCGAGTAAGAAACCCGTCGAAGATATTTGGGTTGGCATGGAAAACCAAATAAAATGAGTATAACTCGGAAGACTTTGTAGCGAGAGCATTCAGGTCTATTATTGATCATTTCACCTACGCGTGTGAAGAAGAGTATCGGTGGAATGAAGAAGGGTATATTCATAGACGTTCGCACTGAATTGCCAACAGTAAACTGGTCATGATCCTAATTGAGAAATTTCCGATCGTTCGACCAAGCCGTTGCTTTTCCAGACATTGCGGGCGGATGATATATAGAAGAGTACGCCCCGCTTTTATGGAAGAGTGAAGTGCCTAACAACAGTGGTGGACCTAGACTAGTTATTCATGTCGAGGCTCGATAAAGTTTCCATGAAGGAATGGAAATCGTATTGAGATGATGTGTATCTCTCAACCTTAAAGTGGTCATCACTAGATGTTATGAATGGAGGAAGTTGACTTAATACCGAGAGGCATGCTTCGAATGTATGCCTTGGGATAAATAGATGGACGGGAGCAATAACTTGTGTGGATGGAAATTTTTCGTACAAGAATTGGAATCATTTTCTACGGTATGGCGCCGTGAGTGGCCTTGTGTATCCAGGTGAGTAAATTGCATACTCGTTGAATAAGGTCAACGAATAATTGGTTCCTTCGACTTGGAGAGGTCCCGAAGCATTTCTTTACAGATTGGGCTTTTGAGCCATATGATCTGAAGGGCTACGCCTATGCAAGGAGAAGTTGAGTAGTGTTGGGGTTAAGCCATGTAGTGCTGGTGTGAGTACCCCTGAGGCGAGATATAACGCAATTCAAGATGTAGGACTATTTACGCCCAGTCGCACAGTTAGCATCTTTTGCCGTAGGAAGATAGAACTAATAGTTTGTGAGGAACATTTTGTGCTATGCTAGAGCACAAAGATTGTGGACTAAGATCGATAGAGTCGACCTTAGTACGAGTCCATTTTGGGATGCCGTAGTATCGAGGGTTTGTTAAGGATGATAGAATGATAGTTTGAGATAGTATACCCTTTATGTGTATAGGGTATGCCCGAATTTTGGGGGCAAAATTCCCTCAAAAGGGGGGAGTATGTAACAACCCTCGCTTTTAGGAGGCTAATTTTATATTAACTTACTGCATGAGGTAATTATATAAAATGTTGGAACTGGTATAAATATTAATTTAATGAGTTAGAAGTTAGCATTTACTAGATTGATGCATATTTACTGTATGTGAAAGTAAATATCATCAGGTTTTATGTTTACAGTGTCATGCATTTTAAATGACATTATGGTTAAAATGAAATTGGAATTGGAAATATATTATAAAATTGCCGGATGCTAGTTTAGAGGGTGTAGTTAGTCTCGGAATGTCCGAGACAGTCAAAATAAGCGTCATATTGTATTTTTGGGTTTCGGGCACATTTACCTAGTTTTAACTTAAATGCGTATTTAGGAGTCATTTTAATGTGGTATTAAACACTTAAGTTGGAGACTTTAGACTTAAGCCACGATTTTAGTCTTGCCCCTTATTTCATTTCCCTATTTCTTGCCTTAACATAGAGAGAAAAAGAGAGAAGAAAGAGGAAGAGAAAAGAGGAGAATGAGAGAGAGATTTGGAGATTGATGATTGGAGATGGCTTCTACACCAAAGAAATCCGAATTTGCAACCCTAAGGCAAGTTTTCTACTAGCTAATATGTGATTTAAGATGAATAAATTGTGTGATAGTTGTGTATTTATATTTAGGGATCAAAAATAGAAATTTTAGTATTTGAACCCAAATCTTTGTTTTGATGGTAAAATTGGGGGTTATAATTGTAGAAAATCATGTAGGATGACTTGGGGTAGTTTGATATTGTTGGATGTGTATAAAAATGAGGAGATTTGAGATTTGGGGTAAAACTAGGGTTTAAAACCCGTAACCCTTTCCTGGCAGATTTGGAGGGCCGAATCGATTCGCCCAAGAGGCAACCTACAGGTCTGAGTGAACTGAATCGATTCAGCTAGTCCGAATCGATTCAGAAATTATGCAGAAAGTCAGTTTTCCTTGACCGAATCGATTCGGTTGGTCCGAATCGATTTGGCTTCCAATTCATTTTCTTTAAGTCTAGGGCCTAGGAACCTTCTTTAATGAAATAAACTAAGTGTCCTAGAGTTTGTGTTGAGTTAGTTACTTTCCCTACATTAGTAATGGGTTATGTGGGGACTTTTTTGGGGTTATGCCTATTTATGTTAGGGCATACATTTGTTCTAGTTGATTAATATAAAACTAGGAGATGTAGTATTATATTTGGGAGACCTTCTAAGCTCAATGGAGCTATGATTAGCCTTGATGGATTATAATAACTTCACAAATAAATCTTGGGAGAATAAATTGATAGTTCATTATTCATCGAGGTTGTAATATCGATATGATATATGTATGGCTCCGAATTTAAAAGGGTGGATTATTTACAATAAAGTAAATAAGAATGGTTTCAAATGAAACGAAACATACACATAAATGGAAATGAAATGGTTATGGTAATGATGATGGTAAATGATAATTTACTTAATCATGAATATGGTGAATGATAATTTACTTGATTTTTCGAAATGGTAAATAAAATGGGTGAACACACCTCTCTAAATGACATCATAAGGGAAGTTCGCGCATTGAGGTGAAGCCCCCTGTCTATGAATGCAGGGTGGATATAGTCCTAGGCCATGTGAGCGTTTGTTGACTACCCCACAGGTACATCGCCGCTTCCCGACGTATTGCGTTAGGTGCCCAGGTTGTCTTGTATAGATAGGCCCTGGAAGATGATGGTCATTTAGGGGCTCACCCAGTGGGGAAACTCGGAGGGGTGGTCTTAGAATTCGTTATATGTATATAAATATAACAGTTCATAATCAAGTGGGGCTTGATGTTTGTGTGATATGCCATAAAGAGCATAAATAAGTGCCACAACGAGCGCAGTATAATGCCACAAAGAGCATTTAATGTTGATTATATTCCTGCTAAGGAATGGTGATGCCAGGATGGGCATGCAATTGAAATAAAATCCACAAAGAACTTATAATTATAGTTATAATTTCCTGATAAGGAAAAAACTATGAAATGAATCGGTGTATTTGATGGAAGTTTTAATTATGTTAATCTTTCTTTTTCTCCTGCTTTATTATATTACTCATGATTTTCTTCATTATCTTAGTTTATGTTTTAGAACTTTGTACATAAATTTTATTTTTCCTAGCATGATTTTATTCATAACTGTCATACTCTTTATTCAGTTGGTAATCACATAGAACCGGGCCCTGACCCATTCATACTTCTCGTTGTGTATGCATCTTGTATCCGTTCAGCTACTCCGCCACAAGGATGCCTGATTTGATTTCCGATCCCGGTATTTTTGGCGAGCCGTGATGCGTTGCGGGTATTGCGGGACATTTTGAAATAGACACCATCTTCTTTTCACTCTAGTTAAGATCGAGTCTTTTACTCGGGCGAGAGGCCCAAGCTTTTGTACTTGATTAATGTAATGTATTATGTAATTAATGAATCTGTTCAATTTTATTGTATGAGTCTACGGCCGACAGCATATTCGGTCCCTTATTGTACATTTGTGGGTATATAATATAATTTAATCTATATTTCCACTTTCTTCTTTTATTGGGTTGTTAAGTTGTTTTCTTTTATTAACTTTAAAAATTAAAATTTTTGGCAACCCGTTTTTCCGAAATAAGGAGTGGTTATCCCGTATACTTCTTCTTTAGTTGTGATGCTGAGAATGATTCCATCCGTGATTCCGTTATTTTGGAGTACCGGGCTGGCCACCCCCTATTTCGGATAGCGGGTTGTCACATATGGTATCAGAGCATCAGGTTGTAGAGTCCTTAGGAATCTGTTATCACTGGGACAACCAAATTATATTCGATTCAATTATCACTGAGAAGAAAATAAATTCTTCCTCCCTTTTCTAAGATGAGTCGGTACACTATTTGTTGCGTGTAACAGATAAATTTTATTTTATTGATTTTTATATCTTGAACATAAGGGTCAAGCAGGGTATTCATAGGATAGTCTTTATAGAAATCACCTATGCGAGTGAGAAGGGTCCACTTCTATGAGAATAACTGACGACCACATTTCTGAATTTTCTAACATACTTATGAAATTAGGAGGTGTCCAAGACCAAAACAAACACAACAATGAGAACCAAGAATCTTCACAGAAGGACTATTTGATTTTTATTGACTCGGTTTACAAAAAAAGGTTGATCAATTGGAGATATCTCATTCATTGATTGGCTAGTAAACCCAACAGTCTCTTACTAGGAATAATTCAAGGTCACCATTTATCTTTTTCGTTCCAAATCTTTTCCACGTATGCCCTATCTCATTTGTCTTCATGTTCATTTGATTCTTCACCCAAATTTCATTCATGCCGGGGATTGTTGGAAAATATTGTGTTTTTAAACAAAATAATATTTTGACCAAATTAATATATTGGTCAACTTTGAGCCACTATAAAAGTAGGACTTGCACTTCAAATGTGGTTGGAACAAGTACGTACCTGTTTCTTATAGCAAGACGAGTCATGTGATATATTCATCTATTAAAAATGAACAAATTGTGAATAAGAAATTTGGTTTCAAAGTGCCACATTTTTGTTTGAAAATTATTGGGAATTTTATTTAATTTTTTACGACGAATTTTCTAATCCGTCATTAAAGATCATAACTGTTCGCTATATAGTGACTGCTTTTCAGAATCGTCACAAGAGGTCGTGATTGTTAACCAATAGTTGTGACCTCTAATGAAAAACGTCCCTAGAGTGACTATTAAGGAAAAACGCATATTTCATGAAAGAACACTTTATTTTATGTAAATACAAGAATTGTCCTCATTTTACAAAGAGAGAAAAATATTTTTAAATACTTTCCATTCCTAATTGATTCAGAGAGAGTATAACATAATTGGTTAATGGGATATACGCATTGAATTTCTTCTTGCACGTGTCGAGGTCGTTTCATCCTGGGAGGTAGACTCTCATTATTCATTACCGTAAGCACCGAAGCAGGAGCTCATTTTATCTTATGGAGAGAGTCTCTAACACTCGACTTAGTCATCTTGTTCATTTGTAAGTTTTCAATCGGTCCAATTTTTATGGAACAAATATGATTTGTTTCATCTTTTACTATAATAAAAATACAAAAGCACATAATTATAATTAACATCGCGATCCAACTCTTCTTGCACAACAACTCATTCGCAAGATTTATAAGGGCATTACCTTTTGGGATGAACTAATGAATATAATCTTAATCAATATATTAGATTATCAATATTACATAATAAATTTGTTAAAATTGTGTACCTAAATCCATAGTGGTGGATTGAGACTTAGAGGTTAGAGGTTTTCACAGACAAATCCCTCTCTCTCTGTGAGTTCTCTCTCAATGATGAAAAATGAGGAGGAGAGTATATGAGTGAATTAGCCTTGGGGACAAAAACCCTTCATTATATAGGCATCTAATTAGAACAACATAATTTCTAATTAGGTGACTCTTGAGTAACTAATAGGTGACTCTTGAGTAACTACGACTCTTGAGTAACCAATAGGTGACTTTTGGGCAACCACACATTACAAATCCCATACTCATTTTAGATGTCATATTAGGATCTACTAATTATATCACTAAATTAGCGCAATAAAATAAAAGCCCAAATACAATTTCTACTTAATATGTAAGCCCACATTAGGAAAACATTCAAAAAATCTCCCATTTGGGCTACATATTAATTCCTAAGGAAATTACATTCGACAACCTATGGTGTGCACCATATTTTCTATCTAGTCTTAAACATCTCCCGAATTAATCTGGTCCATATCGTATACTAGTATGAGAACAAAGTGACCTTTGTTACATTTATTTCGTAACTTGATCCATCAATGATCACCATAGCAAATATATTCAATGACATAGATAAAGTATGGATATTTGCCTGGAAATTACATGCAATGTGATCTCAGATATGCTTATTTCCAATTGGTCCTTACTTTATTCCGCAGTGAGATCAAACTTTAGTCTTTCAAAACTCATGTTATACCAGGATAAAATAGACAATACATTCAGAGTAAACAACAAAATGAAAATACCATTAGCTTTATTCTGCAAAAAACTAAAACATACATAAAGTATCTCAATAGTGTTAAAGAAAAGAACTGGGACAAACTCCCACCAAAACTGCATATCATCAAACAAGACAGCACCCATGTGAGAAGTGTGCTCATGAAAAAACTTGGGTGGTAAGCCTTATTAAGGGGATCCATGATCATGGAGTTGTTCCTATATGTTTAATAGACGCTATCTTACTCTGAACTCTCTCCTTAACAACAAGAAACTTAATGTCTATATACTTAGAGTTCGACGAGCTTCTGTTGTTATTCGAATAAAGAACTGTTGAATTATTGTCACAATATATATTTAGCGATCTTTTAATACTATGCACTATTCGCAGCCTAGTGATAAAATTTTGTAGCCATATCGCCTTATTTGCTATCTCATAATAAGTTAAGAACTCCTTCGCCATAGTGGAAGGTACAATGAGTGACTTCTTAGCACTCCTCCATGAAATAACACCTCCAAACATCATATAGACATAGCCAAAAGTGGATCTCTTAGTATCTTAGCAACCCGCAAGATCGGCGTCAGAATATCCAATGCATTTCAAATTATCTGACTTTCGATTGATGAACATGCAATCTTTTATTCTCTGTAAATACCTCATAACCTATTTGGATTCTTTCCAATGATCTATCATAGGTTTATTCAAATATCTTCCCAGCATACCCACTATGGATGCGTACATACTTGAGCATACGTTAGACTCCATGTAGTTGAAGCATAAGGAATCTTTTTTATTTATTTACTTTTAGTCTCATTCTTAGGGCATTAATAGATACTAAACTTGTCTCCCTTAGAAACGAGAGTATCTCCTTATGCATAATCATTCGTACTAAATCTAGCGAGTACTTTCTTAAAATATCTCTTTTGTGATAACCCATGGACAACCCGAGAGCGATCTCGGTGTATCTTCATTCCCAATATAAAAGAGGCATCCCCAAGATCTTTCATTTCAAAATTCATAGTTAAAAATTTGTTAGTTTCGTGCAATAAGCCTATATCGGTGCTAACAAGTATCATGTCATCAAAATAGAGCAGAAGGAAGATAAATTTAGTCCCAGTGAACTTATGATACACACAGTCATCAACGACATTAACCTCAAAATCATATACGATAATGACTTTAAAAAACTTGTGATACCACTGACGAGAATCTTATTTGAGACCATGGATGGAATCCTTGAGTTTGCAAACCATAGATTTTGGATCTCCCGAGACAAAGTTTTTAGGTTGCACTATATATATGGTTTCTTCAATGTTACCATTGAGAAAATCAGTCTTAACATCCATCTGATGTAGATCTAAATAAAAATGAGCTACAAGTTCAATTATTTTCGTCAAAACTGTAGAGACAATCTCTTTTTAGTCAATGCCTTACTTCTGAGTGAAACTCTTAGCGACTAAACGCTCATTATATCTCTCACCATTACACTTAGAATATCGTTTGGTTTTAAATAACCATTTACAACCAATAGGCTTCGCATCTTCAGGCAACTTGATAAGATCCCAAACGTCATTATCTCTTATGGATTTTATCTCATCATTTATGGCATCAATCCACTTTTGATAGTTAGCACTTTGTTTGACTTGTTGGAAGTTGATTGTATCATCTTCCATTGACCCTATGTCAAACTTATGCTCTTAAGAAAACACAATGGAATCACTTGAAATTTAACTTCTTATTTCTCTAGTAGATGGCTTTAATGGCACTTAGTTGAGAGATCATAAAACTTAAAACCCTTCGACCATTCTATCTACCCAGTAAAATAGAAGCTTATAGTTGTTAAGACCAGTTTATTTGGTTCTGGCCTACAAGGCCTTGCCTCAGTTGGACATCCCCAAATGTGTAAATGCTTAATGATAGGATTTTGGCCTATTCATAGCTCATAAGGGGTTTTAGATACCACTTTACTAGGCACTCTGCTTAGATTATATACTATAGTCTTAAGTCCTTTTCATCAGAGTGATTTCGGCAAAGAAGAATGACTAATCATACTTCTTACCATGTCCTTAAGCATTTTTTTTCATCTCTTAGGAATACCATTCATGCTAGGCTTCCCCAGCATTTTGTATTATGGGACAATACTCCATTATTCTAAAATTTTGGGAAAAGGTCCTAGATGTTGTTCACCTGATCCATCATATCTTCCATAATATTCACCACTACACTCAGATTTGACAACTTTAATCTTCTTGATTAGTTGATTTTCATCTTTGACTTTGAAGGGCTTAAAAATATCCAAGGATCGTGAGATTTCATGAATTAAATATAAGTACCCATAAGGAGAGTAGTCGTCTATGAAAGTGATAAAATACTGTTCACCATTCCAAGAATCGAAGGGAATGGACTGTAAATATCAGCATGTATCAATTCTTATAGGCCATAACTCCTTTTGGCACTTAATTTCTGAATGTTTGTCTATTTTACCTTTATACACCCAATACAAACATCAAAGTTTGTTAAATCAAGGGGTTCAAGTATTCTGTCTCTCACAAGCCTTTCAATTCTCCACTGGGAGATATGAGCCAAAAATTTGGGACATTAGGAGTAGGAATTCTCATTAGTCAATTTGCATTTTTTGACTTTTGTAGTTGTTTGTAAGGTTTCATTAAGCATTGGTATTCAACACTGATAATTTTTCAAATAAAGAACCCGTTGTAATGTCAGTAAAATTAAGAAAACGACTGAATTTTTTATGTCTAAATAAATAAGAAAAACTATGTTTGTCCAAAATAGAAATAAAAACCAAATTCTGGCTGAAAGACGATACTACATAAGTATCTCTTAATTCAATAAAATGGCCAGTTTCAAAAGATAATATAAAGTTTCCGATTGCTTCAACTGTAACTGTTTTTTCACTGCCCACATAGAGGAATATTTAGCATCATTTGGCAATTGACTCCACAGGCAATCCTACATAGACATACTTACATGAGTAGTAGCACCAAAATCTACCCACCAAGTATGACTAGGTTCAAAAGCCAAATTAAATTTAGAAAAACCAAATTGAGAAGTGTAGCTTTAAGTCACGCCAGGCGGCATACTTGAAATAATCCTTCTTCACATGCCCAGGTTTCTTGCAAGAGAAACATATAAATTCTGGATCCTGCTTTTTCTGTGGAATTTTGGGTTGTGATGTACCTACTGCAGTTTCCTAATTATTATTTCTTTTTGCGCTTATTATTCTTTGAGGTAGATGCAATATGAGCACTTTAAATAGAAGTTACCTCATCTAACATACCGCCCAAGAATGCTTTTGGAACGTTCCACTTTAAAATTATTAGACATAAGAGATTAGATCGATCCCACTTGTCAAAGTTCTCTTTGTCCTCAATAGAACTTTTCTCCGTAAGAGAAGTACATTGTTCTTTCCTTAGTGCATAGTCTAAATCCATGCAGTTGAGAACCATAAAAATGTTCTCTTTCCAGTTCTTGAAGTTTGTGCTATTAAGCACATGAATTGAGTTCATGTTGGCAGTGATATTAGTACTTAATTTAGAGAACAAATAAATAACATAAGCTCAAATTAAAATTTAAGTCAAGATATGTTAAAAGAATAAATGCAAGACATAAATTTTATGCAACTGTAATGGTGGGACCTTTTTAAGATACCTAAAATAACATTAATGTTTAGTCTTTGGACAGAAACATCAACTTATAAGTGGTACACTTAGCCCATAAATAAAATGTTGATGGTAGATTCGATCAAACGACAACCTTCCTTTTGGCCCATTTATTATCCACATGGAAAATTTATAATAGTCATACATTTATTTCCGTATGTATATTTATTATTTGGCCATTAACAATCTTCCTTTTGGTCGGTCACTAATCGCATAAATAATAAACACACGCAACTTAATAACTCATAACAGATTAATCTACGTAATAGAGGTTACTTTGTCAACATATTATTTCAATTAATTTATTTTAAGATATAAGACAAAAGGGTATTAATAAAATTCGATAAATAGGAGCATGACTTTGGTTCCATAAAAAATATCATGAATATTTTGAAAACGTATGTTCTCCTAACGGGATTCTTCTTCCTCCCATCAACCATATGAACATTTTATCATATATATAATATTCAAAACTATGTACTGAATCTTTGGTCAATACCAAATAATACATAACATGAATATTAGAACAAAAAGTTAATGATGAAAAAAATATATGTAATGATTTATACCATAAAATATGGGGAAATAATTTAATTTTTCAAAAATGAAAATTTTATGTTTTCACTGCAGTAACATAAACAATCTCTTCAGGATCACTCTTCAATGAGCGGAATCGCAAAATTAATTTTTAAGCGAGAGTTATTAGTGTTGACATTATTATAAAAAGTGACAAAAACACTTTTTTCGGTTTCCAAATGACTTCAAATTACCGAGATAGGGTGGTGCCCATTGTTTACAATGGGTTTTATTAATTTTGAATTTTTCAGATTACAATCAAAATTTTGTAAAATTCTGAGTAAGAAAACGATATATGTCACTAAAAATATCCCTCAAAATAATTTTTACGGGTAGATTCACCCGAAATCAAGATTCCAAAAATTCTCATATTAATCATACAAGATAACAACCTTTAAACTTAAAACATCCTCTAATTAATTTTGGGATTATGATTACAAAAAAAAATCAGAAAACATACATAAAATTCTCTATATAATTCTAAAAGCCATATGGGTTCTTACAAGATTATGTGTATGAGAAATAAAACAAAAGGCATAATGATGATATCAATCCCAATAATCTAACAAGAAGTTGCTCTGATACCACTTGTTGGGATGAAGTTCTTAATATAATCTTAATAAACATATTAGATTATCAAGATTACATAATAAAAATGTTAGAACTGTGTACCTGAATCCACAGTGGTGATTAAGACTTGGGGGTTAGAGGTCTTCCACGGACTAATCCATATTTATCTATGAGTTGTCTCTCAATGATGGACAATGAGGAGAAGAGTATATGAGTGCATTAACCTTGGGGACCAGACCCCTTCATTATATAGGCACCTAATTAGAACCCTATAAATTCTAATTAGGTGACTCTTAAGTAACCAATAGGTGACTCTTGAGTAACCACGACTCTTAGGTAACCAATAGGTGACACTTGGGCGTTACAAATCCTATACTCATTTTAGATATCTTATTGGTCTCTACTAATTTGATCACTTAATTTGACCAATCAAAATAGAAGCCCAAATATAATTGCTACTTAATATGTAATCCCATATTAGAATATTAAAAATATTCCAACAGGTTAAAACATCTTACGAATCAATTTAGTCCATATTATACACCAGTATGTGACCAAAGCAACCTTTGTTACATTTATTTCGTAACTTGATCCATCATTGACCACCATACCAAATATATTCAATGACAGACCAAGAATGGATTGGTGGCTTGAAATTACAAGCAATTTGATCTTAGACATGCCTAATTCCAATTGGTCCTTACTTTATTCCAAAGTGAGATCAAACCTAATATTTTAAACCTTATGTTATACCACAATTAAAAGACAATACATTCAGAGTAAACAACAAAATAAAAATAATAGCAACTCCATTCTCTAGAAAACTGAAACATACATAAAGTATATCAATAGTGTCAAAGAAAATAACAAGGACAAACTCCCACTAAAACTTCATATCATCAAAAAAGAAAAAACCTATGTGGGTAAGTGTCCTCATGAAAGACCTTAGGTGGTATGCCTTTAGTAAGGGGATTTGTGAGCATGGAGTTTGTTCTCATGTGTTCAATAGACACTATCTTACTCTGAAATCTCTCCTTAACAACAAGAAATTTAATGTCTATGTTCTTATAATTCGACGAGCTTATATCGTTATTTAAATATAGAACTACTAAATTATTATCAAAATATATCTTTACTGATCTTTCAATACTATCCATAATTCATAGCCTAGTGACAAAATTTCGCAGCCATATCGCATGATTTGTTGCCTCATAACAAACTATGAACTCCGCTGTCATAGTGGAAAGTACAGTGAGTGAATTCTTAGCACTCCTCCAGGAAATAACACCTCCAAACAACATGTAAACAAAGCTAGAAGTGGATCTATTAGTATCTTGGAAACCCACAAGGTCGGCATCAGAATTAGTAAATACTTAATGACTGGATTTCGGCCCATCCATAGTTCATAAGCAGTTTTAGCTACCGCTTTACTACATACTCTATTTAAAATATTTACTGCAGTATTAAGTGCCTCTCTCCAGAGTGATTCTGGAAAAGAAGAATGACTAATCATACTTCTTACCATGTCCTTAAGTATTTTATTTCGTTTCTCAGTAACAACATTCATGCTAGGATGCCCTGGCATTATGTATTGGGGGAATATTCCACATTCTTCTAGGAATTTGATAAAAGGTCCTGGGCGTTGGTCACTTAATCCATCATATTTGCCATAGAATTCACCATCACAGTCAGATTTGATAAGTTTAATATTCTTACCTAGTTGATTTTCAACGTCGGTTTTGAAGTCCTTTAAACGATCCAAGGATTGTTACTTGTCATGAATTAAATATAAGTACCAATAACAAGAATATTCATCTATGAAAGTAAAAAAAATGCTGTTGACTATTCGAAGAAGCCACAGGGAATGGGTCACAAATATCATTATGTATCAATTCTAAGACGCTAAAACTCCTTTTAGCTCTTAATTTCTGAATGTTTGTCTGTTTCCCTTTATGTTTTAAGACGGATACGAACTGACTTAAGTGCATGATATATTTTTTAGGTGCTTCAGACTCACAGATGCCTAGTCTCCTTATACTTATGATTCAAAACTGAGTTATGGGTTTTGATAATTGTGTTGTTTGGGTTTGTTCATGCAGGATCAAGGAATTGTACGACCACATTCATGAGGTATCTAGACTGAGAGCCCCTCTTGTTACTGATGATGTTTTTATGATAAACATGGTGGTAACAATCCCACTCCCTAGTTGTTTAATTCAGTGGATTATCAACTTGATCTATACAATATAGTATAAGTTTGAACAATTCTTGACTTGCCTTTTGAAAGCAAACAATTGATCTTCTATCCATCTGATTTTTCCTTGTCCATCCCTTTAAACCATAGTAGATTAGAAAAATATGTCCTTATAAGATTTTTCAAGTCCAAAATGCAGTTAGTATAAGAATTAAATTTTTAACCATTTACTTAGACATAATATAGGACACTCTGGTTGAGGTTTTCAGGTAACTCCTTTTAGTTTTCTGTTGTTTCTATTTATCGCTTCAACAAATTCTTTTACCTGATTACTGTATTAATATTGTACTCTATGTTTCTATCAGCGCTTCCTTGGTAGAAGGAAAGCATGCACGCAACTTCTTTTTTGTTTACATGTTGGATTTTTTTTCCTTAGCAATTTTCTTGGGGATGTTTTGGATGTGGTTAAAATACGTTGTAACGGTTCCTTTATATGTTCCAAAATGTGAAACTCCTAGACTGTGAGATCGCATACGACAGAGACTTTGAATATGATTATCTTGGCCTTAAATCCCTTGAAATATCCTGCATTTAGAAGGTTCAAGGGTAGGTTGTAGAAAGACTACAACACATGTTGATGAGGGTTACTGTTGGAATCCGTAAAGAAGACATTGATTCTGCTATAATAACATACCATATGATGTTTCAGCATTGGTTCACCCATGCTAATCCGACTCTTTTCAACGTAGTAACGACAAGGCCCCAAGTACGTAATGTCAATTAGGATTATTTAATTCTAATAACAATACTTACTTGTTTGTTTTCTGAGTCAATTTTTAATGGGAATTTGTAGTTGTGCAGCTATTCTCTTATTCAAATGAGGTATGAAGGTAAAGGAAACATAAGGGAGTTCGTTATGGAGATGTATAAAATCGCTTTAAAACTTAAGGGACTAAAGTTAGAGCTGTCTAATGACTTACTCGTGCATTTGGTACTTATTTCCCTTCCCATACACTATAATACTCAAAAGGATAAATGGACTCTTAATGAGCTCAGTTCTCATTATGTGCAAGAAAGGGACAGATTGAAGCGAGAAAAGAAAATTGAAAGTGCTCATATTGCATCTACATTAATGATTAATAAGCAAAAAAGGAAAAATAATAAGAAAACTGTAGTAGGAACATCAACACCCGAAATTTGACAAAAGAAGCACGATCCAGAATTTACTGGTTGTTTTTTAAGTAATCTGGGAATATGAAGAAGGATTGTTCCATATACGCTTCATGGTGTGTAAATAAAGGTAAACTTCTCACTTTGGTTTGTTCTGAAGTTAATTTGGATTTTGTACCAAGTCATACATGGTGGGTAGATTCTGGTAATACTACTCTTGTAAGTATGTCTATGCAAGGCTGTTTGTGAAGTCGATCGCCAAGTGATGCTGAAAGATTCATCTATGTGGGCGATGGCAAGAAAGTTCCAGTTGAAGAAATTGGGACCTTTCTATTATCTTTTGAGACAAATTATGTATGTTGAATACCAATGCTTCGTTTAATGAAACCTTGAAAACTACTAAAAAAAGTACAAAACACAAATTGACTAATGAGAATTATACCGCCTTATGGCATAAACATTTGGGTCATATTCCCAAAGGAGAATTGAAAAGATTGTGTTAGACGAAATACTTGAACCCCTTGATTTAACAGACTTTGATGTTTGTATTAGGTGTATAAGGGGGAAACGGATAAACATTCAGAAATTAAGTGTCAAAAGGGTTTCACTTTCACAGACAAACATTTTAAGACATTTGCATCTTAGAATACCTAGTAAAGAGGTAGCTAAAACCCCTTATGAACTATGGATACACATTTAGGCATGTCCAACTGAAGCAAGGCCTTACAGGCGAAATGAAAAGAAACTGGACTCAAGAACTATTAACTGCTATTTTTTGGGTACACTAAACGGTCGAGGGATTTTAAGTTCTATGATCCCTCAACTAAGTCCTTTTTCAAGACAAGAAATGCGAGATTTCTTGAGGATGTTGAGTTTGAGGGGGAATATATGATTAAGAATAAGAATGTTGTCTTTTAAGATGAATCAATTCATCTTTTGAACATTATTCAGCCTGCTGACAATGTTGAAGAAGACAACAGTAAGGGCTTCCCTACTCAAACTCAAAGAGTTACTTTAGAAGAGAAAACTCAACAATCTTATAAGTAAGTGCCAGTAAGGCAACCCATTAGAGAAAGAAGAATTTAAATTTAAGTGATTACATTGTGTTTCTTCAAGAGCAGGAGTTTGACATAGGGTCAATTTTCTTTGACATTATTGAGATACTTTATATATGGTTCAATTTTCTGCAGAATAAAGTTGATGGTATTTTAATTTTATTATTTACTCTACTACACAAAATTCTATGAATAGTCATGGTAGGTCGGTTATGAACCATGTTTACTAGTTAGGTCCCAAAGCCGAGACCAAGTTCAACAGAGGCTTGACCAGTTCCATGACCAAGGGTGGTCATGGGCACAGTAGGAGCTGGCCATGGCCTTCGTGTGGGTCATAGACCTTGTCCCTGACCAAGGACTGACCATTATGGCTTCAAAATCGCACCAAATTTTCATTAAAGTTGGGTCAGGGACTACGATTGTGACCATGTGCATGGCCAATGCCAAAAATCCATCAAATAGGTTCACGACTTTGGGCTATGACTAGTTAAAATTGGTAATGCATTTTAGTCACAAACTAAGATCGTGACCATAACTATTTCAATGTCCTAGTCACAACTGGTGATGTGGAAAAAATAAGGTCATGCGGATGGGTCATGGACTAGTTCCATGACTAGTGTCTTCATATTAAAACTTAGGTGCCATTTTTTCATTTCCCCAAAAAATTTCCTCTCTCAATCTCTCAAACCCTAACCGTTCTCTCTCATTTTCAACGCAATATTTCTCTCTGTGAGTACAAGAATTATCATAATAGAATTACATAAAACAATCTCAAAGAACAAAAAGTAAAAATCACACACACAACAATGATGTACGTGGTTCGACAACTTGCTTATGTCCCCATAAAGGTTATTATTTTATTATAGTGTCTCTTAATGCTCAAGATTATATCCCTTTGCCTCGAGTCAGGGTTTATAATTTATAGATAAATAAAAGTAAGATATTGAGTTGTACAAGGAACTCAATTAACACGTGAATAATTCGTGGTGTACCTGAATATCTCTTTCGAGATTGTTGGTAACCAATTTGGATTTATTCGTGAGTGTTCTAATGTGTTTCAAATACACATAAGTAAATTAGATTCTGATTTAGTTCGGGCAACGCTTTGGACAATCCGGGCTGGTCAGCTACTCTCATGGGCTATATTGAATGGGTCCCCACTATTGGCCCTAAACATTTTTGGCCTTGTGGATTGTGGGCAATTAATTTTTAATGAATTAAAGGCTTGTAGATTAAAACATTCATCTTTTCAACAGGCATGAGCTTCTATAGATTTGTTGAACTCATAGGGGTACGCTCATCTTGAGCCAAACACCATGGAATATTGTAATTTTTAGGAATGGGCGAGGGTACCGTTGTTCGAGCAGTAATATGAAGTTCCAAAATCGTCCTAGGATGTCATATTCATCATTAGCGTTGGGTTTCAAACCAAAGGTTCACCTCATTTGTCATTTTAGTTCGAATTTCTTTCTTCATCGCTCAGTTTTCAGGAGCTTCATTAATCATTGTAAGTTCAGTTTTCATTTTTTTAGTTTTCGCTTTCTCAGTTCTCTTCTTCTTCTATAACTGTAGCTAGGGTTTTTCTTCTCTCAGTGTGGTTATGGAAAAACTTGATAATAAGTCGATTGTTTAGTTTAGGAAGTCATACAATATTCCTAATTGGGTGGACTTCAACTATGCCCCCTACTAGATTCATGCCCTTCTAATAACTCAAGGGGGTTTAACGTTTCCCCCAAACCACCTCTTTCTTAGGTTCTTCAAATATTTTGAAATTATGCCTGCCCAATGTGCCCCCAATGTCAGGAAGATAGTTAATGAGATGAACAGAATAAATATCCTTAATGGGATGAAACTAGGCCTTGATGAAATAAGCTAATGCTACGTGTGGTTGCGAACCGGTGATGGCCTTAAGTATTTGAAGAACAGGAAGGCTGGAAAGGTCTTGGTGGCGAACCTTCTATAATCCCATAAATATTTCTGGGACCATGGTTTCATTCATAGAAATTAGTAATGTTCTCCTGCTTATGAGGACAAAAGGCACTGAGGCCCTGTAATTTCAGACTTTGGAGATGACCGTATATGTTACTTTCCCTTTTCTTTATTTAATTATGATGTTCTATTTTCTTACTTCTGGCCTCTTAGCTAATGTTCTTTTTCCTCTACTTTACAATTCACATTAAAAATCAGGAGCCTGTCATATGAAATTGGCTCCCCCGGGGCTATCGATTCTAACCCATCTAACAAGGGGAGGGAAAAGGAGAAAGAGAGGAAGAGAGAAGAAGAGGAATAAAGGATAAAGAAAAAAAGAAAGAAAGAAAGAGGAAGATAATAAGAAAGAAAAATAGAGGGAAGAGGACAAGAAGAAGTTGGTCTTGAGTCCTTCCTCTGTCCCCTCTAGCACTGCTGAGTTTGAGGGGGTCAGCGTGGGTGATTGAACCTCCGTTGCCCCTAGGGGGCAGTACTCAATGTTGATCATGAGTGTTCTGCGAGGTTGGGGTCACCCCACCTTGCCCTTAAGTCTATCCAAGGAATTTCCTTGGTAAGTCTCTTCTTGATTTGTCGTGATTTTTTTCTCTTTTTTTTGTTTTTCCTTCTTCGTAGTGACTTGTTATTTTCTCTGATCGTGCAATTTTTATCTAATTTCACCATTATTTTTGATGATCACTACAACAAGTCTAGAAGTTACCAAGAGCTGAAAGATGCTCTAGAAAAGGAGAAGAAGGCCTCGATTGCTTCTCGTTTATTATGGGATCAAGAGAGGGAGAAGTTAGTTAAGGCCTTTGCTGACCTTGAAGCGTCCAAGAAGGTGGTGGTCACCCAGAAGGAGGATCTAGTTAAAGAGAATCAGAACTTATTAGATAAAATCTAAAAGATAGAGGAGGGTCTCACTCAAGACAAGGACACTAGATATATTGATGGCTTCAACAAAGCATATGATGACGCTGAGCTTCAGCTTGCCTATGGGAGGAAGGTGGCCTTCAAAAATGGCTGGGACCAGGCTCTGAAAGTGGTGGTCACCCCTGCTACATCTGAGTTATTTGACCTCCATTCTCCTGGGCCTGATCCTTTTGAAAAAGAAGAAGAGGGTTCTGGTTAGCTGGCCAGTCATGTTGAGGGAATGACAGCTAAGGTTGGTGTGGATGATGGTCTATAGTAAGGGGCTGTCGACAAGGGGTATGCCATTATCGAAGTTGAGCAGGTGAAGGAGCGAGGCATGTAGACTAGGAATTTATTTTTTCCTTGCATACTGATATTTTGTAACCTCGTAGCCTTATAATTTTTTGATTGCTCTGACTGTACTGGCATTCGATCCCCTTATGTATCAATGAAAAGATAATTATATTCTACTTATGACTTGTTTGCTCTTTTATCATATACTAATACTTTGTTCGTTGTTTAGTTTGTATTTGTTTGTAGTCTGATGCGAACTACATCCCCCATAACTCACGTTTGGGGATAATGCTTGGGCCTAGCATTAGTTAGAAAGTTCTCAAGGCATTTCTGAAGATTTATAAGTCTCTAAGGGTGAGGACAAAGCAGTATAAGAATCAGTTTGAGCTAGTCGCCAAGCTGAAGGATGATCTTCAAGCCATGGAGGAGATCAAGGCTTCAGTCCAGGATGTGGTGAATGCTTTGAGAGCCAAAATCATTGAGACCATAAAAGTCAGCCAGGTGAGTAAAATGCTTCAGGTCGAGAACAACGCTCTATGGAAGGAGATCTTTGGGCTAAAAGTAGTTGTGATTGTTCTCAAGGAGGATGTCAAGAGGCTGAGGTATTCATTTAAAATAGGACCTCGAGAAGCTTGGGTAGAAGGTTACAATGATGGATGGGAAGATGTCTAAGCAAGTCTTAAGGAGGCAGAGTAAATTGCCTTTACTCGAGGGTGGTTAAGTTCCCTTAAGGAGGTGAAGATGTCCAAGGAATCCAGACTGTGGTAGAAGTACCAAGTTGAGTGTGTGTCTTACTACCACAATCCTTTCTCGAAGGATAATGAGTGCATTCTGACTGACGCCATCCCTATCCAACTTTTGGAGTAAAACCTTTATGAAGAGGTGGATGAGCTTGTCCTGAAATTGAATGATGGTCAAAGAGAGCTTATTGCAGAATATCTTGCTCGCCATCCTGGGCCATTGTAGTTCCTTGTGTATTTTTGGTCTCACTATAATTGTAATTTCATAGTTTTGTTAATAAAGAGCTTTAATTATTAACCTTTTCCATATTTTGAGCATGTGCTAACTAAACATGTGTTAATAATTGTTGCTTATGCTTGAACTAGAAAGAGATGTTGCTCGTTAGTTAATTAATATATTTGTCAACCAAATAATAGTGATTAACCATCTTAAGCCCTTTCAAATGGACTACTACTTAGGTTTGATCATTTTGAGTTTCTCAGCAAACTAAATGATATTAAGAACTGGCAATAGCCATACGTTACTAGATGTTTGAAAATTCTCCTGGTCCAATATGCCTTAATAGTATCATTCCATCTAATTTACCTTTTAGGTTGTGTCGTCACACTCCCTTAGGTCTAAGTAAGATAATGGCGAGAAGGTACCTGGTTGATGGGTCATCCACCCAGCAAGCTTTTTGTGACCAACCTGAGTTGACTTTGTTGCCTAAGGATCCGCTGTGTGGATTTTATTATTGTCGGGGCAACTCATAAGGTCTATTATGTTTGTGATAAAGACCCAAGGGTCCTATTTATCGAAACATTTTTACTAACTTGTTGTAATTACTATCTACCCTACTCGTCATGTGAGATTCCTTGATTGAAACAAGTTGAAACCCTAGGAGTTCTATTATGCATGAGGGAGTTATCATTTAGAAAATGTGCGTATTAGTGAGATACGATCAAGAAAAATTAAGCAACCAATGCATAATACTAAAGTGAGAGGGTTAACAGGCCTTTATTCATGGATACTAATTATCGAGAAACATAGGTTTGAAAATGAAAATATTCTTAAACTAAATGTAGTATTAAAAGATAAAGAAGACTAAAAGTAAAAA
This sequence comes from Sambucus nigra, assembly GCA_949130495.1. Lineage (NCBI taxonomy): Eukaryota > Viridiplantae > Streptophyta > Magnoliopsida > Dipsacales > Adoxaceae > Sambucus > Sambucus nigra. The sequence goes on from OX422223.1 coordinate 321,158,365, forward strand.
ATTTTGAGATTGACTGCATTTCAAGCTCTTGGTATCTCCTTGGCCTCCAGTGTTTCCAAGTGATATGCTCCTTGAAGGTTGTCCCTGATTACTCTAAATATCCTTCCCAGTTTGGTCCCAATTTTCAATCTGATGGTTTTATGGCACTGTCAAGGAGTTTACCTAGGATATAATCCCCTACCAAAAACCTCCTCTTATTAACTTCCTTATTATACTACCTGGCCAACTACTGTTGGCAGGAAGCCAACTTGATCATGGCCAGTTCTCTTCGCTCTTCTATTAAGTTAAGTTTAGTGCGTAAAGTATCATCATAGCCTTGGTCGACCAAGGTGGTTCTCATAGTCGGGAGACCTGCCTCTAGTGGAATGATGGCTTCCATCCCGTAAGTGAGCATGAAGGGTGTTTCCCTAGTTGGTCGTCTGGGGCTGGTATGATAAGCCCACAGAACATAAGGAATCTCATCCACCTAAGCACCCTTGGCTATTTCCAACATCGTTTCCAGTCCATTGAGCATGGTTTGTTGGAAGCCTCTATCTGTCCATTACTTTGGGGATATGCAACAAAAATAAAGTGGTGCTTGATACCATGATCATCAAAGAGACCCTGAAAGAAATAACTTTCAAATTGTGTGCCGTTATCGATGATGATATTCCATAGTATCCCAAAGCATGTTATGATGTTTCTCCATATCAACCTGGTCATATCTAAATCGTGAATGTTTTCCAGTGGTTTTGCCTCTACCCATTTGGTGAAGTAATTTATGCCAACCAATAAATACTATCGATTTCCAGATGCAGTAAGTAGTGGTTCCACAACGTCTCATCCCCATTACATGAATGACAATGATATTGTCAGTAATTTTAGGTCGTTAGGAGGCTGGTGGACCATAGGAGAGTGCTTATGACATTTTTCACACTTGCAAACGTAAGTGCGTGCGTCCTTTTGCATATGAGGCTACTAATAACAATCATTCTTTACTCGGAAGGCGACCGATCTTCCTCTTGCTTTACTTCCACAAATACCCTCATGAAGTTCGCTAAAAACATGCTCGGTATCTTATGGGTGGACGCGCTGGAGATAAGTACTTGTAAATGACTTCTTGTAGAGATTCCCCTTAGGGGTAGAGGTAAAAACGAGAAGCCTTGACCATAACCTGATGGGCTGATCTCTTATCACCAAGCAATATGTTGTTCCATAGATACGAGATGATAAGATCCATTTAACTGGGAGCTCTCTCTATGAGGAGGACTTGCTTGGCTACGATGGTCTGGTTAATGCTTGGCTGTGTGAGGAACTCTATCTGAATGGTTCCCCTTAAGTCAGAGTCTACTACTAAGCTCAGGGCTGCTAAGACATCGATGTGACTATTCTACCCTTAAGAGAACTGTTGAATTCCCACATTCTCAAACCTTTCTAGAAGTCCTCTTACCTTGACGAGATAGGCTACCATTCTATCATATTTTGTGTTAAAATACCCAATTACTTGACTGGAGACCAGTTTGGAGTCACCGAACACGTGAAGGTGCTTTGCCCATAATAGTTGGGCCTTACACAAACTAACGATCAATATTTTGTATTCAGCTTTATTGTTGGAGTCCTCAAATCTTAATCCGATTCCTTTCTCCATGACAACACCTTATAGAGTGATAAGGACTATGCCTACTCCTGGCCCCTTGGAATTAAAAGCTCCATCTACGTATAGGGTCCAGTTCTTACACTGTGCTTCTTCATTTACTGACTGCTTCGTTACTAGTTGGTCAATTAGCTGGTCCCTTATGAATTCAGCAATGAAGTATGCTAGGACTTATCTTTATCGCTTTTCTCGATTGAAAGTGTATATAGAATCTCCCGAGTTCCACTGACCACTTTGAGAGTCGCCTGGAGAAGTTAGATTTTTGAAGAACAACTTTGAAGGGGTAGGAAGTAATTACTGTTATTGAGTTGGTTTCAAAGTAATGTTTCAACTTCCTTGGAGAGACCACTAGTGCATATGCGAGCTTTTCTGAGGGAAGGTAGCACTTCTCTGCGTCTAGAAGTGTCTTGCTATCATAATAAATTGGGTGATGCCCTCTTTCTTTCTCACACACCAGAGTGGATCTTATAGCGTGTTATGATACTGCAAGGTAAAGATATAATAGGTCTCCATCATTTAGATTCACCAGTAGGTGTGGTTTTCTAAGATAGGATTTTATCTACTCCAAATCTCTTGAACGATCATGGTTCCATATGTGGCCTTTCTCCTTTTTTCATAATCTGAAAGAATGTTCGATAGCTCTCCGATGACTTGGAGATGAAGCGATTGAGCGCCACGAGCATACCAATGATATTTTTAACACCTCGTAGTGTCTAAGAAGGATGGACCCTAGTAATAGCGTCGATTAGATCTGGATTGGCCTCAATTCCTCTTTTACTAACTAGATAGCCCAAGAACTTTTTAGACTGGACACCGAATGAACACTCATTTGTGTTAAGCTTCATCTAGTATTTCTTGAGGTTCTTAAAGGTCCTGACTAAGTTCATGAGGTGGTCTCCCTTGCTTTTTCTTTTGACTAGCATATCATCGATGTAAACCTCCATTGTGTCTCCCATCTGTCTCTTCAACATCTTGGTGACCAACCTCTGATAAGTCGTCCATGCGTTCTTTAAGCCGAATGACATAACCTTGTAGTAGTATAACCTAAAGGGGGTTACAAAGGACGTTTTTTTGTGGTCAAGTCTGAACAATGGAATCTGATTATAGCCAGAGTAGGCATCCAAAAAACTCATCCTTTCGTACGTCATAGTATCATCAACCAATTGATCTATTTTAGGAAGTGGGAAGATATCTTCGGGACATGCTCTCTTGAGGTATGTGAAATCAAATAGACCCTCCAACTACCGTTGCTTTTTTGTACCACCACTTTGTTGGATAACCATTTAGAGAACTGAACTTACCTAATGGATCCTAAATCCAATAGCTTTCCCACTTTGTTTTCCACCGCCTTAGCTTTCTCAGGGACTATTCAGCGAGCCTTTTGAGTGATTGTCCTGAAGGTCAAATTGACGTGTAGACGATGGATGGATACATTGGGATCATTTCCCTGGTAAATCCTATAGTTCCCAAGCGAAAACATCTATGTTACTTCTAAGGAAGGCAGTCGGTTCTTTTTTCTCTTGATCGACAAGAGTGTCTCCGATCAAAAATTTCCTCTCTGGCAAGTTATCATCGGCCCCAGCCTCTTCCAGGTTTTTGACGACCCTATCATCTGGGTGTACCCTGGTCTCCTCCACCCCTGGTCAGACGTACCGTAATTACTATTTGGAGGGTATATCCCTCTCTAGGGATTCCTCTTGAGCGTCTTTTAGCTCCTTCTTCTTTTCCTTCTTGGGTAAATGGCCAGGATGAAACACTTCTTGGAAGTGTCCTGGTCGCTACGGATTTTAACCATGCCCCAATCGGTAACATAATTTAAATTTTGGTGGTAGGTGGATGGTACAACTCTTATGGCATACCACCAGCCTTTGCCTAAGATGGTGTGATATCGGGACTCTATATCCCCCACTAAGAATTCGATTAGCTTTGAGATGCATCATGATCCTCTCTGCAAAGTTGACCAACGTAACTATGGCTTCCTTGAGGTCGGCGATGTTCAACTACAGCTTGTGGAACAACTCCAGGTACATAACTTCTGACGAACTCTCTTGGTCCACAAGCAACTTGTCAACGTCATAATTGGTAATTCTAAGGGTAATAACCAGTGCGACGTGATTTGGGGTTCTTACCCTGGCCAAATCTTCCTCGGTGAAAATAATATTCTTGGTATTATTGATGCCCTCTAGTCATCGATGTTTACCCTCCTGGGTTTTGGCAGGGTCAATCTGAAACATCTCCATGATGGAAATAACCTTCTTTAGCTCCATCGAATAGAATTTCCTTGGATTTTCTTAAGATCTGATGCCCTATATATTATCGTGAACTCATATCCAATGTTTTCGTCAAGGAAATTTTTCGACTTCTGGTTGCCATTAGCTGGGAGCTTATTTGCTTTTTTCTCTATGTACTCATTTAGGTGCCCAAATTTGTCTAGCTCTTCCAAGTGTGACTTCAGGGCCTTGCAATTTTCAGTCTTGTGGCCTCCCTCCTTGTGGAATGCGCATCTCAGGGCATTATTTCTTTTTGTTGGTTTGCCACCCATTTTTTTGGGCCACTTGATGAACGATTGGTCTTTGATCTTCCTCATAATCTTTTAAATAGGTTCCTTGAAGACTGAAATGCCTTGGAAGGATCTGCCTTGTTTCCATTCTTGGAGCTGTTCTTACCCCCGTTCTTATTCCTCTTCATTGGAGTATCGATCCTCTTTGCTCCTTTGGTTGTCTTTTCTTGACTGTTGTCCCCTATATTAGAATGAACCACATCTTCCACCTTAGTGTATTACTTCTTAGTTAGGGACTAGTGTAACAAGGAGGTGGTCGGCAGGATCATTTTAAAAGATGCAATAATAACCTGCTCCTAATAATCCTCGACCTTGTTAAAGACTTCCTATACCTTGTGGCATGATTATGGCCATCCCCAGATCCTCGCGGAGGGAGAGAGGAGGGTTCATCTCCACAGTGAGAGGATCTTTGTCCCGCTCATCCCTCTCGGGAGCACTTCGGCCGGCGTCAGTGATGTGTGAGGTCAATAATGTAGAGAGATGGAGTCGCCAGTCTATTTTACTCAAAACAGACAAAAGAAGCTAGAGCCATCCCGAAGGATGGAATCCAAAGACATACTGATAGATACGAAACCAAAATTGATTCGAAAAGGGTTCGAAGGCTAAGTTACGAAATGGGAAGGTGTTAGGTACCCATTCCTCCCTTGCGGTCTCTCATGTATTGTTGATATTCTCCTTTATTTCCCCGTGATATGTGTGCATGTGTATATTTAATGGAGATAGAAATCCTCGGCTTGTATCATGGAAGAGATAAAGTGAGTCATTCACAGGAATATTCCTAAAAATAATATTAGAAAATAGGATTTACGCGATTATCCTTATGTTGATCTTCATAATGGAACGATAACGCATGTGGAATAATACACCACTAAGAACAAATGTATGTATATGTAAATATATAGAATCTAAGAGAATTAAATATAACAAAAGTGGAAGAATTAGGACTCGAGTCTCGAATTTTACCCAGAGACGCCTACGTAGCCTATAGAGGCATCAAAGTCCACGTAGTTTGTATGCAAAACGAGGAGTGGGATTTATCCCATAAATCCAATCAGGGACTTCTCTTATATGTGTGTGTATATAAAAAAATATTTTAGTTATGAGAAAAGTGTGAGAACTCCCATTTGGAATTTATGAGCAAACCCTTTTTTTCTTATTTTTTGGGTTTTATTTATATGAAAATAGGATATGTGAAATAATACTAATTAAAAAGTATATTAGGATATGTGATATGGAGAGAATAAGAGTACTAGGTCATAAAATAATTAAAGCGAATTTAGGAAAATTTGAAGATAGAGTTGAGAAAGTTGGACCTTCTTGAAGATCTTGAGTTTGATCTTGAATGTTGGAGAGCAGAACTTGCACTTGGGTGATGATGAAGGGTAGTTAATTTCACCAAGTTTGATGAAAAAGATTATGAAAAGTGAGGGTTGGCAAGGGATTTGGATGTGGAAATCACACTGACTTCGAAAGAGGTTTTCTGAGTTCGCTGAGAGTGATGGATTTAAAATCTTGGATCCCCTTTACAATGATGTCTGGACCTCCTTTTTATAGGCCCAGTGTATTACCGATCGGTATAGCCCTAGTCCTGCCAATCGGCAGGTGTGTTTAGGCACACTATCGATAGGCAGGGTTTCGAACCTGCCGTTTGGCAGTCTCTTTTAGATTCCTTCGAAAAAACGTCGTAAATCGCAAATCGTTGATCCGAATTAGGCACGGGGTAAACCAATGGAAAAGTATTTCAGAGACCTTCAAAAGTCCTTTGGACTTCTCCCAGGTCTGGGAGATGACTTTGGGTCAAATGTGGCTCGAAAGCGCTCATCGATCCTTTGGACGGAGAATTATTGAATGCAAACGGATTGTTCGTCCGCATGGTAACTTAGAATCATGCAGGGGGTGGACCGTTGGAAAGGTTAAGAGATGTACTTCGACATTCCAAAGAGGTTGACTCAGGTTGGGAAGCTGACTTTGGTCATCCGGGTCCTAGAAGCATTCGGTGACCTTTCGGAGTAAAACGAATTGTTCGTCCGTACCCTAAGTCAGAATCACGTACGGGGCATACCGTTGAAAAGGGGTTTCAGTGACGTTTGAGGATTCATTTAGTCTCGATCGAGCTAAAGAGTTTGAAATTTGGTCAAACGGAGCCTGGGAGTGCCCGATAGCCTCTAGGTCAGTACCCGGGGTATGACTTAGGTTTGTAGTGCTAGGGACTTAAGGAGAGGTTAGGGGTGCTAGAATGGGGTGTCTATAGAGCCCCTCAGCGGGTGAGTTTAGAACAAACAATAGCCGTCGAATAGACACCACATGATGCCGTTGAAAGAGGATGATTGATTCAGAGAGTTGAGGCCGATTCTGAGGACCTAAAGCAATGCTGGGGATGACCAATTTTACGGGTCGAGGCCGATTTTGAGGGATTAAATCATGATGATCAATTCTGCGGGTCGAAGCCAATTCTGAGGGCTTAGGTTGTGATGACAAATTCTACGGGTCGAAGCCAATTCCGAGGGCTTAAGTTGTGATGACCAATTATGCGGGTCGAAGCCAATTCTGAGGGCTTAAGTTGTAATGACCAATTTTGTGGGTCGAAGCCAATTATGAGGGCTTAAGTTGAGATGAACAATTCCGCGAGTAAAAGAAAATTCAGAGGGCTTAAGTTGAGATGACCAATTCTACGGGTCAAAGCCAATTCTAAGGTCCTAAATTGAGATGACCAATTCTACGTGTCGAAGCCAATTCTGAGGGATTAAGTTGTGATGACCAATTCTGCGGGTCGAAGCCAATTTTGAGGGCTTAAGTTGTGATGACTAATTTTGCGCGTCGAAGCCAATTCTGAGGGCTTAAGTTGAGATGAAAATTCTGGGTTCGAAGCCAATTCTGAGGGCTTAAGTTGAGATGACCAATTCCGCGGGTCATAACCAATTTTGAGAGCTTAAGTTGAGATGACTAATTTTGCGGGTCGAAGCCAATTATGAGGGCTTAAGTTGAGATGACCAATTCTACGGGTCAAAGCCAATTCTGAGGGCTTAAGTTGAGATGACCAATTCTGCGGATCGAAGCCAATTCTAAGGGCTTAAGTTGTGATGACCTATTCTGTGGGTCGAAGTCCCAATTCTGAGGGCTGAAGTTGTGATGACCAATTCGGCGGGTCGAAGCCGATTATTTGGGCTTAAGTTGAAATGATCAATTCTATTGGTCGAAGCCAATTCTGAGGGCTTAAATTGTGATGACCAATTGTGCGGGTCAAAGCCAATTCTGAGGGATTAAAATGCGATGACAAATTCTACGGGTTGAAGCCAATTCTGAGGGCATAAATTATGATGACGAATTCTGTGGGTCAAAGAAAATTCTGAGGGCTTAAATTGAGATGAACAATTCTATGGGTCGAAACCAATTCTGAGGGATTAAGTTGAGATGACCAATTCTGCGGGTCGAAGCCAATTCTGAGGGCTTAAATGGAGATGTTCTCGGGGAACTCTGTCGGGGAAATTACCTCGTGATTTTGATTTGAGCTGAGGAGCTGATTGTTGGGGAAATCTTTGTATCTTTCGGAGACTTTACGGGGTAATAGCCAATTTGATGCGGTAAATTCCACTGGGGATGTGATTAGGTGGTCCATGATTTGGACTCTTTGCTTGGGGAAATTTGAGACTTTTGGGGAATAGGCGATAACCTAAGGTTTAGGACACTTCAGAGGTCCTTTGGGGACGTTGCCGGGGAGGTATCCACTTGGTTTTTTAGAGTTCCGTTGGTGGAAATAGGGGTTCCGCTTGAGGGAGTGTGAAATTTTCTTGGTAAAAATGTTCTAAACCCTCCCTGGGATTTTTAGGGATTTTTTGAGGATTTTTTAGGGTTTTCTGGGAGTTTATGTACGAAAATTTAAGAGGGGTTCCGGTTGGATCGTTACCTGCCGGTGAGGCCGGAGGCTTAAGGATGTCCGGGAGCACCTTTAACCCGTGGTGCGATGGGTAGTATCGTCAACAGGTTTTGGGAGGCTGGCATCTATGCTGGATGAGATGCCATATTCGATGGCGGTCTTATGTGCTTTGGGGGAGAGGTGGTGCGACACTACCCACACCTTCCATTTTGGCTTTGGGGAGATGACTGTGACTCCCATAGATATGCAATAGATACTGGGGCTGGATTGTGATGGAGAGAAAATAGAGGTGGATCATTCCTTGCGGGTGAGGCCCGAGGTGGTGCAGGCAGCGCTAGGTGATGTGGGGAGGATAGTGTTTGGGGATTCTATATGTTTCTCCCTACTAAGGGATGCTTTCGTGAGTAGGGTGATTGATGTGGAGGATGAACTGCAGTGAGGCAGATGGCCCAACTATTTATTTTGCTGGTGTTGGGGGGATTTCTGGTGGTTTCGAGCGGCGACGTTGTCCACTTATGGTTTTTGCCATACTTGAGGATGTTTTCGAACATACCTCTCTATGATTGGGGGATCCTGACATTGGCGACCCTTTATTTGTCTTAGGATGCATTTAGCCAGTGCTGCCGACAGACTTTTACTGGAGCCACATATCTTCTTAAGGTATTCTTTAGTTTGCACATTTTTCTTTCATGCATTTGCATTTTCCTTGTGCGTCTCTTTTTTTATTACGGATTCTTATCTTTGGTAGACGTGGTTCTATGAGGTGATTGGGTGTAATACCCCGCTGATTTCTATGAAGGATGAAACTTTTGGGGACTTTTGCCGGTTGTATCGATGGTGGAAGGCCAATCTGCGGTCGAGGAAGTCTTTTTCTTGGGAGGCGGTGCGTCAGGTCTTGAATGGACTGACTAGTGATAGGGTAAGAGTTTTTTTCTTATTCAGTCTTGGTCTTTGTGTGCTCTGATTCCATATTGACTTATATCTGTTGGGGATTTTTCTGGTGACCTTTTACTCTTGGGGGACGGCTGTGCAGGACACGGGGTTGACTTGGGTGAATGCGCAGATGAGCAATTTGCTAGTGCATGAGTTTGGACACTCATGGTATCTCGGGGAGAGGGTGGTCCGACAGATTACTTAGGAGGAGGTGGTGGTGCCACCTGTGAGGCCCCTTATGTCTATAAGGTCGGAGCGAATGCTGCTAGAGGACGCGAGGATCACGATGATGATTGGCAAGTCCTATATGTTATACACTGATACGGCTATGCTGTATGATTATATGGACTTCGTGATGAGTTGGCTGATGGCGCCCAGCATATACGATGCACTGCCTTTCCCTCCTTTGGGTTCGAGTCGTCCAGTGGGGTCTTCCCACAGTGGTGGTGGTCCATCGACATCTGCGGAGGCGGATAACTCGGAGTTTCCCTTTGTGTGGTTGCATACCCCTTTATACAACATTCGATGGGATGATGAAGGGATGGTGCCTATGTTGCATCGTCCTCATGCGAGGGACCCACAGGAGATGGTTTGATAGAGAAGATCCTTCGTCCTGTGGTGTACCTTTATAGTCCTTTTCCTTATCTGATTTCTTTTGATCTCCTCTGCATGATCCTGATTCTTCCTTTTCTTGCAGAAAGTTCGGGTGTCCACCACTTCGCTGAGGGACTGGATATCTTTGGTGACTGCCCATATTCGAGACGCGGTTCCTGTTCCTTCTTGCTTGATGCCTTCGGCCTCATCCGGGGAGGAGTCCGATTCAGGTAACGGTGGTGTGTCATCTCACCCCAGGGGAAAGAGAGCGCGTCACAGGGATGGAAGCTCTTAGAAAGAGAGGGGAAAATGTAGGTGAGAGAGAGAGAGAGGATGTGGGTTCAGGCTGAGTGTCGTTGTTTTTCTGCTTTTCTTTGATTTCCTACAAAAATGATGTAACACAGAAAAATATCTATGCAATGCAATGGAGTTTTTTATTATCTTCTGTTAATGATGAATGAAATGAATGCATGCATATGCGCTGTTTACTTTGCTGCTGAGACCGTAAAAAGAAATCTTTTTTGGAAACTTTGAAAGGAAGTTTTATTCATAATAAGGAATTATATAAAGATGAAAAGAGAATTTGAAATTCTGTTTGAGAATAGCAATTTATTTTTATTGAGTTTTCTGATTTTGACAAAAAAGGAAAAAGGAAAATTTCCAAAAATGGGGGGTTACCGATCGGTAAGCCCCTTATCCTGCCTATCGATGAGTCAGTCTGGTCTCATCAATCAAGGCTATGATTGATACTCTCTTCAGCCTTCGGTACTTTATGGGGCATGATTCCCCCCGATTTCTGCAAAGGTTGTGTCTTTTGTGAGGGTTTTCAAGTATAAAAAGGGGGTAAGGGTGGAGTGTTTTCATAACACCTTCACATTCTTCCTTTTTCATAATCTTACTTGTTTACTATTTCTTTCAAGATGGCTCTCCCTGGTAGTATTGAGTTTCCTAACTGCCTCGAAGCCTTGTAAGCAATGTGCTCTTATAATGTTGACTACGATGCTTTCAACATGCGTAGAGTCTATTTATGGTACAACCGACCCATTGACTGGATCATGCTGATGGCGGTTGTCGAGTTTTGGTATCCCGAGGATCATGTCTTTTGCTTTGGGTTGGATGAGATTTATCTTACCTACGACGAATTTTCTGCCATGATGAGGATAAAACCCAGCATTACTACGGCTCTACCTGAGTTTCTCAGTCTCCCCGGGAGCTGTTGGCTGGTCTTTTTCGTGTCTCGCCCTCGATGGGTAGGTCTTTGGTTATGGGAGGAGGGATCTCCCTTCCGACGGTCCTACGGTCTATGCACTTACAGGTGGTTGGTGATGCTGGGTAAACCGGAGCTATCGTTCTGGGCTTAGTTTCGAAATTACTGCTGGTGACTAGGGAACTGCTGGTGGACCCGCAACTTGCAGCCATTACTTTATGGATGTTATACCGTCGTAATCCTGCGGCGGTGATACTGGCAGAGACTTTGAATGGCCTAGATGCCTGGCAAGTAGGTCGTTCTGACTTTCTGAGGGGTAGCCCTGTGATGTTGTTCATGTGATTGTCTGAAAGATTCCGCCTGGTGACTCCTCCGGAATACCCTTTGTCGGCTGTACCTAATTTCTTTTCATTCCATTTCAGCAGCTTTGGTCTGGATATTGGGAGGTGGGAGGAATGGCTTATGGAGCATGGGGCTTTAAATCTGCGCTGGTCAGTGCCTTGGTGGGGATAGTTGCTGCCTATTCTGGAGCTGGGGGAATACCTGTATGTTTGGCTGCTTGGTCTCAGACATACCTCTTTCTATTTTCCCTTGGATGATTCTGGGCCAATTTGGCTGGGAGAAGATCGTGCCACCTCGGACACTAGACTTCTTTACGGTAGAAGATCTGACAGAGCATCTACGCATGCGGCTTGGCTATTTATGGGAAAGTCGGCGTCCGTCGACCCGTCCCTCTTAGTCTGTTGGGAGAGTTGGGCACATCCCCGGGGATTATATGAAGTGGTTGTGGAGAAGAGTAGTCAGCAAGATCTTGGTAGTGGAGACCGTACAAATGTGTCTTGTCTTATCCGATACCATGGAGGATGGTGTTGTGGTTTTTCCGAGGCTGGTTCGAGCATATTGGTCCATGGAATGTCTGCGGCACTCCATTCAGATAAGGGAAGCTTGGGGACCCCAGGATGTAGATGATGACGGAGCAAGCTCCTCTGGTAGCTGTGGGTAGGACTCTTGGGTGAGTTTATTTTATAATGGGGAATAAGTTTAGGAATTTACTTGGCTTTTTAGGAAGGTAGGGGAAGGGAGTTATCCGTTCCTTTTCTTATGTAATTGCACTGTAATTTATTATTAGTGAAATAAATAAGGTTTTGATCATCCAGCTGTGCCTTTTGATGAATTTTATATTTATCTATACTGATCGCTAAGGCATGCATAATCCTTTTGTTCAAGTATATGTTAGAATGAACTGTTGTTCTCGGAGGTAAGAAAAGAATAGTTTTTTGTGAAAAAAAAGGGTCGTGCTCATGTAAGATGTATGAGCTGCCTACGTACCTCTAGGGTTTTGAAAAGTTTTAAATTTTCTGAAAATGGTTTTTTTTGCAGAGGATCAGGCCCACGTTGTTCTGGGTAGAGGGAAATGAAGAGAGATTTTTTTAGAATAGAAGGGGGATAAGAAGAGTCGTAGTGCTTCGAGATTTCAGACTAGGGGTAGAACTTCTTGAGATGGTCTAGGTTGACCGGACAAGCCATCTCTTCTCCATTTAGGTCGGTGAGCATAGCGGTACCTCCAGACAAGATCTTCTTCACAATGTATGGGCCACTCCAATTGGGATTAAATTTCCCTCTCGGGTCCTAGATGGGCTCTACTATTTTGTTGAGGGATAAATCTCCCTATCGGATACCGCGTTCCTTAACTCTCTTATTGAATGATTGCGTTACAGGGTGATGGTACCCTTGTATGTGGTATAGAGCTTTCAATCTCCTTTCATCTAGGAGGGTCAGCTGGTCAAGACGATTTTGGTACCAGTCTTCTTCGCTGACTTTGCTTTCAAGCATAACGCATAACAAGGGTACTTCCATCTCCACGTGTAGGACTGATTCCATGTCGTAGACTAGAGAGTAAGGGGTAGCCCCAGTAGAGGTTCAAATTGAGGTTCGGTATCCCTAGAGGGCGTATGGGATTCGGTCGGCCCAATCTCGACAGCTTTTAGTCATCTTACTGATGATGGCATTGAGGTTCTTATTGGCGATTTCGACTGCACCATTGGTCTGAGGTCGGTAGGGAGAAGATTTGTGTCTCTAAATCCCATACTCGTTGACCACTTTTATGACTTTTGCCTCGAAGTTCAACCCGTTATCTGACACTAGCTCATGCAAGACGCCATATCGGCAGATGATGTTCTTCATGATGAATTGAGCCACTTTATTGACATTCAGGACTTCGTATGACTCGACTTCGACCCATTTGGTGAAGTAATCGCTGACAAATAGGATGAATTCTTGCCCGTTGGAGGCCTTAGGTGTAACTTTCCCTATGATGTCGATGCCCCAGGTGGATAACATCCAGGGAGAAGTTATGTTGTATAATTCTCGTGGAGGCAGATGCTGAAGGTTTGAAAACAATTGGAATTTGAGGTATCTCCAGACATAGGCGGTCCAATCCTAGACCATGGTGGTCCAGTAGTAACCTTATCGGATGATCTTCTTAGCAAGCATGTGACTGTTCATGTGGGGACCGCATTCCCCGCTGTGAATTTTCAGCATTAACTCCTCAATGTCAGCCCCTATGATGCAATGTAGATGGATTCCATCGAAGTTTCTCGTGAATAGTGCTTTGTAACAGATGATGTACTAGGCGACTAGTCTTTGGAGGGTTGCTCGGTCTTTCTTGTTGGAACCTTAGGGATACCTATAATGCTTGAGGATGAGCTAGATATCATATTACTAGCAATTATCTAGCTCGGGATCTTCTTTGGTGATGAGCTCAATGTGGTAGAAGTGGGTTGGTTTGTATTGCTTTTAAACTAGGAAGGGGGCCATTGCTATTTCTTCGGGCATGTCGACCATGGAGGCTAAGGTAGCAAGGGCATCGACAAGGTTATTCTTTGCTTAAGGTAGGTAGTGGAAGGTGATATCTCAGAATTGGGAGGTTAATTCTTCTAAGTGGGCATGGAAGGGTTGGATTTTCTCGTGTTTGACTTTCCATTTTCTGAGAACTTGGCCGATGATGAGGGTATGATCCCCGTAGACATCTAGGCATTGAATACCTTTCTTTAGAACAACTTTGAGGCCTACCGTACATGCTTCATATTCAGTCATATTATTGGTGCTGGGGAAATCTAACTTGTTGGTGATGGGAGTGTGGGAGTCATCTGGGGAGATTAGAAGTATCCCAATACCATATCCCTTTCTGTTGGCTTCACTGCCAAAGAACATTTTACATCGAAGGTCGTCTTGGGCAGCGCAGAGGATGTTTTCATCTACGAATTCGGAGATCCAGTTGTCATCTTCTTGCACAGGGTAGTCAGCGAGGTAGTCAGAGATGGCTCTTCTTTTTATGGCTTTCTGCGTGACATACACGATCTCAAACTCGGCTAAGAGCATCAACCACTGGTACATTCAGCTAGATAAGGCGTGCTTCTCAAGCAGGTACTTGATGGGGTCCATTCGGGATACAAGTTTGATGGAGAAGGCGAGCATGTAGTGTCACAATATTTGGGTGACCCAAACAAGGGCGACACATGCCTTCTCCAAAGCAGTGTAGTTGACTTTATAAATGATCAATTTACGACTGATGTAATAGATGGCTCTTTCTTTGTGGGAATCTTCAAGGTATTGGGATAGCAAAGCCCCAACTACAGTGTCGATTATGGTTAGGTATAGGAGCAAGGGGAGACCCGACTGTGGTGGCAAGAGTACCAGAGATTGGGTCAGATATTATTTGATTCGGTCAAAATCTTCTTGGCAGGCCTCGTTCTAAACCTTGGTTGAAACCTTTCAGAGGTGTTTGAAAATAGGTTCGCAAATGGAGGTTAGCTGGCTGATGAACCGGCTGATCTATTGCAATTTTTGAGGAAACCACAAACTTCTTTCTCCGTTCGAGGATGTGGCATCTCAAGTATGGCTTTCATCTTGGTATGATCTGCTTCTATCCCCTTCTCACAGACCATGAACCCCAAGAGTTTTCCCTTTGTAATGCCAAAGACATATTTCTGTGGATTGAGTCTTATCTGATACTGTCACAGTCGTTCGAAGAACTTTTGGAGAACGAGAACATGACCTTCTTTAGTTTTGGATTTGATAATCATATCATCCATACAGACCTCGACTTCTTAGTGAATAAGATCGTGTAGGATGGTTCTGGAAGCCCTCTGGTAGGTAGCCCTAGCATTCTTGAGACCAAATGGCATAACAGTGTAGCAAACGGTTCCCCATGGGGTGATGAATGCGGTTTTTTCTTGGTGATCTTGGTGCATTTTGATTTGGTTATATCTGGCAAACCCGTCGATGAATGACTTGAGAGCATGACTGGCTATGTTTCCCACGATCATGTCGATATTGGGTAATGGGTAATCATCTTTTGGAGAGACTTTGTTCAAGTCCCGCTAGTCTACACACATCCGAACCTTTCCTCCTAATGTCGTCACAAACACTATGGTTGCTAGCCATGTGGGATATTCGATCACCCGAATGAAGCCCACGTTCAACTGTTTGACCACCTCTTCTTTGACTTTGAGCGACCATTCGATGCAGAGATTTCTCAATTTTTGTTTGACAGGCTTGTAATCTGGGAGAGTGGGGATCTCATGTTGACCTATTTTAGGATCAATGCCAGGCATATCGTCATAGGACCATGCGAAGACATCCACGAATTCCTTCTTCAATTCTTTGAGTTGTGCGCGCTCATGCTCGTCAAGGGTAGCCCATATCCTAATCTCACACAATTGGCTACTAGAACCGAGGTTAACAACAATAGTTTCTTTTTCATTAGCTTGAACGCGATTATGTTGTTTGTTATTAACCTTATTTAGATCAGTTAAGAATTGTTCATTTGCAAAATCATCATCATCAAAAGTTTGATTAGAATCTACACAATTAATGTAAGGCACATAAAGATACTCAAAATCTTCAATTATTTCATTGATAGGAAAAATATCATTAAGACCCTCATCAAAGGAGGTCTCAATTATATTAGAGGAAGTATAGACAACAAAAGAGAGATGGGGTAAACATTAGGGTTAGGTGGGATTTCAACAGGTAGAATTGGCACAACATGCCAGTTGAGTAGAGGTGCATCAGAAGCTTTAATCAGGTGGGATGTATCCAGTGATGTAGTGCCTAAATGAACCATGCAGAGTGTCATCCCAGTGTCTGTAAGTCAAACCAATCCTCAGAGTCACTTCCCTCAGAATCTGTGGTATTTTTTATGAGTGGTTGTACATGGTGTTGGGAATTTTCGACACATGGGTAGCTATCTCGAAAAAATATCTCCATTCTTGGCTTCATCTTCTTGTCTGTATGGTCATACCAGGGTTTCGGAAAGAGATAATGGGGAAGTCTTCACCATCTTTAATGAATCATCCATTCAAGGAATCACCTAGGATAGTCTGGATGCAGTCTAATCTTTTCTTTGGTCGGGACTGGCGAATCATTATGAGCTCTTGTTCTGATGGTTGAAACCCCAAACCATAAGGAGGGAAATCTTTTTTCAATTCAATGGGCTCAATTATCCCTTGCTTCTTTTGTCCTAGCCCCAGTCCGGGCATAAAGTGCATGTTTTTGAACATCTTAATCACATTGACATTGCCATGAGGGTCGTATTCTGGACAAAACCTTTCTCTAAAATCGTCCTCTGCTAAGGATAGAAGTGGCTCAACTCGGCATCCTGATAGGAGCATATCATTTGACCCGTGCTGTATGTCAAGGATTGGATTGCTGGTACTTGTACCCTCGGCATTATCGTCGTCGCTTAAAATGGTGATGACTCACCCATCGGCGAAGAACTTTAATTTCTGATGGAGCAAGGAAGACACACCCTTGATACTGTGGAGCCAAGGTCGTCCAAGAAACAGGTTGAAATAAAATGGGATGTCAATAACATGGAATTCAACGATAGGGTTAATTAGGGCCAACCCCTATTACAAGTTTTATGGATCCCATCACCTCCCAACCGGTATTATCGTAGGCACGTACCGCAGCCAAGGTTGGAGTGAGATCACTTTCCTTCAGTCCTAAACATTTGATGGTTCTTAATGGGAAGACATTTAGGGCAGATCCATTATCCACAAGAGAGAGCGGTACAATTTTCCCCATAACTTCGACGGAGATGTTGAGTGCATGATTGTGATTAGTCCTAATTCTGGGGATTTCTTCTTCGAAAAAGGATAGCATTCGGGTAGAGGTCAAGGATCCGACTAAATTTATCGCTTCTTCTGGTGTGGTGAAAGGAGAAACTGTGGGTCCAGTGAGAAACTTGATCAAAGCATTTCTGTAGAGTTGGGCAGAAATGAAAAGCCCCCATAGAGTGATGTTTGCTTGAGTTTTCTTCAGTTAATCGAGGATCTTGCTTTCCACGAGGGTCATATCTGGCATAGGATCGTTTTAGACGCCCTTCCCTTTGTTATTGGATGGTGGTAAGCTTGGGATCTGGTAATGCCTTCCCGATCTGGTCATGTGATTTACTGAAGAAGGGAATAACATGAATCCCATTTCCTCATCAATCTCGGGTTGTTCTGCCAGCTTGCTTATTTCTTTTAGGAGTTCTTCAAATGATATCATCCCACATATGTCGGCTACCGGGCCAATTTTCTTTGAATCTTGCTCTTCATTTGAATCTCTAAATTCTTCCCCCCGTCCGGTGGCAACAATTTTGGCTTTCCATGTAAATTCAATGCATTCCACAACTTCAATGGCTTCTTTGTACATGTCTTCCCATTCTGCGGGGAGATGTAAGGGTGAAGGAACTAGGTGCCCTTATAGCTTCAGAGTATCAAATAACTGAGTTATACTGTAAATATTATTGGTTTGCTTGAATAATTCTGCCATGATCTGGACAATGTCATCTAGGCTGACTTCATCGATCGGTGCCACCCAATTGTCTGACTCTCGGTCCCATTTCCATCCTTCTAAGAACACCGTACTGAACCTTTGGCAATCAATGATCATATGTGAGGGAAATTTCAGCCCTACCTCTAGGAGTTGGTTTAATACTTCTGATAACTCCATACTTCCATTTTTAGAATGGGTACGGATAGTGATGCATGCTCTAGTCAGGAGTGACAGTGCCTGATCATTGAGGCTAGCAGGGCGTAGGAGGAAGAATGGGCAAGTTTGGAAAGGTTTGGGAGAGTATATGGGTGTGATTTGAGTTGAGGGATCAAATTTTGGGTTCTCTTCTAAGAAGATGGCATTGGCATGATTTGGGAGTGGGTTGTGAGTAGTGTTCGGCTTAGGATTGATGGATGGGGCGATGATACCCCGGTCAATTAGACGTTGGATTATGTTTCGAAGGTGAAAGCATTGGTCGGTGGTATGCCCAGCAGTTTGGTGAAAGGCACAATGGGCATATGCCTTGAAGTTTCTTAGAAGTGGATTTAGCAATGGACGGGGGTCCAACGGTTTGATGAGGTTTCAACTTAACATGTCTTGATAAAATTTGGAGAGGGGATCATGGAGCTCGGTGTATTCCTTTCGGACTGGGACATGGAGGCTTTCTGGTGCCCACGAGGTGGTTGGTTGGGAGATGTTGTTGACGGTTGAGACTACAGCACTGACAGGCTTATCATATTTTCTCGGAGTGAATTTTCTGGACACTTTCTTTGGTTCAACTTCTATTTTAGCAAGACCCTCTTCGATTTCTACTCCGGCTTCTCTGAGTGCTCAGAAGTGGGGATAGTATTGTCCTCCGATTGTTGCTCGGACATGGGGTAATAAGTTCTTCTTCACTATGTTGACTTGTTCTTCCTCGGATGATCGATTGGTCATGGTGGATGCTTTTTCTCTCCATCGGGATATGAAGTTACTGAATGATTCTCCAGAGTTCAGTTTGATCAGTTTTAAATCACGACGGGTGACCTCAAGTTCTTCATTGTATTTGTACTGCGACATGAATTCTCGGGCTACATCCTCCCAGTTACGGATTCGGGACTCCTCGAGAGACAAGAACCATCCGGGGATGCTATCCTTCAAAGTTTGATGAAATAATTGGGCCATCACTTCTTCAGAAGTCCTTAGAAGAGTCATAGAATGGTGATAACTATAAAGATGAACAGTCGGTGGTCCACTTCCTCCGGATTTCTCGATATTTGGCATCTTAAACTTCTCGAGTAACTTCACCTTAGGATAAGGAGACATGTGGGTGTAGTATATATAATTTCCAGAGATTCTGACTTGGTCGAACTTCTTAGTTACCATGTTGAGATCTTCTTTGACCTTGTTCAACTCTTCCTCTTTCGGATCAATGATCATAGGCAGGTTAGCCCCAGGCTGGGCAAGGTTTGGCATAAGAAGCTGGGCAGGAGGTGACCCATTAGCAGGAGGGGAACGTGGAGCATGCTGATACTCTTAGGGAACCCAAATAGGCTTGGGTGGACCCATAGCACGAGGGAATAGGACCTCGGTCTCTTGAGGGACGGGAACCTGGTTTCGCTGCATCTCTCGGACCTCAGTCTGGAGGTTGTCAATCCTGGACACAAGTTGAGCTAAGAATGTAGGCAGATTTGGCTGCACAACTGGTACTTGATCTGTGTTCTCCATAGAAAATGGATGGATTATGGACTCGAAAGAAGTAGCAGGGGAATAGACAAAACTCTGAGGTGATTTGACTGAAGACCGAAGCCAATAAGGAGCTAGGCCAAGGGCGTACGATCGACTTGAGAAGGCGTAAAATGGGATTTATTTTTGAAAAAAAGAATGAAAATATTTTTGATATTTTTTTTGAGATTAATAGACAAAATATTTTTAGATTTTTGATAAAGAAAGGAGAAATGTTTTTGGGTTTTTGATAAATAAAGGATAAGTGTTTTTGGATTTTTAATAAAGGAGGGAGAAATGCTTTGGGAGACGGGTCTCAGCATGATTATTATAATTATTATGTTCTCACTTGTATTAAATTCTCCTATATGCAAAAATGAAATGCCGAATGGGACCCGAGCCTGGAAAAGTTGGGTTTGTAACATATGTAAAGATATGGTTGGACTTGTGACTAGGCTCACGGGCTGGGTCCCGTTTTAAAAATGTACAAAAATTTGGATGGCAGGCCGACTCGAAATTTCGATAGAGTTTCGTCTTGAAATCGATAATCTAAAATGTGTGTCCTAGGATTGACACCTGTATGGGGATATGTAGTTGGTTGGGTGAATTGAAAAGGGTTCCCCCCTTTGGCGTGGCTTCCACGATGTACTTCTTGCTTTTGAGGGTAATCGGTACCTGTGGACAAGTCATTTGATATACCTGAGTGTACGTGAATTTCCTCACTATATACCTCATGGGGATGGTACGTGTGAGAGAGAATTTGATATATTCGGCGTACATGAATGAGTTCCCTGCGATATACCTCCCATCATGAATTCGGTCAAGAGGTACGATGTGGGGGAACCGTTCGATATACGTCGAAGTTACTTGACCAATGGAAGGTGAGAGTCATATCGCTTAGGCTAACTGTGCCTTGTCGGACCAGCGCCGATCACGAAGTGACCCTCCAATTACTGGGCTAAATTTGGTCAAGACTAGGTCCACCATAGAGATATTTAGGAGAGCTCTCCTAGATAGCTCTATAGACCAGAATCCTAATGTCCTCGTTCTATCGATCGTTGCTCCTATGGTATCTCTCTGGTAGGCCACGCTCTGATCAACCATACTCTGATTTGTCACGTTCAGTTCTATCCTGGTCGCACCCGAAGCTCCTCCCTCGACTGTGAGTATTACTCACCAGAGAACTAGGAGTCTTATCACGGTATTTCCTGGTTCCCTTGTGGATATCTCTCTCCATTATTTCAAGTCGCCTCTCGGGCGAGCATTGTCTTCCACCTGAAGGTGTGTTACCTCCTCTTATTCTCGAAGTCTTGCTTTGCAAGCATCGACCAACCTGTAGATTTTCATGGATCTGGGTGGTCCCTGGCTTTCTTCAGAAGGTTGACGCTCTTAGCGAAACCTGAGGTTTGTATGCTGGCGAATCTCCGACCTGACCTTGAGTTGAACTGGGTCTTCTTGCATATCGCCAACTTGAGGAATGTCGTTGCTGTGGTGAGATATCATGGGATTTATGTTTGTGAAGGTTTTCGCTGGAATAGAAATCAAATCCCACAGATGGCGCCAATGTGAATAACAATAATTATCACAATACAATTTCACGAAAAAATCGCAAAGAACAAAAAGTAAAAGTCACACACACAAAAACATTGTACGTGGTTTGGAAACTTTCCTACATCCACGGAGATGTTACTATTTTATTATAGTGTATCTTAATGCTCCATATTACATCCTTTTGCCACAGGTCACGGTTTATAATTAGTAGATACATAAAAGTAAAAGATTGGGTTGTATAGGGAACTCAATTAACACGTGAATAGTTCGTGGTGTACTTGAATATCTCCTTCGAGATTGTTGGTAACCAATTTGGATATATTTGTGAGTGTTCTAATTTGTTTCAAATACACATAAGTAAATTAAATTTTGATTTGTACCGGACAACACTTTGGATAATCCGGGCTGGTAGACTGCTCTCGTGGGCCATATCGAATGGGTCCCCACACTCTCAATCTCAGTTTTTCAGCTCAATCTCTCCCTCAATCCATAAAAGGTAACTCTAAAACACTAACATTTTGTATTTGTGTATTTAAATGTGTATTTTTTTATTTATGTATATGTGTGTGTATTCTGTGTACGTGTGTGTGTATTTATATATGTGTGTATGTGTGTGTGTATATATATTTGTGTATTTTTATATGTGTATACTTATGTACAGTGTGTATGTGTGTGTCTGTATCGTGTGTATGTGTGTGTATTGTGTGTATATGTTAAATTGATTTTTTTATTTAGTTTATTTCAAACTTAAAGCATATAAAATATGTGATGCAAACTCTGGTCATGGTGTAAAATGTAGGGTGCGACCTTAAAATTTCGGAAGCTCTGAAATAGTGTACGAAAATATAAAATACGGGTCAAAATATAAGGTAAAAAATAAAAATTTCCCAAAAGAAAAGAAACATTTATCTAAAAAAACTTTGAGTTTGGTCATTAGGGTCATACGATTCAATTTTTGTTGTAAAATTTTAGAATAATATATTCTGATTTTTTGTTGTTGTTAGTAATTGATGGGTGATTAGGCACATATTCTTCACATTTATTCCCTTAATTTCGGTATTTTTATGATCCCGTGCATTGTAAATAGCTTGGATTTGTCTCGTATTTATGCTACTAACCTCTTTTGGCAAGCATTTCGTGTTTTATGTATTTCTCATGTACTTTGTAGGTATTTCATGCAAGTTAGTGCGAAGGAGAACTCAAAACAGTGAAAGAAACAAAGAAATAGAGAGTTGAAGGGAATTTTTGTAATTTTTCAGCCTTAGTACGGAGGTGGTGTCAACTAGAAAGTTGAAGAGCTCTAAATTACAAGAACATTGGAAAAAACAGCACCCCAATCCGAGCTACGGTGAAGAATTTATGCCCATATAAAGTTGGAGACAGAAAGTCAAAAGTTGAAATTAATTCTTGAAGCTAAAGAGACAACTCTTGAAATTTCTTATTTAATTCATTTTTAGTAGTTGTAAAACGTGGAGAGGCATGGGAAAAGTCATTTTTTATGTGTATAAAAGGTCAATCCCTATGTCATTCCAAGGGGAGTTGTTCTTAGACAAGTTTTAGAGTTAGTTTAGCCTTCTTTTTAGTTTTAAAGGGTTCTTGTAACCAAGAACTCTAGTCTGGAAATTTTGCTACTATTCAAGATTGCAGTTCAATTCAAGATTCAAGTTTTAGTTTCAGATTTCTTCATTCTCCAAGTAATTTTAAATTCTCTGTTTTTACTGCTTTCGTAGTTAGTGTTATTAATTATTGCTTTCTCGTTTTCCATTCCCAAGTCTTGTTCTCAAATTTTTAGATCTAATTATGAATTCCTGCACTTTAATTCGGGAGTTTTCTTTTGTTTTCATCATGTTTAGCTAATTTGTAAGGGTTGGGATGCATGAACCCATCCCGATGTAATTTATCTATATAGGAAATAGAATTTAAATTAAATAATTGGACGAATCGTTTAAGATAATTCTACAACCATGGTAGATCTTTTAATCTCTCTTACCCTAGGTACCTGGGATGTTTAAGAATACGATGCAAGTATAATTGTCCTACACCGCCTTATATTTACCTTTGATTTCATATGATGCGGGCTAGTACCCTCATAAATGTAATGCTTTGGATCTATAAAGATTGGATTCATTCTAATTTATAATTTATAATTCTAGAATTCTATCTGATAAATTACTAGGGTTTGGGGGATTTTTTCCTAACCTATATTTTTTCCATCTTTATATTCACTCTCTTTAATTTGTGTTCTTGAGCACTTAGTTTATTCATAGCGTCAATTATTGATGTTAGTTTATAATAGTTTCAAAGATCACCAACAAACATCTTTTCATTTCTTCTTGGATCACTCGAGGGTTAAATTATCTATTCTTACTTATTGTCCTTTTCTCCATGTGGATACGATCCCGACTTACTGGGTTTATTACTTGAGCAACAGGCTTGCACTTGATCCTAGATAGCATGCACACTAGAACACATTTGTGGTCGCGTCAAGTTTTTGGCGCCGTTGCCGGGGAGACTGAGGTGACATTTAGGAGAGTGAATTTGATCCTAATTTGATTCATTCAAAAAAATATAAAAAATCTCATCTCATCTGATCCTTCATAAGCTGTTCATGCAAACTCCTCCGTTGTCTCCAACCTAATTTCACAAAAATCCCCTTGTTGAAGCTAACTCTGACAATTATCATACTACCGACGCTCCACACTTTTGAGTCAAACACTGAGTGAGGGTTCTGAATCGTTGGGTAGCAATATGTCTGTGCACGGTAGTGTTGGTGTTGGTACTGTAGAGGAAGAGATACCATATCTTCCCATGAAAGATCTTTTATTTCCGGAGCGAACTGTTACCCCTAGTTGCATTTTACTTCCGTATAATGCCGGTCAGTTCCACTTTCAAAATGGGATGATTCAAATGCTTCCCACATTTCATGGTATGGATTCTGAAAAGCCATATCTACATATTCGAGAATTCAAAGATACATGTGAGACGTTTGGGGATTAAGCCTGCCCACAAGATGTTATCCGATTAAGGCTTTTCCCTTTTTACTTAAAGGATAAAGCTAAGACCTGGCTATGGTCTCTACCCCCGAATTATGTTCGAGAGATATGCAGACTAAATTTCTCTCAAAGTTCTTTCCACAACACAAAACCAATTCTGTCAAGGCTCAAATCCAAGGTTTTTGCCAAAATGATAATGAAGCCTTTGATAAGTGTTGGGAACGTTTTTAGGAGTTAGTTAGCGCTTGCCCACATCATGGGTTTGAGAAACATCATCTCATTTCGTTCTTTCATCAAGGGCTTACTTTGGCGTCTAAACAACTCGTGCAGACAATTTGCAAAAGACCATTTTGGGAATTAGACTCGAGCGATGCTGAGGCTCATTTGAAATACGTAGCAGAGACTACACAATCGTGGGATGTTTCTGACCCCAACAGCCAAAATAGACATCGAAAAGTGTCCAAAACTCCTGGTGCTTCCGGTATTTATCAATTGGGCAAGGACACTTTGTTAGACCGTCGGCTTGATAAGTTTGAAAAGAGGATAAGAGACATCCTTGAGGTTCGGTTTAGAGAACCTAATGGACATATCTCAACTGAAAAAGAAGAGATGCGTGCCATTTGTGCGGCAAGTCATTCTACAAAAGGATGTCCAGCAATACCCGCTTACAAGGCAATATACACTGAGCAAGTGGAAGCTATAGGAGGGGTTAGCGGACATTTTAGTAAACCCCAGGGAAACGCGTACAATTCATCTTGGAGGAATCATCATGTTTTAACACATATGCAGCCCCCCATGAAATCACCATCTCCTAGTTCATATGTTACCCCACCAAGGCGATCTCTTGAGGACAACTTAAATAACCTCATCCAATCTCAAAAGGAGAATAGTGCTAAGTATGATCGAATGTTCAATGAAATACATACTAGCATCTCAAGCTTGCAAACTGTATCGAATGTCCAAGAGAAGGGCAAATTTCCTGCTCAAAGCCAACGACCTCCCCAAGGACAAACCAGTGTTGGCACTACATCCCACGACCATCGAGAGGAATGTAGTGCTATTACCACTGTACGTAGTGGGAAAGTAGTTGATTTGTCACCTCCCCCACGCACTGCATCTAAAGATAAAGAGGTTTCTCCCGGCAGAAGAGAGGCCGAAGATTCCCCTTTAATTGAGAGTGAGGAGGAGGAAAACACTAGTGGACTTAAGGCCATCACCCCCACCGCTGCCCCATACCCTCAACGGTTGGTCTCTCACTCCAAAATGACCTCCCGTGATGAAGTTCTGGAAGTCCTTAAGCAAGTAAAAATTAATTTACCTTTTTCTCGAGACTATACAGAGAATTCCCGCATATGCTAAGTTTATTAAGGACTTACTCACGTTGAAACGCAAGCTAAAGGTAAACCAGAACGTCTCTTTGGCCCAAAATGTCAGCGCAGTCTTGTCGAGTGACTTTCCCTTAAAATATAAAGATCCGGGTGCACCCACTATTTCGTGTATCATGTGGACGAACCTAATCGAGAGAGTTCTAATAGATCTAGGGGCGAGTGCCAATATTATGCCCTATTCCATCCATAGGCAACTAGAATTGGGGCCCTTAAGCCCACAAATATGACTCTCCAGCTCGCGGATCATTTTGTGAAGCTTCCTCGGGGAATAGTTGAGGATGTTATTGTCCAAATAGACACTTTCTACTTCCCAGTGGATTTTGTCATTTGGGACGAAGAAACCTACGTTCTCTCAAGTAATCATGTTCCCGTTATCCTTAGCCGCCCATTTTTAGCTACAGCTAATGCTCTTATCAATACCCGAAGTGGGCGTATGCAATTAACTTTCGGGAACATGACCCTAGAAAAAAATATCTTTAATAAATCCAAGAGAGAGGGTGATAAAGGAGAACCGCTAGGGTTGGATCTTTTGTGGGAAGCACATGATAAAGAAAGAACTTTCAAGGAGGAGCCATTAGGGGAAGGTTGTGTTGCGCACATTGAGAGGAGTGGTTGCAACATTGAGAGCAAGGTAGGGGAGGTATGTTTAGTTAATGCATTAAAGAGAATGAGTGATCCCATGAACAAGAGTGAAAGAAGATATTTAGAGTGTGTCAGGAGAGGCTCGTCGAAATACTCAGAGGAAAGAGAATGGCAGGACACTATCGATACATTTCTCCTCGATTACCACCCACCCACACCACCCTATCATTAGTCAAGTGAGCACGAAAGGCAGGTTGAGGACACCAAGAAAGATAGAGAGCTAGAGGAGTTGAGCCTAGCAGAGTTTTAGAGCGAGTTCGGACAGGTGGATGCACGCCTCAATGATGAAGTCCAATCTTTCTGGGCCTCATTTCGTCATTTAGACGAAAGAGAGTGGGACAATAGAATTGATGCATTCCTCTTTACCAAACATCCACCCATACCATTTGAGTATTCAGAGGTACTTGAAGATACAACTCAAATCTCGTCCGACTTAGACACCAACCCACGTGCTACACAACAAGAGGATCCTTTTCCGATTTATCATAATGCATCTCCCGATCTTTCCTTTATCTATGGGCACGAGCCCAATTTGTTCCGGCTATTCACTTATGATGGTAAGACGGGAGAGACGAGGAGCGCATCGTATCAAGTGAAAGGGATCGGGTGATTTGTGGAGAGAGATGAGATGTCGTCGCACCCCCGACGCGTATGGGGTGATTTTTGTTGTATTTTTGAGTCATGTATAAGTGTTATATAGTGTCTTGTTGCATTTTAATAATTTGCTTGTCGCACTTATTCTTTTTCTTCTTTAGATTTTAATCCTTTTGATTGAGGATAATGCAAAAGTCTAAGTTAGGGGGGGTGATAAGTGCGTCTTTCTAAAACTTTACAAAATTTTAAAATGACAAAATATATATATATATATATATATATATATATATATATATATAGAAAATTTCAAAAAATAAATAAATAAATAAAATTAAAAAAAAGTTGATTTTTTTTTAAAGCCTAAAATATTTTTGTTAAAAAAAAAAAAAATTGGAATTTAAAATTTTCAAAAATATCACCTTTATTCTGTTTGAAGTCTCAAATTGTTAAATCTCAATTGCACTAAGTCAAAATTGACCAAAGGTAGAAATTGAATGAAAATTGACGACTTTACGAATAAGTGTGGAGATTAGTCCAACTCGGTGAGATTTCGAGCCTATCGATCTTTTTGAGTTTGTAAATCAATCCGAGTTTATGATTAACTCAAAGTTCTTTTCAGATTTTTAATAGGTCATTGATGATCTCAATCCTTTGTTTTGATCGGCTATGGGAAATGTGGGAAATGTTGTCTCAAAATTCGTGCTAAATATATCTCTGAACTTAATTAATCTCGAGATGCATATGGTAATGTGATTAGCAATTTGGACGATGAAGTAGGCCATCGTTTGTTACCCAAAAATATTGGCCATAAAAAGATGTGAAAAATTATCCCTTTGATAACCCAATTGAGCCGAATAAAATTTATCCTTTTCGTTTGGTAACCCAAAAAACCGAAGTAGACCAGAATTGCGAAAATGGAATATTCATTAAGTCCAAAAAGTGCAACAAAAAGGGACAAGAAAAAAATAGATATGCTCAACAAAAAAAAATACAAAAAGAAAAGAAAAAGAAAAGAAAAAATGAAAAATACAAAAAGAAAAGAGAAAAATGAGCAAATGCCCGAAAAAGCACAAATGGACGTCATCAGGACATTTTCCAATTCCGAACAGCCCATCCATTCGCATTTTTACCCTTTACACTTTTTTACCCGAAAAGTCCTAACCGAGTTCGAGTGGCAAAATTGATTACCGCGTGGAGAGCTAAGATACAAAAAGATAATATGAGAGATTAAATGATGTGATTAAGAGATGATGTTTCCCGTTTCCTAATAACTGTATTTCGATGATGAGATATTTTCACCATATATTTCCTTCTTTTCAATTTTGTATACAGGAATTTGTATACATTATATCTACTCTTTATATCAAGCATACTGAGAAAATAACCACAATCCGAGTGATTCGTTTGTGAGTTCATCCGTAAGAATTTGAATCAAAACGAATTTTTGAAAAGTAACGTAATGCTCAATCGGTGGAAATTTGAGGTTTAATTTCTGGCTTTGCACACACACACTATGGTTTGAGACATTTGAATATGAATTTATGGTGATTATTTTTCGAAAAGTTTAAATTGTACAATTTTTAACTATTTTGATATTTATTTGAGTCAATAAAGAATTTTGTGGGTATATTCACTCCAAACCCTCACGAGACAAAACTCGTCCTACTAGGGTAACCTAGGGGTTTAAAGGCTTGTTGCATACCCTAAATGCAATCGCTTGCCCGCGAAAAAGGTATTCTATCCCAATAAAAGAATTTTCAAGAGTTCAACTTTAAACTAATTTCATTTACATTACTCGGGACGGGCAAAGTTCTAAGTTAGGGGGTGTGATTAGGCACATATTCTTCACATTTATTCCCTTAATTTCGGTATTTTTATGATCCCGTGCAGTGTAAATAGATTGGATTTGTCTCGTATTTATGCTACTAACCTCTTTTGGCAAGTATTTCGTGTTTTATGTATTTCTCATGTACTTTATAGGTATTTCATGCAAGTTAGTGCGAAGGAGAACTCAAAACAGTGAAAGAAACAAAGAAATAGAGAGTTGAAGTGAATTACAAGAACATTGGAAAAAACGGCACCCCAATCTGAGCTAGGGTGAAGAAGTTATGCCCATTTAAAGTTGGAGACCGAAAGTCAAAAGTTGAAATTAATTCTGGAAGCTAAAGAGACAACTCTTGAAATTTCTTATTGAATTCGTTTTTATTAGTTGTAAAACGTGGAGAGGAATGGAAAAAGTCATTTTTTATGTGTATAAAAGGTCAATCCCTATGTCATTCCAAGGGGAGTTGTTCTTAGACAAGTTTTAGAGTTAGTTTAGCCTTCTTTTTAGTTTTAAAGGGTTCTTGTAACCAAGAACTCTAGTTTGGAAATTTTGCTACTATTCAAGATTGAAGTTCAATTCAAGATTCAAGTTTTAGTTTCAGATTTCTTCATTCTCCAAGTAATTTTAAATTCTCTGTTTTTACTGCTTTCGTAGTTAGTGTTATTAATTATTGCTTTCTCGTTTTCCATTCCCAAGTCTTGTTCTCAAATTTTTAGATCTAATTCTGAATTCCTGCACTTTAATTCTGGAGTTTTCTTTTGTTTTCATCATGTTTAGCTAATTTGTAAGGGTTGAGATGCATGAACCCATCCCGATGTAATTTATCTATATAGGAAATAGAATTTAAATTAAATAATTGGACGAATCGTTTAAGATAATTCTACAACCATGGTAGATCTTTTAATCTCTCTTACCCTAGGTACCTGGGATGTTTAAGAATACGATGCGAGTATAATTGTCCTACACCGCTTTATATTTACCTTTGATTTCATATGATGCGGGCTAATACCCTCATATATGTAATGCTTTGGATCTATAAAGATTGGATTCATTCCAATTTATAATTTATAATTCTAGCATTCTATCTGATAAATTACTAGGGTTTGGGGGATTGTTTCCTAACCTATATTTTTTCCATCTTTATATTCACTCTCTTTAATTTGTGTTCTTGAGCACTTAGTTTATTCATAGCGTCAATTATTGCTGTTAGTTTATAATAGTTTCAAAGATCACCAACAAACATCGTTTCATTTCTTCTTGGATCACTTGAGGGTTAAATTAGCTATTATTACTTATTGTCCTTTTCTCCCTGTGGATACGATCCCGACTTACCTGGTTTATTACTTGAGCAACAGGCTTGAACTTGAGCCTAGATAGCACGCACACTAGAACACATTTGTGGTCGCGTCAATGGGTGTCGACATTATTATTGAATATATGAGGAATTTTAAGATATAAAATAAGAAATCTCCGAATTCACAGTGTTCATTACGAACACATCCCCTAGTCATTAGAATTCTTGTCTCCGTCCCTAATCTTCATGTGTATTTATTTGAACACACACACACACACACACACACACACACACACACACACACACACACACACATGTATATGTTTATATCTATTTATTTTAACCCTAGTTAAAATTGAAACTTTAATCTTCATGTATATGTTTATGTTTATATATTTTAACCATAGTTAAAATTAAAAACCTAATTCTTCATGTATATATTTGTGCATTAATTTCAACTCTAATTAAAATTGAAACCCTAATATTAACGTATATGTTTAATGAGAAATGTCCCTACTTTAGTGGGATATTGTGATTATGGGTATGTATTTTATCACGTAGAGGGGATAATTATTAGTTGTTAATTTGGTTGTTGGATAGTATGTTGGATTTCTTGGGTTGATAATACACATATACTTTTAAACTCTCTCATAATAAACCCTAACTACACGTGTCTTAACACTTACGACAGGTTCTTGTTTAGATTTCATGTTGGTGAGATCCAACATGCACATGATTAAGAGAAGGGTAGTGATGAATCAAAAACTTAATTAGACTAATATACCCTTATACCTCATATGTTAGAATTAATAGTTATTAATTAATTAGAGCCCTTATTTGTAGGCCTCATATTCACGTCCTTGTATATTTTTCTCAGGAAAAATACGGTAGGATGATAATCACTGGAAAGAAGAGTACGAGAGGTTACAATTGGACCGCACATATACCTCTTTTATTATTGCACTCCAAATAACCTATTTATAGGTATTATAATAAGAAGATTGAGCAATTTAACTACCTAGCAAATCATGGAGTTGATCTTCATCAAGAGTACTTGTTTGAACGTATTCTATTTTCCGTATCAGATAGATTGTATGACGCTATAGAGGATATATTCCACTAATATAATCCCTATGTAGCCTAGACCTTGCTTTCACTGTTAGAGAAGGAAGAGAAAAAAATTCACCCGTTATGGATACAACTGCGTACAGAGAGCATTGACATAGACTATGATGTCTCGGTCCATATGAACATAAAATTGAATAGTGCCAACAAGATGAAAAGATGGGATTCTGAGCTCATGTCACATATATATATACATCAATTATAGATACGCTTCCTCCTTTTTGTCCATGTACAAAAATCCATAAGGTTTTTGGATGGATATCAGGTACATCGAACATATTCTAAAGTCTTATTCTTAAAAGGTGTGTATATATATATATATATATATATATATATATATATATATATATATATATATATATATATATATATATAGTCATTAAATTGATTAGTTAGTTATAATTTCATATTATTATAACTACTTACTTGCTTATGGTTTCTCATTATTATAGATAATTTTGGGAGGCAACGGCCAAAATTTACCAAGTGACGAGGTGACACCCCCACAAGGATCCTCATCTTGTGCACAACTACCAAAATTCTCATCACTAATCACTGAGGAATTCAAAACTCCACCTATGGTTCATTCCCCTACTCCAAGTATGAGTAGTTAACAAACCCTATTGTTCCAATGCCCCCATCCAACGCTCTAGGAACCTCCCACTCAAATAAAAAGAAGACCATTGGGTTCTCCTTTCCCGGGAATAACCCCACGGGTGATAAAAATGATGCTAAACTTTGAAGCCTAGTGTTTGTCGCTGGAAAAAATGAATGTGGGAGTTGGGGGAGCAGACAATTGGAACCTTGTTGTTCAAGTCATCAAATATGACATTTACGATCAACTCTGCAAGCTATTTATATTTCCGGATAAGTCGAAGTATAAGGTTCTTTCTTGAATTTATGAACAATTGTGGACATACCGGAGAAACCATTGGCATAGACATTTCGCGAAGGATGCATCGAGCTCCGATACTTTAGCTTTGAAAGACAGGTTGCCTCATAATATTGAACTGCCCGTGATGTAGTGGAATGATTTTTGGGAGAATGAGTCGAAGGATAAGAAGCTTATCCAAAGGGAGAAGAATAAATAAAATAAAGCAAAAAAAAATTAATGTCCACAGGATGGGCTCCAAATCTTATGAAGATTTGAAGAATGAATGGTCGAGTAGGACAAAGGATGGTTTGGATGCTGGTAGACAACCAAATTAGGCCAACTTATACATTCATGCTCGACGGGGAAAAGATAATAAATTCTTACCTCACTTTTCTAAGACTTTGGAATCAATAGCGGCCCTTAGTAGTCAGTTAAGTTCGATCCCTTCTGATGAATGGGATAATGATTCCCTGATCTAGACCTTTGTAAAGGACAAAAGGGGGAGGACTAGAAGTGTTAGATCATATATACCAAAAATAAAATTACAACACAACGCACCTCTTCTAGACAAAAATTTTTCGGTCTAGGTGTTTTTGCAGTCCGGTCCGATTTTAGGGTATTTTGGGACCAGACTCCATCAATCGGTCCTAGAAATTACGGATCGAGAGCGGATCAGAATAATAGATCTCGGTCCTATTCGATTTTCAAGCGGACCGTGTTAGGCCTTGGTCCTATTCGATCCATACCCAAATAAAACAACACACTTTTTAATTAAAAAACATCACGTTTTTTTAAAACACTTTTCTTTAAAAAAATAATAACTTTTAAAAAACAGGGCACAAACCAAAAATTTGTAAATCTGTATAAAGAACATACACAAACAAAAAATGTAAATCTGTATAATTTAATTTTACTGGAGAAAATAATTTAATTTCACTGTAAATCTGATATGTTCTCTGAATAAGAAGGCAAAAACTGCATAAGAAACAACAACTCATAATAACTCATATATCAAAATAGAGAAAACAAAGCGTAAGAAGGCACAATACATAGTTGTAAAGCACAAAAAACAGAGTTGTAAAGCACAACTCCAACGCATTATCTTAACTGGGGCCTTTGAAAAGTAAGAAAAAACAAAGTTGTAAATCACAAAAAATATCCAACGCATGATCAAATTTTGTTGTTTATGGATTATATGCGTGGGAAAAAAATATCCAAAGCGTGGTCAAATTTATGGAACACACATATTGAAATGAGTATTCAAAACCCCAGCATGGTCAAATTTATGGAACACAC
The DNA here is from genome assembly GCA_949130495.1 of Sambucus nigra. NCBI lineage: Eukaryota > Viridiplantae > Streptophyta > Magnoliopsida > Dipsacales > Adoxaceae > Sambucus > Sambucus nigra. Next base: position 321,191,277 of record OX422223.1, read on the forward strand.
ATATATTGATATGAGAAATCAAAACCCCAACATATATTGAAGTCAGATAGAGAATTCAAAACCCCAACATATATTGAAATCGGATAGAGAAAAATAAAATATTGAAATCAGATAGATAAAAAGGAAGCAAATAATAACAGTTTTAGTGGCTTAGGTGGGGTTCATACCTGCGTGTGTCGCTGTTATTCTAGGGAGAAAATGAACCCAAAGTAGTTGGAGGAGAGTTTACTGTCGGAGCTGGAGCCGGAGCCGAGGTTGTATGTAGCGAGAGATGAACGTCGTTTTAGTTTTTATGTAGAGAGAGAGAAGAGAAAATAAGAATAGGGGTGTGGGAGGGATTAGGGTTATGCATGTTGGGTCCGTGAGTTATTAAATTATATATATATATATATATATATATATATATATATATATATATATATATATATAAAAGTGGTCCGGTCCGGCTCAAACCTATTTTTTATGACCCAAGACCGATACCGACCCAAATTATGTGGTCATATATATTTTTAGACCGAATTAAGACCGAATACGATTCGTTTTTTTTCTCCATTCAGTCTATTCGGGGTCGTGCATACCCCTACTTCGGTCAGGATTCCTAAATCATCCCAAGAGGAACTTGCGACTCTTTTTACTAAAGGTTATTGACCCATAATGCATGCTCAAGGTTCCGCTAACCGTCCTCCTCAAGGTTTCCCCTTTCCTCCCTCTTGAAGTTTCCCATCCAAAATACTGTATCCTTCAACATTACCCTCCCTAATGTCGCCTCCTTCAATATTCCCCTCCCCAATGCTATCTCCTACAACATTCCTCTTCCCAATGCCTGCACCTATCACAGGTCTTGGATCATCATCAACCACTCTTGTTGACTATGGCAAACAATTATATTTCAAGAACTTGGACAATAGTAGGATTATTGGCGTGTGAACACTCTTCTTCGTAGTTGTCAGAACTAAAGTACATGGTCGATCTTTACAAAAAGGTAAATCTCAAATAATGGTTGATGAAAAGTACAAGGGCTGGGAAGATGAACCTATTCACATAAACAGCAGGGAAGGGACATAATTAAGGCATTATGCAGATTCTTTTACCACATGGCTAGTTTATCTCTTGGCCAAGTTCTGAAAATGTCTTTTAATATTTTTTTTGTTTCAGTTGTAATAATTTTTTTTTTTTTTCAGTTGTCAGAATATTTGTTTTTAGTTTTAATAATATTTTTTCTCATTTTAGTTGTAATAATAGCACTTGAATGGAACATGAAATTTCCATAATCATATTAATTTCTTAAATGCTACATGACATTTTTTTAATCTATCAACACAAGACCTAAATTTGAAGATTATTAAATGGATTTCCTACAATATAAAGCATAAATGGGTGAGACTGGCCTAATAACAAATAATTATGTAAAGGGCGTTCAAGAATTTGTTAAATATTCTTACAAAAATATTAAAAGTGACAAGACTTGTGTCCATGTACCCGTTGTATGGACGGAAAATATAAGTCATTAAAAGACATAGATTTGCATTTAATAAATTGGTGAATTTGTCAAGACTGTAAAATATGGACATACCATGGTGAAAAAATGTACCTTACATTCTGAAATAATTGTTGCTACCCGACCGGGTGACGGAACCCCAATGAGTGAAAGTGGTACATGATTCACCAACACATCGCCCATTGACTGAATTAATTGATGATGCTTACGGAGTCCACAGGCATCAAAGCCACCAGCCTATGGATACAAATAATATGCATTATGACCAAGTAAATGAAAATTTTGATTCTGAACTACCAGAAGATTCGAAATCCATACGGTTGAAAGCCGATGTGGCTAGACCGTTGTATAAAGATTGCAATAAAGATCACTCGATATTATATGCAATGATTGGTTTGCATAGTTTGAAGAGTCATTTTGGTTTGTCTAGCAACAGTGTAATCAAAATTCTCAAGTGGGTTAAAGAAATTCTCCAGAAGGAGAACAGATTACCAGACAATTATCCTACCATGAAGAAAAGCTTCAAGGGTTTGAGTTTAAAATACATATCTATTCGTGCATGCAAGTATGCTTGCATATTGTACCCCAATGAGTATGAAGAGAAGGTAATAAATTTTGATAAAAAGCCAAAACCTTAACCATGGATAAACAACAACATCTATAACAAGTAAAACATATTATATAAACCTAATCAAAACATCAAATGAGTTGCTCAATTTAGACAAGGAAACAACTCAACTATTTAACAAGCACATGTCCTGGCCTTAAGCAGACTTTATATGTTTTCTCTAAGTGGTTCACCTGAATTAAGGTTATATATTAGATCATTTCATCCTTATGGACAAAGAATATGGCAATATAAATACAAACTCAATTGTAATACTAGGGTGAAAAATTATAGATAGCCAACACATAATTCGACTTAAGTTTTCAAGAGTTAGTTTTTCAATTGAAATAATAAATATCATAGTGGTTGGTTTTTTCAACTGATCAAAAAAACATTATTCACACATAGTTGTTGATCATTTAGTTCAAACGTCCTGAAGTATCAAAGTAAAATGTACAAGTATAATAATGTTGAAGAGTATTCGACATCTCAATCATCAAACATCATAATACTAATGACAATAAAATTGCTGAGGTGTAGTAGTTCAGAACGGTACATATATGTGGTAAAATACCACTACTATGATTTCAACATAAATATGCCGAGTAGAAAATAAAGATCAATCACACAAAGCCATCGTATGTACATGGATAGGTAATATGCCTATGTCCACAGGGAGTAATTTTATCTCTGTGTGTGTGTGTGTGTGTGTGTGTGTGTGTGTGTCTATATATATATATATATATATATATATATATCGATTCTTGATAAAAAAAGATTACATGCCCTTTTTCCTAGCGGTGTGCATTACATTTATAGAGCAAAAAAGGGACTGGATCATTTCAGTCTCCATGATCTTGGAATATTGTACGATATGATCCCATGAATCTGATTTTTAGATTTTCATTGATCAACCTCCCTTCATTCCTATTTCTAAGATATTATCACTTATCAAGTCTGCCAGACACGTGACATCTACTCCTATCTGGTTGGATAATTCCCCCACAATTACCTCCAAAGATTTGTTGTCTGAATATGGTGTAGAGGTTTGCTCGCTCGTTAAGCGTAACGCTTGATGGCAATGAAAGTTGATCACCTATAGAAGCTATAGTCATAGGATGTTAACAATTGGTGTTTTTTTTAGTTAAAACGTTATTTTTATCTACCCTTTAGGCTTAAAAGGCACACTCATAATTTTCTCCAATATTTTAGGGGTATGCTGATAATCCTACATCTATTAGCCAAAAGGAAATAACGTGTCACCCGTCATGTGGGGATGTGATATATAATGATGTATTTTTTCTTAGAAGCTGAACCAATGCTATTTAATCACTTATTTAATGTCATTTAAAGATCATTTTCTTCTTCAACCTTCCAAAATAAACTTAAATCTACTTGCCTTCCATATTCACTATACGTTCATCCTCTCTCCTCTTTCTTATTACTCTAAAATTTTCTTTAGGTGTTCATCTTTATTTTCTTCGTCTTTGTTCTTTTTGACTTGGGAAAATGATATATCGTGTGAGTGGTAGTTCCATAAAAGGATTTAGGAAACATTTCTCCATCCCAACGTGGGTAGTAAGAGTTTGGGCAAAATGCCAAAAGATTATTATAATATTGAAGGAGGACACTGGTTATTCTCCCAATTCATTGCTGAAGCCGCATAACCTTCCTTCCAAACTAAATTTTCTTTGAGTTTTGTGAATATTTTTGTGTTTTCCTTATCCAAAGTACCCCAAATACCTTGAGTATAGTTAATGGTGGATAAATAGGATAAATGAGTTGTATGAAATCTATTAGGGACCCCAGAGATCTTATATTGCTATATGTGAGGGAAGACGAGAGACAATACTTTTTATTTGAAGCCGAGGAAAGTTGAGAATGTACTGGTGGTGAATTTGAATGATTCAAATAATAATTATAGGTCCCACGATGTTTTTATTAAGCAGTGGTAACATCCATTCATTCCTAAGGGTGGTGAATCTTATAAAGGCTACAGGCATCCCAATAGGGTACATGAAATAGATTGAATGCTAGTTTTTATTTATCTTCATTTAAATTAGTCTGGCCTTGTGTGATTCTTACTAATATTTTTCTTCTTTATTAATGATGATAAATCCTAGAAGAAAGAGCGTGAACAAGCATATGTTTGTTTTGATGAATTGAGTAAGGTTTGGAAACTCAAGAGACCTTTGTCTGCTGGCGCCAAACACCCAAGGTCAACATCATTGTTATTAAACTACACCTGCACCACTAATTCTTTTTTTTCCAGACTAGTCATCAAGAAACTAGAAATACCTATTCTTTTTGGCGGGGAGGGGTCTGCAATTGCAAGCACATTGGGATCGCTTAGATTTGTATACGTTACATTAATTCCTGCAATGGTCCCTTCAACTTCTGAAGAAGAGATGCCGTCGAAGAAAAGGATTCTAAATTTGATGGAGGAAGGTGATTGTAACAACCCGTCCTTTTGGGAGACAATTAAATTCCATAATTGAGTATAAATTGGGAATTTGGAGAATTTCTTGAAATAGCAATTTTGGGATTTTTGAGTATTTAATGATTTTCGATGGGCGTTGTAATAATTTTTGGGACTATATAGGTCGAAGTATTTTAATTACATGTCGCCGTGGAGTAAAGCGACAAAAGAGGTAAGATTTTGATTAGAAAACCCGCATTGAATTTTATGGGTTAGAATAGTGATTTGCGGTCAAGTACCTCGGATGGTAATTTTGACTGCGCCGTGGGTCTCGAAATTTCCGAGATAGTCAGAAAAGAGTGTCCGATTGTCGAAATTGAGTTTCGAGTAATTTTGAAGTTAAATGGGCTCGTAATTGAGGAAACGGGTCATTTTTGGGTTTTATGGGGTTAAACCCTTTTCTCACTATATAAAGAGGGGGAGAGGGGGAAAAATAGAAGAGAAGAAAATAAAAGAGAGAGAAGAGAGAGAGAGGAAGGAGAAAGAGGAGGAAAAAATGGAGGTTCCGGCCAAACTCCGCGAGATTCGGCTCGAGATCATCAAATTATATCCACGAGGCAAGTGTTTACTTGCTTTATTTACTTTTGGGAATAAATCTCATATCATAGTTTGGTATAAACAAACCCTAAAGATTTTCGGTTGGGTATTCATGATCGAAACAGGTTTTCGGGAGTTAAAACGAATAAACCCCTAAAATTTGTTAATTGGAGAAACTTAGAAATTAATCAAAATAAATTGGTCGTTTAGGGTTCTAGGATGTTTACAATCCTTAATATATGTGTATTTGTAGTTGGTTGAGGTTGTAGGGCGTTGAGTGAGGCAAAAAAATCTTGGGAGAAGCTTTAATGACCGAAACCGTCTCGGAGAATATGATGAATAGTTGACCTGCGTCTTTCCGAATCGATTTGGCCTTGATGAGAATCGATTCGACTCCTAATGAAAAAATAAAAATTGTAGATCGTTTCGATGCAGTCACGTGGGCGCAGACCCGTATTTTTCTAATTTTTTTTGGATTTATAGTGATTTTTCGACGAAAAGCTGTCCGAGATCGAAATCGATTGTCAGAAATTATTGGAGATAAATATTAGCTGTTCTCAAAAGGATTGTTAGGACCTATAAAGAATTTGAGGAGATATAAGAACCTTGGGTTTGTAGGAATAAATCCGAGTTATAATTTAAATGGTGGTTGGACCGTTATTTGGGGTATTTTGGAGATTGAAAAAAATGGCCCAAACAGTGCCCCCCAAATAGGCCGAATCAATTCGGGTCTTGGCCGAATCGATTCGCCTTAGGGGATCTATAATTCTGTAGTGGGATGAATCGATTCGGATATAGACCGAATCAATTCTCCATTAAGGACCTATTTGTAGAACACTTTCCGAATCGATTCGGATTGGGGGCCGAATCGATTCGACCACCCGAATCGATTCGCAATTTGGGCGAATCGATTCGCTTCGGTCAGAATGGCCAGTTTTTTTCCCTTAAGAGTTTGGGGTATTAAATTTTGATTTGGTAATATAGGTATATATTCTCTTAGTGAGAAATGGTATAATTGGAAATACCCAATAAATCCGTAGATGGGATTTAGGTATGTATTGATTTTCAAAGTAAGGAAATACTTTAGGTTTAGTATCATGCCTATATAAATGCATGATTATGATTCTTTGAGAGAATCTTTGGGATTATTGGTCATCGCTAGATGTAATTGGAAAATATGGCTATTTATATATATATTCGAGGAGGAATATATGGTATATGTATATACTATGTGAATAAAGTATATATATGATATGCAGTAAATGATTTTGAAAATGTAAAAATGAATGTTTTCAAAATGGAAAGATAAATGATTTTCATAAATAATAAAATATGGATACACACCTCTCTAAATCGCTATCATAAGGTAAGTTGCGTACGTATGGTGAAGCCCCCTGGCTAGTGAATGCAGGGTGGATATAGTCCTATAGGCCATATGAGCGATTATTGTATGTTTCTGCGCTGGTTAGGTGATTCTGGTTGTGGTCATGACTATCCCGCAGGCATATGGCTGCTTCCCAACCTCTTGCGTTATAGGATCCAAGGTTGTCTTGATGATAGGCCCTAGAAGATGATAGCCATTTAGGGGCACGCAAAGTGGGGAAACCGGGACGGGCGGTTTTAGAACGCGTTATATTATATGTTAAAGCAATTTATGATAATAAATTGGCTTTAATTTATGAAATGGGATAAATGGTTTGGCTTCGGTAACACTTCCCGGATGGAAGAAGGGAAGTGGAAGAGTATGATATGGTAAAAGCATTTTTATGATAATAAAAATGGCTTTTAAATACATTTCATGAATATAAAAAGGGAAATGGGATATTTTGAAACGGAAAATCATTGTTATGATAATAAAACTGGATTTTAAAAAGTTATATGTTTTGTGAAAGAAATTCATGATAATGAATTGGCTTTTAAATACATTTCCTGGATATGAGAAGGGAAATGGAAAGTTTTGAGATAAAAATGAAAAGAATTGATAAATACTTTGAATATGAATCCTCAGTCCGGGAGATAGATCCGGATGTATATTGTAATATGAATATGTATATATGGATGAATCGAGTACCGAGGGTCTAATGGATCCCGACGATCGACCTTGCCGCATTGTAGTGTATTGGGGGGGTTCCTCGTTTTAATTTCGCTTTACGAGACACCCCACGCATGAATATGGAATTGTGTTTAGACTGGGGAGAAGTTTAATCCTTAGTGATCTAATATTAGTATTTCTTATGTTGTATATATATATATAGTTATATATTCTGTACTGAGGGACTGGCGGATCTCGACGATCGGCCTTGCTGCGTAGTAGTGTATCAGAGGGGTTCCTTGTTTCGATTTCACTTTGCGAGACACCCCACGCACTAAAATGGCTTAGTGTTGAGACTGGGGAGAAGTTTAGCCCTTAGTACATTACTTAGACTATCTAGGGTGATAGTGGTTGGGAGATAGACTAGTTTAGCAGGGTAGCTTGACTAGGATGTTTAGAGAGACGCGTTAGGAGTGCACTTTTAGTAGAGAGGTGAGGGGTAACTCATGGGAGTGCGATACCAAATTTAAATATGAGATAAAACCTTTTTTTAAAAATAAGGCATTTATGCACTTGCTACATCTTTTCAAAACTCCGCTCTGACCCGTTTATCTACTTTTCCTTTCTTGCTATATATATATATATATATATATATATATATATATATATATAGGTGTCCAGACATAGGGATGCCTAGATGACACATCTTTATAGTTAGACGTCGGCTGGAGCAGCTGTGGATGCGTGCAGGATTCTCAGTAGACGCTTCTATCCTTGTAATCTAGATAGGAGGTACTGTATACACATTCGGGCTAATGGTCCAATTACATTTATTTATTCTTTGTGTACATCATTCGATATGGTTGTATATTTTGACCGAGTGTTCGGTTATTTTATTTAATTTCAGTTTCATTTATGCATAAATTGTGTGGATGTTTTATTTATAGTTGTTAAAAAGAGGAGTTAAGTAAAATTTTGACACGGCGTAATAGGTTATTAGTAATTAAATGGATTTTCGACAATGATGCTAAGAATGATCCATATGAGACTACTGTTTTAATTTGATATAGGAGTGATCGCCCGGTATTTGATTAGGCGGGGTGTCATAGATGGTATCAGAGCATCAGGTTCAAGTGTCCTTAGGAATCTGTGCGGACGTACTACGTTTTCAGCGTTGCTCTCGATTTGTTACAGAGCCTCAGGATTAGGATTATTGATTTCCCTTGTGAGATTTTGTTCTCCAGCCATTTTATAAGATTATAGTAATCTTTTACGGGCTCATTTGAGAATCGTATGCGGAGCTTGGATGGCGACAGGAGGTGGGTCTTAGTTGGGTCTATAAGGTTGAAGCTTGTAGTGGAGTTTCCTTTTAACAGAGAAGTTAAGAGGACTAGTAAAATGATTGTAAGGAGCAGGGCGAAGTTGTTGTTATGAGCTTTACCTCAGAAGGAAGACGTATATTTGACGTGGCTAGATAGAGTCGCGGTGGTTGTTAGACCTAGACTCGTGTGTGTAATCTAAGCATTGTGGCAGTATCGATAACATTATATCATGTATGCCTATGTGTTGTCCGCGGTAGCGGAGTTTTATTTTCCTTCATTCTCCATATAGGCGGGTGTCGATATATTGAATATATGTATATATATATATATATATATATATATATATATATATTTGGTTTGGGATACTCGTTTTATATGCCTATACGCGTATGGTAATATGGTACGTATATAAGTATTGGTATTTTCGGAGCGATAGCAGGCAAAGAATGGCAAGCCTATTGTGTCTGCAGTTCCAGGATGGAACGGGTTGTTGTTACGGTGTCTCACCTGGATACAGGTTGAGCTCACCTTATTTATTATGGGTAGATGGAACTTCGATGAGCAGAGGTTTCATTATCGTGATTTGGGTAGATGGCGACCTTATAGATATGATTTAAGGCTGCAGGATTATTGTTGAGCTGCAGATAAATCTCATTATTGTTTGCGCAAGGACTTAAAAATTAGTTTGAGCGCTGGGTGGTGTGACTCTTAGTTAGAGATAGGAGTTAGGATCACGTTTTTTTTGGAATAAGGGAGAGGGTTATCCCGGTTGCATGTTTGAAATAACGGACCTCCAACACCGACGCAGTTAAGTAGGAGTGTGTGGAGGGGTTCCTTGTTTGGATTTCGCTTTACGAGACGCTCCACACATGAATCTTATCGGCGTTAGGAGTGGAGAGATGTTATTGGATGCAAGGATGTAGGTTTTGTTGATAAGTCTTATGTCATGGATGAACCACTATAGACTATGAGCCATGTGATGATGGTATAATTATGGAAATATTGTGCTATGGAAAAGCACTAAAGTGGTCCTCTCGCCACAAGTGGGTTGGTGAGGTTGGACTTAGAAAAAATTGATTTGAGGGTAATAGTCAGGGCTTAATGAAAAAGGAAAATTTTGAGAAGGTATGTTTTGGGTAGGATGTACGTAGTTCTTTTGTAGAAAGTAGGCACTTCGATTAGTTAGGTTTCCTTTAGTATGGGCGGAAGGATAGAATTGTAGGAATACGTTCATAGGTTAGTTTAGTAAGATTTAGGATGTTCCGCTGGTGTGCCTTAGGTCACTATATCTCGATGACCGACAACGCGAGGGAGTAGTGTAACGGGAGGGTTCCTTGTTTGGATTTCGCCTTGGCGAGACGTCCCACGCATGAAACCGAGCAAATGTCGAAAGTTCAGAGAAGCCTTGGGCACTAGTGATATATTTAGGATTACACTAGTTTCGTGTAGGTAAGACATAACATAGATCTTAGTATTATTAGGATGTAAGTTTTGTAGAGTTAGTGGCTCCGAGGTTAGGAGAATTGAATTTCGCGGGTTCGGAGGACCCATAGGTGAGTATTACACCGAGAAAAGGAGACCCTTGTTGGGAGATAGTGTTACGTGTCTGACGTTAAAAATGGATGTGCATATGTGCACAGGTTAGAAAGGTGTATGGGCACCTTAGTAAGTTGGTTTATATACCACCTGAAATAGAAGGGGCGTGGTATGTAAATTTGAAGTTATTGTCGTTAGGCACTGGAATTGATGGGTGCAATGTGACGCTATTGGAGTCACTTTACAACCGTGTTAGTCGTACGGTATATGGTTGGAAATCATTGGGTTAGTATCGTTCCCCATTGATATATTAGGATTTTAACGATTCTAGGATTTGTGGTATAGGGTGTATCTGAATTTTGAGGACGAAATTCCGTTGTAAGGGGGAGAGTATGTAACAACCCGTCCTTTTGGGAGACAATTAAATTCCATAATTGAGTATAAATTGGGAATACGGAGAATTTCTCGAAATAGTAATTTTGGGATTTTCGAGCATTTAATGATTTTCGATGGGTGTTGTAATTATTTTAGGGACTATATAGGTCGAAGTATTTCAATTACATGTCGCCGTGGAGTAAAGTGACAAACGAGGTAAGATTTTGATTAGAAAACTTGCATTAACTTTTATGGGTTAGAATAGTGATTTGCTGTCAAGTACCTCGGATGGGAATTTCGATTGCACCGTGAGTCTCGGAATATCCGAGATAATAGGAAAAGAGTGTCCGATTGTCGAAATTGAGTTTCGGGGAATTTTGGAGTTAAATGGGCTTATAATTGAGTAAACGAGTCATTTTTGGGTTTTAAGGGGTTAAACCCTTTTCTCACTATATAAAGAGGGGGAGAGGGGGAGAAAGAGAAGAGAAGAAAAGAAAAGAGAGAGAAGAGAGAGAGGAAGGAGAAAGAGGAGAAGAAAATGGAGGTTCCGGCCAAACTCTGCGGGATTCGGCTCGAGATCGTCGGAATATATCCACGAGGCAAGTGTTTACTTTCTTTATTTACTGTTGAGCATAAATCTCATATCGTAGTTTGGTATAAACAAACCCTAAACATTTTGGGTTGGGTATTCGTGAACAAAACGGGTTTTCGGGAGTTAAAACTAATAAACCCAAAAAATTTGTTAATTGGAGAAACATAGAAATTAATCGAAATAAATTGGTGGTTTAGGGTTCTAGGATGTTTAGAACCCTTAATATATGTGTATTTGTAGTTGGTTGAGGTTGTAGGACGTTGGGTGAGGCGATAAAAGCTTGGGAGAAGCTTTAATGGCCGAAATCGTCTCAGAGAAGATGATGAATAGTTAACCTGCGTCTTTCCGAATCGATTCGGCCCTGATGCGAATCGATTCGGCTCCTGATCAAAAAATAAAAAATTTAGAACTTTTCGATGAGGTCGCGTGGGCGCCGACCCGTATTTTTTAGATGTTTTTTTGATTTATAGTGATTTTTATAAGAAAATTTGTCCGAGATCGAAATCGATTGTCAGAAATTATTGGAGATAAATATTAGGGGTTCTCAGAAGGATTGTTAGGACCTCTAAAGAATTTGAGGAGATATTAGAACCTTAGGTTTGTATGAATAAATCCGAGTTATAATTTAAATTGAGGTTGGATTGTTATTTGGGGTATTTGGGAGATTGAAAAAAATCGCCCAATCAGTGCCCCTCAAACAGGTCGAATCGATTCGGGTCTTGGCCGAATCAATTCGCCTAACGGGATCTGTAATTCTGCAGTGGGCCGAATCGATACAGATATAGACCGAATCGATTCACCATTAAGGACCTGTTTGCAGAACAATTTCTGAATCGATTCGGATTGGGGGCCGAATCGATTTGCCCACCCGAATCGATTCGCAATTTTGGCGAATCGATTCGCTTTGGTCAGAATGGCCAATTTTTTTCCCTTAAGAGTTTGGGGACTTAATTTTTGATTTGGGAATATAGCTATATATTCGCTTAGTGAGAAATGGTATAATTGGAAATATCCAATCAATCCGTAGATGGGATTTAGGTATGTATTGATTTTCAAAGTAAGGAAATGCTTTGGGTTTAGTATCATCCCTATATAAATGCATGATTATGATTCTTTGAGAGAAACTTTGGGATTATTGGTCATTGCTAGATGTAATTGGCAAATATGGCCATTTATATATATTTGAGGAGGAATATATGGTATATGTATATACTATGTGAATAAAGTATACATATGATATGAGGTAAATGATTTTGAAAATGTAAAAATGAATGTTTTCAAATTGGAAAGATAAATGATTTTCATAAATAATAAAATATGGATACACACCTCTCTAAATCTCTATCATAAGGGAAGTTGCGTACGTATGGTGAAGCCCCCTGGCTAGTGAATGCAGGGTGGATATAGTCCTATAGGCCATATGAGCAATTATTGTACGTTTCTGCGCTGGTTAGGTGATTCTGCCTGTGGTCATGACTGTCCCGCAGGCATACGGCCGCTTCCCGATGTCTTGCGTTATAGGATCCCAGGTTGTCTTGATGATAGGCCCTGGAAGATGATAGCCGTTTAGGGGCGCACACAGTGGGGAAACCCAGATGAGCGGTCTTAGAATGCGTTATATTATATTATAAGCTATTTATGATAAAAAATTGGCTTTAATTTACATTTCCTGGATGGAAGAAGGGAAATGGGATAAATGGTTTGGCTTCGGTAACACTTCCCGGATGGAAGAAGGGAAGTGGAAGCATATGATATGGTAAAAGCATTTTTATGATAATAAAAATGGCTTTTAAATACATTTCCTGAATATAAAAAGGGAAATGGGATATTTTGAAACGGAAAATCATTTTTATGATAATAAAACTGACTTTTAAAAAGTTATATGATTTGCTAAAGAAATTCATGATAATGACATTTTCGGGATATGAGATGGGAAATGGAAAGTTTTGAGATAAAAATGAAAAGTATTGATAAATACTTTGTATATGAATCCTTAGTCCGGGATATAGATCCGGATGTATATTGTAATATGAATATGTATATATGGATGAATCGAGTACCGAGGGTCTAATGGATCCTGGAGATCGACCTAGCCGCGTAGTAGTATATCGGGGGGGTTCCTTGTTTGGATTTCGCTTTGCGAGACACCCCACGCACGAATATGGAATTGTGTTGAGACTGGGAAGAAGTTTAATCCTTAGTGCTCTAATATTAGTAGTTCTTATGGTGTATATATATATAGTTATATATTCTGCACTGAGGGACTGGAGGATCTCGACAATCGACTTTGCCGCGTAGTAGTGTATCGGGGTGGTTCCTTGCGAGACACCCCACGCACGAACATGGCTTAGTGTTGAGACTCGGGAGAAGTTTAGCCCTTAGTACATTACTTGGACTATCTAGGGTGATAGTGCTTGGGAGATAGAGTAGTTTAGCAGGGTAACTTGACTAGGATGTTTAGAGGGACGCGTTAGGAGTGCACTGTTAGTAGAGAGGTGAGGGGTAACCCATGAGAGTGCGATACCAAATTTAAATATGAGATAAAACTTTTTTCTGAAAATAAGGCATTTATGCACTTGCTAAATATTTTCAAAACTCAGGCTCTGACCCGTTTATCTACTTTTCCTCTCTTGCTACATATATATATATATATATATATATATATATATATATATATAGGTGTCCAGACATAGGGACGCTTGGATGGAACATCTTTCGAGTCAGACGTCGGCTGCAGCAGCTGTGGATGCTTGCAGGATTCTCAGTAGACGCTTCTATCCTTGTAATCTAGATAGGAGGTACCGTATACACATTCGGGCCAATGGTCCAATCACATTTATTTATTCTTTGTGTACAACATTCGATATGGTTGTATATTTTGACAGAGTGTTCGGTTATTTTATTTAATTTCAGTTTCATTTATGCATAAATTGTGTGGATGTTTTATTTATACTAGTTAAAAAGGGTAGTTAAGTAAAATTTTGACACTGGCCTAATAGGTTATTAGTAATTAAATGGATTTTGGACAGTGATGATATGAATGATCCATATGAGACTCCTGTTATAATTTGATATAGGAGTGATCTCACGATATTTGATTAGGCGGGGTGTCACAGTGATTCCCCTACTTTTTCAAAAGCTTAGCCTTCCAAAAGGAAGGAGGTAAGGGGTTAACGAACCCATTGACTTACGGGATTTCCCTGAAAAATTGCAAGCCCATCTTGTGAAGAAGAGCATGATTGGAACAGGTTTTGTAGTTGCCTTTCCCCCCAAGAAGGTCAATGCCTTGCTAAGGGGAAATCCTTACCATTATGTCAGTGGCTAGAAATCTTAACTTGTCCCCTGAAATACTAAAGGGGGCATGCCTTTGGGGAAATTAAGAAGTGGTCGGTAGGCAGTCAACCGATGTTGCTCAAATAGTCTTCGTGGTGAGTTCTTATTTTGCGTTTGGATTTTACTTCTTTGAAAATTCTTGTTATACTAACCTTACTGATAGGATTTTACCTTCCAGTTCTTCGTGGACTTGGTTATATTCTAGAAATGAGGGTTGACCAGGAGAAGGCCAACGTTAACATGAGCCATGCCTTAAACGATTCTCAAAAGGATCTGAAGGTTGTTGAAAAGGCCTGCAAAATTATGTTAAACGCCAAAGAATTGGATATCTCTATAAAATTCCAAAATCACGCAACTAGATATAGTTATTAAGGAGTTTACATAGACAATGTCTAAGGCATTAAATGCTAAGGACAAGGCTTATGACTAGGGGTGGGATAACGACTTCATTTAGGGAAGGAAATAGTAAGACTACATTCATAAGTCCTAATTCAACAAAAGGATGTGACGAATCCATGGTTAATGTAGAAGTCACCTCTAAATTTGGACTCTTCTATCATAACCGTTCAATCTCCCCTCCAAACTTGGATGAAAAAGAGGATGAAGAATCAAGCGGCGACTAGGAAAGAAAGGGTGTCGGATAAGCAAAACAGGCCATTGATCTAAACAAGGTCGTGGCCGAAAAAGAGCAGGTGAAAGAGAAGGAAGGCCAAGCTAGTTAGATTAGCATATGACTTCTTGTTCTTTGTATTTCTCGTCTTTTCATTATAAGTGCTTGCCCAATGTTTATATTCAAATGAAAATACTTACTATTTTAGCCTTGCTATATTGTGTTTGGTTACTTTTGATTGCCTATATATTCTTCATTTGTATCTAGTTTCTGAATGCCTTTCTTATTTATCATTGTATCTAATAACAATTTGGCCTTAGTGCCAATTTCTTAGTCGGGATGATTTTGGCCGAGCGTGAGAATTTTTTTTTCATTTGTTAGATATTCCCTTCAGAAGATGATAAGTGCTTATGGTATGTAGACTCATTTGCTGTTTTATCTTTGGGATGAGATCAAAGATGTAGAAGGCATTGTTGTCTTTCTTTAAAAAAATAACTCTCTAAGGGTGAAAATAAAAAAAGATAAAAAAACTTTGAAAGAGGACCAAGTGATTAATAGATGTCTTTACAGAATGTGATGAAATTGAGATATCAGTTTCTTTATATCCCTCACATGGTTTGGTTAGAGGGATATAATGAAGGTTGGGTGGATTCTCTACCCCACTTAAATGAATCCAAGCAGGTCATTTACAAACATGGCTGGCTGAGTGCCTTAGCTGTTATGAGACTTCCTCGCAATTCCTAATTTTGGTATTAGTATGGTGTCAATAAAACTTTTGTTTGGCTCCCTCCACTAGGGAGTGCTGATCAAGGATTCCTACGGATGTCATTGCCATTTAGTTGATAAGGGATTATCTTCTTTACCATGACAACGATGATGAATTTCGTCCAGATCTAAATAATAATCACCATGTTGAAATGACTGTCGAGCTAAACTGTCAAGGAGGTAGTGGCACTGATCCCCATTTTGTATTTCTATTTTATAGTATATCAATCTGGATACTTTGGATTAACTTAATATGAATGAAATATCTAATTAATTCCATATCTTACATTTTCCCATTATATATCAATCATTTTTTTTACTTTTGACTTACCTTTTAGGATAAGTGTCATCACACCACCTTAGGCCTAGGACAATCCATGGAAACATTTCACCTAGTCGCAAGTAAATCCACCCATTCGGTATTTTAGTCGACTAAAGTCGGGGCACTTAGTGCCTAAGGATCCCCCCATATGTCTTTTTCTTGTGCGGGTAATGTTTTTATGTTTTTTGTGTTCATTTGTGATGAGAACATATAACCTTAATCTACGATTAAGTGAAATACAACTAATGCATTTAAATAAGGCAATCAAAACATGATTGGACAAAATTTAACAAATTTATAATAATAAGAGCTTTGTCATGATGATAATTTGTAATTAACGAAGTTGGCCTGCCATTTGGAACAATAAGGAAGCTGATTACATTAATTGAACTTTAAATCATCCAAGAAGTTAGAATAACAGAAACTTAAAACTTGAATAAAGAAAAAAAGTTTTAGAAATAAAATCTCCTAAGGTTGGCCACATTCCAGTACCTACGTATCTCCCTGCACCCAATTTTTTTCCAGATGGTAGGCTTGTTGGAGGTTGATCTTGATGACTTTGAACGGACCATCCACTTAGGACCCAATTTTCCATCTAACGACTTCCTTATGTTGCTGATAATCTTCCTAAAACATAATATTTGACGTGGAACTTTCTCGGATTGACACATTTTTTGTAGTTCTTAGCCAATTGTGGTTGGTAGGAAGTTAGTTTGGACAAGGTTGATCTCAGTCCTTATGATTTCTTCATTCATGGTTTGATTAGTGACGATCGTCCTCATGGTCCAAATGCCATCTTCTAATGGAATTATGGATACCATTCCATAAGCCAAGGTGAAGGGCGTTTCCCAAGTAGATCTCGTGAGTGTTGTTCGATATGCCCAGAGGACATGGGGAAGTTCATCCACCTAAGAGCCCTTTGCTTTCTCTAACCTTTTCTTTATTCCATCGAGCACTATCTTGTTGGATGCCTCAGTCTCTCCTTTTTTTGGAGGTAGGCCTTTGAACTGTATTAGTTCTTGATGTCGTTATTTTTGTAGAAGTCTTGGAATGGTCCACTTTCAAACTACATTCCATTGCAATAATGATCGTTCTTGGCACGCTAATATGTATTACGATATTCCTCTATATAAATCTAATCATATCATTATCCTTTATGTTCACCAAGGTCTCAACTTCCATCCATTTGGTGAAGTAGTCTGGGTCGATTATGAAATACTTTTGATTTTCTAGTGTTGTAGGTAAGGGACCCACAATATCTAGTCATGCAATACCCCGTAATTTTAATGCATTAATTAATTGGTGAAATTTATTAATTATTATTATATATACCGTAGTGATATGTGATGTTACTATTTATATTTTCATATGGTTAAGCGCATATGTTTTATGTGTTATGTGTATATGGTTATGTGTATATATTATTCGAAAGTAAAATCAAACTTAATGCATGGTAATGGATTAATAATTTATTAATAAATAATTTAGGGATGGTTTTCTTTGGACACGTACCCAGTAGAATATTAGGACATTTGTTTGTAACTTTAGGTTGACGTTTAGGCATGTAGAATGTCCGATTTTGAATTAAAATAATGTGTTAATCATATAGCTTAGTACATGGCTTGGAAAAATGTTTTGGTCTTATTGGATTAGGTATTGCGCTTATGGGATTTAGGTTTGTATGGTCACTATACGTAATTCGTGGTTTAATAGATTAAGAGGCTCTGAAGGTTAATCTAATTCATCCTAGAGGCTAAAGAGAAGAACCCTAGAGCTAGAGAGGGAAAGCACTCAAGATGAGAAGAGAATTTAGGAGAATTTGGGCCTGGATTTCATCCCTTTAAATCAAGGCAAGTTTATGTACTATAGAACTTTAATTGTTTTTTAGTTATAGTATAATTATTCATTGGAATATAAACATAATTTTATAATAATATGGTTTTGAGGGTTAATCAACTAATTTTCATAATTAAATTAATTGGATAATTTAAGTTACTATCCATGTTCTTGGCATATATTGATGTTAGTATAATTCTTTATGAATTGTAGATGGAATGGATGTGTAATTGTTAGTAATAAGTTATACATTGATAATCAATTGAAATCCCCTTAATAATTAAACGAAATGATAGATAATCCGAATCTAATTGATCAAAGATTGAATTCTAGAATTTCTGGGTGGAATTGGAATTTATCCCATTAAATCTTGTTATATTCATTTAAAAACCATATATATAGGTTAGGAGTGATGTATTAATACTTATATATATGAATATAGTTGAGTGTTGTGAGGATATGAGAGCTTGAAAGTTTGTTAATGGCGGATTCGGAGAGTTAGAAATAAATATCAACATTAATCTCGTTTGAAGCTCGTTACTGATATCATTTGAATGACTTAAGTATGGTCATTTAAATGACTTAGGAAATAAGAAATTGTATATTTTGAATTACGAATGCGTGTGTGCTAGTTTTGTATTTTTTGAATTTTTATTAAATTTATGATGAATATTGTATCAAGAGTGCACAAGGTTAAAATTCTATGTTGGTGATTTTGGTTAGGGATTTGTGTTGTAAATGGTTTGGTTGGAATTTTGGGCTCACGGATAGGGTAATTTTACCTTTATGTGGGTATAGTCGAAGAAGTGATGGTATATTATTATTCTTAGGTTATGGTTTGGGTTTTTGGATCATTGGGTATTTTGACCTCGTTGGATTTATAAGGGATAAATTGAGTAGAATATATTGATAAACCATTGAGTAGTGTAGTAATTGTATTGTGATAACTATTATAAAGATTTGGTATGAGAGATACCTAGACTTGGAAGGCCTTAGGATATCGGGCTAGTGTTATAGATAATAATTTATAGTTAACGTTAATATTAACTAGCAATGGTAAGAAACTATATATGTAACCCTAACGATTGGGGTTTGAATTTATATGTTTGGCCGGTTGAGTAGGGTCATAATTATCTTGTATATTATGTACAATATTTCGAGCATGAGTACCCATGGGATACGTATTAAAGTGGATATACTTAAAGGGCGCGATTGACGACGACTACTACGTGGGTACCCTAATGCAAAAGACGGGTTTTACCTTATTCATTTTACCCCAGACACTACGTGCTGAAATTCTCGTTGTATCTTGTGGATATGTACACAAGGTGATCCTTTCATATTACTTTTGGATATGGGGATATATGACTCGTCTGAAGGCATAGTGATTATCCCTAGTAGATGATTTCATGGTTATAGGTGTGAAACCTCCCATAACTATGCCTAGTATGTGCGAGTGATTCACAAAGACGGTAGGAGTAGGTGTTCGTCATGTGAGGGCTAGTGAGTAGCCCATTTATGATGTAAGTGTTATGGATAACACTGATGTGGATATAGACTTAGAGATTGTGTGTTACCGTTATTATTGACTTTACTTTTCATAATATAGGTCACTATTGTCGCTTCTGCCCTAATATCTTATTTGCATCTTCATTTGTTACTGCTCGGATAGGATGTAGGAGTCAAGCCTATATGCTCATTCTCTTCACTACTTGATAAGGATTAATATAGTAGTATAATCATAATGGATTGGATTATGTTGAGATAATTATATTTTATTGTTTTCAGTTATAATTTCTGATGTGTATGGGTTATTTCACTTACTTGTGTACAATTTATGCACTTAGTTTTATTTTCAGTCATGCTTAGAATCATGTTCAATTGTTTTTAATTTCCATGATTTTTCTATCAGACCTGATAAACCTTATATGGATTTTTTTGAGGTGTCACAAGTTTAACATTACACATATCAAATTTAGTCTTAACCAAATATGGTTAATCTTTCTCATGTGTTTCCAACACTATGCAAGTCAAAAAATCAGTGTGTTTCAACCCGTCAAGGACAACCAATACAAGTGGAAGCACTCAAAGTCAAGGCTAGTGTATTCACTAGATTTTATATGGTTGGGGATTTTGAAATATCTTTAGGAATTTCTTGTGGCTATTTTGTTATTTTGGAATCCAATTATTGGATATGTGTTGAATTTTACTTCCTTTTGGTGGATTTAAGTTGATATGATCTCATGGACTAAAAGCATAATTTGTCCGGTGGATATAGATTTTGGGCTTTTTGGATCCAACTATTGGATATGTATTGAATTTCACTTCCTTTTTACGGATGTAAGTTGATATGACCTCATGGACTATAAGGCTATTTTGTCCGGTGACTATTTTGTTTTCTTATATTTATTTCCCTCCATTTTATATTAATTTTAGTTGACTAAAAAGCTATATTGGATGTAATATATCACACTCTAAATTTGTTTTTTTCGCCAAAGTGGAGTGTTGAGGGGATGGAAATAAAATACTAAATCAAATACCTCAAATGAACCTTTGAATTCTATATGCCATTAGTTTATTTGGATGGAGGTTAAGTGAGGGATGAATATGAGCCAATTTGGAAGATGAGGGCTGAAATTGAAACAATAAAAAGATAAATGACTAAAATGAGACACAAGGAAAAGTAAGAGACAACCAGGCTACTTTACTCTAAAAATTTTATTATTAGCAGAAAAAAAGAGGAAGGTTTGCCAAAAATAATATAGTTCAATATTCTAATGGAAAAATACTTTGGCCACCAAAAAGATTCCCTTCATCTTGAACCATCCCCCACCATCCTTGTAAGAAAAAACAAATCTTCCTCTCTCAAAGCTATCCTCATCCATTCACTTGACATTGCGTTTATTTCCTTAGCCCAGTGATAAAAAAAATCCCGGTACAACTCGTACTCCAAATTTGGAGGGGTTACCCCGATACAGCTAAACCTATTAACCTAGTATTTCCTATTCCCTCTCCCTCTACCATTAGCCAAATTTGGCATTATCAATTAAAGAATCAAGTAAATAAAAAAATCACCACTAAAATGTTGTTTTGGAGGAGAATCTTTCCCCTAGTATTATCTACTATATTAGTGTCGAATTTCTAATTTTAGTAATAAATATTTATATATCATCACTTAAAGTAGTCATTACTAGAGCTAGTGACGTTGTTTTACCACATCGTGCCAAAACATTAGTTAATCCATTAAAACTTCATACACAGAAAAATATATCATTTCAGCCTCTTCAAGCATTATGCAAAAAGTTAACTGTTTTGTGTCTCTAAACATAAGCACTATCAAAAATCTTCACTAGTTATAATTCAAAATACATAAACATGAAAAAGAAAGAATAATTTTACAGAGTGCCTGTTGCAAATTGTATAAAGGATAATTTCACATTTTTTTCTGAGGACTTACGCTTATTCTAATTAAATATGTATTAATCTAATTAAATTGTAATTATATTGAAATCCAAACTAAGCGCAAAAAATTTCTGCTAACATTATATTCTTTTTTTCAAGCATAGGACAAAATTTGCGAAAATATAATATTTGCACTTACTGAAGTTAATGAGGTTTTGAAAATAAAATTTCAATGCAATAATCCATCTCATCATCCCATTCATTAAAATCTAATGACGGTACCAGAATTTTCAAGCTCCCAGTTCTTAGAAGAAAGGGACTTCAAGACCTCTTGATGTCTGAAATAGAAGATTACAAAACCCTCAAAATGCCATTCGTTTGCAGCATTTTCCCCCTTTCCTTTTTCTTTTCCAACACGCTTTCCATGAATAACATTTCAGTATTTGAAGTGAAATTGGCCAAGGTTCCACAATATATTGCAGACCAACTGACCTCCCTACCTACAAAAAATCAATCACCACTAACAGACCACCACATGAAATATTGCAACACTTGACTATTGACCAATATCATCAAATTTAGAATGTCAGGCAATCAATTTTACTTTATACTGCTCACAGATAACAGATGGAGCTTGTGCTCAAGTTACGGGATCAAATTTCTGGCCTTGATGGCCATTCCTGTCATTAAGGCTGATATAATCTATGCAATACAATCATCGAGTTTGCTCCAAAAATAGTGTCTTATACAAATATTCCAAAACAATGGGTACATGCAAATTGCAATGACCCTTGTTTCATGGATTAGAAGCCTGCAATCCATTCTGCTGCCCAAAAACACTAAAGACAATACATAGACATAGCCACTTAATTTGTTTATTTACAGAAATGAACTTGCACCTATTTTATGATAAAAAAGTCAAACACCGTTATCGTAATAAATCAAAGAAAACTTGTAAACTGATAGCCAGTTGCATGCATCTGGCCATAAAATCCCCAATGACCCCTTTAATTAAACATATAAGTTGTTCTAGCTTTAAAACTAAATGGCTTCCTCCATAACACTATCCCACATAGTAATACTCCCTTTCGTGTCACAACTCACAGTGGCACACACGAATAACTTGTGGGATCTAATTTACACAATGTAGTACTTTATGACAATAATATTATTTGAAATGTAGTATTATATTTGAGATGATTATAGGGATCTCTTTATATTATACATATAGTGTTTACATTTTTTACATATAAAAATCAGATGCACAAATTGCTTGTGCAATGGGCTTTACGTGACACAACCCTGGAATCAAAATGTGCTACCTTTCTCACATGCAATTTAAAACTATGTTTGGGACACAAGCGCACTTGCATAATTTGAATCTCGATGAAATCATCTTGGGATTAAAGATGTCAACTTATCGTTTCTTGTGGGTCACACCTCGCCAGATGGGCTGGAGGAGATAGTGAAAAGAAATATATGGGCCGTGGGAGAGATTGGGTGGATCTATATTGGCTTGCTACAGAGTAGGTGGGTTCTTGAGCCATTATGGTTGTAAGTCCATGTTGGAGAGATTGTCGATGGGGGTAATGCTTCTTGCATTTCCCATGAATTCAGAGCAATTAGTAAATGCAAATCAGGTTAGATGAGTTGGATGTTGGAGGGAGGGATTAGGGTTGAAATGGTTGGGCCCTCGTGATGGAAAATAATGTCAATCCAAAGGCAGGAAATTTGCGATGGAGTTAAAGAATTGAAATGGCTATTTATTTATCGCCTTCTTCCCCTTCTCATTAATGAAAATTACATAAATGTTTTTAGACGCATACACATATATATTACTGTCTAAGAATGAACTGAAAAAAGAAAACCCACTAGAAATTTCATGCAAAATTAAATATTTCTGGATACCCTAATCATCATAAATCAAAGATCATCAATTTAACATGAAAATTCAAAAGGTTAGTTCTGATCTTCTCTCATCATCTACACATTCATCATCGTTGTATTCATCCTGATCCTCAAAATCCGTATCAGCAACATCATCACAAGAGTAATCATCTCATAATCCGTACATTCTTTAACTTTTATATTCATCCCAATCCTCAAAATCCATATCAACAACGTCAACATCATCAAGAAGTAATTATCTCATCATCCCCCATTCTTCATCTTCTATATCTTCTATAGGAGGGGCTACAAATCCAACCCATATCTCTTCCCCTGCTTTGACTGCTTCATCATGATATGGTCCCTCAAACTATTTTATATGTTTACCCCCAATTAAGTGAATTACTTTGTATTGTTTGTATTGTATGTAATCATGTTGTCTTATAAAATACATTGAATATGAAAAGATATGGTTAGGTTTGTAATTTAATGTATCATATGCATTGTGTATCGTGAGATACAGATAACCATGTTTATAATCATCCAAAAGAAAAAGGACAGTTAATAGTGATCATAATAGTTCCTTAGTTATATAAGAATTTTTGGGATTACAATGTTCAAAACACGAACATTGGATTAGTTTGCATCAAAGCAGAATTATGTAGTCGAAAAACAAGACCACCTAGGAGGATCAATATTTTCGGATGAGGAACCATCCATTGTTTCTACATGCCATGGATAAATTGTATCCTCCTAACGTAAATATCATGGATGTCTCCTCTGGCTTCACCATGTGTCGAGATGGATTCACCTTCTTTAGTGTTATGATTTTTGATTTTGCACACAACGAGGAAAGAGATACCAATTAACATAAACTCAATTATGCAACATTAAAGAAGAACAACAAACCAATATGAAACTCTCTCTAGAATATATTTTATGATCTGTTCCCAATAAATGCACTACAATATATAGAGAGGCTAAGGATATATTCCTTTAATAACCTAACTAAAAGGGGAATTTTGTAGTACTTTGTGATGTGATGTCACAAAGAATGTGGCATAAGACATAATAACGGAATCTTCTACATTCCCAACAAACAATATATTATCTAAGACTGAAGGAAAGGGAAATATGAGAACTCGGAAAAATAATTACATGTATACGCCATTAACTACAGCACTCGCGCCCTGGCTTGACTGTGCAAAAGGTTTGGAACCGACTCGTGCCTTTTAATGATTGAAGATATCTTGTAACCCATAAGGGGTGGTAGAATTCATTATTGTTAATTTATTAAGGACATGACCTTTATGTGCTTATTCTTCTTTACTCTTGTGGTGCTATACATTATGTGAGATTAACTTGTTGAGTTATCCTTACTGTACATCATGGCTAATTCATTTTGTGAGATTAACTGTTTTCAATTATCCTTTTGTGTAAAAAGTGGCCTGGCCTGACCTTCTTGAAGTTAAAATTTACACAAGTAACAAACACATTGAGGAAGATCCTTGAGTTACAGCATGATATGTTCATGTAGATGTTGATGGCTTTCAGGTTACTACCTAAAATTTTAAGTTCGGATGTTTGTAGAGAAACTGGAAAACTGGAAGCGAGTAGCTAAATTTTACTAATAGGGTAGCGTTGGGTCTTAACAAGTTAGTGATAATCAATGATTTTATCACTTCATGAGAAGAATTTATTACCTTACCACAAAATAGATAATTAACAGTTAAACATCCGTGGAAGTTCGATTTAAAGAGGCCACATAAATATGCATAGGTAATATTTTTTCTTTCTTTCACTAGGTAGCATATAAAAGTATTCCATTCCCTTCCCACGTTAATAATTTTTCAACACTCAAATTTTCATTTCCTTATCTTCCACTGCAAAAGAATTAACCAGTTTGAAGGACTAGAAAATTATCTGCAAACTCAATCTTGTTTAAGTTCACATCTAGCAACTATATGGTTGTGTGGACAACTACAGTAGAACACTAAAATAACTTTAAAAACAACAAAACTATTTCATTACAAATTACATCCTAGATCTATTAATAATTAACTTTTTCAACTATCCATAATTACAACAAGAATCCCATTTTTTATGAATTAAATAAGATTGACCTCCTATGTATCTCAAAAGTATTTGATATGCATCCAAAACGGACCAGGCCATACCCATAAAACTATATTCAGGAATCAAAATTGGCCAAATTCATCAACGAATACGCAGTTAAAGTATCGGGTATGTATTGGGCCATATCGAATCTGATACTCCATTTGTGTCATATTTGAAGCATATGTGCTAAATAGAAACACCTTTATAACTTTGACCTGAATTTCCCAAGCAGCAGATGATAAACCTATGTTCTAAGAGGAACAGTCCATACAAAGCAAAGATCGGCCCCAAAACTAGATCCAATTTTCAAACTTGGGGAAAAAAGAAGTTGGCTTTAAGGAGGAGGCCCTGGATGTGTCTTCACAAACAAAGTCACAAACTATTTTTTCCCTTGAACATTGTCAACGAACTCGAAAGAACCGACATTTCTCTCTTTCAGCAATGACACTAAACCATGAGCTTGCCTTTTGGATTATAATTTTTTTCTTCTAATATAAAGAATTTATTGATTGACAGGTCGAAGATATTATAATATGGTA
The DNA here is from genome assembly GCA_949130495.1 of Sambucus nigra. NCBI lineage: Eukaryota > Viridiplantae > Streptophyta > Magnoliopsida > Dipsacales > Adoxaceae > Sambucus > Sambucus nigra. Next base: position 321,217,067 of record OX422223.1, read on the forward strand.
AAACAAGATTCTTCAATAAAAAACGAACTTGAAATATATATGAAGCACATGTGTGATCTCCAATGATGTTTTTGGGAAACCGAATTACATGTCTTGAAATTGGAATTAAAATATTTTCAGCATAAAATTTTCAAAATTTAAACTGAAAATTTTTCAATTTCAAAGCAAGGAATGGGGTTTCCAAACACACCCTAAAAAAATGTGTTATCGTCCCCTACCACGTTTCCCATCTCCAATTGGGACTTTCTACATTGCTCTTATTTCTTTTAGAAAACTAAAATATTGACTTTTAGAAAAAGAAGCTACAAATTTCATGATAAAGACGTTTACTAATCCTAGGGTCATCATAAAGACGTTTAGAGTATCTCCAGTAGAATAACTAAAAATGAATAATCAAAACATGCCACAAACTTTTGATTATTAATTTAAGGGGAACTTAGATACCACCCCCTCTTAAAGGATTTTCATATATTGAGACCCAAATTCCATTTGATTAAACAAACCGACCTTTTTGACAGTTATAAATTCGTTAATATACTTCATTCTATTTGAGCATGGAAATAAGTTATATCATCCTTATTATACAGTATTTTCTATCACTACAACTAGAAGTCCTTTTTACATAACATCATCCAAACAACTCATATATATTGGTATTATATCCTACTTTAATCATATTGAACATGCACATGAGATACCACAAATAAAAATTCAAGCACCCACAATAAATCTTAAGGTATAGAAGATACTATATATTTCTATACAGTAATTGATCATAATGGTATGACAATTACAAAGTTAGGTACCATGACTAAGTATTGGTGACAGATACCCTTTCAGTTGGTAAAATATACATTATCCACGAACATAGAAATTTTGAAAGGGTGGATTGGTAAAATAATAGACTTCAATTATAAGAACGTGTCATAGACATTCATATAGTAATCAACTACATTCAAACCCATATGCTCATACGGTAATTAACTACAAGGGAAAATCCCACATTCTACATATGCTCGAATATCTTTATCCATTCAAAAAAATTGTTTTAGATCCCTATAGACAAGGTAATTCTGTTAATTGATAGTTGACGGCCAGTTTATAATCCCACTAATAACATGGGGTAAATTACTAAAAGTATCTCAAAGGGGGGCATTCCTAATTCTCTATTAATTTAAAGCATTGCTAAATTTAACAATCCTATCGTCTACAATGGTTAGTGTTTGTCAATAACCAAAATTCAAACACTTGACTTAAATTATGTAGTTTTGCTTCTTTTTTCAAATAAATATTTCCTTTCTATTTAAATTAATAAATTGATAAAGTATTATATATATATATAAACCCGTTTGTTCTCGAGTGAGGATCAGTTCGCCATGATAGCCAAAGTGCAAAATTTTCGTTCCAAACAAATGAAAGTAATTCCAAGTACTTTCTCATCTACTATTGTATGTGGCTCATACAAGTGCTTTCTTGCTGATTTTTCATTTTACAAAAAAGATGGAAAATACAATGAAGGTTTGGTGTGGGTATGTTTGTATGTGCGGGTGCGGGTGTGCGTGTGCGTGTGCGTGTGCGTGTGTGAGAGAGAGAGAGAGAGAGAGAGAGAGAAAGAGAGATAGGGAGAAGTGGGTGGGTATTTTTCGGGGGATAGGGTGAGGATTTTCAGGGGTGAAGGAGTGGATGTGGGTCCCACTCATTTTAATTATTGAATAAAGACTGTTAAATTTGATTATTGGTTAAAGGGTTTTTAGATTTTAATTAGTCAATTGGAAAAGGTATTTTGATCAACATTGTTAAATTTGATTAGGCTATCGAAGATACTCTTACGCAACATAGCAATAGCTTTGAAACTCAATTACTTATTCTATAACACATTACATTGTGAAAAAGTCTATATGTAACAAGTTTTTTTTACCATGCGTGTATACCAAGCGCATGAAAATGTATGCACAATCATTGCAAGTGTATCCGAAGGTGTATGCACAATCATTTAATTAACGTGGTATACAAAAATGGTACAATATAATTACTCTTACATTATTCATAGTGTTTCAATATAATCCTCACCATTCCAATACAATTCTTAAACCTATTTACTTATCCCATTCCCCCTTAGCATTTCTCACTACTCTGATCTATTTAAGCCTATTCTGCATTATTTAGTTCAATATCTTCACTTAAACTGAATTCTAATATATAAATTTAAGCAGGCCTATTCCCTTCTTCCCAATCAAAGCTATTCAAAAACCCAGAGTTAATGATAAAACAATAGAATGAATTTCCAACGAAAAACACTAAAGATTTAATATGCAAAACTATAATATAGCGATAGCCATTAAAAGGTTTAACATTATTACAATTTAAAAGAAGCTGATACCAAAACTCACAAAATGAACCAAACTGTTAATCCAGTTGGAGGTCACCCACCAGAATTTAAGGCCACGCGGGTCCGACAAACCGGGCAATTGGGGAATCTAATGAGCCACGCATCAACACAATTAGCGTGGAACATGTTACATGCAGGAAGTGTTTTAAACCAATCACCATGTTTAAAAGACTCCAAACAGATAACACAATAATTAATTGTTTCGAGAGATGAGTATTGGAGTGATGGTAATTCCTCTTGGGTGGTGATGGAGGTGCGGCGGCGGTAGATGGGCGTGGTAGCAAGGACGAGGTGGTGAAGTGTGAGTGCTGCGAGGCCCACGAAGAACAAGAAGAGACAGACGATGAGGCATACGATGAAATCATTGATGAATTCTGGGATTGGGTATGGGATTGGGTTTGGGTTTGGGTTCTGTCTGGTGCTAGGTAGTGGTGGTGGTGGTGGTGCGGCGACGGAGTATGAGTTTTTAGTGGTGGAGGTGTGGCGGCGGTTAGGTAGTGAGACGTGGTAGCGAGGAAGAGGTGGCGAAGTGTGAGTGCTGCAAGGCCTAGGAAGAGGAGGAAGAGGAAGAGACCGAGGTGAGGAATATGTTGAAACCAGAGAGGAATTTTTGGATTGGGTTTGGGTTTGGGTTTGGGTTTGGTGCTAGTGGTGGTGGTGGTGGTGGTGGTTATAAGCGTAAAACGTTGGCATGTGGGGAGTATTTTTTTATTTTGAAGAATGGTGTGAAGGTAAGATTCTCTGTACGAGGATATGCTTTTTGAGGAATAACAAAGCATGATATTATATATACATGGAGAGAGAGATTATGACGTATGAAAAACCAGGGGGGTTGTTTCTTAAACTGTGGTCACGGTACCGTAAATGCAAGAGTCTTTTCATTTTTCTTATATATATATATACATACATATATATATATGTTAAGAAAGATGAAAAGACTCTTGCATTTATTAGTGAGACTCTTTCTTTTCATCGTTTTTAAAATGTAAGAGTCTCACTAATAAATTTACGAGTCTTTTCATCTTTTTTTAAAAGCAAGAGTCTCACTAATCATTTTTCTTAAAATGCAAGAGTCTCACTAATAAATGCAAGAGTCTATTCATCTTTCTCTCCTGACATGTGTACACACTAATAAATGCAAGAGTCTTTTCATCTTTATTTTTATATATATATATATATATATATATATAATCTTTTTAAAAAAATGTTTTATAAATATAAATTATTTTTTTTAAACAATACACTTTTAGTAAAAATATAAATAACAAATTTACAAAATTTATCCTTTTTTTAAAAAGCGGCCTGGCCTGGCCTTGTTGAAGTTAAAATTTACACAAGTAACAAACACATTTACCAAGTTAAGCCGAAGAGGAAGTTCCCTGAGTTCCTGCATGATATGTTCATGTAGATGCTGCTGGCTTTCAGGTTACTACCTAAAATTTTCAGTTGGGATGTTTGTAGAGAAACTGGAAAACTAGAAGCGAGTATCTAAATTTTACTAATGGGGTACCATTGGGTCTTTACAAGTTAGTGATAATCAATTATTTTATCACTGCATTAGAATAATTTCTTGCCTTACCACAAAATTAATAATTAACAATTAAACATCCGTGGAAGTTCGATTTAAAAAGGCCATATCAAAATATGCATTGGCACAAGACTCAGTAAGATTTTTTCCTTTATTTCACTTGGTAGAATATAAAAGTATTCCTTTCCCTTCCCAGGTTAATAATTTTCCAACACTTAGATTTTCATTTCCTTGTCTTCCACTTCAAAAGAATTAACCAGTTTGAAGGACTAGAAAATTGTATGCGAACTCAATCTTGTTTAAGTTCACATCTAACCACTATATGGTTGTGTGGACAACTATATTTGAACACTAAATCAACGTTGATCAACTTTGATCAACTAGAGTAGAACACTAAAACAACTTTGATCAACTATTTTCAGGGGTGAAGGAGTGGATGCGGGTCCCACTCATTTTAATTATTGAATAAAGATTGTTAAATTTGATTATTAGTTAAAGGGTTGTTAGATTTTGATTAGTCAATTGGAAAAGTTATTTTGATCAACATTGTTAAAATTTATTAGGCTATCGAAGATACTCTTACACAACATAGTAATAGCTTTGAAACTCAATTACTTACTGTGTAACACATTACATTGTGAAAAAGTCTATATGTAACAAGTTTTTTTTTACTATGCGTGTATACCAAGGGCATGAAAATGTATGCACAATCATTGCAAGTGTATCCGAAGGTGTATGCACAATCATTTAATGAACGTGGGATACAAACTTCGTACAATATCATTACTCTTACATTATTCCTAGTGTTTCAATATAATCTTCACCATTACAATAGAATTCTTAAACCTATTTACATATCCCATTCCCCCTTAGCATTTCCCACTACTGTGATCTATCTAAGCCTATTTTGCATTATTTATTTCAATATCTCTACTTAAACCAAATTCTAATGTATAAATTTAAGCAGGCCTATTCCCTTCTTCCCAATCAAAGCTATTCAAAAACCCAGAGTTACACACGCCAATGGTAAAATAATAGAATGAACTTCCAACGAAAAACACTAAAGATTAAATATGAAAAACTATAGTATAGAGATAGCCATTAAAGGTTTAACATTATTACAATTTAAAAGAAGCTGATAATAAAACTCACAAAATGAACCAAACTGTCAATCCATTTGGGTGTGACCCACTAGAATTTAAGGCCACGCGAGTCCGACAAACTGGGCAATTGGGGACTCTAATGAGCCACACATCAACACAATATGCGTGGAACATGCGATTACATGCCGGAAGTGTTTTAAACCAAACACCATGTTTAAAAAACTCCAAATAGATAACACAATCATTGGTTGGTTCGAGAGTGTAACAACCCAGGTTTTCGAGCGACTATTTTATATTATTTGGCCTAATGGGCTAATTTTATAAAATAGGGAATGATGGAGTAAATATTTTTCCCGTGAGACTTAGGGATTTTATTTACTATGTTCTGACTATTTACCATCATGGGAAGGTAAATAGTGTTATATTGCGTATTATTGCGTCGTTATATGTAAAACGACGGTTATGACCTATATTTAAACTTGGGTATAAGTAATGAATTAAAATGGATTTGGAACGTAAAAATAGTTCACACTTTCCCGAATGCCAAAATAGGGGGTGCGGTTGTTTTTAGAAGAGTCGAGATAGTCGAGATAAGTGCCCAGTTGTAATTTTTGAGACTTAGGCATTTTAAGGGGTTATGACTCAATTAAGTGATTACGAGTCATTTTAGTGGTGTATTAACAATTAAAAGTGGGGATTCATGTTTTAAGACCCTTATAAGTCCCCCACCCCTTTTCTTTTTCTTCATTTGTGTTAGAGAAGCCAAAGGAGAGAGAGAGAGAGAGTTGGGAGAAAGTAGAGAGAAAGAGAGAAATGGAGGATTTGGGCCGGAATCCGTCGCTACCGGAGGTGTTCAGAGACTACGAACCTCGAGGCAAGTTTCTTACTTGCTAGATATTGATTTAATGTGATAAATTGCATGTATAGTTAGGTTTTGGAGGTTTAACCCATAAATGGGTATTTGTTGATTTTGATGATTAAACCCTTAAATCTTAGTTTTAATTGGATTTGAGGAGTATATATTAGTTATAAATGGTGTAGGACTGATTTAGGTCGAATTGTTGTTGTTGATGTTGGGAGAAATCAAGGTTTTGGGGTTTTGGGATTTTAGGGTTCTTACACCCCGTAGCCCAAATTGGGCAAAATCCCAGGACCGAATCGATTCGGTCCCAAGGGCGAATCGATTCGGATAAGGAGAAGGTTACAGGTCTTGCAGACCGAATCGATTCGGATTTAAACCGAATCGATTCGGCAATTGCAGAAGGTCAGTTTTTGCTCACCGAATCGATTCGGCTGTTCAAGCGAATCGATTCGCAAGGGCGAATCGATTCGGCCTAAGGGGCGAATCGATTCGGTTCCCCTGTTTTCGTGAGATTTTCTTATTTTGATTTTTTTTTAGCCCTTTTTCTTTTAGGTCCAAGGTTTAGGAACCTTCCTTTGGGAAGTAATTAAGAGTCCTAGAGGGTGGTTTTGGGTAGACTAATGCCCTAAGATGATAATGGGATATTTAGGCTCACCGAGGGCTAAGTGGTGTAGGTTGATATCCGAATGATTTAGGGGATTAACCTAGAGATGAAATTTGAAGTTAAAATATTAAAGTTGAGCTTTTGAGAGACACTCCATTATGGAGACTCACTTTGAGGGTTTATGAATTATATAAACTATTCGAGGTTATTTTGAGGTTAGAGGCACTTTGGGTCTTAGGTCATTAATAAAATATATGACTTAATAAGAGTAGTATGCACCTTCTAAAACTTGGTGCCTAATGACTAAATGAATGATTTTTGGAAATATATAAAATATGAGCTTTCAAAAATGGAAAAAGTAATGTTTTTCATAAATGATAATTTATGGATACACACCTCTCTAAATCACTATCATAAGGGAAGTCGCGCGCGTTGTGGTGAAGCCCCCTGGCTAATGATGCAGGGTGGATATAGTCCCGAGGCCATCGGAGCGCTTATGGTTGTATATTTTCTGCGGGGTAGGGAGATTTCAGGTGTGGTCTTGGCTACCACGTAGGCTCATGGCCGCTTCCCGACGTTTCGATAGGATCCCAGGTGGTCTTGGAGGCCCTGGAAGATGATAGCCATTTAGGGGCGCGCTCAGTGGGGAAACCCGGACGGGCGGTCTTAGAATCGTTATATATATATATATGAATATAACTATTCTAAATCAAGTTGGACTTGATGTTTGATGGGTGCCATAAAGAGCAAAATAAAATGCCTTATAGAGCATGATGAAAGTGCCATAAAGAGCACGATGTAAGGCCATAAAGAGCCTATGATTATGATCATATTCCTGATAAGGAAGATATTTTTATAAAGTGAACAATGGTGATAAATGCCAATAGAGCATAAAAAGTATGACTATATTTCCTAATAAGGAACAAATTCATGAAATGAATTAGTTTACGATGAAAATAATTTGGTTAACATTTGATAAAGTGTTGTACCATTTATATGTATATTCCTAAAGATAGAATTAGGAATTATGCCCTTAGATGTTGGATGAGTTTTACTTCTTTTTCTTTGTGTAGTTGTAGATGTGATTTCCCACACTTATGCACACACATGTAATTATTTATTATTTCGTGCTTAGGGTCAATGTATCTCGATGATCAACCTTGCCTAAGTAGTAGTGTATCGGGGGGGTTCCTTGTTTGGATTTCGCTTTGCGAGACACCCCACGCACGAATAGGGCCTAGTGTTGAGACTGGGGAGAAGTTAACCTTTAGTACTTAAATTATTTAGGACAGGGTCTAATGTATCTCGACGATCAACCTTGCCTAAGTAGTAGTGTATCGGGGGGGTTCCTTGTTTGGATTTCGCTTTGCGAGACACCCCACGCACGAATAGGGCATAGTGTTGAGACTGGGGAGAAGTTAGCCTTCTGTTCTTTCTATAACCTGAGCATCATTTATATTGCGCTAGGTTACTGTTAGATTGAGAGGTGAGGAATCTTATTGTTATCTGCGAGAGATTTACGCACTTACCTGCCATGCATTTTAGTCACATGGTAATCATATCGAACCCGGCCCTGACAGGTTTCTATATTTCCTTATTTCTGCATTTCTTTGCCGTTACAGGTGCCCTTCCGCATGGACACCCGTGTTTACATTTCCATTTCCAGTTGTCATGGAGCTATGGCATATTGCGGATGTTGTAGGATACTTGTTGTAGACGCTTCCCTCTATTGTACTGTAGTTATGTTTAGTACTTTCATTCGGGCGTGTTTGCCCAAGGTATTGCACTCATTTATTATATTGTAAATATTGATTGTGATACTTAACATATCATTTGTATTGGTCTGTGCACCGACAGCTTATTCGGTGATTATTTATTGTATTATCATACTTTATTCATCGATTTTTGATACCCACCGTTTTTACAAATGGGATTGTCTAAGGTGTTTCTCTTTTAATTTTAAATTTTTTTTGTATATGACAATCCGTTTTTCTGAGATGATTGGTGGTTATCTCATACTATTATGTTAATCGGCAGTGATGCTAAGAATGGACCATCTATGATTCCTGTATTTATTGGAGTATTGGGCTGGCCACCTATTATTTCAATAGGCGGGTTGTCACAGATGGTATCAGAGCTTTAGGTTCTAGAGTCCTTAGGAATCTGTGCGGATGTTTTACGTCTTCTGCGTTTCTCTCTATTTTGATGTAGAGCCTTAGGAATAAGGTCATTGAATTCTCTTGTGAGATTTCGTTCTCCTGCTATGGAATGAGAACCCCGAAGATCTTCTGCGCGATCGTGTGAGGCTTGTAAGCCATTAGATGAAGGGCGTTGAGAAAGGCCGTTGTGAAGGCGTCATAGGAGGGGATTACTATAAGCTGTGGGCTGTGGTTGGGAATAAGGATCGCTTTGGAGGCCCTTCCCTTTGTAGCATTATTTTATAATGCTGCCGTGACTACTGAGTACGGTGAAAATAGTTTTCCCAAGTACCGCTACCGGTAGAGAGTGGTACTATGCTTGGGACTCCGAGCCATGTCAATTCGGAGTAGAGAGGTTCTTTGTTAGGACCACAAGTTGAAGTTCGGTTGGTTAGAGGAAGTGTAACCTCGTTCGGTGAGAATGTAAGGCCTGAGAGTTTTGGCCTAGAGTTGGGTATAGGAGTGCCCAGGTGTGAAGGTTTGAGGAAAACGTTTCACCCTTTGGAGTAAGGTTGAAGTGGAGGATATGATAGTTGCCTCGTTATGGTGGGGAAAAATGCTTTGCCCATAGAGAGAGCCTCTCAGTGGAAATGATAGGCTCGTAAGTAAGTGTTGGAAACACTTTTGGAGAGTAGTGTTCATGAGACCCCACTGGTGGACATCCACCTGGGGAAGGCTCGTGGAGCTAAGGGTGGGGGAAGCTCGTAGGATGTTCTCCTTACTGAAGAAGTCAAGGGAAGTATGCGTTCTGATCTTGTCGATTGAGGATGACCGGCAAGAATAGGACTCCTAGTTGAGTCTTTGATGGGAGTAGTTTAGTTCGGGTAAGACTAGAATGACGTGTCTTAGAACTATTGGTAGTAGCCAAGGAGGTTGGCTAGTATGTTGGTGGGACTTTCTAACTAGGGTGCGAGTAGTGCATTCCTTAGGTAAGATGCGAGTAGTTTGGTGTTAGCCCTAGATTCGGGTGCGTATATCAAGCTTGTGATGGTATCGGTACATATTTTATATATAGTAAGTATATCTATGTGACTTCCATGATAGGGGAGTTCTGTATTTTCCTTCTCACTCGTTATGGGGCGAGTGGTGATATATGTGGTGCGTGCTACTTGTATTATATATTATACGAGTAGAGATATTTTAGAATGGTTGGGGTGATAGCAAGCGAATATATCGCGAGGCTATCCTAGTTCTAGTTCTAGGAGGAGGACTAGTTGTTCTATAATATCTCTCCTGGATACGGGTTAAGACTTTATAGAGGTTGTTTACGGAGTTTAGATTGTTTCCTTTATTTTTTTTATTTTATTCTCTTTGCTTGCTTGATTGCTTTGCTTGTGTATGCTATTGCCTTATCTCCATGACCGGCTAGTTAAGGTGACTGTGTGGAGGGGTTCCTTGTTTGGATTTTGCTTCGGCGAGACGCTCCACGCATGAACCTTAACGACGTTGGGAGTGGAGAGATGTGCATTTTTCTTTTTGTTCTTCCCTTCTTTCTTTTCTTTTCTATTGGTTAAGTGCTGGGTTGGAAGGTTTAGCCAAGAATCACGTATATGAGTGATTAAGGGCTTAGTTCATGTGCGATATATGAGCACGATGATAGTTTTCCTCTTACTAATGTGGGGGAAGACTAAGATTATGAAGGTCTGATAGGGACTTATGGTTGTGCCTTATTGTGAAGGCCATTTGTTTAGAGGTATATGTGTATCTTGGAGTAGAGTAGTGGTGGCATCTTACTGAAAGTAAATTCCTCAGTCGATTGTTATGGTAGGACTTAGACGTATGTAGTAATAGAATTTAGAGTTAGGATTTCCATCGATCCCGATCATGTGTCTTCGACCGCCACTTCTCGACGACTGACAATGCGAGGTAGTAGTGTAATGGGAGGGTTCCTTGTTTGGATTTCGCTTCGGCGAGACGTCCCACGCATGAAACCGAGCTAATGTCAGAAGTCGGGAAAGGTCTTCGACACTAGGGATATTTAGTATTATACTTATACGACTAGGTGAGGATAGATGGATTGACCTTAGGATTGTTAGGATGCTAGGCCCTTAGGGCATGCGGCGTTAGTTTAGGAAGATGGTTGGGAGTTGACCACAATAAGTTGTGGGTTGACTCTAAGTAGGATTTGGTCCCTAGACGACAAGTATGGGATTTTGAGCTCGTTAGGATGTTTCCTTTCGCTAAGGCAATGCGGATGGGAGTAGTATAGGCGCCGAGTAGATACCGTCTTAGAGTTTATTCGTGGCATAGAATTCCAAGTGGAGTGAGCTTCACCGAAACGAGACATTCGTGTCAAGGTATAGGTAAAGTCTCCAGGAAGAATGGAAACCGCTGGGGATATGGGGTATATCCTACCACCCGTAAGTGGAAGGGTGGATTTAATTTAAGGTGAGATCGGAGTAGAAATTCTATGGATCGAATTTCCTTGCAATAGTTCGGATCGTCTTCGATAAACGTTAGGCCGTGTATAGCCTAGTGTAGATGGCAATATGCCTTGTCTACTCGTTGGAATGGAAACAGCGAATAATATATCCCTGGGACCGGGAGTGGTCCGGGAACCTTCCTTTAGTTTGGGCTCAGTGAGCAAGTAGACTTCTGAGGGGTACACTAACGCGAATAAGCTAGTAGTGTTGGGGTTAGTGATTGTGAGATAGTGTAGTTATTCTCTAGTAAGGGTGTAACGTGTTTCGAAAAGTAAGGTAATTAGTGTCGAGCTTGTGCGGGTATCTCCTCCCGTAGTAGAAGGGTAGGATCGATAGTTTCTAAGATCGATAGCGATGACCTTAGTCTGAGTCCTATGGGGACATTCCTATTCAGGGGTTTGCTAGTAAGATAGCACGGTTTTATTATAGTATACCCTTTATATGGATATGGGTTACGCCTGAATTTTGAGGGCAAAATTCCCCTTTAAGGGGGGGAGTATTTAACAACCCAGGTTTTCGAGCGACTATTTTATATTATTTGGCCTAATGGGCTAATTTTATAAAATAGGGAATGCTGGAGTAAATATTTTTCCCGTGAGACTTAGGGATTTTATTTACTATGTTCAGACTATTTACCGTCATGGGAAGGTAAATAGTGTTATATTGCGTATTATTGCGTCGTTATATGTAAAACGACGGTTATGACCTATATTTAAACTTGGGTATAAGTAATGAATTAAAATGGATTTGGAACGTAAAAATAGTTCACACTTTCCCGAATGCCAAAATAGGGGGTGCGGTTGTTTTTAGAAGAGTCGAGATAAGTGCCCAGTTGTAATTTTTGAGACTTAGGCATTTTAAGGGGTTATGACTCAATTAAGTGGTTACGAGTCATTTTAGTGGTGTATTAACAATTAAAAGTGGGGATTCATGTTTTAAGACCCGTATAAGTCCCCCACCCCTTTTCTTTTTCTTCATTTGTGTGAGAGAAGCCAAAGGAGAGAGAGAGAGAGAGAGTTGGGAGAAAGTAGAGAGAAAGAGAGAAATGGAGGATTTGGGCCGGAATCCGTCGCTACCGGAGGTGTTTAGAGACTACAAACCTCGAGGCAAGTTTCTTACTTTCTAGATATTGATTTAATGTGATAAATTGCATGTATAGTTAGGTTTTGGAGGTTTAACCCATAAATGGGTATTTGTTGATTTTGATGATTAAACCCTTAAATCTTAGTTTTAATTGGATTTTAGGGTTCTTACACCCCGTAGCCCAAATTGGGCAAAATCCCAGGACCGAATCGATTCGGTCCCAAGGGCGAATCGATTCGGATAAGGAGAGGGTTACAGGTCTTGCAGACTGAATCGATTCGGATTGAAACCGAATCGATCCGGCAATTGCAGAAGGTCAGTTTTTGCTCACCGAATCGATTCGGCTGTTCAAGCGAATCGATTCGCAAGGGCGAATCGATTCGGCCCAAGGGGCGAATCGATTCGGTTCCCCTGTTTTTGTGAGATTTTCTTATTTAGATTTTTTTTTAGCCCTTTTTCTTTTAGGTCCAAGGTTTAGGAACCTTCCTTTGGGAAGTAATTAAGAGTCCTAGAGGGTGGTTTTGGGTAGACTAATGCCCTAAGATGATAATGGGATATTTAGGCTCACCGAGGGCTAAGTGGCGTAGGTTGATATCCGAATGATTTAGGGGATTAACCTAGATATGAAATTTGAAGTTAAAATATTAAAGTTGAGCTTTTGAGAGACACTCCATTATGGAGACTCACTTTGAGGGTTTATGAATTATATAAACTATTCGAGGTTATTTTGAGGTTAGAGGCACTTTGGGTCTTAGGTCATTAATAAAATATATGACTTAATAAGAGTAGTATGCACCTTCAAAAACTTGGTGCCTAATGACTAAATGAATGATTTTTGGAAATATATAAAATATGATCTTTCAAAAATGGAAAAAGTAATGTTTTTCATAAATGATAATTTATCGATACACACCTCTCTAAATCGCTATCATAAGGGAAGTCGCGCGCGTTGTGGTGAAGCCCCCTGGCTAATGATGGAGGGTGGATATAGTCCCGAGGCCATGGGAGCGCTTATGGTTGTATATTTTCTACGGGGGTAGGGAGATTTCAGGTGTGGTCTTTGCTACCACGTAGGCTCATGGACGCTTCCCGACGTTTCGATAGGATCCCAGGTGGTCTTGGAGGCCCTGGAAGATGATAGCCATTTAGGAGCGCGCTCAGTGGGGAAACCCGGACGGGCGTTCTTAGAATCGTTATATATATATATATATATATGAATATAACTATTCTAAATCAAGTTTGACTTGATGTTTGATGGGTGCCATAAAGAGCACAGTAAAATTCCTTATAGAGCATGATGAAAGTGCCATAAAGAGCACGATGTAAGGCCATAAAGAGCCTATGATTATGATCATATTCCTGATAAGGAAGATATTTTTATAAAGTGAACAATGGTGATAAATGCCAATAGAGCATAAAAAGTATGACTATATTTCCTAATAAGGAACAAATTCATGAAATGAATTAGTTTACGATGAAAATAATTTGGTAAACATTTGATAAAGTGTTTTACCATTTATATGTATATTCCTAAAGATAGAATTAGGAATTATGCCCTTAGATGTTGGATGAGTTTTACTTCTTTTTCTTTGTGTAGTTGTAGATGTGATTTCCCACACTTATGCACACACATGTAATTATTTATTATTTCGTGCTTAGGGTCAATGTATCTCGATGATCAACCTTGCCTAAGTAGTAGTGTATCGGGGGGGTTCCTTGTTTGGATTTCGCTTTGCGAGACACCCCACGCACGAATAGGGCCTAGTGTTGAGACTGGGGAGAAGTTAACCTTTAGTACTAAAATTATTTAGGACAGGGTCTAATGTATCTCGACGATCAACCTTGCCTAAGTAGTAGTGTATCGGGGGGGTTCCTTGTTTGGATTTCGCTTTGCGAGACACCCCACGCACGAATAGGGCATAGTGTTGAGACTGGGGAGAAGTTAGCCTTCTGTTCTTTCTATAACCTGAGCATCATTTATATTGCGCTAGGTTACTGTTAGATTGAGAGGTGAGGAATCTTATTGTTATCTGCGAGAGATTTACGCACTTACCTGCCATGCATTTTAGTCACATGGTAATCATATCGAACCCGGCCCTGACCGGTTTCTATATTTCCTTGTTTCTGCATTTGTTTGCCGTTACAGGTGCCCTTCCGCATGGACACCCGTGTTTACATTTCCATTTCCAGTTGTCATAGAGCTACGGCATATTGCGGATGTTGTAGGATACTTGTTGTAGACGCTTCCCTCTATTGAACTCTAGTTATGTTTAGTACTTTCATTCGGGCGTGTTTGCCCAAGGTATTGCACTCATTTATTATATTGTAAATATTGATTGTGATACTTAACATATCATTTGTATTGGTCTGTGCACCGACAGCTTATTCGGTGATTATTTATTGTATTATCATACTTTATTCATCAATTTTTGATACCCACCGTTTTTACAAATGGGATTGTCTAAGGTGTTTCTCTTTTAATTTAAAATTTTTTTGTATATGACAATCCGTTTTTCTGAGATGATTGGTGGTTATCTCATACTATTATGTTAATCGGCAGTGATGCTAAGAATGGACCATCTATGATTCCTGTATTATTGGAGTATTGGGCTGGCCACCTATTATTTTAATAGGCGGGTTGTCACAGAGAGATGAGTATTGGAGTGATGGTAAATCTTTTTAGGTGGTGGTGGAGGTGCGGCGGTGGTAGAGAGACATGGTAGCGAGGAAGAGGTGGCGAAGTGTGAGTGCTGCGACGCCAGGAAGAGGAGGAAATGGAAGAGACTGACGTTGACGCATGTGATGAAATCAGAGATGAATTTTGGGTTTGGGTTTGGGTTTGGGTTTGGGTTTGGTGCTAGTCGTGATGGTGGATTGGTGGCATGGTGGTGGTTATAATGTTAAAACGTTGGCATGTGGGGAGGATTTTTGTGTTTTGAAGAATGGTGTGAAGGTAAGATTGGGTTAAAGATGCGTTCTCTGTACGAGGATATTATATACACTGAAATATAGTATATGTATATGCATAGACAGATTGTGACGTATGAGAAACTGGGGGAGTTGTATCGTAAATAGACTCTTAAGGTTCTTGGCTGAAATATAGTATATGTATATGGAGAGACAGATTGTGACGTATGAGAAATCGGGGAAGTTGTATCATAAATAGACTCTTAAGGTTCTTGACTGATATCTAGTAAATTGTAAATATAATATTTGTATTATATCGACCAAACCATTTCCCTTTTTATACTATCTCACTATAACCATTTAACACAAATATTAAAATCACACAACAATTTCAACTTATTCCTTCAATTGTCATTTTCTTTCTAAAACCATCACCAAACATCGAAAGAAATATTTTTGTACTCATGTCGACACCCATATGCTAAACTAAAATATATTTTCAATTCAAATTTCAGAAAACAAAATTAGAAACTTAGTAAAACGAACGTAAGGTAAAACCAAATCACACTATGATACACCCAAAAGCACAAAAATGAGAAATCATTATTATGGATATATTAAATAGAGGGATTGGGAGTGTGGTAACAATATTTTCATATATACTTAATCACCACACTCCAAATCAATATTTTCATATATATTAAGAGAGATGAAAAGACTCCCATGTACGCAAGAGTCTCACTAATAAATGCAAGAGTCTTTTCATCTTTCTTAAAATGCAAGAGTCTCACTAATAAATGCAAGTGTCTTTTCATCTTTCTCTCTTGCCTTGTGCACACACTAATAAATGCAAGAGTCTTTTCATCTTTCTTAATATATATATATATATATATATATATATATATATATATATATATATATATATATATATATATAATCTTTTAAAAAAAAATTATAAATATAAATTGTTTTTTTTAAAACAATACTCTTTTGGTAAAAATATAAATAACAAATTATTTTTTTTTACAAAAACTATAGTTGTAACTCTTTTTTCTGTAAAAATATTTTTTTACAAATGTTAATTTTATAAGGATTAGTATAAATTATTTTATTATGTATAAAAGAGTTTCTAATTTCTTTTCTTTACTTAAATTATGTTTTCAAAGGCTGTTCTTATAAATATAATTATAATCTTTAAAAAAAATGCTTTTATAAAGTAACGTGCAAATTTAAAAGACTATTTAAGAAAACTCTACATTTTATTATAAAAAATAATTTTTTGAGGTATACATAAAAAATATTTTATAATAAACAATTTTTTATAGATAACTCAAAAAAATATTTTATATTAAAAATATACAATTTATATCAGATTTTGAACTTTAACATTACTTTATAAAAACATATTTATCTTAAAAATATTTATATTATAAAAAAGCCTTTTAAAAGACAATTTTTTTTAAAGAAATGAAGTTGAAAACTAGACTTTTTAGAAATTACTTTATAAAAATACAATTTTTATACATAATAAAATATTTTATGCTTATATTTACGAAATCAAGTTTTGTAAAAAAGTTATAAAAAATGTTAGCACTATAGCTTTATGAAAAAAGATTGTATATTTATATTTTTATAGAAAAAAAACTATATTGTTAAAAAAAATAATTTATATTTATGTGTGTGTGTGTGTGCATTCTATTATTTTTGTTTTATAATTCTCCTTAATTCATTATTAAATATTTGTCTATTACATTTCAATTTTACAAGCAAGTATTTATTTGGCATCAAATATTCTACAAATGAAATACATATATTCGTTATTCTTTTATTATTTTTTCTACATTAAAGTCATGTAGCACACAACTATAAAACAGGTATTTGAAAGTTATATATTTTACTTCTATTTTTATAAGTATTTTAATATTGCATTGTATAACAAGAACTTCAAAACACCCGTGCATCGGGCGGGGCTAAAAACTAGTCTATATCTATCTATTTCTATATTATAAATCTAATATAATAGTATTAGAGTTTAATGCACCATAATTTAATGCGCCACTTCTATCCTAACAGTCAAATAATCACATGCCCTTCTCTCTTCTACTCTCTCTATTGGTTTATCTTCCCACCCTTCATCTTCTACTACCCGTTAATATATTAGAAAACCCAAATTGGTCTGGTCGACTTCCTATTTTTTCCAACTCTTTCGTACCTTTGTTTTATTTGTGAAAGAGAACCTAAAAAGCCAACTCTATTATGATATCGACCATTGTTCCACTCTCTCAATTTGTCAATTTGCATAAGCCCAAATCTCCTCCTCTTAATGAAAGACTTCGCCTTAAGAGGTAATCTCAAACACTCGGTTCTCTCTCGCTGTTTTATTCTTATTCTTCTGGTTTTTCTGTGGGGGATTTTGGTTATAAATCTTCACCCACTCAAAATGTAATATAAATTCTTTGTTTTGTTTTGTTTTTGTTTTGTAGGATTTGGATAAACCTTCTCTGTTAAAAGCTTTTGGGCTCGATATACTTATGTATGAGTTTAGAAATTCTGAAAGTGTTGTTGTTGTTAGATATGGATTCGATCATGTTTTTTTCGCTAACTATATATAATTTTATCTCTTTTCATGTTACAGAATATATATATATATATATATATATATATATATATATATATATATATATTAAAGCTTCTCACATGTTCTCTGCAATAATGTCTTATGTTTTTAGTTGTATCTCCCAAGTTTAGAAAACAAAATCTTATAATTAATTGGTTTATTATCTTATAGTTGTAATAATTTTTTAAAAACATTAGAATAATTTAATTTTATTCAACTATAATTTTACTCTTCTTAGTTTACTCATGCCTCTCCATATTCTCTGTAATGTTTCTAGCATGTAGATTTTGGCAACTATTCAAGGGTGTAAGTGATGTTACATAACAAATGTTTGAGGAAATGCCATATAGAATGAAACACACTCACTTTACTAACGGATTATTTTATGGTTTCATACCCAGGTATGTGATTACTTGGAGACAAGTTTCATATGGAATAGCCTTTAATTAAGTTCCTTCAAAATTTCAGTCTTTAATGCAATGTGTTTTGGTTAGTAAAATCTTTGATAGATAATTTTGAACATTTTATCCCGTTATCTATACTCAAATCTATTTGGATCTTTTAAGGGTTTAATGATATGATTTTTTTATATAAATTCTTTGTCTAACGTGTCATCGGACAGTTATTGGCGAGATCAAGATCCCACAACAGTTTAACGAACAAGTGGTAAACTGATTTCAAAATTTACGATATGCTTGCCATTTGTTAAATAAATTTTCTTAAAGACTTTTCATCATTTTAATCTATTTTAATATTTGGTTTTTGGTTACTTTTACTTTAGATTATACGATCAAGTTCCTAATGCTCATGTGCGCGTTAAAATAAAATGCAATCCTTTTTTATTCCGTGTTTAGAATTCCTAAAGGGTAGTTTGGTATGTTGTTATGGGACATGTTTTTTCTTATGAATTTTGAGAACCTATGCATTCTTATTCTTTTAAATCATTTCATTACCTCCATTCAATAAATAATCATATGTTTATATTTAGTTTTTAAATTTTTTGCATAGGAATATATCTCTTGAATTATCTTTACTACGTATTATCAATATAAAGTTAAATAGATTTTTAAGAAAATTATAAAATATGAAAATTACAACTCATGTACTCCTATGTACTTTATTTTGGATACTTATATGTGTTGTTGTCCTTAAATGGGTATGTTGTTGGATGATTCTTTTTTGTAGGTTTAGGAACTTTTTTTGAAGTGATTATCGTTTAAGAGTTATCATCAATTGAATAACTTAATTTGATATGGGTTTTTATTTATATAAGTTTTCACTCTTTTAAAAAAAAAATCTATTTGTTCCTCAAAACCCACCACCGCCATCCGTGATCAATTTCTTCTAATTAAAAATAAATTAAAAATACATTTGGGTTATTGTTTTTATGAAATTATATTTTTAGTTTTGTAGTTTTGTTCATGGACCGAGTGTGCATAATAAATTATTAATATTATGAACATATTAATAGTTCATATGAATTCTCTAAATATTATTATGGCTTAATACATATATAGAGATAATGATGTTTAACCATTTAAAAACATTCGATTTAGAATAAACTAACATCTGCATTCATTTTTTTACAATCACAATAGGTCTCCATATTTAAGTTTACCATAATACATAACTTTATTAATATGTATATTTATTTAGAAAATGATAAAAGAGATGTTCTGATAACAACTCATTATAAAAATATATATGTCATATTTATTGATACTATAATTTCAAATTTTTTCCAATTTAGTATATCATAATTTTTTAATTTTATAAAAATAAAATTAAGATTAAACATATTATAAGGCGCCCGCGCATCGTGCGGGTTACATACTAGTATAGATAGATACAATAGTAAATAGACTCTTTACAATCGTAAATAGACTCTTAAGGTTGGTTTAAGTTTAATATTGGAGTTAATGTTTTAAGATTGTAGTATTAACCCGAGTTTTGCTATGACTCACAAACGCGATGTATTTGATGTGACACACTGACGTAAAATTATTATATTAATCATATTATTTGTTAATTTATGTAGTTTTAACATTTTGTTATATTTTCATGGGAAAATTTAATGGCATTTTATTCAATAAATGAGTGTGACGTGGCTAAATAAATTAACTGATTAAAAATGTTGTTTAAACATAATTAAGAATATTGTATTTACATTAATAAAATAAGTCATATTTACATAAGACATTTCCTAATTAGTTATATCGAAAAACAATTCTCGATAGGTCATACTTATACATGTAGTGTTATTCATTACTTGTATACAAATAGGATCTATTGGAGCAAAATTTATTTTTCATGGGACTTCGTGGAGAAAAAAAACAACCGTAGGACATATTTGATCGCATACATAGTAAACGAGACCAATTTGTAAAAAAACACAATAAATAAATTAGGATCTCTCTCCACCACTTTTGCACTACCAACAATACTTCCCCCACTAACACGCTACCAACACCACTTACCTCTGCCACCACCTATGACCACCTCATAAATCACACACATGTAATACCCCGTATTTTTATGACTTTTAAATTTAGGAATTTATTAAATTTTAATTGAGATAAATTAATTTAATATTAATCCGGATTTTTTTTTTATATATTTACTAACGTAACGAGAGTTAGTAATTATTGAAAAGTTGTTGAATATTACTAGATGAGTAAAGTAATATATAAGATTGATTTAAATTGTCATGAGTGTATAAAATGGCAATTATGGAACTTAAAGTCGGGACGCGCCTGTGTCGTGTAAGGGCTAAATTATTATTATAAAAGTGAATAAATTATAAGTCACCCATATGGTCATTTAGAGTGCGCAATGTGTCCGGAAGGGTCAAGATAATCAGAAAAGTGTACCCGGAGGTTTAGTTTGGGTCTCGGGGCATTTTTAATCCAAACTGGCATCCCGGGAGGGTATTATAGACATTTTATATTTTTGGGTAATTAAACCCACGAATTTTCTAAGGATACATCAGCCTTTAGGAGTTGTCTTTTAGGGTTAATAAACACAAAACCAAAGAACAGCCATTAGAGAAGAAGGTGGAGAGCTTTCCAAGCAATCCAAGGCCAAGAAACCTTCCATTTTCACCCCCACCACCACCAAATCGTAAATCGCGCGACGAGGAACACAACCATACCTTTTTCGTCCACAAATTAGAACCTTAAATTCTAGGCAAGTATCTATTTTGATTTATTTCTAGTTAATGTTTCAATCATGTTAGTCTATGGTTGTTAAGAACATGTTTCATGGAAGAATTTAATACCTTA
Source organism: Sambucus nigra (assembly GCA_949130495.1). NCBI lineage: Eukaryota > Viridiplantae > Streptophyta > Magnoliopsida > Dipsacales > Adoxaceae > Sambucus > Sambucus nigra. The sequence continues at coordinate 321,238,062 of OX422223.1, forward strand.
GAGACTTTAAATCACATGTTGTATAGGAAGTAGATATATTCTGGACATCTCAATCACATGTAGAGGAATTACCATGAATTTGTATGGATTTAGAAGCAGGAAATCTGGAAAAGAATTTGAAGAATGTAAATTAAAAGAAAAATTAGGGTTCTTGAAGATTATGTCAATTTTCCCCATTAATTCGTTATCTTTGATGAATTCAGACATATTTCACGTAGGAAATCATGTAGTTAGGTATATAGTACCAGTAGTAATGTTGTTTGGAAGTTTGGGGATCGTTAATGGAGTTTTGGTTGAGGTTAGAGAGGAAAACCCATAACTTGACAATGGCAGAATTAGTTATAACTGCTTGATCGATCGATCGGTCAAGAACATCGATCGATCGACGATCTATCGATCGACCCCGTTCCTCGATCGATCGATCCCTCCTGGAAAACTGCGTATTTTTCGTCTATTTGTTTAATCCGGTTAAAATGCATAGGAACCCTTGATTATTATTGTTAGAGCATAATGGGTTATAAAGAGGACCAGTAGGGTCTAAGTAGACTCCGATGAGTAAAATTTAATATAGGATGTAATTATGGGTTAACGGGGAGTTATTCACACATAAGAAATCAAAGATCGAGACTCGTAAGGGAGTTAGACCAAAAGGTAAGTGAGAGTATGCAAACTTAAATTAAACTTAGGGAGATAGAATACTTCGATAGATGATAAGTAAATATGAAATAAATTAAAAATGAGAATAAAAGAGGCGAATCCGTTATGCGAGATAATCGGGTAATATGTGCTAAGAATTGATAATTATAATTATGGGTCGTCGGCGTACCTAATTTAGAAAACGTGAATATTTATATATATGACTGTGTGATTGTGCATATATTATTTATTTGTGTAAAAATCATACCCGAGCTAATTGATATCACGGAGGTTTCCGCACCGGGACAGTCTTATCTTGATTGGACCTTTATGGGGGATAATGACTTGTACCCTAAAAGATAGTATCCTTGATACAGGCTATCTGAGTGATAGTCAGATGGTCCTAAGAGACGTGAGGGTATATGATGACCTCTTAGTGACTGGGAACTATGCTTCGCCTCCATTTGTATGTGTTTTGTGTTAATACAGTTGAGAGTAATTCCGAACTAGTATTTCCCTTAGTACGAGTGATACGGGGACTTGATAGCAGAGTATGCCAGCACCGTAGATTTTGTGTGGGGTGACATTAGTATATATATTAGATGTGTTACTAATATATGTACATAGATCTATATGGTAACTTTCTACTATGCGTAAAAGTAATTAAGAAATGAATAAATACTCCAACTTTATTATAAGTGTTTGGAAATTTTGTATTAATGCTGATTATTCTAAGAAACGTAAGATATATGAGAGAGTTTAATATTCAGAAATTAATTGTCTTAGCCATAGTATTTTCTCAGGATGAAACCATATGGGAAAGTTAAGTTAAAATAAACTTCTGAGATAAATAGTACGGTAGGCTGTGACACCCCGCCTAATTAATCCCAGGTGATCAGTCCTAAATCAAGTTAGAACAGGTTTCTCATTTGGTCCATTCTTAGCATCACTGTCGTCTTATTTAATTACTAACCACCTAAGTGAGAAAAATAGACTGGTGCCAATTTTTATCTTTCATTATTTAAACAAACACCCATGCGGAATATAAAACTATATAACAATCACAGATAACTGAATTTATCATCCACAAGTAAAAATAATTGACCGAATAAACCAACGGTCCAAATAATAAATCCCATAAAGACAAGAATAAACTCACAACAAGTCTAATACAAATAAATGGAAAGTGAGCAACATGCTCGAATACTAATCATGAACTTCTACATTTAAGAATGAAGAATGAGGCGTCTATCAAAACCCCGCAACATCCAGATATGCTGCAGCAACGGATCCCTGGAATATAGTCAAGGCTGGCGTCCCTGTGATTGGACACCTAAAAGGTTTTTAAAAGTTTTTATAGCAAGGGTTAGTACCCAAAACATTTGAAAAATATTTAACAAATTTTTAACTTGCAGTAATAATTAAATATGCATGCTCTTCATATTTTTAGTTAATATCGCACTCTCTTAAGGACTTCCTTACCCTTCCTCTTTTATACCCTACGAACGCTTTAATTAAATTACCTAGTTACTCATCTCATGACTAGATAATTAACAAAGTTCCTTTATACCCACCCTACTCTAACTGAGTATGTAGTGATTATGATTTTTAAGTTATTAGTAACATCAACTTAACTAAATCATTTCCCTTTTTAACTTCATATAACTTCTACACTTGTTATACATGTGAAATAACTCATATTTTTCATTAATAGCCCGAATATAATTAATTATCCAATTATATACTTATAATCATATTTCGGCATTCACAATCATACTGTAATATATATAACAACTTGCATCCTCCTGAGCAAAATACTCCCGGAACGTAAATTCTATAAAGTGCTATCCCACTAGGTACAATCACATAGCCTAGTTATCCCAAGTCAGAATTTTCACACCAACTTGATAAAATAAATAATTGGAGGCGGTCATATTCCTTCCCTGAAAGTGAGATGTCCCTCACCCATATAACGGACGTTATGACCTCGGGAATATACTCACCCTACTCCTCAAGCTAGGGGATTCATCCACTACGCGCAACCTCCCCCTATAGTACTATAGTAACAAATATCTAATCACTGATATTAATTGTGCACACCACATATATATATACTAACGCCTCCGTATATATAAATATAAAAGTCCCGGCTATACCATTCGCTAAAATCCGTAACATAAGCCTATTAAAATTATTAAGAGTTTATGTTCCAACTCTAAATATTAATTAAATTTCAGTTTAATTAATTTAGTTATTTTTGGTGTCGCCCCCACCATAAATTTGGACTTACTCCCGTAGCCCAAAATAAATTTCCCCGAGTCACAATTCCCAACTCTAATTTATTAGCCTCAAACCCTAATTAATTTATCTACAATTAATTAGATTTAAACTCATGTATTTAATTTCTCAATAATTAATTACATAAGATTTTAATATAAATTTTCCCTCTTATATAACCAACTAGCGAAACTGCCAGATTCTGGCGACCGTCGATCGATCGACCCAGACCGTCGATCGATCGATCGAACAGGTCTTCGTCTTCTTCGCGAAGACAGGGCAGCCATGGACGAGATTTCTTAAACCCTATCTCTTCTATCATGAATTTTAAGCCTTTATAACACCAGTACATATTAGAAACCTTATTAGGACTCCCCAGAAAGTCCACAACAATCATCAATTCGTCCATAAACTACTAATCCATAATTTTGGGGAAAAATATGTCTTTATCTTTAAACCCATTTTCATTCCAACTTTCTTCATCAAACTCGTTCCAATTTATCCGGATATCCTTCTAACAGATACACATCAATATTCCATTATCAGATTTTTACATAAATCCTTATAAATTCTGGCAATCGGATTCATGTTTTGTTTTGTATTATCAAAACCCCATGTTTATGCCAGGAAACCCCAAAACGAATTTTAATTCATTACATCACATAAATACGAATTGAAAGACAAATTTAATGCTATTGCAAGTTATTCACTTGCCTTAGGTTTCGTAGTGTCTGAATATGCGATGGATTCCAAGGTTGAAGATGACCTTGTTGGCTCTTTTGAGATCCCCAATTGGCTTTGGCTGCTGCTAGGGTTTCCTAATCCTTTAATTCATTTATCTCATTAAGCTCAGCCAACCCTTATTTCTTTTTATTAAGTTAATTAATCCATTCCCGTTTTTTGACTAATGGGCCAAGCCCAAGTGACCAAAATGCCCCCGAGTGGGCCCGACTATGTCTAAAAACGTCCCGTGACCTGTTTAATACCCCCGGGTACACTTTTCCGACTATCTCGGCCCATCCGGACTCAACTGTACACTCAGAATTTGCATCCGAATTAATTTATAAAAATACTTATCCCCCACCCAATATAGTCTATACCGACTTCCGGATGTGATAAGTACATACCTCGTCATTAATACTCGAAACGACGAAATTACATTATTACTATTCACTCAGTAAATAATTTTCTCTAAATATTAACCATTCAATCCCAGATTAATATTTATATATTATTCTATCATAATTAATTCATTAAATTACAACACACTAGTAATTTAGAATTTTGGAATTAATTAAATTTTAAATGTACCAAAAATACGGGGTGTTACATACTCCCCCCCTTATAAAGGAATTTCGTCCCCGAAATTAGATCGTACCTGCGTTGAAAAGCTCTGGATATTGTTCCCGCATATCCTCCTCCCGCTCCCAGGTAGACACGTCAACATTGTGATGACCCCACTGTACTCTAACCAATGGAACAACCTTGGATCGTAATTTTCGCTCACTATGATCCAGAATAGCTACCGGCCTCTCCTCATACGAGATGTCTGGCTGTAAGTTGATCTCCTCGAGTGGAACGTGCCAAAAGGCTCTCTCGCTCCTTCGATATTTCTTCAGCGATGCCACATGGAATTCATCGTGTATCCGCTGAAGATGTTCTGGTAACCCAAGCTTATATGCCACCGGTCCCACCCTCTCAATAATAGGGAAAGGTCCTACGTATCGCGGTGCTAACTTACCCTTCTTGCCTAACCTCATCACCCCTTTCATTGGGGATACCCGGACTAAAACCTGGTCCCCAACTTCTAGCTCCACATGTCTCCGAGAAGCATCAGCATAACTCTTTTGCCTGTCCTGCGCTATCTGAATTCTTCCTCGAATCAACTCTATCTTGGAAGATGTCTCCTGAACAATCTCCTGCCCCAAGAGTTTGTTGTCCCCCACCTCTAACCAACAAACGGGTGAACGACAAGGTCTCCCGTACAGTGCCTCAAACGGTGCCATGCCAATCGTGAATTGGTAAGAGTTGTTATACGCAAATTCTACCAAAGGGAGATATTTCTCCCATCCTCCCCCGAAGTCCAAAATGCACATTCTGAGCATGTCTTCCAGCATATGGTTAACTCTCTCAGTCTGTCCGTCCGTCTGTGGGTGATACGCTGTACTCAATCGCAACTCCGTGCCCATTGCCTCCTGAAAGCTCTGCCAAAAGTGGGCGACAAAGATTTTGTCTCGGTCGGATACAATATTTATAGGCACTCCATGCAGCTTAACAATATCTGCTATGAATAGCTGTGCATAACGCATCGTCTCGAAGTCTGTGCGTACCGGCAAAAAGTGGGCCACCTTAGTCAACCGATCCACAATAACCCATATGGAGTCGTGACCCCTCTGTGATACAGGTAACCCTGTGATGAAGTCCATGGAGATGCTCTCCCACTTCCACACGGGAATTTCTAACGGCTGTAGTATCCCTGATGGTCTCTGGTGGTCAACTTTCACAAGCTGACACGTGGCACATTTCGAAACAAACTCCGCTATGTCCCGTTTCATTCCTGCCCACTAATACTGCCTCCTCATATCTTGGTACATTTTATCCCCACCGGGATGTACTGCAAATTTCGAACCATGGGATTCTGTCATAACAGCGTGCCTCAAATCCTCATCCTCTGGCACCATTAACCTCCCATTAAAGCGTAGGCCTCCTTCTGAGCTAATCGAGTAACCCTCTGCTCCCTCAGCTAACAACTGGGCCACCCTATCCCGACAAATCTGATCGTCGGCCTGAGCCTTCACAACTCGCATAATGATCTCGGCTGTGATGGATAAAGCTGACATGCAAGCCTTGGCTACGTCATCCTCATATTGAAGCTCTCTCCACTTCGCTCTCCATACCTCTGATATCTCCCCAGTCGGCCTTCGGCTCAATGCGTCTGCTACCACATTGGCCTTACCAGGATGATACTGAATATCAAACTGGTAGTCCTTCACGAATTCTAGCCACCGCCTCTGCCTCATATTCAGATCCTTCTGTGTGAAGAGATACTGAAGTGACTTGTGATCCGTGAATAGAGTAGACTGCTCTCCTAGAAGATAATGCCTCCTTATCCTCAAAACAAAAATGACTGCTGCCAACTCTAGGTCGTGAGTGGGGTAATTCCTCTCGTGGGGCTTTAGCTTCCTGGAAGCATAAGCTATAGCCCTCTCCTCCTACTGGAGCAAACCCCCAAGACCCCGTAAGGATGCGTCTGTGTAAACCCGATACTCTAGCCCTCTCTTTGGCAATGCAAGCACGGGTGCAGATGTCAACTTGTCCTTTAGCTCGTCGAACGCTAATTGACAACTATCATCCCACTTGAAAGGTACTCCTTTCCGAGTCAGATTCGTCAAAGGTCCTGCAATCTTAGAGAATCCTTTAATGAATCGCCTGTAGTAACTGACCAAACCCAGATAACTGCGCACCTCGGTCGGTGTCGTGGGCTGTCCCCACTCCCTCACCGCCGACACCTTATTCGGATCCACTACAATACCCTGATCTGACACGACGTGACCAAGGAACTGTACCTCCCATAGCCAGAATCCACACTTCCCTAATTTGGCATAGAGTTGATGATCCCTCAGTGTCTGTAAAACCATGCGTAAATGCTCGGCGTGCTCCTCCTCGGTGCGCGAGTAGATTAGGATGTCATCAATGAACACGATGACAAACTGTTCTAAGTACTCCCTGAAAACCCTGTTCATGAGGTCCATGAACACTGCTGGAGCATTGGTGAGCCCGAAGGGCATCACCCTAAACTCATATGATCCATACCGCGACAAGAAAGAGGTCTTAGGAACATCCCCCTCTCGGATACGCAGTTGATGATACCCTAACCTCAAGTCGACCTTGGAGAAGTAAGACGCCCCTCTCAATTGGTCAAATAAATCATCAATCCGAGGCAATGGATATTTATTCCGTATCGTCACCTTGTTCAGCTCCCTATAATCCACGCACAAGCGGAGTGAACCATCTCGCTTCTTCACAAACAACACCGGCGCACCCCACGGTGATGTAATCCGCCGAATAAAACCCTGACCCAGTAGTTGCTGAATCTGTTCCCTCAATTCCCGCATTTTTAAAGGGGACATTCGGTAAGGTGCTCGAGCAATCGGCCTCGTCCCCGGTGCCAAATCGATAATAAATTCGATTTCTCTGCTGGGCGGTAATCCTGGTATCTCCTAGAATACATCCTCAAAGTCCCTCACTATAGGAATAGAGTCTAAAGGAACTACCGCCTCCTGTGAGGTTTCCTCCTCAATGTAGTATAAGTGAGTGCGCAACCCTCCCTCAGGAAGCGGCATTGCTATCAGGAACATTTCTTGTCCCGGAATGGAGAATAAGATTATCCTCTCATAACAATCCACCGTAGCCCGGTAACCTGCCAACCAATCCATGCCCAAGATGACATCATACCCCTCCATGTCTAACACTAAGAGGTCTGCTGCTAAACTAAGCCTCCCAATCGAAATGTCTACTCCTCGACAAATCGAGCGATTCAAAGCCCCGCTGCCTACTGGTGACTCTACACTCATACAGAGGCTACCCGCTGTCTCTAATAACCCAGCCCGTTTAGCAAAATTAGATTTAATGAATGAATGGGATGCTCCCGTGTCAAAAAGAATGCTACCCTCATGATCATGAATGAAAAACATACCCTCAACCGCTGGCGGCGCCTGCTGTGCTGGAGGATTGGGAATATCCCGAACGTTGTACACACGTCCGTAGTGCATCTGCCCCTGCTGCTGTGGGGCGGGTGGGGCTGGTGCTGCTGGCGGCATCTGACCCTGTTGCCCCTGCTGGGCACCCTGTTGCTGGCCTCTGCCCCTCTGGAGGCACTCCCTCTTGAAGTGTCTTGGCTGGCCACAGGCGAAACAATGTTTTTGGTAGTCACTCTGTCGTTGGCCCTGCTGGCCCTGACGTTGCTGGCCCGGTTGGCCTCCCCCGTTGTTCACTTGGCCCTGACGGCCCTGAGGAACCTGCTGTTGCTGATTAGGGCCTGGTTTCCCCTGCCTGAACCCCTGTCCTCCTGGTCGGAACCCACCAGGCTTAAACTTCTTAGCCTGATTCCCTTGCTGAATGATAACCTACTGCTGTGTGCCACTCGTCTCACTACTAGTGACCGCCTTGCCCTGCTGGCTCGGCTCACCTGCCTTCTTGTTCCCCTTAGCATGGAAACGATGATCCTGGCAATGTACAAGTGCGGCATTAATGACATCTGTATACGTCACTAACGCCGGATATCCAATCAAGTGTTGCATGATTCTCCAGGCTAGGCCATCGATGAACTTTGACATCTTCCGCTCCTCATCGCTCACCTAATTTGGCACAAAGTTTGCCAAACGGGTGAACTCCTCCTCATATTCTGCTATTGACCTGTCACCCTGTACCAACTCGCTGAATTTCTTTCTCATCTCAGAATCTACTGCTGGAGGGTAGTACTTGCGGTCAAACCGCACCCAGAATTCAGAAATCGGCATCGAATCCTGCTCCTCAGTGGTGGTTACGGACTCCCACCACTGTAAGGCTGCCCCTGAGAGACGAAAGGTAGCCAGCATCTTTTTCTGCACCTCTGTACCCTCTAACATGCGCTGATGGCGCTGAATGTTCTTCTTCCACTCACAAGCCTCGACCACATTGGTGCTACCTCAAAACTTAGGTGGGTGACCCTTCTGAAAGGTCTCCCTCACTCGCTGCCAAGATGGTGGCCCCACTGGAGCCTGAACTGCTGGAGCCAATGGAGGCGGTGCCTGGGGCTGTGGAAAATGAGCTTCCATAGCTTGCATCGCTGTCTCGACCGCTTGGGCCACTATCACTACCACCTGAGTGGTAGAAATTAACTCGGGTGGGGGTGGTGGTGGCGATACCTGTGGCTCCTGGCAAGCCTCCCTCACCTCATCTCTAGCCTCAGCCCTCTCCGCTCTCTGTCTCTTTAGTGGCATCTGAAATAGATTCAATTGTATAAGTACACAATTTATACAAAAAACTAATAGCAGGAATACGATATCTCATAAGCGGAAAATATAATCAACAGTCCTAATAATAGGGCTCTATAACAACCGAACGCTACGCGGAAACGTAGAAAGCCGTACAGATCCTAAGGACACTAGAACCTGATGCTCTGATACCATCTGTGACACCCCACCTAATTAATCCTGGGTGATCAGTCCTAAATCAAGTTAGAACAGTTTTCTCATTTGGTCCATTCTTAGCATCACTGTCGTCTTATTTAATTACTAACCACCTAAGTGAGAAAAATAGACTGGTGCCAATTTTTATCTTTCATTATTTAAACAAACACCCATGTGGAATATAAAACTATATTACAATCACAGATAACTGAATTTATCATCCACAAGTAAAAATAATTGACCGAATAAACCAACGGTCCAAATAATAAATCCCATAAAGACAAGAATAAACTCCCAACAAGTCTAATACAAATAAATGGAAAGTGAGCAACATGCTCGAATACTAATCATGAACTTCTACATTTAAGAATGAAGAATGAGGCGTCTATCAAAACCCCGTAACATCCACATATGCTGCAGCAACGGATCCCTGGAATATAGTCAAGGCTGGCGTCCCTGTGGTTGGACACCTAAAAGGTTTTTAAAAGTTTTTATAGCAAGGGTTAGTACCCAAAACATTTGAAAAACATTTAACAAATGTTTAACTTGTAGTAATAATTAAATATGCATGCTCTTCATATTTTCAGTTAATATCGCACTCTCTTGAGGACTTCCTTACCCTTCCTCTATTATACCCTACGAACGCTTTAATTAAATTACCTAGTTACTCATCTCATGACTAGATAATTAACAAAGTTCCTTTATACCCACCCTACTCTAACTGAGTATGTAGAGATTATGATTTTTAAGTTATTAGTAACATCAACTTAACTAAATCATTTCCCTTTTTAACTTCATATAACTTCTACACTTGTTATTCATGTGAAATAACTCATATTTTTCATTAATAGCCCGAATATAATTAATTATCCAATTATATACTTATAATCATATTTCAGCATTCACAATCATACTGTAATATATATAACAACTTGCATCCTCCCGAGCAAAATACTCCCGGAACATAAATTCTATAAAGTGCTATCCCACTAGGTACAATCACATAGCCTAGTTATCCCAAGTCAGAATTTTCACACCAACTTGATAAAATAAATAATTGGAGGCGGTCATATTCCTTCCCTGAAAGTGAGATGTCCCTCACCCATATAACGGACGTTATGACCTCGGGAATATACTCACCCCACTCCTCAAGCTAGGGGATTCATCCACTACGCGCAACCTCCCCCTATAGCACTATAGTAACAAATATCTAATCACTGATATTAATTGTGCACACCACATATATATATACTAACGCCTCCGTATATATAAATATAAAAGTCCCGGCTATACCGTTCGCTAAAATCCGTAACATAAGCCTATTAAAATTATTAAGAGTTTATGGTCCAACTCTAAATATTAATTAAATTGCACTTTAATTAATTTAGTTATTTTTGGTGTCGCCCCCACCATAAATTTGGACTTACTCCCGTAGCCCAAAATAAATTTACCCGAGTCACAATTCCCGACTCTAATTTATTAGCCTCAAACCCTAATTAATTTATCTACAATTAATTAGATTTAAACTCATGTATTTAATTTCTCAATAATTAATTACATAAGATTTTTATATAAATTTTCCCTCTTATATAACCAACTGGCGAAACTGCCAGATTCTGGCGACCGTCGATAGATCGACCCAGACCGTCGATCGATCGATCGAACAGGTCTTCGTCTTCTTCGCAAAGACAGGGCAGCGATGGACGAAATTTCTTAAACCCTATCTCTTCTAACATGAATTTTAAGCCTTTATAACACCAGTAAATATTAGAAAGCTTATTAGGACTCCCCAGAAAGTCCACAACAATCATCAATTCGTCCATAACCTACTAATCCATAATTTTGGGGAAAAATATGTCTTTATCTTTAAACCCATTTTCATTCCAACCTTCTTCATCAAACTCGTTCCAATTTATCCGGATATCCTTCTAACAGATACACATCAATATTCCATTATCCTATTTTTACATAAATCCTTATAAATTCCGGCAATCAGATTCATGTTTTCTTTTGTATTATCAAAACCCCATGTTTATGCCATGAAACCCCAAAACGAATTTTAATTCATTTCATCACATAAATACGAATTGAAAAACATATTTAATGCTATTGCAATTTATTCACTTGCCTTAGGTTTCGTAGTGTCTGAATATGCGATGGATTCCAAGGTTGAAGATGACCTTGTTGGCTCTTTTGAGATCCCCAATTGGCTTTGGCTGCTGCTACGGTTTCCTAACCCTTTAATTCCTTTCTCTCATTAAACTCAGCCAGCCCTTATTTCTTTTTATTAAGTTAATTAATCCATTCCCGTTTTTTGACTAATGGGCCAAGCCCAAGTGACCAAAATGCCCCCGAGTGGGCCCGACTATGTCTAAAAACGTCCCGTGACCCGTTTACTACCCTGGGTACACTTTTCCGACTATCTCGACCCATCCGGACTCAACTGTACACTCAGAATTTGCATCCGAATTAATTTATAAAAATACTTATCCCCCACCCAATATAGTCTATACCGACTTCCGGATGTGATAAGTACATACCTCATCATTAATACTCGAAACGACGAAATTACATTATTACTATTCACTCAGTAAATAAATATCCCTAAATATTAACCATTCAATCCCAGATTAATATTTATATATTATTCTATGATAATTAATTCATTAAATTACAACACACTAGTAATTTAGAATTTCCGAATTAATTAAATTTTAAATGTACCAAAAATACGGGGTGTTACATAGGCGTGCACACTAGATGAGAGGTGAGGATTCTCAAGAGAGTGTCGCATATTAACATGGCTGTTACATTAGCCGGTAAGCATTTTAAATACTTGATAAACTATTTTTAAACTATTTTACACACGGGCTCTAACCCGTTTCCTGTTATTTCTTTTCTCTTGTATATATATGTGTACATATTACAGGTTCCCAGCCACAGGGGTGTAATGCTTAAATTCTTTGGACTGGATGCGCTGCAGCTTATGTGGGAGTTGCAGGCCCTAGCTTAGACGACCTCTTTATTGATTCTACTCTTATTTTAGTTCTACTTAGTTAGGGCATGTGTCGCCCGTTTCCCTATTCATTTTGGATTTGTCAGAGATTTATGTTCATTTATTTTATGTATTCGGTACTATCTGGGATTTAATTCTTGTCAGGGTGATTTCATTTGTAGTTTTTAAACTTGGTATTGGTTTATCTGAATGGTTAAATTCTTGTGTGTTAATTCCCATCCTGAACATTATGCATATCTTAAACTGTTAATTATTGAAAAGGTTTTCATAATGGAATTTAATAAAATAAAAATAAGGTTTAAATTGTTTTGACACTTAGCTTAATTATTTAGGATGTTTAAACTGGAGATTTTATTTTGCGACAGTGATGCTAAGAATGAACCAACCGTTCACCTTGATTTGAATTTAATAAAGGACTAATCACCCGGTATTTAATTAGGCGGAGTATCACAGGTGGTATCAGAGCATCAGGTTCTAGTGTCCTTTAGGATCTGTAAGGCTTATTTCGCTTTCAGCTCAGTGTCTTTGATTTAGATCCATAATTTCAGGAATGTAGTATTCGTCTTTATGCGTTGCGAATTTGTTCTTCTGCGATTTGTTTATGTGAATGATGAACTCATCCAGATTATTTAAATTTTTATATGGCTCGTCAAGAAGAACAAGCTAATGTTGTTGGGAGAGTCAGAGAGCAAGGTCAGTTCACACCTCGAGTGTCTCTAGAAAGGGTATCAATCACCGGATTAGCAGGTATTATGTCACATGCAGTTACCACTACGGTCTTATAGTACCAAGATCGTAGCATGCAGCTTATAGGAGGCAAAACATCTAGATAGAATAGTTAATCTGACATGATTAGAATTAACAATTGTGCAAAGACACCAAAATCGCAACAACAAGCTCCTCAAGACTGTAAAAGCTACGAAGGTAACAAATTATGCATGGAAACCTAAAAGTGTCAGGGCCAACAAGGTTGGGGTCAGAGTGAAGTCACAAAGAGGTGTTTCAAATGTGCAATAGACAGTCATGAACGTCGAACTTGTCCGTATCAGAATGGAAAGGAACTCCGACTCGACCAGTAAGAACTTTCAGGACTCTGCTATAAGTGTGTACAAATGGGTCACAAGTGGAAGGACTGTCCTCAACTAGATGTCGTTTTTCATTAAGATGCTCAGCTAGGCCAATAAGGCCAAGGAAAAAGTGAAACTGGGCAACCGGACCAAAATCAACAGAGCTATAAAATGAAACAGTTTAGAGGTATATGCTTCAATTGTGGCAGGATGGGTCATAGGAGGTAGGATTGCCCAGATAAGGGTAAAATACCCCAGCAGCAGGGATATAAATAGTACGAATGTGTGTACAACATCCAGCATACTGAAATTCAGAAGCCATCATCGACCATTGATGGTACGTTTCTTCTTCCTAGTATTTTAGGACACATTTTATTCAATGCTGGGGCGTCATACCATTTCATAGATACTCACTTTGCATGGGCCGTAGGATTTTTAGACACTACAGAGAGTACAATGTCATGCGTAAACTCGTTATTGGGAAATGGTCCTTAATTTTCTTTATATGTCAGGGTGTAGGTATATAGATTGGTAGTTTGATTTTACCTAAAAATGTACTAGTTTTAGACATGCATGAGAATGACGTCATTATTGGCAGGGATTGGCTCACTACGTACAGAGCCATGGTAGATTGTTTCAGTAGGAGTATTATCTTTTCCATTTCGGGGAAGGAGATGTTTTTGGTGGCGATGCCTTGCCCAGAGGAATGATCTTCCACCCATTTGTATTACATAGAGGAGAATACCTCTAAGGAGATTGTGATTTCCCCTAGTTTCAATTCTAGTCGTTCGTGAGTTTTTCGATGTATTCCTGGAGATACCATGCCTACCTCCAAGTGAGCGATAGATTTTGTTATAGACTTGATGTCGGGCACTTAACCGATAAAACGTGCCCCGTACCATATGGCCCAACGGAGATGAGGCAGTTAAGGGATCAGATAAAGTAGTGGTTAGGCCAGGGATTTATTCGTAGGAGCACCTCGCCTTAGGGCGCTTCGGTGTTATCTGTGAAGAAAATAGATAGTTCACTGAGGTTATGCGAGGATTATCGGGGAACTGAATAAGGTCACGATATGAAATAAATATCCGTTACCTCAAATCGATGACCTATTCAACTAACTGAGAGGAGAAACTTTCTTTTTGAAGATGGATTTGAGATCGGGATACCATTAGCCATGGATTATGGAGCAGGATGAAGGAGTGTATGAATAGTGTTATATACTTTATTGAGATTACTCATTTTAGTGATGTGATATACGAGTATGATATTGTCTTGATTACAACTTTATAGAAATGGTTAGTATGATAGTAGGCAGTTATTGCAAGGCTATCAGAGTGGTTGCCTTGGTGCAACATGTTTTGTTGTGGCGAGGCCTCACCCGCGAGAGGGTCGGACTCGCACTTATTTTATCTATTTTATAGACTTCGGAGGGGATAGGGGTCTTGGGATATTCGATCCCAGTGAGTGTAGGGACTTTGTTATTATGATTCATAATGTATTGGGTTTATTGTTGAGTGAAAAGATTTAACTCATTATTATGTTTAGTGCTCAGGACTTGGTGATAGGAAGAGCGCATTGATATATCTATTATTTAAAGATGTGGAAGTTAAAAGTTATACCCATATATTCAGGACAAAATTTTGAGAGTTCCGATCGTATATAACGAGGTTTATGGTATGTAATTTCCACCAATACTGAACGTTAGTGCAATTGGCAAAATGTTCTTTGTTAAGTGTAATTACGGGATGGAAGGTAACTTTTCTGTCAAGAGACGGAATAAAGGGGTATTTTCTATAGACAGAGGGCCTAACAGATTTTGATAACCAAAAATGCTAGGTAGTAGTGTATCGGGGGGGGGGGTCCATATTTGGATTTCGCTTTACGAGACATTCCACACATGAAACTTAGCGTAAGGTTGGAAATAAGGAGATGTTTGATCATTTGTCCATGAGTTCGGTACCTCGGTCATTATAGGAGAAGGTAATTATATCTATAAGTTGGTAGATGAATTATGATTAAAGGCCAGTGGAGCTAATTGTGGGGTAAATAAGCATTGAAAGTTTTATTTTACCACCGCGAGTTGAAGGGTGGAACAATGATAAGGGGATTTAAAAATTTCGATTTCTAAGGTGATTGAAAGTACCCAAGTTTTGTAACCACTCTCTGAGCACAAGGGAAATAAAGAATTGGGTGTTATGTGTGAAGCGTGTGTGATGTTTACGCTAGTATGCACGGTTTATAGGGTGTGTGGGCATCCTGGTAAGCTGATGTTAAAATCATCCGAGTTGAAGGGACGTGGGACTAGACGTGTGGAATAAATGTTTGTAGGAATAACATAACGAAGTGGAAGTGCTAGAGTGGATTAAGCGCCATGTGAAAGATGATAAATCCATATATATGTGTGCGATCAGAGTAGCACACCCGAATCTGGTTGGAAGGCTGTAGGAAGCCATTTAAAAAAGGGGTATTCCTTGAGAAGGATAGAATTTAACTATATAGAGAACACTCAGAGCGGATATGTAATTAGTCAAATGTTGAGAGCGAGTTGCGCGTATAAAGAACGATAATGATAGTAAGGTATAAAAGTCCCGGCAGTGCACATCGTGGAGAAAAGTGCACGGGTCGAAACTTTCAGAATACGCAAAGGAAAGAAGGGAAAAAAAGAAATGTCACTTAATGTGAGAGATTACAAGTGAAAGTCGACGTTGAGCGGGACATGGTCAGTAGTCTCTGCGTGCACCGCGCATAGATAGAAATCGGTTGGGACAAGAGAATCAACCAGAGAATTTTGTGGCTACCGACGAATCCTATAATGGAAGAGGCCAGTAAAGTTGGAAAAGTGTTCATTCGAACATGTGGAACAAGTCACCCAAGAAAGAAGTGATTGACATTCCTTTGGGGTGATTTACAATGTTAG
Source organism: Sambucus nigra (assembly GCA_949130495.1). Taxonomy (NCBI): domain Eukaryota; kingdom Viridiplantae; phylum Streptophyta; class Magnoliopsida; order Dipsacales; family Adoxaceae; genus Sambucus; species Sambucus nigra. The sequence continues at coordinate 321,254,145 of OX422223.1, forward strand.
CTAGTGTGCTCCAGCCTTCCTTTGAAATGAAAAATCTCGCCGGTACGTGATCGTTCTCCTTAGGATGAGATTTTTGAATCCCACCTTCAATATGGAATTTGAGGAAGCAACGGGGATAACACTTCGTGTTGAGCAGGTTGTATCACCCATATTCCGAGGAGTAGGCGAGCAGTGATTAACCATTAGTGGAGCAGTGTGAAAGTAATTTTGGATTCATTGTGATCGATTCATTTCCACAATGGTTATAGCTAGCAAGTGGAGTATAGTATGGTAATTGGGGGAGTATATTACCTAATGGTAGGGTTACTTGGGAGCACTCGTACCTGTTTATTGTGAACAAGATGCTTATTGAGGTTTTGGTGTGGAAAAACCTTAACTTTTCTCACCCTGAATGTTAAGAGATGGGCGAATAATAAGAATTTGGGATTGGTCAAGTTAGTGTCTGATGACTATGGTGGAAATTACCATTTCTGTTTTAAGTGAATAAGAGTGGTCAGATGTTCGTATGGTTTCTCTTAGAATGGGAGTTTTGTGTTTAGATAAATCCAAGTAGTTGTCATGTAGTGAGGTGGGGCCTCCCAATGATATTGAAATAATGGGAATTAATAATTTATAGGCATGTCTTATGCAAATTTTATCGATTAGGAGCACGATGTGAAGTTTCTTTAATGAGAGCGTTAAACAAGCCTACTGTGAGGCGGGGGCTATAGTGATTAAGCGCCTTACTATGTAGATAGTTTGCGTATTGAAAAGGTATCCAATTTTTTTTACCAGGTAGGCCTTATTTTCCAAATTTCGGGACGAAATTCCGTTATTAGGGTGGAAGTATGTAATACCCCATATTTTTATGGCTTTTAAATTTAGGGATTTATTTAATTTAATTGAGATAATTTAATTTAATATTAATTCAAAATTTGGTTTTATATATTTACTAGCATAACGAGAGTTGGTACTTATTGGAAATTTGTTGAATATTACAAGATGTGTAAAGTAATATATAAGATTAATTTAAATTGTCACGAGTGAATAAAATGGCAATTATGGAACTTTAAGTCGGGATGCGCCTGTGTCATGTCCGGACTAAATTATTATTATAAAAGTGAATAGATTATAAGTCTCCCGTTTGGTCGTTTTGAGTGCAGTAATTTGTCCGAAAGGGTCAAGATAATCAGAAAAGTGTACCCGGGGGTTTAGTTTGGGTCTCGGGGCTTTTTTAATCCAAAATGGCATCGCAGGAGGGTATTATTGACATTTTATATTTTTGGGTAATTAAACCCACGAATTACTAAGGATATATCAGCCTTTAGGAGTTATCTTTTAGGGTTAACAAACACAAATACAAAGAACGACCATTAGAGAAGAAGGTGGAGAGCTTTCCAAGCAATCCAAGGCTAAGAACTCTTCCGTTTGCACCGCCACCACCACCAAATCGTAAATCGTGGGATGAGGAACGCAACCATACATTTTTTGTCCACAAATCCGAACCTTAAATTCTAGGCAAGTATCTATCTTGCTTTGTTTCTAGTAAATGTTTCAATCACTTTAGTCTAGGGTTGTTAAGAACATGTTTCATGGAAGAATTTAATACCTTAGAGACTTCAAATCACATGTTGTAGAGGAAGTAGATATATTCTGGACATCTCAATCATATTTAGAGGAATTACCACGAATTGTATGGATTTAGAAGAAAGAAATTTGGAAAAGAATTTAAGGAATGTAAATTAAAAGAAAGATTAGGGTTCTTGAAGATTATGTCAATTTCCCCCCATTAATTCGTTATCTTTGATGAATTCGAACATATTTCACGTAGGAAATCATGTAGTTAGGTATATAGTAGTAGTAGTAAGGTTGTTTGGGAGTTTGGGGATCGTTAATGTGTTTTGGCTGAGGTTGGAGAGGCAAACCCGTAACTTGACAATGGCAGAATTCGTCATAACTGCTTGATCGATCGATCCCTCCTGGAAAATTGCGTATTTTTCATCTATTTGTTAATCTAGTTAAAATGCGTAGGAACCCTTGATTATTATTGTTAGATCATAATGGGTTATAAAGAGGACCAATAGGGTCTAGGTAGATTCCGATGAGTAAAATTTAATGTAGGATGTAATTATGTGTTAACGGGGAGTTATTCACACATAAGAAATCAAAGATCGAGACTCGTAAGGGAGTTAGACCAGAAGGTAAGTTAGAGTATGCCTACTGAAATTAAACTTAGGGAGGTAGAATACTTCGAGAGATGAGAAGTAAATACGAAATAAATTATAAATGAGAATAAAAGAGACGAATCCGTTATGCGAGATAATCGGGTAATATGTGCTAAGAACGGATAATTATAATTATGGGTTGTTGGCGTACCTAATTTCAAAAACGTGAGTATTTATATATGTGACTGTGTGATTGTGCATATATTATGTATTTGTGTAAAAATCATACCCGAGCGACTTGATATCACGGAGGTTTCTGCACCGGGACTGTCTTATCTCGATTGGACCTTTATGGGGGATAATGACTCGTACCCTAGATGATTGTATCCTTGATACAGGCTATCTGAGTGATAGTCAGATGGTCGTAAGAGACGTGAGGGTATGTGGTGACCTCTTAGTGACTGGGAACTATGCTTAGCCTCCATTTGTATGTGTTTTATCTTAATACAGTTCGAGAATAATTTCGAACTAGTATTTGCTTTAGTACGAGTGATACAGGGACTTGATACCAGAGTATGCCAACACCATAGATTTTGTGTGGGGTGTCGTTAGTATATATATTATATGTATGACTAATATATATACGTAGATCTATATGGGAATTTTCTATTTTGCGTAAAAGTAGTTAAGAAATCAATAAATACTCCAACTTTATTATAAGTGTTTGGAAATTTTGTATTAATGCGGATTATTCTAAGTAACGTAAGATATATGAGAGAGTATAATTTTCATAAATTAATTGTCTTAGCCATAGTATTTTCTCGGGATGAAACCTTATGGGAAAGTTAAGTTAAAATAAACTTCTGAGATTAATAATACAGTATGCGTTCACACTAGATGAGAGGTGAGGATTCCCAAGAGAGTGTCGCATATTAACATGGTTGTTACATTAGTCGGTAAGCATTTTAAATACTTGCTAAACTATTTTTAAACTGTTTTACACTCGGGCTCTGACCCGTTTCCTATTTTTTTCTTTTCTCTTGTATATTTATGTACATACTACAAGTGCCTAGCCACAAGGGCGTCATGCTTAGATTCTTTGGACCGGACGCGCTGCAGCTTATGTGGGAGTTGTAGGCCCTAGCTTAGACTACCTCTTTGTTGATTCTACTCTTATTTTAGTTCTTATTAGTTAGGGCATGTGTCTCCCGTTTCCTTATTCAGTTTGGATTTGTCAGAGATTTATGTTCATTTATTTTAAGTATTCAATACTCTTTGCGATTTAATTCTTATCAGGATGATTTCATTTGTAGTTTTAAACTTTGTATTGGTTTATCTGAATGGTTAAATTCTTGTGTGTTAATTTCCATCCTTAAAATTTATGCAATTCTTAAACTGTTAATTATTGAAAAGGTTTTCACAATGAAATTTAATAAAATAGAAATAAGGTTTAATTGTTTTGACCCATAGCTTAATTATTTAGGGTGTTTAAACTGGAGATTTTATTTTGCGACAGTGATGCTAAGAATGAACCAACCGTTCACCTTAATTTTAATTTAATAAAGGACTGATCACACGGTATTTAATTAGGCGGGGTGTCACAACACACACATTTTATATATGCACATGTAAATTGCTTCACATTTTTACACACACTCACTCACGTAGAAAAAGAGAAAGACAGAGAGAGAGATTCATAAGTCATAAATCTATTACCCAATTCGAACATGAATCGTGTTTCTCCCGCATTAGTTGCGACCTAATCAAAGAAAATGTAGTTATTAAAATAAATGGAGATCGAGATATAATGGTTTATGTGTAAATTATTAAAATCTCAACAGAAAAGTAACCAGAACAAAACTTGATCGCAATCACAAAAATCAATTTTGGCAATTAGAGCTACGGTTTTGAGTTTATACTTTAATTTGGGGAAAATTTTTCTAGGTAATAATAGAGAATAAATCCATGCTGCAATACACATTTGAGAGAAGGAAAATAAATTGAGGGTTCTGCTTGATTGATCTCCATCAAACCTCGAATCCATTGGTAATAAATTTCCCATTGTTATCGCAATACCCATGTTTAAATTTAGTTAGCATGAATTCAAAATTATTACTAGTTCATATTTGTGTGTTTTCTTTTTTTGTTCATCGATGATTGTTGATATCCCTTGTTGGGATTTGGTCAAGATAGCTTATCCTGATCATTTTAAAAATAACTTTTTGCATCATTTCTAATCCTAAAAAAATAATTTTTATCTAATCTCATCTCAAAAGTGATGTGTTACAAAATCTCATCTAAATAGCCAAACTTTAAAAGAGAGGGATTTTTTTATGTATCTGTTTGGGGGGTGCTAGATTTTGAATTGGTATGTATGACTCTTTTTGTTTCTTGGATTAATTTATATTTTGTTTTAAAGTATGTTCATAAGTAGGTGGCATTTTTCTTAAAAAAAAATATTTTAGTCATATGTCACTGAGCTACTAGAGAAGTTAACAATCACTCATTATTTTGTAAAGTAGTATTTTAATGGACGTGTAATGGTGAATTAAAATGTGACACCCCATAAAATTCATAAATAGATTGAAAGGTCTAAAATGAAAATCACAGGAATAAAAAATATGGTAAACAACTAAAATATGAACAAGTGACAAAACAAGATAATGCAATATTTTGTAATAAAAAACCAACTCTGATGTCAATCACCATCAATATAACAATCCAAGTCTAATAGTAATACAATATGTTCGACATTTTACTCGTGAATAAGCCATACAACATACAATCATGATTTAAATATATTAAAGTAGGAAAAGATACGGTTAGGTTTGTATTTTAATGTATCGTATGCATTGTGTATTGTGCGATACCGATAACCATGTTTATAATCATCCAAAAGAAAGAGGATAGTTAATAGTTGTAACAACCCTCGATTCTGGGAGGCTCATTTTATACTAATTTTACCGCATAAGGTAATTATATAAAATGTGGGGACTGGAGTAAATATTAATTTAATGAATTGAAAGTTAATATTTACTAGATTGATGCATATTTACTGCATGTGAAAGTAAATAACATCAGGTTGCATGTCTGTAGTGTCATGTATTTTAAATGGCCTTTTAGTTAAAATGATTTTTGGAACTCGAAATAATTTATACAATTCCGGATGCCAGTTTAGAGGGTGTAGTTAGTCTCGGAAGGTGCGAGACAGTCAAAATAAGTGCCATATTGTATTTTTGTGTTTCGGGCACTTTTACCTGGTTTTAGCTTATATGCGTATTTGCGAGTCATTTTAATGTAGTATTAACCATTTAAGTTGGGAGAATTATGTTAAGCCCCGATTTTTGGTCTTGCCCCTTATTTCATTCCCTCATTTTATGTCTTAAAACATAGAGAGATAAGGAGAGAAAGAGAGAGGAAGAGAAAGAATGGAGAAAGAGAGAAAATGAAGATTGTAGATGGATTGATGCTCCTACTGAAAGAAATCTGATATTCCCAACATCAAGGCAAGTTTTCTACTTGCTAATATGTGATTTAAGGTGCATAAACTGTATGATAGTTGTGTATTTACATTTATGGTTTAAATGTGGAAATTATGGAATTTAAGCCCTAATCTTAGTTTTGATGATGAAATTGTGGACTAAAATGGTTTTAAATCATGTAGGATACACTTTGGGTAGGTAAATATTGTTGGTTGTGTGTATGAAGGAAGAGATTTGAAGTTTGGAGGATTTAGGGTTCATAACCCTTCGTAGCCATTTTTGGCAAATTCGCAGGTCCGAATCGATTCGGCCCTTTGGGCGAATCGATTCGCTAAGGGGAAATTGGCAGGTCTGCATAACCCGAATCGATTCGGGGTTAAGACCGAATCGATTCGGTCAATTGCAGAAGGTTGGTTTAGTTGTCCAAACCGATTCGCTTTTTGGGGCGAATCGATTCGCTAGGGCGAATCGATTCGGCCCTTGGGCGAATCGATTCGTTTTCCTGCTGTTTTTGAGTTAATTTTTATAACTCAATTTTAATCCCTTTTTTTTATATAGGGACTAGGAACCTTCTTGAATGAAGTAAACTTAGAGTCCTAGAGTGTGAGATGAGTTAGTTGTCTACTCTACATTAGGAATGGGTTATGTGGGGATTTTTCCGGGGTTAGGCCTATTAATGATAAGGCATTCTTTTCTTCTAGTTCATTATTATAAAACTAGGAGATGTAGTGTTTTGTTCGGGAGACCTTAGGAGCTTAATTAAGCTATACGAGTTTTGATGGTTTATATTACCACCCCAAAAGAATGTTGGGAGACTTTAAAAGTTCGATTGAACTATGTTAACCTTGGTGGTTCATAATAACGCCATAAAGGTGAGTTTGGAGAATAAATTGAAAGTCATTTCATTCCTTCGAAAGATGATAACCTTGGGGTTCTAAAATAACCTCCTAGAATGCTTGGAGATAATGAAGAGTTTATTTACTCCTTTGATGTTGTAGTGTTGATATAAGTTATCGTATGGCTCCGGATTATAAGCTCTATCTAGTACTAGAAGTAAAACAGTAATGGTTTCGAATAAAATGAAACATATAAATGGAAATGGTATTGATAGTAGTAAATGATAATTTACTCAATCATGGAACCGGTAAATAATGATTTACTTGATTTTGAAATAATAAATAAAATGGATGTTACACACCTCTCTAAATACCATCTTAAGGGAAGTCCGCACGATTGGTGAAGCCCCCTGGCTAATGAATGCAGGGTCGATAGAGTCCTAGGCCATGGGAGCGCTTATGGTTGTATATTATTTTCTGCGGGGGTAGGGAGATTCCGGGTGTGGTCTTGGCTACCATGCAGGCTCATGGCCGCTTCCCGACGTTTGCGATAGGATCCCAGGTTGTCTTATGATAGGCTCTGGAAGATGATGGTTATTTAGGGGCGCGCTCAGTGGGGAAACCCGGACGGGCGGTCTTAGAGTACGTTATATGTATATAATATAACAGTTCATAATCAAGTGGGACTTGATGTATTTTGATGTGCCATATAGAGCATGATGGAGTGCCACATAGAGCACATATAATTGCCACAAAGAGCATTTGAAAATGATTATTTTCCTGATAAGGAAAGGATTTTTACAAAGGGTAAAATTGAAATATAATTGCCTTAAAGAGCAAAATATTGTGTTTATAAATATATTTCCTGCTAAGGAAAAGACATATAAAATAATTAGCACCTTGGGTGAAGTCTTTAGTTTAATGCTGCTTACTTTTATTCCTTCTTAGCTTATGTTTAAAATTGTATAGGTAGCTTCTTATTTCTCTTTCTTCAAGGTTCATATTACATAACTGTCATACTCTTTATTCATCTGGTAATCATATAGAGCCGGTCCCTGACCGGTTACATTTTCCTGTTGCATATTCTTCTTGTCTCTGCTCAGGTACTCCGCCGCAAGGATGCCTGATTTTAATACCTACTCCGATGTTTTCGACGAGCCGTGATGCATTGCGGGTATTACGGGATACATTTGGTATAGACGCTTTCATTTTTCATTCTAGTTAAGATCAAGTCCGTTATTCGGGCGAGAGGCCCAAGCTTTTGTATATGTCTAATGTAATGTAATAAGTAACTTATCGTACTTGTGTATTTTGGTGTATCAGTTTAGTGACCGGTTACATATTCGGTCTTTTTATTGTATTATTTATATATGTCTTGGGGTTTCCCTTATCTTTGAGGAATTGGGTTGTTTGTTTTCATTTATTTACTTTCAAATCAAATTTTTTTGCAACCCGTTTTCTGAAATATTGGGCGGTTATCCTGGATACTCTATATATTTTTGTTATGATGCTGAGAATGATTCCATCCATGATTCCGTTATATTGGAGTATTGGGCTGGCCACCCCTTATTTCGGATCACGGGGTGTCACAGATGGTATCAGAGCATCAGGTTCTAGAGTCCTTAGGAATCTGTGTGGACGCCTTAAGTTTTCAGCTTTGCTCTTGATTTGATGTAAAGCCTTAGGATTAAGATCGTTGATTTTTCTTGTGAGATTTCGTCCTTCTACCATGAGGTAGAATCTATAAATCTTTTGCGTATTCGTGTGAGAATAATAAGCCGATTGAAGAAGGGCGTTATGGGAAGGTTTGTGGGGAACTGTAAGTTGTGGTCGGGGATGAGGACCGCTTTAGAGGCCGCTCCCTTTTTTGTAGGAATTTCTGTTTCACTATTACGACTACAAATTTCAGATGATTTAGTTTCCCAAGTACCGCAAGAAGTAGAAAGTGGTACTAAACTTGAGAATTCACGCGATGTTATATTGAAGTGGAGAAGTTCCCTGTAGTAGAATGGAGGAAAATCCTTCACCCGTAGAAGAAGTGTTGTGGTGATGGAAATGTGGTCACTATATTCGTGGGTGCCAGAAGTTTGACCCATAGAGAAGCCCGGTGGATACTTGCAATTGCGAGTTTCTCTGGGATAACTGGACTGAGGAGAAGGTGGATTCCCTAATGTTCACAAGACGTTCGGTTAAAGACCAATGGCGATTATGGTGTTGTACGGTTAGAGAAACGAGATCATGCACCATGAAGTGTTAGGCTCCAAAATAGGTGTTGTTAACACTTCTGATGGAGTAAGAATCGTGAAACCCCATCGGTGGACACCCACCTGGGGAAGTTTCATTAAAGTGAGGAAGAGGAAGCCAAGAGCGTGTCCTCTTTTACTGAGAAAGTAAGAGGGACTGCATGGGCAATCATTGTCAGCCAGAGTCGGAATAACGGCTATGATGTGGAGTGTAGAACCACTCATTTTAAACTTCGTTGAGTGGAGAGCACGGGCAAGAGTAAAGTGCCTGGCTGAGAAGTTGGTGGAGATAATGTTGGTATGTGTAAGGCTCGAATGTGGAGATTGAGAACCATTAGTATTGACCCGGAGTGCTTGGCAAATGGTGGAGGGAATTCTACCCTATAGGTGGGTAGTGTATGTTCTTTAGGATAAGATTTAGTAGTATTGTGTCTACGATAGACTCGGGTGTGTATATTGAGCTTGTAGTAGTATTTACGCTATTATAGAAGGGTAACTATATGACTTCCGAGGTATGGAAGTTCTATTTTTCTTCACTCGTTATGAAGCGAGTGATGATATTTTTAAATGTATATGTGTCATATGTGTTACTTAGTTTGAGTGTTCTATTGTTTACTTGCATTGTGTATAGATGCTATGACTTATCTCCACGACCAACAAAGTTAAGTAGTAATGCATAGGAGGGGTTCCTTGTTTGGATTCCGCTTTTGCGGGACGCTCCACGCGTGAACCTTAACGACGTTGGGAGTGGAGAGATGCCATATTTCCTTTCTCTTATTTCATATATGGAATGCTAAGGTAAGTCTAGAAGTAGAATCTTATTTGTAGAATTGTACCGATCCCGATCATGTGTCTTAGACCGTCACATCTTAATGACCGATAATGCGAGGTAGTAGTGTAACGGGAGGGTTCCTTGTCTGGATTTCGCTTCGGCGAGACGTCCCACGCATGAAACCGAGCGAATGTTGGAAGTTGAGTAAGGTCTTGGGCACTAGGGATGTCTTTGGTATTATATGCTTACGATTTAGGTAGGATATATAGATAGACCTTAGGATTTTTAGGATGTAAGACCTTGAGGGTAGGTGGTGTTAGTTTAGGATGGTTGTTAGGAGTTGACCACGAATAAGTCGTGGGTTAACTCTAGATAGGGATTCGATCCCTAGGAACGAGATTTATGGGGTCTCGAGAGGTTTGGTAGGTTCGACCGAAGGATATGAGGCATTTCTTAGAGATACTGTTACGTTGGTAACTTCATTTCCGGGGAGTTAATGAGGACGGGTGGATCCTCACTCCTGAGCCATGATTGTAAGCTCGAGATTGTGTTTAATGAGTAAGTTCAGCCAGGATTGGGGAGTAATAATACTAGGACATAGATTCACTGTTTATGCGTCTCACAAGCTTAAACTTGTGGAGAGTAATATCCCGTGCTTGAATTAAGATTCATCGTAGTAGTGATCACCTTAAATAGATAAGGCACTACTTCCTGGGCAGGAAATTTGGTCCTTCTCATAAGCAACAAGTTGTTGCAATATGTTGTGGGAGGAATCGAGTTGGTGCTCTGGGTTCAGAAGAACTAGTGATTGGATATTTTTTCTCATTCGCTAAGGAAATGCGATTGGGCTAGTGGACGTGTCGAGTAGAGGACTCATCAGAGAAAATGGTTATGGCATGGAAGGCCAAGTAGAGTGAGTATGACTTAGAAGACTCTATAGCGAGAGCATTTCGATCTGTGATTGGCAATTTCACCTACTCGTGCGAAGAAGAGTAGTGGTGGAATGAAGAGGGGTATTCATAGACGTTTGCATGGAAATACCGGCATCGAACTGGTCATGATCCCAATTGAGAAAATTGGTGACCGTCGACCCAATCGTTGCTTTTCCGCCCATTATGGACGGACTGCATGTAGAAGAGTACACCCCATTCTCGATGGGGAATGGTAGAACCGTGGGAGGTGCCTATTATAATAGGGTGGACCAAGACTATATATTCGTGTCGAAGGTTTAGCAAGAGTTTCCACAGAGTAATGGGAACCGTATGGAGATGGCGTATATCCTACCACCCTAAAGTGGATGGTGATTTTCGTGCAACCATTAGGTTTTGGAGTGGCCTTATGGATCATTTCCTAAGGCATGGTATTGTGAGTGGCCTAACATGGTCAGTTGAGTAATTCGTAAACTCGTTGGATGGAACCAATGGGTAATATGTTCCTTAGACTTGGAATGGTCTCGGAACATTTCTGTAGAGATTTGGCTTTTAAGCCATACGCCTTGATGAGATACGTCGATGCGGGGGATAGCTGAGTAGCGTTGAGGCTAAGCCACTTAGAGTCGGTATGCATGCCCCGAGGTGGGATGTAACATAATCCTGAAGATTTGGCTAATTGTGCCGAGTCATGTGGACATCATGTTCCTCCATAGGAAGCTAGAATCGATGGTTAGTGAAGAGCGCCTTGTGCTACTAGACTAGAGAACAAATGATGACTGATTGAGATCGATAGGGTCGACCTTAGTCTGAGTCCATTTGGGACGTCACAATAACGAGGAGTTTGTTTAGGATGGTAGAATCCTAGTTTAGAGTAGTATACCCTTATCAGATTTGGGTACGCCCGAATTTTGGGGGCAAAATTCCCTCTTAAGGGGGGGAGTATGTAACAACCCTCGATTCTGGGAGGCTCATTTTATACTAATTTTACCGCATAAGGTAATTATATAAAATGTGGGGACTGGAGTAAATATTAATTTAATGAATTGAAAGTTAATATTTACTAGATTGATGCATATTTACTGCATGTGAAAGTAAATAACATCAGGTTGCATGTCTGTAGTGTCATGTATTTTAAATGGCCTTTTAGTTAAAATGATTTTTGGAACTCGAAATAATTTATACAATTCCGGATGCCAGTTTAGAGGGTGTAGTTAGTCTCGGAAGGTGCGAGACAGTCAAAATAAGTGCCATATTGTATTTTTGTGTTTCGGGCACTTTTACCTGGTTTTAGCTTATATGCGTATTTGCGAGTCATTTTAATGTAGTATTAACCATTTAAGTTGGGAGAATTATGTTAAGCCCCGATTTTTGGTCTTGCCCCTTATTTCATTCCCTCATTTTATGTCTTAAAACATAGAGAGATAAGGAGAGAAAGAGAGAGGAAGAGAAAGAATGGAGAAAGAAGAGAAAATGAAGATTGTAGATGGATTGATGCTCCTACTCAAAGAAATCTGATATTCCCTACATCAAGGCAAGTTTTCTACTTGCTAATATGTGATTTAAGGTGCATAAATTGTATGATAGTTGTGTATTTACATTTATGGTTTAAATGTGGAAATTATGGAATTTAAGCCCTAATCTTAGTTTTGATGATGAAATTGTGGACTAAAATGGTTTTAAATCATGTAGGATACACTTTGGGTAGGTAAATATTGTTGGTTGTGTGTATGAAGGAAGAGATTTGAAGTTTGGAGGATTTAGGGTTCATAACCCTTCGTAGCCATTTTTGGCAAATTCGCAGGTCCGAATCGATTCGGCCCTTTGGGCGAATCGATTCGCTAAGGGGAAATTGGCAGGTCTGCATAACCCGAATCGATTCGGGGTTAAGACCGAATCGATTCGGTCAATTGCAGAAGGTTGGTTTAGTTGTCCGAACCGATTCTCTTTTTGGGGCGAATCGATTCACTAGGGCGAATCGATTCGGCCCTTGGGCGAATCGATTCGTTTTCCTGCTATTTTTGAGTTAATTTTTATAACTCAATTTTAATCCTTTTTTTTTATATAGGGACTAGGAACCTTCTTGAATGAAGTAAACTTAGAGTCCTAGAGTGTGAGATGAGTTAGTTGTCTACTCTACATTAGGAATGGGTTATGTGGGGATTTTTCCGGGGTTAGGCCTATTAATGATAAGGCATTCTTTTCTTCTAGTTCATTATTATAAAACTAGGAGATGTAGTGTTATGTTCGGGAGACCTTAGGAGCTTAATTAAGCTATACGAGTTTTGATGGTTTATATTACCACCCCAAAAGAATGTTGGGAGACTTTAAAAGTTCGATTGAACTATGTTAACCTTGGTGGTTCATAATAACGCCATAAAGGTGAGTTTGGAGAATAAATTGAAAGTCATTTCATTCCTTCGAAAGATGATAACCTTGGGGTTCTAAAATAACCTCCTAGAATGCTTGGAGATAATGAAGAGTTTATTTACTCCTTTGAGGTTGTAGTGTTGATATAAGTTATCGTATGGCTTCGGATTATAAGCTCTATCTAGTACTAGAAGTAAAACAGTAATGGTTTCAAATAAAATGAAACATATAAATGGAAATGGTATTGATAGTAGTAAATGAAAATTTACTCAATCATGGAACCGGTAAATAATGATTTACTTGATTTTGAAATAATAAATAAAATGGATGTTACACACCTCTCTAAATACCATCTTAAGGGAAGTCCGCACGATAGGTGAAGCCCCCTGGCTAATGAATGCAGGGTGGATATAGTCCTAGGCCATGGGAGCGCTTATGGTTGTATATTATTTCTGCGGGGGTTGGGAGATTCCGGGTGTGGTCTTGGCTACCACGCAGGCTCATGGCCGCTTCCCGACGTTTGCGATAGGATCCCAGGTTGTCTTATGATAGGCCCTGGAAGATGATGGTTATTTAGGGGCGCGCTCAGTGGGGAAACCCGGACGGGCGGTCTTAGAGTACGTTATATGTATATAATATAACAGTTCATAATCAAGTGGGACTTGATGTATTTTGATGTGCCATATAGAGCATGATGGAGTGCCACATAGAGCACATATAAATGCCACAAAGCGCATTTGAAAATGATTATTTTCCTGATAAGGAAAGGATTTTTACAAAGGGTAAAATTGAAATATAATTGCCTTAAAGAGCAAAATATTGTGTTTATAAATATATTTCCTGCTAAGGAAAAGTCATATAAAATAATTACCACCTTGGGTGAAGTCTTTAGTTTAATGCTGCTTATTTTTATTCCTGCTTAGCTTATGTTTAAAATTGTATAGGTAGCTTCTTATTTCTCTTTCTTCACGGTTCATATTACATAACTGTCATACTCTTTATTCATCTGGTAATCATATAGAACCGGGCCCTGACCGGTTACATTTTCCTGTTGCATATTCTTCTTGTCTCTGCTCAGGTACTCCGCCGCAAGGATGCCTGATTTAAATTCCTACTCCGACGTTTTCGACGAGCCGTGATGCATTGCGGGTATTACGGGATACATTTTGTATAGACGCTTTCATTTTTCATTGTAGTTAAGATCAAGTCCGTTATTCGGGCGAGAGGCCCAAGCTTTTGTATATGTCTAATGTAATGTAATAAGTAACTTATCGTACTTGTGTATTTTGGTGTATCAGTTTAGTGACCGGTTACATATTCGGTCTTTTTATTGTATTATTTATATATGTCTTGGGGTTTCCCTTATCTTTCAGGAATTGGGTTGTTTGTTTTCATTTATTTACTTTCAAATCAAATTTTTTTGCAACCCGTTTTCTGAAATATTGGGTGGTTATCCTGGATACTCTATATATTTTTGTTATGATGCTGAGAATGATTCCATCCATGATTCCGTTATATTGGAGTATTGGGCTGGCCACCCCTTATTTCGGATCACGGGGTGTCACAATAGTGACCATAATGGTTCCTTAGTTAAATAGAAATTTGTGGGATT